>JAOEGL010000003.1:119595902-120888819 GCA_034509955.1 Urosaurus nigricauda
ATATTAGTTCACCTCAGATTACATTCCTGTTTTCATCATTTATTTGACTAATTTGGCTGTAATATGACAGATCTTATCATGTTTCACAGACTTTGTTTTGACACCAAATGGCTGTGCAAGTCTTTGCTTGCAAATTACAACATTCCATAAGCACCTTTTAAAGCTCTCACCCAGTTTATTGGTTTAGTCATAAATATTTTGTATGCCTCTCTTATGGATTTTTATAGATTTCAATGAGTTCACACATATCTGGCCATGGTAGTTTTTTAAAAAGAACTTATGGGGGAAATGAAGTAATTCTTTTGATGTTCCCTATTGGCATTTGAATGTGTTATTTTTGTAAATGGAATCTAGATTAGTTGAATGTTCTCCCAAAAACATTTATAGATGAGAAAAAGCTAGAATAAAGGAAAATTACCAAATGATCTCACAAATTCTATCATTTTTGTTTGCAGCTCCAATTGGCCATAGTTTGGTATTGTTTTAATTTAAAAAATAATAACCATCCTTCTTCTTAATAATATCCTGCCAAATTCAGATTTAGCTATGTGATGACATCATTGATGATGACACCATAGAGTCTATGTCATCTGTGTTTATTGCTTTAGTCACAAACTGTACCACAGACAACCAAAATAACTAGAGTTTGTTTACTCCATGCCACATCTCTCACTATCCTGTCCCTCTCATTGGTTTCCATGTCAGGCCAGGAAGTGTAGAAATAAGTCATGGGCATGCCACTATTATGTAATAACAAGACATAGTTTAGACTAGCCAGAATTTGTAAGTGAAAAATAAACCATGTTTTTAAATTGTAGTCTGGAGCTGGATAAGAAACCACCAATTCTTTTCAGAGATGGCTACAGCACAATAAGAAGCCAGAATTTAACAAACCACATAACAGATCATTTTGTTAATGATGTCTTTGAATGTGTATGAGATAATTTTATATATGTATATATAGCAGTCACAGGTGTCCTAAAATATGGGCTGATGAGGTTAAATCCTTTTCCCCATGAGATAATACTGGTTAACATGCCTTCTTTCTGAAGCTGCTATTTGGTGTTGGAGAGAACAGCTTTAGGGACATTTATTTTGGTCAAGCATGCCCAAGATCAAATGCTTGGCTATTTGGCATGCTGAGGGAAGTCCTTTTCTCCAGTGTATAAGCAGTTTTTTTCCGCTGCGCCACGACACAGGAGGCCTAACCTCCTGCAAACTGTGTGCTGGATCATCTTCTAATTGATTGGAAAAAAAGGAATGTTCTAATCATGGAGACAAACCCTAAGATCATACACTAATCTTAAAGACTTTATACGTTGGTCTCTCATTCATACCTTGTGATAAGGTAGGAATCATGCAGCCCTTTAGATCTCGTTGGACTTCTAGTATTCCCCTCCAAGGACTTTGCTGCATAGGGCTGCAGGGAATTCTAGTTCAACAACATGAGGAGGAGAACATTATTCCCTTCCCTACTTTGAGATCTTTTTAGTATGAGAGAAAGAACCATCAACTGGAAGGAAGCTTTCAAATCATGTCAGAATGCTTTCCTAAAATTTCACAGGCATTAAGATTTTAAAAGAAGCTGCTAGAGTGTATCATTTTGGGGTGAAGCACATGGGTGATAAAGAGTGGCCTTTGGCCTTGATCACACCGGGACTGTGGCAACCACACGGACTGCTTCCAAAGTGAAACACCACTGTGGTCCCAAGCCGGGCACCACCAGGAGCTGGATTATTTTCGCCCCCTTTTTTATCTGGTCCAAAGGACCTTTTAGTCTTGTTTTATTTTTTGAAATATATTGTCCAAAGGACCACATTACAGTGTCAGAGTGGCTTGCGTCTGCTTCGGGTGTGTATATTATTTGAACTCCATGCCCCCCACAGTGGCCAGAAGCTGCTTTATTTGGCCTATGTGTTTCAAGCCAGTATCTCTGGCAAACTTTAAAAACAGATTCCTGTTCTGAAGTTTTAGAACATTAATCCAAAGATGCTGCAGAATTTGAATTGTAAATTTGAACTTTAACTCAGAATTCTTTTTCACACCTTGAAACAATAATACAGTATCTCAATAATGGGAGGGTTTTTTTGGTTTTTTTTTTAGTTCCTCCCCATAAACTTTTATGTGAAATCAAAACACCTTTTTTCTCAAAAAGAATCCTCAGATTGGATTATGGGAGGTGCCTCCAAAAGATGTTTGTCTTTGTGAGCCAATTTCATTATTGTTTGTGAAATGCAAAAATAAGTGATGGGAGTGATCAAGACAGATATTTAAAACCTTGTGTAGAAGAAAAGATTAGGGCTGACCACTCTAACAGAGATTAGGGGTGCATCTACACTATAGAAATAATGCAGGTTGACACCACTTAAAGTACTGTAGCTTCTTTGTACGGAATCCTGAGATTTGCAGTTTTACAAGGTCTTTAACATTCTCTGCCAAAGAGTGCTGCTGTCTCATAAAAACCACAAATCCCAACATTCTGTAGAATGGAACGATGGTAGTTAAAGTGCTCACTTCAGCGACATATATACTAAAATTGGAATGATACAGAGAAGATTATCATGGTCCCTGTGCAAACTTCATTATTTCTACAATGCACATGCACCCAGAGTAACGTCTTTTGTAGAAAAAGTCCTCTATTTGAAATGTTGCTGGGAACAATCCTCCTTTTGAAGGTATCCTCTATTTGGAATACTCTCCTGTCCAATAACATTAAATGCTATTCATTTTAAGAAGAAAGATCAGGAACCTCAAAGTTACCCAACAACAGCTTTTACCTGAATTATGGACAGGCCCATAGATCATCTGGTCACTTTCTTCCACTTGAGTGAGATGCATTGCATTTCTGTTCAAATGATAAAAATGATTTCCACTCTTGTTTATTTAAAATTGCAACTTTCCATACAAATTAGCGTCTATTTTATTCAAATCGGCGTTATCTTTTTTAAACACACACTCACACACACACACTGATTTATATAAAACATGCATTAATTTATACATGTTCTCTTTTTTAGTGATGTATAAGTGGCCACCCCTATAGAAGGATGAGCAAAGCACTGTACATTGAGCAATAAAATGTGACTTGGTGGCCTCACACACCTACGTACATAACATTTTGGCTGGCCTTTCGTTGCACTTAGTCTTTGTTTCCCCTTGTAACATAGTTTGGAAAGAAAATGACTTGCACAGTGGTTCCAATTGCAGCTGTTTACCCTGATTGTGGGGACAGCTCTGGGAGTTCATGGCCATTTCTGAAATGTGAAGTGTTGCTGAACAGCTCTTCCTTCTCTGGAGCCCCTGGGGCTTTGCTTCACCAGCTACAAGGCAACCAAGCCTCTGAAAGCCAGCTGTGAATTTTTGGCTGTGTGTAACATAAAGCAGTGAATGGTGGGACAATAGTGAGTTCCTAATATTTTCAGAAACTCACAGTTATTATAGAAGCTTTGGCTTGCACATGAACACTATTTGGATATTAAGAGGTAGAAAGCCAAAGCCATGGCACCAAGACTGATAAAGAAATGTATGTGTATGTATGTGCCTTTAAGGTGGCTGTCAACTTGTAGTGACCCCATAAATTTCATAGGCTTTTTCTTAGGCAAGGAATATTCAGAGGTGGTTTTGCTAGTTCCTTTTGGTGTTGTATTATTTTTTGAAATATAGCTTACAATATTTGTTGGCTTAAAGTATTTGTTGACAGTCTCCCATCCAAGTACTAATCAAGGCTGATCCTGCTTAGCCTTCAAGATCAGATGGGATCTGGTGTCTTTACGGTATTTAGGTCCCAACTACTTGCTGTTTAGCTGTGCAAAGTAAGAAAGATTTCTCACCATTTTTTAAAAAAATATTTACTTATCTGTTGTAAATTGCAAGGTTCTCAGCTTTCTTCTCACCAATGTTCCATAAATAAGTGCAGAGGATGAAAGTTTTTGTTATTTTGTTTTGTTCAAAAATCAATTCATACAAATTAGCAAAAGACAAACCCTTCCTGGTTCACTTTGGAAATTGGTTCAGTATTAGTGTTGCAAGGTTTTCAAAATGGCAACAGGTGACAGTCAAAATTAATGCTATGCTGAGTTGACATTTGGGAAGTAGCTATTAACAACTTTGTGTTCTATCTAAATATCAAATGAAAGTATTGACTGAAGTTAACTGAGACATGTATTTCTTTGTAAAATTAACATATTTTCTACATTCATCAATTACATGATGCACACATTTTTGTATTTATGAATGGCCCATACCCCCCCCCACACCACCCCAAAAACAGGGTTCCTTTTGGCATCTTGTTCAATCTATCCAAAAGAAAGCTTTCCAGTCTGCAAACAGGAGACATTCTTTATAATAAAGGATACTTAGTAACCCAACTCAGTATTGACATGTTTTGCTGGGTGTTGTTGTTGTGTTATGAAGTGTTATGAAAAATAAGAGTGTCTTTGGGGGGGTGGGTGTTTTAATTTTATATTATTTTATTTAGCAAAATAATGAGTTTCTTCAGTCTCTCTGCAGTTAGTACTGGTATACACAGGGAAAAGATCCCTGAAGTTACCATCCTCTCACAAGCTTTCTTTTGAGCTATAATTTCCCCCCAAAATTCAAGGACATGCTGATACTTCTGGTAGAGGACCCCTAACATCTTTAACCACTCCCCCTCCCCCCACCTTTTAGGGTAACTCATTCAGCTGGGACAATGCTATAGGAATTATTCATTCCTGCCTGTGTGGATAAAGAATGCAAAGATGTACATTCTCTAAACTGAATTCATTCAATGAAGGTAAATGTGAGAAATCTGGGGCATACAAAAGGATTTGCAAATTTAGTTGGGCTTTCACTTTTAACTACCATGGCCCAACGATTCTGGAATTTGAAGGTTTTAAAATATATTTAGCTTTCTCTGCAGATAACACTAGTACCACAACAATACAAACCCCAGGATTTCATAGACTGGAGCCAGGTCAGTCCAACTGGATTAATTCTGCAGTGTGGAAGCAGTTTCACTGCCTCATGCTGTGGCACCACCTAAGCCTTTTAAAGGCTAGATGGCATTAAAAGAAAATTTTAAAAAATGCATATCTTCTTCCTTCATACAAATTGTTGACCTTTGTGGGAAATGGGGGTGGTGGATTAGGCAACCCATTGCTCTGATCTTATTTTATGTTCAAAAAAGAGGATAAGCACCAAAGAGAAATGTACTTACATGAGAATATTCAACTGGTTGACATTAAAGAACTTCAGACATCCAGAAAGCATTTGCCTTAGTAGTTTACCTAGTTTCACTGCAATCGCTGAGCATAAGAGGTTAAGCTTGCATTGGTAAATGTGGTCAAATGCATTGTGACAGCACTGGAGGGAAAGAATCCATAAAACATTTATGTCATCATATTTCAGCTAGTCCTTATAACAGGACAAATGAAGACCCTTGCAAAATTAGTATTTTGTGATTCATACAAATGGCCAAAACCTGTGGTATCCAAACAATGTATTGTCTAACTTAATAATAAACAAATATCTCAGTTTTCATAAGGTAACAGGAATAAATATACCATCCCATGGGCTAATGTAATTCCTTTACCATCCAGTTTTTGGGAGTCGTTATTGGCTTTTGTCTCTGTAAGATTTTCCAGATCTTTGGAAAATTTCTTTTTAAAGTAATTAGTTACAGTTAGAGTTTAAAGCCACTGGGGTATTTATCCTTTTAGGCCCTGAGAAGACAGCCAGGTGCCCCATTTCTGCATCAGATGTAGTGATGTGGAGCAATGGCACAGAAAGGTAAAGACTGTGGGAAGGCCATTTAAATAGCTAGGGTTTGCCACAGAGTTTCCAGGAAATTCTGTGTCAAACCAGGGGTCACCTTGACAGCGTTAAGGGCTGATTATCATGGGATTGGGCTGGATCCACTGGATTCACCTCTGGTCTGCAAGGATTCAGCCCAATTCTGGCACCAGGATTTTAGCCTGTGTCATCCAAATAGAATGATGTGAGGCCAAGGTGTGGCAGAGGAAACATAGGCTTTTTACCCTGTGAGGACAGCCACATAGTTGAAACTATTAAAATAGCTCTCTACATTCTTTACTCTTTACATTCAAATTTCTGAAAGATAACTTTCCCAGTACATTTCATTATTTTAGGAGAATACTGGTGATAAAAGATGCTGGCTTATGGTACAGGGTTAGGAGAACATTAAAGAAAACACACAGTAGGAATAAAGAATATGATTAATAACAGAATGGTATAAGAGTATGCCCAGACCTATCTCTCTGCCCTCCAGCAGTCATTCCCAAGAACAATATACAGTTATTTTACAACTTGAAAAATATTACACTTAGGGCCCATTCCCACTTGTGGAAAAATCCGCATTGGAACTGGGCTGTGCTCCGCTTAGGAAAGTGATTCCAAAAGGCCCCTCGTTCACACTATGAAAAAGGACCTTGTTTGGAACTGCTTTCTTAGCTAGGAACTCTTGTCATTCCCACTGGAGCTGCCATGTAAGGTGACAGCCCTTAACCCCCCAACCCCTTCCCGCAGGAGAATTTTTTTTATTGGGGGGGGGGGTATTGATCGCAAAATCAATCTTGTGCATTTGCAATCTTGTGCATTTGCAATCAGTATATCTCCCGGCCAGGGAGGACGGGCTTTCGTTTCTGGTGGCTGATGGGCCTGTGCTGTTCCTGGGGCTGACGGGCCTGGCAGCAGCAGCAGCAGCAGCCCCACCAGAAACGAAAGCCCATCCTCCCTGGTTGGGAGCAGCATGGGCCTGGCAGAGTCAGGAAGGAAGGAAGGAAGGAAGGAAGGTAGGTAGGAATCCCCCCCCCCCCAGGAGTAAGTGTGTGTGTATATGTGTTTTCTTTTTCTTCATTATACTGATCGCAAATGCAAAAGATTGCAAATGCACAAGACCGCAAATTCACAAGATTGCAAATGCACAAGATTGCAAATGCACAAGATTGATTTTGTGATCAATACCCCCCCCCCCATAAACCTATGAACACTCATCTTGAAGTAGATTAGATTTAGATTAGTAGGTTCTACCTGAAAAATGTAGGAATAAAAACAACAAAAGTAACATTAACACAATAAAATGAGTGGAAGTATCAATGGATGTGTTACAATTGTACCATAATTTCATTATTTCTTTGCTGTTGCAAAATCAATTTATTTTCAAGTTACTCATTATCTTTTTTAAAAAAGTTATTTCCTAAATCTGAGTTTTTTTTCTGAAAGTGTATCTTACCTTATGAGAATGTCACAATTGATGAGTAAAGTATCATTCATTTTGAGATGTCCAATAAGGCAGTATAAACCATCCAAACAAAATCTAGGCCAGTCAATAGCTGATACATTAAAACAGCTGATAACTTTTTCATGATTGGCCCACTAGCCAGGAAATTAGCTATGGAAACTCTGTCTCTCCTGGCACTTGCAAAACAAACAAACATGTTAGAAATTCCCCTAGTTTTCTTTGCCCACAAACCCAGAAGTGTGAACAGCAGCATATGCGGCTGCTTTATTACATGACACCTGTTAAGTTATGCACCAATGAAATCAGAGTGATAATTCTCCTTTCTTTAGTGCATAAAGATATCATAATCTCAGGCAAGAAATCCAAATCTAAGATGGCTCACTACTAAAATAAATCGAAAGTTAGTGTAAATGTCTAAGACCAGAGAATTTTAAGGATATTTGCAAACAGTCTTATTCATGTGGTAGCAACATTCATATGTTGCCCAACAGTAATGTCTGTTGGTGTTCCTGCACCAAAAACATATAATGGACATGGCTTTGTTCCTTGCAGATTGAAAAATCCACAATATAGGTTGAATATTTTTTTATTTGGAATTCTGAAATCCAAAGTACTCCAAAACCAAACTTTTTTGAGTTACAACACAGATAGTATAGTATATACCTGTACTGTATTTACGAGGCTGGAGAGAGACGTGGCTGGAAAGAGAAACAGCTGGAGAGAGATGCGAGGATCTGTGAAATGGAAGGAATCCATGCCTCCCACCATTTGACAGATGCTAAGTCTCTCTCCAATTTCATTATGTCTCATTATGTATATGCAAACACAAGCATTCCAATATCTACACACTTCTATTTGGAAGCATTTTGGATAAGAGATACTCAACCTGGTAGCATGAATCTCCCATAAGACATCTCTTCCTTGAAAGCTTGGCTCTATCCAGAAAACTCTGGCTTGAGTCTTGAGTCTTCATGTACATCAGGTTAAGAAGAATCTGAATTGGCAATACCTGACACTGCTGACACAAGGGAAAAGACAAATGTTGCCTTCATGGTGGTCAATGTAATCACAGCAAAAAAGTGTTTCCTGTAACTGTTCATCCTGTTATTTTCATTCCATTGGGAAGTAGATTTGAGATTTGTTGTTGCTATGAGATTTGTTGTTGCTATTGTTACCAATAATTTACAAATCAAAATATTTGCACGAAATATTTGTACTCATGCAAACCTATATATATGTTAATGGCACAATGTGCCAGTGTAGGTTCCTGCCCCCAATTTAATATGAGGTTGTATTATTGACTCCAATATGGAATTACTTTTACTAGAAAAGGCATGTTTGTCTACCTTTTTGGCCTCCAAATGGCATCATACTTTATCATAACCATCAGTTATATTATTCATATGGCTTTGTTAGCGTACATGTCACTTGGATACTTTGCTGATACCATCACATTTCTATCTGGAAATGGTTAAAGAACATTTATACGTGACTTCAGACAGTAACCTGTTCACATTGAATGCAAACTGTACATTGCTTCTTACATGTCTAAGTAGAGAAGACCTTCAGAGGAAAAGATGTTTGATTTTTAATGCACCTGAACTTGGACATATGTTGTATGTAAAACCGCAAGCTTCACAAGCTTCAACAAATCTCTGGTAAAAATGTTTGTGGGCTGCCAACTAATGTAAAGACATATTTGAAAGCCTGGGTTCCTGATGTAGCCTCCAGTAAAATGGAGCCATTCCCCTAAACCCAAGCCAAAGAAGGCTCTAGTTTTGTCATTTGAAGAAACCAACATTGAAAACAAATTTCGATCCCTTTTGTCTTCTCCTTCCCTTCCTTTACATCTGTGTCCTTCTGAATTCTGGCCACTATCTTTTCTTCTCTTCCCTCCCCATCTCCCCAACAACATTTTAGTCAGTCAGATGTCATTCCTATTCCCAGTCCAGTTTCTGACACTCTGAGCTATTTCCTTCTGTCACTTGTTCCAGAAACCTCATCAGATGCAATGCAGCTGCAGGAACTGAAGACTGTCTCAGTGCAGTGCAGAAGCTGACTGTGTGTCACTCCCACATGGCACGTTTAGGAGGGTGCTCCATCTGTAGGTCCTGAGCCAATTCTTCCTGCCAAAAGGATATGGGAATTTTATATTTCAGGGCGGAAAGTCCCATGAAAATTGGGACACCTGGTGCTTTCACATTCCATCTTTAACTTATCACTGGGATACTGTAGCTGCTCTTAAGTGTCAGAAAAGGGAGTGGTTCTGCTCTCTCTGTGCGTGTGCACACACACTTTTAACAGTCTCTATTAGAATATATAACAGATGTGGTGTAGTGTTGGGAGGTCCAGCAGATGTGTGGGACTGGAAGTTTTTTGTCCCCAGGCTGAGGGATAAAAAGAATCCACAGAGATTTTCCTGCATGAATTTGTCTAGGCTTGCTATGAGGAACAGTAAGATGGCTGACAACAGCATGGCTTTCTTTGTCCAAGCAGGAAGCAAAGTCTATTCATGGGTCCTGCTGAATCCTTCCCTTTAGTTAAGGGCTCATTCATGCCGCAGAATCATAGCATTGTAATTTCACTTGAAGTGCTATGGTTTCCTCATATGGCATCCTAGTCTAGTGAAGCATTGGAGCTATCCTGCAGAGAATTATAAATGCCCCTCCATAAACTGTAGCTCCCAAATTTCCATAAAATGGGAAAAATGGCACTTAAACTGGAATAATAGCACTATACCTTTGTAGTGTGAATGAACCTTGAAATGTCAACTCCCATTCACATTTCTGCAAGTGGTAACATGGGGAACAGTCATCAAAGAATTGTGCCAGCACTGTCCAAATCTGACTCAGTTCCACAAAGCCACAAAGTCCAGCCAGACTAAGCCCACACAGACCTGCAGTGACTATGATCCCAAAGCAACCATCAGCTGGGGAGCAATTGTGTGAGAAATAAGAAGTTAAATGGAAGAAAAAGCCATTTTCTTGTCAGTGCGCTTTACCCTACTAATTGAGATATGTGTACATTTGTACACTGGTTGTATATGGCAAGAACAACTCCATGGAATATAATGGCAGAGACTTCAAAATCTACCAGAGTGTTATTAATTTCCATACCATTTGTAGCACTGAGTTTTGACTCCAAATTCCAAATGAAAGACTTGATACAAATCATAAAGTGGGGTGGGGAAGGATTGCCATAATGCATCAGGAAACCATGGTGAATGCTTCAAAACTTGACAAAACATTTTGATTGTTATCCTGGTAGTACATTTGGACACTGCTTTAACTGTCATGGCTCCAAACTATAAATTCTGGGATTTACATTTGTTGTGGCACCAGAGCTCTCTAACAGAGAAAGCTAAATAGCTCACAAAACTACAAATCTCAGAATTGCATAGTATTGGGCCATTGAAGTTAAATGATGGCAAGCTGCATTAATTGTGCAGTGTAGATGCAGCCCAATTCATTCATTTCATTGAGTCATAGCCTACCATGTTTAAAGAATATGTGGTTTGGGGTACAGTGGAGGAAAAGAAATTAGCCAAAATAAGACTAAAGGATAATAGATCTGCAAAGTGTATGGTCTGACAGCTATGGAATAAAATACAGATACAATAGCTAATCAAATACACAAACTCATGGATACTATCCAATTGCTGTCATAACTCAGGAAGACACCTTGATTTTATAATGCAGAAAAACCTTTGATGAAACAAGAAATTGTGGTGTGTGTGTGTGTGTGTTTAAAGCATATCATTTTGGGTTGTGGTTTCTTTTGGAAGGGAGGCTGCTGGATTTTAGAGTAAGCAAAGTGAACAAAGGCAGTTGGTTAAACTAGTGAGTCAAAGGTTATTTTACAGGACTTGAGAAATTTACATAAATCACCAAAATGTGAACCAGCCCTCTCTTAATTTAAATCTGAAATTCACAGACATAGTGGCCCCTTATCACTTGCCCCCAAAAGAAAAACAAACAAACAAAAAGAAAAGACAAAAGAAAAAAATAGAAGAAATGTGTCATCACATCCATCCTGCCAATTTTTGTCTTGTGTTCCTTGATAATGTTTTCCTGGAAATTGATGGGATTTTGTTTGAGATACACTGAGGTCAGAAACAGAGGCTGTGTTCACACTGGGGAAATAAACTGATTTAAGTGCCATGGCTCAATGCTGTGAAATTCTGGGAATTGTAGTTTGTTGTGGGCCCAGAGCGGAGCGGAGCTCCGCTCTGGGCCCCACAACAAACTACAATTCCCAGAATTTCACAGCATTGAGCCATGGCACTTAAACCGGTTTATTTCCCCAGTGTGAACACAGCCAGAGTCAGAAGAAATTCAGTCCTGGAGACTTAAATGTCTGATTTGGGCCAATTTTGTTTTTGTGGAGAATGCTGTATTTGACCCACATAAACAGGATACACTTTCTAATGGCATCTGCCATTCTTGATGGCATCTACCACACTGAACAATGCAACTGAATGCGCTCTTGATAGCATGGCTGCTGCTACAGTATTTGCCACTGTTACGGAGTTAATGAAGGAACATCATTAGCACAGGGATGTATTATAGGACTTGGTTGCTGGTATTGTGTCTTCTGGGCTCTGTTGCTGGTATTGTGTCCTCTGCAGTTTGTGAGTAGACCATTTGTATTACATTAGGCCTCTTTCCCCCCAACCTTCCCATTTCCTGTGGGATTCAGTTGTCTCACCTCTCTCTTCATTACTGGGTGGTTTATTTTATTCAGATTTTTAAAACCACCTTGCTGTAGAAAGTTGCCTTGATACTTGCACAAATTACTGAGAAGAAAATAATACATGCATCTTGCAAAGCTGCATGGAATGTGTTTTATCACCATAGACCTTATTGAGAGAATAATTCTTTCTAAAATTTGTTTGAGGTTCTATTGGAGGCATTACGCTTTGTTGGGACCTGTAGGTAACTGCAAAGGTTGCTGCACATGCTTCATATGTCTTATCCTGAACATAGAATAGAGGAAGTGAAGTCTATTAATGCAAGCAGAGATAAGGCAGTTGGAGATTCAATAATAATAATAATAATAATAATAATAATTTTTATTTCTAGCCCGCCCCTCTGAACAGGCAATTGGGGTGGGGTACAAGAGAAGTTAAAAACATCACAATTAAAATATCCAATCCAATTCCCAACTCCCCCCCCCCCTTAAAAAAGGATTAAACCAGAAACAAGTTAAAGCAATTACAAATAAACAGAATCAACAATGTCAAGCTAAAAAACCTCCCTGAGCTGTTTAACAGGATGGGGACTAGGAATTAGCAAGAGGTTTAGAACCAGGAAATGTTAGACATTTTCCAGGAAGGCCTGCTGAAAGAGATGCGTCTTCAAGGCTTTCTTGAAGCTGTCAATAGATGGAATAAGACACAGCTCGTCCGGCAGACCATTCCATAGCTGGGGGGCAACTGCCAAAAAGGCCCTCTGGGAGGTCTGTACCAACCTGGTCTTCCTGGGCTGTAACAGATTCCTCCCAGAGGATCGTAGTGTCGGGGGGGGGGGGGTTTCATACGGGGAGAGGCAACCCCTTAGATAGGATGGACCCGAGCCATGTAGAGCTTTATAGGTTAAAACCAACACCTTGTACTGTGCCTGGAAACTGATCGGCAGCCAGTGGAGAGATTTTAGCACAGGTGTCGTGTGCTCTCTCCTAGATGTACCAGTAATAAGTCTGGCTGCCATAGTCTGAACCAATTGTAGTTTCCGAGCACATGGGTAGCCCCATGTAGAGTGCATTGCAGAAGTCCAGTCATGAGGTTACCAGTGAGTGCATCACAGTTTCCAGGTCCTTCTTCTCCAGGAAAGGGCGCAGCTGGCAGATCAGCCAAAACTGCTAACAGGCACTCCTGACTGTCGCATTCACCTGACTAATCATGTGAAGCGACAAGTCAAGGAGGACCCCCAAACTGTGAACACAGTCCTTAGAGGAGAGTGTGACTCCATCAAGAACTGGAGATTTTATTCCCAAACCCGGTTGGGCCTGTGACTGTGAGTACCTCCGTTTTGCTTGGATTGAGTTTCAATTTGTTTTCCCTCATCCAATCCATTACCACGTCAAGGCAGCAGTTGAGAGGAGAGACGCCATCTGAGGTCTGAGTGGACAATCTTGTCATGGAGAGATATATCTGAGTGTTGTCAGCATACTGAAGACACTGAGCTCCATGCCTCCAAATGATCTCATCAAGCGGCTTCATAAACAGCATCGGGGACAGGATGGCGCCCTGAGGGACGCCATAATTAAGCTCGATTTTAGGGGAGCAACTGTTCCCGAGCCTCACCCTTTGGGATCTGCTGGAGTGAAAGGACCGGAACCACTGGAGCACGGTGCCACCGATCCCCAACTCTCTCAGCCAATCCAAAAGGATGGCACGATCTATGGTGTCAAAGGCTGCAGAGAGATCCAAGAGCGCGAGCAGAGTCACACTACCCCTGTCAATGCTTAACCAGAGGTCGTCCATCAGAGCAACCATGGCAGTCTCAACTCCATACCCCGCCCTGAAGCCTGGATCGAGATAATCGGCTTCATCCAAGACTGCTTCTCTCATGCATTTTGATCAAATCTTCCGTTTCTGTGGCAGTCAGATTTCCAAGTAAGCCACATTGCAATTGTGGGAGGATGCTGAATGGCAGGACTGTGAGTAAACAATCTGCCCTTTTTCCTGGGAGATTTAAAGGCTCATTCAGAGGTGGCAAATCTAGCATGCTATCATGCTAATGCCAGTTTTCAAAGTAATAGCCATGTTAATCCTGCTGTAACAAACCTTTCTTATTGAAATAGACTGTTTCTGTCCCTCCCTGCCTGCTCAGTACCCAAACATATTGAGGGAAAAAAAAGGTCTGAAAGGGGTTACAACTTGAATAGACACCTCCAGGTAAACACTAGTCTGAATTCTGTTGCTAGTCCTACCTAAAGCAGACTAATTGAATCAATGGGATTTATCTATGTGTTGACTTGCCATTTGACTATTCATTGAATGGATCTACTTGACCTGAGACTAACCAACAGTGTTTTTTCAATCAGCCACTGTTTTTATTGGCATTTTCAATCAGGTAGAGGATCTTATTTGGCTTCAAGAGAATGTGAGTAGTAGTCCTCTTGAAACTTCCCTGCTTCTCTTGATCCGCAGGGAGAGGCAGGAAATACAAATAAATATTATTATTATTATTACTGTTATTATTGACCATAGTAAAAACTGGACTTGCGACTTCATTTCCATACTCAAAGGATTTTGAATTTGAACAGACATTCTCACATACCAATGGCATATATAGATATGTCTGTCTCTGGTTTCAATTCTACTATATGCATCTGAGGAAGAAGACTGAAGTTTACAAAAGCTCATGCTGCCAACTTCATTAGTCTCAAAGGTGCTACAAGATCTCTCTACATACTGATTGTACAGACTAACATGGCTATATCTTTTAAATATATAGCAAGGGAGACCACTTCTTTCATTATCTTGTTGGATAAACTGGCTGATGTATTTATGATGAATGTGGCAAATGGGCCAAAGAGGATTGTCATGAAGTGGCTTATGGCAACACTAATTCCATGACAGAAAGCAGAAATGGTTTCCATAGAGAAGAGCATGTCACATTTGGCTACACCTTGACTTTTGTTGTTAGGGGGGAATATTTACTCTGTTGGGGCAACCTTCCTAGCTGTCTCTGTTTATAAATTCCATAAAAGCCTGCTGAATAGGTATACTTGTCCTCCTCCCCACCCCTCCCACAACCCCTGACTTCTACTCCTCTCACAGCTTTTAAAGAGGAAGGAAGTATCATTTTCTTCTCCCAGTACAAAGAGAGCTCTGAGCATCTAATTGCAGCTTTCTGTTAGCAAATGGAACTGGCAAATCGCTTTCCTGTAACTAAAAGGTGTGTGCCCAGCTCTCCTCTGAATCCTACACAGGAGAGAAAAGGAGAGGAAGAAAGAGAAGGAGAACTGGATTTGAGGAGGGCATCTGCTTTTTAAATTATTCCACTGCTTTACAGAGAGGAAGTATTAATTACATGACTGCAAAACGTAGATCAGGGTGGGATTTAATTACAGGGAAGGCTTTGTGACTGTTGTCCAACCAAATTCGACAGGAAACGTTCTCAGATGCCAGCAGTTTCAGGTGTTTTGTAGCCTATTTTATTTTCTAGTTCTCACCAGGTCTGAAAGGTAGATCAGGTGACTCTGTCTGTTGCCCCATTGTCTGCAAACCTACAAAGCTTCTATTACCCACAGGGCAAGTACACCAGTTTTTTTTTAACAAGGCAGGAAGTTTAAATATATGCATTTTTATAGGAAACATAATGTGATGACAATTCCATTCTGGGTTCTCCCCGACTTTCACCTTTCCTACCTCCCTGTTAGTGCAAGATGCATGATTTTAAACTCTGCCATTGCAAACTGATGACTATGCTCTTTGAATGTCTGGTCTATTACTTTTTGATTTCCAACCCTCACATAAAATATATTTGTGTGATGATTATGCTCCTGTCTCTCTTTTCCTGGTGTTGTTTCAGAAGTCCACTAATAAATAACAGTACAGTACATTGAAAATTATGATTAAAAATTGCTTTCACTAAATTAGATGTATACTTTGCTTTAGGGTGAGTAACAAAACTATTCTCACTGTGTCAGATCTTTATATTTTAAATTAGAATGTCCAGAATCCCCAAGGCAGCATGAGAGTTCCCAGAATCCTCCAGTGCCCACCCCCACGCCTTAGTGCTGTATTCCAAAATCTCATTTTTCCAAGTTCTTTCATGGACAAAATCAAAATGGAATTCAGTGAAATGAATTTATTTTCCACCACTACTCTTTAAACCCAAAAGGTCAGCTAAAACAGAGAAATCTTACATTCTTACCAGAAGATGCTTCCAATTGGATTTTGATGAAGTTTGACAACAAGTTCAGGACCACCAACAATGCTTCTCTTTATTTCTCAGTATTAATAGCAAAAGCAAATCTGCATTTTGCATTAATTAACATTTACAAACCTTCTGTTATTTCACTTAATGTGCTTTAGCACCATTCACAAGTTATAAAATTCCTTATCCAAATTTCAGGCCTTGCCTTTCAAGAAAAAAAAAAAAATCTGCCTGAGCCAGAAGATGACCTATGGTGTTTTGTTGACTGGATTTATTGAAGTCCCATAATACAATATGTAAGCTTCCTTTCTGTTTATCTGCTTTATCGAACCCTCTTCCCCTAGGAGCAAAAAATGACTGAATTATATGCAATTGACATATTCTTGCCTTTTGCACCACTGCAATTCCTTGTCAATTCCTTTCTTCTTTTCCAGTGAATGTTACTCTTGTAAAACATGTCCTTGAGGAGTAGTGACTAGGTAGAGTTCATAGGAACCTTTGTATATGCTTTAGGAAAATTGAAAAGGTTTCCTTTTCCAAATTTGGTTCAAAATCAGAGCTTCCTTCATTTCTGAGATCTTCCCTTTTCCCTTGCTTTTTCCTTGCCATTAGATGTGCTTGAGGAATTTAATATTTCTCCAGTTTAAATTGATATGATTTGTGGTTGCATAGCATGTGGTGTAGTGGTTTTGGTGTTGAACTACAACTCTGGAGACCAGGGTTCAATTCCCTGCTTGGCTATGAAACCCCTTGGGCAAGTCACATGTTCTCAACCTCAGGGGAAGGCAGTGGCAAACCGCCGTTGAACAAATCTTGCAAAGAAAACCCTATGATACATTCACTTTAGGGTCACCATGAATTGGAAATGAGGTGGCAGACACTGAAGACACAGCACCATCCTTTGAAGATCATCTAAAATATAAGAAGAGATTACAAAGAGATCAGGAGAGACTACTAAAATGTTATGTGGGAGTTACTGATTCATTAATCACCTAGTATCTGGAGACAACTGCTTATAAATCTCCCAGCAGCTTCCTGGCATCTTTGCTGTTTCCAGCCATTCTGTCTTGTTGACTGGCAATACTCTTTGGTATTAGTGTTTTCTTGACCTTGGATTGGCTATGAGTGGCAACTTTCTTTAACTCTTTTCTGGCTTCATTCATCTGGATTACTGACTTCCTGTAACTGGACTGGTTGGTCGCCATCTTCTTGTTTTTCCTTTTAACTTTGTGAATAAATTGTGACTGGACTGAACTAGATTAACTACTTGACAGCTCTCTTACACCAACCAACTGATTCCTGGGTCACTTGCTAACTGATGTATAGGACAATAATAGCTGTAGAAATCGGCAATGTAAATGGCCTTGTTGGGACTAGGGCATGTGAAAGGTAGAATCAAAGAATCATAGAGTTGGAAGAGACCACAAGGGCCATCCAGTCCAAATCCCTACCATGCAGGAATTCTCCATCAAAGCATCCCCGACAGATGGCCATCCAGCCTCTGCTTAAAGACCTCTAAGGAAGGAGACTCCACCACCCTCCGAGGGAGTGTGTTCCACTGTCGAACAGCCCTTACTGTCAGGAAGTTCTTCCTAATGTTGAGGTGGATTCTCTTTCCCTCCAATTTGTATCCATTGTTCCAAGTCCTGTTCTCTGGGGCAGCAGAAAACAAGCTTGCTCCCTCCTCAATGTGACATCCCTTCAAGTATTTAAACAGGGCTATCATATCACCTCTTAACCTTCTCTTCTCTTGGCTAAACATTCCCAGCTCCCTAAGGCGTTTGAGGAGTGAGGTAGGGTTTGAGGAGATGAGAAAATAGGCAAAGTGTAGTTCCACCTGGACAGACGTTTATGCCCCATCTCCTGATATACGATCTCAACCATCTTTGTCTTCTTGGATGATCAAAGAAACCTGAGAAGGCTGGTAAGAGGGATATCACCAACTCTCAGAATACTGGTTTGGATCAGAGGGAAGATCAGCATACTGTAGGCTGAGAAATTTAACAAGTTGGAAAGATATGGGTTTCTGTCTATGTGTGTGTGCCTTCCAGTTGTCTGTCGACTTATGACAATTAATTTCATATCATTTTCATAGGTAAGGAATACTCATAGGTAATTTTGCCAGTTCCTAACTCTGAAATATAGCCTACAGCACTTGGTATTCACTGGCAATCTCTCTTTTGACTCTTTCATACAAGGCTAAATTGGAAGTATAATTTAAGGTCAATTCGAATGCAGTCATGGGTTTTACATTATTGCAAATTAACTCTTCACATGCAAATTCGGGCAAGAGGGAAGCCAATTCGAATGCAATCATGGGTTTTACCTTATTCCGAATTAAAGCTTCGCATGCAAATTCGGGCAGGAGGGGGTTAATTTCGGGTAATGGGAAGTAATTCCGAACGGAGCAGGGGTTCATGTAAATTCGCTAAACAAGCGAATTTACATAAATCCGCATTGGCTCCATTCGGAGTTGGGAGAAATTCCTCCCCGTTTGAAAGAGTCAATACAAGCATTAACCAGGTCTGACCATGTTCAGCTGCCAATATTGTATGGGAATAGAGAGGTGCTCTTTCCATATATCTGTGCTTGAGAATTGAGATCAATTGGATGGGCCCTCCTCTATACCAGTAGAGGAAATGCATTGTGCACATGGGAGATCTTCTCTGCAGCAGCATCCCAAATGCTGAATTCCCTCCCGCTGGAGGCCTGACTAGTGCCAAAGGTTGGGATCATTGTGGTGACAAGTCAAAACCTGACTTTGTATTAGAACCCTCTGGCATAATTGTGTGTGTGTATGTGTGTGTGTTTTCTGGCTGTGCATGTCCTTTGGTTACATTATTTAAAATTCTTTTAACAGGTTTTAAATTGTCTGGGTTTTTTAAATTTTATAATCTACTTAATATGTATTTAATTTATTAAAAATATTGTTATTATTTATTGTTTTAAAGTGATTTTTTGTAAGCCACCCTGAAATCCTTAGCTATAGAGCAGGATATAAATATTTCAATAAATATTGAAAGTAAAGAAATGCTTATCTAAACACATGCATTTTGAGTATAAACCTCCAACAATCTCAGCCAAATTAATTGCAGTTAAATTAGCTGAGAATTATTAGGTTGGAAACCTCTAACAATCTTGCAATGCAACTTTTGGCTCAAAAAGTATCATGAGACATTTTAAAATGTGTATATTGAAATGAAATATGTTTACACACTTTTGGAGAAAATATACAAAAATATATATTTATATGGGAACAATTGTATATTTTTTCCCAAGATTGTTCAGTGCACCAAAGAAACAAAAAGGATGTCAGAAATCAAAAGTACAGACCAATTTTGGCTTCCTTACAGGGTGAGAGCTCTTATTTGAAACTATGCTGTCTACAGTCAGATTGTGATATTATGTCATACATAAAACTTCCTTATTTGCTAAGGCTGGTAAAAGTATTTGTGCTAGTTATCTGAAATACATTGCTATAGACAGTGCAGGGGATTCATTAATTTGTTTTTAATGTATATATGTATGTATTCTTCTATTACATTTGTAATAGTTTTTAGTCTAATATAATCAATTACTGACTGAATGATATATCAGCACTATGATAGCACACTTTTCTAACTTTTCAATTACATTTTCAACATGTGACTTATAAAGAACAGAGTGCTTTTTCCTAAGAGATGCAGAAGGATTGGGCTCATGAAACATGAACCATTAGATACTAAGATAGACAGTTGATCCATCTAGCCCAGTACGGTGAACACAGGTCTGGAGTTTTTCCATCCCTATCTGGAGATATTGGTGACTGAATCTCTGACCTTCTACATACAGAGCATGGGCTCTACAAGAGAGCTATGGCCACTCTCAAAAAAGAGGCCATACTTGTAACATAAATTTTCTCACCATAACAGGGTGTGTCTGATACAGCAATGATATCAATTGATACTTTGAGTCAAGACATTTCAGTGCCTGGGTCAGAAAATCCAAGTGGTGCCTCCTATGGTGGAAAGTAATAAATGAAATAATTGACCACTTGCTCCCTCTGACATCTGTGACAGGTTGCTTCACCCTGCTAAAAGGAAGGGCTGACCCTTCTGTTTGAAAGCAGCTTGAGAAAAGCAGGCAGAGGTGCCATGTGCCATGTCCGCCTGCAGCATCTACTCTGAACTCTTTTCTCTGTGTTCCAGATTGTGACCTTTAATTTTTATTTTATTTTATTTTTTTTTACAAAAAATAGATTGCATACATTGCAAATGCTTCTTTTTATACCAAGCCATTATCTTCTCCTTGAAGCATTCACTGACAACCATTCCCCTCCCTGTCTTGATATCTCCTTCCCTGCTGTTTCAAAGCAGCTAAGTTAGCAACTTTTTCAACTCCAGTGGGGACTCTAGCCTTTTATTAAAGTGTCTGGATAGCCTGATAATGGAATGGTAATGTAGAAGAAACCATTAGCAAAATGTGAAGGGATACATGTAACTTTCAGTCAGCATAACAAAGGCAACCTTGTGTAGAATGCAAACGAAACTTAATGCCTGAAAACTGCCTGAGGGTTTGAAAACCCATTTACTGGCTGACATTAGACAGTGACCCACTCTGGAACCAATGATTATTAACCAAGCAAGTAACTCAAAATACTCTCCATTCATTTCCCCAGGGAGTATCCATACTGTACATCTTTCATGATATCCCCCCACCCCCATTCTTTCTGTTCTGGTTTTGTGTTTGTCCATGATTTTTGTCTCCAGCAACAGCCAGTGTGCCTGAATAATTTTAATTTCATGTTTGTGCATGTGCAGAGGGAAAGGTATTTAAGCAAGAAAAGTCATGTCTATATATATTGTTTTTTTAAAAAAACCAACTTAGGCATATTGTGGCCTAAAATGCATATTGTGTCCAAGTGTGTCCCATCCAGAGTAGACCCACTGAAATAACTGGATTTGTCCTTCACTTACCATCCACCGATTATTCAACAAACCACTTCTTCTTTGTAGTGGCAGTTTATTTAGCTTACTGTTTTTACCCCCTTGTTTTTTTTTAATGTATTTTTAGGGGAAAAAACCTCACCCCAAATTAATGTAAATTAAAGCATAGGCCAAATGGGTATCATGTGAAGCAAATTGTATTTGTGAACTAGGAGAGCAAAAGTAAAAGTGTAAACTAGTGAAAGGTTACATCTGTGTATAGATACTAATTCTTCATGGGAACAATGGAAAATATGTCACTTTTAGTTGCTGCGGAAGAACCTTTTATCTTATCCAGATTTCTTGATAATTATAACAATGGCATTTACATTTCTATACTGTTTCATAGCACTCTCAGCACTCTCTAAGCAGTTTATAATCTCTAAGCTAATTGCCCCCAACAAGATGGGTACTCATTTTACTGACCTATGAAAGGATGGAAGGCTGAGTCAACCTTGGAGTCATGGGATCAAACTCACAGTGTTGGGGTTGCAGTACTGACATTTAATGACTGCACCACCAGGGCTCCTCTAATTATACCGTACAAATGTTCATAATTATACAAATGTTCATTCAAAAGGAGGGGAAAGTTGAGCCCAAGCATATACAGAAGACCAGAGAACTTGTGTGAGACAATTTCCACCTTCATTCTGGCTTTCCAAAGGATACCCTGATATTCCATGACTCACATGACTTATTCCTACCAAACATGACAGGGGAAGAGGTGGGACTGAGAGAAGACCTTCCTCCAAAGATCTCAGAGCTTGGACAGTTCATATTTGAAAATACTGTTGTATGTATATCATGCACATCTGCATCTGAACTAGAGGCAATGAAAATATTGTTTTCCTAAGTAGCACACTGAAGATATTATTGCATACCTTTCTACAGTGGTATGGAGCTAATTGCCACAGAATGGGATGTATTGTTTCAGAATGAATTCAGGCTAAATCCATGAATCCAAAGTCAGCAAAACAGTCTGAGTATCTGGGTCACCCTAACTATAGGCAAGATTGACAAGGACATGGCACTGAACTGAGTTTACTGAATTTCTTGAGTGTACTATTTAGTGTATACTGTATTGTATTCCCCACTGCTATTTATTGATGTGAGAGCTGGACAGTTAAGAAAGCCGATAGAAAGAAAATCAACTCATTTGAGATGTGGTGCTAAAGAATGGTGCTGAGAATACCGTGGATGGCCAAGAAGGCAGAGAAATAGCCTCTAGAACATATCGAGCCGGAACTCTCCCTAGAAGACAGAATGACAAAACTGAGGCTATCATACTTTGGCCACATTATGAGAAAGCATGATTCACTAGAAAAGACCATGATGCCAGGAAAGGTAGAGGGAAGCAAAAAGAGAGAGGGACCACATGCCAACTGGTTAGATTCAATCAGATAGTCCACAGGACTGAGCCTGCAGGGTGTGAGCAGAGCCTGAGCAGGTGACTCAAAAGCAGTAAACAACAAAGTATGGAACAGTATTTTAAAGAACTTGCACCTGTTATCTTTAAAATAATTTACTTTTTTAGTTTCTATTTGTTATTGTAAGATTTGCAAAGCCGAGCTTTACTTGAGATGATATTACTAAGCTGTATAAACTCTGTAGGTTTGCTACCGATTTATGAATTCTGAACCAATTGGGCTGACTTAAAGAATCAATGTTCGTCGCCTGAGGACTTACTAGATATTTCAGTTTGGATGGACTATGATATATATCGTATATCTCTAAAAATTGATAATTTTATGAAAAATACTTGAATGGTGAGGAGAAAGAGAGTGGGATGTATTTCCAGCATCTAACTATTGTGAATAGTTTTATCATAGCTTTCCAGTCCTAGTGCATTTGTAATGTGATGCTGAAGTAATACTTTGTGGGATATATCCACTGTTTTTTTGTTGTTGTTTTGGTTTGGGTTTTTGTGTGTGCTAATTTTCTTTCCTAAGATCAAGAATGTTGGAAATGTCATGTTGAGGGTTTGGAGACCTGGGATACTAAGCACTGATTTCTTCCTTGGAAAAATGCTGAAGCCCCAAAAAGGGAAGAAAATCTCTGCTAAAAATTGATCATGCCCCGTTAACATTTTCCTGACTTTCTGGAATTGTGTACATGTACATGCTGGGAACATCCCTATGTTGTATGCCACTTTCATAATAGTTGTACACAACAATAGATGATAAGTTCACCTTCTAAAGAAATTTCCAGTCACTAAAGTAGGAGTGGGTAAACTCCGTTCATTGAAGAGCCAGTTTTCTGCTGACGAAAATGCAAAACAAAATCAAAAGAAAACAAAATGCAGGTGGCAAAAACTCCATTTCTACTTTTGTAAAGGTGGTATTTTTAATGTTGAACAGTACAGTGGAGGCTGAAACTGAAGGAGGCTTCCAGGAGAGGTGATGATTCACCCTTATTTTGACTAGGAATAAAAAGTAGCATGGAGACTCTAGAAAGCTCAAGGGATGCATAAATAGACTGGGATCTGTGTCCAGTCCCAGGAACATATGCTTACCCTTTGTCCTCTGCACTTTGCTCACCTTGCTGTAAATATTGGTCTTATACCAAACTCCCTCCACTTATTTGTGGGCTTGAGGCATTTAAATAGTTCAACCGTCCCTGCACATTTCTTTGAATTCCACCAGTTCTTTGGGGATGGATGGGTGGGAAACTACTCACAATTCTCCCTCTTGCCTTGTACAAAACCTCTTGATGGAGGGAAGCCCTATAGCCAATCACCACTTGTGGGGCTGAGGGTTTCCCAGGCATCATCATGCTATAGGCAAGTGGGAACATATATTGGGCTCCTGGATATCCAGTGTAGTCACTGGTGGGTTGTTGTTGTTGTTTTTGGACAGTGATGGTTTTCTTTTTTCCAAGCTGCACAACTACAGCTGGATGGCATTTGGGAGCTTCCTGAGCTCCACACACTGGTTGCCCATAGGGTTGTATGGCTTGGTGCTGTAAAGATGAGGTTATCTGTGGTGGGGACAGAGGATCTGCAAATGTACATATGTACATAACTGGCACACATCATCAATAAGATTCCATGAGAGAGTTATTGAAGATGGCTCTCATCCAGAGTGCTCTTCATCTGAGGGCTACTGCTTTAGAAAAGACACAGACAGGATTACATTATTAATCATTTCAAAGTGATTGCTTAGGAAAAAGTTGATTATAAATCAATAGTTTTATGTTACATTTTCTTACAATTTACCCCCCTCACCCACCCACTTGAACTCATCCCTCAAACAGGAATTTAGAAAAGCAAATTCTGCTGTCCAATTCTAGGAGTATATGCAGAAAACTACTTCTGTAGAGTCTTTTTGCCTACAGCATCAATGACTGAATGTAATGATCCAGATCAGAAGGGTATTGGTGACAAGGTCAAAGCTAATTTTCCATGTGATATGCAAATTCATTAGGACTTTACTGAACCAGTAAAAGAATGCCCTGTTCTATGTTCCCCAGACAAAGATATTCAGCTGGTAACTCACTGCTTTCCACTTCTATGTGTGTAATTACAGCATTGTGCAGATAACATTCAGACTGCTTTTTATTTCGTAGGAAAGGCTATGTACAGATTGGCATAAGGATATATATGGAAAGTGGTAGTTTATCTCCTTCAAAAATTATATATATATATATATATAGAGAGAGAGAGAGAGGGAGGGAGGGAGAGAGAGAGAGAGAGAAGAATCATGCATGGATAGTTTGGAAAGTAAATGTGAAACATTTCATACCATTTTCTAAACTCCATGTAGAATTGATGCATTCATTACAGAGAAAAAATTGAGAGGATTTAACAGGAAGTGTAGCCTGTGTACCCACCTGGGGTGTGATTGTGTCAGTTTTCAAAAAGAATAATAATAATAAATTAATAATAATAATAATAATAATAATAATAATAATATTGCCCTCAAATACTTCTGCAACACAGACTCAAATCATATATAGAGAGATAAATCCTAGAGGTGCAAGCAGGGTTCACGAAAGGAAGAAGCACTAGGGATCACACTGACAACATACAATGGCTAATGAAGCACATCAAGAAATCCCAAAAGAAAATCAGCATGTGTTTTATAGATTATAGGAAGCCTTCAACTGCATAGATCATGAAAACATATGGAGTACTTTTAAAGACAGGGGAGTGCCACCACATCTCATAGAGTTGATGGCAAAGGACAAGAGGACAAAAACAGTTAGAACAGAGTATGTTAGACCAGAATATGGAGAACCAGAATGCTTCTCAATTGGCAAAGGGATCAGGCAAGGCTGCATCCTTTCACCATATATGTTCAACTTGCATGCAAAAAACTTCACACAAAGAGCAGGCTTGGATGCAGAAGCAGGAAGAGACAATATAGGAGGAAGAAATATCAACAAAGATATGCAGGTGACACCATACAAAGCATCACAGACTTGGAACAACTACTAAGGAAGATCAAAGCAGACTTACTGCTGAACATAAAGGAAACCGAAAGTAATGACCACAACTTAGACAATGAGGAAATTGAAATAGTAAAAGAGTTCGCATACCTTGGATCATTGATCAGAATGCGTACTGCAGTCAAGAGATCAGACGAAGACTGGAAATAGAAAGGGCAGCTATCAAAGAACTAGAAAAGGTCCTAAAATGTAAAGATATACAATTGAGCATGAAAGTTAGAATTGTACAAGCAATTTCATTCCCTATTACCATATACAGATGCAAGAGCTGGACAGTAAGGAAAATGGATAAGAGGAAAATCAATTCATTTGAAATGTGGTGCTGGGGAAGAGTACTGAGGATACCATGGATAGCCAAAAAGACAAACAAATGGGTCCTAGAACAGATCAAGCCTAAAATCTTCCTGGAAGCTAAGATGATAAAGTGGAAGTTGTTGTACTTTGGTCATATCATAACACATGACTCCTTGGAAAAGACAATAATGCTAGGAAAGATGGATGGATGCAGAAAGAGACGATTCTTTCAAGGAGGTCACATGTATGAATTTACAGGACCTAAGCAGAGCAGTGGAGGATAGGTAGTCTTAGAGATGTCTCAACCACAGCAGCACCATGAGTCAATATCAACTCAAAGATAGTTAACAGCAACAATAAACCCCCCGGGTGAGGGGACATTTTCACCACGCGTCTGCTCCACAGATCATTTTAGACTTAGGAGAGGGCCTTTTAAATCAAGAAGTGAAGAGGAAGTGACTTCCACTTACTGTTTTTTTAAGCTTCCTTTGGGACTATAATGCTCTGCAAGTGCATAGTGAAAGTATTCAACATGCTCCCTAAAGTGAGTTTGAGGGCAACCTTTAATTTTTTTTTGCAATGGTTGTTGTGGGGGTGCAACCCTTCAGAAGCTCCTGTGGGGGTAAATCACCTCCCTGTTTCCCACAGTTTTCCACTCCTGGCTTAAAACATTATATAATCCCTACATTCATACCCTGTTTCCCCAAAAATAAGACATCCTCAGAATATAAGACCTAGTAGAGGTTTTGCTGAATTGCTAAATATAAGGCCTCCCCCAAAAGTAAGATCTAGGAAAGTTTTTGTACATAAATATTATACAATATATAATAAATGTTAATTTGTTTGTTCAACAATAAATGTGAATACTTCTTCATGGGAAAAATAAGACATCCCCTGAAAATAATACCTAGTGCATCTTTGGGAGCAAAAAATAATATAAGACACTGTCTTATTTTTGGGGAAACAAGGTGGCACTGCTTTCTCCACTTGTGAGGTCTCTAGGTATGTTGGACTACCACTCTTACCATCTCTGGACAAGATGGCTACTGAATGCTGCAGTTCAATACATCTGGAGGTTGGAGAGAGATGTCATCACATATATATCTTCTTATAACAATGTCATACAGTAAAGCATCAACACAACCTTTTTAAGAGACAAAAGCAGCAGCATTAACCCCCCTCCCCCCAAGGCCCATGAGTACTGATGTTTCCTATAAGATGCTGCCTTCTCTGTACCATGAATGTGTGTCCCTGAAACGAAACAAATCAAAACCATGGAGCACCAAGCTAAGCTTTCTCACTGTGTGGCAGCTTGGCTATCCGTGCCATCCTGGAAATGGCTGGCATTCTTCCAGAAGTGTTAAAATCTGTGGTGAGAGAGGTATCTTTCTAAGCTGTTTGTTGATCAGCCCCACCCACCCTTGGCAATTTCTGTGTTACCCTTGACATCAAAACTAAGGGACTTGTGGCCCTGCTACAGCTGCCAAATTCTTCATCATAGTTATGTTGCCTAGAGTATCTGGGAAGTAACAAAGTCTGGAGCGCTATATGGTCTTTTGCCCATTTTTATTGGGCCAATTCAATGTAGACAGTTCTTGGATACAGAAACCCTGCAGTATATAGAGAAAGCTACTGGCTTGTGACAATCTCCACATGTAGCAGTTAATACTGAGTCTGATGGAGTAAAGGATAAGAAAACATCCAAGCATCAATATATTCTATTAAACGTTAAATTGGGAGGGGGGTAACAAGGCACATCAGTGGTAAATTTGGCGGCAGCCACGTGTTTATTGTCTAGTTTGGCCCTCAGCCCAAAGCACAACTGTTTATTCCTTTGTGGGAAAAGTTGAAGAGTGACAGTACCAGGAAGCTCTCTGAAACCCAACCTCGCTTCATACAAATTGCCTTCCTATTTCCTTTGTGCTCATTTCACTCCATCACAGCTGCGTTTTATTCAAGGGTCATTGCATAATTTAATTTGAACACTTCATTGTCAACAGTGATTACAGATTTCAAATATTATAAGAGGAAGCTTCTTATTATATGGATTGTAAAGGAGGCCAAACAAATAAATGCAAAAAAAGATTTTTTACAGTTATTTTTTTTTAAGTGTGGTGGATTAGTTTCAGCCATTTATATCCTTAACGAGTTAAGCAAACTATCGTGTTGCAAGCCTAGAAAATGAAGCCTTTTCCTGATGGCCCATTAGCTAAAAAGAAAGTATGAACTTCCATTCATCATTCTTCCCAAATGTGTGGACCTGTTTTTCATCAGCAGACTGTTGGCGTGCAATCCGGAACAGTCGAGCTATCTTTTTTGCATGTGTAGAAGGTGCTAGTGGCAAACAGGCTCATTAAAATGTCTGTTTCCGGCATAAAGACAAAAGTCATATGCAAAGGGGGGAGGGAATGGAAGTTGTAAAACAATATAGGGCTATTAAATTCTTCTTCTTCTTTTTTGGTACAGGAGAAAGTCTTAAAAGTGTGATGAAAAATATTGATTCCATTTTATGTGAGACTAATGAGTTGACCCGAAAGGCATTGCTCACTAGAAAACATTTACTTTTCTCTTTATATGTGAGGTTACATATTATAAACAGATGATGTCTTTTATTCTTACCATTTTTTAAAAGGAATTGACAAAAGCCATTGCATTTGCTTCCCATGTGTCATGGTAAAGGTCTTGTACTTTGCACATCAGCATCTGTTATATCCATTCTTGTAGTCAAGTATTTCCTATGTGCTTTCAATCAGGCCCAAAGTAATCACATCAAAACCATGCCAGGTTTAATGTTGATTTCTGTAAAAGTGTGCTGAAAAATACTTTAGATTTAAGTGCCGCCAACTAATGTCTGTGATGTTTCCCTGTGACACCTCAGGGAGAAAAGAACTATGCGGGGCATTTCATTGATTTAAATTGCAAAATGTAAATGTGTTGGTTTTGAGGGCAAATGTGTCATTGTGGAAATGGATAGGGTTTCCAACGTATTCTTCTGGACACGTTCAAATATTACACGTCTAAGAAGAATCACAGATATGAGAATCACTCAATCACTCACAGAAATATAGCCCCCATCCAAAATACTGTAAGTGAATATTTCAACTTCCTTGGGGATTCATTGTAGACCCCAGGGGGCCATCCTCAAGAAAATTGGTTCTGATAAATGTATGTGTAGGTAAATGTGAGTAGAATCATAGAATCACTGAGCAAGAATTCATTCACAAAGTTGAATTTATAGAAAAGGGTCTCAACAGAGATCATGGGTACTTCTGCTGTTACACAGACTGAATAAGCTATTTATCCATAGATTCCACTTGTTTTCCTATTTAATTATTATTATTATTAATTATGGGTGAATTCATTGTTTAGCTAATGAAACAGGAGGGAAGGATTTCAGATGGATTTCACCTTTCTCTCTGTAGCACTTTGTAACACCTTCCATGCTGTTCCCGAAGGTCCTTTAACCCTCTAAAAACATTTTGAGGAAGGGGAGTGTGATGGAATCACTTGGTGGACTTGGTTTCCTGACAGTTGATTTCTGACAGTTGGTTTGGGCTACTGTGAGGGAGGAAAGGAGTAGATATCAAAGGCAGGAGTGAGTGACTGTGAGTTCAGTTGGAGTTGAGGGAGAGCTAAGGAGGAATTTAGAGTTGAAGGGAGGTGAAGGGAGTTGAAGGGAATTCAGTTGAGGGAAGGTTTGAGTTCAGGGAAGATTTCTAGGGAAAGGGTAAGCTAGGGAATCTCACTGGCCTAAAGAAAGTCAGAGCAGTATTCTGATAAGACAGTAGAGAAAGTGGAGAAATAGGCAAAGGATCTCAATATGGTCAGAGAAGGATAGCAACTGGGAGAGAAAGCATATTGGAGATTGTAAAGATTGTAAACTGTGAAATGCTTGCAACACTTATATTAATGTAACCATACTATGTTTGAACTATTTTATTAGCACCATTCTTGCTAAATGTTATGCAACAAAGTCAGTGTTTATTTCTTATAACAGAAGCCTCTGCCTGGGTGAATTCTAAACCATATAGGCACAGACAAACACGCTACCTAAGATATTAAACTTATAAGAGGAAAACATTTGGGACCCTAAACCTCATGCAATTAGGGATAGTGGATAAAGTGTGGAGGCTGGGTAGATGTCATTGATGAGGTAAAAGGTAACCTCAAAGCTTAGAAAGGAGGTCATATCAGAGGGAGGAACTGCAAGGAGGAAAAAAATGCAGATCACTTCCTCTCCACTTCTATTAATGAAGATGACATTTGGATCAAAAGCTATTCCTCTGGTATTGTTGTATCTGGGGTCTCCATATTTTCATATATGGAGCCAGGCATGTTCTTAAGAAGTCTCAATTACCTTTGGAACATCAGAAAACATTCCCATGGGAAGGACATTTAGAACCACAGACGTGTGAAGAACCAAGGTAATACCAAGATACAAGCTAAATGAGGTTGCTGATTGCTCCATTCCCCCCCCCCCCCCACACACACACACTCTAAATATCTTGGCAAATAAGCTAACATTTCCTGCTGCTGTGTTCTCAACCAATTTCCCTATCCATCCATTCTGCAGTTGTCGTAAATCCAACTGGCATTTTTGTTACTCTGAAAATAAAGCCATAAGTCATCATCTGCAATATTTTCAAATCGTTAATTGGCATACCTCCCAAAGACCTGTAACCATATCCAAAAGACTTTAAAAACACTTGATCTAGATGGGACAAAATCCCTAGATGGGACAAAATCTAGGAGCCCTGAATCCCATTGACTAACCTCGGAAACCTGCTTCTATGAAGAGCTAAAGAACTAATAGGAGGACACGCTGAAGCCATCTGTAATGACATTCCAGAATATCATCTTCCCTTTCCCCAGAAGTGAATGGCTTCACCATGTCTGTACATTCCTTCTTTTTAAATGAAAATTTCCAAGCTTTGCTTATAAGCTTCTTTACATGGTGCTTAGTAAAGCTTAGTAGAAGGCTACTGAGGCCTGGTACAGACTGTTGCTTTGCGCTGCTCTGGGGCTGAAAGAAGGGCTCAGGAGAGTGAAGCGTCCGCATGTTCCTGAGTCCTACTGTGCTGTCCAGGCACCATCTTGGCTCAGCACCATTTACATGGCGCACACGACAATGATATGCATCATGCATCATTTCCGAATGGTGCAGCACACAAGGGACATCACCACGTCACTCCAGGGCACTAATGGTGTCTTGGCAGCAACGGAGAAAGGAGCCATATTTCACAGCTCCTTTTTCCAGGTGCATTGTGGCCACACCATTTGGTTGGTGCAGCCACGATCTGGGGGAGAAAGGGGCAGTCAATCTGTAAAGGCCCTGAGAGAGGCTAGCATGACTACTAGATCGTGATATGGTATCTCAAGAATTAGAGGTAGTATGCTGCTGAGTACCAATAAGAGCAAGAAAGAAGCTTGTGTGCTTCCCAGTGGTATTTAGTTGGCTATTATGTGAAATAAGATGCTAGACTACAAATCCTCTGAATCATTTCATAATGCCTGATATAGATAGAGAGAGAGAGAGGGAGAGATTTGATAGTACCAAACAGGAATCTGTCATTAGGACAAGAGGCTACTGTCAGAACAGAAAACAGAATGGTTCCCAATTGGCAAAGGGGTAAGGCAAGGCTACATCCTGCACTCTATCTGTTCAACTTAAATACAGAAAATATTATGAGAGAAACAGGCTTGGACACAGAAGTAGGAGGTGTGAACAAAGGGGGAAGGAATATTAATGATCTAAGATATGCAGATGACACCATATTACTACCAGAAAACATCACAGAACAACTACTGAGGACGGTCAAAGAAGAAAGTGTAAAAGCAAGCTTACTGCTGAACATAAAGAAAACAAAAATAATGATCAACCTAGACAATGAGAAAACAGAAATAGTAAATGAGTCCCTATACCTTGGATCAAACGTTGATCAAAACGAGGACTGCAGTCAAGGAATCAGAAGACTAAGAATGTGGAGGGCAGCTATGAAAGAACTAGAAAAGGTCTGGAAGAGCAAGAATCCAAAATAATCCAATTTGAGATCACTTTAACTGCCCTGGTTCAGTGCTAGGGAATCCTAGGAAGTTTCTTGCAGCACTGGAGGTCTCTGACAGAGAAGGCTAAATGTCTCACAACACAACAGTTCCCTGGCATTGAGCCAGGGCAGTTCAAATGATCTCAAACTGGATTATTTCTGCAGTGTATTTTGGACCCTGGTTATACAATTAAGAACAAAAGTGAGTACAAGCAAAGGTGTTCCCCATTACCATGTATGGATGCAAGAGCTGGACAATTAAGAAAATGGATAAAAAGAAAATAAATTCATTTCAGATGTAGTGCTGGAGAAGAGTGCTGCGGATACCATTGACAGCCAGAAAGAGAAACAAATGTGTCTTAGAACAGATGAAGCCTGAGACTTCCCTGGAAGCCAAGATGATTAAGCTGAGGCTGTCATACTTTGGACCCGTCATGAGAAGTCATGACTCATTTGAAAAGGTAGAGGGAGGGAGAAAGAAAGAAAGTTAGATGGAGGGACTCCATCAAGGAGATCACAGGTATAAATCTGCAAGAACTAAGAAAAGCAGTGGAAGATAGGGAGTCATGGAGATGTTTCATCCACAAGATCAAGATCTTGATTGAGTGAAGAGCGACTCGAGGATGGCTAACAACATACAGTATATTATATATGTTTGTGATTATAAAAACACCTGAAAGATATAGTTGGTCCTCCATATCCACAGACATTTTTTCATCCACAGATTCAGCTATCCGTAGCTTGAAAATATTGTGTGTGTGTGCGTTTGTGTACACACACATATGAATTCAAAAAAGCAAAGCTTGATTTTTCCATTTTATATAAGGGACACAATTTTACTATTCCATTGTTACAATGGGACTTGAACATTCATGGATTTTGGTATCCACAGGGGTTCCTGGAACCAAACCCCAGCAGATATCAAGGTCCCACCATATTAGACACTCCTCCTTCCATAATCTTAAAGGCTGTAGGTCTGTACAGTACATCTGGCATTCATTACCAGCAGAGTCCTTAGTCATTTTTCATCCATTGTTTACTGATAAATTAAATAACTTATCAGATTCCTTCACTATTTGCTTCCTTCACCATCCTGTTTTACATCGGAAGGATTGAGGGTGGCTGAATCTCGCTTACTGTCAGATCTAGTTGCCCCCAAGTTCTGTTTCATGCTCTGGTAACTGCCTAATTGGATTACTATAATGTGTTATAGAGGGAACTGCCCTTGAAGATGACCTACAAGCTTCAGCTAGTGCAGACTGTGGCAGTCAGATCTGTAACCAGTAAAGCCAGTCAGACTCATATTACATTGATTCTGAAGGCTATGCAGTGCCTGCTTAGTTACATCTAAGTCCAATTCAAGGGAGAAATGTCAACTTTCACTTATTTAATTCTTGTTTGAAACTGTAATTAATTGCAATTTTTTCCCCCTGGTAGCCAACGTTATGAGAAATATCAAGTAATTTTTGTGTGCGACAAATCTGTCGATGAATAAAGCTTAATGTTTTGCAAAAGAAATGTACTATTTCCAGTGCAAAAGTATTGGCTATTCCCAAAACAAAGGGATTTTTTTTCTTTTTCTTTTCTTTCTTTCTTTCTTTTTTTCTTTTTGGCACACTTTGCCATAAGATGAAAGATCTTGTGGCAGTTTTCTTCCTTAGGCAACTTAATGTGTTGTCAAGGATGAATATTTGTGAGTAATCTTTACACCCCTTATACAAGATTGAAGTGTATTCCTTTAAATCCCTTTAAAAGTTTTAGCAATAGGGATGCCAATCAAATCTGCATGGAATCAGCTGATGCCAGATTTTCCATGTTCCAAAGGAGGAACATCCTGTAGCCAAAATCTATGTAGAGGAATTTTTACTTAGCTCAAACCTAGAGGGAGTTGGCAACAAGGACCCTACAAAACCATCTTCCCCCTGTATACTGGGGGTTTGGTGGATCTAAGAAATGATTCAAAGGAAGAAGTTTCCAATTAAAATATTTTTATTTAAAGGGGAAAATCACACAGCAAATCACACACTCATTCATTCAAAGCTCAGAAAATCAGGGGTTAGCTTGGGATAGATTTTGAGGCAGAACTACAGGCGTTTGCTTCCAGAGTTCAATGGGGTGAAGTAGGGCAAAATACAGCTATTCCGAAAGCGTTGGTTGAATGGAAGTAATAGAGCTAGACTAGAGATCACAGTGACATAGGGTCCCCACGAATTGCAAACTAGCACACTGAGGGGAGATTTCCAGGGGTTTTTAAGGGCTAAACCTAGCCGCAGGTCAAAGGTGTTAGATTGTATGGGGTGAGGTAATCTGTTCTGGCAATAGTCAAGGGAAATGGGAAGGGAGTTAAGTCATTAGCTGTTTAGGTGAAACATCTAGACAATCAGAAAGAGTTCTTTGGTTTGTGACGCAAATAAGGAAATATATTCCAGGGTAGCTGTATTGGTCATACAGCAAAATACAGCAAAATCCAAAATCAATAAATGAGTGATACCTTTATTACCCAACCAAAATGCACAAAATACACCCTGAAAGCTTTCCAGGTTTTACTGGCTTCTTCATCAGGCAAAGATGTTAAAAAGCATACAGGAGGAAGAAAAGTCTCAGATGTTACCCTGTTGTCAGTTAAGATGATCTAAATGGATTTCACTGTATGCAGAGGCCACTCCTCCTTGGCCATGAAAAGACCAAGGACCAAGGGCAACAAAAGACAAGTATTGAAATTTCAACTCCATTGATGATAGAAAAGCAACTTCCCTTAAGTAATAAGAGCACCTGACCTGATGAAATATAGGAAGGGTGAATTGTATGTGATTTGTATTCCACTACTGGAAAGTCAGATATTTTAAGGAGTGCCTTTCTCTGGTATGTCAGCTTATTTGGGATTTAAGATTTCAGGATTATACCCTTCTTAAAGTACACCTGGTATATTTTGTGTCAACAAGGGTGAAAGTCTGCTTGGTTGCAGTGTAACTGTTGAGGTGCAAGTGGTGTCAGTTCTGTAATAACAGTTTAGCACTTCTGTATGTGTTACATCATTTTATTTGGCTGTCAGATTGTGTTATCATTGTACCTTATTTCTTTTCCTTGTTTCTGTGATGATGCTGGATTTTGGATGTTTTTATTGTTTAAATTGAATTTGTACATTGGCCAGGTATCTGTAAGGATGAAGAATAGTATTTGCAATGCATTTCAAACTAAAGGAAAAGAGATTCCACCATAACATCGGGAAAAACTTCCTGAAAGTAAAAGCAGTTTGACAGTGGAATATGCTGCCTCAGAGAGTGGTGGCATCTCTCTTTTTTTTGGAGGTTTTTAAATGGAGGCTGGGTGGCTATCTGGCTAGAGTGATTTGATTGTGTATTCCTGCATGGCCGAGGTTGGACTGAATGGGCCTTGTAGTCTCTATGCTTCTATGAACCTCTATGCTTCTAGGAACAGCAACAATAGTAAGTAAATAATAAAAATGAATTAGAGAGTAATCATGCTGGGGAAGGCAGAGGGCAGTAGGAAGACCACATACTAGATGAATAGACTCAGTAAGGGAGATCATAGGCCTGAGCAGATAGGACCTGAGCAGAGAGGTAGAAGATAGGGGAGCATGGAGACATCTCATTCACAGGGTTGCTATATTTTGAGGTTGACTGGAAGGCAGCTAACAACAGCAAACAAGTAATTTTGGGGTGTGACTGCCAATTTGTTTAAAAATGAAACCCCTAAGTCAGTGTAGCCATTGAAGGATGTCTAAATAGCCTAAAGGCATCAGATCCTGTCTGACCTTGGAAGCTAAGCAGGGTCAGCCCTGGTTAGTATTTGGATGTGAGACCATCAATAAATACCAGCTGCTCTACTCTATATTTCAGAGGAAGGAACTGGCAAGGCTACCCCTGAGTTTTTCTTGCCTAAGAAAACCCTGTGAAATTCATGGGCGTGCCAATGTTGATGGGTGATTAGATGCACACACACACACAGCCATTGGGGAGGCTAGTGTCACCTACTGCAATATTAGAGGGCAGAGCTTAGAAAGGTTGCTGCATCCCCTCCCATCAGTCATCCTAATAAGACCACATTTCTGGACCTCATTATTGTAACCACTGATATCTCAGAAAGAAAAAGGCCACTAGTAAGAGTCCCACTGGAATGAAATAGGTCTTAAATGCCACTCATAAGCACACCTCTAGTCATTACCTAACACATGACAAAATAGATTTAGTTTGGTAAAAAAATTTCATAGATGTTTGCTTCAATGCATAATTGATACAAATTAGAGAGAGTTCACTGTCTTTCTTGTCGCAGAAGTATAAGTGGGAGGGAAGAGTCAAGATTCTGCAAGTATTATTATATTCTATGACTGCCCTGCCCCAATGCTTCCACAGAACATGAGATGCACAGAGCCCCAATATTTAAATTCAGAAATATGCTTAATCTCCAGCTATAGGATGGAATCTAGATATTTTAATAGAGAAACTCACAGAGAAACTATAATAACTGTTGATATCAATTAAGCATTACACTGGTTTCTTCTAGTTGGAAACAGAGAGCTATTTGATTTGATTAAAATGGGGTTTAGATCTGTGATGCACAAACTAAGAATTTGGTCATTTTTATCTTAAGGTATCATGATGTTTGAGGTGCCTACAAAATGAGAGGATTTTACTACTATATTTGTGATACCACATCCTAGCGGAAGGAAAGCCTGCCTGCATATTTTAAAACTATAGGACCAACCACAGGGTTACCTTAATATTTACCTACCAGATGGACCCTGCATGAATTGTTGGGGTTGCAAGAGCCCACAGCAGGTAACATGCAAAAAAAATCTGCTCAGTAAGGCCTTCTCAACAGGAGTTGCCAAGAGCAAAATGGGGCATGACTAAGAGGTCAAAGGGCATATGCTAGGTACTTACATCTGGCCCTATTGACTGAGAACTGTGGCAAGGCCTGTAGGTCTCCATGCAGTTCACTGAATTATTGTTCCAAAATCAAGGTGGTTAAAGGGAAGTTTCCTTACTCACATTGTAGGTAGCTTGTAAAAATCCTCTTTCATTCCCATTTCTTTTTGCAAGTGGGCATATAATGCCCATCACAAGAAACTTGCAAATAGGTTAAACCTTTGGATTAAAAGAGACAGTTTTTGCGGCTCCATTTTGCACCCTCAGAAGACCACATTGGGACATGGTGTGAGGCTGTTGCAGCCCCAATCCAGCGCAAAAAAGGGTGGCTGCAGGCCACTCATTAGGGGTAGTCTGTAGAGCCCCAAAGAAAAAGAAAGGCATGAAAGGTTGGATAGTGAGAGACTGATAATTAGCACGCCTGAAAAAGGATACATGGAATACCAAGACTGGTTCAGACAGAACCTGAGGATATGTAAGAGGGACCTTACGTGAACACAAGGTCCATGGGCAAACTGTGAATTTGAGCTAATATTTATATCTGATTTCATATCCTTTAGGGGTACTTGATGATATTTCATTTTGTAACAAAAACTCTAGAGGACTGTAGAATGACTGATTAACTCCAGAGTGACAAAACATTGATAAGCACTGAGACAACCCCTGGATATATGGACAGAAAAAAGAACAGGGACATAGCCTGGAGTGAGATGCTTTGCAGTGGGACTTGCTTAGTCTCCATTGCTAGAGAATACATGGAAAGTCTGGAGGAGGATGGAGTAAACAGCAAGCCCATTTAACTTTGTTTCTAGTACTATTTAGGTCTCCCACATGTCCTCGGGCCAGTGTGCCTTCTCACACGTGTAACTTCCTAGTGTTCCAAAGGTCATTGTGACCTGTTAAAAACATACCTAATGCTAGATAATATGAAATACCATATTCAGTGAGAGGAGTGTAAGGTATGGCAATAGGGACCATAACAGTCCCACTATCCCCATAGCAACTTTCCTTGAGACCTAGGTGTCCCTGTCCCACGCAAAGGTAAGTGTTCCTTCCTTAGACAAAGGACATTTAATCCCTTAAGAAGTCTCTGCACTGTTAGATTTGGAAAAACCTTTAGGTGCTATATGGGTAAATCTTCCCAATTCGATTCTTTTGCTAACAGAGTTGAGATTTTATTATTTGTCTTGAATTACCCTTTGTCCCTGGTCCTCACAGGCCAAGAAGGAGTGGCCTCTGTTTGTACTGAAATCCCTTTGAACCATCTTAACTGACAACAGAATAACAAATGACAGAATGTAAGCATGTGAATCTAACATCTCCTTTTCTTTCTCCCTTCTTAAATGTTACTACTCCCTACTGTCCCTTCTACTGGCAGGTAAATATATTTTTATTCAAGCAGCTTTTTGGCTGATGACTGGCTGCTGAAAAATTGACTTTTTACCAAGTAGGGTGTGCATTTATTTTCTTTATTTCGTCTTTATCGACATGTTTTAAGTTTTTCTTTTTTTCTGTATTATGTTTTAATACATAAGCTTTCTATTCCCTGCCTTTAAAATACTGGGCTAGATCCACTTGTCAGTCCCAATTAGAGTTCACTCAACTGATTCAATTGAACTTAAGTGATGATTTACCAAGTTCCTATTGAGTTAATGGGCCTACTCGCTTTGGGATTACCAATTGGATTTTGGTCACTGATTCCATTACAGATTACATTGTGATGAATTAATGAAAATGAATCAACAAATATCTTCAGATTCCTTTCTAGACAAAAACAAAGCCGGCCAGGATTTGTGGATCACTCTCTTCTACTTCTTTCTTCAAAAAAATAAATCCAAGTTTACTTGCTGAATTAACATTCCAAGTGTTGTGGGATGTCTGTCTTGCAAATGACCAATAGTGTCCAGAATGTAATTTATGTATCAACTCAATACATTTCACATCCTACCTAGGTACAATTAGGGTAGGGAAAGCTTTTCTGCTGACTTTAACAGATGTTGTTTGAGACTGTTTTCTGCACTCAGACCGGAGGCAATCAGTAGTGAATAAAATTGCTTCTCCAAAAAGCAGGCATTTATTCTGCCAGTCAAACTCTGGACAAAATATGTGGAAATGGCTATCTGTGGAAGATATAATCATATACAAAGCTCTCAGTATTGTATGGTTTGTGGCATTTTTTAACCAGTTGTAAGCCAGGTTTTTTTTTAATGTGCTACTTATCATCAGAAGTTACACATGTAGTCAAGTTATTCTGATCATCACAAATGGGCAGCTACTCCCAGAAACAAATACAAGTGTGCATTTTAATGGCCAGAATCCTGTTGAGGAGCTGAAAATCCACAATCTGGAGTTATGCATTCGTAACTGTGTGATATTCACAATTCCTGCATAGTCCCTAGTTCAAGGAAAACATTGGGATCATAAAAGTCCCCCAGTCACCACTTACTGGGAAGCAGCCAGTGTAATCAATGGAGGTCTTTGCCTCTATTGGAGCACTACCATGGCAAGATTTTGGTGATGGTTCCACCTCTACTATTTATGTACAAATATATAAGCTGAAGATGGAAGGGTAGGAAGCAGATTCTTATAGCAGGGTGGACAACACCTCAGGTTCAGGGCAATAGGTATGGGACTGTCTAGAAGCCACCAGAAGCACTATTGTAGCTGCCGAGCTTTCTGAAGTCACTACCAAAATTTGTTGACTTGTGATATCTTTCTTTGATGCAGAAACATGCCAGGGCACTTCCAGCACCACAGAGCCCTGTCAATTTCCATTTTGGTTGAGTGATGCTATTTTGGTGGCATAAAGTGGCATCAGTTCACTCTTTGTGATAATGAATGACTCAGGTTTAAAAGGGGATTAAATCAACTCATATAAGAAACATTTTTTAGTTGTTCATGGAGAGCGATTCCCACACATAAAGGCTCTGGTGTGTTCTTGCCATCTAAATAAGAAGATCCCAGCAACTGGCCATTTGATGCTTTCTTTCCTCCCCCAGTTTTCTTTATTTTTTTTCTCCATCTGACAATCAAAGATTCTGCTAAGCATGCTCAGTCCTCACTGGTCTGTTATTTAGCAGCTCCTCCCCCCTTATAAATAGTTGTTCTTCATCTGAAAACCTCAGAGTTCCCCTGAGCATGCTTCCTCTTGTTTTTCAACCATCCTGTTTTGGCTTCAATCCAGTTGGAAGCCACCACTGAAGTTCATTATTACAAGGCATCATGGCAATGTGGAACCTGCAGTTCCACAGAACATAAACTGCTGCAGGGCAGAAGAAGGCAGTTGTCTGATTTCATGCCCTAGTTGGGAGTTTCGGGGAACCAAACTGGATGGACATTGTGAGAAAGAAGAAAACCTGAAGGAGAAGAACTGAAAAAGCTGTACCAAATCTCAGATATCAAAGACTGAAATCAAATAAGAGAGGGAAACTCAACCAAAGCTACTTTTTAAAAAAGGAACTGAGGACTAAATTAAACACTGCATTAACTATATAGCACTCAATTGTATCTGAAACACAGAGGCCAAAAGTGTCAGCTTTGGGATGATCCAGGGTTATGACGTAGAAATGATGCACACCCCTGGATTGGGCCAAAGCTGCCCTGCAGCTGCCTAAGGCAGCCCAGGGCCACTGACAAGAGGAGCTCAAGAAAAAAAAAGAGCACTCCTTGCTGGCAGTCCATTTGGAACAGTGATATTAGCTGACCTTGGGACCACAGCATCTGGAGGTAGTGGTCCCGGGCCAAATGCAGAGTGACCAGCTGCTGGTCTATTTGACCCCTCAGTTTCATTTTTACTCTAGAGTAAGTGTATGTGTGTGCAGACTGTTCTCAATGGTAACGCAGATGATAATACATACAAAGTAGGACTTATATGGGAGAAGTCAGTCCTTCAATATTAGTTTCTTAAATAGAAACGAATAGTTAAGGAACTGAGGATGCTATTACCATAAAATAACTGAAGGTTTAGTGGAGAACTTAAATTGTGCTAGAGCTTTGAACATTATCAGAAAGCAGAATTTTAACAGAATAAAAGCCCTTTTGGCCACACAATGTCATGCCTGTCCTGTTGCCACCTAATACTCAATTCATTACTGTTCTACACTTTTTCCTTGGTGGGCAAAACCTGTCAAAACCCATCAGTAAGCTCTGAGTCTTGCTGCTATTCCACTTCTTCCTTGGTGTGGTAGGTCCTGTCTGCAACAGTTCCACTTCTCAAGCAGTTATGTGGGGTGAGGGGGTGTGATTCTGCTTCTCTCCTCCCTCCCCATCACTGCTATTGTGGCTACCAGTGCCTCCCTGAATCCAGATGCTGTGTGTACATTCACACAGCAGCCAGCTTTCAGAAGGTGTTGGCAGCCAGGATCGTTTGTACCTTTGCTTCCTCCTAAGGTGTGGGGCTGCTGGGTGGGGAGCCTGTGGCAGTGGTGGTGGCAATGGCAGAGCCAAAAATATAAGGTCTGAGACAACAGTCACTGGGCTGCTGGCCTAAGTTGCCTTTGCTGGCTGCTTCTGCCACTACTGCCACACCTATGTCAACCTCAAAGGAAACAAGGGCCTGCACACCTGCATACCCTCCCACCCACCAAGCTGTTGCTGCCACTGCCACTGCTTCTGCTTCTAGATGCCTGGGGTCTCCTACTGTGGCTTGTGCGCCTTCTCCCCTGCTATGTCTCTGGTGAGCCCCTTGCCTGTCTAGACAATGAGCATGGGGCATCCCGAAAGTGCTCCCAGGTCTGCCAGTGTGGAAAATGGATCACACAATCATGGATCACCAAAGCACCATCGTGGGGAGAAGTGTGATCATAAATGATGTCAAACCACTTTGCTTCCATTCTTAAACTAGTGAGATTGTTGCTGGACAGCTAACTTGTGTGATAATGTCCTCAATGATAACATCTCAAACCAGGAGCAAAGTGCATTTTCATAAACACCAGGAAAATATAGAAATACCCCCCACACTCCCATTCCAGCATAACACCCCACACCCCACCACACAATGGGTGGCATCACGGTGCTCCTCTGGTGCTGCATCTAGATGACACAGTGCTAAAGGAACACCAAAAAGCCATGGTGCAGGCAGCTATGGTGCCCTTTCCATGGTGCAAAAAGGAGCCACTTTTTGTGCCATGGAAAGGCCAGATTGGGGCTATGGTGTGTGGTTGTGGCAGCCCCGATCTGGCAAAGAAAGAGGCAGCTGCAGGCTGCCCCTTAGTCTGTTCAGTCCTTATGTCATGAACAAAAGCATCCAATTATTAATAAAATTAGGCTGGATTGGAAATTTCTAGTATAGAGGAAATTAGGTCTTTCATAATTTTGTGTTAATCACTTCTTCAGTTACTATAAAAACAACAGCGTCATCTTTGTGAGCCAGGAGCATTATTTTCAGTGAATAGTTGGATTTTTGAGTTCTGTGAAGGTGGTACAAGGAGGCTAGAATTATTGAGTTAAAAGGGTGAATGGTTTGCTTTGGTAGTGGTTCTAAAAATCAGTAATGTCTATCCAAAATAGTTTGTTTTTTCTCCTTTTAGCTGCTTCTGACTGCTCTTTAGAAAGCCTGGGCTCAGTGAAAAAAAAAAGAGATAATTAGACTGTTATTCCAGTTTCAATGGGAAAGTTGCTATGAGGGAAAACCTCCAAGACATGTTGCATGAAGACTTTTAAAATCTATTGACTGTGCTCAGTACTTTACCATTTGTTCAGCACATCTGGTTCTCAGTTTAAAGAAAAAGGGGTGGGAGTGGGGGAGAGGATGTATATTATTGGCAAAACATTCTGCCTAAGGAAAAAATACAAAAGACACATGCAAAGCTTTGTCTTTCCCCTGATGAACCCCAGTATCTATATATAGTATAGATTTCAGGCCCATAATGCTGACAGTGAAACATTTCTATGTTTCAGAGAAACATAACATAAGTAGGAATCTCACAATTCTACAAAAACTTAGGAAACAGTGAGATTCTCCCTCTCTCAATCCTGAGTTATGAGTGTGCCCTTGATGGGAATTAGCCTGGTTTCCTTGGCACATTCGAGCCTCATTTCTCTTTACCTGGTCTTCCTTTCAGACAGTGGTGAAATGATGGGTGCAAAGTATACAGAAATCTGATTTTGGATATCTTCCTGCAATGAGTAGTGCTGGCTGGGGGCTTCCATGTGAACAGGCCAGTGAATCTACTTACCATAGGTTTTAGCCTGAACTTTCAAAAAGTCTTCCAAAGTTCTGGAACCTATCCCACAAATATTTTCTCATTTAAAATTCAGCTTAAAATCCAGAGGGGATTCACCACCCTCTTGAATTGCCATTGGGAGTAAGTCTCTCAATCTGCTCATGACTCAGTGTTGGGAGGAAAGGAAGCAGATGTTCTCAGCCAGGCTTATTATAATAGCAGTGTTTTTAAAGGAAAATGAGTGGACCAAAGAACATAGGCTGCATTGATCCTATTGGAGGAAAGATGGTAACAAATAAACAAGTGGTAATAATCCCTGTTTCCTGCATCAACAAAACAAAACAAAACAAAATCCACACACACACACACACACACAAAAATAAGTAATATTTGCATATACAGTGGGCCCATGTTATCCACTGGGGTTTGGTTCCAGGAACCTCTGTGGATAACAAAATCCATGTATGCTCGGCACAACAAAATGGTGTCCCATATATAAAATGGAAAATCAAGGTTTGCTCTTTGGAATTTATACTTTTTGGGAATATTTTCAACTTTAATAATTTATATGTACAGATAAAATTTAAACATAGTAAATAGAAATACTACACATCTTCTTAAGAGGCCCTATTACAGTGTAATGCTCTCATGAAGAAGAAACTCATTTTGGAGTTTAGTGCACAGCTAAATAATCTGGTTTACCTTGCCTAGTTTGAATCCTCTTCCAGGATGCAGCCAGATATTATCATATGCATTTTGCCACCGATGCTGCCTCTTGCCTAAAACCCGGCTCCCAGCTGTGCTTCCTGGTTTTGCAAATCGGCCAGCTGAGCTCAGATTCTAGCTGGGATTTAGGCAGGCTTTAGGTGGGAGGTGGCATTGGTGGCAAAATGCATACAATAATATCGAGCTGCATCCCAGAAGAGAATTCAAACTGGGGAAGGTAAGATGGATTATTTAGCTGTGCACTAAACTCCTTTTCTAATGTATATAGGGGCTGTGCATACAGTCCATAAAGGTTGGGTTGCGGTGGAGTCAGGGTGTAGTGTCCATAAGACCACGCACAAGCAGTGCACATGGGTTCTGTTATATTCAGCTCACCCTCCCTCTCCTAACCTTTCTGGGTTGGACAACAATGTTTGTGGAGGAGGGGGATGAATCTACCTGTGTTCATTTCAATGCAAATATAACTTTCTGTGTGATGTTACCAAGGCCCTTGAATACCTTTGATAGGTGGCCTTGCTCACATGTGTTGTTCTGATGTTCCTTTTTAAAAAGAATTCTGCCTTATTTCTTCCATTCCCTCACAAAATTGCTAATATATATATTTGGGCAAGTGTGCCTTGAATGTCTTCTTTCATTCTATTGTGCAAGCCAGCCCTGGTTCAGATCAAGAGCAGTGCTCCTATGCTCTTATCACCTTAGCAAAGTTCATGCTAACTACATGCCACATGGTGGGCCAGCAGCAGGTATCTATGAGAGACCATGGCAACATTAGTGGATGAATCTGTTTGAAGATGGAGATGGAAAGAACAGGAAAATCTACTCTTCTTGTTGACTTTATCCACCTGGAGGTGATTAGTGCTTAGAGGACTAACCTGACAGTCAGAAGGCCCGTTTTGTGTTGTGGCAAGTGAAACTATTGTGTTTGCTTATCTTTTTTTAAATAAAAAAAAAACTATGATAACAGTTCTCAACTTTTGGTCATCCAAATGTTTTGGACTTGAAGTTCCAGCATCCCTAAACATTTGGAGCACAAACATTGGAGAAACACTGAACTAAAGAACTGACTGTTGAGGCAAGTCTAGAAATGTGGTAAATAAAATAAAATAAAATAAAATAGTTCTTGGCTAAGGTTTCTCTGAACATATATAATCTGAAACTACATTTCATCGATTCCATATCACCTCATGCTCATTATTGATTTTACTGGGAAAGAACTGCTATTCTTAACTTGGAAGAAAAATTTCTTCTTGGCTGCAGTTCTAGCAATCTGTCAAGCCCTGGCATGAACAAACTCTGCTCCTGAATTATCTAGTGTTATAATGTTATAACATTGTTCTGAAGGAAATGTTACTGGGTGCAAACTGTCCCTAATGAGTCCACAACATTAGCACATGAAGAAGAAGAAATGCCGTGTCAGTTTAATTGACACTCCTTGGGCAAACATACATGCAGATATATACTTCTCTTGTTAGTGACTACTCCTGTCTGTTTTCTTTTTATTTGATTTGAATCACACAGTCTTGTTTTAAACCAATGTAGCAGTACATGTTGTTGTTTTTGTGTGCCTTCAAGTCATTTCTGACTTATGGTAACTTAAGATGAATATATCATGGAGGTTTCTGGGCTGAGAATGTGTAACTCACCTAAGGTCAACCAGTGGGTTACCACAGCCAAGTGTGGAATCAAACCCTAGTTCAACACTTAAACCACTACACCATGCTGGCTCCTAGCGGTACCCATTAGTTATATAGAAATGTCAAATTTGTTTCCAAGGCTCATAGTCTCTATGACTAAACATGCTTTCAGTTATCTTGAAGAAGGAGTGGTTGAGGAATAGTTATAATTACTGTGTGATGACCTTGTGAGTGTGCCACTGTTCATGTAGCCCGATGTAATCGTTCTTATTTAGAATAAAAATGTTCTTTCTTCCATTTCATTTTTAAATGCTTTTCCCCCCAATGAATCCTATCCTTGAAGTTTTATACAGTATATACTAAGATAGGTCTTCTCACAAGTAAGCTCCATTTCATTTCATTCCATGGAACTTATTCCCAGTCAGAGCCTAATGTTTATGTCTACCCAGGCCAATTCAATCCAACCAAACTCAGTCTGCACCTGAAATGACAAGAAACCTAAACTGGACATAACCAAAATCAGATGTTTAGTGGCAAAATGAGCTGGCAAAACCAATTTTGGGTGAACAAGTGAGACCTTACCATTTTTTTTTTTGAGCCAAAAATTCTGTCTGAGATCCTTCATCACCTATTTAGTTAAGCAGCATCTCCTAGCCTGACCCCCCACTCCAACCCTGCACCCTGCTTTACCATGCAGAAACCACTGTGAGCAACTGAGGCCCATTCTGTTGATTGAGATGGAGAAGACAGACTTTTCAAACCCCTCCTCCCAGTGTTCTCTGGTGCAACAATCAGAAGTAGGATCCTTATCACAGTTTCTCCCCACAATGAAGATTGCTGACTAGAGGAGTCTCTGAAAATGTACTTATTCTATGCCCCAACTGATATGAGATCAGCCCTCAACTCCTGATATAGCCTGCAAGAAGTTGCAGCATTTTAAGAATCATCTGGTGACCCACATTTGTTTAGATTGTCTGCATGGGTTGTACACCCCTTAGCCCAAGTGATGGTTTATCATAAATAAGATATGGTCTGAGTATAGAATTCTGTTCCATCCCTTATTTCTGAGCAAGAGATAAGGGCTTTCTAATTTGTACATCAGTTCTGCAAAAAGGGCAGTTCTGCAAAAAGGGAAGTCTGCAGGAAGGTGTTCACATGAGCCAACAATGTGTTCCCTTCTTAAAGCAGAAGAGCATTCACACATGGGTTCAGTTTTACTCTTCCTTCCATCTATCTTTTGAATTCCTGCTGGGAATGGTCCAGTCGGTGCTACAGGACATACGGTTTCAATTTTTCCTAGAGATCAGTAAATATAAGTTGCAGATATACCACAGATGAGATGTGCAAATAATGCAGCATTTAAAAAAATGCTTTGAAACCTGGGATTTGTTGAAGGGCTGCATTATGAATCTTTCTCCCTCTTGTTCCCTTTCTGGAAAGTTCCTTATGGCTTCCTTGATTTTGGAGACATTCCTTTTCTTCTCCCTTTGATGCCAAACTATTTTATGTAAGTTCTGAGACAATCAACTTGGCCATCTCTACCTTCCTTCTTTGGATGCAATTTCCTTCTGATTTTAAATTTGTCACTGGGGAAACCTTTTTCTTCCCTTAAGCCAAACAGCTGTTTTTTATTTTATTTTATTTTTCTCTGTGTTTTCTCCCCCTTTCCTCTCACTAAAGAGGTCAAGTTCCTTTTTTGGAGTGCATGCTGTTCTCCTTCTTCATATCAAAATAATAAAATACAGATTATGAATGGAATGGGATTTGCTTCAGTTACTTGAAATTCTGACCATTCTGTTATCCTTTCTTCCCCTGATATGGAGCTTTGCTGCTAGTAATAATCATCATTCCACTTTGGGATGTGGCTTTTCTTGGCTCAAAACACTGATTATGAAAGGCAAATAAGTCACTCAGATCTATATGGAGTTTCGAATTAACAATCTTTTATTTAGCTTTATTTTTTTAAAAACCTCATTTTCCATATTCAAACCCCCACCCCGAGATGCTTAATAAAATGGTTATTAAATCACATAGAAGGAGCCTCAGATGTCACATTGATGCTGTACATTGATACTGTAGCACGTTCCATAAACCAATGGGTAGGACATGGAGGAAGCAAGTGGAAGTGTTTCCCCTTCTTTTTCTCTAGATCTCTGTGCAGAACACCATGTTTTTTCCTTCTTCCTCTCCACAGCACATTAGGTCACTGCCTTCTCCTCCATTTCTCCTTGCTCCCCAAACTAGAAAGAGGTAGACTGCACATGGAATCTCCATAATGGCTTCCTGAGCAGACCTACATCCTCAGAAGCCAGGTTTAGCGGCTTCTGTAACCAGGTTAGAGATTCTTCAATATTTTTGAATGGATTTTTTTTTCTTTTTTGCTTTACTATGCTCTTCATCTTTTTTGGGGGAGGAAGATCTGACCACATTGGTTCATGTCTAACCTATCTCCCAGTTAGACTACTGCAATGTGCTCTATGTGGGGCTACCCTAAAAGTGTTCAGAAACTGCAGCTAGTGTAAAATGCAGCAGCTAGACTGGTGTCAGGTGTACATTTTAGAGACCATATAACACCAGTCCTGCAAGAACTACACTGGCCAACAATTCAAGGTACTGATGTTGACCTGCCAAGTCCTATATGACTTAGGGCCAAAGTATCTAAAAGACCACTACTTCCCATATGAGCCTGCCAGAAATTTGAGATCTTCAGAGGAGGCCTTATTGTGTGCACCAACATCTTGTGGAGTTAGGTTGGTGGGTATACATAATAGGACTTTCTCTGTAGCAGCACCTCAACTGTGGAACACCCTACCCAGGTAAGTTATGCTGGCCAAACTTTTAAACTTCCAGAAGGTTACCCAAACAAAGCTATTCTACATGGCAAGCACAGTGTTTGAACTTGCTGTTTTAACTGTTTCAAAACTGGATTCTAGGGTTGTTTTTAGAATGATTTTAGAAGTTTTTTTAAAAAAGTATTTTAATGGGTTTTTAAAAAATGTTTGTATTGAGCTATTGTCTTAATCATTTGTTGTTGTAAATAAAATTAACTCCTGTTTAACCACCATAACTTTACAGCACTAGCCTGCTGTACTCTGCTATTACACTATAAATAACAAATATTCTTATAATGTAAAAGTAAAAAAAGATGTGAGGGTGGTGGTGGTGGTGGTGGTTGTGGTGGGGCAAACCTCAGGAGGATTCCTGATCAACAACTGTAAATAGGCAGGCATATCTATGAGCAAATAATGTGCCAATATAACATCTTCCTCTACACCACATCAGATTATTCAAAACTGGCATATTTGAGATGCAATCCTATGAATGAGAGATCTTGAAGAGATCATAAATCAAAGTTTACATATTTTGAAGCACATATTTTATTGTTATTTATTTATTTATTAAAATACTTGTTGTCATTGTGTGCTTTCAAGTCACTTTCAATTTATGACAACTCAAATGACTTTTTCATTCTCCACCTCCCATTCTTGTGGTGATTGTATTAATGGAAGGAAACACATTCATGCCAGTTTGGGAAAACTCCCTATTGCACCTTTGTTCAATAGCACAACTGAGCTGTTGCTCATCCCATATACTCTCTTCTGTCAACATTCATCCTGCCCTATCTCCTATCTAGAGTGTCTTTTGGTTTTGCATGTATGTATGTGTTTTGATTCTTAATGTAATTCCAGAATTATGCTAATGTGTCTTAACAAAAGAAAAACAGTAAAAAAAACTGTTTTGGAATAGCGAGGGAGGGGGAACAGGAGGAGACACTCACATCATGTGACTGCCCAATCCTGGAACTGGAACTCATTGTATCTGAGGTCTAACCCTCTACTAGTACAATTGAGAGCTTATTGGACAGGCTCAAAATGCACTCAAACAATGTTTTAGTGATAAGACTGAGGCAGCAACATGCAATAGGTATCAGCAAAGGCAGTATCTTCCAGCTTCTATCACAGTTTAAAAGATAAACATGATAAAGTCCTAAGGCAAATTTATCATGGTAGTATCTTGGCAAGATTTGTCCAGAAGGGGTTTGCCATTGCCTTCTGAGGCTGAAAACTGTGACTTGCCCAACATCACCCAGTGGATTTCCATGCCTGAGTGGGGAATTGAACTCTGTTCTCCAGAGTTGTAGTCCAATGCTCTAACCATTATACCACACTGTAAACACTTCTACTGACCTCTAATCATGGCATCTCAGGTACCACACAATATCAAAAACTTTAAAACACTTCCAGATTACACCTATAAATAAATTTAATAAGATAAAGCTATAGTAAACAGAACAACAACTAAAACCACCATAAAAGCTATAACATTTTGAAGCCAGGTACATGAATGCTTTGAAATAAATTACTCCAGAATGCTTTAAAACAAAAACAAAACATGTTTTGGCCTGATTCTGGATAGAAACAAATGTTGGTGCCTGGAGAATGTCCAAGGTTATTTCACAACTGGGGTAGGATAGACACCCCTTCAAATAGCAACAACAATTTTTTTTTGAGATAGTTTATAGATGTGGCTTGGAATCCTGTTGGGGAGATATGAGTGCATAAGCACCATAGTTATGGTGCTAAGCAGTGAATCCTATCCTGATCCCATATAGTTCCCACTTACAGTGCAACAGGTAGTGCAATCCATGGAGGTCCATTCCCCTGTCAATCAGGGAACAGCTTACTGACATTTGCATGAGCAATCTCCACTGCGACTGGTAGAACCAGAACCCCTGTGTTTGTTTATTGGATTTATATCCCACCTTTCTCCAATAATGGGAAAAGATGGAAATGTTGCAATTCTCTCTCATGCTGCAATCATTCATGTGTGGGAACCATCATCCAATTGCATCCTGACTGACAGAGAATGAGACTGCCATCATTTGCAGTGACTACTGCTCTGTAAACGGAGCCTGCAGGACTTTTGCAGGCGCTATGCATTCCCTATGCTAGAGGCTACTTACGGGTCATGCATATGAAACAGTCACAAGCACATAACTCTAGATTATGCATTCATAAGTGACCAACAGGATTCTTCTGATCATTGTGAGGTATCCTATTGTGTTCCACTAAATTTTGGGTAAAGTTTTCTATTGTACAGGACAACAAATTTTCTTTGCGGGGGGCGGGGGGAAGGGAAGTGGTATTTATTAAGTTTGGGACACCTTAACTATTTTGTTAGGGTATTATTTACTGATGCAGTGGTCATAAGATTTAAAAGATATCCTGCATCTAAAATGAGGAGAACTGGGATATCCCACTGTGGATATAAAAACATATTGCCTCCTGGATAGAGAAAGGAGTTGAACAGACTGTGCTTGAGACTTAAAGTAATAGAAAAATAAACACCCCCCCCCCTAAAAAAAAAATTGAGGAAGCATTTGAAATGATAAATCTATCCTACAACAACTGCCCTCCAACTCCAACATCCTACCCATACCTATAACTACAACTCTTCAATTAGGTAGTATTTCAGGCAGCCAACTATCATCAGATGGTGGATATGAATACAGAAGTTTGCACCACAGCCAAGTGTCACCCTACAAAATACTGAAGAAGAATAAAAGAAAAATATAACTACTGAAGAACAAAAGAAAGATGTTGAGACCCTCAGGGACTCAGGATTTTCATCCCTTTACACAAATTTGTAGCCCTGGTAGTCTGTAAATGAAAAACCAAAGAAGTTAAAATAGCACTAGCAGGAAAAATAAGGGTTGACAAGAACAAGGTCAGTGTGGTTGCTTCTTCTTCTCAGAGTCTTCTTTCAGCTCTTCCCTAGACTGTAGCTAGATTAGATTAGCATCCTGAGTAACTTTCTTATCTTTAGAATGGAGTTCCTATAATAACACCCTTACTTTGCATCTCCTGGGGTGCATCTGCACTACAGGCGTAAAACAGTGTGACACCACTTAAAGTACACCATGACTCAATGCTATGAAATTCTTGGATTTTTAGTTTGTTGGGGTGCCAGAGTTCTCTGACAGAGAAGACTAAATATCTCACAAAACTACAGATCCCAGAATTCCATAGAATTGAGCCATGATAGTTCAATTGGTATTGAATTGCCTTATTTCTGCACTGCAGTCAAGGCCTAAGCCATTGGTGTCTTTGTTCATTAATCAAGATCTCTAACCACTGCATGTGCTCTATCAATAATGAATGTCGTCCCTGAAGCAGCTGTACAATTGTGCAGAAAACCTAGGGGAAATCAGTGTTGTTAGCTAGAAATGGATGCACGTTTATTTATTTATTTAGTATTAAGTTGTGACACTTAAAACTTAACATTCTTTCCTCCTACAGAGTATTCAGGCAGGAGGAAGACGGAAGGGAAAGCTTTCTCAAACTGGTTCCACAGAGTTCAGCGTTGAAACCAACGGCCAAGAATTGCTCACAGTGGATTCTTTGCAAATAACTTACAGTTAACCACATAAGATGCAGCAGGATTAAGCTAAACCTTCTTTTGATACCTAATGTGTTATGCTTCCCAAAGCAATTTGGTGGCAAAGACAAATTGTTAAAAGCACAAGTAAATTCACATCCATCCCAAGTGATGGCAGATCTTCGGGCAGTGAGCATGGGAAATAGTGAATTCCTATTTGTGCTGCTTCCAGCTCCTTGCCATGTTTCTTCATCCAAGCCAAAACGGCATTGCTCAATATTCCACAGTGGCCAGTGAAAGGATGAATGGAATTTAGTTCTCTTTTGTATGCTCTGTGAGGAAAGAGAAAGGGCACAGTAAAGCTTTTATTGACCCAACTCCAAATCCAGTGTGTCTAACTAGGAAATTGTTCATTCAGATGGAAGCCAAAAAAAGCATCTATGCTTTTGCACGGCTGAGGCAGCAAAATCAATTCAGAAAACGACGACTGTGTTGGATATATTTTTTAGGGGAAGGAAATGTAAGTCTAACATACACCACAATAATGTACAGGATGAAGCTTTGTGTGTGTGTGTGTGTGTGTGTGTGTGTGTGCTTTATAAAACAGATGAGACACAGGAAGGACAATAGTTCCCTCCTCCTACCCCAACCCAAAGGCCACTGTAATTCAGAAAGCAATATCTTTGGGAGCTATTAGTACGCTTGACAGCCATCTCAGAAGGCAAGGAAAACAGTGCACCATTTGCTTCATCAAGGTGATTCATGACTTTCTTTGGGGTTTGGACTTCAGCCTAGCCTCATGTTTGGCAAACTGTTTTTCTTGGGTTAATTTAATCTGCACAACCTGTGACCCATCAAGCTGAATCTTACTGACAAACTAAAAAGTTTATCGATTGATGAGCTGTCACACATACAAATGTGTGACAGCTCATCTTTTGATAAACCTTTTGATTTTGATGTCTCTCTGGAAGGGCAAAAGTAGTGCAGGAATGGGGAAGATGTCAACACTTTTTTGGGGTTGGAGGAGGTGGGGGATTTTCAAGCTATTAGGAAGAGATGAAACACAGATGAAATTCTGCCTTTGGCTTGATGGATGACAACTAACTTGCACAGGTTTGTTCTAAGTTGGCTACCCCAGGGCTAAAGTAGATATCAAGAAAGCACTACACTAGAATGCTCAAAATGGAAGCCACTTGTTCAGCTTTTGTCCTCTGTTCTGCACCATTTACAGGACTCTCTTTATAGCATACTATGTTTGCTCATTCCAGAGAAGTGGGCTGAAAGGGAAAAGAACTGTGGAATAGTATGGCATCAAGACATTAATATGTTCTATTAGATTTTATGGCAGTGAGGAGAAAATAAAATGCAGCCATTGTTATTTGCAGTGGCTATATTTGCACCAATTGATAAAATGTCTATGAGACTGAGAGTATAGCTTTACATAAAAAAATCTGTCTATACTAGGATAAGTGTAAAAATAACAACACATAGTATGGGACAGATATTGGTATTACATTTTATCTTGCAGCATTATACTTATTCTTATATCAGCCACAAGGAGAGGGTCCATAGCTCGGTGGCACTTTACATTAAAGATCAGAAAATGTACTCTTTTGCAGTACAGCTTCCAGAATCATCCAGTCAGCATAGAAGCTATAGTTTTATTTTTTAATTTTTTTCCAAGTACCCATTGAGAAAGTTGCTGAGAAGGTTATTAATGGTACTGGCAGCAAATGGGAAAGACTGAATAGGGAAAACAAAGAAATGAGATACAGCTGTAGGGACTTGGATTGCAAAGCAAAGGAGAATGTGATTGGAAACAGGTACCAGAAATAAAAAGCCCATGGGTGGCCTTTATCTAGATTCGGCCAAAACACTTTGCACTTAAGGAAGAGAATAAGAAGGCACCACTTCTCATATTGTTCTCCTTATTGCAAGCAGTAGTTACATCTTAATTAAACAAGATGGTAGAAGGTTTGGAGAGCAAGCCATATAAGAAACGTTTGAAGAATTGCTCACATTTAGTCTTTTGAAGAAAAATTTAAGAGGTGATATGATAGTCATCTTCAAATATCTGGAGGAGTGTCAAATGATGGGAACAAGCTTTGGAAGAAAGCAACTAGACAACACAAAGTCATCCAGAGCAAGTTGGTGACAAGTAATCATCTCTATCACTAGACATTCATTTCAGGAATGGTTGAGGACTCAGAAAGAGTAGACACCCTTTTCCTCACTACCTGAGGCAGCTCTCTCTATCTGCTCAACAGAAGGGCTGACTTGAGTCTGCAAGAAATGGTGGTAAGGGACGAGGAGAGGAGAAAGTGGGTGAAAGGTAGTCAATAACTTGAGAATTTCACATCCTGGAGCCAGGCATGATTTCAATAATACAGTATGTTTAAATAGTGAAAAGGATATACTTTCAGCTTCAATTACAATAAGCAAAATTTCATTTGTTTGTTTTTTGCCATTCTGCTTTCTCTCCACTCATTTGGTTCTAGCCAAAATATGCTTGTCTTTGTGCCCAGTTTTCAATCCAGGTCCTGCTCAGTGTGGTTTCTGAGACTCCAGGCTTCCAACACAGTTCTGCTCTGCTCTTGCTTAGTCTCTTGACAATAGTTTGCTATCATTTTAAGTTAAGTGATTTAACTCAAAATATACCAGAAGGTAATTTAGTAGTACTTTGACTTTCAATAATGGCAGGGATCTGTTATTTCCTTTCTACCCCCTTCCAAATCTCATAATTGGCTTCATAGGATGGACACTCTGCTCCCTTTTATATTACATTCCACAGCAGTTTACTCTTTATGTACAGAGTCAGCATGCATTTTTGCCATTCCATTTGTTGTTAAGGAAGAGAAAAGCTACAAAAGCTGTCAAGGAAATGTTTGGATGAAAAACAATGCCCTTTTCAGCTGAATATATGGAAAATACAAGTACAATCGTGATATTTGTATGCCGGTGGTGAAGTCCTGCTGGATGGAATCAGCTCTTGATCTCAAGAGGCAGAGTTTTACCTGTATAGTAGATCACCCACCAAGCTAAACAAATCTCAACTGAACAAACATCTGTTGGAGGCTTTTAGGTTTTCAACAATTCCTCTGTTTTGCAGAAATGGGTAGGCAAATTACACATGAAGGAGGAGGAGTGCTTCAGAAACACCATATGTTGACAGGCACACCTCAATAAAACCTCTGAAAGTGAAGATCCTTTTTCCAAAGATTTTTTACGCCTACACAATCCCTTTTCTTTATTTTCCTCTGTCGAACTGGAAGATGCTTTTGTTTGATTGATTGTTTTTGCAGCATCAGTTTTGCAAGGATCATAAAGAATGTCTAGAGAAACACACTTTTTTGGTGTTGCAAAAGTGAGTCTGCAATAAAACGTGAGTTGGGAAGGAGCAAGATTCTACCATAGCTCAGCCAACTGAAGTAAGATAAAGGCAAGATAAATGGCAGATGCCTCCAGAATTCCCTACTGAGCATGGGTGAAGAGAGAGAGAGAGAGAGAGAGAGGGAGGAGGGGAGGGGAGGGGAGGGGAGGGGAGGGGAGAGCAGAGCAGATAAGCTGCCCCATCATGTACCCCCGACTATGTAAAAAAAGAATAGAAAAAACATAAATCTATAACCATGGCCACTAAAATGGAAATCATAAGCAAAATGAAGGCAGGTAAAAGAAAAAAAGTTCATTATTTTTTCCTACATGACAAAAAAGAAGAGCAGTTAAAACAATTGTTAGCAAACTTTTTATTCAAAACTAACAATATTATGCATATATGAAATAACAAACTGCAGAAATCATCCAGTTTGAGACCACTTTATCTGCCCTGGCTCAGTGCTAGGGAATTCTGGGAACTATAGTTTTGTGAGACATTTAGCCTTCTCTGTTGAAGAGCTCTGGTGTCACAATAAACTACAGTTCCCAGGATTCCCTAGCACTGAGCCAAGGCAGTTAAAGCGTATCAAACAGGATGATTTGTCCGCTATGTTTTTGGACTTTTGCCATATCAACTAGTATTTGCCTCATATTAAGATGGTGATAAATACAGGTATTCCTTAGTTAACAAAGTAATTTTGTTCATGGGCATTACTTCTTTAATAGAACATTTGGTACAAGAGGAAGAAACAACATGGAAAGAATAGGGATAGGTTCCTAAATGACAAAAAAGAAGAGCAATTAAAACAGTTGTTAGCAAACTTTTTATTCAAAACGAACAATATGCATGTATGAATAAAACAATCACTCTGGAAAGCCTTATGTAAGTAAACAAAATATTTTTACTTATATAAGGTTTTCCAGCATTTGGACCTGAATCATTAAAATACTTGCAAAGCAACTGGGAATATAATCTCATGCACTAGATATTGTCTGCACAGTGTTGTGGATCAATCATAATCTAATAGTTTTGAATTAGATTAACACAGTTGAAATGTATTTGAGAGATTCTGAGGGGTTGTACCTCCAGCTGCCCCTTCTTTAGAGGGATCGGGGCAGCAACAACTACACACATGGCCCCAATTTGGGCTTTCCAGGGCATGAAAAGGAGCCACAAAAAGTGGCTCTTTTTTGCGCCCCGGAAAGGGCACGATAGCCATAACTATATGATGCTCCTACAATGCTGTGTCATATGGATGCAGCAGCAGAGGAGCACTGTGACACTGTGTGTCATGTGGAGTGGCATGTGGCATCTAGGTGCCCTGGGGGCAGAGCTGGGGTATGAGTCGTGGAGATGTTATGCCCCAACTCCACCCTCTAGCTGGCCCACAGTGTCAGTCTGTACAGGGCCTTAGAGTTGGAAAAAAGTCATTTTTCCAGGTTCTGTGGGCAACTAGCATATCATCATTGTCGTCGTCGGCCTGCTTTCCCTAGTTTTGGACTGAAATTGAATTAAACCCTGTTCCCCTTAACAAATCAATCCTCAAAGGCCTGCAAAAACAAAAAAAGGTCTCCATCTGTCTGTGGAAAGATAGTAATAATAATAATAATTTTATTTATAGCCCGCTCCTCTGTCATCAATCGGAGCGGGTTACAATAATTAAAAGACATCAAGATAAAACAATCCCAATAACCCATAACCCCACCTCCCACCCCTTAAAAATAAATTAAACCAATATCAGATTAAAATCCAAAAAATAAAAAATAAAAATAAAAATAAAATTGCATACATACAACATAGAACATAGAACATAACAAGCAGCCAGTCGATTCTATAGACACTGTAGATGTAAACTTCCTAGATAAAGTGATGGGAACTTGTAGGAGCGCACGTCCCAATGTCGTAAGCCAGTGTCGGGACCAGGAGTTAAGATGTTTCAGGGAAGGCCTGCCGGAAGAGATGCGTCTTTAAGGCTTTTTTAAAGCTATCCAGGGATGTAATAAGACGCATCTCATCCGGCAGGTCATTCCATAGCCTGGGAGCGGCAGCAGAGAAAGTCCCCCGGGAGGTCCGCAACAGCCTCGTTTTCACAGGCTGTAATAAATTTCTCCCGGAGGACCGGAGTGTGCGGGGGGGATTGTACGGGGAGAGGCGGTCCCTAAGATAAGATGGACCCGAGCCCTGTAGGGCTTTAAAGGTCAAGACCAACACCTTGTACTGCGCCCGGAAACTAATGGGTAGCCAGTGGAGGGACTTAAGCACTGGTGTTATGTGCTCGCACCTCGCTATACCAGTAATAAGCCTGGCTGCCATGTTTTGGACTAGTTGAAGTTTCCGAGTTAGGCACAAGGGTAGCCCCAAGTAGAGCGCATTGCAGAAATCCAATCGTGAGGTTACCAAAGCGTGTACCACAGACTCTAGGTCCTTCTGATCCAGGAAAGGGCGCAGCTGGCGTATCAGCCGAAGCTGATAACAAGCACTCCTGACCGTCGCATTCACCTGACTAGTCATGTGAAGCGACGAGTCTAGGAGTACCCCCAGACTGCGAACAGGGTCCGTCGAGGAGAGTGTGACTCCATCTAGGACCGGAAGATGTATTCCCAGACCTGGCTTTGGTCCTGTGACTGTGAGTACCTCCGTTTTGTCTGGATTGAGCTTCAATCTGTTTTCCCTCATCCAATCCATTACTGCCGCAAGACAGTCATTAAGAGGGGAGACGCCATCTGAAGTCTGAGCCGATGATCTTGTCATGGAGAGGTATATCTGAGTGTCATCAGCATACTGAAGACACTGAGCTCCATGCCTCCGAATGATCTCACCCAGCGGCTTCATATAAATATTGAACAGCATCGGGGACAGGATGGCACCCTGAGGGACACCACAATTAAGCTCAATCTTGGAAGAGCAGCTGTCCCCGAGCCTCACCCTTTGGGATCTGCCGGAGAGAAAGGACCAGAACCACCGGAGTGCGGTGCCTCCGATCCCCAACTCCCTTAGCCGGTCCAAAAGGATGGAGTGATCAATAGTGTCAAAAGCCGCTGAGAGATCCAAGAGCACGAGCAGGGTCACACTACCCCTGTCAATGCTCAAGCGGAGGTCATCGGTCAGAGCAACCATAGCAGTCTCAACTCCATGTCCTGTCCTGAAGCCAGTTTGAAATGGATTAAGATAATCGGTTTCATCCAAGACAGCTTGGAGTTGGGAGGCAACTGCCCTCTCGATCACCTTGCTCAAAAACGGTAGCAAGGACACTGGTCTATAGTTGTTCCTGTCCAGGGGGTCGAGGGAGGGTTTCTTCAGGAGGGGTTTTACAGCCGCCTCCTTCAAACTAGATGGTAAAGAGCCCTCCCTAAGGGACGCATTGATTGTATCCCGAAGGAATACCCTCAATGCATCCCCTCCCTGGACGACCAGCCAAGATGGACAGGGGTCGAGAGGGCAAGTCGTCTTCCTCATACTTCCAAGGAGCTTGTCCACGTCCTCAGTACTAACAGGTTGGAACTCATCCAGTAAACTGACAGCAACGGAGTTATTGGGAGCCTCACTTATAGATTCTGCTGAAACATTGGCGTCCAAGTCAGTCCTTATCCGAGAGATTTTATCTGCAAAGTGGGTGTTAAACGCATCACAGCAGGCTGTCGTTGGGTCAAGTAGGGGGTTTGGTGCAGGGGGAACCTGCGTCAACTCCCCCACCACCCTAAACAGCTCTGCTGAACGGGACTCTGCAGATGCAATGCGTGCAGAGCAGAAAGATTTCCGTGCTGCACGCAAAGCCTCCCGATAGGCACGAAGGTGTTGCCTATGGCGAGTTCTGTCGGATAAGAGTCGAGTCTTCCGCCATTTGCGCTCTAGTCGTCGTCCAACCCGCTTCATCTCCCTAAGTTCCTCCGTGAACCAGGGCTTATGGTTGGGAGCGGGCTGGAGAGGACGCTCGGGAGCGATTGCGTCGAGAGCCTTGGGAAGATCGGTGTTCCAAGTATTCACCAAGGTTTCGACAGAGTCGCCGGTGTTGCCAACCATCAATCCCTCTAAAGCCTTCTGGAAGCCGATTGGTTCCATTAGCCTTCGAGGGCGGACCATTCGAATGGGTCCACCACCCCCGGGGGGACGGAAAGTGGCCTTTAGTTCCAGCTTGATCAGAAAGTGATCCGTCCATGACAGTGCGGAGGTTTTGACTACCTCTGCCCACGGATACTCCTGTTCCGTACTAAAGATCCCATCGAGTGTATGATCCGCACAATGGGTGGGCCCGTTGACCAATTGGGAAAGATTCATGCCTGTCGTGGATTCCATGAACTCCCGAGCTGCTCCAGGTGAATCAGAAGGGCTGGTCTCGAGAGGAATATTGAAGTCGCCCAAAACCAATAGTCTGGGCGACTCCAACAACAACTCAGAGACCAGCTGAGTCAGCTCGGTTAGGGAGTCTGTTAAGCAACGGGGTGGCCGGTATACCAACAGAATCCCCAAACTGTCCCTGGTCTTCAGGCTAAGGTACATACACTCGATGTGGGTCGTTTTCCGGACAGGCTTCCTGATCAAGGTTAGGTTGGTTTTGTGGACTATAGCCACACCGCCCCCCCGCCCACTTTCCCTTATCTGCTCACTGACCGTATAGCCCGCTGGGAGAGCCTGCGCCCATGTTGCTGCACTAGCATCTCCCAGCCAGGTTTCGGTAAAGCATGCCAGGTCGGCTTGTTCATCCACGAGAAGATCGTGGATGATATGAGTCTTACCCTTGGCCGACCTGACATTGCAGAGGAGCAGATTAAGGGACTGTGGAATGGTTGGTACACTCTCCACATTATCCCGGGTAACAGAGTGAACTGAAGAAGGGATAGATACTAAACATCGATCCCTACTTCTTTTGTAACATGTCTTCACTCTGCTACCGCCATACCTTCCCTGCCCCCACACAACCTCAATACCCGCTCCCAGATTGTTCCTGGCCCCATTATCTGATGGGATAGATGGATAATCCAGTTGAAGTTCCCGTCCCAGCATAGATATACAGTGTCAAACAAAGAGTAAGCAGGTATTGCCAGCTATCCTGTCTAGACCACTCTGCCATAGTGGGCATTATGCCAAGGCTAGAAGAGGCTACGTGTATTGCCACTGAGATGGTAGGTCTAATGCTAATCCTCGCTGTAACAAGGAGGAGGGGTGGCATTAAAGGCCAGTGTAGACCCAGGTATTCTGGCCCAGGCCCCTCCCCCACCTCTGCCGCGCTGCCACTAAAGGAGGAAAGCGTTGGGGCTGAAATAGGGCCCAAGAATGTCCCGGCTCCTCCTCGCGCTGCCGCGCCACGCTGCTGTGGGAGAGGGGTGATGTTGGGGCCTATACAGGCCCAGATACTCCGGCCCAGTCCCTTCTCTGCCTCCGCTGCGCTGCCACTGAGGTAGGGAGGCGTTGGGGCCTAAATAGGGGCCAAAGATGTCCCGGCTCCTCCTCGCACCGCCGCGCTGCTGTAGGGGAGGGGTGGCGTTGGGGCCTGTGCAGGCCCAGGTGTTTCGGCCTAGTCCCTTCCTCTGCCTCCGTTGCGTCTGGGCTAGCTGTTTGACTCTGAGCTGCCTGATGTTCCAGGAGGGAGGGGTGGAGGGGTGCCCTTTTAAGGCCTCAGGCTCCAAGCCAAGCCCACTCACTCTGCCAGTCTGCTGCTGCTGCTGCTTCTTCTTCCAGGTGTTGGAGGAAGAGAAAAGCACTTCAGCGTCTGGGCTAGCTGGCTGACTCTGAGCTGCCTGATGTTCCAGGAGGGAGGGGTGGAGGGGTGCCCTTTTAAGGCCTCAGGCTCCAAGCCAAGCCCACTCACTCTGCCGGTCTGCTGCTGCTGCTGCTTCTTCTTCCAGGTGTTGGAGGAAGAGAAAAGCACTTCAGCGTCTGGGCTAGCTGGCTGACTCTGAGCTGCCTGATGTTCCAGGAGGGAGGGGTGGAGGAATGCCCTTTTAAGGCCTCAGGCTCCAAGCCAAGCCCACTCACTCTGCCGGTCTGCTGCTGCTGCTGCTTCTTCTTCCAGGTGTTGGAGGAAGAGAAAAGCACTTCAGCGTCTGGGCTAGCTGGCTGACTCTGAGCTGCCTGATGTTCCAGGAGGGAGGGGTGGAGGAATGCCCTTTTAAGGCCTCAGGCTCCAAGCCAAGCCCACTCACTCTGCCGGTCTGCTGCTGCTGCTGCTTCTTCTTCCAGGTGTTGGAGGAAGAGAAAAGCACTTCAGCGTCTGGGCTAGCTGGCTGACTCTGAGCTGCCTGATGTTCCAGGAGGGAGGGGTGGAGGAATGCCCTTTTAAGGCCTCAGGCTCCAAGCCAAGCCCACTCACTCTGCCGGTCTGCTGCTGATAGGAAGGTGCCAGTCTGACCTCTCCAGGGAGAGAATTCAAGAGCCTATTACATTCAACAGCTTGGTTCACCAGTTACTGAAGGGCTTATTTCAAGTCATGATTATTTAGCAGTCTAAACTAAATAATGGGGCTGAAAACTGGTTAGTTGGGAGTACAATTTTGAGTTCTTGGGAACTCAAAATTTCACATGCAATGGATAAGGTTGGACAGAATGTCCCTTATACGACTGGCAGGTGCCCCTTATGTTAGGGAATATCCCCTATTTAAGAATTGAAAAGATTTTGTTTTTGTATAGATTTTATAAAGTCAATATTTTCATGTGATATTTAAACAGAACAGGAACTTGTTAATAGGTAAGTTCTGCTTGTCAATGCTATATATCCAGAATTTTACTTGTCCCTGTTTTCAAAACCTGGCAACACTAATATCTGATGAAGAGGGAAGTTGCTCATGGAAGCTAATGCTAAATAAAAATGTGTTAAAGCACCATAAGACTTTGTTGTTTTCCTAAAAATGCTGAACATGAATTTGCAATGAATGCAAAATTTAGCATCTGAGCCTCTGGTGGAACAGCCATGTGACTACTTTGCTACCTCTGACTCTGTGCAGGCTACCAAAAGCAAATCTGCACAGGTGGACCAGTTTATGCTGATCAGAACATCAAACTCAGGAACCACTAAAGTATTTTTTTTCCTACTTTTTCCACTAATTAGATTGGACTCCATCTCAGATAAATACAAGCAATCCCTTTTAATCAACTTCATTAAACTCTGTCTTGTAAACCTACATATTAACTGGACTCGATTATAATGTCACATTGTATGGATTAAAAGAATAACAAGGGTTTCGAAGAGCTACATTCCATTTTTTTTGGTACTATTTTACATAACATGGTTTAATTTTTTTTTAGAATATTAAAAGGGCTTTATAAAATCTTTGCTAAATGAAATAGCTCCCAAATTCTTCAGCAATTCATTGCAGAACAATACAAGCTCCATTTAAACCTCAGAGCAATTTAGAATGCATGAATTCAGCTGAATGTTATCTAGACAGTTTGGTGTAATTATTTAATTAACGGAAATGAAGTATTGTGGCATTGAAGGATCTGAATGAGTGTTGAAGGGCACTGCGGATGCCTCTCGGAGCAGCTCCATTTCAGGGTAATTCACATTTTTGAATAATGAAATGGTGAGTTTTCATGGCTTGCCCCTCTGTCCCTTTTTCAACTTTCAGCCATGATTCAACCAAAGAAAACTGTCTTCTGCCAGATAGCAGGAATGTTGGTTGCTGAGGTAACATGCTGATTGGGGTAAAAAAGGCCTTTAAAATTAAGATGGCTCTCTTCCAACTTTTTTTCCCCTTGTGGCAAGAAAACAGTACAGAGGATTCTGTAATCAATAAACCTGTTGTTTGCTATGTGGGTTTCATTCAGACTCCAAATGCTGAGCGGGACAAAAACAAGACATCTGTGGTAGTGGTATTATCTTAAGCATTTTAGAAAAAGGGGAAATGCACCAAAATTGAATTAAAAATCATTATTTCCTAGAATAAAAAAAGAAAAAGAAAAATATAGCTGTAGGAATCTGAAAGCTTCAGCTCAGAACTAAAGTCACTAAGATGGTATCTCAGAATTATGTACAACTTAGAGAAGATCAGCATAATAAATAGTGCACCAATTCGACATACACCATCATATCATGCTGTGAGGCATGACAGGTACTTTCTGATCCTCCTCCTTGGGCAAGCATCATCCACAGGTTTACTGTGTTCTTGATTCAAGCCCCATGTCTTGGGCTGGGAGGTTATGCTTATCTTGGGTTGGGGGTTACCAAAATGTACATACCTGGTTTTGAAACAAACTTTCCTTGTATATTCTGGTGATTCATCCACATTTCTTCATACTGCGCTTTATGCAGCAAGTACAAGTAGTGACAGATAGGAGAGTTGGGAGAAAAGAGCTAATAGGGCCAAACAGACCAGCCATAAAAGCCAGCTTCTGGGTGGCTTGGGCGTGTGGCATTTTGACAAGAGGTGACAAGAGGTAGAGATGAAAACAAGTGATAAACTGGTTACCTGAATTGCAAATGGGAGATTAACCGGTTACCCCTTTGTCATCCTGAGGCTTGGCCATGACCAAGCAAATCGGTCACTGATCAGTTCAGGAATTGGTTGATGCCAGATCCAGACCTCATGTGTTTTTGAGCCAACCCTACCTGTAAACTGTCTTAATAAAGTTGTGGCCTTTTCTTCCAGCTGAGTGTCTGGTGTCTTTATTCACAGTGCCTCTTCTCCATGGCAAGTAGTGACAGATAGGAAAGTTAGGGGAACAGAGCTAATAGGGCCCACCAGACCAGTCATAAAAGCCAGCTTCTGTGCAGCTTGGGGGCAGATGGGGGTGGCTTCACACCACTCTGGGGGCATGACGTTTTGATACTGCATGCCTCCTGAGCAACTTGAAGCCATCCTGGGGTTGCAGTGGGGAATCCTAAGGCAGCCTTTAACCAGCCCACATAGGAGCGGAACTTTTCTGCTCCTATTTGGACTAGCTCTGGGGCAGACTGGGGCTGTGGCATGTGGTTTCCATGGTGCCAGGGCATGTGGCACTGGGGTGGCCCCAATCCACCCTTTTGGGATGGTCTGTTTTACCCCAATGTGTTCTCAGTCTAATTCAGCTGCAATTCTGTTAGAAGGGGGAAATATGAAATATTACTTTTATGTTAAATTATTATATACATTTATGATAAAAATCTGCACTATGAAATTGTTGTAGTGTGTGCTGGCTACTGGATCATATTCAGCAACAAACTCTGGCTGCCCCATTCCCTGGCTGCTATATGGCCATGGGAAGTAGGCAGGAAAACGGTGAACTGTGGTAGGTGTTCTCCCCCTGCAAGAATATCTTCAAAAACTGTGCAAGTTTTGCAGATGTTCCCATTATTAATTAAATTATTTTTCCCACTACAGAAATGAAATAATTTAAATACTCATATATCTAATAAGGAGCTTCTGTGTGGTCTCTATTTGTAGAACACAAGAGGCACACCCAGAAGGAAAGAAAATCAATCCTTTCCGAGCTGCCATTGCTACTTGTTGGTTTAAAATCTTAACCTTTGACTTAGCTAAACTGCCTTACTCTTATCTTGAACAAAAAATAAGCAGAGGTTTTATGTCCATTTGCCTTTATTGAAAAAAAAAAAGCATATGTGAAATTTTTGTTGTTCTTTCATTTAATTAATAAATAATTACATTCAGCCCTCTGTATCCATGGATTCTCCACCAACAGATTCAACCACAGCTTGAAAATATTTATTTTTAAAAATCCAAAAAGCAAATCTTGATTTTAACATTTTATACGAGAGACACCATTTTACTATGCCATTGCTTAAAATGGGGCTCGAACATCCATGGATTTTGGTATCCATGGAGGGTGCTGATACCAAATCCGAGTAGATACTGAAGGCCAACTGTAGTAACTTCAATCTTTAATTAATGATGAAAGTCCAACTGAAGTCAATCAATTGTGTTAAAAATTTGTCTTAGAAAATGTATCACTTCATTGATAACACAGAAAAATCCATGAGGCCTTTATATCTTCCTTAGTCATAAACAAAAAGCAGTCACAATTTGCCTGAAATAGCTGGGGTGTTGGAAAGCTGAGTGTGTAACTTTCCTGGCTTAGAATCCTGTTGGGGATTTACATCTTTATAAGTGCACTTACCTGATGCAGAAATTTGAATAGTTCAGTTGCATAATGTCCATCACCAACAGAGGGCTGTTGCTACATTACTATGTAACAAACCCATCAAAGTGTCCAATGTGCATTGGTGACCTGTGCACAACTGGACTGATGCACAATGGGATTGATGTGCATTAGGCCCAGTACACACCAGATCAGTCCCAATATCCATCACATCTGTCCTGTTGCACATTGCATCTATTTGGACACCAATGAACATCAAGCATTCTTGCTAGTGTCTGATTAAGCATATTCACAATTCAGTAAAGAGGTTTCTTAAACTACCTTTGCTATTTAGCTAGGTATATGTAAAGTTACATAATGTGTCATATAGGTTTCTGGAGCCCATTTTTCATGAACTGATTTAAGGCTATAAATAATGCTGTCATTACAGGATAATTTCCAGAGTTGACAACCACAAAGAACTCAAGGCATTCCTATATGTTATATTTGTGATAATTTAAAACAAAGACAGAGTGTGGCCCTCCAGATATTGCTGGACTGCAGCATCCATCATTCCTCACCACTGCCTATGTTGGTTAGGGCTGAGAGGAGTTGTAGTCTGATACCACCTGGGGGCCAATTTGCTCATTCTTGATTTAAAGTAAGGTATTTCACAATCCCAGCTGAGAACCCAAACACAAACGGACACAGACATTACACAATGAAGCCTGAATTTTGTAATGATGAGAGAATTTCCATTAGTATTAAGAAAATGTTAATACTAATGGAAATTCTCTCATCATTACAAAAGTTAAACTGTATTGAATTCTTTTTGGTCTCTTTAGGGTTTTTTTACTGTTGCCTTGCTTTAGACCAACATATACAATGGGGTGGGGAAAGTGTGGTCGCTAGGCAACTATTTTGCAGCCCCAAAGCCACTGAGAGACCACTGAAGACCCCAGGATTTTGGGCAGAAAATAAATCCTACTCAAAGTGTCACAAAATGTGGCAGTTTTGCTCCCCTTGCCTTCCCCATCTGTAAACACTGGCCATGCTTTGGCTGATTCACAGAACTTTAAGTTCTGCTCAGAGGGAGGAATGGCTTCCTCTTCTCCACAGTTGTCCATCCTGATATAAAACAACAGAGAACGTCATATGTGCTGGGTGTTCAACACAGGGATGTAGGCAAGTGTATGTGTAGCCCTATACTGTAGGTACTGGGCCCTTCTTCTCAACTCACTACACAATAAGTGGATTACGCATTTAAAAGGACTGTATGCAATCAAGAAGAAATTTTAATTAATCACCAATAGAACTGGCTCTGTGGAAATAATATGGCCTGACAGTTTAAGGTTTGATCAGCACATCATGGAGATTAAGAACACTTTTTGACTTGAACAGACAGAGTCCCAGAGAGAGTCAGTTCAGTCTGAAATACTTTAGAAAAGCTAGTGTGCACAGATCACACAATGTCATTGTTTCTGCTAATGCTGCCATTCCACTAGGAGCCAATGCGGGGCTCTTTTAACTTCCGAGAACCCTTCCAATATCATGCTGTCGTGGTCAACACTGAAGCAACAGAGATTACAAGACATCAAACTACAATCTTTTTATCCCATGCTTTGTGTATATAAAACAAGGAGTCAGCTTCTCTTTGAAGTACTAATTGACTGTCTGTATCAATCAGTGCCTAATCCCTTTCCTGCATGCATTTAGGTCTCCACAGTAACTGAGCCTGGTTCTCTGTGTTACATACGGGGAGGGGGGAGCTCTAAAGTGTGTGTACACAGATGCAGACACACATGCACACACACAGCACAGTGAAAAAGGGTCACAGGTCCAAACTTTAGAATGTGGAGCTACAGGCAGCATCATTTCCTGTCTTTGAGTTCACTTGTTGCTTGTCTTCAAGTCATTTCCAATTTATGGTGACCCTTGATAAGATCTCTTCAGAGGAGGTTTGCCAATAGAGCATGTGACTTGGCCAAGGTCACCCAGTGGATTTCATGACTGAATGCGGAATCGAACCCTGATCTCCAGACTCATAGTTGAACACTCAAATCATTATACCACACTTGATCTCATTGAGTTCACTTCCCAAATTCAGTGCTGAAATTATACATTTGTCTAATCTGGAATACTGCATCCATCGCTTGCCTCTTCCAATGTCCAATATAAGCAGATCAGTTAAATAGTTTTTGTGGGTTTTCCAGGCTATGAGGCTGTGTTCTAAAAGTTTTTTTTTTGATGTTTTGCCAGCATCTTTCTAGAACATGAACTCATAGCCTGGAAAACCCATATATATATATATATATATATATATATATATATATGGCTACCAGCCATGAAAGTCTTTGACTTCAAATCAGTTGAACTCATTTTGGATTTTTCCAAAGAGCAGCAAATGAAGGGAATTCTTCTTGCAGACTCCTCCTCTTTTCTGTATGCTTCCTGTCACTCCAGCCCATCATATCTTTGCATGTCCTTCAAGACTAATCTAATATTGATCTGTGGTTTCTGGGGGAGCCTTCCAGAGGGCCAAAACATAGGACAATAAAAAGGGAAAAGCATAAAGGTCTAGAGAAACATTTAGTCCAGTTAAAGACGACTACAAATTTGCCTTCCTAAATCATGATGGGCAAAGTAAAGTCCTAGGTCTACATGTTGCTTTCTAAAGCTATTTTTGTGATCACAAATTCACCGACTTCCCATTTCTGGCAAAAACATGTATGGTCGGCTTCTCTAAGAAGCCTCCAAGAACAGAGATTCACCTTTTCAGTAGATTGTAGGAATGTAACTGTTTGGTAATTTCTTTCTTGAAGAAAGCAATCAGTAATTTTAGCCATTTTTTTTCCTGCTGTAAGAAGGTCATTGAAAACTATGCCGTTCTGAAGACAATTCATACCTATTTTTTCCCCCAAAATTTTGCACATGGTTGTTTTTTTTTGTTTTTTTTACAGATGAATCAACATTTTCAATACAGAATCAACACAGAAAATGCTTTGCTATTTTGCTATTTTCTCTGTATAACCATGTGAGATTTTGTTCAGGATAAATAATAAAGTGTGAAGATTCTCATCAGTCCAGCATTCTTCTTCACAGTATTTTGCTAAAGAAACACATTTTGCAATGGGTGTGTGTGTGTGTGTGTGTGTTGGGGGATTACTGTCAAATATTCTTTCCATCCCTAATAGTTTGCAGCCCCTTTTCTTCAAACTTGACATGAAAGTTTGAAAACCCTGTTTTTCAAAACTGCAAGTACACTTCCATCCACTAATCTTCAGCAATTTCCATTTTTTACCAAAGGAACATGCAATAATTATTTAACTGAGTGATGACACAGTGACACCATGACCCTGTTTCAAATCAAGGCTGTTTGGATGCCATTGGTTTCAATGGGAGGCTGAAATTCAATATGTACTTACTTGGGCCTAAGTTAACTCAGTAGGCTTACTTCTGAGCAGGTGTCTATAGAATTGCAAAACAGATCATGTGCTTAAATCCCTTCTCTTCAAAATCAATATGATTTGAAATGGCTTAACTTTGGTTGAATCATGTCCAAAATATGTAATGATTTTGAGTAAAAGTCTATATCACTGTGTGTTGGGAAATGCTCTTTCATAGGAGGTAAATAGAGATGTTCTGAGAATTAATAACTACAGGAAAAAGCTTAATTGATCTAAGGCTTGCCAGAGACGGAGGAAGAGAAAGCGGCAAGTACAACATGATTAAAGATAGCAAAGGAGATATGGATAGCAAAGGAGATATGGAATCTGGAACAGAGGAACACGACCTGGATTAGAATCAGCCTGAAGCTTCTATGAGGAATGCTGGCATTTAGCCAGTGAATTACTTTAACATGCAAAAGTTAGATAAAATAAAGTGACCCAGGGTTGTAACTCCAGTGTAAAGAGCAAAGGAATTTGCCCCTTGCAGGTATCTGAATAGTTTTCATGGCATATTCACAATCTTAAGTAGTTCCAGGAAGTACTAGGAGGCTTTCACCCACTCATGGCCTGAACATGGTTAGAGAATGGTGCTATGATCTAAGGGCCATTAGGAAAACAGGGATATGGATGGCTGGTTTTGGCCCAAAGGTAAATATTCAGCTAACTGCATTTTATTTTCAAAAGCAGGGGACTCTTGTGCAGCATAGGCTAGGATCTTGTGCAGGATCAATAGGGCTGCTGTTACCCAGTGTGGTGGTATCACTCCCTGTGGACCTCCTCCCATACCACTCCATATGTAATCCATAGCAATGTTTTTTTGTACTAATGATACTCATTTTTAGATTGTAAGCCTGAGGGCAGGGATCCGTCTAATTATAAGATTGTATGTACAGCATTGTGTAAATTTACAGCACTATATAAAATAAATAAATAATAATAATAATATCATAATTTCTGTATATCATTGAATGTACAGGCAATAGTTTTGAAATAAGCCACTTTGTGGTGGCCTGAGGTCAAAATTAGGGCTCGGGAATGCAGAGCGACCGCATGCTCCTGAGCCCTACCGCACACACATGGGGGCTGTCATGATCATGCATCTGTGGCACAGCATCTAAGTTTCTCCACACCACATGTGCATAATCACTGAGCGTGAATGCGCCAATGGCACAACCAAGGTGGCAGCCACACACAGCAAAAGGAAACAGCTTTATGAGGGCTCTTTTTGCTGCGGTCAGAGGTAGCACCATTTGGCTCTGTCAAGAGCAAAAACGGGAGGCTCCAGACCACCCTTTCTGAGTGGTCTGTCAAGTCCCATTGTTTCATGTGGTTAAAGTGAAAATTTGGTAATGTTTTTAAAGAAAATTTTAAAAGAAAAATTTGAAAGATATTTTTAAATTAAATTTTAAAATTATAAATTTTATTTTTTTTAAAGAAAAATAAAAGGGGCCTCTGCTTTTTCATCTCACTGATCCTCACCCCACTCACACCATCTCTTCAGCATTTTAAAGGGATGCAGGTGAACTCCACTTCCTGTTTCTGCCTGCCAAACTTTTACCTAGTTTTCACAGCAAACTGTCTAAAGGATATATGGGAAAACTGGGACTGAATCTGGGACTTTCCATTATCTCAAGGCTTTAATCCAGAGAGAAAAAGTGGGAATTTATCCCTGGTTTGAGTGAAAAATCTGATTATTGGAATGTCCATATAGACTACACTCCATTGTAATGTTGCTATGAGGCCAGGGGGAGGAATTCAGAAATGGATGCATTCACATACAAGGGGAAGGGGAAAAACCCAGAGCACTCATGGCCATGTAGCTGTACATACTGTGATTTATTGAATAAATTCAAATGGAAGCACTGTTTGGTTAGTACTCCCAAATTCTCCTTGGTATGCATGGTGATCATGAAGACAAAGCACATGGTCACTGAGGATCACACTAACCTTCAGGTAAGCTGGGTTTTTATTTCAGTGCAGATGGGCCCTACAACTACCCAAATCTTTTGCTAGTAGAATTCTGGGAATCTTAATACAAAACATCTGATCATTTGTGCAGCATGGATTTGACAATGAAAGATACTGTTAGACTGTTGAGAAAAGATCCTGAGGGCAGTATACAAAAGGAGCTTGCTTCAAAACGATATCACAGCTGGCAGTTGCAGGACTGGAAGACTGAAGGGCATTGGCTCATGTTTGGCCTCTTGAAACACCTAATCTCCTTGTACCAGCTTAGCTGTAGTGTAGAGTTGCAAAAATGATTAATGGAAACATGGAGCATGGCCAAGAAAGAACATTATTACAGCTATCCATTCTGATCTAATTCATAAAACAAAGCACCCCAGTGCACTCAGCCTGCCCAGAACCCCTGATAAAACAATGCAACGTCAAAGAAGCATTTCATAACTGGCACTGAGTATGCTGAGTTTTTATAAGTCTGTTAGATCCACTGAGACTGAGCCACCGGTGGTAGTCATGGCAGCACTCTCATTGCAAAAGGGTGCAACATATTTTCCCTCACAGTGTGTGTTTTCCTTACAATTACTGCACTGAATGGAATAGTTTTTATAACCATTTTGGCTACACCAAGTCATATTTAGACATTCACAGAGAGAGGGAAAGAAAAAGAGAGATGGTAGGCTTCTCCCCTTGCTCAATAATATAGTCAGATGACCAGGCATTCTGGGTTCAGATTTCACTGCAGAACACATCCTCAGCCTAGTTTTGGAAGCTGTGCAATAGCATGCCCATCTGTGATCCAAACAAACAGAGGCAAGTCTTTGTTGTTGTTAACTTCCTTTAAGTTGACCCCAACTCATGGCGATCCCATGGGAGAGACATCTCCAAGCCCCCAAAATCCTCCATTGCTCTGCTCAAGATTCATACTCATGACCTCCCTGAATAAGTCGATCTAGCTGGCATGTGGTCTACTTCTCTTTCTACTGCCCTCCACTTTTCTAAGAATTAATGTCTTTTCAAGTGAGTTATAGCATATTAGAATCATAGAGCTGGAAGAGACCTCAAGGGCCAACAGGGCCAACCCCTTTTTTATGCCTTCTCATGATGTGACCAAAATATGATAGCCTCAATTTGATCATCATGGCTTCAGGGGGATTTCTGGCTTGATCTACTTGAGGACCCATTTGTTTGTTTTTTGCCTAGCCATGGTATCCTCAGCACTTTTCTTTTTTTTTTTTTTTAATAAATTCTTTTATTGTTATGATTACTGTTTACATACATATATATTACAGATATATTCATATAACAATACAGTTGTTACATTTAGTTACAACGTCTTGCTTATTCTTTCTGTTTAACATAATAATGATCCATCTTATCTTTTTTCTGCTTCTTTTCTAATCATCTTTTCCCAATATTGCCATATCAGTCCCCATTTCTCTTCAGATTCCTTCTCTTCTTCTCTGATGTTGTCCTCATTTATTTTCTTAGATAATCTATCTGCTTCACTCATTTCTAAAAGTTTCTTTAACCATTCTTCTAAGGTTGGTGTTTTAGCTAATTTCCATTTTTGTGCAAAGACCATTCGCGCAGCCGTTACCATATATAATATCAGATTTCTATATTTCTTTTCCATATCTTTGCCTAATGGCATGGTCATATTTAACAAGTACAATTCCGGTATTAATTGAAATTGTATATCTAAAATTTCTGTCATAGCTTTATGTATACTTCCCCAATATTCTTGAGCTAATTTGCATTTCCACCAGATATGGTAAAAAGACCCTTCCTTGCTTTTACATTTCCAACACATTGGGCTGATTTTTTTGTTGACTTTAGCTAATCTTACTGGGGTTATGTACCACATGTAAAACATCTTATAGTAATTTTCTTTCAAGTTTTGTCCCAAAGTAAATTTATTTGTATATCTCCAAGATCTTTCCCAATTCTCTAACTCTATATTATGTTGAAATAATTGACTCCATCTGATCATAGTTTCTTTGACTTGCTCTTGTTCCAAATCTCTTGCGAGTAGGGTTTCATAAAATCTTTTAATTTTTTTCTTTCTATTAGTCGTATCTAAGAGTATTTCATCTAGTTCGTTTTTGTCTTTTGCCACTCCATCTTCTTTTAGATCTTTTTCCCCTCTTTTTTCTAGTTGTTTATAAACCAACCAGTCCATTTTTAGTCCTTCTTTTTCTAACTCTTCTCTGGTTTTTATTTTAACTTCTATATTGTTTTCCCATTTTAATAAGTGTTTATATGTTATCCATTTTACTCCCTCTATTTTTTGTTTTCCATAAAAGGCTTCTTGTGAGGACGTCCACTCTGGTATTTTGATATAAAATCTTTTTTTGCATTGCAACCAGATATTTAGGAGCCCCTTCCTGATATAATGGTCACTGAACTCTTTATTTTCTTTATTTTTATTATATATCATAAAAGCGTGCCATCCCTGTTTAATGTTGTGTCCTTCTAACGTCAGTGTTCTGTCATTTTTTAATAGTACCCAGTCTGTTACCCACACAAGTCCACAGGCATAATAGTACAATTTCATATCTGGAGTTCCTAATCCTCCTCTCTTCTTTGAGTCTGTCATTAGTTTCCATTTTATTCTTGGTTTTTTATTTGTCCATATAAATTTGCTTATATCTTTTTTTAAATCCGTAAAATATTTTTCCTTTACGACTATTGGGAGACTTTGGAACAAAAATAATAGTTTAGGTAAGATATTCATTTTAGTTAAGGCAATTCTGCCCAACATTGATAATTGCAGTTTTGACCATTTTTCTAGGTCTTTTTTCATTTCTTTCCATTTCTGCAGGTAGTTATTTTCAAAGAGATCCCTGTTATTTTTTGTTATACATATTCCCAGGTACTCTATCTTTTTACTGCTTTTCCATCCTGATAGATCTTTTATAACTTGTTTTTCCTCCTTAGGTATATTTTTAAATATCATAGATGTTTTTTCTTTGTTTATTTTAAAACCTGCTACACTTCCAAAATTTTCTAAGGTTTCCAATACCTCTTTTATGTTATTCCTTGGATCCTCTAGAAACATCACTATGTCATCTGCGTAGATTTTTACTTTATATACCTGATTTTTAATCTTAACTCCTTGTATCCTATCATTTCCTCTTATTTTGTTTGCCAATATTTCCATTATCATTATAAAGAGAAGTGGGGATAGGGGACATCCCTGTCTTGTCCCCTTTTGAATCTCAATATTTTCTGTTTTTTCTCCATTTACTATTATTTTTGCTAATTGTTTTTTATATATCTGCTCAATCCAACCGACAAAGTTATCCCCTACTTGATATTGTCTCAGCAATTCTTTCAGGAATTCCCACTTTACTTTGTCAAACGCTTTTTCGGCGTCTAAAAAGACAATTGCCACTTTTTTTTCTTTATGTTTTTCAAAATATTCTAACATGTTAATTACTGTTCTGTGGTTGTCATTTAATTGCCTATCTGGGAGAAATCCATTTTGATCTGAATGTATTATTTCTTTTAGTACGTTTTTAAGTCTATTTGCTAAGATTGAAGTTAAGATTTTATAATCATTATTTGTCAATGCTATCGGCCTATAATTTTTAGGATCTAACTCACTCTTCCCTTCTTTTGGTATCAAACAGATGTTTGTCTCATTCCATGAATTTGGTTTACCTTCTGTTATGATACTGTTAAATACACTGTGCAATTGTTGGATTGGCTCTTCTTCCAGTGCTTTATAAAATCCTATTGACAAACCGTCTGGTCCCGGTGCTGCTCCTGATTTTGTTTTTATTATAACTTCTCTTATCTCTTCCATTGTTATTGGGGCGTTTAATTTTTCCCTTTGTTCCTTAGAGATTTGCTTTATTTCCTGATTTTCCAGGTATCTTTTAATTTTGCCTTGATGTTCTGTACCATTCTCTTCTTCTGTGTATAATTCTTTGTAGAAATCTCTAAATATCTTTTTTATAATCTCTTGGTCTTTATATCTTTGTCCTTTATATTCTATTTCCGTTATGTACTTTTCCCCTTTTTCTTTTCTAATTTTTTGAGCTAACCATTTTCCTGGTTTATTAGCCTCTTCAAAAAACCTCTGTTTATTCCTTTTAATTTCCAATCCTATTTCTTTATTTAATTCTTCATTCAGATCTTTTTGAAGTAGCTTAATTTCTAATTCTAACTTCTTATCTTTGGGGTTTTTTCTCAATTCTTTTTCTTTTTCTTGTATTTTATATGTCATATTTTTAATTTTATTTTCTTTCTTTTTCCTTTTTTCGGCTCCATATTTTATTAATATACCCCTAGCCACTGCTTTTCCCGCATCCCACAATAGATTCTTTTTTATTCCATCTTTATCATTTTCTTTAAAGTATAACTTTATTTCATTTTTTATTTTTTTAAGTGTTTCTTCCTCTCTCAGCAAATCTTCATCAATTTTCCAGTATCTTTCCTTTTTTGGTTCTTTTAGCTCTAAACTAACCGGATTATGATCGGAAATGGTTTTTGGCAAAATTTCTATATCTTTTATAGTTGGCAATAGTTCCTTTGAGATTATAAACATATCTAATCTAGACATGGATTTATATACTGGTGAGTAAAAAGTGTATCCTTTTTCCATACCACGTCTATACCTCCATGCGTCCTCCAATGCGCAATCATCCATTATATCTTTCACTATTCTTGGTAGCTTGCCTTTAAATTTGACCTTTCTTGTTCTTCCTTCCTCTGTTGATCGATCTAATTTAGGGTCTATCACTCCATTCCAATCTCCTACTAGGATGATATTCTTTGATTTTTGATCCAATATCTTATTTAGAATTTCCTTAAAAAACAGTTCTTTTTTTTCAAAAGGTGCATAAATACCTATTAGCAATATGTCTACGTTATTCGCTCTTACTTCTACTCCCACATATCTCCCCTCTTCATCAGACAAAACTTTTTTACTCCCCAATCTTTTGTTTACATAAACTGCAACTCCTTTTTTCCTTTTTTCTGAAGCAGATACATGTAATGTCCCAAGTATATTATTTTCTAGATATTTTGTTTCTTTTTTATTGATGTGCGTTTCTTGCAGACAAACAATATCAGGATTTTGTTTCTTAACATAATGGAACACTTGTCTCCTCTTTACACCTGAATTTAAACCTTTAACATTCCATGTAAGTAATTTCATAGTTTTTTTAATTTCTCAAGATTTCAAAAATGTATTTGTAATCAAGGATGCCTTAACCAATTTAATACCAATAACCAAAAGGCCAAAAAAATTCCCAATTTCTCACTATGTCTCTGTTGCCCTTTTTTGAGATAATTCTATTTCTTCTATACTACTTCTTCCCCCTTTCTGTCCCTCTATCTTTTCCAGGTTCTCTAGTGAGTCACTTCTACCGAGGTCTCTATCTCTTAATGCCTTATTCTTGATTCTTTTTTCTCTCTCCTCGTCTTCCTCTTCCCTTCTAAGTTTCTCATAAATTTCTTTTGCTTTCTCTGCTGTATTTATTCTATACCTCTTTTGTTTATAACTAAACGAGACTCCCTCTATTTTTTCCCACTTATAGTCAACCTTCAATCGCATCAACAGTCTTGTTAGGAATTTATATTCCTGTCTTTTTCTTAAGATTACTCCTGGGACATCCTTAAATATACTGATTTCTGTCCCTCCTATTGTGAGTTTTTGATTATAACTTCTTTCTATTATTATTTCTTTTATTTTAGTTCTTACCAGATATACTGCTATATCACGAGGAAGTTTTCTTTCTCTTGCTATGATAGAATTTATTCTAAAAATCCTATCTACTTCCATCTCCATTTTGTCCTCCTCTATCTCTAAAAATTCAGCTAACGCGGGTATTATTATTTCATATAAGTCTTCATCCGCATTCTCAGTAATACCTCTTAATTTTATACATTTTTCTCTACTTTTTAAATCCAATATATTAATTTTTGGTCCTCTTGACATTGCCTTCCCATTACCACTTTTGATATCTTTTCCAAGTCTTGTGTTTTATTTCTCAAATCTTTCACTTCTTTTTTTACTTGTATTACTTCTCCTGTTATTTTCTCAATTTTTCCTCCTATTCTATCTATCTCTTTTCTCACCTCATCCTTTATTTCTTCTTTATTATCTCTCATCTCTTGTCTCATTTCTGTTTTGAATTTTTTAAACTCTTCTAGCAATTGTCCTATTTGTTCTCCTACTTCTATCTGTTTTCCTGTTTCCCATGATGGTTTTTCTGATTGCATCATTATTTTTGTTTGTTTGTACTTTCTTGTGAATGGTCTATTGCTCATTCTATTCAGTCATTAACCCCCCCTATTTATTTCTGTTATTAATTTAAATCTAATAATTAATTATCTTCTCCTTTCCTCTCCTTTAATTGTTTCCACAACACCAAAAAAAAGCAATAATCTCAAAGAGTACAGACATTGAACTTAATATTCTTATATAACAATTCCTTCCATAATCGTCTAATTCTTTTCCCTATTGTTTCTGTTTTCAACTCAAGCCTTTGTTTTATCTGGTTAATCCTTAAACCAGTACCTTCCTTTGTAAAGGCCTGTAAGCCCTTAGACCCCTTAACCCCTATTGGCGTTACCTGAGCCCTCTGTGGGTACCCTTTTTTAGGACTTCCTACCCCGGAGTCCTTTTTACCACTTGCCGTTATTTTCTGCAAGTTAAGGTCCTTTACAAAGTACAACTTGAGTTTGTTCAGTCCTCACTTTACCAGATGCTCTGTTGTCCACACTGTCCTTTCTGCATCTGCCCCCGATTTCTGCTCCTCCTCCACTGCACGCTTCCCAGGGCTGGCTTTGAAGCCTTGCCCGCCGCTCTCCTGGCGTGGGGTATTGGTTGCGGGGGGTTGGCTGTGAAGGCCTCTCCCCCTCCTCTCAGTGCTGCTGCTACTACTCCTCCTCCCTGGAGGACTGCTTTTAAAGGCTGTCTCTGCTCTCTGGCCCCTCCTCTGCTGGCTTGGGAGTGCTGCTGGAAGTTTGGAAGACAGCTTTTGAAGGCTGCCTCTGCTCTCTGGCCCCTCCTCTGCTGGCTTAGGAGTGCTGCTGGAAGTTTGGAGGACAGCTTTTGAAGGCTGCCTCTGCTCTCTGGCCCCTCCTCTGCTGGCTTAGGAGTGCTGCTGGAAGTTTGGAGGACAGCTTTTGAAGGCTGTCTCTGCTCTCTGGCCCCTCCTCTGCTGGCTTAGGAGTGCTGCTGGAAGTTTGGAGGACAGCTTTTGAAGGCTGTCTCTGCTCTCTGGCCCCTCCTCTGCTGGCTTAGGAGTGCTGCTGGAAGTTTGGAGGACAGCTTTTGAAGGCTGTCTCTGCTCTCTGGCCCCTCCTCTGCTGGCTTAGGAGTGCTGCTGGAAGTTTGGAGGACAGCTTTTGAAGGCTGTCTCTGCTCTCTGGCCCCTCCTCTGCTGGCTTAGGAGTGCTGCTGGAAGTTTGGAGGACAGCTTTTGAAGGCTGCCTCTGCTCTCTGGCCCCTCCTCTGCTGGCTTAGGAGTGCTGCTGGAAGTTTGGAGGACAGCTTTTGAAGGCTGTCTCTGCTCTCTGGCCCCTCCTCTGCTGGCTTAGGAGTGCTGCTGGAAGTTTGGAGGACAGCTTTTGAAGGCTGTCTCTGCTCTCTGGCCCCTCCTCTGCTGGCTTAGGAGTGCTGCTGGAAGTTTGGAGGACAGCTTTTGAAGGCTGTCTCTGCTCTCTGGCCCCTCCTCTGCTGGCTTAGGAGTGCTGCTGGAAGTTTGGAGGACAGCTTTTGAAGGCTGTCTCTGCTCTCTGGCCCCTCCTCTGCTGGCTTAGGAGTGCTGCTGGTGCTATCATTTGCAGTAATAACAAAATTCTGCTTTAATCCTAATTTTGGGTGGTCTGTTGGTGAGCGTTCAGTGCTGCCTGGCATTTGCCTTCCAGTGAGTTCCTGCCACCATCCCTTTGTCTTGACAAGTTGCCTGGTTTTCCTTGTAGTAGAAGGCTTCATCTTCTGGCTTCTGCTAAGTCCATCTCAGCTTAAGGCTTTTTTGAATAAATACCCGCAATTCTGGAGACAGGCAAGGCTTCAGGTGAGCTTTTATACAATTCCTGGGTAACAGACCTTTGCATATCCTCTTCCTCAGCACTTTTCTTAGACAACGGCTTTACCTTGAGGGGAGAAGAAAAAACTTCTTCACCACTTGTCAATAATATACTGCAGAACCAATGTTGTGTAGTTTAGATGAGGATCAGGGAGAGTCAAATTTAAATCTCTACTCAGATACAAAAGTCATGGGGTCATTTTATAGCAATAGCAATAGCAGCTTCATTTATATACTGCTTCATACCACCTAAGCAGTGTCTAAGTAGTTTACAACTGTAAACTAATTTTAAACCCACCACCACCTTTTTGCTTTATTTTATTGTTGTATGCCTTCAAGTCATACTTGAGTCTGACTTGGAAGACATGCTTAAAGGAAGGACAAAAATATTGCTGTGGTATAAGCAGGTTGATGATGAAAGAGGTATTCCATCAAGTACTGGTGTCGTGAACTAAATAAGGTTTTATAGTTTTAACAGTAGCACTAAGAAATGGATGAAGAACCATATTGGGAGGCAGTGTGGTTGGACCAGAAGTGGAGTTATATGGAGTTATATGACCTTCACCCCACTCACACCATCTCTTCAGCATTTTAAAGAGATGCAGGTGAACTCCATTTCCTGTTTCTGCCTGCCAAACTTTTCTCAAAGATCCAAAACACACTGCAGAAATAATCCAGTTTGACACCACTTTAACTGCCCTTGCTCAAGGGAATTCTGGGAACTGTAGTCTTGTGAGACATTTACCCTTTTTGTGTCAACGAGCTCTGGTGTCACAATAAACTACAGTTTCCAGGATTCCCTAGCACTGAGCAGGGCAGTTAAAGCAGTCTCAAACTGGACTATTTTTGCTGTGTGTTTTGGACCTAAATTAATTTTATTGAAGATGGGATGCAGCTGGGCTACCAGACAACGCGGGTAGAAGGCTTTCTGTGCTACCCATGCCTCTAGTGACAGTAAGAGATGTAGGAAAACTCTAGGCTGTGACCCTGTTCCGTCAGAGGAAGTGCAGGCCCATCTAGAACAGGATGAACACCATGCATCCAGTCAAGAAAACCAGCCACCAAAAAGCATCAGATTAGATTTTATCTAATCTGAAGCTCTGTTTTTTGTCTTTATCTAATCCACTCTCACAGACAGACACCAGTTCAGTGTATTGTGGTGCAGAGGTGTTGAACTGTGACTCTGGAGACCAGGTTTCTAATCTCTACTCAGCCATGGAAACCTGTGGGTGATCTTGGCCAAGTCACACTCTCTTGGGCTCCCCTTGAACAAATCTTGCCAAGAAAACCCTGTGAAAGGTTCACCTTAGAGTTGTCATTAAGTTGGAAATTACTCGAGGGCACACAACAGCAGCAACAACAACTTACCCACTGAAGAAAAATGAGAAATAGAGTTGTTTGATCAATGTTGCAGCTGCTTCAAAACTTTGGGTAGGTGTAGTGAATGGTTTGATATGGATATTAAGCAGTATGGGAGGATAAGCTTGATCCCAGAAGAACACAAAATTTTGCATCTGTGGGTAAATAAACACCCCTCTGGCACAACTTTGGGGAACCAGGCATGCAAGTAAGAGTTGAATCACCACTAAATAGTACTGACCTGAAGATCTTCTTGGTTCAGGGAATGTTTCTGTAGAAATGGCCTTACCACCATCTCAGGCTTTGTCTGCACTGCAGAATTAATGTAGTTTGATACCAATTTAGCTGTCATGGCTCAATGCTATATAATTCTAGGATATGTTGTTTTGTGAGACATTGGAAGCTATTCCTGCAAGAGAGCTCTGGTCCACACCAAACTATAAATGCCAATATTCCATAGCTGTTAAACTGGTGTCAAACAAAGGGGTTGTATAGGCTGCCCCTTTTAGTGCTGGATTGGGGCCATGGCAACTACATGCCATGGCCCCTATCTCACCTTTCCATGGCACCAAAAGGAGCTGCAAAAAGCAGTTCCTTTTGCATCCTGGAAAGGGTGCCATAGTCATCGGCACCATGGCTTTTCAGCACTCCTTTGGCACTGTGTCATGTAAATGCAGCACCAGAGGAGTGCCGTGATACCATGCACCATGTGGTACAGCATGCAGCATCATGCCGGCCTGGAGGTGGAGTTGGGGTGTGCGTTGTGTGGATACCCCACCTCGACTCTTTTTCCAGGCTGGCCTTAATGGCCAGTCTGTACAAACACACACACACACACACACACACATTCTGCAGTGCAGATGCAGCTACAGAGATGGTGGCCATTGCTGAAGGTTCATCCTAATGAATAATGGCTATTGTTGATGGCATTTCATCAAGCATTTACATTTTTTAAAACAAAAAAAGCAAATATTATTAACCAATATGTACATTTAACCCATTTCCCATTGTATGACTTGTAGTATTAATATTGTTGTAATGCATTAATTAACTTTTTTTTGGCCTTTTAACCTGCAAAACAGAACATAATGACTTTAGGGAACTTTGCATGAAGAAATACAGCAATAGTCCTGGTGTAGCTTGTCTAACCTAAGAACACACATCATCTAGTTGAAATATTCAAAAGGCAACATAACTGTAAAATGAATACATGGCATAAAATTAAATCCAGGGAATTAAAATATTCTGTGCTGGAAGGGTTCAGAACTACCATGCATTGTCCCTCAGATAATTACAATAGCAAGAGAAGCTGACTACAAAATTAACTTCATTTGCTGTTTCATTTGCACTGAAAATGTTTTTATTACTTACCCACCCCAAACAAGGGTAGAAATGTTGTGCAACAACCATACACAAGACTTTTGAAAGTCCTCCCTCTTGAGTTAGAAATGATACAAATAGTTTGAATACAATTAAAATACCTTAGAGCAATAGAATTCTGTAGTATGCATAACAGATACATAAATTACTGCAGTTGTGGGGTTCTGAAGAGGGTTGCAGAAAGAATCTGGTCAAAACACATCCTTTGTGTATCACTGCAATGTACACAACTGCTAGGTCTGGACTCTGAGAATCCTCTTATACCTGTGGGACTTGCATGGAAGAAGAAAATCACCAGCCACAGCTTCTCTCATCAAGGCACACTGAGTAAGAAACATTGACATAGAACTACCATATTTACAACTTTTTGAGGGCTTAGTCAGATATTTAGCAAACCCTGCTTTGATTCAAATCACACATACAGCACTCCTTTGGCACTGTGTCATTTGTAGGATTTGTACTGGCATTCCAATATTAGCTACTTTATTAATATTTATTTATTTATATCCCAGTCTTCTAACCTGGGTCCCAAAGCACAATAATGCCATAAAAAGATAAAACTAAAAAAACTTAGGAATTTTTTTAAAAATTAAGACACAATTAATCAAGCTACCAGATTAAAATACCATTAATTTGCAAACTATAAAATTATCGATAAGGCATAAAAATAAAACAAGAATACAGTAGCCAAGTCTTTTATTCCTTCTCCAAAAATGCTTGGGACCAGAAGTGCTTTGGATTTTGGAAGTTTTTTTTTTTTAAAGGAATATTTGCATATACATAATGAGATATCTTGGAAATGGGACCCAAGTCTAAAACATGAAATTCACTTATGTTTTGTATATACCTTATACACATAGCTGGATAATAATTTTATACAATATTTAATTATTTTTTAAAAAACAAAACCAAGTGTACCAAACTGAAGTGGACAAGCGTTAGGAGGACAGCGTGCACTCTCGATCCTTGTGCAACGTGGCTGACCGTCCAGGGAGAGGATGCAATGAAAACACTGTTACATCACATAATTAATGCATCCCTCATGGAGGGAATATTTCCAGCGAATTTAAAACAAGCAATAGTTAGACCATTGCTAAAAAAAAACAAAAAACAAAAAAACAAAAAACCTTCCTGGACCCCCTGATAAGAGCTAATTACAGGCCAATCTCCTTATTACTGTTTTTGGGCAAAGTGATCGAGAGGGCAGTTACCTTCCAGCTCCAGGCTACCTTGGATGAAGCCAATTATCTAGACCCATTTCAAACTGGCTTCAGGGCAGGATATGGAGTTGAGACAGCCATGATCGCCTTAGTCAATGATCTTTGTCTGGGCATCGACAGGGGAAGTGTGACCCTGCTGGTGCTCTTGGATATCTCAGCAGCCTTTGATACCATAGACCATGGTATCCTTCTGGAACGCCTGAGGGAGTTGGGAAGTGGGGGCACTGTGCTCCAGTGGTTCCATTCCTACCTCTCAGGCAGATTCCAGATGGTGTCGCTTGGGGATAGTTATTCGTCCAAAAGGGAGCTCAAATTGGGTGTCCCTCAATGCTATTCAACATTTACATGAAGCCACTGGGAGAGATTATCCGGAGACAAGGGGCGCGGTGTTATCAGAATGTTGATGACACCCAAATATACTTCTCTATGCCTCTGACTGCTGCAGTGACTAAGGATGTCATCTCTCCTCTGGATGCCCGGCTTGGGTCGATAATGGACTGGATGAGGGATAACAAACTCAAGCTGAATCCAGAGAAAACCGAGGTACTCGCGATTAGGTACCCCAAGTCTGAGGAAGGAGTTTTGTCAACCAGTCCTGGACGGGGTCACACTTCCCCTAAAGGACAAAGTTCACAGCTTGGGAGTGCTCCTGGATCCATCTCTCCAGTTGTCATCTCAAGTAGATGTGATGGCCAGGAGTGCTTGGTATTAGCTTCGGTTGATACGCCAACTGTGTCCTTACCTGGACAAATAGAATCTTGAAGCAGTGGTACATGCACTGGTAATCTCTCTATTAGATTTCTGCAATTTCTGCACTTTACATGGGCTACCTTTGTATCAAGTTTGGAAGCTTCAATTGGTTCAAAACGCGGCAGCCAGACTGGTCAATGGAACATCTAGGTAGGACCATATAATACCAGTATTGAAATCACTTCACTGGCTGATGATTAGCTTCCGGGCACAGTACAAAGTGTTGGTTATTACCTTTAAAGCCCTAAATGGCTTGGGCCTGAGTTACTTGAGGGAAGGCCTCTACCTGCACTATCTGCCTTGCACCCTCAGAACAACAGGGAAGAATTTATTAGAACACTACAGGTCCAGGCTAACAACAACCTCTCTCAGATCATTTACTGCTGCAGCCCCCACATTATGAAACAGCCTACCAGAAGAGATCTGTCTTATTACCACTTTAGATGCCTTCAAGAAGGCTCTTAAGATGGATCTCTTCCGGTGAGCCTACCCACCTGACCACTTATGAATTTTATGATAAAATGCTTTCGATCTGTCTTTGGTCGACTAGGCGATGTTTTAGTTAAATTAGGATATTATAAATATTGCTACAGTTCATTATTGTACTTTTATATATGTATTTTATTGTTTTATTGATGTAATCCCACCTCGATCTGAAGAGAGAGTAGGGAAATATAAAATCATCATCATCATCATCATCATCATCATCATCATCTGGCCCACCAGAAAGCAAAGGTGTCACTATCTTGGCTACTTCTGGATAAGGGATACTCAACCTGTACACAGTCTTCCATCATCATCACCAACAACAACAACTTCCTACAACCAATTAGCTATTACTCAGTTAATTTTGACTTTCACCCAAAATGGAGTTAAGATTCACAATCTGATATCTATGAACAAGACTATCAGCTAGGAAGAAAAGAGATACAGTGAGTGGATGGCATAGACATTTGCTATAATAATACTGTAATAAGGAGCATAGGAAGCTTCCCTATATTGAATAAAGCCACAAAGACATCTAGTCCACTGCTATTGACCCTGGCTTTCTAAGTTTTCAGCAGGATCCTTTTCTACCACCTTGGCTACATCCTATAGAACCATGGTGGTGAACCTCTGGCATGCGAAGCCATTTCTGAGGGCAAACAGAAAGACAGAAGGGTGGGGAAGAGTAGGAACAGGTATGCACCTGTTCTTCCTCTTCCCCTACCCTCCTGTGCCTTTAGCTGCCTCTCTGGAGACAGGAAAAGGCCCAGGAGGTCAGGAGGAAGAGGAGGAACAGGCATGTGCCTGTTCCTATCCCCCCCTCCCCATTCTCCTAGGCCTTCAGCTGACTCAGGGGAAGTTCCACACCTGGAGGTCCTGCCCCTGGAAGGCAGAAGTCCCAACCCCAGAAGGTAGAAGTCCTACCCCCGAAGTCCCATTCCCCTGGAAGTCCCACCGCTCAGCACCAGGTAACACCCGGTGTGGGAATGCCTTTGAGATTGGGCACTCGGCCTCTAAAAGGTTGGCCATCACTGCTATAGAATCTTAGGATTTGTAGTTCCATGAGGCATTTAGAATTCTCAGCAAGAGAGCTGTAGTGCAGAAGTTCTCAGCTTCTGGTCTTCCAAATGATCTGAATATCAACTCCCAGAATCCCTGAGCATTGTCAGTGTTGCCTTAGGTTTCTCGAAGTTGAAGTCCAAAATATCTGGCAGACCTGAGATTAAGAACTACTGCTTAAGTGGCTCACCAAAGCAGGATTCCATAAGGTGGAGACAAGGCATATAAAGTGGAATCATAGCACTGTAATGGTGTAATGTGACCGGGCCCCTTAAGACTTTATTCAATAACTGATCAAGTCCAACCTGCTTAACTTCCAACATAGGACAAGATCCAGTATGTTCAGGGCAGATTAGTGACAGAGTGGATATGGAGTGCTATACAATAAAAGTGTGTTATAATTTTCTCTCTCCTTACAAAGCTATATTTCATGAAATTAAATGTATCTCTTTGCCCCCAGAAGAGAGCCAGTGTGGTTCAGTGGTTTGAGCATTGGGCTATGACTCTGGAGACTAGGGTTAAAGTCCTGGTTTGGAAACCCACTGGGTGAACTTGGGAAATCACACCCTCTTAGTCTCAGGGGAAAGCAATGGCAAACCTCCTCTGCAGAAATGTGCCAAGAAAACCTCATAACAGGGTTGTCAATGGTTGGAAATGACTTGAAGGCACAAAACAGCAACATCACCCCCTGAAATTTGCACTAAATCAAAATGTGTAACTTGTTTGCTGTCTGTGACACATCCCTGTTACAGATATTCTTTCTATCAGGCCTGGTCTTGGTACTTTGCATTTTAGAGGAACTAAGGGAGATGAGGCGGGTTGGATGATGACTAGATCACAAATGGCAGAAGACTCGACTCTTCTCCAACAGAACTCGCCATAGACAGCATCTTCGCGCCTATCGGGAGGCTTTGCATGCAGTGCGGAGATCTTTCTGCTCTGCATGCATTGCGTCTGCAGAGTCCCATTCAGCAGAGCTGTTTAGGGTTGTGGGGGAGCTGATGCGGGTTCCCTCTGCACCAAATCCCCTACTTGACCCAACAACAGCCTGCTGTGATGTGTTTAACACCTTCTTTTCAGACAAAAATCTCTCAGATAAGGGCTGACTTGAACATCAATGTTTTGTCAGAGCCCATAGGTGAGGCGTACAACAACTCTGTTGTTGCTTCTTTACTGGATGAATTTCAACCTGCAAGTTACTAAGGACGTGGACAAGCTCCTTGGAAGTTTGCCCCCTCGATCCTTGTCCATCTTGGCTGGTCGCTCAGGGAGTTTTCTACCATCTTGTCTAAAGGAGGCGGCCATCAGACCCCTCCTGAAGAAACCCTCCCTTGATCCCCTGGACAGAAACAACTACAGACCCATTTTTGAGCAAGGTGATTGAGAGAGCAGTCGGCTCCCAACTCCAAGCTGTCTTGGATGAAACCGATTATCTAAATCCATTTCAAATGGGCTTCAGAACAGGACATGGAATTGAGACTGCCATGGTCGCTCTGGCCGATGACCTCCGCCTGAGCATTGACAGGGATAGTGTTACCCTGCTGGTGCTCTCAGATCTCTCAGCGGCCTTTGACACAGTAGATCATTCCATCCTTTTGGGTCGATTGAGAGAGCTGGGGTTTGGAGGCACCGCACTCTGGTGATTCCAGTCCTTTCTCTCTGGGAGATCCCAAAGGGTGAGGCTTGGGGACAGTTGCTCTTCAAAGATCAAGCTTAATTGTGGCGTCCCTCAAGGCACCATGAAGCCGCTTGGTGAGAGCATTTGGAGGCATGGAGCTCAGTGTCTTCAGTACGCTGATGACACTCAGATATATCTCTCCATGACAAGATCTTCAGCCCAGACTTCAGATGGCGTCTCTCCTCTCAATGACTGTCTGGCGGCAGTAATGGATTGGATGAGGGAAAATAGGTTGAAACTTAATCCAGACAAAATGGAGGTACTAACTGCCACAGGACAGAAGCAAGGTTTGGGAATACACTTTCCAGTCCTAGATGGTGTCACACTCTCCTCAAAGGACCCTGTTCGCAGTCTGGGGGTACTTCTTGATATGTTGCTTCACATGACAGGTGAATGCGACGGTCAGGAGTGCCTGTTATCAGCCAGCTGGACCCTTTCCTGGAGCCAAAAGACCTGGAGTCAGTGGTACACGCTTTGGTAACTTCAAGATTGGACTTCTGTAATGCTCTGTACATGGGCCTACGCTTGTGCTTAACTCGGAAACTTCAATTAGTTCAGAACATGGCAGCTAGGCTTGTCATGGGAACATTGATGAGGGAGCACATAACACTGGTGCTCAAGTCTCTGCACTGGCTGCCAGTTTCTGAGCACAATACAAGGTGTTGGTTTTAACCTTTAAAGCCCCACATGGCTTGGGTCCATCTTATCTTAGGGACCACCTCTTCCCATATGAACCCCCCCACAAGCTTTGGTCTTCTGGGAGGAACCTGTTGCAGCCTATGAAAACTAGGTTGGCACAGACCTCCCAGAGGGCCTTTTCAGCTGTCACTCCCAGGCTATGGAATGACCTGCCGGACAAGATGCTTCTTATTACATCTTCTGATTGTTTTTAAAAAGCCTTAAAGATGCATCCCTTCTGGCAGGCCTTCCCAGAAAGCCCTTAACTACCAGCTCTGTCCAGGTCAAGCTCTCCCTTTAATTCATCAACTTCTCGGTCTTGATGGCCATGCAATGGGTTGCTGATTTATATCGTAATTTTTATTATGTCGTTTTAATTGGTGTTAGTTTAATTCAATTTTAAGGGGTGGGAGGTGGGGTATGGATCATGTATATTTTATCTTGTATCTTTTAATTGATGTAACCCACTCTGATTGGATACAGAGGAGCAGGCTATTATTATTATTATTATTATTATCATTATTATACCAGTTTCTGTAGCTCCTGTACTACAACACAGGCCACCAGTATTTCTATGTTTCTCTTGGGCAGTTTGTGCTTGTGATCTTCCATTTTGCTTTTTCACGAGGCTAAAGAGTGATGAGTTTAGGCAACTGAAGAGAAAAAAATGGATAATCCTATCTTGAGGAACTAGAAATTCTAGAGTTTTTTTTAAAATACAATCAACCAAAATTCTGTATGCATGGATGGCTGACAGATTTCAATGGGCAAGATGAGCAGCCACATTGCCATCTGCTTTCTGTGACTTTGTTTTTCACCAATAGCTTGGTCAGTGGACATTAACTAGTAAGCCTCTTTGTCTCCATGCTGTGAAAAGCTTTACCTCTTGATACCAAGATGGCAGTTCACTCTCCAAGAAACAAGAGCAGGTCCCACTATATGTTTCAGGTAAGCTGGCATTGTTACTAGGTAGACTTTGCAAAAAAGTTTCCCCATGTTAGAGAACCAATATATTTCACTCCTGAGCTAAAGTTTCTTCATTCTCTCCAAGTACTTTTTTATTGTTATTATCCAAAGCAAACCCTGACAATTTTGTTGGCTTTTGCCAAATGAAGTGCTGCATTTTATGCTGTTGCCAGCCCTCCTCCTATCTCCCACCCCTCTCTATGAAACCACCCAACACTACTGAGTTGTGGTCAAATCAGCATTTGAACACAGGCTGTAAGATGTTACAGTCTTGGCGTGCTAAGCTCCAGCTGCGATTCTGATCAAAGAGCAGCTGAAATTAATGGGAGCAAGAGACCACAACTGTTAGAAAAGTCAGGTGTTTTTATATGTGAAAAGAGCCCTCAGATGTAATAGTGAAAAGAAACAGATGAAACAGACATGCCTCACCGGATATGTTTATGAATGGACCTGGAATTGTCAGCCCTTCCCTATTTAGTGCAATAAAGTAATATAATGTTAAAAACACTATAGCTGTTTGCTGAGGCAGGACTGTATATGATATGGTGTTTTACTGCAGCTCAGCAACCCTGGAAATAATTTGACTTGCTTTACTTTTACAGCAGGTAAGCAGGCAGCTCAATGTTACTAGAATGGTTCTTGAGCAATCACACTCTCTGGAGTAGGTTCTGGGACATAAAACTTCCCATTAAGTAGCTAGGAGTAGACTCAAAATCAGAGAGATCCAAGACAGAATCTGCAAAGTGGTATCACTGTTTAACAATGTCAACAACAGGGAACGGAGACTATCACTTCTGAATCTGGTCACCATAAATGGTATGCCTGTGCAACTTCTAAAACTGTTAAAAGTTTTATCACACAGGAATAAGCATGGTAAAAGCTTGGTATGATAAAGGACCTCCTTTCTCTACTTCTTTGTAATCTTAGAGGGTGTACAGACCGACATTATATGCAGGCCTCAGGGCAGAGTGGGGGCGTGGCATCCACATGATGCATGGCCTGGACACTGCCCTGATGCTGATGTCACACCATGTGCCTGACCACATGGTGGGAGACATCACAGTGCTCCTTTGGCTCTGCATCCAGATGACACAATGCCAAAAGGAGTGCCAGAAGATGCCTCCATGGTGGCAAAGGTTCCCTTTTTGTGGCGCAAAAAGGAGCCACTTTTGTGGTGCCTTTTTGCACTGCAGAAATGCCAGATTGGGGGTGCAGCATGTAGTTGCCAGAGCCCTGATCCAGTGCTGAAAGAGGTGGCCTGTTCCTCCCCTTATTCATTTATATATTGAAACTCATCCTTTTGATATAGTTAGAACCCTGGAGTGAAGAAGTCTATTGGTATCATTAGATTGGTATCTATCACTTTAACTATCATAGCTCCATCCTATCAAATACTAGTATGTGTAGTTTGTTGCGGCATCAGAGCTCTCTGACAGAGGTGGCTAAACATCTCACAGAACTGCACATCTCATAATTCCATAGCACTGAGCCATGAGAATTAAAGCAGTGTAAAACTGTATTAATTATGCAGTACAGATGCAGCTTTAGGCTCTGATTACAATGGTTAATGTTTACAAAGCCTCCCCTTCCTATACCCAGAATTTCCTATAAAGATTACCTGAAGCAATCCTGAATACTGCATGTTACATATTTATGTAACACAATGCCTTGCTGAAGTATTCTTCTCCACCTTCTTTGACTTTCCACATTTTGTTGCCTTACAACCTAGAAATGAAATAGACTTAATTGGAGTTGTAACCATTTGCTGTACACAATATAACTGACATTGTAAAGGTGTGAAATATTTTCATTATGGCTGGAAAATTGAGCAACCTAACACAAACAGCCAGTTGTTGACCAGAACTAGGTGGTTTATTTTGCATAAAAACAAGTGGATATTCTTTTGCACAAGTGGTATTTCAGCACCAAAGTCCTAAAGTGGTAAAAATTAATTCTCCCTGCAAAAAGTTCTGCAAAAATGCTTGCCATCTCATTCCAGTGGAGACAAAACTGGTAAAATTATGTTCATGTGCAGTAACAAAACAAGCCAAGATTCTTGCTCTAAAGTACTTCCCATTTCAGTAAAATGGCCATAGATATTGTGTGTTATCTGGCCCAAATTACATACCATCTTTAATATTTAGCACATCCCTGTAAGTAGTTTCTTTCTCATTCAAAACTACATGCAGGATATCCCTACACCTACAATTTCCTTGGAGTGAGGTTAGCAAGGGGGGAAATCCCAGAAGGAAATTAGTGTGGTGTGACTTTACCAGGTGGATGTTAGAGTAACAAAGTAGTGAATCCATTCTGAGTTTTAACCCAAAATTTAAAGGATCTATGCAAGGTGTTCTAACTGTTTTGGTATAGGATGCAGCACACTGGATACTTTCTTTAAACTTCAGACTCAATCCCAGAGTGGAATCACCATACTTCTGACTTAGTAGCCACAAGCTACCAATGTGATAGGAGAGCAAATAAATTAATCAAATATATTCTTAATCAAAAATAAATTCTGCTAAACCCAATGAGATTGATTCTCAAATAAACTTGTGCCAGATTGCTACATTTAACTACATGGGAGGAGGACATGAAGAATTTCAAAATTATTGAGTTTATCACATGGGCGGGATCCCATGCAAAAACAGGATTTAAACAACCGGTAAAAGCAGATTGATTTTCAAACGTCTGACATTAACCAGGATAGATGACATCAGGGTTAATGAGCCTTAACACACCATTAACCCAGAGAGAGAGTCAAGAAAACACGCTGCTTTTCACTTTTGAAAAATCCTTAAAGTAAAAAGTGGTGCATTTTGTTGACTTTCTGTCTGGGTTAATGTCATGTTAATGCTCATTAACCCCAATGTGTCTTAAAAACAATCTGCTTTTGCCGGGGGGGGGGGTCATGGGCTTTAAATCCTGTTTCTGCATAGGATTGGGCACTTTGCCTCTGTGTGATTGACTCCAATAAAGTGTTCAGAGGGTGTTACCTTTGGTACCAGCCCACAAGAAACTAAAAGCAAAATCTGAATAAGGAACAAACCAATTTAATATGTACTTCACTTCTAAAGCAGATGGTATTTGAATTTGGAGGGAGAAAATGTAGCATATACCACAGTATTTGGTAGCTGTGGCTTACAGGCAGACATACTTGGCTGACCAGACTTTGGGCTGAGTTGGATTTTCTATTGGTTTAGCCAGAGATTATAAAAAACACAGAGCTGTTACTGATCTCCATCCCTACCACCTCCCCTCTTAATGTCAAGGTAAGCTTAATGTGTATTATGTAATATCCTTCTGTTGTCTATTTCCTCATCATTGGCTGTCAGCCACAGAGGCAGGACAGTGTCACGTTGCCTGCGTTTACCTAGCCTTTGTAGAAAAATGTAGGTAAAGGGATATAAAACAATAGTGGGTTTGTGCTTCATGCAGCTATTACTGGAATTATTGGCAGGAAGCAAGGAAATGTGGTTAGACTATCAAAGCACCATCAGAAGAATCTGGGTTCAAATCCCCATTCAGTCATTCTCCGGTACTAGTCCAAATGGAAGTCTGAGTTGATATAAAGAGTCAAAAAAGTATCAGGCTATTTTTTTAAAGGTTTATTCAACGAACAAGCTCAATGCATTTTGGCTGAAATATTTTCAAGGTCTTCTTCAAGAAAAAACATATTTGTAAATCAACCTGCAAATTTTTTTATATATTTCCAAATTTTGCAAATCTTTGTCCGTCCCTGAGTTACTGTTCCTCAGCCTAAACTCCTTTTCTCATTGTTAGTATAACGTAAGGGAATCATGAATGCTCTCTAAGCTCTCCAAAGATGTACAGTTTTCTTCTTTGTAAGAGTAAGATCCATCCATCTACAACTGAGAGCATCCTATGTATCTGTCTAGAGACACAAATGGATATAATCATACAGTGAATAGCCCATACTGACATGAGCCTTTTTTTTCTGTCTCAAACCATCTAACCAGCCTAAACTAGGTCATTGGGCAGGACTGAAGATCACAGTGTTGATGCTGAGCTACATACTTCTGACTTAGGCCCAGTACAGACTGGTGCTTTGCATGGTCTGGGCAACTAAGGGGCTGTACAGATGTGCAGAAAGGGGCAGACAGAGGCCGTCCCTTTCTGCCCTAGATCATTGCTGCAGCAACCGCATGTCATGGCAACAATCTGCTTGAAAAAGGCTGGTGCCTGGGGCCAAAATTAGGCCTCGGTAAGGCGAAGCATTTGCACACTTCCAAACCCTACTGCGCGCCACAGATGCTGCCTTGGTGCACCGTCATTTACATGGGGCACACCATGATGACATGCCTCATGCGCTGTGTCCAAATGGAATGGTGCACGAGGAATATCATAACGCTGTGCCAGGGTGCTTATGGCACCTATGTAGTTGCTGAAAAAGGAGCCGTGTTTTGTGGCTCCTTTTTCGAGTTGATCATTGCCGTGACATGCGGTTGCTGCAGCAATGATCTGGGGCAGAAAGGGGCGGCCTCTGGCTGCCCCTTTCTGCCCATCTGTACAGCCCCTTAGTTGCCCAGACCATGCAAGTGCTCATGGAGATCTCTTTTGCATAAGGGTGCTCTTGTGTTAGACTATGCATTACTTTAAAGAAATAGCTAGCAGCCACACCTGTCATTCTTGTATTGCAAAGTAAATATGATGACCAGTATAGGGCAGGACCTTAGCATGACAGCAGATAAGGTGGACTTTAGCTCTTTGCCCTCCACTGCAGCCCAGGTTGCTGAACTTGCAAAAGAATCTATTAATTTGATTCTGGGCATCAAAGAAGGAGCAATTACATTTTTTCTGAGTTTGCCTTGAAAACTAGCTTGGTTCAACAGCAATATAAAAATATTGGAAAAGGATCACACACACATGACCAAACATTTCCCACCTGTAGGTTGTATCACATCTGTGAATACACCACAACAATTGGCAAGTGTGAAAATATAGTGATGATTTCATACCATGAGCTATTCCTGTCTTTTTCCCCCCTTTTCTTTTAATAATAGAGCCAATCTGTAGGTTTTGGTATGGAAATCAATGTTGTAAAAGTACAAATCACAGAAATGACCACTAGATGGCACTTACTGTGAAAATAAAATTAATACTTTTGTAACCAGTGAAATCTTTATATGAGTGTTAATAATAAGGAGTTGGAAGTCAGTGCCTTAGCATTGAATGGGAATGACATTATAGTGTAAATATTGTATCTTAACACAGAGCGTCATGGTCTTAAATTACAGTGACTCCAGACTCCAGACAAAGGATTTTACCACTCATCTGCATGTGATATGTGATAAAATTAACTTGACCCTTTGGAAGAACTATGCAGATGACTAAACCAGCTTAGGCCATGCAAGTTTTCTTTTGAAAGCTTGGTAATAGAATCAGCATGAGCTTTATTTAATTTGGTAATAAGCTTAGGCCAGAAGGACAGTATCATAGAGTCATTCCAGAAAGATTCTACGGGAGGAAAAAAGTAGAAAGTATAGATGAACTTATTTAAATTATTTATTCCCACAGGGAGAAGAAATAATTTAATCAGTTTTCTGTCTGCTGTGGGAAATTCTACAGTTCTCAAATGCATTCCTCCTTATAGAGAATGTGCGTATCAGTGACTAGCAACTATGATTAAGGAGTATTGACATCGATAGCTGTAGGAAATAAAATAAGCTTTCATTATGGAATTCCATTAGACATAGGAAAGCTTTCCAGGCCTCTGTTTGCACTGGCCAGGCTGCACCCAGAGCATCCTGGCCCCAGAATTGCCCCAACCTCTCCTCATTGGCTTAGCCCTCCATTCTGATGATGGGAGGCTGTTCACATAGACATCCAGCTGTGCTGCCTACCATGGCTGTGAGGGTGGTGAGTAATTTGCTCCTGAAGTCAGAACCAGGTGGCCAGTCTCACATTGCCAGGCACCTCATTCTGACCTCTGAATGAGTTACCTGCCGTCACCGCACCAGATTGCACCGTGGGATATATTTCAAACAGTTGCCCTGTATCAGAACGGAGGGTCCAGATCTTCCTAGATGGTCTGGAGCAAGCAGGGGGTTTTACAGGGGTATATCCCCAGTTTAGTGATAAATGGGCTATATGTCATCCAGTCTGGTTTTGCCAGACTTGGGGTTTGGGCCCTGAATCATCCAGTTTCCCTACAGAAAGGACAGGAGGAGTGTGGTTTATTTGGGCCTAGATGCCTGGTTAAGCTAAACTAAAACAAGAAGAGGATTAAGTTAGTGTAACTTCTGAATCAGTGAAAGAGCAAAAAGGAGGTGGAGAAAAGAGATGGAGTGATTCCCAACAATATCAGTATAAGAGAGGTTAGAATGGGTATATAAGAATTGAGGAGATTAGGTCATTAAAATCCTCATTAACCCTATCACCAGTGCTCTCTCTTTATCACACTAGGGGGCAAACAGAATTTAAACGAGAGTTAAACAAGAGTGAAAAACATAGGGTATTTCCTGTTTAACTCTTGTTTAACTCTCGTTTAAATCCTGTTTGCCCCCTAGTGTGATAAAGCAGTTACAGTGGGAGAAACTCTCATCCCAGACTTTTTCTTTCTTTCTTTCTTTCTTTCTTTCTTTCTTTCTTTCTTTTTTGATGTGATCACTTTAACTGGTAGATCTCCAGGAGATCTAAAGCAGCTCAGGAAATATTTTCAACTCACAATAGATAAACCATGGGAATGGCATGATTACTCAAAAATAGCTCTATAACAATTATTTTTGGAAGTGATATGGATTTTATTCAGTTCCAGTATACAAAATACAAAAGCAGGATCAGTCTGTGCTTTATAGACTAATGGGTGAAACAGATGGGCAGGAAGGAATGACCAGGAGTCTCTCCTGGCTCGATTTCTCTTGGCCTCAGTCCCAAGGGTGCCTCCTGTCACAGTCCCAAATGGATCACAGAAAGGAGTAGAAAATATCTAATCCTTTTTGAGCCAGTACAACCCCAGGGTCATTTCTGGGTGCTCCGGGGGGGCATGCATTTTCTAAACAGAAGCTGCCCCAGTCTGCCTGTCTGTTTCGGTCCTTTACCAAAGCATGTTGATTGCATAAATCACAAGAAACTATGGATCACTCTTAAAGAAATGGGTGTGCCATGATATTTGGTACTCCTGATGACCTATACTCAGGACAAGAGGCTACAGTTAGGGCAGAATATGGAGAAACAGAATGATTTCCATTTTGCAAGGGGATAAGGCATGGCTGTAAACTGAAATTATAATACAAATAGCAGAACTAGACTTGGAAAAAGGAGGCATGAAAATTGGAGAAAAGTACATCAACAATTTAAGATATGCAGATGATGCCATACTATTAGCAGAAAATATCATTTTATTGAAGAAAGTCAAAACATAAAGCACAAAGGTGGGTATACAGCTGAACATTAAGAAAATAATGACCACAGAGAATGTAGATAATTTTAAAGTAGACAATGAATACATTGAAATAGTTCAAGATTTTCTTTACTTGGTCTCTATCATCAAGCAGAATGGAGACTGTAGTCAAGAAATGAGAAGAACACTTGGACGGACAGTTATAAACTAACTGGACAAAATCTTGAAGTTTAAAAATATATAAATGAAGATCGAAGTTAAGATTGCCCAAGCAATCTTAACTTCAATAGTCATTTATATATTTTAATCTATATTATATATTTGTAATCTATTTCATGCCACTTTGAATCCCATTTATTTATAAATGCCATAAATAAATAAACAAATAAATATAATACATTTCACATTTGTATGGGAATGAGAGTTAGACAGTGAAGACAAATGATAAGATGAAAATTAACTCATTCGAAATGTGGTGCTGGAGAAAATGTCTGCAAATACTGTAGACTGCTAAAAAGACAATAAATGGCTCCTAGAGCAAAACAGACCTTTGCTCTCCCTAGAAGCAAAGATGACTAAATTGAAGGTGTCATATCATGAGCCATATCATGCGAAGAAAGGTTTCATTAGAAAAGACAATGATGCCTGGTAAAGTTGAGAACAATAGGAAACGAGGAAGACCATATACTAGAAAAGCCATAGCCCCATAGAGTGGGGTGTCTGTGGGTAGGGTGACTTGAAGGTCTCTCATTCATAAGATAGCCATAGATCAAAGGTGACTTGAAGGCAATTAATAACAACAAAAAACACAAAATAAATTCCAGGGATCATCATCCTTTAGTTTTGTGTGTGCTTCTTGTGTCATCTTGGAATTCTGATAAACACCAGACTAGATCCCAAATGGCTAACTTCACAAGTCCTCTCCTGCTCTATGGAAACCTAGACAGTATTGCTTGCAGATGTCAATTGCATGAACCAGCACCTTTTATTAGGAAATGAGCATGCAATTGCAGTCACATAGTTCTTTTTACCACACTTTTCTCTTTGCTTCTGCTCAGTAATTGGAAAAGTTACTGATGTATTTGTTTTTAAGGACAGTTTCCTGAATCTGCCGACCAATATTCTGCCATGATGGATGGGAGGATGTCGAAACTGAGATTCAAAAATACCTCTGCTCCTGTGGTCATATAAGTTTCAGCACCCATGTTTCAATTTTTAGACAGGCAACTCACATGTTATACAACTCATGATTCCATGTATTATAAATATTCTTTTGAGAAGACCTAAAAATGGTGTGATTAAAAATATTCCGGATGTTGAAATGACATTGCACATACTTATTACTGATAAGCAACTGAAATTGAGATCTTTGACATTTTTCCATATGCTGCTCAATATCATTCTCCCCAGCACTTGTCCAATTGTATAATCTAGTGTTCGCTTTCAATTCAGTGACTGGAAAAGAAGCATTGTTGTCTAGAAAATAGAAACCTTAGAAGCAGGACTGGGTGGGGAGGGGTAAGAGATATTGATATATCATGAGGATAGTGTGACAGGGTGTTATGAACTGGCAGCTGTGTTAAACAAATACATGGTGTTCCCTGGTCTCCCTTTTTGAGATTCTCTGCAGCCTCTTTCACACATGAGGCTTTCAAAGGTTAGGATTTCAACCTTTTAATTTATCTTGTGCAACATATTACATGGTGGGTGTCTGGGGGCATATTTTTACTACTAGTTACTGATATGGTTTTTGTGATCAAATTTTGATAATACAGATTATACACATGCCTGATTTCTGAACATATGACTTTCATATTTATGCTCCCTTTAGGATGCATTCAGACTAATTAAAAACACCAGAAAGTCCTAGATTTTGCTCTTTTCAATTTTTTTACTTTGGAGATCCATTTACATTTTGTTTATCCCAGAATATTTTCTGTCAGCTTGCAGTATGATCAGAGACTTTTTATAGCAGAACCCAGGTTGGTTAATTTTAACTCAGTATAAAATCAGATAGAACAGGAATAAAATCTGTGACTTTTCAATCAGTCTTGATGCACTCTTAGGGCAATTTCTTTCATTTGTGGTCTCCTCCCCCCCCCCCATTATTGTTGTTGTTGTTGCTGCTGTTGCGCTTTGGTTTTTTGGTTTCTGGGGCCCTTCCCTTCTCTTTAGTGGCACTTATGAGAGAGCCAGCTTTTTAGCTTTTGTTTAGCACATATTCTGGGTTCTCCGGAAATATGAAATCATAGAATTGTAGAATTGAGAATGTAATGTAACTTAGTCCTAGCATTTGCTAAAGCAGGAATACACAATTAACCCCTAATAGATAACAATCCCAACTCTGTTTGACATCTCCAACTAACAGAAATCCACCATCTTCTGAGGTGTTCTATTCCAATTCCATACAGCTCTTACCATCTAGAAGTTCTTCCTAATGTTTAGTTGGAATCTCCTTTCTAGTAATTTGAATCCATGTTTTCGGGCCCTACCCTCTAGAACAGGGGTGGACAAAATATAGCTCATGGGCTACATATGCCCCTTGGGACCCCTTGAAGCCCCATAAACCCTTGACAGACACCAATTTTTAAATTTGGGGGAAGATTTTCAGGCATTTTTTTCTGCCAAAAATCAGCCCAATGCCTACTAAACCTGCTGCAAATGCAGTAGTTCCCTCAACCTTCCACAGCTCACAACCCCCACAAAAACCAAAACAAAAATGGAAAAAAATATTAGCTAAAATGGTGACCAGATGTAACATTACTATTAAGTTTATTGCATCAGAACCTGTAACGTTACCATAGCATCCTGAAAACGTTACGTGGGAGATCGTTCTGGGAATGGGACTCACTGCATTTGAGAAGGAATAATGGGATGATAACATAACAGTAACACATTTTATTGCACAGCACCCCTCTTTAAATGGGTACTTTTGTATATATGTGTGTGTTTCTGTGTGCGTGTGTGTATGCACATATGGATAGATAGATCATAGAATCATAGAATCACAGAATCATAGAAATTTAGAGTTGGAAGAGACCACAAGGGCCATCCAGTCCAATCCCCTGCCGTGCAGGAACTCCCAATCAAAGCATCTCCGACAGATGACCATCCAGCCTCTGCTTAAAAACCTCCAAGGAAGGAGACTCCACTACACTCCGAGGGAGTGTGTTCCACTGTCGAACAGCCCTTACTTTCAGGAAGTTCTTCCTAATGTTGAGGTGGAATCTTTTTTCCTGCAGTTTGCATCCATTGTTCCGAGTCCTGTTCTCTGGAGCAGCAGAAAACAAGCTTGCTCCCTCCTCAATGTGACATCCCTTCAAGTATTTAAACAGGGCAATCATATCAACTCTTAACCTTCTCTTCTCCAGGCTAAACATCCCCAATTCCCGAAGGCGTTCTTCATAGGGCATGGTTTCCAGACCCTTCACCATTTTAGTCGCCCTCCTTTGGACATGCTCCAGTTTCTCCACATCCTTTTTGAATTGTGGTGCCCACAACTGGACACAGTATTCCAGGTGGGGCCTCACCAATGCAGAATAGAGTGGCATGATTACTTCCCTTGATCTAGACACTATACTTCTATTGATGCAACCTAAAATTGCATTGGCCTTTTTAGCTGCTGCATCACACGGTTGACTCATCTTCAACTTGTGGTCTACTTGGACTCCTAGATCCCTTTCACATGTTGTCTCATACAGCCAGGTGTCCCCCATCCTATATCTGTGCATTTCATTTTTCCGCCCTACGTGTAGGACCTTACATTTCTCTGTGTTAAATTTCATTTTGTTAGCTTTGGCCCAGCTTTCTAGTCTATTCAGATCATTTTGAATTTTGATCCTGTCCTTTGGGGTATTAACTACTCCTCCTAATTTGGTGTCATCTGCAAATTTGATAACTAGGCTCTCAATACTGTCATCTAAGTAATTAATAAAGATGTTGAATAGCACTGGGCCCAGGACAGAACCCTGTGGCACCCTACTTGTCACTTCTTTTCAGGATGAAAAGGAACCATTGTTGAGCACCCTTTGGTTTCGGTCAGTCGACCAGTTACAAATCCATGTAACGGTTACCTTGTCTAGTCCACATTTTACAAGCTTGTTTGCAAGAATGTCATGGGGAACCTTGTCAAATGCCTAACTGAAGTAAAGATATACTATATCCACAGCATTCCCTTCATCTACCAAGCTAGTAATTTTATCAAAAAAAGAGATCAGATTTGTCTGGCATGACTTGTTTCTCTGAAACCCATGTTGGCTTTTTGTGATTATGGAATTATCTTCCAGATATTCACAGACTCTCTGTTTAATGATCTGCTCCAGAATCTTTCCTGGTATTGATGTCAGACTAACCGGACAATAATTGTTGGGATCCTCTTTTTTCCCCTTTTTGAAGATTGGGACAACATTTGTCCTCCTCCAGTCTGCAGGGACTTCTCCTGTTCTCCAGGAGTTATCAAAGATTATTGCCATTGGTTCCGATATTACGTTTGCCAATTCTTTTAATACCCTAGGATGTAGTTCATCTGGTCCTGAAGACTTATATTCATTTAGATTAACCTGGTATTCCTATACTGTCTCTTTACTTACTGTGCTGAAATTCCCCTATTCTGTCCTCTGCCCCATTATCCTTAGGTTGGGCATCCTTTGCCTTTCCTGAGAAGACTGAAGCAAAGAAGGTGTTGAGCAATTTTGCCTTTTCTCTGTCTCCTGTGAGCATTTTGCCATCTTCTGCACGCAGTGGCCCAACCGTTTCCTTCTTCTTCCTTTTGCTGCGGACATATCCAAAAAAGCCCTTTTTATTGTTCTTAACGTCTCTAGCAAGCCTGAGTTCATTTTGCGCTTTAGCTTTTCTGACTTTATCCCTACATGTGCTGGCTATTTGTTTGAATTCCTCTTTGGTGATTTCCCCATTTTTCCATTTTTTATACATGTTCCATTTAAAACTTAGCTCAGTTGTAAGTTCCTTAGTCATCCATACCAATTTCTTGAGACATCTCCCTTTTTTCTTCCTCAATGGAACTGTCTGAAATTGTCCCTTTAGTATCTCCCTTTTGAGGAACTCCCATCCATCTTGAACTCCCTTCTCTTTTAGTACTCTTGACCATGGGATCACCCCCAGTATTTCTCTATGTTTATTGAAATCAGCTTTCCTAAAGTCTAGAATGCGTGTCTGACTATGCCTAGCTTCACCTTTCCACTGTATAACAAACTCCAGGAGGACATGGTCACTCCCACCTAAGGATCCCACCACTTGCATCCCATCAGCTAGGTCTTCCCTGTTGGTTAAGATCAGATCCAAAATAGCTGATCCCCTTGTTGCCTCTTCCACCTTTTGGACAATGAAATTGTCTTTCAGGCAAGTGAGGAATTTGCTAGACCTTGAAGATTTGGCTGAGTTTGACTTCCAGCAAATATCAGGATAGTTGAAGTCACCCATCACTACTACTTCTCTCCTATCTGAGTGTGTGATTATCTGTTCTAGAAAGGCATCATCCATTTCCTCTGTCTGACTTGGGGGTCTGTAGTAGACTCCCACAGTAACATCCCTGTTGTTTCCCTCTCCTTTAATTTTTATCCAGATGCTCTCCACCTGGCTTCCAGTATTGATGTCCTGGATCTCTTCACTGGTGTAAATATCCCTGACATATAATGCTATTCCTCCTCCTTTCTTGTTTGGCCTGTTTCTCTTAAAAAGGTTATACCCCTCTATTTCTATATTCCAATCGTGAGACTCATCCCACCAGGTTTCAGTGATGCCTATTATATCATATTTCCCTTGTTGTGCTAGGAGTGCAAGTTCATCTTGCTTATTTCCCATGCTCTGTGCATTAGTGTAGAGACATCTAAGACCATGTGTCCCCTTTACTTGATGTCTGTGCATGTTTTTTTGGCTCCTATTGTTGGGTCCTTGCACTTTTTGCCTTGTTCCCTCTATGTCAGTTTGACTATTTTTTCTAGCCGTTTTGCCTTCCAGACGGCTGTCTCCTTTCCCCAGATCATTTAGTTTAAAGCCCTCCTGATCAGATTCTTCAGACTGTTGGAAAAAACGTTTCTTCCAAGTGGTGTGAGATGCAGCCCATCCCTTGCTAGAAGTCCCTCCTCATGGAACCGCAGCCCATGATCCAAGAATCCAAATTGTTCTCGGTGACACCATCTGCGGAGCCAGTTGTTGACATCTGCTATTTTCCTCTCTCTTCCTGGACCATGCCCTTCTACTGGCAGAAGAGACATATACATATAGCATATATGTGTGTATATACATAAACAAACACACATATATCTATCCATAGCAATTAAAATTAATTCACATGTAAACATTTGTTTAAATATGATGTGGCATGAAAGCTGTTTCAGCTTTGAGGAAAAGCATTCCGACATGTTAACATGCTTTTCCTTATCTATTTATTTTTTAAATTGTGCCATGTCATACCCACAAGAGCATTAGACTTTTTGGATGCTCTAGGACTGCACAGGAGGAAATTGTTTCAGCCAATCAGGACATGAGGACTGTTGGAATAGATATCAAAATGGATAGGATTACTGCACTAACTTCTCCTGGACCAATGATCCAGCATGTTGAGAACTGTTTTTGAGCATGGAATGGGAACCTGATGGGAACCAAGCCATGCAGTAAACTTCACTGCATTCCGTTATCATTCTGTTCCCGGTTATCATAACACCATGCAATAATCTCCATTATTTCAAATGTACCAAAATGCACTAATGTGGGTGTCTGGGAGGGCATAATAAGAAACGTGGAAATTATGAATAATAAGATAAGAGACGATAATGGTATTAACGGTGTTAGAATCAAGGGATCACATATTAAGTTAAAAGCGTTCGCAGATGATATAATATTTTTTTTAGAAGACCCATTAGACTCTATACAGAACCTGATTAACATAATTAATGAGTACGGAGAAGTGTCAGGATTCAAAATAAACGTGGAGAAAACATTCATCCTTACAAAGAATATAATGAGGACTGAAGAAATACAATTAGAATCTATTTCTGGGTTTACTTGCGTCAACAAAGTTAGATACTTGGGGATTAATATATCCAAGAGAAATATTGATCTATTTAATAATAACTATAATAAAGTATGGGCAGAAATTAAAATAGATTTGGAAAAATGGTCTAAGTTACATCTAACCTTCTTGGGAAGGATAGCGGTAATCCAACAGAATGTACTACCCAAGATGTTATTTTTATTTTCTAATATACCAATTATAACGAATGAAAAATGCTTTAACACGTGGCAAAAAGATTTGGCTAAATTTTTGTGGCAAGGCAATAAACCAAGAATGAAATGGAAATTACTAACTGAAAAGAAAGAGAAAGGAGGAGGTAATTTATCAAATTTGAGATTATATTATTACTCTGCTTGTATAAATTGGTTAGAGGAATGGGTCACTTTGAATAATGAAAACTTATTAAAATTACAGGGTTCCAACTTAAGTTTAGGATTTCATGCATACATGTGGTCTACTAAATTGAAAGAAAATAAAATCTTCCAACATCATATAATTAGAAGATCACTTATAAGGGTATGGAATAAATTAAAACATCAATTTTATAATAAAATTCCCCTTTGGACCTCCACACAAGAAGCATACTATGGAAGAACTAAGACTAAGGGAAAACCATGGGTAAAATATCAAGATCTAATAGAATTAGATAAGAGTGGGAATTGGTATATTAAACCTTTAGAACAAATAGGTGGATTGGAAAAGAAGAAGGACTGGTTTTTATACAATCAACTGAAGGAGAAATTTAAAAAAGATAAAGTGTTGGGACTCACAAAGGACAAAAATGAGATTGACAAGATAATCTTTGATGGTCTAAGCAAACATATAGCAAAATATTATAAGTTACTGAAAGAAAGAGACCTCGAAAATGAAGCGATAAAACATAATATGATAAAATGGACAATAGATATAAATAAAGTAATTAAGCTGGAGTAGTGGGAAAAATCCTGGAAGGAAACGAATAACTTTACTTTATGTCAAAATTATAAAGAAAACTATATTAAAATGTTCTATCGATGGTATTTAACTCCTAAAAAGCTAGATATAATATATAAGACTGGAAATATAAAATGCTGGAAATGCGGGAAACCTGAAGGCAATTTTTATCATATGTGGTGGAAATGCCCTAAGGCAATACAATACTGGAGGGAAATTCGAGAAACAATGCAAAATATGCTTAAGGTAACTATAGATTTGGAACCAACCCCATTCTTACTTAACATGATGAACAAAAACATTAATACAAAACATAGGAGAATATTTCTTTATATGGTTTCCATAGCTAGAATGTTATATGCCCAATTGTGGAAAAATCCAAATATTCCAACTAAAGAGGAATGGTTGGTGAAACTGTATGAAGCCAAAAATATGGACATATTATCTGCCCTACTTAAAGGAAAATCAAAAGAAAGCTATGAGGAAGAATGGAATTGTATAAACTTATATAGTATATAACAGTAAATAAGAGAAGAGTTTGGAAACATTAATGGAAGCATTTTATTTTCAGTTTATAGATATAAACATAATAATACTGTAATAAGCTATAACTGAAACATTAGATAAGTTATAGTTGGGTATTAAGTGGGAACTTTGAAATTACTTTAGATTAAAAGGAAGTACAACTGTCAAGGAAGAGTTAGTTGAAGTGTTCAAAAATAATTGGATGATCTTGTGTATATACATAAGTGTTGTATTGTTTTATATGTTATTTTGTTATTATGGATTAGGGATTGGTGGGGGTGGATGGGTACGTGGTGGTTTGAATGGAGTGGTTTGTTCTACGTTGTATTGCATCAGTTTGTCTATGTCATGTTGTGTTAGTACATATTTTGTATTCGACTGATTTTCGATGTTGATTGAAAATAAAATAAAAAAATAAAAAAAAAATAAAAAAAAATAAAACCTTTGCTAGTTTACCATAAAAAGAAACATACAGTTCTCCCTCTACATTTGTGGGGGTTAGGGGAATGAGACCCCCACAAATATGGAAAAAATATTGAATAACTCCACCCACACTCAGAAGCCAGTTAAAGAGAAGGTTGGGTGAAGGAAGAGGAGCAGGGGTGCACACTCCTTTTTTCCCACCCTCTCATCCCTTTAATTGGCTCCCTGCCCTTTCTCCACTCCGATTCTTTCCTTTGGCAGCCCAGATATAGGATCAGGGAAGAGAAAGCAAAAGGCGCCTTAGCCCCTCTGAGACCCTTCTCCCCCCCCCCCCAATCCTTTCCTTGGGCAGCTTAAGGAGAGGATCAGAGAAGAGAAGGCAAGAGGTGCCTTGGTCCCTCCAAGACCCTTCTCCCCCTGATCCTCTCCTTGGACAGCCCAGGGAGAGATTGGGGAGTAAAGGCAGGAGGTGTCTTGTCCCCTCGGAGACTCTTCTCCACCCCAGTCCTCTCCTTGGACTGCCCAGGGAGATGATCTTTGCAGTGGTTTCATTCCTTCTTCTTGGACAGGTTCCAGAGGCTGATGCTCAGGGACAGTTGCTCATCAAAAATAGAGCTTAATTGTGGCATCCCTCAGGGAGCCATCCTGTCCCCGATGCTATTTAACATCTATATGAAGCCACTGGGAGAAATCATCCATAAACATGGGGCAGGTTGTTATCAGTATGCTAAAGACACCCAAATATATTTCTCCATGTCTCAGTCATCAGCGATGACGAGAGATAGCATCTCCCCCCTCAATCAGTGTCTTGTGGCAGTAATGGACTGGATAAGGGAAAGCAAGCTCAAGTTGAATCCAAACAAAATGGAGGTACTTATGGGAGGGGCTCCTAAACCATGTATTGTGTTGTGACCACCTGTCCCAGAGGGGTTCATTCTCCCCTCGAAGGACTGTGTTAGCAGTTTGGGGGTGCTTCTTTACCAGTCACTTCAGACGAGAAATCAAGTGAATGTGACAGTCAAAAGTGCCTGTTATTAGCTTTGGCTGATATGCCAACTTCACCCTTTCCTGGAACTGGGTGACCTTGAAACTGTAGTTCATGCACTGGTAACCTCGCAACTTGAGTTTTGTAATGCAGTTTACATGGGGTTACCCTTGTGCCTAGTCCGGAAACTTCAACTGGTACATAATATGGTAGCCAGGTTGATTACAGGAACAACGAGGGGCGACCATATTACACCAATATTGAATCACTCCACTCGCTGCCCATTAGTTTCTGGGCACAGTACCAGGCGTTGGTTATCACCTTTAAAGCCCTACATGGCTTAGGCCCAACCTATCTAAGGAATCGCCTGCTTCCATATAATCTGCCCCATGCACTCAGATCCTCTGGGAGGAATCTATTGCAACCTGTGAGGACCAGATTGGTTGTGACCTCTCAGAGGACTTTTTCTGCTGTTGCTCCCACCTTATGGAATGGCCTGCCAGATGAGTTCCATCAAATATCCAACTTAGATAGCTTCAAGAAAGCTATCAAGATGGATCTCTTCTGGCAGGCCTTCCAGAAAAGTCCCTGGCCTCATAAAGATTCCCCATATTTTTCTATATTGTTGTAATTCTAGTTGTTATGACTGTGGCCACTCCTAATGTTGATTAGATGATTGTGATATAGGAGTTTTAATTAATGTTTGGAATTTTAATCTTATAACTATTTAATTCTTTCTTAAGGGGGTTATTGTATATATTTGTATTATTTTATCTGTTGTACACCACTTTGATTGTTTTTACAAAAAATGGGATAGAAATAAAAGTTTTATTTTTTATTATTATTATGATCGGGGAGGAGAAGGGTCTTTGGGGTCCAAGGTAACGCCTGCCTTTGTTTCCCCAATCTCTCCCTGGGCTGCCCAAGGAGAGATTGGAAAGGGAATGGAAGGAGGAATGCTCACCTTAGCAGCCTCACAAATAATCAAAACTGCGAGTTTCAAAGCAGTGAATATGAAGAACCAACTGTATTAGGTAGCTAGAATGTAAAACCATTCCTAAAAGTCCCTGTTTATATTAATTCCATTTGTGCCTCTATTGAAAGTGTCATATTATTCTGCCACTGGATCACAATTCTAATTAACCATGTCTTTAATTTGCACAGTACACTGGGTTGTCTCCAATGTAATGCTAGTACTACAAGAGCAAGAAGTGCTTTTGTTCTGCTAGTGATCATGTTCTACCTGTGGTGACTTGGATGGTATGCTTCTCTTCAACATACGTTGCTGGACCATCAGCCCTAGCCTGTAAAACCAATGCTGAAAGATGAGAGTTAAACAACAGCCAGATGCAACAGGTTTTTTTTTTTTTCATGCAGTTACTGGGTGTTATTACAGATCTTAATCCCAGCCTTCAGTACCGGTAGCTATGAAAAATGGTTTAACTGTGTGGCTTTGGAATTATTATTTTAGCAGATTTTTTGAATTATTATGTTAGCACTTTAAAAAAATAAATAAAACAAAAGGGTTTCAAATCTTTCCAATCAAGATTTTTGTGAGTAGCTATATCCTTTATGGGAAGCTGCTTAGACTGAAAGAGATACATGATTTTCAATAAATAAATTTGTCTAGATGATATTCTGCTATGAAAATTAGAAAGAAGGTTATGTAGAATTTGTTAAATCGTACAGGCTTGCTTTTTAAAAATATTCTTTAAATAAATTGTGAAGATGTAACTCTTGACTGTTTGCCACCTGCCATCCCCAGCCTGTCCCTTGAAGAAAACAACAACTGATTGTTTATCTTTATACACACTGCTAGGTAGTTCCAGAGTTTTCTTCCATGCAACTATAGCACATGTTCAGCTGGCAGAAACACCAGTATTTAAGAAACACTTTCTTCTCTTCTCTTGTCCCTGAACCTGAGTGGGGGTGGTATAGAATGGAGAGTTCTAAATCTTGAAGCTTGTCAGTTGCTCCATACCAAAGTATGTGGCATCCAGGTGTCTGGATGTCAAAGATCATTCTATAGTTGTATACTCCAGAAGGTTGCAGGCCAATGTGTGAAACAGCTTGGGTGACTTGGCCAAAGTCATTCAACATGGTTGCCATTTCAGTGACCCCCAGGTCAAAGGTTGCATTGCTTTTGGTCTCTTACAAATTTTGATAGATTAAATGCCTGCCTCCTGTGGTTAACAAATAAGCTGAGGCATGTAGAAAGAACAAATACACATTTGAACTTTTAACTAATTGAAACAAGATCCTTAAATGATCATCCTGGATCAGTTGAAATAAGGATCAGTTTATGCAATCAGCCGAATCAATGTGCTTCTAGATTTGTGGTGCCCAAATGTGGGTCAGCTTGGCTTGTAGTTTTGGACTACAGTTTCCAAAGTTCCTATGGGCCAAGAATTGAAGTCTAACAAAACAAATGGAGAGCGAGCCATATGAATTACTGTCTAAAGGTTCAGTTCAGGAGTGCATATTATATTTGAATGATCTCCTATTGAATGAAAGTATCTTTCTGCAGTTAAAAAAATAAGGATATCAGAACAATTTAGACTATTGAAGTCTCTGAGTGCACAGAGAGTTTTTCTCCATGGGAAGAATTGAAACATGCCTGAAATAGGAGGAGGAGGAGGAGGAGGAGGAGGAGGAGGAGGAGGAGGAGGAGGAGGACTATAGGAAAAGTATCACTTAGACTGATGACTGTCTAAGCTGTTCTTCAATTTAACTAATCCATAACATGTTTATTGATGTGTTCTCACCACTATGAATTCTTTACAAAGAAAAGAAATAAATGTTCCAGAATAGTGAAAATTTTCACTTTGTTCTAATAGTTCCTTTAAGAATAAACACATCTCATACATCTTTGACACCCCACTAGGACTCTAAGAGATTAGAGAAAACGTGCAACATAGTTAGTGGTTTGAGTGTTGGACTGTGACTTTGGAGACAAGGGTTTGATTCCCAGCTCAGCCATAAAACTCACTGGGTGGCCTTGGGTGAGTCACATGTTCCCAGTCTCAGGAGAAGGCACTGTCAAACCTCCTCTAAACATCTTGCCAAGAAAACCCCATTATAGCTGGCCTTAGGATCACCATATGTCAGAAATGACTCAAAGGTGCACAACAACTAGTTGGCATCAAATGAACAAAAATAGTCAGATGTAATCAGTGACATCCTGGCAGTTGCCATATTGAGAATTAATGCAATCTGACACTGATTTAACTGTCATGGCTCCATCCTAGAGAATCTCGGAATTTGTAAGTTGTTGTGGCACTGGAGCTCTCTGACAGAGAAGACTAAATATCTCACTAAACTACAAATCCCATAATTCTATAGCATTAATTCTACAGAGCAGATGCAGTCTATAAAATAGACACAAATGTAATATAATATGTCTGGTACAGCTACACCCATAGTATTCAATACAACAAAGATGTATCAACAGAGGCATGATACAATAGCATCAGATGATGATGATGATGATGATGATGATATTTATTTATATCCTGCCACTTTCCCAAAACTGGGACTCAGAGCCGCTTACAAGATTAAAAACAGTAAAAAAAAAAAAAAAGGAAAAATTTTACATTAAAACAGAATTAAATTATTATAATATTAAAGCATGTTGCATAAAATATATATATATATATACAAAGTCTAAGGCTTTCACAGCTGGCATCCATATTTTTTGTAGGTTTTTTGGGCTATGTGGCTGTGTTCTGGAAGAGTTTATTTCTGATGTTTCACCAGCATCTGTGGCTGGCATCTTCAGAGAATGCCGGCATAGAAGTGAGTAGGGTATATATACTGTGTGGCCCTTGGTTGAGAGGAAGTGATTTACATGCTAATCCCTGTATTGGCCATTTAATTAGTGATCCATTGTCTGCTGGGAAAAAAAACCTGACCCTGGGTGGTTTTCATTTGCACTTGCTTTGTCTTCATTTTGGTGTTTTTCAGGACTGGTAGCCATACTGAAGAGTAAAGACATACAACTGAGCACTAAAGTCAGAATCGTTCAGGCCATTGTATTCCCAATTACCATGTATGGATGTGAGAGCTGGATAGTGAAGGAAGCAGACAGAAAGAAAATCAAGTCATTTGAAATGTGGTGCTGGAGAAGAGTACTTAGGATACCATGGACAGCTAAGAAAACAAACAAATGGGTTCTTAAAAAGATCAGACTAGGGCTCTTCGTGGAAACAAAGATGATAAAGTTGAGACTTTTGTACTTTGGCCTCATACTGAGAAGGCCCGAATCACTAGAAAAAAACCATAATGCTAGGAAATGTAGAGGATAGACGAAAATAAGGAAGACCACAAAGAAGATGGATAGACTCAATCAGGTGGGTTATGGGCAAGGGCTTTCAGTATCTGGGCAGGGCAGTGGAGGAAAGGGATTCTTGGAGATGTCTCATCCACGGGGTCACCATGAGTCAGAAGTGACTCAAGGGAAGCTAACAACAACAACAACAACAACAACAGGAACAACAACAACGTCAAACTTTGTTTACTTTAAGGGTGCCTTCTTTCCTGTTGAAGTTCTCCGGGTGTTTGTGTATTTCAATGGCTTCCCTGTGCATTCTGACCTGATAGTTGTTGGCATGGTCCAGAATTCCAGTGTTTTCAAATAGCATTTTATGCCAAGGATGGTTTATAATATGTTCTGCTACTGCTGATTTTTCTGGCTGATCCAGTCTGCACTGTCTCTCGAGTTCCTTGATTCATGTCTGAACGCTGAGTTTGGTGGTCCCTATGTAGACTTATCTGCAGCTGTACAGTATTCAGTAAACCCCTCCAGCTGTGAGAGTATCTCTCCCATCTTCTGCTGAGCACAGCATTTGTTAGATTTTCTTGGTTGGTTTGTAGAGTATTTGGAGGTTGTGTTTCCTCACCAGCTTTCCTATTCTGTCTGTGACTCCTTTGATGTATGGTAAAAATGCTTTCCCTTTCAGTGGTTGTTTGTCTTTACCCCTCTGGGTTTTTCTGGGTCCTTCTGATGTCTGGAGTAACTATTAGCCTGTAGACCCCAGTCTAGGTGCTTCAATTCATCTTCCAAGAAGTGGGGTTCACAGATCCTTTTTGCACAGTCTACCAGCAACACATCCCTCCAATTATCCCACTGCCAAGAAACAGAAGCATTATATTCTGCTTGTCAGTAGGTTGGGTCCATTCTGGAAGGGTGGGTTCTGACAATGGTTGGGTTCTGACAATGGTTAATCCTACCACCAACCTTCAGGACGGAAAACTTTGTTGTTAACTGCCCTCAAGTTGACCTCAACTCATGGCAACTCTGTAGATGAGGTATCTCCAAGACTTCCCTAATTGAGTCTAGCCAAACTATCACAGTTTAAAACATTTGAACAGGCCAAGTTACAAAGAAACACCTTGGAGCCTTCCTAAAAGCAGAGAGGGTAAATCCAAATCCAAAAGGAGTGCTTTCCCCTAGTAGAAAGAATCAAAGAGCTTTTCCATGCAAACCTGCAATGTGGGTCTCAGCAGGGGGCCATCAGGCAAGCTGAGAGTGGGTTTGGTGGAAAAAATGGATGGATGCTCCCACACCCAGCTGTTCACCAGCAACAGGCCTATGCAATGGATTGTACAAAGTGAAAACTGGAGATGGCTTCTGGACATATAATGTTGGTGCAGAAGAAGGAATTATCTGGATATTCTACAGAACCATTAAAAATGCAGGTCTCTAGTTTCCAATCTGGCAACCACCAGCTGGGTAAGCACGTCTCAACCTGGGTGGTGGCTTTAAGCCAAATAAGAGTAGCTAATACCCCAGAGGACAGGATCAAAATTCAAAATGACCTGAATAGACTAGAAAGCTGGGCCAATGCTAACAAGATGAAATTCAAAGTAGAGAAATGTAAGGTTCTGCACTTGGGAAGGAAAAATGAAATGCACATATATAAAATGGGAGACACCTGGCTGAATGAGACCACATATGAAAGGGATCTAGGAGTCCAAGTATACCATAAGCTGAACATGAGTCAACAGTGTGATGCGGCAGCTAAAAAGGCCAATGCAATTTTAGGCTGCATCAATAGAAGTATAGTGTCTAGATCAAGGGAAGTAATAGTGCCACTCTATTCTGCTTTGGTCAGGCCCCACCTGGAATACTGTGTCCAGTTCTGGGCACCACAATTCAAAAAGGATGTGGAGAAACTGGAGCATATCCAAAGGAGGGCAACTAAGATGGTCTGGAAACCATGCCCTATGAGGAACACCTTAGGGAACTGGGGATGTTTAGCCTCGAGAAGAGAAGGTTAAGAGGAGATACGATAGCCCTGTTTAAATATTTGAAGGGATGTCATATTGAGGAGGGAGCAAGCTTGTTTTCTGCTGCTCCAGAGACTAGGACGCGGAACAATGGATACAAATTGCAGGAAAAGAGATTCTACCTCAACATTAGGAGGAACTTCCTGACAGTAAGGACTGTTCGACAGTGGAGCACACTCCCTCAGAGTGTGGTGGAGTCTCTTTCCTTAGAGGTCTTTAAGCAGAGGCTGGATGGCCATCTGTCGGATATGCTTTGATTTGGAGTTCCTGCATGGCAGGAGGTTGGACTGGATGACCCTTGTGGTCTCTTCCAACTCTATGATTCTATGATTCTATGACAACAATCAATTGATAAGTTTATGGACTGAATTAGAAAGAGAGGAGGAAAAAATAGTGACCATGACATGAAGGAAGAAGCCCACTTCCATAGGCATATAACTTTCTACAGGACCATTAAAGATACAGGTCTCTAGTTTCCAATCTGGCAACCACCAGCTGGGTAAGCATGTCTCAACCTGGGTGGTGGCTTTAAGCCAAATAAGAGAGGGAGTTCTGACAGTGCATGGAGATGAGGAATATGAGGATGGCACTCTTTTCCTCTTCTTCCTTCCTTTGCTCTTTGACTCCATGGAAACTGGGAAGACACTCTAGAAAGCTCCACCTTTGATTGTGGGAGTTCCTATTGGATGCACATGCAATATTTCTGGTGGCAAGGAAGATGGGCAATGCAGACAGGGTAATGGGAGAGAGTGAACATTTGCTTTGGTTGGGAAATGGGGATGTCTCCAATGCCTGGAGATGGAAGGCTTTTCTCTTTCACTCTCACAGACAAGCTGCTTTGTTTGGCAGCTGGATGAATAACTCTTAAGGGGGCCAGCTGCCTTTTTTTTCTTGCCCCACAGAGCAGCAGTTTTGAGCCCTTGATGGACCAGCTTAAAAACCTGATATGAGATTTCAGATTCTGTATATCTTTATTTTCTTTAAAGTTCACCAATTTTACAATGGATTTCAAAAGCAATCGGCAAATAATGCAACACAGAGCTCTTTCAAACGGGAGGAATTTCTCCCATTTCCGAATGGAGCCAATGTGGATTCATGTAAATTCGCTTGTTTAGCGAATTTACCTGAACCCCTGCTCCGTTCGGAAGGCATTACTTCCCATTACCCAAAAATAACCCCCCCCCTTGCCCAAAATCGCGTGAGAAGCTTAAATTCGCAATAACATTAAACCCATGATTGCATTCGGAGTGACTTCCCTTTTGCCCGAATTTGCGTGAGAAGAATTAATTCGCAATAACGTGAAACCCCAGGATTGCGTTTGGATTGCCCTTGGATTATACTTCCAATTTCCCACGTCTGAAAGAGTCCACAGTCAAGCCCCAGCACCGCTTCCAGGTCACTGAGCCATTGCAATTTGAGTAATTTATAGTGGCTTCTCTGCTGTTTGCTTTTTGCCCTTGGTGACTATGTCCTTAAAAGCATCTCTCCCAGAAATCTTAATAGGTAAACATTGTAAGGAGACAAACAATTCCTTTAGACAGCCAGACTATGCTAGTTAAGGTCTTAATTATTAAAACCTCTGTTCTTAGTTATCATATTGATAATTTTCAATCACATTATGCTCTCAAAGTCTGAATAAAAGGATGATTATCCAAAATGTATGTTTCATACATTAATCTTCAGTATCTCTGTGGGGTTGTAGTGTAATATCCTGATGACAGCCAGTCAGGGACAATATTCCAGAACTTGACCATTCACCCATGTATCTGAAATCTGACATTCTTGTTTTAATACCTTTCTTGACATGTTGAGTTCACCTTGTCTCATTTAATGGGGCTTGTAGTCATGCAAAAAGGATTGTGAACTGGTGTTGCATGTTTTAGGCAAAAATAGCATGTTGGCTCTGAGACAAAATACAACAAAATCCATAAGTAGCAAAGCAAGTGAAGCTTTAAAAGCTTGCATATTGTATTTTATGCTTTGGAGTTGGCCCCCAAAAGATATCACTGCTTGTGGATTTTGGATATTGCTGTATTTTGCTGCACAACTGACACATGTATCAAAATACAATAAATATTTATATGAATATTTTTCTTGGATTTCAAGATACCAAATTTAGCTACAGCAGGGGAATCCTAAGGAAGAGGGTAAGCAAGGACTGAGACATAACTCTTTTGAGATTTTCTACATCCATCAGAAGTAAAAGTCTTTCATTAAATGACGATTTTTGATTAAAATTTTGATTATACTGCACATGTCCCAGCAGCATGTAAAGTACAAAGACTCCTTCAGAAATTCTCTATCTAAGAAAGGAGCCATTGGCTTCACACAGGACTAAGACATTTGGATTTCAAGAGAAGCTATTTTTTCCGTTGCTAATCAGATTTGAAATTTTAGTACTTGTCTTTTATTGCTTTTTGTTTCTAGTCTTCACATGGTCAATAATAGGTGTGACCTCTGCCTGCATTGAAATCATTCAGTACCATCTTAACTGACAACATCTCAGACAGAATGTAGGTCTGCAACTAGAACATCATCATTATTTTTCTTCTGTATGATTTTTTTGAACATCTTTGCATGATAAAGAAGCCTGTGAAACTTTGAAAGCTTTTATAATTTATGTTATGCTTTGGGGTTGGTCTCTAAACGATATTGCTGCTTGTGGATTTTGGTGCTTCATAGAGGCCAAATTCTGAGTGAAACATGTAAACTAAGTTTCATACACCAGCTGTTTTCATTCCCAAAATTGTGCTGTTTACTAAAGGAAGCAACAGCTTGCATTCATTATCAAATGGCAAGGAAGATTTGTCTAGTGTTTGAGTGGCTTCCCTTTGAAATGAAGAGAAAGTAGTTCAGCTCAAGTTCACAAAGCTGTTTGACTTCACTTTGGGGACATTTGCTAGAAATGTACAATATTCAGATGTTTAATAGTATAACTATGGGGTTTTTAAAGTTTGTTTCTTAATTTTTATCATACTTTGACTTCCAAAACATGGATAGGAACATGTCTAAATATAATACCCTTGATATCCAATGGTGTTTGGTTCCACAACCCCCCATGGATACCAAAATCTGTGGATGGTCAAGTCCTATTATATGCAGTGACACAATGAAATCGTGTCCATTATATAATAGAGCAAAATCAAAGTTTTATTTTTGGAATCTATATATTTTTGCAGTATTTTCAAGCTCTGGATGGTTGAATCCATGGATAAAGAATCAATGGATATGGAGGGCTGATTGTACAACAAAGTTCAACATGAAATTACAAAAAGAGATCTAAACAATCAGACAGTGAAAGAAGATGCCAGCTTCTAACTGTCTTCTGAATGTTGGACTTCACAGTGTTCCTGAGGTCATCATGGGAAACTCAAAATAGTCCAAATGTCTTATTTAACTTTTCAGGCACCCAATTCATTTTCCATTTCCCTGGTGTGGTTGCTGGAGATCTTCCACTGCCACAAGAACTATGCCTGAAGAAGATAGAACACTGAGAAATATATTTTTCCACTGTTCTCTAAGTGCTTAGTATGGACAATAGGGCTGGCATTCTGTTGTTTTTTCATGGGTGAATATATTCTCATATGCATGAAGTTGGACTTTTTAGTCTAATGCATAATGATCTTTTGCAGTGGTCACTGGTGGTCAGACTTCCTCCTCTGTTCTGCACTGGCTTCCAGTTTGGTTCAGAACTCAGTTCAAGGTGCTGGTGTTGAACCTATAAAGCCCTAAATTACTTGAGGCCAAGGTATCGGAAAGATGGTCTCCTCCTATATGAGCCTGCCAGAAATTTGAAATTTTCAGAGGAGACCCTGTTGCATGTCCCAACACCTTCTGAAGTTAAGTTGGTGGATATACATAACAGGGCTTTTTCTGTATCAGTGCTTCAAGTGTTGACCATCCTGCCAAAGGAAGTTAGGCTGGCCATCTCCTTTAAGCTTCCAGTTGGCAGCCCAAACAGCTGTACTGCGTGGATTCAGTGTTTTGAAATTGGTGTTATTACTGTTTTAAAACTGGATTTCAGGATTGCTTTTTAGGAAACAATTCCTTTTAGGAATTTTTAAAGAGTATTTTAATGTGTTTTTATGTGCATGTATTGTTTTAAATGTTTTTTATTTGTTCATCATTTCAGGAGTCCTTGTGGACTGGGAGTTGATTAAAAAATTACTGTAAATAAGTAAGTAAACAAACAAATAAATAAATACTTTTTCTCCTACTGTATTAGTGTCCAAATGAGGGAAAGTAATAGTACCATTTTAGTTTATGTTTGTTGGGTTGCATTTGAAGTTCTGTATCCAGTTCTGGCATGGAATCAAAAAAGAGCAATGACAAATCAGAATGCGTCCAGGATAGGATCAAGGATGTGCTTGATATGTGGTAGAGGGCATTGTGGCAAGAGAAATATGAATGGGAATGGATGGAAACGTAATTTAGTAGGAAAGACTCCTGATAGCCTTAGGGTTGGAGACTGTTTTTATTTGCAGGGCAAAAAGCTGGGTCACAGTTTTTTTATTTTGTTTCTTCCCCCCCCCCCAACTTGCAAAGAGTGAAAATAAAGGTTTTTGTGCCATTATATTCCTGCTTAAGGCCTCGAGGCTAAAGACAGATACAACAGCCGAGGCAGGTCTTCCTCTGAGACCTAGGGTGATGTTATCGTAGACCAACCCTAGCCACTATTGCTTGAGAGTGAACCCTGGTAATGTCATTATTAAAGGTGACCCATTAAGCCCCAGATAAAGTTGCTTAGAACCTTGTCCTGCTTTTCTTTCCTTTTTTTTTAATGACCTCTTGTTTCTGACTCATTCTCAAGCATTTGCACTCTTAATTGGGATTTTGTAGAATCATAGAGTTGGAAGAGACCACAAGGGACATCCAGTCCAACCCCCTGATTTGTAGTCCAACAAAAGATTACTTGAACAGGAATAAAAGCCTTTTCCAAGCTATGTTTTTAACACCTCTCACAATAATTTATTTTAATATATGTGGGTTGTAGTCCCATCTGATGTGGAAGGTATTTTGTCTTGAGAGTCATATCCAAGGGATGCTGTGGTTGTATTACTTCATTGCAGAATCTACACTGAACCAGAATTTAGACTAAGTGATTCCCAAGGTCCTTTCTATGTTTGTGATTCTGTAGGCCATGCCATTTCTTTAGACCATACATGTTTATTGTGGTGCCCCATATGATGCTGAAGCCACACTTTGCAATGTACATATCTTAATTTGTAGAGAGGAAGTCACATATAGATGGTATAGCTTGGGTGTATATGTTGTGTGTTTCTTTAGCAGATGTGACTTACCCTTCTTCCTTTACCTAGATATATTTCCCCAAATGCAGGTAGTGTGAAAGAGATTTAGAGATCTACTCTTTGACAAATTTGCATTGAGTCTTTCCTCATGTATTAGACCTTTTACAGACGGCCCAAAAAGGCTGTTCCTTCACTGTAAGTAATAATAATCTTTATTTCTAGCCCGCTCCTCTGTGAAGCACAATCGGAGTGGGGTACAGGGAGTAGGGCTGGAGAGAGGGCAGCATCTGCACGCTCCCCAGCCCTAGTGGATATGGACGGCACCATTTTGAAATTGCACCATCCATACATGTGTGTGATGATGGCATCATGGCGATATTGCATCCACACAGTCCGGCGCATGCCTGACGTCATCGCAATGCTGCAGGGTGCTTGGTGCATCCTTTCAGCATTGGGAAACGGAGCTCCAAAACAGAGCTCCTTTTCGCCATGTGCATAGCTGGCGTGGCCTTTACATGGCAGTGCTAGTGATTCAGAAGAGAAAGAGGCCAAGAAGCCCCTTTCTCCCCTTCCCTGTGCCTGTTAGGGTATCCTTTGGTCATGAAGCTCCAAGGACACCCCTTTCCAGGCTGTGGGGAAACAGTGTTTTGCTGCTTCTCCGAGGCCTGGAAAAGTGGTGGATTGGGGGCTCCGGGGCTGGCAGTGAAGCTGGCCTGGCCCCAATCCAGCATGGAAAGGGATGCCCATGGACTGCCCTTTTTGGGCAGTCTGTAAAGCCCCTTAGTTAACTTCTTCCATATTTCCAACAGCAATTTAAATAATAACATCCCCAATAGTGCATTGTTACAGCATATGGACTTCTTGGAATAGGGACTTTTCAATAAAGTGCACTCAAGTTGTTTCGAAAATCAAATTAAACCAAATTTTAATCAAATCTATTTATTCAACATCTAGAATGCTGTTCCTCCATTAATATTGACAAATTAAGAAACAACCATTCATTCCAAAAAGGTACACACAAATAACAGTCTGAAGACAAGTTCATTTGATTGTAATGAGGTAGGGTTTATAGAAAACATCTAGAAACCGGAATGTCCTGATTGCTGCTTTTTGCAATGCTTTTCATACCCAGGAACAGGACATCCATAGGCCACTGACTCATTAAGTTAGCTAAGTAAATGGAAAGAATCCATCTTCTCCCTGTGTTTGTGTGTATCTGTGTTTTTTTAAAAAAATTCTTCAGTAAATTTTTCATAACTTGGACACCCTCTATTCTCAGGCAAATGACTACAATATAAAATAAAATTAAACATATGTGCTTCAGCTTGAATCCAGACTTAATTCAGCTGTGTCCCTGGCAAAGTCTGAGTTTCAGAGATTGTATTTATATGTATATATTTTACATCTTCCATCCTGTCACAATTTATGCAATAATTGTCAGACTAGAATCTCTCCGTTTTTGGCTTTGCCACATCATCCACGTGGTCAGAGAAAAATCCATATTTTAGAAATTTAACCTTTGCTGGTGAACACATGTTTTAGATTGTGGGAAAGACTTTTTGCAAAGTGAACCCTAGAACTTTGAGAACTGATGTAGCAGAGTGGCTAAGAGCATGAGCTGAGCTTGGGAGGAAGTTCTGTTTCAAATCTTGCCTCAGCTATGAATGCAGTAGAAAAGCCAGTATCTCTCAGCCTCAGCAGTACATAAATGCTAGGGTTTATTGTTCACTTTCAATCATAAAACACTATGTGGTTAACATCTATTCTTATTTAATATATTTATTATTTTTCTGTGCTGCCAAATTGCCAGAGCTCTCCAGGCAATTCAGAAAATAAGAGGTAAACAATAACAATAGTAATAACAATAGTCAAAGCTTAAAAAAGGTTTTTTTGGGGGGGGACAACAACTCTAAGAACCCCCCAACAAGAAGGGACAATGTCTATGGTGAGTGAGGTGAGAACTATAGTTTGAAAAACAAATTACTTTTCTAAATTCTGCATAGCATGCAATAACAATCGTATAAAGACACAATCTGAACAGTGAAAGGAACAAAAGTAAAACCAAGAGCAGAAAAAGAGAATAATTTAGGGATATAAAAACAAAAAACAAAAAAACACAAACAAACAAAAGAAAGTTAAAACTGTATTTCTTAATATGACTTCTTGGCCTCTTGGAGTCCTTTTGAATCCTGGGGAGACTTCATGGGGTTTTGGAGTCCTTTGAGAATCAAATGAATGCTATTGATTCGCTCTTCAGAAAAATGCACTTAAACATGGTTTTCAAAGTAACAGGGGAGATTTTTTTTTTGGGGGGGGGGAAATTATTTGTGGCTGTATAGTTTTTGTGGGTTTTTTGCACTATGTGACTGTGTTTTGGAAGAGTTTATTCCTGACATTTCTCCAGCATCTGTGGCTGGCATCTTCAGAGCCATAGATACTGGTGAAACATCAGGAATAAACTCTTCTAAAACACAGTCACATAGCCAGAAAACACACACACACAGACAGACACAAAATGCCAGCTGTGAAAGGACTTCACATTTGTGGCTGATTTACAGACCCCTGACATCCATCCATGGTCCTCCCCAGGAATTCACTGTTGTTGTCTGCCTACAAGTAGTTTCCAAATTATGGTGTCCCTAAGGCAAACCTATTATAGTGCTTTTTTTTTTCCTGGCAAGATTTGTTCAGAAGGGGTTTGCCTTTCCATTCCTATAAGGATGAGAGGACATTGTGGCAAGAGAGATATGAATGGGAATTGATGGAAAAGTAACTTAGGGCCAGTAGAGACCAGCACGAAAACCCAGCTTCCAGCCAGCTTGGGGGTGTGGCATATGCATGACTCCTCCCCAAAGAAAATGTGAAGCTGGCTTTAATGCTGCCTGGCTGCTCGCATTGGCAGCCAGCGTCATGGTGCTCTGGTGGTGCGGCATTTATATTCTGCATGCTACAGGAGCAACATAAAGCAGCAGCAGAGTGATTAAAGTCAGATTTTTGCCAGCTAAAAAGGATCAGCATTTTGCCACTTCTTTTTTTGCTGGGAAAAAGGCAGATTGCGGCTGTGGCATGCAGTTGCCATGGCCCCAACCCAGCTCTCTCAGTGGCAGCTGCCCCTTCAGGGTGGTCTGTCTCGCCCCCTCTAGTGGGGAAGAATCCCAGTAACCTTAGGCTTAGGGACTATTTTTGTTTGTAGGGCAAAGAGTGGGGTCACTTAATCAAGGTCACCCAATGTCTTTCCATGGATGAACAAGGATTTGACTCCTGGTCTCCTAGTATCATAGTCCACCACTCAAACCACTCCCCTTCTCCTTTTCTGGTGTGTCTTTTAGATTGTAAGCCTGAGGGCAGGGAACCATCTAATTATAAGATTTTATGTACAGCACTGTGTAAATTTACAGCGCTATATAAATAAAGGATAATAATAATAATAATAATAATAATAATAATAATAATAATAACAACAATAATACATCACACTGAACACCATGAGCCATTAGGTAAGGATCTCTGCACTAATACATTATTATGGCTAGGGACAAAACAATATTTAAAAAGTCCTCTCCTTCAGCTCAAAATACTAAAATGTAGGTCCAGGTAGTCCATTCTTGGGAGGCTATTTCCCAGACTGGAGTGAGGAGAAGCATGGCTATGAACATCAGAATGAATAGTTCCCCTATTCATAAGGTCTGGTGGTTCTTCTGTCTCACACCAATCTAAACTTCCTCACAATCTCCAAGGAGGAAACATATAGAGGAAAAGAGTTAAAAAGAGGGAAAAATGTCAGATATAAACCAGATTTTGATTGAGGAGGTGCAAAAATTAAAAATGGATATCAGACAACAGATGAAAGATTTTAAGGCAGAAATAAGGCAAGAAATAAGGACATAGCTGAAATACATTAATCAAACAGTGGAAAGGTTGAGATGGCTGCTGCAGCTCAAAGAAATGGAAAATTAGAACATAAAGAAATAGAGAAGATGAAAGAAAGAAGAATCATAGAATCATAGAGTTGGAAGAGACCACAAGGGCCATCCAATCCAACCCCCTGCCATGCAGGAACTCCCAGTCAAAGCATCCCCGACAGATGGCCATCCAGCCTCTGCTTAAAGACCTCTAAGGAGGGAGACTCCACTACACTCCGAGGGAGTGTGTTCCACCATCGAACAGCCCTTACTGTCAGGAAGTTCCTCCTAATGTTGAGGTGGAATCTCTTTTCCTGCAGCTTGCATCCATTGTTCCGCATTCTAGTCTTTGCAGCAGCAGAAAACAAGCAAGAGAAGAAGAGATGGATGATAAAGCTGTTTGGGAGCAGAAATTAAGGGGCAATAGGTAAAAATTAGAGGATTTTCTGAACAGAAAGGAGAAGACTTATCACAATCTCTACTCACAGAACTGGCAAAATTTTTGGAGAAAGACAAATGTTAATTTGAATATGAGACTGACAGACTGTTTCTCATTAATTTGTATGTAGAAAAGCAGAGAGGCCTACCTAGAGATATTGTCATATATTTGGTTAGGAAACAAATAAGAGATCAGTTGCTGAAATTTCATAATGACATACCTTTTGAAGTGAATGGAAAAGAACTTCAAATTTTCAAAGACATTTCAGCAAGGTTGTTCAAGAAACGGAAAGAATATTAATTTCTTACAGCTCAACTGAAAAAAAAATGGATGTAAGTTACAGGCGGGGAACCCCAGAAGGTCTAATATTTTGTTTAAACAGAAAAGAGTGGTGAATTGATCAAATCCAGAAGTGAAATGATTTGAAGAATACCTGGAGAAAAGAGTGAAGAAAGGAAAGGCTGAGAATTTTATAGGACCAAAATAAAAGAAGGAGAGGAAAATGAAAAAGAAGACAGAGAAACAATTAGACAAGGTGCAGATGAGAGGTTATAAGAAAGTTTTCAAGAAGTGTAAGACTACTTCCAGGACACAGGATGGTCACAAGAACACCTGGAACAAGAGGGAAATAGATATGAAAAAGGAAATGATTTACCATCCCAAAAATATTAACATGGAATGTTAAAGGTATAAATACACCAGGAAAAAAAAGATTTTTTGTCATTATCCACAGTAAAAAAACATTATATTACTGTATTTGTTTACAAGAAATAAGAATTAGAAAAAAAAGATGTAAAATATCTGAAAAATTCAAAATTAGGACAAGAATTTATATCTGCCTCTATCTCTAAAAAGCATGGTGGACTAATGTATGTAAATTTGAGATGAGAGGTGAAAGAAATTGTAAATGATACTAATGGACATTATGTGATTGTAGAAATTAATGTGAATGGTGAAAATATATTGGTGGTTGGACTATATGACCCATTAGAAAATAAAGGGAAATTTAATACAAATTTGATATAGGAAAGGAAATTCATTTAGGCAGTTGGTTGCAAGCAAGACATTACATGCATACATTTATTAAAAGCCAGAATAAAAAAGATAATTTTTGTTTCAAAATGGAAAGCAGATGGCATTTGACACTGTCTAGGTTGGCCAAAATGTATAAAAATTGCAATCTGATCTATTGGGAGGGTTTAAAAAGTGGCTGTTGGTTCCTCATGTGGTGGACATGCCCAGCGGTGGAGAAGTTCTGGAAGTTAATTCATAATACAGTCTGTAAGATATTGGTCATATCCTTTAATTGTACACCAGAACGGTATCTCCTAAATATGATACAAAGTATACAAACAAAGAATGGAAATACATTTTGGAAAATCATTCTATATATGTTTTTGATGGCAAGAATTCTTCTTGCACAAAAATGGAAATCTGAACAAACCTTTACTATAGATAGTTAGATGTTAAAAATTTTGGAAGCTTCTGAAATGGATAAAATATAAAATGTAATCGATGGAGATTCTTTGGAAAAGGAAAAGAAATGTTGGCAGGTTTTCATATCATACTGTGAAGAAACCTGGAGCTGTTTAATCAGGAAAATTAAGAAGAGAATCCAGAATTAGAATCTTAATGGAAAATAATTTCTTAAAGAAATACAATAAGCTAAAGAATTTGAGACATACTTGAATATAAAGAGAAGCGGTTAATTATAATTTAACAATTTCACAACATTTACACAAGGTATTTGGAAGACATATGATTTAATTGAAAGACAAAACTTACTAGATAAGACTTCAAGATGTAAATTTAAATTTATATAGAATAAGTTGGGGGAGGGGGAAAACAGGGGAACGCAATGTAATTTTCTATCTATCAAATAGCTATTGCATCTTTTTTCTAATAATGATGATGATGATAATGATAATAATTTAAGTAGTTCTAAGGCTGCTAAATAATGGTACTTGGTTATAACTATAATGACATTTTGTAAGAATGTTCCCATTTCTCAGACATAACTGAAATAAATATCAGCCTATTCTAGATTGGCAAAAAGAAGTGTGTTCATGGCTGCATGAAACTCGAGCCTTTAGATGAGAAAAAGGGAAAGTGTGCCATGAAAACGCTTTTTTTGCATTTCAGGGGAGAAGAAGTGCCTTTAAAAAGGTGCTGGTTTTTCCAGCTTCTTTTTTAAAAACTGCAGAACATCGCAGCTCCATCTCAAGGCTGCAAGCCTTTAAGGAAAAGGCAACTTCATGTCACACTTTCCTGCCAATCTAGAAAGCCCCATCATTTAATTTATTTTGTGTGTCTCTGTGTGTGCCAAGTACTACAAATCACTACCCTGTGATGCAAAGCACACTGTCATCCAATCTATCTCAGCATCATCACAGCACTCACAATATAACACAAGACTAGCAACATGAACTAGCCCATGAAAATTTCCTGTGTCAAAATTTCTGGTTTTTGTAAAAAAAAAAAAATCTGCATAAAAATTTTGCACTTAATAAGTTCCAAATTGTGATAGGGCCTATAAAATTGTGTGGTTTTCAGTCTGTCTTGCAATCAGAAGAAAATTGCTAAAATTCTTTGTTCCTTCAAGAAGAAGAAGAAGAAAAATATGTTCAAGGATATATTGAGAAGAAAATTAGTGTCGAATTGCATAGCTGTTTCATCCACTGTACACTTTAATACCTTGCTTTAAAACAAACTAATACTACTCCTGTGAACTCTCTCCATACTTTCAACTAATTTCAAACCAAAATTCCTTCTCTCACTTAGGTGCATCTACAGTGTAGAACTAATGCAGTTTGGCACCATACTTTAACAACAATGGCACCATCCTGCAGAATCCTGGGTGTCTGTAGTTTTGTGAGGCACCAACGCTCTTTGGAAGAGAAGGCTAAAGACTTTGTAAGTCTACATTTCCCAGGATTCCATAGGATGGAGCTGCAACACTAAAGTGGTGTCAAACTACATTATCTCTATAGTGCATATGTACCCTTAGCGACACTATCCTTATAATTTGACTCATATGGCACCTTTAAGACTCAGATCTATAACAATATGAATTTTCATGATTGACAGTATGAACTTTCATAGATTACAATCCACTTCATTGTTGTTTTTAAATTCATAGTTATACCACAAAAGAGAGGAAGTTTTGTCTCATTAACTTTTGGTTGTAATATGATGTAATTATACTTAATTATGGGGAAATGAATTAATTGCAAGTACTTTCAATTTTAAATTACTTCCAAGCTCAGACAATTGCACAGATTTTCTACACCAAATCACTCAAAGTTGATCTCAGAATCCACCTGTCTGATTCAACAAAATATAGGAAATTACATCCAACCAAGTTGAATGGGAAATGTGTGAGTGTAAAACAGTATGGATAAGAGGTTTATCACAGCATGTAATTATGGTGGTAGAGTCTGCACTGTGTAATAAGTCCACATGGCCTGAGTAAAGATATCATGTGTTATAAACAGGTAGTTTTCAGTAATTTGTTTGTTTTATGATTACAGAGGCATTGTCTGAAACAAAGGGCATTTTCTGTGTATACTTCTGATACACATTGCTGACTGGGCATAACAAAAGTTAAGAAGGAGCCCTGTTGGCACAGTAAAGAGCACTGTTGGCACATTAAAGAGCCCTGGTGGCACAGTGGTTGAACACTGGTGCTGCATTCACAAAGTTCTGAATTTGATCCCACAGGACTTGAGGTTGACTCAACATTCCATACTTTCATAGGTCAGTAAAATGAATTCCTTGCTTGTTGGAGGCAATTGGATTACACATTGTAAACTGCTCAGGGTGCTTAGTTCACTATGAAATGGTACAGAAATGTAAAGTGCTGGTGCTATTCTTCTCCTTAATGTTGGGAGACTGCTTTGTGTCCAGGCATTATAATGTTCTCTCATTCATTTCTGCTCACATTCACTTCACACTTTGCATACCTGAATTCTATCACCAATAGTTGCCTAGTAAAATAGACAAATGACTAGGTTTGACAAAAGATTTGACAAGAGGATACTTGAATTGATCTTGAGAAAGGGGTGTTTTATGTATACCGTTTCATGAGATCAGAAGGGTAACAGGAACAACAGCCATGTTAACCAGAAACTTACCAAAAATATCCAGGAATGCCTTGGATTCCATAAAGTTCATGGGATAGATGATTTTAATTGGCCCATCAGCCATGTACAGATTCCATCTTGATAACTTGGACTAACACAGATCCTTAAGCTGCAGGATATAGCCAGGGTGATTTTGGGACTTTTTTGTTTCCTCTCCAGCTTCATTAAGAGTCCTAGAGGTGAAAGCTCATCCTAATGGTAAGTTCAGACTTGCTGTATTTGGTGCTTTTTCTCTTCTGACCATTTTGGGCAAGCAAAATGTACACCCCAGACCATCTAGTCCAGTATTGTCTACCATGACTAGTGGAAGCTCTCCAGGAGTGTTTATCATCACCAATTTCCTGACTTTTTTGAATGGAAACACAAAAGTTTATACCTGGGGCCTTCTGTATGCCAAGTCTGTGTTCTGCTATCACACTATTGACTGCAATATCCTCTAATCCTTTAAAGAAGAAAGTAAATTGGCACTAGCTTCCTAGGCAGGGTTAGAACTGCTTGCCATCCCCTTTCCCAAGCATTATTTGAGCATACAAATGCATCTTTAGAGCAAAGTCACCTATCAAAAAATGAACACTTCATTTCCTTTTCCCTCTTCCCATCCTCTTTATTTTAACCTAATCAAAAAACTGAAGCATTCAAGGAGCACAACAAAATTGTACAAATTGTTTGGATGAATCCATTGTGGGCTTCTAACACAGCCTATAAAGTTTGCATAATTTGAAAGGTTTACTGGGATGATGTGCACCTGCAAATGGTTAGCTAACACCCACCAACACATTTTACAATGCTTTAACAGCTCATCGTTCATGCAGCTGCAGGGCCATGTGAATTCTGAATGCCTGAAATGTCTTCTAAGTGGTGTTGACATTTCAGGGACTGAAAGAATGAAACAAAAAATGCAGAACAAAAATCCCGTGGAATTAATTAGATATCTAACCCATCAACAGAAAAGGAAGATGTAGCATCTTTGGGAATCCAAATTATACTCAAAGATATACAGCTGCAAAGTCATAAAACATGTGGTTGAAGGCTTGATTGCCATTAATAGTTGGCATGTAGCCATCCTTAATGGTTGGCCTCTTCCTGTTCTTCATAGGCAAAAAAATGAAGTGTGTGCATTTCCATGTGGCGTGTTTATTTGACTGGGTACTACTAAAGCTATGGAGTTGTTAGTGAAGACCTTCAACTAGTTGTGTGCAAAATTTTCATGAGATTCCATTTCTGAGGCAAAATTCACTATACACAGGTAAAGTGGTGAAAGGAGGGATACAGGGAAGACATGTTCTGAAGTTATATGCATTAAATTGATGAAAAAAAATCAGTGAATTTAGTTAAATGATATTGAGTTATTCAATTTTTCTTGCGTGACCAACATTGCAAAAAGATGCAAATCCCTTCAAATAGTTGTGGGATTATTTTTGTTGGAAAAGATCATATGTTCGCCATAAAGTATGTGAATTGTTTTTTTATAATACATATTATTCATACATTTAATAGTATGAACAATTTCTTTGTCTTTTTTTTAAACAATCCCTGCCAGTTGTGAAGTTGGAAATCACATATTTCTTATATTGTGAGACTCATAGGCAACAAAATGCAACAACTGTCTTCAAAGCAAATGTAGGTTGAGTCTTCCTTATCCAGAATTTCAAAATCCAAAATATTCCAAAAACCAAATCTTTTTTTCATTGGTGGCTGAGATAGTGACACTTTTGCCTTCTTATGGTTCAGTGTACACAAACTTTGTTTCATTCACAAATTACTAAAAATATTGTATAAAATTTACCTTCAGTCTATGTAATAAAATAAATATATTTTGTGTTTAGACTTGGGTCTCATCTACAAGATATTCCATTATGTCCATACAGTCAGCCCTCCATATCCACTTATATTTTTTATCCAAGATGTCAAGTATCCATCATTTGAAAATATTTTAAAATATATGAATTTCAAAAACCAAACCTTGATTTTGTTATTGTATTTAATAGGACTCGAGTAGCCATGGATTTTGGTATCTACGGAGGTTCTTGGAACCAAACCCCAGTGCATACCAAGCAAACACAAGTACAGTTGGCTGTATTGGTGGGGGTTCTATTCTGGAACCTCCCACAGGTGGCAAATTCCATAGATAACCTCACCCTATTCTCCTCAATGGCAGAGTGATATACATCCAGCCGCACTGGTGCAGCTGCGAGCACGTGCCGCCATTGGGGAGAATGGGGAAGAGCCATCCAGGAATGGTCCTATGGAAAGCCCATAGATAGAAAAAGCTGATTGTAATCCCAAATCAAAAATAAAATAAAATCCCAAATCCAAGTCACTTCTGGTTCCCACTATTTCAGATAAGGGAGACTCAATCTATAGTACAATTCAAAGAGAGTAAACATCGTATTAGAGCAGTGCTGCAAATTTCTTATCTCTACAAAATGCTGAATTACTAAAACCCATGCAAATATATCATCTCTGTTTCAGTCATCATTAACATTCTCCCTTTTACTAATATTGAATTCAAGCCACATTCTGTTGGGAGAATTTTGTACTAATGACTGAAGAATCTGATCTTAGTACAGTTTCCAGAAACTAATGTGTGATCTAGAATTAAAGTTGTACACTGGCATTTGGAGTTTCTCAGTGTTCCACAACAATTTTTAATTTTTTAAAAAATGGCTATGGTTTAAAATGCCTGTTTTGAGAGACTATACATTTAAAATTTGCATTTCAATATATATCTAAATGTGAATTTTTTTGCATTTTTAAGTAAAAAAATACAGGTAAATGCAAAATATTATTTTGCATTACAACATAACCAGAGCTTGTGGAAGTCACATGGAGTGGAAATAGATTCAGTGATCCATCTATAGAGTTTTCTTGAGCAAATTCCAACATTAATAGAATATTACCCAAAGACAGAAAAGCTTTGCTTTTCAGTAGAAAGCTATGGTTGGAGTTATACTACTTCCCTCTTAACCAAAGAAATTCAATCCACAGATTATCCCTACTTCTAACTTATTGATAGGTCCTTGTACTTTAACTTCCATCTCAAGTAAACACCATGAAATAATCCTACTAACAATTCAGGTTGCCTGGTCAGGAGCCTCCTGAACCCTGAAATTTTGGAGGTGGCTCCTGGTGATGCCATTAAGTAAACCTTTCCTAACCTTTGCTTTACAAACACACAAAATGGCCCCAGCTGAGATTTAGCACATGGGATGGGAGGATGAAAAATGTAATGCAAGAAGTGAAACTTTTCCAAGCATTGTATAGCCTAATACATTACAGGTGTGGTTAGTTGCAGCTCTTCCATATCTGGATCCTACGTTTCAATGGTAATATTTGATTCACAGAAGGATGTGAGATGGATGGAACATATGGAAACTCCTCATGTAAGCTCCAATGGCTTGTTTAATCATTACTTGTAGATGTAGCGTCCATGAAAAAAGGAACAATCAAACCACACTTTTGTAATCAGCCATTAGGTATTTGTAATTTTTTGTTAAGAGTCCAAATGTTACAAGATATCAGTAGTTATGTCATTTTTTAAAAAATAATTCACCTACATGTCTTTTTAATTTGCATAATTTCTCTATATATTGGAAAGAGCTTAGTTCATATCAAAACAACAACTACAACAAACAAACAAACAAAACCCCTCCATTAAAGGAATAACATCTGCCAAGGATGCATTGTGAATTGTTTAGGTCCTGTTTTCTGATCCATTTTGATCTTTCTTCATTCCAATAGTTTAAGATTGCTGTAAAATTTACATATCTGTATGACAACCCACTCTTCTGACACAAATTAAGGATAAATTCCATGGATCTGACAAGGAGTCTGTTCCTTCATCAGTTCTTCTTCGCTATAGAAGTTTCCTTGGGACAGATAGTGTGTGCACCCTGCCTTGGAGAGTGGTTGAATCTCTTTCTTTAGAGATTTTCAAGCAGATGATGATCTGTTGAGAGTGCTTTGACAATGTCTTCCTGCATGGCAGGGGACTGGACTGGATAGCCCTTGGGATCTCTTCCAACTCAATGATTCCATGGCTAAGTGGTGGCTTCCTGTATATCATCACATATGAAACTGGCCATCATCCAAATAACTGATTAGTCACTTAAAAATTATTTACATTTATAAATTATTTTCTCTCTAGCACATTCAGGGTGACCTACAGGCGGGCCTGAAAGGCTGACCTGTTGGCATCATCAGGACCTCGCATCCAGATGATGCACACTCTGACTCCACCCTGGCTTTTTGATGCTGCTTCCATAATTCAGCATTTTAAATAACTTAAAATAAATTTGTATTGGCCATGAAACCGACTGGGTGACCTTAGGCAAATCACATGCTCTCAGCTTCAGGGAAGGCAATGGCAAATCTCATCTGAGCAAATCTTGCCAAGAAAACCGCATGATAGATTCATTACAGAAATAACTTAAAGGTACCACCACAATCAATTTTCTTTTTATACTGTATATGGTTTTATATAAACTAGCTTTTATGTTTTAATATTCAAGTAAATTTATATAATTTTTATTATGCTAATTGGTACATAAATGGGATGTTAATAACCTGTTAATAAAGATATAGGAACTTTTAGTATATGCTACACTTTATATACTAACAGTATAAATTAGTATATTTTATATACTAACACGATAAATATCCCTATATCTTTAGTGTTAGTAGGACTATAAAAACTTTGCTACTGCATAGTTTAAAAAGACTCCCTGGCACTAAAAACTGAGAAGAGATAAAAATTCAGTCATCTCAAATGCAGGCCAGCAGCTTGGAGTGGTCTCATGCTATTCCAGTGCTGGTTGGACCCTGAACAGCAACCACATGGTCCCGGTCCCTGTCCCAGTCCCAGTCCTGATGCAGGAGCAGCTATGTGCTGGCTTTTCCAGGTTTGATCCCTCTTGGCTCACTCCTTGCATGGCTTCTGGCCACTTGTGGGGCATGCACCATGTGTGCGTCTTGTCCCCAGTAGCCCCTTTTTCCTGCCCATCTGTTTTGGTTCCTGGTCAAAAGAAAGCAACCCTAGTTCTGTTCCGTTCCCCTGTGAAATAATGTGAAGTTGAGCAACTTGTGGACAGGGCCAGGGCCATTTTACTATGCATATATTTTACTACCTACATGCATGTATTCTGATTTAAAATTGTTTTTAGAGCTCTGATAATAAATAAATAAATAAAATAAGTAAGTACCAGTGCTATCTTGGCACTTTTGGCAGCACCATTGTTTCTTCTTATACAGATATATACTACTTCTGTGTGTTTTACTGTGAACAGGAGCACATTTGATTCATAAGCAATATGTAACTAGATATGTCTGGCAAATAATTAGTCCTACAGCATTATTAGGATATATGTTTTCTTGGGACAAGAAATGATATGAGAAGGAATCTGGTTTTCTGATTCTTTGCTGAACAGAGGAGTCAGAGGAGTGCATCCTAAAAAATTGAATGAGGAATAGAGATGTTATCTAGGCCCTCATTCCCACTACATAATAAACTGGTTTTCAAACCAATCTGAACTGTTTTAAATGGCCCTTGTTTGCACTTGCACCAAATTCCTGGTGTGGTTTGGTGATGGGGGTGCAGCACTAAACCCATTTAAACTTGATTCAGAGCAAGTGTGAATGTGCTGTCAATTTGATTCGGTTCCTGTGGTGTGGTCACCCCTGTGTTGAATGTTGAATCAATCCATCACTGAATGTGAATGTGAAGTGGATTAAATTGAAATGGGTAGGTTCAATCACGGCTCAAATATTGTAAATGTCTACTTGGCACTAAATCACTTCTTCAATTTGACTCAAAAAACTTTTTATTTTGTAGTGGGAATGAGGCCTTGAATTTGAAACATTCAAACATTCTGCCAAGGGAGATCCAACTGATTCCACTACTGCAAGCCATTCCTGTTGCTGTTGCTTTCAATATCAGCAGGTTTGGGGAGTTGCTGCTTTGAAAGTTGGAAGGTTGTTCTTCAAAAAGAAGAACAGCTCCATCAGGCCTTGTCTGAAGAAAAGAACCCTCCCTCCATGCCAACTGCCATCCTCCGGCTTGGGAGGGAGTGAAGAGGCAGGCCCAGCTCCATCAGGGCTTGCCTGAAGAAAAGAGAGCCCTCCCTCCATGCCATCTGCCTTGGTCCAGGCCTCAGAGGGAGAGAGGAACCACTGGACCTCATCCTCTTCCCTACCACCATTCCCTTCTCCTTTTGTGTGGTGTCTTTTTAGAGTGTAAGCCTGAGGGCAGGGAACCGTCTAAGTAAAAATAATAATTATTGTAAGCCACTCTGATAGCCATTAGGGCTGAAGAGTGGGGTATAAATACCATAAATAAATACAATAAAATAAATAAATAAGAAGATACATCTGTTGGTTCATTCTTACCTGTTGTATGTTTTCAGGACTTCTGCAATCCTGAATCCTTTAAAATAATTTTAATAGAGCTAATCATAGATAAATAGTAATAATAAAGCTTATCTCATTCTGATCTTTTTGCACCTGCCTTGCATATCATGAAAGGAATATCAGATATCAACAAAGTTTCAGAAATTTACTTTTTCAGATTACATTTCCTTACAAAGTCCAGAATGCTTGGAAACAAGTTACTTTGCCAAATTCTGATTAAGAAGCAATGTACTTGTTGATGCTCCCTGGTGAAACCAAAGAATGGAGAACAATCTTCCTTCTTTAAAAAATAATAGTACTGTATCAGAAAACTAGAAGGTACGGCAAGGGGCATCTAGTCCAGCCTCCTGCCATGTAGGAAGACACAGCTGAAGCACCAAAGGATGCCCATCCAACCTCTGTTTAAAGAGTTCCAATGAAGTGAAGTCTATCAGTATCTTTATGAGAGCTTCTCAGGAACGGCCAGCTGACATGGTTGGAAACAAAAATTCAGATCTGGATTTAGTTACATTTAAAAGAGACCTGGTGAAAAGCAATGGAACTTAAATGCTATTATTAAGTCTGAATTCCATCCAGAATGTTGTATTGCATGGACCTCTAACCCTTTCCGACAAGGCAATGATTATGTCCTTAGGTTTTCCAGTAACATCAGCGCAGCAGTTGTTGTAGCATTGGAATCAGCCTCAGGAGCACCATTTCAAAGAAATTTGAATTTTAATAAATATGCTCATTCCAATGTGCCAGTTATGGTCAATTTTCCTTGCTTCATTTCCCTTTGAATACACTTAAAGTTTATGAAAACTCAAGTGCTGTAGCAGTTAGAAATCACAATTTCAGTGGGAATACTCATGTAAATAAAGAAACCGGATTTGTTTGATAATTAGTAAAATTAAACCTATACCTTCCTACACAGCTTATATAATACTCACATTCTTACAACTTGTCCTTTGCCATCTGTACTCAGCATGTTGTCACACACGGTCATTAACTTTGAAAAGCAAGTCTTTCCAAACAAAGGCCATTGAATAAATGGGTTGTCATAAGAAAACAATTTAAAAAGACTAGTCACCTGTTGAGAAAAGACACTTAATCAAACAGAAACAGACCACCCAAGAATAGAAAGACCTTTTTTTAAAAGCCCACCTCCACCCACACCAATGTGGCAATTTCAAACCAGGTGTGTTACAAGAAATAACTGCTTGTGAGGCTCTGGGACTGAAATGATTGCTTCTAGAGGTAGACTTTTTCTCAGGAGTAAATCCACTGATACCAAAGGGATGGATTAAAGTCCAAGTAATTGGCTGCAGATGATGCAAAGGAGAGCTGATTTATGAGTCACATTGGGCAGGACAGAAAGCCAGTGGCTATAGTAATGGACTTGAGCCTTAAAGGACTCAGACCTCAGTCCATGCTCAATAGTTTAGCACTTGCTCAGATCTCCCTGGGAATCATCCTGATGCATGTGGGCTGGCTCTAGTGAATGTCTGACAAAGAAATGTTGACTTGGCCTGAGACACCTCTCACAGGAATCATTCATCACTTTTCAGCTGAGCCGAGTACAAAAGAGAGGATGCAACATCTGATCCTTCTTTTCAGAAAAGAGAAACTGTGCTCTTTAAAAATACTAGTAAATTTAGTTTCTTACTCATGGCAGGATACCAGTGGAGGCTTCATATTAATAACTTTTAATTAGCAGGAGGGGACCTATACCTGAGATGCTAGGAAGTTGACTGATGCAGTCCTCTTGCTTCTTGCTGTATCAAACATTAACCTAAACTTGTACTTATGCATATCAGCTGTTGTAATCAACAGATCTCTCTAATCAGGCCAGGATCCAGACTGCTTTGATTTTCATTCAGCTGACCATTATTAAACTTCTTGATAAGTATTTTGTGGCAGTTCTTGTATACTAGAATATATCTAGAGATGTAACATTTATGGGAAGTTTGAAGTGACAGGGGTGGGGTGGTAGGGAGAATTTTCCAATTATTTTGTAAAAAATGAAAATTCAGAAGGGAATTGAAAAAAATAGTTAATCCTTAACTTTCTTTTTAGCTCTGAGGTCTTTTTGATACTTCAGGGGCATAAAATGTATTAAGTATACTGCATAATTCAACTATAAGTTGAGAAATTTTAGTCAAAAAATGTATGCTGAAAATCTGGCTTGATGTATCCACGGATAAATGATGGCCCACCCAGGTTAGGGGGGAAGGATGGAGGAAGCTGAGGCTTCCTCAAAGGCCCTAGAGATGGCTTATACATGTCTCAAACTGGAAGAAGTTTGTTGAGTTGCTTTTTGACAATCTGCTCCCTCAACAACAATGCCCAGCAGCATGAGTTTCCTGGAAATCCTTAAAAAGCCATCCAGAGTGATTGCCCCAGATTGAACCTCCAGGTGAAGGGTTAAGAGAGTGGATTGTCAAAATGCAAAGTCCTCCTGGCTTTAGGTGCACAGAGACTGGCCTTCCCAGCTCAGGGCAGAAGGAAAGAGGAAGCAAAGATTTTTAAAAGGCTCTATTTACAATCACCGGCAATTTAAACAGTGTTGCCTGTGTTTTTTTATTAATCTTGTTTCTACCATGTCTCTGGTAGATTTGTGCAGTACCAGGGGCAGAGTAGTTTCCATCTCATTTCTATTTCTATAGTTTCACTTTCGTCTTCTCGTTAGTATAGGAGCACTAAGCATGTTTCAAAGGTTGTAATAAAACAATTGCAGCATGATGACTTTTTTTTAATCTGAATTTGAAAGTAAATAGAATAGAAGGAGGTGGAGAATTACTCTGAATGATTTATTTTTTATTGTGGATCTCTTGGTTGTGTGTATAGCCTCAATATATAATTTGTTTTCCATTTGCAGTAGAATGCCTCCTTTTCACAATATCATTTCTATATTCACATTGGTAACTTGATTGTTGTTGCTCTTGTTATTAACTGCCCTTGTATCAACCTTAACTCATGGTGACCCTGTGGATGAGATCTCTCCAAGACCCCCTGTCCTCCACCGCTTTGCTCAGGTCATGCAGACTCAGGCCTGTGGTCTCTCTGATTGAGTCTAACTATCTGGGGTGTGGTCTTCCTCTTTTTCTACTGCTTTCCATCTTTCCTAGCATCTTTACCTTTTCTAATTATTCATTTTCCTCATGATGTGACCAACGTATGACAACCTCAATTTAGTCATTTTGGCTTCCAGGGGCTTGATGTGTTCTAGAACTTTTTTTTTTTTTTTTTTTGGTCTTCTTGGCTGTCCATGGTATCTTCAGTGCTCTTCTCCAGCACCACATCTAAAATGAGTTTATTTTCTCTCTGTTGGCTTTCTTCATGGTCCAGCTCTCACATCTTTGCATAGTGATCAGGAAGACAATAACTTGGACTATCCTCACTTTAGTGTTCATAGTTATTTCTTTACACTTTAGGAACCTGTTCATTTCTTTCATTGCTCTTTTTCCCAATACTAGCCTTCTAATTTCTTGACCACAGTGTTTGATCCAAGGTATTAGAACTCTTTGACTACTTCGATTTTCATGTCGTCTAGGAGGAATTCTTACTGGTCTTCCATGCCCATTATTTTCATTTATTTAATCGTCAACATTAATCCAACCTTGGCATTTTCCTCCTTGAATTTCTTCATTAATTAAAGAAATTAATTAATTAATTACCCAAAGCAGTGAATATGACAGTTTTCACTTATTTTCCCAAACTGTTCAGAGAATACTCCATGGATGGCCAAACTGAGTCATAGGCATCAGATGTGAGTCAGGTAACAGAGGTTTGTGTGGTATCTTCCCTATATATTAATGTGCTGTTGTCTGCTCTGGAGTTTAAGCTATATTACCTGTACTCTGGCTTAAGCCACTACTACTGTCTCATCCAAGCCAATCTCTCCCCCCCCCCCCATTATTCCTGGCTCTTCTTTTAACCTCTCCTCTCAGTGTCTTAACAATTTAAACAACAGGTTAGAAAGGACTGGTACTGGGGCAGACCAACTAAATGACACCATTGCTAAAATAGGCATTAGAGACCCATGAGAGACACAAAGAGACAGTGATCTGTTTAACTGGAAGTCTTTTAAGTGATGTGGGTCTGTAGAAGATCTAATGTGGAGAAACAGTTTGTCTGCATCAGGAAGTTTATGCCTCCACATATTATTTATTAGTTATATTTCGAGACCTTTCTCCAGTGAACTCAACATGGCCTACATGGTTCTCCTCCTTCCCACTTTACTCATACAGTGACCTACCTAGATGGTACATCAGACTGAGAAAGATTGGCTGTCCCAATTTTACCCAGTAGGTTTTATGACTTGGTAGGGATGTCAACCTAAGCCTCTGAATTCCCAATTCAGCACTGCAACCACTACACCATACACTCAAATACCTTTTCTAAAACACCACCACGAGTCCCTACTGCTTTCTTCACCAAAATGGGAAGCTCAGGCTCTGGGAAATGCTGCGTTGATGCATCTCACCAGTTAGGGGACCATCTAGGAAAACTTTTCTCTCCTTGTTGGATGTTGTTGTTGAGTGCATTTCTTCCTTATGGGTTCTTTTAACAGCCAATTCACCAGAGTTCCTAGATCTCCTTTAGTGTTCTAATGGCAAACTAACTATTAGTTTTTTAAGTAATCTTAGGTGTTTCATTTTTCCCATTCTTCTGCTTTGAATTCAGAGACACACAGGGAAGAACAACAGAGACCACCAGGAAATAGCAGCTGCAGTGTAAAACAGCAGGAAATAGTTGTTAAGAGGACAGAAAATGAAATGCCTCCCCTTCTTCAATAACGGGTTCTGACAACATGAAAGGGAAGAACTGTGAAGGTCTTGAAAACCAAATAAAGGTTGGATAAACCAATGGGAAGATTTAACTTAAAATCAGAAAAAGTCTAAGGCTGTAATTAAAACAGAACATGACTGAAAGAAATAACTAATCTTTGAACCCTGCCAGCTGAAATTGTACAACAATTTGGAGAGATTCAAAAAAGAACATTCTCAGAGAATGTCTTAGAAAATTCTTTTCTACTGTTACATTTTGGCCCTCCTGTACCCTAAATGCAAACAAAGGATTGTAAGGGGAAAAAACTTGATTAAATTGTGGAGAAAAAATAATGTCTGAAGAATCCTTGACTTGGAGGCATTTCACACACTAACAAAAAGTCTTGAGTTTGCCAGTGAGGAAAAATTCAAGAGCAAGCCATAGCCAGTCACATTTCTCCAAGGACTATCCCTGCATGGCAAGTCCTGTTATTCCCATCTACATGTTACAATTTTCAATGTATCATTTTAAAACAAACACATCAGGATGTTTGCAGTGCCCCAGGCATCTATTGAGAAGCCACTTCCTTCAGTTCCATCATTATAAACACTTTAAACAATGTTTTCCTCCTAGTCTATAGAACTCCCTACCACTATATTTTAGTGTTTCTTAGTCTGATTTGTTCCTGCTGCCACAAGGTCTGGTAATCTATGCTTAGGCTTACAATGAGTCACAGCCACCTGGGATAAAACACAATCACTTGAGTATAAGATATTAATTACAAGTATTTATTATAAGGGCATTATTTTACAGGTGGTAATACTATTTTTTTAAACCCAAGTGTTAGTTAGGAGTAACAAAGACTTGAAACAGATGGGCCAAAAGTGTTGTCTTTGGGTCAATCCAGAGGCATGGAGTACAGATGATTCATGCTCAGATCAGGCCAAAGCTATGCCATGATCACCTAAGGCAGCTGCAAAAGGAGTACCTCACTCAAATGTTCTACATTCACTCCAGAAAAATCTAATGTTTCTCATTCCATCAGTAATTTTTTTATGTCACTTAACATTTTTATCTCAGATTTTCACTGGTCCTTTGTCCTTTCTTCACACAAATCATTCTACTCCTCAAATGAATTTTCTAACTAAATTGTCTGAGTGATAACCTTCAAGACAGAAAGACAGTTTGTTCTAAACTGGGTTTTTTTGTCCCCCCCCCCCCACAAAAAAAATGCCAAAATTTCTTCCTTTAAGAATGAAACTAGTGAACATTTACATCTGTGCCTCACACACCACATGTGTGTGTGTGGGAGGGGGCAGATACGTTAGTGTCATAAAGACAAAAATCTACCTGGAAATACACATACTATATGAACAGACCCATACAAAATTTGTGATTCACTGCAGTTTGTTGAGTTTACATTTGATGGAATCCTTGGTTTACTTCTGAGTAATTTGTGGCAAAACTTTTAGAAAGCCATTTCCAACCAGTCATTTGTGGATTTTATAGTTATGTAAAATTGAAATAATATACTGCAATCCAGTAGCTGATGTGTCTGAACAGGCTGCATTCTTGAGTTGCTAAATGCAAACAGAATGCCTATTTAGAAAACTCTGCTGATTTCTTATTTAGTTCTCTTTCTGTTATGTTGTGGGTTCATATGGGCCCAATCATGATATCAAGCGACCACCATAAATAAATATCAACTTCAGTCAAGAGCAAGACTTTCAAAAGTTCATGCATCTTTCATAGTTCATGTAACCCTTGCTCACCACTTAAAAGGGAGGACCAAAGGATTTATGATGAAGTCAGAATAAGCATTCTTAAGAAGATTTCATATGCTGAGCAGACTAGACTGCCAAGATCAAACTAAAGGCCTAACCACCAGAATAGACTCATGAGATATTTCTCTGAAGTACAATCAGATGATTCTATCCTTCTCTCACTCCTTTTTGGTGGCATAAATATTACTCATGCAATGAAAATCAATATAGCTGTTAAAACACTGCAGCCATGAACATGCTATTTGTACTATATTCTCTTATATCTGCATATGGGGCTGGATCAGTCTTGATGAAAAGACTTGAAAATAGGGATATACATGTATATGGTAAACCTTATTACCTTTTTAGCAAAGTAGGCCTATTTCCTTTTGGCTGACTGAACAAGCAAAACATGTGACAATATATTTTTTCAGGGGATTTTGTAGTAGCTGAGGGCCAGTTTGGCAGTTTCAGCACCATGTAGGCCTGATCCCGGCGCTTCTCCAGGCTGCGGAAAAGGGGCAAAATGCCCCTTCCCTGCAGCCTGGAAAGGGCTGTCCTTGGGGCTTCATGCCCAAGGACAGCCCAAGTGGCGGAGGACAGGGAGAAAGGGGCCTCTTGGTCCCTTTCTCCCTGCCTTCATTTCCACGGCAATCTAGTTGCCACGAGAACAACGCACACCATGAAAAGGAGCTCTCTTCTCGAGCTCCTTTTAGTGCCACAGAATGTGGCGCCCTTCTGTGGCGCCATTATGTCAGGCACATGCAGCATTAAAATGGTGGCGTCCATATGCACTAGGGTTAGGGAGGGTGTAGATGTTGCGTCCTCCCTAAACCTAATCACACCACACAGTGGAAACAAGGAGACAGACCTTCACCTTCAGTGATGCAACCAGCACATCCTAAGCATCAGTTTGAATGGACAACAGATATATGCCTAGGTTTTCCAACATACAGGTGGAACTGATAGTCAATTACAGATCCTATCCCAAGAAGGAAACAGTATGTGTGCAGGAGTGGTCCCCTTCAGATTGTGATTATGACACAGAAAAAGATACTGCTAGTCCACAAAATCTTGCTAGCTTCTTCATCTGTTTTGCAATCCTGAATCCCAAACATCTTAATAGACTGTAGTAGTATACAAAATAAAGACCACAAAGTACAGCATACAAAGTACAGACCATCCTCCATATCCACAGACTTGCCAACCATCAATTTGAACATCTGCGGATGGCAAGCCTGTGGGGGGAGGGTGCTGGAGGAGGAGGAGGAGGAGGAGGAGGAGGAGGAGGAGGAGGAGAGAAAGGAGGACAAGTGGCAGCAGTGGCATTGGAGGGGGTAAGAGGAAAAGGATAAAGGCAGAGGAAGGAGGAAAAGGAGGAGGAAGAGCTGTAGCAGAAGCAATGGGAGCGAGAGGAGGAGAAGAGGAGGAGGAGGTGGGGAAGAGGAGGAAAAAAAGGTAGCACCCTGCAACCAGACATGGTGAGTGTGGCGAGGCTGGCTTTGGGGGGAGCAGGGGACAAAGTGCCATTGTCCCCAATGGTAGTTCAGCCACGTGGCCGTGCCACCATTGAGTGCCATGGGACTAGAGCATCCATGGATTTTGGTATCCATAGGGAGATCCAGAATGGATCCTCCTGTGGATATCGAGGCCCCACTGTAACTTTACAAAAAGAAAAAGAAATATTCACCAAGATGTTTGGAAGCAGCACTCTGCTAATCTATAGCAGACTAGATCTTAATCACTCCATATGACTGATGCTTGCTAAATTAGGGTTTTTTGGTTTGTTTTCTTGTTTCTTGCAGGGGACGGGGCATTTGTGATCATGCCAGTAGAGCCCCAGTCATGAATACACAACATGTTCGAACATGGAACAATTAAGGGATTCATAACTCTAGGTAATGAATTTCTAACTGCAATGTAGTATGCCAGTCAATAAGTATTCAAACTATAGTGAAACACTATACTTCTTAAAAGAGATGAGTGTTGGTGTTTTCAATGACTCCCTCTTGGTATTAATGATGTCACTATAATATAATATGTAATGTTGCTCAAATGGAATTGCATGAGTGCCCAACAGGACAGTCATTTTTTTTTTAGTAGTACATAAAATATAGGAGTTGCCTTGTTGGATCATCAAACTTCTTCCACAATGGTCCATCAAATTCTTCTGGTGAAGTCCTTCCCCAACAGCTACCCTCTGGCAGTAGCTTCTGTTTAGTGCCCAAATCTTGAAGTGGAATAATGTCATTGTGGCTGTTACAAAGACCAGTCTCAGTTCATCTGGAACTTCAATCTCTGAAGATGACTTCCCATATGGTTGGCAATATGGAACTTTAGCCAGCAAGATGTCTACAAATGCTTGGGATAATTTCACTTCTATAATATCCAACTGCAGCTAATAGATAGTAAATGCTTTGCTGCCCAACCTCACAAAATAATGAGACTAAATACAAGATTGGGATGAAACAGGGTCATTTATTAATTGATCTCTTTATTAATTTCTTAACATAACTGCAGTTAATTCAGGATAACAACAAAATGTGGGAGAATCTGCAGCCAGAGTCCATCTTCAGACCACCTCTGCAGCTTATTTGGACACCTGAGCCCTTAACGAAAAACCCAAAGGTTGGGTTACTTAATGGCCAGCCCGCATCAGGAAGTCTAACCAGAAAGCCCCCTTCCCAATCCACAAAGATTAGGGAGGAGGTTATCTTTCAAGTCAGATGTAAGGACAATTTCTTTTTGCCACTCCCTAGGCCACAAGGCCTAAACAGGTGGTTTCAGAAACGTCCCTTTCACCCAATTGTTGTCCAAGGCGCTCGCCAAAATATAATTCATTATTTATGCATGCCAAATTAGAATTGAAGTATTTATGCCAAACTGTTTCCTATTTAGACTTTGCCCAAGCCAATTTACCATATGCAAACAGGACATAGTATAGGGTAGGCAGAAAACCCATGGAAAAGGGGGAAAATTCCTTTCCAGCCCCTAGACGACCAAGAAAAAAAATCATACTATACCAGCAGTGGGTGAGCAGATCCAACTTGCCTCAGGCTCCACCCCCAAAGCCTCATGCCATTTTTGGAATATGCTGGCACATTTGTACAAAAAGATCTTTCATCTGTTTTCATCCTTTCTTCCTCCCCCTCTTCCTTTTTTTAAAAGTATGAGCATGGTTTTACAATGAAAATAACCCCTAGCTGTTTGCAAAGCTTTCTACCAGCAATGGTAAGTCATTCTTGCCTGAATTCTTTATAATGCCTGCATGCTTTTCTATCATGCTCAGACTCGCCCAAATGAATGATGTGATTGGCAGTAAGCATCACATGGTTTATCACTAAAAGTATCAATAGGTTAAAACCTTGAAAAGGTTTTATTATGCTGTTTCAGATAGTGTTCATTAAGACCGTATCTTACATGTTGCCATTATTGTTTTCATTTTGATTTTAGCAATTCTTCCTTCCTTTCCCACAATTAGTCCTTTTCTGTTGCTATTTTCATGTTATCAGATTTTTGAAGAATTTACAACAGATCTAGAAATGTATCTGCCATAGGAACATACATACATGCTTGTAATATTTTTTTAAAAATGAGTTGCAATAGGAATTTGCCTCAAGTTATATATTTAAAATGTGATTCATCCTCATTTACAGTCTGGCCCTAACAATGGAATTATAGAGTTTTCTCAAAAGCATCAAGCATTGTAATCAATTTGAGGATTTCATTTTTTCCCCTTGGGATTGTTTTTATTCTCTTTCTCATTTTTCCCAAACTTTCAAGTTTTACAAAAAAGGCCAATGTCATCGTCCCTGATATTTCTTCAAGGTTTATTGAATATATATATATATATATATATATATATATCTGGAATCTGCATAGTGACCTATTTAATTGTATGGTAACTATTGTCACATTTTGTCTAGTAATCTCAAGACACTCCTTGAACAAGACATGGTTAATCACTCCATCTCCTTATCTGATGGAGCCATCTCTACCTGGAGTTCCTTCTTGTTTATCAAATGGGTATCATGCTCAGGCAGCAGTGAAACACATTTCTACCCCACTCCCCTAAACAGAACATAACTCTTTTAAACCTATAAAGACATCATCCATCCACACTTATTTTTTAACACTTTTATTATTAATAAATAATTCCAGGGCCTGAAACTGGAAAATTGACCAGCCAGCCAATAATATTCCCTCCACACAATACACTTTATCTCCACAACATATTGAGGTAGTTGGAGGAGGAAGAGGAAGAAAAAGGCTGACCATTGAAATTTAAGTTTGGAATCACCAAAGTTCAGACCAACCTTCTACTATACGACACTGAATCCCAGCCTAAGCTATATGTTACCCTTGAACCAAAGAACAGAATGGAAGTATATTGGGACTAAGAGCCCATGGAAGCTTCAGCCTCTGCTTTTCAAGAGGAAGCTTATTGGCAGGGGAAGATCAATCCATTCTCCATTCTTCCATCCAAGAAGAAGTAATGATCACAGTAAATTTGCTTTCCTTTACTCTGGGACTGAAAAAAAACAAAAACCAAGTCATTTAAATTGGCATATGCACTTAGATGAGAGATGCAGGCTACCTCTATCCAATAGCCAGAAGTTTGGTAAGTCATTTGTAGCACAAAACCACCAGCATATGAAGACCAGATAGCCCGAACTATATTTACAAAGCTCTGCTTTGTTACACTGGGCAGGCTGAAAGACTGAATGGCCCTGGCAGTGTTCTTGGCAGCTGGAGAAAAAACAGTGAGCAGTGTCGAAATGACATTTCAGTGGACTTCTGTGCATTAATATATATGCATGTTATACCATTATGTTTAGCTATAAATGCAAATTAGCTAGAAACTTAAGCAACTTAGGAACCTAGAGAAGCTAAACAGCAATAAGTCCTCCAGGTTTTCTAAACAGGCAAAGCGGGGGGTAAAAAGGAGCTTATGTTACCTATTTATAGTGAACTCAGAAGAATGATGTTTGGCACTGCCAACAGAAATCTCAAGTGAGTATGGGACACACTGCAATGTGCTTATAAGGGTTCTTTGTGTACCTGTATACATGCACGTGTAAGTACACATACCAGACACCAAGAATTACTGCAATATTGACCTTGCATTCATACCTCACCTGTCATTATGATGGACATTTTGTTAGTGAACGTGTATATATAACATGCTTCCATGCAACCATTTTCCAGCTTTCCAGCACACTCTGGCTTGACTAACAAAACAGAACCCTGGGAAGGATTATGTTGCTAAGGCCTGGCTTTCTTCTCAATGACTGGTCTCAATCCAGGAGAGAATCAGATTTTGCTATCATACCAGTGGATTGTTTCTCATATAAGTGAGAGGTTGTCATTCCCTGCTATGAGGAAAATGTGAACAGCTGTATTTGGGTGAAATTACTCCCATGAGGAACTGGGATACCTAGGATAACTTTATGAATTCTAGCATTTTTAAATTTCTCCTCCTCACCAAAATAATGTCATGACATTTGCTGCAGAAAGAATAGGAATGCAATGACTTTGAACTCCAGTGTTAATGCTGTAACTCCAGGGAAAGCTCTTAACAAGTAAAAATGCCTGTGAATGGATCCTACCTGAGCCTGACTTATTGTTAGCTCAACACCTTGAGCAAATATTTGTTTTCTGCTGTAGTACATATTTGGCATTGTTTGAGCAAACCCTTTCTTTCACAGCACCCATAGTTTTCTTAAAATGTAAATACATCACTTTTGAAAAATAGCTTATGCAATCTTGGAAAGTCTTTGCATGCTTGTTTTCCAACAGGACTATTGATATTCTCATTCCTTTATCATTACATCATTGAGGGGAAGGTTACCCTGGGATTCTTATGTCTATGGATTAGACACTTTTTCTTCCCCTTTAGTTCCTCAGATCACAAAGGCTGCAATACTAGCATGCAGGCCAGGAGAAAATGGTACTTTGATAGAAGGTGATATCGCACATTACATGACAGTGAATCCAGGTCGCCAGATTCTCTATACAGTACCAGGAAAGAACAACCAAACTGACACTGTGGTGAGTGTAGCTGCTTCTTACACCTGTTTACATTCCAGTGTGGTGTCATGACCAAAATGCATGATCTGGGATAACCAAATTAAGTACCAGCTAAGCCATGAAGCTCCCAGAGTGACCTTGGGAGAATTACTCTCTATTTTCTTTGTGAGAGTAATGTGTAGAGGAGGACAGCCATGTAAGGCACCTTGAAGTTACTTGAGGAAAGGTGTGATTTAAGAAATCAAACAAATACAGTCATAGTATACATGGAGGATCTTTTTCTAACTCCCCCCCCCCCGCCACCCATGGATATCAAAATCCTAAGATGATCAAGTCCCATTGTCCCTGATGCAGCACAGTCACGTGGCCATGCCACCATTAGGGACAAAGGCACTCAAGCTCTCCCTCCCTCCCTCCCCCTCTGAGGCTTCTGCCATTGGCTTGACTTTGGGGGTGGTTCAGAGGTGGAGGCTGGGGCCCCATTGGCCAGAGGGAGCTGGAGCTAGGGCTTGGGCTTGGGCTTGGACACATGGAACAGAAACTCCAAGTTCTGAGGCCCAACTCCAGCTCCATCTGGCTGATGGGGCTCCATCCTCCATCCTCGAAGTCAAGCCTGGGGCAGAAGCCTCGAAGGAGGAGGGAGGGTGGAGAGAGCAATGAAGGAAGGACGGATGGATGGAAGGAAGGAAGGGGGAGGGAGGGAGGGAGGGAGGGAGGGAGGGAAGGAGGACTTCAGTGCATGGCTTGGTTGCATGCAAATGTTACAATTGGGGTCAATGCAGGCTTGCTGTCCGTAGATGCTCAAATCTGTGGATGGTAAGTCTGTGGATACTGAGGCACCACTGTATATGCTAAATTTTAGTTGTAAATGTGTCTGTGCTTTATCTTAAAAGTACTTCTAAAACAGTAATAATTTTTAGTAAACTCAAAGTATGAATAAGTGCAGTGGTGTCACTAGAGGGGTGTGGCCCTCACCAGCGGACACCCCAGAAGATGCCCCCCCCTTGAAGTTTTCTGCAGTTTTTGGTCAGTGTCTTAACACCCTGAAGTATTTGGAGAAAATTATCCAGCACAGAAATACAACTTTTTTTTGTTTGTGCAGACAGAACAGTTTTTGTGCAAGAAAGTAATCTGTAATTTCGTGCAGAACAATTTTCCAGAACACCTCAGAGCATTTTATATATTGTTGTGGTGGTGGCTGTGTGCCTTCAAGTCATTTCTGACTTATGGTGACCCTAAGACAAATCTATCATGGGGTTTTCTTGGCATAAATTGTTCAGAAAGGGGTTTGCCATTGCCTTTCCCTGAGGCTGAGAGCATGTGACTTGCCCAAAGTCACCCAGTGGGTTTCATGGCTGAGTTGAGAATCAAACCCTGGTTTCCAGAATTGTAGTTCAACACTCAAACCACTAAGCCATGCTAGTGGCAAAAATTACATGTAAATATTTGTTTTCTCCCATAGAGACTATCTCCCCATTTCCTATTGTACACAGGGAAGACTACTACAGATATAGGCAAAGATAAAAACAATTAAATCCCTATTCAGAAGAAAATCATTTGAAAGTAAATAGGTATAATGTCTGGGCCAATTAGCCAAACTCATCCTACCAATCATGTAAACCCCATCTTTGCCGTCACAAAGAGTCATGGCAAACAGGAGATTTATGGGGCATAAGGGATGCATTCTTCACTAATTTTTTTTTCTCAAAGAAAACAATGAGTAAAGAGAAGGTCATTAAAACCACCCCATTTTTGAAGTTTATTCACACTTTGGGACTTTTTCTCTGCAAAATTCACACACGGTTGTTTTGAGTAAAAAGGATTTTATGTGCAGGAAACAGACATTTTCAATCATTCCTCAAATATTTTCAAATATTCCTTCCATTCCTATGGGACATAAGGTAGGCCGCCATACACGCCTATTGAAATATGTTCAGCTTTGTGAGTTTCAATGTATGCATGAGTTGGATAGTCTGGAGTGCTTACTTTCCCTGTGAAGGAGCTATCCATTCATTTGTTTTGCTAAGGGCTCTGCATTGCATCTCTTGCTTTGTGATCATACTTCCCTCTGTTAAGATTGTGTTCCTATGGTGAAGTAAACATCAGGGTCTGAGGGGAAACAAAATTGTGTGTGCACGTATGTGTATCAATGTCACTTACAAACACATGGAAAAGTGTTTGCAGAACAGGATATTTCTCAAACCTTTCCCCAAATTGATTTCTCCCACTCCCCATACACATTTTTTTTTTACCCTGCACATTTATTACTCTATCAGATCACTGTGCAAAACAATGACTCATTCTAGTTCAGTTTAATAATAGATTAATCTGATGCTTAAGTGATGTTTATACACTGTTCTGTTATGCTCATTTGCCTTTTTGTATGATGATGCTATGCACTGTAGAAGACACAGAATAAAGCATGGTCCTAAGCAAGTGGGGGAGCAGCACCTCCTTGGTATTAGTCTCCTGGTTTCTTATGCAACAACACATGCTGCATCTGGTCTCCAAAAATAAAGCAGTTTCACACTGCTTTAACTACCATTGTTCAATGCTATGGAATTCTAGGATCTGTAATGTATTTAGCCTTCTCTTTCAGAGAGCTTTTGTCCCATAACAGACTACAAATTCCAGGATTCAATAACATTGAACCATGGCAGTTAAAGCAGCATGAAACTGCATTATTTTTGCAGTGCAGATGCAGTCCTACTCATATCTTCATGTATACATCCTCCTTGATTACAGAATAATCTGGTGTCGTTTGGGAGTTGCTTGCTTGGAAGTTACTTTTTAAATGTTTTATTTGTATTATGTTTTTAATTCTTAGCGATTTAATTCTATTTTAAGGGGTGGGTGAGAGGGATGGGATTGTTGTATTTTAACCTGTGATGCTTTTAACTATGTTGTACCCTGCCCCGATTGCCAGTTCAGAGGGGCGGGCTATAAATAAAATTATTATTATTATTATTATTGACTATTAAGATATGAAATATATTCAATAAAGACTGAAAGGTAAGAGTAGCTTTAAGAAGTCACCTTGTTCCTGATTAAAGTCCATATTGCCAACTACACAAAAACCTATTTGGTACTACACAATTTATTGTCCCAATGCATCAAATATGTCTGATTTAACAGATGGGAAAGAGAAAGTATTCCTAAAACAAGGAAGTGTCTTGACTTCCTTCTGAGGTAATTTGCATTTACTCCCCTTCAGCCCCCCAAACACCTTTGCATACCTGAAACTTATCTGGCACCTTAACTGACATCCATCAAATTGCTAGCAACAGCTCTGATGTGTTCAGGCAAGGAAGGATGGAGTACAGCTTCCACCTGATTTGTTCTTGAAATATAGCTAATGATCTATGTGACACATAACTCCTAGAAAGATGAACTAAATAGCTTTCAATTTGTTTTTAAAAAAGACATGGTGGAACCTGAATATTAAATTTTAATTAGATAATCATTTATGCACTCAAAAATAAAAATCATGTATCTTTTCCATGCCTCTTCGCCTCTAATTGGAGTTGTAATCCTAATCATCACACTGCCTCACTGAAATGATAGGCAATGTCTTCACTGAACTGAACAGCCTAGGTCCCTATAAAATGCTTACAATGTGGAGTTTCTCATGTAACAAAGGCTATAGAATATGTACATAATGAGCAATAGTTGGACCTCAGTGACTAAAAAGATTCTGCTGGTCAGTCTGTGCTTTGCTTAAGCATGGTTGTATAGAGCAGAGGTAAAAACTATGTGGATTTCTCCCTTCTCCCCCACACACTGAAGCATTTCTACTTCAGGGGAAATTCTGGAGTAGCCCTGTAAATATTGAAAATGAAGGTAAAACCCAAACAACTCTGCTTTGGACTGGAGGGACACTTATCAATTACATATGCAAACAGAGATTTTTAAAAATTATTTTTAAAAACCATTACAGGCTTCTAAATGAGCTTCTGTGTCTGGTCAAATGTAAAATATTTGTAAGTTTTTCAGATGTATTGGAGTGACCTGACCTACTTCTTTTTAAATACACAAATAAATAAATAAACCACTTAACTCTTGCTTAACTTGTCAAGCCCACCTAAAGCTCTTTAAAACATCTGGGAGGTAGTTGCACTATCATATGATTGTAGGGTTGTATTTCCTTACCTCCCTCATTGTGTTTATAGATAATGCAGTGTAAACTGTGTATGTGTATATGGAGAGGAAGAGGCCATCAACAAGATTGCAATTTAGCAAAGTTTAGTCTAAAAAGAATGAACTATAAACAAAGACAAGCAAAGGCCACTCACTTTAGCCAAGAGCATGTTGCTTTCTGCCTGCTTTGTTTTCTTGACTGTCAGCTTTGTCCTCACAACATGTCCCCTTCTCCTCATTCATAGCTTCTCAGATCAAACTAAAAATCCATTGCACAAGGACAAAAGGGGGCAGGCACTGTTAAATGGGTAAAGAATTGGTGACAACTTTAATGCATAATAGAGGGGTCATAAATCAATCGTAAATCCACCATAATGCAATTGTAAATAAATCATAATGCTATTATAAATCAATCACTGCCAAAGATAACATCATTTACTTATTAATTAATTAATTAATTAATTTTCATATGTAGGCCACCTTTCTCCCACAAAGTGATCCAAGGAGGCTCACTAATAAAAAATTTTAAAAAAAATCTTTACAATACATTTTTTTGAAAACAATTTAAATCTGCTAACTAAAACAGTATGAAACTTCAGTCATGACAAGGTATGTAGATTGAGGCCAAGGGGACATGGCACCTGATGGTTCCATACTTCACCAATTGCTCTGTGCGGCTACTAGCTATACCTGTCTGTTAAGTCTCTGAGTGGTCCTTGTACCCCAGCCAATTAGTGTGCCTGACATTAAGGAAGCATGCTTAACACTTGATAATCCTCATGAGAAATCTGTACTTAGGACAAGAGGTTACTGTTAGAATAGAATATGGAGAAATAGAATGGTTCTCAATTACCAAGGGGATAAGCCAAGGCTAAATCTTATCACCCCACTCAGTCAAATTGTACACAGAAAATATCATATGAAGAGAAGGCTTAGACTTAGAAGGAGGAGCAGTGAAGACAGAAATAAGGAACATCAAGAATCTATAGTATGTGGATGTTACCATTCTGCTAGTGGAAAATATCATAGACTTGGAACAATTACTTAGGAAGGTCAAAGAAGAAAGTGCAAAAGCAGGTTTACTGCTGAACATAAAGTAAACAAAATAATGATCGTGATCATGAGAGATCTACATAAATTCAATTTAGAGAATGAAGAAATTGAAATAGTTAAAGATTCCCCATACCTTGGATCAAACATAAATCAGAATGAAGACTTGAGTCAAGAAATAAGAAGACTAGCAATGGGAAAGGCAGTGAAGAAAGAACTAGGCAAGATCCCAAAGAGTAAAGCTATACAACTGAGAACTAAAATTAGAATTATCCAATCCATTGTATTCCCCATCACCATGAATGGACGTGAGAGCTGGAAGGTGAAGAAGGTGAATAGAAAGAAAATGAACTAATTTGAGATGTGGTGCTGGACAAAAGTGTTGGGAATACCGTGGACAGCCAAAATAACAAGCAAGTGGGTCCTTGAACAGATCAGGCCTGAAATCTTTCCCTAGAAGCCAAAGTGATCAAATTGAGGCTGTCATATGTTGGCCACATAATGAGAAGGCATGACTCATTAGAAAAGACAACAACACTATGAAAGGTAGAAGGCAGCAGAGAGGAAAACTGCATGCCATATGGATAAACTCAATATAGGAGGCCATGGGTCTGGATCTATAGGTCCTAAGCAGAACAATGTAGGATAGGGAGGCTTGGAGATGTCTCACTCACAGTGTTGCTATGAGCCAGGATCAACTTGAGGGCAGTTAACAACAATATTACTTAAGAATTAATTTGTTTTCTCTCCCACTTTAGGATTTTCTCAAAAATGTATGCCTCAGAAATCAGATTTGCTAATTAAAGCCTATGTTTACCTTCCAGTGACCAATTAGCAAACAAAATCTGCAAATGCAAAATACATAAGTAAAATAAATCACATGACAAACAGACGGTTTTCTTCAATTTCAGTAGCAGTTTTGCAAAAACCAGTCTAAGTCCCCATTCACACTAAGAAAATAACTGGGTTATTTTCATGGCATGCAACATCTTACTCCAAGGCAAAGGTGAGAATCCAAATGCTGGGTAACAACTCCAACATACTTCACCACTGGATATGCTGGCTATACATGCTGGGAGTTACAGTCCAACAACACCAGCAGTGCCAAATGTTTCTTATTCTTTTCCTTGGAGTGAAACATTCTGATAGAGATGGCCATGGAGGCCACTGTGCCAGAACAGGTAGGCTCTTGTGGCTGCCTTAACCATAATATCTTTGTTCTGCAGAAAGAACCCCTCCCAGACTTCCATTTATGATAGAAAGTATCTGTGCTGCTTCTAATGTGTTGGTGGAAAAAGAAGGAAGGGAAAGAGAAAGGGGGAAAAGAAAAGAGCAACTGAAGTAGGGGGAGGCAATATTGTCTTCCTCCTTCTCAAGGGTTGACCATCTTGTGCCAATCTTGAATAGATTTAAGCATATACTTATCTATTTGTTACTGTTCTATATCAGTCTTAAAAGGGGTTTATTTTGACATGTGCCAATCCTGTATTCTGTGACTGTTATTTAGAAAATACTTCCTTGCTGTGGATATGCCTGTCTGCCTGTCTGTCTATCAGAAATCTGTTATTCATTTAGTGCAATTTCCTGTTCTTCTCAAACAACAACAAACATATGAACAAACAAAAAACAAGCACCAGACATATAAATACATATGTAGATTCTGCATTTGATGGCTCCCAAGATACTATGGAAGGAAAAAGTAAATCTCTCAAAATAGCATAACATGCATTTTTAAAACATCTGTTACAGCTGACGTCTTGAATAGAAACCAATATGTTAACTCAGTGTCTGGTCATTGAATTCTTAGTGTGTTAAAGAACCATACAGGAGCAGATGTACAGCATAGCCAAACAGATAGAACATGTGGACTACTGCTTTGTCCAAGGGAACAGAAAACAGACAGAGGTGACATAAATATAATTTATCTTTGCATGGGTCTGGCATAGTTTCAGCAGAAAGAATGTTGCTGGTTGTTTTTTTTTTAACATCACTATAATATGACAGTATGATGTATCTCTCTCTGTCTCTCTCTTTCTCTTTTTATCCAAGCTTTTGTTGGGTTAGATCCAGATTAAATCATATTTGGAGTAGATCCACTGAAATGAGTGGGACTTAAGATAGTTGTACCCTACTCTACATATTTGTTAGTCTGAAATAGTATACACAGGGATCTTGTAGCACTTTTGAGACTGAGTAAAGAAGTTGTGGCATATCCACAAACTCCAATCCATCAACAGTAGGCTGAACATAGAAAATGGCTTCCTTGCACACTACACATATTATAACATTGGTTAACACCCCATTCTCATGAGAATGCTCTTGGTCAGTTCATCACATCTTTCTGGTTTCCAGCCTGCACACACCATATTCCAAAATTCCCTCCAGCATTCATATGGTCATCCACCCATCCTGGCCCTAAGCAACATCTTTCCTCCAGCTTTGCTCCCTCAACAACCCTCATTGAAGCTGAACTTGTCATCTCATTACCCACAACTTTTGCATTTATATGGCAATTCATACAGTCTGATAATAAAGGTCCTTCCTGGCTACCAGTTCAATCCATCCACGTATCTGAGGAGGTAGACCAAGTCTACAAAAGTGTATGCCACAACTTCCTAATCTATATATGACTCAGTTTGGATTCAAACTCTTCTGTTATGATGTTGGAACCATCATTATTGTAAATGTGGTCATGAAACCCACTGTATGACCTTGTACAAGTCAAACTCTCTTTGCCTCAGAGGAAAGCAATGGCACACTTCCTCTGAAAAAATCTTTCCAGGAAAACCCTGTGACAGGGTAGCCTTAGGCAGTAGCGTCACTGGTGGGGTGACATCCCAGAAGAGAGCGTGGCATCTGGTTTGCTCCCCACAGGAGCTGCTTTGGCCTTCACGGGAGCTCCTGGGTCTTGCATGGGCATTTTGGGGGCCTATGTGAGAGCTCCTGCAGCCACACAGGTACTTGTAGGCACTGCTTGAGTGCTCCTCAGGCCTGTGTGGGAGCTTCTGGGACCATGCAAGAGCCCCTTGGGGCTGTGCGGGCACCATTCTGGGCCACACAGGAGTTCCTGGGCCCTGCCTACATGAGAGCTCTTGGAGCTTGTACATGCAAACAAACATGGAAGCTATTCAATATGTACAAAAATTGTGAGTTCTAAGCATATCTGTTCATGTTCTTACAGCAATCCTTTAAGGTAGGTCAGGTTTTATTATTCTGATAATGAAGAAGGCTGTAAAGTTGTGTAATGCTGAGCCACAATTACCTACTTCCTAGTTTCTTTCTATCCAACCTGCCTGTATGCTAAAGTCATCTGCTCCTGTTCTCCTCTGGAGGTCCCACCTATGAGGTGAAGTGTAGAAAACGGAGAGATGGAATTGTTGCTTAGGGAATCATTTTAGTGGCGGATTTCTGTATTTGAGGATGTTTACCTCGTCTCAGCTTTGAAATAACTTAGGAATCAGGAAAAAAAAGGTGGGTTTATTCACTTAGGCCTTCTAACATCAAACAATAAATCGTTTACTATTTATACTAATGTATAAGTCTAGAAATTTAAGTCATAAATTGACCCAAAAACTCTGGGTCAACTTGTGCAATGGTCAATTTAAGTACTGTATTTTATCTCTTATTCAAAAGAAGGAACCTTCTTCTGGTGAAAGGCAAGAGTATAATTTCTCCTGGAAGCACCAACCCCTTCTATTCTCTCAACCATCCAGACTTAAAAGTGAGTACAAAGAGTTATGTCTGTTGGAATTTTGTAAATTAGCTGACATTGTTTTGCTTTGCTTCATCCATTAGATCTTTTGCTTTATGCCCCTATGTGTTACCCTCAACTTATCTACAGGTCATATCAAAATTCATAATTTTGGCCCCCAAACCTGCCCTTGACTTATACATGAGGTTGACTTATAGTTGAGTATATACAATAATCAGTCACTGTATACAAAACCCTGCATTTTGTTATTTAGAGCATTTTAAAAGTTCTGGTGAATAATCATTCAGTGTCAAATTGTCCTAGGAAAGCTCTTTGTGCTACTGGATAAACCTTCCTTCCAAAGAAGAAAGATCAAATAGTCAATGCTTGTTGATCAATTCAAATCCAACATCATTGGAAAGGAAGAGTTAAAACAAGCTAGTGAGGTTTAATTGACCATTGAGAACAATTTAGTTTCCTCCAGTTTATAAGACCACCATCTGAGCATACCCATCTGTGTCATGTTGTTACTGAAACTGGCATTTCATGTCTCAAATTTTGTATTTTTATGTAATTTTTTAATTAAAAATGAAATTTTATTATTATTATTATTATTATTATTATTATTAACAATGGTATTTATACCCCGCCCTTCAGCCCTAAAGGCTCTTAGAGCAGCTTACAATTATTATTATTTTTAATTACATGGTTCCCTGCCCTCAGGCTTATAATCTGAAAAAGACATAGCACAAAAGGAGAAGGGAATGGCGGTGGGGAAGTGGATCAGACCCAGCAGTTCTTCTCTCCCTCTTAGTGCTGGACCAAGAAAGATGGACTAGAGGGAAGGCTTAGCTTCTAGGCCAGGCCAATGGAGCTGGGCATCTCTCCCTCCATGGCCACATGGCACCAGATGGACTGGAGGGAAAGCTCTGCTTCTTAGAAGGCACTTGGAGGGCAGAGGTCCAAGTAGCAGTATTTCACAAATATGTTTATGTGAAATCTTTCTTTGATATTTTACATGTTTTAAATAAAAAAAAAAATAGATAAATAATTTGGTGGTCACTATCTTGTTGCTTCAAATGGCTGTTAGCTCAGATACTTCCTTGAACCTGCAGCTTAACTATTGTCACATTTGAAATGGTACCATGCAGAACAACAAGAAGGCTGAGACACATATACATGGCGGTAGACACCTAACCAGTAGCAGTTAGGGGTTTCTGTGTGAATGGGCTAGTGAATCCATCCCAAATTGTATTCCTGTTTTTAGAGGTGCTAACCAAGATGCTGTGCCCTATCCTTCACAAACAATTCAGGACCTTGGATAACTTCTTGAAAGCTGCATCTAAAGTCTGGAGCAGATTCACCACCTTGCTTATGAAGAAGCCACCAGCTGCCACTACACCTGCCCAAAGAGGTCTGAATGAAACAAGGACTATTCAGCATGTTCTGATAAAGGTGTAAGAGTTATTACTCACACTGAGACAAGGACTAATAATGAAGACACTAGTAGTGTACTATGCTTTATATAGCTTATTGAAATAATAAAAATAATAAATTCGATCCCACCCTTTGGATAATCCCAAATGCTGCCAGACTAGCTTTCTCTTTCTTTTTAAAGAATGTTATTGATGTTAATATGACGTGAATGGTATCAAAACTTAGTATTGCACAGAATAGTACACAAGAGAACTTGGCAGACAGGATTGTACCTGCAGTACTGAAAATGTATGTAAAACTATTTCCAGAAGATCTACAATACCATTCCAAGTTGACAGTGAAAACTACAACATGCAAAAACATTTTGAGACCTCTGCTTGACTTCTGGGGCAGATGTGTGTGAGAGAACAAAGGTTGATTCACACCATCCAGAGTATGAAGGTAGGAATTTTTTTTTTATAGGCTGGACAGTATATTTTCTGTATATCTTACAAATTTAAGGCTTTGAATTGTGTAAATACCAGTATATTTTAATGTAGAACTGAAGTGCTAAATGTTTGTGTGTCAGACTGTGAGAAAGCCAGATGTTTGTGGGTCAAACAATGAGTAAGAACATGATTACCATCTGAGTCTGGGTGTTTAGCCAAGCTGACTCCTGTGAAACTTGACTGCATAATTTGTGATAGCATCTGCAAAATAAAATGATTGCAGAAAAAGTTATGTAGAGAAAATCATAAATTGGCGGCATATGTAGAGAAGGCCAGTTGCATGCTTGTATGGATAATTAGTGGTCATGTTGTTGTTGTTGTTGTTGTTGTTGTTGTTGTGTTTTCAAGTAATTTCTGATTTATGGTGACCCTAAGGCAAACCTGTCATGGGCTTTTCTTTGCAGGTTTCTGCAAAAGGGACTTGTCATTGCCAACCTCTGAGGCTGAGAGTGTGATTTGTCCAAGGTCACCCAGTGGGTTTATGGAGGAACTGGGAATTGAACCCTGGTCTCCAGTCCTAGTACAACACTCAAACCACTACACCATGCCGTATTGTGGTCATGTACAAAATGCCTATTACACTCTTATGTGAATGGATACTTAGTGACCATCTTCAGAGTCATTATTCAGTGCTCAAACCACTTCACCATGCTAGGTTAAATATTATATAGGCTTTTAGATATTACATTGTAGCACACTGCTTGTTACTGAGTTTTAAGCAATGTCTCTGTTTTAAATGTCTGTGGAAAACTACATTTTTTCTCAGTGAATGCTTGTTAGAGATAAAACAGATGATATGTGAGTTTTTAAAGAGATAATTATGCTATAATGCTGTTTAATTCCTTAACATTGTAAGTTAATGAAGTTTCCTAAGATGAATATGATGCTTGTTTCCTTACATGCCATATAACATATGGTACAAATGGAGTATTGATAATACATCTGCCAGTTTGGGCTACACTGTTGTCCACAAGTTGTGAACTTAGGTAGCCAGAAGATAACAAAAGGGGCCTCCAAACTCACAAAGGTTGACAAATGTAAAAGAATCCTCAGTCCCTCATGCTTCCATGTAAATCTTCAAAAAACCCTATTTTCTCCTGTTTGTGAGAAAGTCAGTAAAAACTGCACTGTGGTTGAAGACTATTTACAGTTTGGGATTGCACTTTTGCACTTTGTGCGAGAGAGAGAGAGAGAGAGATTTTAAAAAAATATCCCAGAATGGCAAACAGAAAATACCCCCCCCCCCTCTATTTGTAACCTCTTCCTCCTCCTCTTCCTATTCCTCCTCTCCCTCCTTCTCCTTCTTCTGAAGAGATTCAAGAAATTGTCAGGACTAGAAAGTCAAATGTTTATGGGTCCACTTGAATTAAGCAAGTGATAATATCTTAGTGCATTTGAGGACTGTATACTGGCTGTTGAATATGTTCAATTTTCTTTCACAAACAGTTCTCAAAAGTAATTATCTGGTAGTCTTTCCACATTCATGTTGATTAGATTTCATTGTTCTTGTTTTTCTGGCTATGGCTTAAATGTTATATCTTTCTCAGTACAAAATATTTCAAGAGCTAAAAACTAAGGAAATATAATAGGGCATCTTTCCCTTCTTCCAGTTATTTTTCACCCTTGCTTTTTACATAATGCTTCATGTGACATTATTCAGTTTCATTTCTACGCTACAGGCAAGTTCTCCAATTTTATCAAGATAAATTTTTATATTCCTCCCATTGCATTTATCCATGTCAGGTCACTCTGTATTGATCGAAGGGGTTGAGATAACCTGAATGTGTGTTTGTACTCATCATAGGGAGAGTGCCTTCCAAATGCTTGGACCAGATTTATCTGATTTTCTCTCTCTCTTTATTCCTCCGGGAAAAATTAATGGCAACAGGAAATCTGCAAACATTTAAAATGGATATATGAGATTATTGGGGGGTGGAATGCCTTTTCTACAAACAGAGCTTTTGAAAGAAAAATAATCCAGAGTATTTGGGACTAGTATGTAGCTAACTCAAGCCACATTTTAAAATAAAGCACAAAATAAATATCACACCCTTTAGCCTAGTATTAATTAAGGCCTTGGGACTAATAATGAGAGATACCTTTGTGGCATAGACAAGGCTGGCACTAGATGCTCACTTTCCTACATAAGTCAAAGGCCTGAAACAGATGGGCAGAAGGGGGCAGCTTCCAGCTGTTCTGGGGGTGTATCTTTTAGACAACGTATACCCTAAATTGTGCTGAAGCTTCCCCAGGGCCATTTTAGGTGGCCCCCAAAGGAGCTGATGTTTTCCATTTCTTTCTGTGGTCCATTTGGGATTACAGTAGTGGTCGCTCTTGGGGACGTGGTGTGTTTTCACCATGTCCCTAGGGCAATTGGGCCAGGAGCCACATCTGGTCACTCCTTCCTGCCCATCTATTTCACTCAAAGCCAACTTGAAGGCATTTAACAATAGTGTCCTCCTAAGTTTAATTATCAAGGTTTGTTAAAATTAGTTCATAAATGGCTATTCTAGAAGGGAAAAAGACAGGAGTTTCATTTTTTACCCCTGAGTTACCCAAAGTAGTTAATGGGTTAGTTTTAGAACCTTGCTACTATCTGGTTCCATTTTTTAAAAAAATAATGGAAGCATGATTACAGCAAAAATGAAAAAAGAAAGCAGAGCAAAATGGACGAACGGTGAAATACATATAACATGTACATAGGCTAGGTATGTATACTAATATAAACTGACCATTTTTTTTTTTTAAAAAAAGTTTTTTAAAATAAAAATCTACAAAATACATTTTGATTAATAGCTGAAGCAGTAAGATCTGCTGACCAGTGAACAAAAATATATGTTGTTCATCTTTTCAACCTTTCCATAGAAGTCTTTTAGCAACAGTAAGAACAATAAGCAGGATCCAAACATACTGCCATTCATTACATTTTGCATCACAGGGATATAATTTACAACAACAGGTCTGTCTACAAATGCAAATATTTTTCCAATGCAAAATTGATACTTTGTAATACATCCAGTGAAGTGAGATTTTTCTACTAGATACAGCACATGTCAAGTCTGGTGACTGTGACCAAGTATATAGATCTGTGAAGCATAGCAGAGAAATATACAGATAAACCCCTTATTTCATTTCTTATTCAGTTTTAACTTGAAATTTAATTTCTCATCAAAGAGGAGCGCAGTTTTAATGCTTATGGTCGAATACTTGCTGTAAACAAGAATATGCAATAGTAATATTTTCTGATATGGATTCCTTTTCAGGAAAAAAACAACAACAACACCATAATATATTTTGACATTTTCAAACATATCTCCTCCTGGCATGCATCACACCACATGCACAGGAAAGCAAGAATATTGATAAATTCTTTGTAGGCTTTTAAAAAAATATATGGTTGAAGAGAAATGACTGTTTCTAATTTCTAATGACTGGATTCAGTTGTGCTATCTGTACTCTGGTCTTTTTTATAATCTTGCATGTAGTAAGCTAATTACCAGTCAGAGTCGAAAGCATTCAGAAATAGGACCTTTCCCAGGGTCTGGCTTGCACTTTTTCTCCCCCTGTGTAACACTGCAAATCTATCAGCTGTTAGCTGGATATTGAACAACAGCTGCCATCAACTGCAAACATCCGGCTTCTGCTGAGCAACATAAAGAGTCAATTGACAGACGCAAGCTTCAGAATGCCTAGGAATGCATCCACAATTACAATGTCTTTCTGAGGGGTTTAATATTCTAACAGAAACAGAAAACGGAGGTGGGGGTACAGGATGAGCCACTTAGACAAAATGGGCTGTGATTTGTTAATTTAGTTTCCTGTATATTCCAAAAACAGTTGCAGTGTCTTGCAGGATTTAAAATCAGAGCTTGAAAGTTGGGTAGGGGGTAGGGGGTGGGATGTTGGACTCAGCTCCACAATCCCTCTACCTAGTTTGGCCAATGTGGGATTCTGAAAATTATAGCCCCCAAAATAATATTTTCTAAATTTTCTGTAAATGCAGTTTCTGCTTTCAGGAAGACCTAAACAAAATTCAAATCTAATAAACAAAAACACTTTGTCAATAAAGAGATACAGTCCAAAAGAAAAGCCAAGGGTTTGTCTAAGACCAGCCCTTGATAATTACACTCAGCCCTCTGTTTTGGTGGGGGTTCAGTTCCAAACACATGCGCGCGCACACACACACACACACTTCAAAAACCAAAGAACCTCAAGTCCCATTATCATGGTGACTTGTATGTGGCTGCATCAGCACAGCTGTGAGCATGCATTGCAACTGACAATGTAGCCAAGGGTCTAGTGAGGGGAATTTATAACTAGCTCAATATTGCGAGATGGGCCAGCTACAACACCCCTGTGAGGTCGTCTCCCATTGTGTATATCGAGAAGACCAGGGGTTCAAGAAATGGAGCAGAGACGGGCTTGTCTAATTAATATCCAGTTTATTAAAGAGAAAAACACACACAGTTCATTAACACACACACATTCATACAAGGCTCAGAGAAAGCAAGGATTTGGCATGGGACAGAACTAGAGAGATACTTTACCAAATATGAGGCTTCTTCCAGAGTCCAAATGATGTGAGATGGAGATGAGATTCAGTCATGGAATGAAAATGTCTGGGCTGGGAGCTGGACCAGAAGTCAGAGGGACATGGGTTCTACCTGCAACTGGACTAGCAGGACTAGCAGCACTGATGGCAAGAATCTAAGGGTTTTTAAAGAAAAGAATTAAGCCTTTGGCAAAGGGTGTATAATTGCATGAATGACAACTCATCAGAGGTGTCCTATTTTGTTGGGGGACTTGAACTGGTCTGACAACCTTCAGAGGAAGGGGTAAGCAGCTCAAGGAGGGCAAACATTGCACCTCTTGTGGAGTCGAAAGCTTTCATGGCCAGCATCCATAGGTTTTTGTGTGGTTTTAGGGCTATGTGGCCATGTTCTAGAAGAGTTCCTTTCTGACGTTTCGCCAGATGCCGGCAAAACGTCAGAAAGGAATTTTTCTAGAACATGGCCACATAGCCCCAAAATCCCACGGAAACTATTGCACCTCTTGATTGCATGGGCATAATGATAATCTTATTTGCAACTTCCTAGACCATCTGGAAGCAATATTTGGTAAAAGGTGTTTTCCCCTTAGTGAGTACATGTCCTCTTGCTTCACCCACAATGGTGGACAGTTGACCAGGGTTAGTCTAGGGGTCATGCGGGATATCATTTATACCAAAATTTCTTCCTTCTTTTATGTGAAGCACCACAATCTACGCCATTTAGTCTTGTCAAATTAGTGTTGCAGGAGATCACCATGACATTATTCTCTGTATCTATAATGATACTTCTGCTCATCATATTTTCTTTTTCTCTACAATGGGAAGGGAAGGGACTACGTTTTATCAGCATGCCATATGGGATCCTGACAGACATTGTATTAAGGAATTCTGATTAATTACTGAAATGGTTGAGGTCATGGCACTAGTCATTTCATATTACTATTAGAGTAACTCTACCCTCCTCATACCATCTTGACTAAGGACAGGAACAACAAAATGCAAGCATGTTATTAACATCTCCAATTTTAATCCTGTTTGGTTTGTAAGATCTTGTCTGATGAAGAAGCCAGTGGAGCTTTAAAAGCTTGCAGTAAGCATTCCGGTTGACCAATAAAGGTATCACTGTTTGGTGGATTTTTAATTTACCCTTGAGGTAGGTAAGAGTGAGAATGGTTTCCACAAGGCCATTGGCCAGCTCAGTTCCCAAACAAACCCTTGACTGGCAGAGCCAGAGCTAAATAACAAAATCTTTCCATCTAAGTGCAGTATCACAGAAGGTATTACCAAAAGAGTCAAGAAGTCTGAGGTATAGGGTATCAGACAGGCAGGTTGATAAGGCAGTCCAAGGTCAAGGGTTCCAGGTAATCAAGATGGGTCAGCAATCCAAGAAGCAAGGGTTCAGGAGTCAGAGACAGACTCTTTTCTCAAGAAGGTCAGATAATCACTGGCAACTAGACACACATGTTCCAGCTGCCTAAATAGGCAAGAAGCAGGTGTTCAGGTGTGTCTGATTAGCAGTTCGTTTCTGATAAAGCCTGTGTGACCTTCAAAGGCCTTCCTTTTTGGCTTGATGCTTCCTGAAGGAAGGCACACTTCCCTGGTCCTTCTCTGTGTCCTCAGACTCAGCCACAGGCACCTGCTGAATCTCCGGAGAGGCCCCAGACTTTGCTACAGCATAACAGGGCCTTCCCCAGGCTCACCAATTGCGGGTTCAGGTCCCAGAGGTTCTGGCTCATCCTCTGAGTCATCCTCCAGGCTAGGCATGACAGCCATCCAGCAAACTTCATAGATGAGTGAAACTGGAATATGAGTCTTCATAGGTCCCTATTCAATGTATGGTCATTTATACCATCAGTATATGCTCATCTCTCCTGATTTGCAGGGTATACATTCCAGAAACACACACACACACACCCTGTGAACCAGAAATATTGCAGATATTTAAGCCCCATTGGTTATAATGGTGGTGAATTCCTGTGTGCTCCGTTGTGTGTGTGCCATGGGGGCAGGCACCATTTTGTCCCTTCTCACTTGCTGTCCACAAAGGACCGAAATCAAAGACTCTAAGTCCGCAAACGGGGAGGGACGAGTGTACAGTATATAGTATCTCCTTTGTCTCTGCCCTAAAGTTGACTTTAAGACAGAGAAAGACTATTGCTTTTCTGTGTTTATATGTAAAAACAAATTGACATTCATGACAATATTGTCTCAGAAAGCAAAGTTATTGCTAACAGAAGGGTGTGTAGTTTTGTGTGTGTGTGTGGTTTTTAAAAATGAACTTAGTAAAAGAGAAAGCTGGAATGTTGCAATACCCTTGGAAATGTTGGTTACCACTTCAGCCTAACCCATTAGGTTTTCTGAGGCTGTGGTATTTGGCATAATTTCTTCTGTTCTTTTGATAAGTACCTAAACAGGATGTCCTTGTAAATTAAATGAAAAACAGCTCTGGAAGGTTTCCTCCCTTAGGAATAAGTATTAAGATTGGCAGATGGTTTAAGTGGAAGTACACAGGAATGCACTTTAGCCAGTACTTGGAAATTGTTCCTGCAGATATTACTGAGGTAGATGCATAAAGTCTCACTGGGGATCTGCCTGCAGTGAGTCAGTTTTTAATGGCCTCGAACAGAATACTTTAATCCAAATCATTTCAAAACCACCACAGTCTTGACAATTGAAATTAAAAAATAATTTGCAAGTAATGATAATCTAATTTCTCTCATGTTTAATTTTGGTAATATACTCTAGTAGTAATTTAGCTCCAATAATACCAGAAGCCTTTTTGGATGGTGCTGTTTCAGTGGTTCTCAGCCTTTGGTCTTCCTAACATTTTCAACTTCAACTCCTAAAAATCGTAGTTAACATGGCAAATGGTTAGAGCTTCTGGGAGATGGGGGAAAAAAATCCCTGGAAGATTCACATTTGAGAACCATGGCCCTATTTTCTCCTTTTTCCTACCTACATCTAGATCTGATTTGGCAATAGTTCTGCTAGACAATTAGATAACCTAGCATCCTGAAACACATTTAAGAAATCAGTGAGGATCAAGACAGAACAGAAATCAGCATCCGTGATGACCAAGGATCAGATTCAGGAGTAGTCATGATGACTATGCAGCAAAATACAACAAAATCCAAAATTGATAAAATAGTGACCCAATCAAAATGCACAAAATACATCAAGAAAGCTCTTGAAACTTTACTGGCTTCTTCATCAGACAAAGATATTAAAAATATACAGGGGAAAAAAAGTGACTATAGCCCAAAGCAGACTGGCCCAAAGGACTGCAGCAACCACAAACTGGATTTTCTGGTCCAAAAAGAAGTGCAAAATGCTTCTTATGTTAGAGTCATAAACCTATATTTTTTTCTTAGTTAATTCCGTTGTCAGTTAAGATGCACTGCAGGGATCTTAATGCAAGCAGAGGCCACTTATTTTCCTGGCCATGTAGGTCCAGTGACAAAGGGCAATAAAATACAGATAATAACATTTCAATTCCATTTGGAACAGAAAAATAACTTTCCTTGAGATCCAGGTGGTCTCTGTCCTGTTCAAAGCTCATTGCCCCTTTTCTTAGGCAGAGCACATGGAATTTCTCAAGAAATCCTTGTATTGTTACATCTGGAAATACTTTTAGGTGTTGTATAGGTAAAACTTGCTAAATGTAGTCCAAATGAAATAGTTTTACCTTTGTTAAACATAAAAATCTGGAAAAAAAATCCCCGTCTATTATCTTCTTCTTGTTAAGTTTTCCCTGTTATGGCAAAATTTGCAGTCTTCAAATCCAGGAAACATACTCAAGGTTAATTGTGTTGGCCATGCAACAAAATACAAATAAAATACAGCAAAATAAAACAAAATACAAAATGCAAAATTTTATGATCTGCCTTTTATTGCCCTTTGTCCCTAGAATCACATGGCCAAGAAGGGGAATGCTCTCAGCCTGCACTGAGATCCCTGCAGACCATTTTAGCTGAAAACAGATGTAATATGTGAGACATAATGTTGGCCGGTTACTCTTACACGGTCACTTTTCTTCTTCAAATATGATTTTTAACATCTTTGCCTGATGAAATTTTGAAAGCATGCATGATACATTTGTGCATTTTGCTTGGCCAGTAAATGCATCACTCTTTTGTAGGCCATGGATCATGTTTGCTGGACCATAGTGATTGTCTGTTTGCTCACCTGATTTAGGGGTAGTCCACATTGGACAAATAAAACACCTTTCAACTGCTTTGAAGGTGGAGTGTTGAGATGACACACAAGGAGAAAGCAGTTGGGAAGCAAAATGAAGCTGTGCTCGGTGGCTAAAAAGTAAAACAAAAAGAAGTTGGGATACTTTGACTCAAGGCAGAAAACGCACATATTCATACCAGCATGTAAACAGCCAGGTGTTAATGCAGGGCTGTGGCAAAGCAAAAACACCAATAACATAATGGATGAAATTACAAAATACACAAAACAGACAGTCCAACATGGAGCATGGGGTGAAGGGTGCATGTATGAGCATGCTTTGCCTCTAGGCACACCAATGCACTGTATATGTAGTGCATCACACATGTGACTGTGTGGCTGATTATATGGGTGGGCATCCAATGGACTGGTATCTGGGTGGGAAAAGAGAAGGAACAGAAAGTTGCTGGTGGTATATTTGTGTGATGGTGTTCATGCATGGTGGGCAGGTGGCAAAAATAATAATAATAATCACATGGTAAGATTTGACTCTGCATGGTGTGGACAGCCTGTGGGTGTTTGGGCCACCTTTGGTGCAGGCAGTGCAGACAGCGGGGTTTCAACCTGCTTTCAGATAATGCAGTATGGAGATGCTTTTTCCTGCCCATTTGCTCTGGCCCTTAGTAATGTATGGGCTTAAAACAGTGGCTTACCTTTCCTGAATTCAGTGTTAATTTGGGAGGCAGCTAAGTCCTATCACATAGAAATTGCCACCAAATCACCACCCAGTTCCATCCCAGATGCAGCCTGGGTCCTCTAAGCTCCTTTGGTGGCCATTTTTAGACGTTAGACATGGAAACGGCTTACAGGACCTTGGTTGCATCCAGACAGACCCAGGCCATGATTTGGCAGTGATTTCTGTGTGATAGGACCTGGCTGTCTCCCAAATTAGCACTGAATCTAGGAAAGGTAAACCACTGTTTTAACCCCATGTGATAGGATCCTAAGTGTCTCCATTGATCAGCTCTGTATTATGATGGATTGCCTCTGTTTTTCTACCTTTCTGGTAATTTGTTCTACAGAACTCTCTCATCTTCTTCTAACCTACTTTTTTATTGCCTCATTGTCATTCCAAGACTTGAAAAGGAACTAGTTCTGTAAAATAAATTGATCTGTATAAAGCCAAGTGACTTTGGGCTTGGAAGCAGTACAAACAGAAACAGAGCTTGGTCACAAATGCATTTTTTCCATGACTTGATGATTGTAACATAAACTGTATAATGTTTCTGTCTGAATAAGTACATCTGAATGAACATTTCCAAAACTGAACCTAGCATTAGGCAGCATGAGTCAATTGCCTCAGATGGTACATGCTGGATTAGGCACCACCGGAAATTTCTTGTATATTTCTACTGAACCCCTTATTTTTCTTTCTCTCTGCTGGAGGATATCTGCAGTCCATGCCACATGTCTTGGGTGCTAAATTGTTATTTTGCCTCATGCATTATAGATGTTACTGTACCATTGAAAACACTGAAGTAACTCTCACTTGACAGTCAGGTTTTGGAGTTGGGATATGTGAGAGGTTGCCATCTCCTTGTCTTCAACACCAAAATGTCTCGGAGCAGCACAGACAAAACTTGCACATCACATATCCTCCGACAGTCCTGATTTGGCTGGGATAGTCCCAATTAATTCCCTGCCAACACACTTTTCGGCTGCTTTTTAAAATGCCCTGTTTCTCTCTCCTGCTCCCACTTTCATTCTTTGTCCTTATGCCCATTTTGCACTTTGAACTGGAAATTCCATTCAAAGTGTAAAAATAATTTGCACTCAATTGACTCAGCAGAGGAGAGGAGAGGAGGGGTGGAATTTTGCCCTTCCTCATAGAGTCAGGCAAAAGCAAACTGCTGCACACTGCCTTGTGTCTTTATTCTCATTAAAAACTTTAGCCATCTTGACTGTATTCAGATACTGCTTGGCCATGTGTACTGATTTTCATCTATGAATTATTAGAGGGTATGTTATTACCTTGCACATAGCACCATTCAACTGAATAGCATTCATTAGGCCAGTAGTGTCAGCAGGCATGACTATTCTGCACATGAAAGTGCATAGCTATGTGCTCAAGGCTATAAAAGGTACGTGATGGCAAATTATGGCAAATCCAGATATTGATTCCAAGTGCAGAACAATGGATGTCTACTACACTTTATGGAACATTCTCTGAAATAGCTGAAAATAATTGCACTGACTTCATAAGAGAATTGTTTTTGCTTGCAGAAAATAGAATCTCATACACATCAAGGTACTGTCAGGTAAAGTTCCCTCTCCTCACCAACTGTAATCTAAGTAGCATTTGACACTCATTTGTAACATATGTGTAAACACTTTTTAGAACAAAAGGTACTCATAAGTCCTCAGCAGTCCTAGAAAGGAGATGAAGGCCAAGCAAAGTAATGCCACTGGGACTGCCAATTGATTTAACAGTTCTGCAAGATTTTTTTAACAAGCTCTACAAATAAAAGACAAAAAGGTGGGACATACAAAGAGTAGAGAAATCATATCCTTTTCAAATAATTGGAAGCAAAATAAAACTATGATGAATTCATATTATGCCATACATATACCATTAGTATGGAATCAGCAATCACAGATATTTTATATATGTTGACCAATAAATATAAAATACATATATACATACATTGTACTATGGCTGAGATAGGTAGTTGCTTTATGTGTTACCAGTATCTTCTGCACATCCAGTGGGACTCAGGGATGAAGATTTTCTTTTGTTGTTTGTTGTTAACTGCATTTGAGTCAATCTCAACTCATGGTAACTCTGTAGATGATATATCTTCAAGACTCCCTAGGCTCCACTGCTCTGCTTAGGTCCCGTAAATTCATACCTGTGACCTCCTTAATAGAGTTCATCCATCTGCCATGTGGTCATCCTCTCTTTTAACTTCCCTCCACCTTCCCTAGCATTATTGTCTTTTCCCATGAGTCTTGATGTGGCCAAAGTACAAAAGCCTCCGTTTAATCATCTTAGCTTCCAGGGAGATTTTGATGGAACCATTGTAAATGTTAGTTTTAAATATGCTTTGACATAACTGAGGATGCAAGAGAAACAAATGTACCAAAGTCTTATAGCCATTCATGCAGGATTAATTTGTGATTCTTTGGCTTCTGCCTAATGTGCTTTGTGAATCATATCCTAAAAGCAGCCGTGTTCTTAAGCAATGATCTAGCATGTCATCAATCAGTGTCAGGATGTAGAATTGACAGGTAGGTCATTTGTGAAAGTAATAAATACATGTAGATTGATCTTAGTAAAATGCCTTTGAAGGCCATGTCAATGGCTAGGTTAAATGATTAGATTACTTTATGAAAGAAAGATTATGAATGGCTGCTTCCTGTGTTGGTGAAATGGAATTTCTGCTTTCAGAGGAAGGCAGAGGAGACCTCTTACTTTCATGCCATTTTTGTGTGTTTCCCAGAAGCACCTGCTAGTTCTTTGAGGAACAGAATACTGAACTAGATGGGCCTTTCCTAATTATTATGTAGCACATCAACTCACGAACAGGGGGAACTGGCACTGGGCCCAGGGCAAGTTGAATGATTCCCCCTCCCAAACTTCCTACAAACCAAATGCTGCCACTTTCTTTAAACAAGCTTTTAATTCACTTTAGGTTTAGAGTGAGAAAGACTGAAACACTTAACCAGAGTAGGAGATCAGCATGCAAAGGGCTCATGTAGCAACTTTGAGACTGACTGTACAAAAGAAGTTGCAGCATAAGCTTTTGGAGACTTTCTAGATTATTGCACTACACTCTTATAGTGCTGCTATTCCACTTTGAATGCTTGGGCTGCCTCCTGTTGCATTCTGAGATTTGCAATTTAAGGAGAGGCATTTAGAATTCTCAGCCAGAGAGCTCTTAGACCTCAATGAACTAAAAGCCTCAGAAAGCAACAGGAAGCAGCCAGATCAATGAAAGTGGAATAGCAGCACTATAAGAGTGTGGTGCAGTAATGTAGCATATCTCTTTCCTCAGATGCATGGAAGGAAGTAGGCCAAGTCTATGAAAACTTATGCTACAACCAGTGGCATCCCAATCCCCGGTGTCACCCAGAGCAGGGGATGGGGCTGCTGTGTAGTTGGGCCAAAATGCCACACTCACCCCTTTTCTTTTGTTTCTGTGGTATGGACTCCTCATGAAGAGACCATTGCTAATATGGGAAATCAGGGCCAGGCATGATTGGATTCATCTCGAGCCTTCCTGTGAAGAGACTGCCCGCACTGCAGGGTATCAAGGCTGGGTGTACTTGTTCTTGTCCTTTGCTGCCACATCAGCAACACCCTCATGAGGAGACAGCTGCAGCCACAGGGAAACAGGGCTGGGTCAGCTCACCCCTCACCCCAGTAGGAGGATGACTCTACGGGGTGTCACACCTCTTCTAGGGTGTGACCCAGTGCAGGTTCCACCACCACATATTCCTGGCTACAATTTATTTTGCACAGATAGGGGCTGTACAGACCGGCACTTTATGCTGGCCTGTACTCAAACTAGGGTTGAGTGTGCAGATGCTTGAAGCCCTAGTTTCGCTGCCCAGGCACCATTATGACATGTGCCCATCTATACAACACGCACCATGATGACGCTCATCATGCGCAGCGCCTAAAGAGTGCTGCATACAAGGGGTGTCATCATGGCATGTGAGCACACCTTTTCAGGGCTTCTTTTTCCTCCCTGCAGGGAGCGGATTGCTGCCACGGAGTGTGGTTGCCACAGCAACAATCCAGGGTAAAAGGGGCGGCTACATGCTGCCCATCTGTAGAGCCCCTTAGTCTCTAAGGTTCTATAAGATCTTTCATATTGATATTCCATACTTACAGGACTACGTTTGTGAATTCTACCCCCGGAGTAGGAGAGTAAATCAAAGTGAAAATAAACTTGAACATCTTTGGTACTACTACATTATTAAACTAATAAGTAGTTTGAATGGAAGCACACTATCACTGATCATCAGATTATTTGTTTACAATATAACATAATTTTATATTTAGTTTACAAAAGTGAAAGATACTTTTTTTTCAATGGTGTGTTAGGTTTACAGGGAAACTGATTTGCAATGAAGCATTCAATAGCAAGGATAAAAATCTATTGTAAGGATACAAAACTGTCCTTACCCTTAGTGCTAGTGCATCACTGTTCTTCTGTTTCAGCCCCTTCTGTCCATCAGATTTTTCTTCTTATAATAACGATTGAGCATATGATGGCCAGCTTTTACTGTCTTCCTGACTCTTACATGCTGATGTTTTTAAGTTCAAGATAAATAAACTTGTCTGAAATTTTTTACTTGAAAACTTATTTTCTTGCTCTTTTTTCTTTTCTTTTTAATAATAATAATAATAATACATTTTATTTATTTTTTAAAATTAAATTTAATTGTACTAAACATCATTATTAAACATCAAATCAGAAACACCACAAGTCAGGGTCTATCAATGCAACAGCTATAGAGAAGAAATTTGTGCAACAAGTGTATCTTATTCTGAAGCCCTAAGAAAATCTGTTGTCATCTGTAATTTTCTTGTTCCACAAGAATCCTGACTATCCTAGTATCTAACAACACTGCTCGTGTACAAGAAAGTTTAGATTTTTTTAAAAAAATACACAGTCCTATCATATTTGTCTGGGGTAAAATCAATTGACTTTTAAATGAAGGACTGCAGCTAAAATCAGCTTCTTGCATGAATAGGTTACTGGTTGTAAAAAATAATTTGTCTGGAATAACAGGAGCCCTTTCACACTATACAATGATTCAACTTTAGCTGCATCCTACGGAGTTCTGGAGCTTGTAGTTGGTGAGGTAATAGAGATCTTTGACAGAATTTTAAATACCTCTCTATAAACTGCAAATCCCAGGATTTCACAGAACAGAATCATGACAGTTAAAGTTGAATCACGTATGGTGGAAGGACATACCCTACTATATTTCCCACTAATTCTCTGTTGTCTGCTTCTTAACTGCTTTTAAAATATCCCAGTTTCTCTCTTCTTCTCGCACTTTCCCACTTTGTCCTTGGCTTATTTCAGTTAATTCAATTAACTCAGTGGAATGGGAAGAGAGGAGGAGTGGAATCCTGCACTTCCCAGTAGAGTTTGGCAAAAGAAAGTAGCTGTAGCCTCTCTTAGCTGTGTGTTCTTTCTCATTAATAGCTTGTTTGTGTGTTCTTCCTCATTCATGTTGGAGGTTATGGAAGGGTCCTTGCTCTGTGACCTTATATCATTATATATTTCCCTTCAGATTTATCTTCAATATATATAAGACTCTTCTTTTAAACTAGGGGTGGAAACTGCAGGCCCCTTTTTAGCCCTTTGCGAAGTACCTGGGCACTCCACAGTCCCACTCCCCACAATTCCTTCCAGTGAAGAACTTGAAATGCTGTTTTGCTTCTTGAGGCTATCCTATTACTCAAAACATTATGTTGGATTTACTGCTATGGCTCACGTGGGGATCAGATGAGTAAAAAATTTCCTGAAGTCTGTGTCCACCATTAAACCCTGGTGGGAAATCAAGAATCCTCTTGTAATATAAGAAGCTGTCCCCCTGATTCTTTATAGTCTTACTCTTCTGGCACCATTTTCATGCTCTGCTTGCTTTACCCATTGATATATTCAGTTCCAGTTGTTAGAAAGTTGGCAACAATCATGGCTGCTCATTAAAGGATGAATTATATAGGAAATGTAATTTTGAGCTAATGGAGGAAAGAACCAAATTGATGTTTTAAAAATCCAAGTAAACAATATACCATGGTGCAAGTGCATGTTGAAGGTAGTGCTCTACATTCATTTTCATCTATTAAGATTTTCATTCATTCACAGCTGCTTCCCAGGTGCAGGATGTTGTTGGTCAAAGAGCTTTGCTATCTGAAAGATGTAAAACAGTCTCCTCCAATCTAGAGCCATCCAGATGTTTTTTGGTTTTTTGGAACACTATGTCATTTGGGGCTGAGGGAAGTTGTGGTGCAGAATATCTGGAGCACACCAGCTTGGGAAAGGCTGCATGAAAACCATCAGAAAGGAATGCTTCACAATCCATCAGCCAATTGAATTAAACTTAGCTTAATGTATGACAATCAATACCTTGTTTAGTAGACCTAGAGAGCCTGAGACTTTGACTACACTTTGGGGAGACAAATCAGATACAGAAGATTGACTTTAGGAGTCAGCAATGTGCTATAAGCCAGTCACTCACAATTATACAGCACGTTCTGGGAATCCCAGTGTCTCCCCTCATACTGGAACAGTTAGAGCGGAAACAGAGGTCTGAAAGGCCAGCGAAACAGAACTACTCATTCATTTGGTGATGGATGCAAAGATGTTTTCCTCCCTCAGGGAGGATGGAGGAGGAGGAAAGAATAAAAGAGATAATAGCATATCATGTCAGCAGCTTTCCCCAGGAACTGCAAAAGTCATTCGCTATTCTCAAGGGAGTTGGAGAGATAATGCTTTTGGAAGCTTTGCTTTACACACAGGAAGTGGAGGCCTGGGAATGTTAGGAGGGAAAAATGCAACACAATATCAGCAAAATAAATGGAAACAGAGCAGGATAATAAATATAGAAGAGCTAGTAACTAGTATTCAGGCTTTGTTATCTTTAGGACTAGATGAATTGGCTTTCTTTCTCATTTAAATGATTTAAATATAAAAGTAAAAGGCCATTATTAAATGGCTTCCCATTTTGTTTCGTTTTGTGGCCAGAACAAATATAGCTCTCGCTATTAGATAACAAACATATTAGGACAAGATGTAGTGATGCAGGGTCTGGCAAAGCATGGTGTAAACAGCCAGTGTGGTGTAGTGGTTTGAGTGTTGAACTATGACTTTGGAGACCAGAGTTTGATCCCAGGCTTGGCCATGAAAGCTACTGGGCGATCTTAGGCAAGTCACATGCTTTCAACCTCACTGGAAGGCAAAAAGAAGCTCTCCTCTGAACAAATCTTGCAAAGAAAACCCCATAATAGGTTCACCTTAGTTCACTATAAATTGGAAATGACTTCAGTGCACAACAACAGCAGCAGCATAGTCCCCTTTAGAATGTGGTGCTGACTGGCTTTCATTGGTAGCACACAATTACATCAGGTCCCATAATTCCTTATCACTGGTTGTACTAACAAGGGCTGATGAAAGTCGCAGTGCAACAACAATTGGAAGGCCATCTGTTCCCCATGCCGGTACTAGGAGAACCATAAGGAAACTCATTCGAGTATTTTATTATCTCTTTTTACAAAGCAGAGTTTATTCTTGGTTTCTGAATCCTAGCTTGTTTGGGAGCAACAAGTAAGATTTCCCAAGCATTCAAGGGAGCTGCTGCCCTGCAACACCTGGAGAACAGCCTTCTATTTGTAGAGAAAAAGGTAAAATCCAGTGAGGATTTGTTCCCAACCATGGTGTAGCACACAGATGCTCCATAGACTTGAACTACCATTTGGTGCACAGCACTACTTCTCTGCAATCCAGTTACTTCCTTTTTAGAAGCTGGCATTGTGTAACATATGGCTGATGAACAGATTTTTCAATTTGTAACTAGGAAGTAGGGAAAAGCAAAATTTCAGGAGTGGGCTTAGGAACGGATGCCATTAAATTAAACCATCACCAACTTCCACCTGCCAGAAAGTGATTTAGCATTTGTTTACTTGTTATGTTGTTCAAAAACAGTGGATTCCCACTAGTTTTTACACTTGATAACATGAAGGGAATTCTTGCTGGATTTTGAACCATCTTTTTTCAAATCCACCCACCACCCACTATCACATTACAAGTTTTCAAAATAAATCTGTTTTACAGCCTAATGAGAAGTGAGGCATTTAAAGAAAAATCATTGCCCCCCTTTTTTCCTGTGTCCAAAGAACTTAGTGTTCTGTGACAACTCTAAAGGGATTTGTTTAAGCTTCAAATAAGTACTTTTGGGAACATAATTAGAGAAAACGATTGAGCTGCTGGATTCAAATGCTAAAAGGAATACATTTGGGACTAAAATGAATCCCTTCCTGTTCTCAAATTAGACTTTTGAAAATAATTTGAGGAGTATGGATTTTTTTTCAAGTTCATTTTAATTTTATACTGAAGTATGTGCTGCAGACTCGTATTACTATCACAGTACATTTTGGTATAATTGTTGATTAGTTCCATGACAACCTGTTATTATCTCGATTCTTTCTTCCTCTAAAGAGTTTAAAATCAAACCACTTTGAAACACAGAATGCTAAGACACGGGCCCCAGTGCACAGCCCTACAACTCCACTGAGTAAAGACACAAGTCTTTGCAATGCCCTGAGTATTATGAAAGGGGTCCAAAATTATTGCAGTGTATGTTTTGTGATATAAAGCATGCACAAATTTTGCCAGTTAAAAAAACAACCAGTAACTAATGTGGGACCTAAGAAAGCTAATAAAGTAGGCAGGAGAAATAATTCAATGTCATAGAGGAAAGATGCAAAATGGAGTAGACAAATTGGAAATAGTTGAGACAGGGGTCATAATTTATTGGTTCAATACATGCTTTACATGGGGAAAATGTCTGGTTGAACCACAAACACATCCAGATGACATATTAAAGAATAATGCCTGACATTATGGAGGTCCAATGTTATATAGACTAATTATCTGATTTATATTAGGCCAGAGAGACCAATTACCTGAGATGGCACCTTTCTGTGTATGTATGTATTCCAGGCAAAAGGAGAGAGGGGAGCATGGATGTTTATGAATCTTTGTCTAGCCATTATCTGGAGATAGTGATATGTTTGTCCTCCATTTGTCAGTGAGGCTGTAGACTGATTCCATATTTTGTCCATCCAAGAGGTCTCAAAAATCGTATGAACTTATTGGCTACAAAAATATGTAACCAGTCCATAGATTGCCCTGTGTACCACATGACTGGAGAGTAACTACTTTAATGCAGGTTTTTTTTTAAAAAAAGCAATCCAGGATGTAACATCTTTTGTAAATAAATTGGTGAAAAAAAATTTAAACATAAATTTTTCATATTTATTTCTGACTAACCCTTTAAAGTTCTTTGAGAGTTTCAGTGACCATGTGGACAGGAGTGATATAATAGATGTTTATTCAGACTTCCAAAAGGCTTTTAATGAAGTTCCCAAAGAAAGACTCCTGAAAAAACTGAACAGTCATGTGATTAGAGGAAAGGTCCAATTAATGACTGGTAAAAACACAAAGTAGGAATAAATAGTCAGCTCTTACAAGGGAGTGGTATAAATGGTACCTACTAGGACCAGTGCTTTTTGTGTTGTTCATAAATCTAATGCCATGGATGTACAGCAAAGTGGACACATTTTGTTGACAATGTCAGCTGATAGGATTTTTATAACAAAATGATCACAAAAGGATGTCTCCAAACTGGAGGGATAAGCATTAAGGTGGCAAAGGTTGTTCAGTGAGAAGAAAGTTAAAACAATGCAGATGGGGTTTGTGTATTGAAGTAACAGACACTGACTTGGTACAAGTGACTGTACAATAAGAGATCTTGAAATGGTGGTGGATAGGAAGAGAAAGAGATGTAGTAAAGAATGGAAGGAAGGAAGGAAGGAAGGAAGGAAGGATTCAACAGATTCAAGCTGTCAAAAATTTTAGTTAGTTGTGGGGTTTTGGGGCTATGTGGCCATGTTCTAGAAGAGTTTTGTCCAGACGTTTCGCCAGCATCCGTGGCTGGCATCTGAACCTGAAAACTCACAACAAACTATGGATGCTGGCCTTTGACTTCATACTGGACAGAAATTTTGCAGCTAATCTCCAAGATCACTAAGAAAAACATACAATAATCACCACTCCTGCTCCTGTTCTCCTTTCTTATGGATGAAAATAAAGCCCTGCAACACAAAGAATGTATCGGTTTCCTTTTGACTGTTGCCAGGTAAGAACTGGAAAAATGGAAAGTTGAACATTACAGGATGGTGGACTAGACTTTGGGACCTGTGGTTAATGGAGAAAACAGTAGATAGTAATAACAGATTGAGAGGCTTACACTCTGGATTGACTTTTCACACAGTTTGGCATCCACATACTGAACACATTCAGTGGGACTTGTTTTTCTAGATATCCCCCAATCATATCTCAATTTTAATGGAAAGATGTCTTCCAGGGTCTCTGAATGCATTTTTTTGTCTATAATTTCCAGGGCATTATTTTGGTTTATGGTTTAATTTCTCCTTTTTCAGTGAAATAACCACCTTTGAGGGTTTATTATCTCTGACATTATTTTATTGTTGTCATGTTTTGTTTGTAAATAATTTTTTTAAAAAAGATTACATCTGCCCATTCTTTTAATACCCTTTGGATGAAGTTCATCAAGCCTTAGGGATCTGAATCCATTTAGATGAACCAGATTTCCTGTACTGCCTCTACCTATTCTGTTCTGCATTTCCCCTTTTGCATCATCTGCTCCATTTTCTCCAGGCTGAGTACTGTTGCCGCGCAGGTCAGGCCCCCCCAATAAATACAGAAACCTGGTTGGAGGAAAAAAGGCCACAACTTTATTAACCGTTCCACACATGCAGAACAACACAAAACCATAGGGTTGGCCCAAAGCATAAGGTCCGGATCTGGCCATCAGCAACACCCTGGTTGGTTGATGTACGCTTGGTAGCAGGGGCAAACATCGGGATGACGTCGGTGCCAAGCTCCACCCTGTTGCGCAGTTAGGCAACTGCGCTGCTTCACATCGAATTGCGAGACATCCTAGTCACCGGGTATTAATCGACTGTGGCCCCCACAATGGCCACAGCGAATCGCTCCTTACCTGGGTCATGAGGACTCCCGATCCAGTGCCAGCGGGCCCTGGAAACCCCTACCCCAGATCCAGGCCTATGCTGCCACCCAGAACAGAAGTCGTGACAATCAACTCCCAAAACAGGGAGGGAGGGTGGGAGAGCAGAACTGGCAATGGTGCTGACGCTCACCTTACACGGCCTTAAATAGGCCCAACAGCCAATGAGGGCTCAGGAAGGATGGAGGCACCACCCTCTCCGAGCTCTCCACCAATAGGAGGGCACACCATACCCTGTTGTGGCCAATCAGACAGGTTCCTTTCCTGTTCCTCCCGGTGGCCAATCAGCATCGAGCCCGTACTCGCACGGGAAGAGGAGAGGCCTTCCTTCATGCAGCAACAGCACCGGCCCGTTAATTCGGGCGGTGCCATTTCTCCTTGTGGAAGAAGAAGAGCCAAAAATGGTGTTGAGGCATTCTGTCTTTTTTCTGTCCCATTAGCATTTTGCCATCTTCTCCAAACAATTGCCCTACCATTTCCATGTTCTTCCTTTTGCTTAGGACTGAAGTGTGGCTTTGGCGTGGCTTCCAGCCTCTTAAGATGCATTCATCATTTAAACAGTAGGGCTTTCTAGATTGACAGGAAAGTGTGACATGAAGTTGCCTTTTCCTTAATGCTTAGCAGCTGCACCGCAGCCTTTAGATGGAGCTGCGCTGTTCCGCAGTTTTTAAAAAAGAAGCTGGGAAAACCAGCACCTTTTTAAAGGCGCTTCTTCTCCCCTAAAACGCAAAAAAAAAAAAAAAAAAAAAAAAAAAGCATTTTCATGGCACACTTTCCCTTTTTCTCATCTAAAGGCTAGAGTTTCATGCAGCCATGAACTCACTTCTTTTTGCCAATCTAGAAAGCCCCTATGTATCTTTATACTGGAGGATCTTGTCTAGTTCCTTCATAGCTGCCCTTCTAAGTCCTAATGACCAAGCATGTAGACACAGATGCGGCAACGGGGTATAATGCAATCATGGCAGAACATAAAATCAGCAAGTGGCAGAAAGTGCAAAGTCATGCCACATGTGGGACTTGTATAGATGTAACACACTGGGAAGAGGCTGGACTAAATTCATGGAGGGCAAATGTATATAAGGGAGGAGCTTCAGTGTCCAGTGTGGGTGTCGTATGTTGTGTTGTATAGGCATGAGATTCTGTCTGAGTATTGATTTGTAAACAATGGAATGAAGATTAAAGTGCCTCTGACCGAGACTCAGTGTGTTATTTCGTTTACTGCTTCTCTGTGTGGGAGAAGGTTTTCTTCAGCCAGCACAAGCTCAGAGTGCATCTTTGGGGTTTGATCCAGGCATACTGCTTTGGAGGTGTGGACTACTGGTCGCACAAATGCTCCAATAATATGTTGGACATTATACAGTTGGCCCTCCTCATCCACAGATTTTTTTATCCACGGATTTGAGCATACATGGATTTAAAATATTCCCCGAAAGTATAAATTCCTAATAGCTAACCTTGATTTTCTATTTTATATATGGGACACCATTTTGTTGTGCCATTATATTTAATGGGACTTGAGCATACACAGATTTTGTTATCCATGGAGGGCCCTGAAACCAAACCCCAGTGGATAACAAGGGCCCACTGTATTCTTGGTAGGCTTGGTAGTCCTCAGTCTGGCTTGGCGGGGGGGGGGGGGGATCTGTTATAGACCCCCACAATGACATACTTGTTGTTTCTCTCCCTCTTAATTTTTACTCAATGATCCAAAATTGATCAATGAGAGCACCCTGTAGCATGCTGAGGATCTGGGTAAAACTCATCAAAAGTGCAGGTATGGCAGCCCTAGTGGTTGGCCACTATGTAATCAGAATGCAGAAACAGATAGGCCTTTAATCTGATCCAACACAGGTCTTCTTATGCTTCTGTGTTCATATTGATAATCAAAACTCCTAGATACTACAACATATCAATGTTTTATTTAAAACTGAAGAGAAACAGGTTTAAAATTTATTGAAATGCCACCATACATCTGATCTTTACAATATTTTCTAATATAGTTTCTGTTCACTACTTTTGTAATGCATTTAAGAGAGGAGGTGTACTCTACACGATCGATACAGATTTTGTTCTCTGATTTCATTTGTCTTGAGTGAACACACTTAAGAACCACTGTCAGTTGTTGCAATCTAATTTGTAGATAACGAGAATACTTTAAAGATAATCTACCTGCAGAATAAAATTGTTCCATCTGATATATTCCCAAGATGCAAGAATTATTACTTTTCCATTACCCAGTACCCCAAGATGCAAGAATGATTATTTTTCCATTAACTAGTAGCTCAAGGGAACCATCCATATCGTGGAATGTTTTAACAAATTGTATAATGTACAAGGAATGAAGCAAGGAAATTGTAATAAATGTTCTTCAGTTCTTAATGAAAGAAGTTACTCCATTTTTGCTGTAAATGGGACCAACCATTTTAAATGGACTTAAGGAAAGAGAAGCTGTTCTGAATGGGGGGCTCTGCCCAATTAAAATGCCCCAGCAGTGGCACAGTAGTGATCAGATGAGTGTTATATATCTTTGAAACATTAAGACATTTATGATCATTTTAGGAACCCGAGTGCACTATAGTATAGGAATTGGCAGAACCATGGGGAAATATTGTATGATTTGCCTGGGTCATTTTAGAGTTCACCAGCTTTAATTAGGATTAATTAAAATAAAGTTGTTTTGAGAATACAATGAACTTTGAATGGAAACCACAAAACTTGAGGTTATTTTTTAATATGCTGCTATCCTGATTGTGTAAGAGAGTTTAGCTGTGATTCCAGGTTTCCTGTGTTGCCCCTTTTCTCATCATAGGAAATCCAAGTAATATTGATTTCATCTGGAGTGAGCAATAGAAATGTTTCTGCTTTCTGCGGAGGAAGCAGCAGAGAGGCACAAATAAGGGGAACACCTTGGAAGAAGACTACAGCAGCTGCAGACTTCACAAATAGCTTCTAAAATACTCAGTAATACCATTAGATTCTACCCAAAATGCAACATCCACTCTTCTAAAAATATGCATAAATTGGGAAAAGTCTTTCTCTTAAAATAAAAGGTGTCCCTATTTTTGCATAATTTATTTTTGCAATGTGCTCTAAAATTTATTATAGCTAAAGACAGTTGTCAGCTATTGAAAACCAAAAAAGAAAAAAAATGAAATGAATGAATGAATGAAAGAAAGAAAGAAAGAAAGAAAAAGGAAAAAAAGGAGAGGGAACCTTAGACCTAAAACTCACTCTCTGGGTCAAGAGCCAAAATTTAGTGGTGGAATCAAGACCAAGGGCCATTCGCATTATACCATTATGGTGCTATGATTCCCCTTTAAATGCTGTGGTTGCACCCTATGAAATCCTACAAGTTGCAGTTTAGGGTGGGGCATTTAGGATTCTTGACCAAAGCACTGCAGCACCTCACATATGTGCAAATCCCAGGATTTCAGAGAGTGGAACCATGATAGTTAAAATGGAATGGTAGCCAACTGCCATCCTCCGGCTTGGGAGGGAGAGAAGAGGCAGGCCCAGCTCCATCAGGGCTTGCCTGAAGGATATTATTTAGATATTTAATTTATTTGTTTTTGTAAATCATTTATGTATTTTGTGTATTTGTTCATCCACTTTTGTAAACTGCTTTGATCTTTTTTGGAAAGGCGGTATATAAATAAATATTACTATTATTATTATTATTATTATTATTATTATTATTATATCAGTGTAATGTGAATGGGTCTTAGGTGATTAGCAAAGTTCAGTGAATCTAAGGTTGGTGTCTAACACAGGAATGACCCATTCACTTCAGAAACTACAACCTTCTCTTTTTCTTAAACTGTAGGATTAAAACAACAATAAAAACTTTGCTTTGGGGGCTGTAGGAGATTTTCTGGCCTCAATTAGTATGTGATGTATTGAAATGCTCCATGATAATGTTGAGGATTAAAGAGCAGCTAAGGTGGAGAAACTGGCTTTGAAGCTTTCTTGACTGACACCTAAAAGAGGGAGGGGAAAGCCATAACACTTGATAGACCTCTTTCTCTACATAGTTGGCAATATTAAATTCAGTCAAATACATCAGGAAATTGAAACTGAATGTCCCCAAGGAAAATCTGTTTCCCATGAAGAATTATTCTCAATGTTTACATTATTTTGCTGTCTGTGAGGAAATGACTTGTTTCTGTTGTTGGTTTGTTTGTCCAGTGTGGTGAAGAATATGGTGCTTAAATGCCATGTGGAACACTCTTTATAAAGTTGGAGAGTTTACCTATATGTTCATGGAATCACCTGGGATTGTTCAGTCACAGTCACATTCTAGTCCTCTGTACATACACACACACACACACACACACACACGAGATGTGAATCCCATCTAGAGTCAACTAATTGAATCAGTAGAATTTACTAATGTTGATTTGCTGAGTTCCCATAGATTCATGGGTCTAGTCTAGTTGGGAATATCAGATTTTGCCCATTTACTTGAACCATTAAATTAATTAATTTAAGCAATTTCTTAGAAGGAAAAGTTCCAGTCCTCTGTAGCATTTTGCAGCCCACAGACTCCACCATGAGACTGATGCTCTTCTTGGATATTGTGGAATGGGGCATGGAGAAAGATAGAAATGCTGAAAATCGGGTGGCTCTATGGCTTTGGTGGGGGGGGGGGCTTTTCTGCATTGCATTATTTAGGCATCTTATTTTCTGGAATCTAAATTTTCAAAAGGAAAAGGGGGAGGCAGAAGGGTACTTAGTTCTGATTAAACATGATGAATATTACACCATAACTTAGCTTAGTACCATAACTTATCTTACTGCTGGTACAGACCAGCAAAAAGAACCAGCTTCAGAGTGGTGGGGGGCATGACATCCACGCACCATACACCCCAGGTCCACCCCCAAGCTGGAATCACACCAACCAGCTAGCCAGAAGGCAGGCAGCATTTTGGCATTTCGGCCACACACACAATAGATGCTGTACACCAAAGAAATGCTGAAGAAATATCTCTACAGTGGCAAAGGTGGCCTTTCCCTGGCGCAAAAAGGAGTGGTGTCCTGCCACTCCTTTTTGCCAGTGAAAGGCTGGATCAGGGCCACTGTGTGCTGTTTCTGTGGCCCTGGTCGGGTGCACAAAGGGGTGGCATGACGTTGCCCCTTTAGGTCCATCTGTTTTCAGCGTTAGGGTCTAGGCCATTGTGGCTAATTTCTAAGCAAACATGCATTGAATTCATGTCTTATTGAAGAATACACAATAATAATAGTGATGATTTATAGCTCTAGGAATCCGGGCAGGTTACAACAATAAAAATGTGTTAAAATACAATAAAATATCTGATATGCCAGATAAGCAGCCTTCCATGACATTGACAGTTCAATGTGTGATTGCTGTCTCCAAGTAGAAAGCCAAAATTGCCTTTGCAGTAAAGTCCTGAATATGATTTGAGTAATTGTGTTGCTGCTGTTTGTTTTTCCAATAAAATTCATTTCCTGAGATTCATTTGTCTATGCAACTCACTATTAATTCAATGAGTGCAGAATGTATATGCAAGATCTGGTTCTATGGCTAATGTCATTGTTTTTCCCCCCACAAATGCTGCCTATACAAGGACTGAGATCTGTGCTCATGCAACATATTGGTCACATTGGTAGGATGCAGAAGAGGGCCTTCTTCTGCATCCCACCAGTGTGACCAATATGTTGCATAAGGACATGAGAGAGAGCCTTTTCTGCTGTATGATTCCTTGGAGGCCTGATAGGTACTGACTGTGGCTTCATTTGTTCATGGAGACTAATATTTGAAACCTGCTTTTACTTGTCAACTTGCTTAATATGCTTTTGTTGTTGTTGTGTTCCTTCAAGTCATTTGCAACTTATGGTGAATGGGGTTTTATTGCCCAGATTTGTTTAGAGCGGTTTTTAACTTTTGCCTTGCTCAGAGGCAGAGGGAGTTGACCCCCCCCCCCAGTGGGTTTCAATGGCTAAGCAGTGATTTGAACCTCATATCCAGAGTCATAATCCAATACTCAAACTACTACATCATGATGGCTCTGATATGCTTTGAGTTTTTTTTTTAATTTTGAGATAATTAATTGCTTCCCAGTTGACAGGGAACAGACACCCATTGACTGCAGCAGTTGCTGGCTGTTAATGAGGATTGCAGGATCAGGATGGGAGTCACTATGTAGCACCATAAATAAAGTGCTTTTACATTCATAACTGCGCAACAGCATTCTGGCCAATAATTCATATGTTCCCATAATTCCTTTGTTCCTTTGAGAGAGGCAAATAAAATAAGGGAGGCAAATGACTTTAACTTAAGAGATAAAGGTGAAGTTTTCCCCTTTGACGAGATTGTCAAGTTATGACCAACTGTAGAGGGTGGTGCTCATTTCTGTTACTAAGCCAAAGAGTCAGCATTGTCAAAGAAGACTCTGTGGTTATGTAGCTAGACTGCACAGAGATCTGTTACCTTCCCACCAAAGTGGTACCTATTTATCTACTTGCACTTTTACATGCTTTTGAACTGCTCGCTTACTCCATCACATGGCACTTGAACCTTGACCTGCCAACCTACTGATCAAGAGAATCATCATTTTAACGATTGAGCCACTGTGTAACTTTTCGAGTAACTTAGAGATAGCTTCATTAAAAATAGGATTCTAAGTTTGGATTGGAAGCCTTAAAGAGGAGGTAGGAAGCCATACTGGACGTAGACAATGTGATTATGGACAGTGAAGCCTTTTGTAGACACTACCTATACCTTCACCAATTTATTTCTATATTCATCTGAGACAGAAACCTTATACTGAAGCAAACCTACAGAAACAATAAAATTTCCTATTAGCTGTCACATCCTGCAGAAAATGTTATACTGCTGTGTTGTAGATAAATTGTATGTAAGTATGGTGATTCCGTCTCACTAGGGCATACATTAGACTAAGTGGTCCACACATAGTTCTGAAAAGTGGTAAAAGGCAAACACAAGCTGTGAAGGCATTTGGGAACAATTTGTATGGTTTTGGGGGTAGAAAGGACAGGATACAGTGTTGCCAGTTGTTGGAGACTGCTCTCTATAGCAGAAGGAGAGTTCTGTGGTTAGGAAATATGGAAGCCTGTGGTGAGAGAAATATTTGCTAAAGTATAGGCAGATAGTAGAGTGCAAATGCAGATTATACTTATGCATGTGTTACACAGAAATAAAAGTGCACACAAATGAAATAAAGGGAGTATGACACGTGGTGGGCTTAAAACGTGTTTTTTTAAAAAAAATCCAGGTACTGAAATTGTGGGTTTACAGGAATCCAAAGCTTGTGGGTATTTTTTCACAGGAAGGAAATCAAGCTGGCAGACTGAAGCAAGAGTTTTGGGGGATGGAGAAGAAATTCATGTCAATTTTGTTTAAAAACAAACAAACACTAATCCATCCAATTCATGGAATGCATAGCTCTTTGGCTTCTCATCTTCAGAAGGAAACAATAAGCATTAGAAACTTGCCTTTTTATCTTTTACTTTTCCAAATATCAGCAAATAAATGTGCCCCTTAAGAATGTCCATGTTGAAAATACATATAAACATTCTTCATTGAATGGGAAAATGTACAAAAAGTATACACATTAGGGAAAGGACAACTCAAAATATCCAAGACCTTCAATACAGGAAGAAATGTAATGGAAAAATGGGTTCAGCTAGGACTGCTTACCCAGTCCTCAGCATTGACAGAGTAGGGTAAAGACAAGAGGACCCAAAGAGGACCCAGATTTATTCATCCGGCATAGAATAAAAATGTCCTCAGTGGAAAATTCAGATTTCCAAAGACTGAGACCCAGAAAAATCAAGATGATGGGATTTATAGTTTTTACACAAAGGACTTCCAAAAATGTTTTCTATTGGCCAATCTTAACTCTAAACAAATGAATCTCAAGCAATCAGACAAACGAACACATGAATAATTAAAAACCCACTTATGACTCGCCATGTCACATGTCACCTTACAAAAAGTTACTTTCCTTGTAACTAACCTTTACACATTATTTCACAGTTGCAACTCTACTTATCTGGTGTTTATGTTTTGACTTCACTCTGGTACCTCTGCTCAATGTAACAGGGCACCTTGTACCTAAACAATTTCTTGTTTTCTTCTGTTTGTTCAGCATTTCCCTAAAGACCTTCACTTAACCCAAATTTTAGCCATCTTAAACTTTGGTTCAGCAACCATCTTTGTTCATTCTGCATAATTAAAGTATAAACTAAATATTAAATATAAAATTCCCCCAGTTCAGAAAGAGCAGATCACAATTGGAGAAAGGCAAACATTGTCCCCATCATCAAAAAGAGAAAAAAAGAGGATCCTATGAATTATAGTCCAGTTAGTCTGACATCAATACCTGGAAAGATTCTAGAGCAGATCATTAAATAGAGGGTCTGTGAACATTTAGAAGAGAATGCCATAATCATATTAAGGGGCAGTACAGACAGGTGGCTCAAAGCCACCCTGTATGCTGCGCATCTGTGCAGCAGCATCCACTCTAGGCTTCTGCCAAGAGGTGTTTGTATGCTGCGCCACACCTGCACAGCTGTGGTGCCCACCATGTGGATGGGCATCCACACCTGCGGCAATAGTAGGGATGGGCATATCTGGATACCCACCCCTATCTAGCCCTAATTTTGGCCCCAGGGTGGCACAAAGCACCCGTCTGTACTGGCATAAAGTCAACATGGGTTTCTGAGAAACAAGTCAAGCCAGACTAATCTGATCTCTCTTTTTGAAAAACTAAATAAATAAAATTATAAATTTGCTAAATGAAGGGAACACTGTGAATCTTGATTTCAGTAAGGCCTTTGACAAGGTGCCCTATGACATTCTTGCAAACAAGCTAGACAATGCAGTTGTTAAGTGGAATTGTAATTAGCTGACAGGGTGAACCCAAAGGGTGCTCAACAATGGCTCCTCTTCATCCTGGAGAGAAGTGACTACTAGGGTGCCACAGAGTTCTGTCCTTGGGAACTGGGTATGTTTAGCCTGGAGAAGAGAAAGTTAAGAGGTGATATGATAGCCTTGTTCAAATATTTGAAAGGATGTCATATTGATGATGGAGCAAGCTTGTTTTCTTCTTCTCCAGAGAATAGGACACGGAAAGTGGAGGCAAGCTACAAGTAAAGAGATTCCACCTAAACATTAGGAGGAACTTTCTGGCTGTGGGAGATGTTTGATAGTGGAACTCACTTCCTGAGACATTGGTGGAGTGTCCTTCTATGGAGGTCTTTAAACAGAGGCTTGATGGTCATTTGTGGGGGATGCATTGATTGTGAGTTCCTGCATGGTAGGGGGTTGGACTGAGTGGCTCTTGTGATCTCTTCCAACTGTATGATTCTATGATTCTAAGATCTTGTATAGTATTCTTGTAGACAAGCTAGTATATTGTGGGCTAGACAATGCTGTCTTTAGGTGGATTTGTAATTGATTGACCAGACCCAGGTGGTTCCTTGTCATCTTATGCATATATTTGAAAAACGTTCACAACTGCATGCATTTTTTAATAAGTACACAAAAACACATATGCATGTAAAAATACATGGAAAATGCACATGTAGGAACACATACAAAACATGCAGGAAGATATGTCGTAGACTTCAGTCTACTTTCTCAGATGCACTGAAGTCTACAAAAGCTCATGCTGTCAATTTCTTTCTTTCACTTAGTCTCAAAGGTGCTACAGGATCTCTCTATGTAATGATTCTACAGGGTAACACGGCTATATCTTTGAATTCTACCACTAGGGAGAAAATGTGCACAAAAATTCACACTAATTCCTGTACAGGAGGAAAAACACCATATGAACCTATCAAAATGTAGTACAGAAATAAAACAAATCAGGAATGCTGGAAAGAATTTGAAAAACTCAGGCTGCACCCACACTGCAGAAATAAACCAGATTGACAACATTTTAACTGCTATGGCTCAATGCTATACAGTTCTAGAACTGTGGTCTGTTGTAGCATCTGGACTCTCTGACAGAGAAAGTGAAATATCTCACAAAACTGCACTTCCCATAGGATTGAGCCATGGCCATTGAAGTGGTGTTAAACTGGATTATTTCTGTAGTGAGGATGCATCCTTAGTGAGGACAGGACAGATTTCCACATCCCTATCTGCTTCGTGCCCTGTGTTTTTTTAAAAAATAAAATTCTGTCATGTACCATCTTAGTTATTATACACACACATCCTAAAAGTAAAACACCACAAACTATAGAGCCTTTCCTCTAAGAAAAGTATTTCATCCCTTGACCTTTTCCACACTATAAGAAAATACCATTCATCTATACCTGGGTAACACATTCTCCCTTGCTCCCTTTCATAGCCCATACCCCCGGTTTACACTTGTGGAGGATGGGATGGGAGAAGCTGGGAAGACTGTCATACAGGTGGCTGACCCCTTCTGGCCTTTCACAATAGGACCAGGAGCTCTGTGTTTAACAGTCTGCTTAACAGTCTGCCCCATCCTTCCCCTGGCTTTCTTTTCGTTAAAGATGCATTATACATAACGTGTCTTTGAAAAATAAACACATGACTGTTTTGTAGACTTAACCTAAGCATTTAGCCCACTTTTCTGTCATTCATAACTAAAGGACCACCAGCAAGCTTAGTGCAACCTCTGGCCTTCATTAAGCACATTGTAGGTTTCTCTTCTAGAAAAAAAGTATTTCCTTTTCTGTCTTATTCTGTGTCACTTCATGGGTTAAGTACTTGAGAAAATGGACAATTTTGAAGCAATAGATTATCCATTCATGGCCGGTTGTTGTTTTTTTCCCCCTCTCCCTTCCTCCCCACCCTCTTGTGTTTCTTTCTTTGCTATTTCAATGAAAGATGGAGAAGAACAAAGAGATTTGGAAGAAAGTCAAGCTAATCAGATTGAAATCTCCTTTAGTTCAGAAATGCAGGAGTTAAGTCCCCTAATTCAGTCTCTGAACTGTTCAGTAAATTGAGGGGAAGCCACAGAGAACACTCTCTATGGGGTTTGTAGTTTCTGGGAAAGGACAGCAATGGGCTTTCAAAATGGTCACAAATTAGCCCCACTCCCCCAAGGCATCTCATCTGCAGGAACGTTTTTCTCATTTTTCTCTAGTTGCACTGTAAACATGGTCATCTGGGAAAGGAAAATATATGGGCTTTTGTTAGGAACAAAATGATTCATTTTGAGCCATCCAAAAGACCTTGGATGCAGGGATGATATTTCATAAGGATGCTGTCGCCACTCCTTCTCAGAACATGTGTTGCATGCTGTGTAAAAATGTAATGAGTGATGGATGTATTGTTACTTCTTTAAATAAGAAATAAAAATAGGAGGAGAACCCTGTATTTTAGCCAATATACAAAGCAGTCTGTAGAAGCGTGTTAGTTTTGGTGTAGCTACGTCACTCTTTGACTAGCCTATAATGAACAAAATCTTTAACTTTCGTTGTTGTTAACTGCCCTCAAGTTGCCCTCGACTCATAGTGACCCTATGGATGAAGCATCTCCAAAGTCCCCTGTCCTGAACTGCTCTACTTAGGTCCTGCAGGCTCAGGTCTCTGGTCTCTCTAAATGAGTCCAACCATCTGGCATGTGGTCATCCTCTCTTTCTACTGCCCTCCCATCATCATCTTTTCTAATGAGCCCTGCCTTTTCAAAATGTGGGCAAAGTACGACATTCTCAATTTAAAGTTCCAGGGAAAGTTCAGGAATGACCCACTCTAGAACCTACTTGTTTGTCATTTTTTTGGCTGTCGACAGTAACCTTAACACTCTTCTCCAGCACCATATCTCAAGTGATTTGTTTTTCTTCTTTACCACTTTCTTCACTCTTCAACACTCACATCCATACATTGTGATGAGGAATACAATGGCTTGTACAATTTTAACTTTAGTGCTCAGTTGTATGACTTTACTTTTTAGGATATTATCTGATACTTTCTGCCCTTCCCATCCCAAGTCTTCTTATTTCGTGATTGCAGTTCCTATTTTGATCAGTGTTTGATCCTAGGTACAGGAACTCTTTTAACGGTTTAATTTTTTCATTGTCTAGGCTGAATTTATGTATTTCTTCTCTGGTCACTATTTCTGTTTCTTTATGTTCAGCCTTAAGCCTGCCTTTGCACTTTCATCTTTGAGCTTTAGTAATTGTTCCAAGTCTGTGATGTTTTCTGCTAGTAACGGTGTCATATAATAATAATAATAATAATAATAATAATAATAATACTTTATTTCTTTACTGCCTCAAGGCTCATGGTGGGGTACAACATGTTCAAATACACAACACATTTAAAAAAGAAAGCATATAAAACCAACAGATAAAATACAATACTACAAAACCACTAAAATATATCTACTATTCTCTATCATACAACCAATATATTAAACAACAGCTATGTTTGGGACAACCCAGAGTATTCTGGCCCCTGAGCTGCCCTGACATCATCCCATTAACTGGGGCATCCCATTGAGATGCAAGGTAACTGTTTCCATGTGTGTCCTGTTGTGCCACACAGTACTGTAAGGCACCTTGCTCTGACCTCAGAGAGAGCATCTGACTGTGGTGGCAGCAGCATCGGGTGGCACAACAGAACATGTTGTAAACAAACAGTTGGCATAGCAACAGAGGAATCTGGATGACACCAGAACTGTCTGGATCACACCTGTGCCATATGGTCTCCCTCACCATGAGAAGGAGGGGAGGGTGTTTTTTATTTGGCCTGTACAGACAGGGACCAGATTTCCCAATACGAGTCCATTACATCTCTCTCTTTCAAACTCAGTTCAATAGCATCAGTTTTGTGGAAGTAGGGGGAAAGGCAACAAATAAGAAAATTAAAATCTCTTTATTGCTTAAAGGGGGTATTTGTTTACATACTCAGAAATACTTGGGTATATAAAGAAGTACTTTAAAGATCTATGATGGGGTAAGGCTAAAGTGAGTTCTGGCTGATTCAGGGGGTCCCAACATGGTCTCCTCCTCAGGCAACCCTAGGCAAAGCATCCAAGCTCTGAGGGGTGGGCACAATTTTGGTTCAGCAACAAATTATTATTATTATTATTATTATTATTATTATTATTATTATTTCTGTTTCATTTGTATGCCACCTTTCTCCCAGAAGGGACCCAAGGTGACTCAAAGCAACAAGGGAGATCTTTGTAGAGAACCTAGAATTACTGCAACATTAATAGTTTTATCCATAATTTCTAAGTGCCTTTCCCTCAACTGATGTAGATGTATCACAGGGCAAGCTACTTTATACTGTGGAAAACTATTATTCTCTGTATGCTAGTGCTGTCCACTTTTACTAGCAACAATTCACCAAGATATAAAACAGAAATGTTTGCCCATTATTTCCCTAAAGTCCTTTTACTTAGAGATTCTAGAGATTACATCTGGGCCTTTTACATGCACAATGTGTATTTTACTGCTCTTGTAGTAAGAATTATTTATAAGGGACCCCATACTCAATCCCAAAATTCCAGTTTATAGGGTTCCACTGGGTCTTGAAACAGTAATTGTATCATTTAATGTACAGGACATAAATATACCCACAATTTGAGGATACTGATGTTTTACATGGTGATTTTCCCTTCTCTTAGTTTTAGTTTTACAATGGCCTGCATATAACCTTGTAGCAGCACAATAATGCAACATTCTTCTCAAAGCTAAGAAAAACTAGTCACAAATTAAATGTAATTACTTGTAATAATTCCTTTTATCCAGTAATGAAGAATAACTATGGAGATTATCACATTGCCAGTTCCTGCTGGGATAGATGCAGCTTGTAACTGTAACAGAGAGGTCTTATCAGACAGACCTGTAGCCAGACAGTAGGTAGCCCATATCCAATCTGGGTTTCTCCTGTAGCTTTTCAAGAACAGAATTTCCAGTTCTTGAAAAGCTGTGGGAGAAGCCTGGATTGGATATGGGCTGCCTACTGCCCAGCTGCGGGGATGTCTGATAAGATCTGTCTGTTATGGGTACAACCCATGTCTATAATGGGACAGATTTGGTGTGAAATAATGTTATGACTGTATGTTAAGTCATAACTTAGTTATGACTGTAACTTAAAAATATATCACTCCAGACAATGTGTGGTATCACTGTAACTTAGTTATTTTTATAGCTATAGGACTGTGATCTCACTTCAAAGAAGGAATAGCACATGGTTCAAGTATTGGCTTATGCTGTGCCGTGCACCACTGTCTTGTGCTTTATTGTGTGTGCTAAAGTGGATGGGTAGAGAGTGTGTTTTACAATACAGGAAAGTAACTAAGTGACAAAGTACATAGGTACTTTAATGTTATAACTGTGACAAGAATTACATATTATAACAATAAGGTAAAGGTTTCCCCTTGACATGAAAGTCTAGTCTGACTGTAGGGGGTGGTGCTCATCTCTGTTATTAAGCAGAGGGAGCCAATGTTGTCAAAGATGACTCTTTGGGGTAATGTGGCCAGTATGACTGCATGGAACACTGTTACCTTCCCGCCAGAGTGGTACCTATTTATCTACTCGCACTTTTACATGCTTTCAAACTGCTAGGTTGGCAGAAGCTGGGACTAGTGACGGGAGTTCACCCTGTCCCACAGTACCTGACCTGCCAATCTTAGAATCATCAGAGTCAACGTCTTAACAACTGAGCCACTATTATAACCATAATGCTTACCAAATACTTTAAAAAATACAACTCCATCAATATTCAATGTTTCTGGTAAATGTGATAAAACAAAATAGTTTTTCTTATTGCATTATGTATGGCTCGCTTTATGGAGCAACTACTCAGAATATCAGATGGTTTTGGAACAAATCTGGTAAATTCTACACTCCAAATTCAGTTGCTTTGATTTTTGTAATATTTATTTTTGGATGAGACCCTAATCACTTCTAGTTACTTTCTTGGTTAATTTTGGAATATAATGAAATTCTGTGATAAGGCACTCCTAAAACTAGAATGTTTGTTTTCAAAGAAAATATAGATTAATGAGTAGCTGTATACAAGATCTGGATCTCTGGATGAAAAATGAATGGTTTTACTGTTTGACATAAGAATTGAAGGCATCCTATGATTAATCAGTGTAGCTTATCCAATTAATATATTCACTGTGGTTCTAAAATATATTTGAAATGACATTCAATAACACTGATTTACTATAAAACCAATAATTTCTAGATGTGATCCCTTTTAGGGTCACAGTAAATGTGTGGCATGGGCATTTCATGATTTAAACTTCAGACTTCTGTTTCTTTGGCATATATTTATACTACTCCATACACATTTTTGGTTCACATTTTTTTCAAATGAGTGCATTTTGATACATTTTTACTATTGTCAAAAGTGTATTTGTATGCATCTCTCTCTCTCTCTCTCTCCATATGTGTGTGTGCGTGTGTGCACACATCTATCTATCTATCTATCTATCTATCTATCGTGTTTATGAATCTCCCCTGCCCCCAGCCTCTAATATTTATTAGAATATTAGAAAATATTTGAAAAACTGTTGAAAAACATGTTTTGGAGTAATAAGAAGCCCTGATGAGAGGAATCCTGGACTGACAAGAATCTTCACAGTTTTGGACTTATTCTGTGCAAAAGTCACATGTGGTTGTTTCTCACTGGAAGCAATATTTTCTGCACAGGGCCTGAACTGAAATATTATTTTGTATGCAGAAAATGCTGTTTTCTTCAAACCTATGTGCAAGCTAAGTCCTAATTTGTAAATGTCCTTTGAAAACTTTCTTATGACAGGAAGAATGCTGATGCAGTTATTCAGTGCTATGTTCAAGAAGAAACATAATGAAACCTCTCTAATGTGTGTGTAGGTGGAGGGGTGTTCCTTGAAATACATCAAAATAGTATTACAAAGTACAGATATCTGAGGCACAATGTGCTTCACTTTGTTGGCTTGCTCAAGAAAGTGTACATTTTCAACAAATTTCTTTTTCATCACTGTCTCAAGCTACCTCACGAGCAGGAAGCAGTTTTTATAGTTATGAACATCCCTTTCAGCCATTTCTTTACTGAGGCTTGTTCCACCTATGAAATTGATAATATGGTTTGTGCAGAATGCTAAATGCATTCATTATTTGGCACACTGCTGTGAGCAAGCCAGGTCATGGGTTTGTAACAACGCACCAAAAGTCCATGGGTTCAGAATCTATGTGCATAGTCAGCTTCTGCACTGTTGCCCCATTTGTTAATCATAGGCCCAAACAACACTTGCTGTGTCAAGGAATAATTTATATATCCTGTTTTAATATGCTGCAATCTCTAAAATCTTCATCCTTGTGTATAAGCCTCAAAATGCCACTTGGAACAACACCAGGGGCGCTTCCTCCCCCTCCACTGCTGGTATATACCCTCCTACATTTATAGTTCTGATTTCAATTTTGGGCTCACTAAAGTTCCCTTCATATGGGTGATCAGAAGAGTGGAACAAGGGCTAGGATATAATAGCAAAACTATGGAAGACCACAGGATGAGGGTTTTTTTTTTTCCCTTTTAAGTTGACACATTCACAGTGTCAGTAAATCATTTACCTTGGAGAAGTTTGGGGAAAACACATGTATTGAAATCCCACCTTCCCAACCCTCTGATTTCCTCTTCCTATGTATTATAACTTTCTTGCACATCCCTTCAACTGATATAGTCAAAACTGACTACTTTCCATTTCAAACTTCTAAATGGTTGAGCACGTGATATAATTTCCCTTGAGAAGTTAAACTTGTAGAGACAGGGAAATGTCATACTGCTGGGTAAAAGAATAGATTCAGCTGTGCCTGGGAAAATCCAAAGCCCCTTTCACAGTCCACTTGAGTCTTAGTGGTTCACCCTCATCATCTTTACTCACTTCAACCCTCTTAGGGACAAACACAAAGGACAGCCCACTTTACAATGTTTCACAAAAAAGTTCCCAGTCCCATAACAAATAGAATTAATTATAAGAGGGGAAAAGACCTCCCAAAATTATATCTTTTAAAAAATTTACAACCCATTCCCTGTTCTCCTGTATAGCTGTCTCTTCAACACTCATTTAACTTTAACTAAGTGATCCCAAGTCGTGGTCATTAGAGATGTAGCTCAGACAATGCCACAAGAAGGAAAGGAGGAAATTAAGCAAATAATTCCTTCAGAGGATCGAATGGGGGCCAGGTGGATTACCATGGGATTGACTCAGTGAGCTGCTTAAAAACAATGCACAACAGCATCCAGCTGTTTGAAAAGTTCAGATAGATGATAAAATAAGATGTTCAGCTAGGTGAACAAAGTCAAATTAGTCACAGATCAGTTCTGACTGTGGAAAGGAATTGTCTTTGTGTTTTTGATGCCTTGCATGCTACAAAGGATGTATGAGAACTAATTATAGCTAATGTTATGCAGTGTACCAATGGTCCAGCAACTGTTCTGAGCTGTTTGCCTAGCAAGCCTTTCACTTGTTTGGACTGAAAGCAGGAACCAGGTTTTATCATGTCTGGGGAAGCAATATTAGTTCCCAGGATCAGCTGACCTAAGAAATTCCTGAGTCAGCAGATCTCTGGCAATGGCAGGCAAAAACTACTTTCTTCTAGTTATTTGCCCTAGCAGTGCCCAGTGACAGCACACAATTGATGTAGTGTAGTTTCAATGTAAATTGTTACCCCAGAACAAACAAAAATGTGCAGGTGCCTGGCTGCCAGGGCCCTGGTTTAAAAACCTAAGATACCTTGCTACAGTATTATCTTTCCATATTCAGTTGTGGAGAAAAAATGTCTTGACATGCTATCCTCCACACATTTCTTGGAAGTGCACTGTTGGATTTTAGGCCTGTGGTTATCTGCATATTTGTGGTGTGATCATTATGTGGAGGAAATATTGCATTTACTTTGCTAATACAAATAAATGTCAAGCTTTGACTGTAACAAACAAACATTAATTTTTGTGCTTATAAATATTTGAAATGGTTTCAAGTTTTTATGTTTGGGAATGTTTCAGGAATGGGGTGGGTTCCTCATATCACATCTGTTCTTGGCATTAGCTAACTATTTCCAAACCAGAAATGTTATTGAGTTCTTTTAGTACAAGGCATGATCATTAATTTGGCCAAGTTTATATATGTTAATAATATACTCCCCTCCCAATAAGTCAGTTGATTAACAGAAGTAGTATAAGATAGTGGCACTGGTGGAGTTTAGAACTAGTAGTGGTGAGTGATTTTTTTTTAGATGAGTTTAGATCTCATCACAGTTCAGCTTTAGCTCATGATTAGTTCATCCTAACACTAAAGCCAAAAAACAGCCCACCATGCAATTGCAAGCACACTACTTTTCTTTCTGAAATGCACCTGATGGCAGTGATGGCAGGGGCTGAGGCCCTAGGTTTTCTTAAGCCAGAGGTGGACAAAGGCAGCAATGGAGCTACATGCAGTGCCCCAAAACTGTCCCCTAAGGCAGTCCTTCTAAACATCCTAAACCTCTGGCCAAAAAAGGGAGGCCCTTTCACATTACACAACAACATAATTATGGGGCTGTACAGACCGCTGAAAAGGGCGGTCTGCTGACGGAGCTGCATCGCTGCACTTCAAAAAAGGAACTGTCTAGAGTAGCTCCTTTGCAGTCCTTACGACGTCACTTCTGTGCAGCACCATCTGGGTGCTGCGGCACAGCTGCACAGCCATGAAGTCCACTAAGTGGGTGGCCCATTGCAGCTATGACGCAGCTGCAACATCATAGTTTGGGCACCCAGCTTCATTTTGCCCTGAATTTGCTGCCAGAACGTCATATCTTGGCGGTGTGTACAGGGCCTATGTTTCCACTTTAATTGCCCTGGCAACATCCCATGGAATTCTTGGATTTGCAGTTGAGGGAAAGGCACTTAGAAATCTCAGCCACAGAGTGCTTCTAGTGTCTCTCCAAAACTACAGACCCCAGGATACCATCAAATGCAGCCATGGTAGTTCAAATGGAACTTCCCCACACAATTGTATTATAGCTGTATGAACTGAAAGGGCAAGAATAAATGGCCTTTCCTGGTAATTACTTTTCAAATCCATTTCCAAAGTAATCCCCCCCCCCGCCCGCTCCAAAGTGAGTGGTGAACTTATGGCTAGTTCTCTCTTGTTTTTTGTTTTGTTTTGTTTTACAGTTTTCCTTGAAGGAGCAATGTTTGGGGAGTCCATACATCCCCTGTAGGTCCCAAGAGGAGAAAAACAGCCTGTGGATTCATCACTTTTCCCCACCTCAACTTAATCCCTAGGTAGGCAGACCATGCATACTTTTAAAAATATATATCATCTGTTTTACAACAGTTTGCATAAATCATAGTATACATGTATTCTTCCTTTACAAAAATAAAAGATAATAAAAACATTCCTCTTACATCATTCTTTTTTAAAATCATTTTTATTCGACATCTTTCAATTATACATTTTCCGTTTATACATTTTCTGTATCACATATTTTGTATTTGCATATATATTATTTTTCATCATCATATGCTTTTGTCCATATTCTTCTCACAATAAATTTCTACATTATCATGTACAATTTTAAAATTAAATCCCTTTTCCCATTCCCATCTCTTTAGCAGGTTTTTTATTTCATTTGGCTCTAGTTTGAGCCCAATTACTTATTATTCTTATACTGTGTGATTTCTATGCTTTCTGTCGTCCATGTTATATACAGTTTCTCATGTCTGTACCTCTTGTTACATATCTATTCACCCTTTAATTACATCTCAGCTAATACATTGATATGAGTTTCTGTCTATCTCTCCATACTGCAGAAGGCATACTTACAATCTCTATATTTATTCACATTCCAATAATTTTAACTGCACACAGGGTTATACCATTTGTTTTTCCTCTCTTTTTAATAACAGTTCAACCTATCCAGATCTTATCTGTGTTTCTATATATCTTTATTTTGCCCTAAATTACCTTACACTATCTTACATCATTCTTCTCATAGTACTACTTCCTCCTGCTATCTTAACTTTAAGTAATATAGCATTTGTTGTTCTTTGTACCTCCATTAATTATATCTCTTCTTTACAGCATATCTTTCTCTCTCTCCAATTTCTAATATTAAACTTCATCACATCTTAATTTCTGTGCAACTATAAATAATTAGTCAGCACAACTAAAAAGACAAACAATATAGTAATATCATGTAATGAGAAGGTCCAGTATCTATGAGTTATTAAATATGTCGATCTTATCCCTGGTTCTGTTTCACATTTGTTCTGATAAGTCTTCTGCAATCAAATCTTTCTATTTTTTTCTTCCAATATTTCACTAAAGGAAGCCAGTCTTTTTCTACAATTGTCAAGGATTTGTTACTTAATAGACAGGTAAGTTTATCTAACTCTAGCATATCCATAGGTTTTCCCTTCCATTTTTAGCAAAAAGAATATGAGCTGCTGTGACCATGTATAACACTAATTTCCAGTGCTCATTTTCATCTTTTTCGTCTAACACATCTGTCATATTCAAAATAAACAACTCAGGTTCCATTGAAAGTGTATCCCCATGCTCTATCACTTTACTAAATGTATTTCTTTCCAAAAATGTATCTGACCATATAAATTGGAAATCACTGTTGCAAATTTGGCCCAAATATAAAGTAAAAGAGTACAGAAAAATACCATTATTTCCAGAAGAAGCATTATTTGGTCAATAGAAAGATTCAGGGGAAAATTGGATTACTTGTAGAGATTTACTTAAATCAAATATCTGTCTGAACCCACAATCAAAATCCAGAGAAGAACTAGAAAATGATGGATATGTTTGCTGCTAGTTCTCATATAAACAACTATGTGAAAGATTTAAATTGGATTTAAAATTAGAAAGTTTTGATTTTGAAGGTAACACCTTTGACAAAATTATATTTCAAGAAAAAGACAACAAAACCTGACTGCTAAATGGTCTGAGACACTATTAAGAAAACTCTTAGAAGAACAGATGGTGACTGATGCCATTATAAAATAGGCCCAAAATGTGGGACATTCAATACATTCAAAATGCAGGACACTGGAGCAGTGGGAAAACTTCTGAAAGAAACACACACACACACACACAAATTCACAACACCACAAGATCCCAAAGAAAATTATTTGAAATGACTACACAGGTGATACCTAAGACCAGGAAAATTGATCAACATGTACAAGGAGATAAATCCTAATGCTGGAAATGTAAGACTGCAACTGGAACAAAGTCACATGATAATAGCCATTTCTCTGAAGGCTGATATAGATTTTGTTGTATTTGTTGGCAAATAATTGTCTTAACCTACCCCTGAAATAGTTCCTGGAGGCTCTGAATGGTTGTATGAGCTTGGTTATGCCTGCTAAATCTTATAAACAAACAAAACAAGCTTCATTTATATACCACTTCATACTGCCTAAGGAGTGTCTAAGCGGTTTACAACTGTAAGCTAATTTGCCCCCAACAATCTGGGTACTCATTTTAGCAACCTCAGAAGGATGCAAGCCTGAGTCAAGCTTGAGCCCTTTTGTTGGTCTTGAACTCGCAACCTTATGGTTTTGAGTGAGTGGCTGCAGTATAGGCATTTAACTGCTGCGCCACCAGGGCTTATGGTGCTAGGTAAAGGGATTTGCAAAATCTGCCCACACATTTTTGTTGGATATACCACAAAGACTACTACTTCCTCTTGTAGTAGTTGAGATTTAAAATGCACACAGAGATCACATTTTTGTGGCTGCATTCCAACAGAGGCAAATAATTAAAGTGATATTTTGCTGACAACACATACTGTGATAGGAAGTAAGAGAATAGTTGACAAGGCAAAAAGTTACATTCTCCTTTTCTTCAAAAGTGCCCCCAAATAATACCTGATCTGCTACTGATAAACTAATGTGCTTCAGAGTAGCTTTATGCTTTTTGTGGTGGTGGGGGAAAGAGCTGAAGGGAAAATATCCATATGGCACATTAAGTGTGTAAGGTGTCTACAATATAGTATAATGTAGTAAGTGAATATTCTCCAGCTGCATGGAATGTGATGGACATTTGTAACATATGACTGGTTCACTGAATATTAAAATGTGTATGGGGATGTACTAGTAAAGATGTTTTGTAGGGTCTGAATGGTGTGAGACTGTAAAATACAGTAAAATCCACAATCCACAAAAGAATAATACTTACATTGGCTAACCAAAATGCACAAAATACATCATGCAAGCTTTGCTGGCTTCTTCATCATACAGGAGAAGAAAAGTGATGATGGCACAGGCCTAAATTTTGTCTCAGATGTCAGTTAAGATTGGGCTGGAGGGATCTCAAAGCAGGCAGAGGCCATTGGTCATGTGGGGGCCAGGGGCAAGGGGCAATAAAAACAGAAGCAATAAAATTTCATATTCCAAATGAAATTTCAGCATCATTACCCACAGAACAGTAGCTTCCCTTGGGACTGAGTGAAGACTTGAAAGCTTGCATTATACACTGTATATTTTTTTGCATTTTCCCCCCGTCCCCTCCCCGCAACATTTTCTGCTGTTAAAGAAGTTGAGATTTTACTTCTTGTCCTATATTGCCCTTTGTCCCTAGTATCATCCTTTTGTGGATTTTGTTATATTTTGCTTCATGGTTAACACAAATAACCCAATATATTCTCTGTTTATCAAAGACTGTTGGCCCTCCATATCCATGGATACTTTATCCATGCATTCAAGCACCCACCACTTCAAAATATATATAATTTTCAAAAAGCAAACCTTGATTTTGTCATTTTGTATAGGGTTAACATTTCACTATGCCATTGTATTCAATGGGACTTCAGCATCCACAGATGTTGGTATCCACAAGGATTCCTGGAATCCATCCATTTATTCTGGGCAGGGATTTTCCCCCTTGCTACTTTTCTCTTCTTAATTTCTTGGCCCCTTTACTTTGGTTAATGTTTCATCTACCAGACCCACCTTTTCCCCCTCCGCCCCTGTCTATTCTACTTGAAGCCCAGCCCAGAAGTTCTGCTAATGAAGGATGAGAAGAGCTGAGTCTATGTGTAGAAAAATAATAGTGACTAAGAAATAATAATATTTGATTATTTTTTTTACAGCATCTTACAAATTAACAGACTGGAAATTATTTTTTGTGTATTAGGACAGGACATTTTAGTCTCCAAGGTCAAGTTTTGTTGCAGATTTCACACAGAACTAGACTTACAACTTGCAACATTATCAGCAGAAAAAAAAATACCAGAAAAAAGAGTATTTCCAGATTTCAAGCTACTGACCATATACAGTGGGTTTTTTAATAAGCAAAAATGGGCCAAGACAAAAATAACATCTCAACAATTGCTAGTTCCAACTTGAAAATGTTGTTTGAATCAGTGGGGTTTATATAAATGTTGACTTGCTGTTCAGCAATTCAGTGACTCAGAACTAGCTGGAATGATTTAGGTTACAAATTTTATGAGGATTGTGTTCCAGGGTCTTTGTCACCATTGTTGATGCAGCTCAGAAAATTGTAAATAGATCTTTGTTTTGGAAAAAAAAAATCTTTCAGATCCTGAAAAATGGACTACAGGACTAAGACAACCTATTCCCAAACAACATCAACAACTTATGTTACCAGCTTCTCAAAAAACTTAAACCAGAACTGGTGTTCAACTAGGTACAGCCAGCATATATGAAGGTATCTGCCATCCTTCTCACATTGTCTACAACATTTACTCTTTGTAGTCTTTTAAATTTATTTTAATGGAAGTTACTTAACATCTGTGAATTAATCTTATTTCATTTTCTTATTACATGGTCAATAACTATGTCCTCCCATTTTGGGAGAAAGTAGAGTGTAAGATTTTATGTATTTGTATCCAGATAGTAGGATATAGGTGAGACTGAACTCTTATTTGATATCCAGACTTAGGAGTTAATGCCCCCCCTCCCCCTCTTGACAGATTTCTTCATTCATTCATTCATTTTAGTGTTGATGTAGGACAGTTGTGGTACAAAACTTCACACCTTCCTTTTTCAATTTTCAAGGAAAATGTTGAGAAAAGAGATTTTCTGTCATGGTACCATGCTTTCAACTGGATAGAGGGAAATGGATACTTATAAACATACTTTTTTTTTTGTTTGAAACTAGTTCCACATTAACTTAAGAGATCTCTTTGCCCACCATTCACTATTGGGATCAATTGCCTTTGAATGATATTTATTGATAATTCATCCCCCCCTTTTTTTTTTGGTGTCTTCCAGTCTCAGAGTTCCCATTAATCTTTATGAGTCTGTTTCTATGTTCTGTATATGGTCAAAGGTTCTGTTTTCTATAGTCAGAGGTGATCAATGAAGGTATCACCATGGAGGCAGTAAATCCACTATGGGTTTGCCATCATTTCCCTGCAGCTGCTCTGACCCATATCAAAGCTCTGCTGGAGTCCAATGCAAGTTAAAGGCCTCCCAAAGACCTTAAACTCTGGCCCAGTTGCCTACTTTGAGTAGTTTAGGATTTATTTTGATTTTATACACACTATTGGTTATATCAGATGGGAACACATACTCCAAAAATCTGAGCTGTAATCAACCTGGAACTTTTATCACACATAGTTCCTTTACACAATAACCAACCTTTTATTCTTTGCATTTCCATTTCAGTGTATGGAAGGATTTACTGTTGACAGTTTCCACTCCAATGAATCAATACTATGGTGACTGCCCTTTTATTGCTTTACAAATAAATAAGAATAGTTCCATTATGTTGATCCAGAAATTAAGATAAAGCTGTTAATGAAATGTTGTTGTTGTTTTAAAAATTAAACTTCCAGAAGTAAGATACAACATATGAAAAAAGATAAGTGTCTTACTTTTCAAGGATGACTTTTTTGTTTGGGGCAATTTTGATCCTTGGGTTGTCATATTTTCCTTTTTCTCCATTCACTATTGTGCACTGAATTACAATAATCTTTCTGTATGGTTGTAAAAATTTTAAACTGCTTGTGTAATGGGAAAGTCATGTGAAAGAAGAAAGAACTGTTAACCTGTTTGTCATAGGACACATTTTAAGTATAGAATGACACCATTTTAGAGTAACAAATTATTTCAAATAAATTATTTCATTTTAATCCATTTGGGATCATCTGTGCTCTGAAGTGTGTGAGAAAATTAATTTAGTATAATACTGTTTTATACACTTCACATACACCTTATTTTCAATTGATATGCAGGCATCAGCAGGCTTATATATTTACTTGTCATTAAGGGAGGTAGACCACATATACAGTGTAAAAGAAATCTCAATACGTAACTCTAGAAGTAATAATAATGATAATAACAGTAACAATAACTTTCATTTATAACACACCTTTCACCTAAGGGAAGAACATCAAATTACAATCAGCAACAAAACAATAAAACACAACATTATAATATACTAAAATACTAAAAATAATACACTAATATACTGAAAACAAAATCCTCATCAGTCACTCATAAGGATGATGGAATAGGTCTCTCTGCAGGAATCTTGGTGGTGCTTTCCTCTGCAGAGATGGTGATGATGCTTCCTCCAGAGTGTGCTGATTCCTCAAGGCCACCCAGACAGCCAGTTCAGACAGAGGAGCAGCTGATGTTCACCAGCTGCTATCTCAGTCCTGGGAGAACCTGAAACCTGCTCCTGCAAGCATCTAGATGGTCCCACTCAGCAGAAAGCAGGCAGAAAATCAGGCAGCAGTCTTGGAGAAGAAAGGCAAGAGGTCTCTGTTTTCTCTGAAGGAGTCTTGGTGGTACTTTATTCTGCGGGAGGCATTATAATGCTTCCTCTGGAGTGTGCTGATCAGGATATTGGTTTGTTTAAAAATTTGAGTGTATGTTTAAAAGGGGAGAGATGAAAATTTAGGAGAGTGGTTTTTTTTTGGGGGGGGGGGGTTTGCTAGTTATCCAGAACCCATGATGAAGATTATATCTATGGCCTAATATTGGTCCCTGGAGAATTATTTGACTATTAGCATCAGTGTGTTGCAGTGGTTTGTGTGTTGGACTCTGGAGACCAGGGTTCAATTCCTGGTTCTGCCATGAATCCCACTGGGTGACCTTGGATGAGTTACACAATCTCAGTTTCAGAAGATGCCAGTGGCAAATCTCCTCTGAACAAATCTTGCCAAGACCCCATGATAGGGTCACCTTAGCGTCACCATAAATCAGAAACAACTTGAAAGCACATAACAGGTGTTTTCTCAGGTATCATTCACCTTCCATAGCTTTATGAAAATACATTATGCATATGGTGAGTTGACCTAACAATAAATTTTACTGATATAAAGCAAGAAAATTTCCAAAATATGAGATGATGATGATGATTTATTTCTAATCCGCCCCTCTGAACAAGCAATTGGGGCGGAGTACAAAAGAATTAAAAACAATGACATATTAAAATACCCCTTCCTTACCCTTACCACCCTCCCTTAAATGCGCATTAAATCATAATAAAGTTAAAAGCATAAATAATTAAAATAGCAATATACAATAGCAGGAAGCGGACCCAGGCTTAGGTGATGTCTTATTATTAAAAATCTACATTGGTGAATAGTTTGTTTCTGGGTATAGTTCAAATGAATGGCTTCACTTAGGCCCTAAACAAATTGCAATTGGGGTACTTGAAACTGACACAATATCCTTCTTAGCTAGGTGAACAACTTTATGGGGCTTGCTGGGCTCCCAGTATTGTCACCCAGAAAATCCAGCATATCAGATATAATTTCAATCAAATCCAAAGCCAGTTCCAGTTTGAAACAAATCCCATAAAATAAAGAATACAATAAAGAATACAATCAGATTAAGGTATATGTACTTTCAAGAACTGGGAGAAGCATGCCATGGCTGTTGCACATGTGTTTCCAAGCTTTTAAGAGGCATTGCTCTTGTTCAAAGAAGAGCTGAATGTCAGAATCCTCAAATGTGTATCCCTTTTGGATTAATATCTGCCCAAGTGAAAAGTTCAATAGTGCCATCCCCTTCCTCTAAACTAAGTAGTTTTGTTGCTTATCTATCTCAGGAAAAGGGAAAGAGAACATGTGGGGCTAAGATTTCATGTCATGGTGAGTAGTATAACTGTCAATCCAAAATTATGCATTGTCTTTGCTATAGGTCCTTTGAGCTGAATGGCAACATTAAACAACCAAATATGCCACTGATGGAGCAATCAAAGATGCACCCAAATGCACAGCCACAGGAGTACTGCTACCAATTTCAACAGGGGACAAATGGAAACACATTGGCTGAGAATCTGCATCCAAATGTGCAGTAGCACTGCATGTACAACTGCACATCAGTAATCTTGAACTAAACATGGAGGCGACACATCAGACAAAAGGTCCAGTCACATCCATAGGGGAATTTTTATGTCCATCAGACACTGGAAGTATTTTTCTGGCCAGTATAATAGGAGAAAAATTGCAGGTTGCATTTGAGAATTGGGAAAACCTGCCCTTTCCAGAGATCACAGGAGTTCCCTGTCTTTGTTTGCTATAATGTTCTACCCAAGCACCAGAAAAGGATTGGACAGAAAGAACTCCCTTTCCCCATGGATGAATTAAAAGTGGGATTGGCTCAGAAAGAGCATGAATTACTTTCCTGTTTTATTTTTCTGGAAAACAGTTCTGACATAAGCTAAGTGTGAGGGGAAGGCATCACCCATCTGTAACATGAATACACTATGCCAGGTGCTTGAGAACTTCCATTTAACATTTTTGCTACCAGAAGCCAGTAAAAACATTACATTTATGGAAGCACTAGTGGATTGTTGATTGTCTATGTTTGGCTTGGTAGCCTACCAATTAAACATGTTATGTATGCAGGCCTGTTAGAGCTGGTTTACACATGCAAACAGTGAACATACTTCTTGAGATGTGTTTCTTTGGCAGCGAAGAGCTAAAATGATATTTGATCCCTTAATTGGTGACATTCTAACCATTTTCTTCAGAGACCCATTTTGAGATGCCAGGAGGGAACTGCATTGTAATATGAAGATTGCACTTACTTAATATGATATGCTAACCAAACTTGCCAAAAGTTACTATCACTGTGTCTGCAGTGACTAAGAAGCAGAAGAGACCACTCGAAGGAGCGGCTTGCTGCCACCCCTTTGAGCACTGGATTGGGGCTTTAGCAACTGCACACCACAGTCCTGATCTGGCATTTTTCTGGCCTAAAAAGAAATGGCATTATACTGCTTCTTTTTGGCCTAGAAAAAGGCTGCCCTTGCCATTGCCACAGCACTTTTCCTTGCTCCTTTTGGCATGTGGCATGTGAACGCTGCACCAAGGAGTGCTGTAATGCCATCTGCTATGTGGTCAGCAGAGCGACATGAAGCTGGCTTGGGGGTAAGGCGCTGAGGCATGCGTCATCCAAACTTACTGCCATGCTATACAGCCTCTTTGTACGCACACACACACTGATGTTTCATTAATGTGGTTTTATTTATTTATTTATTTTAAAAATAGTTTGAAAAAGATTTTAGAAAGGCTATGAAATTCAATTAACAATTAGCATGACAGATATTCTAGTGACAAGTGTATTCTGAATGATTTGCTATCTGATCCCCTCAGCTTTAATATGCAAACTTAAAAACTAATTTGCTAACTATTGATGTGCTAAGAATCCAAACTACCAAACTTTAAATCCGATATGCCAAGTGAACGTGCAATATGCTATCTATATCTATATCTATATCTAATGTTTGTCACTTTTAAAGGTGAACCACGTAGAATGACCTTGTGGCTAAAAAATGGCATACAAATGCTTTTATAATTAAATAAAAATTCTGATGATACAGAAGTATAAGAAACAATTTATATTTGCCCTCTAGATTTCTGACTATATCAACATATATGAAAAGTAATTGTGCTTGCAAAAATAAGTCTATTTTTCCCCCACTCCCAAACTAGTTTTAATATCTAAAGCTATTCAGGATGCCCTCCATTTGGAGGAAAAGGGGATCCCCTAGTGGACAGATCTGGAACAAAACAAAACAAAACTTTGCAGAGTTTCAGTATTTAAGATGCTTTAATCTCTTACAGCATAAAAAAGAAGGTGGTGAAGGGGGGAGGGAGAAAAAGAAATGTGACAGTACCTTTAAACCTAACTGGTTTATATTTTAACATGGAAATAAACCAACTTTTTCAGATGGAATACAGAGCAAAAGGATTGCCTGTTCAAAATCATCCTAGACCCTTGATTTCTAGACCAAAACCCTAAATATAGGGTTAGCCCCCGTGATGTTATTAAACTTTATCCATTAAGTACCAACCAACTTGTCATTCAAACTCTGTGACTGTGTGTTTGTGTGTGAGAGAGGTGGGGGGATATTTTCCTGTTTGGAAATTAAGACACAAATCTTAGAGCTCACCTGCAGTTACCCTGGTGCCACAATAACTGAAAGGGAAGTCAGAAACAAATATATAGATCTTCTTGAAAGTTTTGGCAAGCTGCAGCAACAAATCGGTAAAACCTTGCAAATTTTAGCAAGCTGGTGCTCTCCTAGCTAAGCTACAGGTTTGAACACAACACTTTCTGCTTGCTTGAAGCTGAGCCCTCCACCTCCCCCTCCCAAATCTAGAGAATTTGTACCTTTGGAGTTTATCAGATGGGAGGAATTTCTCTCAATTGCGAATGGAGCCAATTCGAATTCATGTAAATTTGCTAGTTTTTTGAACGAATGCATTCAAAATGCGTTCAGAATGACTTCCCATTTCCCAAAAATGACCCCCCCATTGCCCAAAATTGTGTGGGATACTCTAATTCGCAATTACGTGAAACCCCATGATTGTGTTCGAAATGACTTCCCATTGCCCAAAATTGCGTGAGATACACTCATTCGCAATAACATGAAACCCCGTGATTGCGTTCGAATTGCCATTGCATTATACTCCCAAATTCCGTCATATGATAAACTCCTTTGTTTCCAACCTAGATATGCCCCACAAAAACTGGAGACTTGGGCTCAGGCTCTGAGATCTAGCAACCATAGAAGTAGTCTTCATTGGAATTCAGTTTAAGTAGATTCAATCAACCAGGTGATGAATGGGGACAACATGGTAAGGTAGATGGCCATCATTCCTTGGGAAGATTGCTTTTTGGAAGACCCAAAAAGTAAAGGGCTAATTCAGAGGGAATTCAGATCCAGAATATTCGGGGGCAACCTAGAGAATTCTGGTAAGTGTAGCATTTTGTTTAAAAGAAATTCTCACTTTTTAAATCTTAGATTGCTGTACAATTTTTGAGACACTGGTGGAGTTCTAAAAGTGTGGTATTCTTCCAGGAGATATTTTAGATTTTCTGGAGCCTTTCACACTGTGTAAGTATAGTGCAATGATTCCACTTTAATAACTTGGTTTCATCCTATGGAATCCTGGATTTGGTAGTATAGGGATGGGTGGAATTCTCAGCCAGAGAGCTTCAGTGTCTCACCAAACCACAAATCCTGGGCTTTCATGGGATGCAGCCATGAGAGGTACAACCAAAGAGAGTGATTGTGTAGTGTGAAACGGCCCTTGAAATTCCTAACACATTCCACCTGAGGAAGCACTTGATAATTCACTTCAAATTTCACTCTTGGCCCCTCTGGCAACCCTTTACTGACCTCTTCTGCTATCACACTGGGCCTAAGGAAGCAAGGAATGGGTAGGCACCAGGTCAATGAATGCAGAAAGTCATTGAAAAAAAGTAACTAGGGGAAAGAGAGAGACACAGAGAGTAGAATAATGAAAAAGAAAAGGAAGTAAAATTGTATTTGTGTCTCTGTGTATTTCTCAACTATTATTCATAACCTACAGTTTTATTCAATCCTGAGTTTTTCTTAGATTTCCTTTCAAATAGCCAACATCTCCAGTTTTCTCCTTTCCCTTGGCTTCTTTCTTTTGCAAGAACTCTTGCTGTGGAAGAACCATAGAAGTGCCAGAAGAATTTGGCAACATATGCCCAAGTGTGCGGTAAAATACTTAGGCCTATGTTCTCTCCAGATCTCAGAATGAGGTTACAAGGCAGGAATATCCAGTTTAGACTAGAATGCACTCTCTGAGGATTACAGATGTTTGTTAATGGCTTCTCCAGATTTCAAGTAGAACATATTAAAATCAGGGAAAGGTAAGTAAATCTTAAACAATAGTAAATTGCCTACATATCCAATATGTAGAACTAATTCACATCAACAAGATGCTATTGTTTATTTTTGTAGAGGAACACAGTTGCAAAGTCCTAGAACAAAGGTATGTTATAGGAAAGCTAAGATCATTGTTAGGAACACTAAGTATCAGTTCATATGTGCATGTAAGTCATTGGATTTCTCCTCACATATACATCTGTAGCTGTGTTTTACTGTGTTAGATCATTGGTCTTAGTTTTCTTTACTGTCTATACTTGTGCTTCTCAGTCACTAGTTGAGCTACAGATTTTTTTTTCTGGACTCCTAAGTCCCAATTAGTATGACCAATGATGAGAGATTCTTGATATTGTAGCCCAACAATCCCGGAGAGCTAAGATTTGGCACAACAGATATGCATTGACAGTGACTCTTTAAAATGTTTTCCAAATGGGAGATAGGCTGGTGGCTGGGACTTTTTGCATGCAGAATACATACTTTATCACCAATTTAGACTTCCTCCTTACTTGTACATCACTAAAATGATTGTGTAAATAACCTCTGAGCATTGGTTTCTCAGATGATGGATATATAACCCTTTGTGCTAAATATATGCCTTTGGTGATGGGAATCCTGACAGCTGGAGATTCAGTGATTATGAATACAGAGAGATGGGTTTGTGACTGACATGCTGACAACATGGTGATCTGTCTGCCTGATGGGAAGGTATGTGGACATTACATACCACTGAGATAGGTAAGTAGAAAATAAAGAGTTATCAGTAAACATTGCAGACATTAATTTTAAGGTATACAGCCAAGTAAAGACATAACCATCTATAAAGTTTAGTAGTAGTGGCAGTTACAGTTCTACAAATTTCTTCTGTCCAATTTTTGATCAGGTTTGGATGGGTTGTAAAATGATTATCAGCTCTGTGCATGGTATACAACAAGACTGAGAATTATGCAGTGCTTCTGGAGTTGTTGGACTTGAAGTCTCAACAGTCCTAGACAGCATAGAGAATGGTGAGGAATTCTGGGAGTTGAAGTTAAACAATATCTAGAACCCTCCTTAACCCCTACTCCTGTTAGAGAATCCATGATAATTCTTGCTTTGGGATACACTGAATATCTGCAGGATTCCATTTTTATCTTTTTATTTCTGGCAACTTAAAGATGCTGTTCAGGGACGGTGCTTAGCTTTCTCTGAAACATCAGAATGCCATGAATATTTATGAGTCAAATGCGAGTTTTATATCGATCTCTACATTCATGTGTGGCACATGGGACATATGGAGTAGGAACTGAAACAAGTGACATGGGAAAACATGTCAGCTTTTTAAAAAGTAAAAATAAGTAAGAAGTAGAAAGTTTAGAAGAAGTAGATACTTCTGCATGCTCAGCAGGAAAAAAAAAGACTCTTGAATAGCAGAAGGTGAAGAACTAAGAAGGAAAACACAAATAATGGTCTCCAGCCAAAATAAATAAAAAAGTAAAGATGTTGGAAGTACATTGAGGAATTGGCAGTGGAAAGAGAGAAGCTGACTCTTCTGCCAAAAACTATGCGTTAGGCAGACCTGAGGGGAAAATTGGGGTTGATAGATACATAGTGCTCATTAGGAGGCTACCAAGGGGAAAACAGTGAGAGGGACAGGTGTACACAATAGAAATCCTGACACCAATAATGCATTTGAAAAAAAAAAACTTCCATTTTTTTAAAAACAAAATTGGTTATGTGTACTCATAGGCATAGATGAGTATAACAGTTTGAAGAAAGGAGCCTTCTCAAATATTTTAATGGGATTATATAACTTCTCTTAGAATTAGTTCTATGGAAGCACGGAGTCAAAGCAGCAACAATGGACAAGGCTGATCTCAGGCCAGAACCATCTACCATGTCTGCAAGGCAACGAAGGAGAAGAGGAATTACAGCTTTTGTAGTAACCCCTAACAAGTAGCATTGGATACTGTTGAGTCTTAGTGGTCAACACAATGTGAGTGTCTGGACATTGGCTAGAAGGGTCTGGGGCATACTTTGGTTGCAGGTATCTGTGGGAGCAGATAGTTCCTCCACCACCTATACTGATAAGGTTGGGCTTTAAGAGGTATTTAAAAACAACAACATATTACCATGTCAAATTCATATTATTTTAAACTGGGGAGCCTGCCTGCTTGCTGAAACATTCAAAAACAAGAGTGCATATCCTTCACCTTCATCTCTTGTCCTGTTCTTCCATCAGTCCCTTTGCCCATCCTATGAGATGAAAACAAAATAATCCTCAGTGCAGAAAATAACTGGGAAACTTAAGCAGCTTGAGGTGGGTGGATGGTTAGTTGGATAGATGAAGTGTAAGGATGTACAGAATACTTGCAAAATTTCTTGTCCTTGTTCAGAGAGTGTCTCAACACATGAAGCCACATGAAGTCAAAAATTGCAAAATTATTAAGTGCAAAAAATAATTCTTAAAAACCCTTTTACAGTCTCATCAAGTGGGGAGAAAATGTTTGAAATAACAAGAACAACAACATCTAGTAGTAGCAGCAGCAGTAATTAGTAGTTATATTTACATTCTGGTTTTCTCCAAAATTGGGGGAAGGTAGCTATTTGTTTTTGTTTATGAGTAGAAAGTAGGCAAATAATAAGAACTGGAATTCATAGTTGCAGTTACATATGTGTAAACTAGAATTACACATCTGTAATTGATTCATTAAATTTAATTAGGTAGCTGATCCAGAATTATGGCTTATATATCTAATATATCTCTATATATCTACCATTTGAGGACTAGGATGTAAATCTTTAACTATTTAATCCTCACATTCAAACAATTTTCAGTTTTGTCTCTCTTGCAGAAGAAAACAAATATTTCTGATCGACGTGTGTATGCATGTAAGTTTGCAAAACATGTTTTTCACTTACACACACAGAAAGTGCTTCTGGGAACTGCATGTGTGGTATGGGGGTGCACAAAACATGATTTTTGCATTAAAATGTGTTTTTTAATGTGGGGTTGGGAATCCTAAAACATCCTGACATATACAAATACCAGGTGAAAGCTATAGAAATTTCTTGGCTCTTTGTTATATTTCCTGAGCACTGACCAGGAAATGCATAAAGAACTTTTCTTTCCATCCCTAAAGAAGGAAACATTATACTTCCTTACTGGACTAAAGCCAGAGCCATCTGAAGACATTTTCCTGCCTGGTGAAATTACTTCTTGCTGAGGCAAGGGATAAAATGCCCCCTCTCAGTTCTGTGTATCTAATGATAAAACTCCTTGCACTAGTTATCTTGATACCTCTATAACAGTTTGACTCTTATCTCCAGCTATTGATTATCTCCTGCCTTTCAAAATACAGTGGTCCCCTGCCTTACGAATCCCCCGGGTTACAAAAACCCCGGGATCCGAAAGGCGGCGGACCGGCATCGTATCCCCTGGGATACGAAATATCCCCCGGGATACGAAACGAAAAAAGCCGCGCGGCCCCTTTAAATGGCCGCGCGGTCCGTTCTAAATAGCGGTCCCCCGGGAAACGAAAGCTTCCGGGTTACAAAAGGTAATCTGGAATGGATTACCTTCGTAACCCGGGGGACCACTGTACTGTATCCCTCCCCCACATAACTCAATTTAAAGCCCTCCTGATCTAACTGTTGAGACAAATGGTTCTGCCAGCTGGCATGAGGTACAACTCATTTCTTGCCAGATGTCCCCCCCTCCCATGAAACTGCAGGCCATTGTTCTCAGTAGCACCATCTGTGGAGCCACTTGTTCACATCTATTTTCCTCTCCCTTCCTGGAACATGCCCTTCAATTGGAAGAAGAGATAAGATGACAACCTGTGTATTCAGCTCTTTCAGCTTCCTACCCAAACCCTCATAATCCCATATGATATTCTGAAGGCTGTGCCTTGCAATGTCATTTGTTCCCACATGGACCAAAAGGAAGGGGTAACAGTCAGTAGACTTGACAAGTTATGTCATGGAGACAACACACCTTGCAAGACATTGTCAGGTCCACAAATCACTGATTATGTATCCCTCAGCAAGGAATCCATCACCACCCCCGGCTTTGCCTCCTCCAAGGTTTAGCAGCAGCTATTCCCTGTGGTGAAACTTTCCCTGTGGGGATACTTTCCCTGAGGACTATCTCTGCTGCTCTTCCTCATCATCTCTGATAAGGGAGAGAGCTTCAAATCAATTCTGTAGCTGCAAGCTCACAGAATGACCCCTGGCTTCCCTACTTCTACTTGTCACATTCCTCCAACTATCTCCTGACCTTCTCGACAGAAACTTCTTGTGTGTGTTCTCCATCCAGGACCATCTGTTTCATTCTGTCCAGGAAAACCTCTTATTTCCTAATGTGCTGAAGTGTACATGCCCAGGTCTCTAGCTGCTGGATCTCCTCTTCCAACAGGGTTACCAACTTGCACTTGGTGCAGGTGAAGTTACCCACATCCACAGGCAAGAACACAAACATCCCACAACTGTTGCAGGTGACTGCAGCATCTCCCTCCCTGTCCCTGTTCACTAGTCTTAAGTAGGCACTCATACAGGACTCTGGGCTTTCCCCTCAAAACTCACCTGTTAAACACCCATGTAAAACACCCCATTGATCTTGCCTATTTGCCAAGCTCCAGAGACTGTGGCTAAAACTATACAGAGAGCCATTGGCTGCTAGCTCCTCCCCCAGCCAAGTCTCTAATACACTTTATAGAGAAAAAGCCTCTCATCCCTTAGATCAGGTGCTCAGAATCTGGGTCTACACTCAACAAAACAACAGAGCGCTAGTGAGCACACAATCACACTTTTACTTAGCTCACACAAACTATCAGCCTTTACCCAACACATAAAAGGTCACAAACTAGAATAGAACAATAGACACTTTCATTATAGAATTATAGCATCATAGAATCATAGAGTTGGAAGAGACCACAAGGGCCATTCAGTCCAACCCCCTGCCATGCAGGAAATCACAGTCAAAGCAACTCCAACAGATGGCCATCCAGTGTCTGTTTAAAGACCTCCAAGGAAGGGGACTCTACTACATACACTCCGAGGGAGTGTGTTCCACTGTTGAACAGCTCTTACTGTCAGGGAGTTCCTCCTAATTTTGAGATGGAATCTCTTTTCCTGCAGTTTGCATCTATTGTTCTGTGTTCTAGTCTCTGAAGCAGCAGCAAACAAGCTTGCACTCTTCTTGTCTTCTGAAGTGTTCCTAAAAACCTTTCCTACCCACTCATATTGTCAGGGCTTGTGAATCCAGTCAAACCACAATCAGTCAAATTAGCCTTTTTTCATATTTTGTATATCAAAGAAAGTCGCCACTTTTGGAACCTTTTGGTTCTTCTGAAGGGCTGGCAAGTCTTTGTTTCCTATGAAATCACCTTGGCCTGAGGCTATTTTAAAGGTATAAAATAGTTTTACCCATTTTACCAGTTTCTGTTGTCCTCAGATTCTGGTCTGAGCCAGTCCCGTTGCCTCCACACGCTCAGTCTGAATCTCTCCTGCTTTCTGTGGACTATTATTCAATAAAGGGAGATATTACCCTCAATCCAACCCTTTCACTTTTCTGTTTCGGTTAGCTCTGTACACTGGGGGTTACAGCGAGTCTATCTTGTATGTGTGTTCTTTCTTATTCCTCCCAAATAAAATTTCACTAGTTCACTTGTGCCTGTGTACTCAGAGAGTACTGGTATAGTTGACACTTTGATCCCAATGTTACCTCTCAAGCCAAATTTCACCAACCTATTAAAGGTAGACTCCTAGTGTGGAGGCTCTCAAAGCCTGTGCATCATTGGGGATAACAGAATGGGTATGCGGGATTTGTGGGTTGCAATGGAGAGATCACGTTAGGCCATTTTGTACAGTTGATAAGCAACTAACAACAGCAGATGGCTGAAATCCACAGCATACTTCATAGGAAGTCATACATTGTTGCCCAAATCTAGCTGGTATGCTACCTTTGGATTAATAAGTGAGATATGCTATTCACAGGAGGTTAAACCTGTGGTTCCAGCTTTAAGTCTGGATCCTGAGGCTACAGAGAAAATACCTTGCTGCCCTCCAAATGTGGTTCAATTGTAGATCCTGTCATCATAGGCAATGGGGAAAGATGATGGAATTTGCAGTTCAGTGAAACTTGGAGGTTCACAAATATCCCAAACTAAGTGTCCCAAATACAACGAAATATACTATGGACTTCTGTTGAACCTGTGCAGAAGTGTGCTAATTGAGCACTGTCCTCCAGGTGCTAGAAGCTTAAGAGGATTGGTCTTCATATAAGGAATGAGCTGACATAAATTACATACTCTATTTTATTTGTCTTTTGTTGCAGCTGGATGGCCTGCTGTGCATACTAACCTCCATTGCTGGCAGCAGAGAACAATTTTTCACAGCCTTTTTAAAAACACACTTCATTATTTAAACATTTCCAAGGGACAAACAGAGGGTCACAACATTGTGAGCATTTTTTTGCCAGAAAATGCAGCTGCTGACCCTTTTAAGAACCCTCTTTCTAAATGACATTCTTGATATGTTTTTGACCAGTTATATTATCAGCTTTCTAATCCTTGAGGAAACTAGCTTGAAAAGAAAAGAAAAGAAAAGAAAAGGGAAAAGAAAAAGAAAAAGCAAAGGCTGGTCGTTGTAGATATTGTTCATTTCCCCAAAGGGAAAATATATCACAAAGGAAGTTGTTTATCTTTGAATAAATCATTCCTTCAGCAATTCACCTTGTTCAACTCTTTCCAGTAAACTGGAATTCCACACCCTCTGGTCTTGCTGGCTGGTTGAGTGGAAGGTCTCCTTAGTTGAATAAGTTGCAAGTTTCCTTAACTGAATGATCTGAACAGTAACTGGAATTGATCTGAATACCTTGAAAAGTATTTTCAACAGGGCACATCTGAAAGATATGCATTAAACCTAGTATGTTATCCCATTACACGTGAATTAGAATGACAGGCTATACAAATCAACCTTTTCAGAATGCAGTTTAGAAGTACATTCTTTCCAATTCAATGGGACATACTTTTAAGATCTACCTGTGCTATTCTATGATTGAATCCAGATCTAGCTACCAAATAATTTTGGGACGCATGTAATTCCTTTAAGGCTGTATATTTGGGATTAAGGCTGTAATCTGTTATGAATTTACTAAGAAATAAGAATCATTTAACTCAGTGGAATATAGTTCAAAGGAGACATGCAGAGGACTGTACTGAAAAGGACAGGGAAATGAGGTTTAATGCTGTGGTAGGCTTGACCTGAACCTAGCATTACTTATTCTGGGGGAAAAAATACTAATGCACTTACCTACAATAAGTGGTCTTGCAAGCACAAGAGAGAAATTCTGGCAAGCACAAGAGAGAAATTCCTATTTCTGCTATCCTTTCATATTTTTCCTCTTGCAATCTCTCTCCTCCCCACTAACAAAAAAAGGTGAGTCACATGAATATACCTACCATAAGCAATAATGGAGTTCAGGACTCAAAAGTGCTTTTTAAAAATACTGTAATGAAACATTTTTCTTGAAACTTACTTGCAGGAAAGTCTGTCCAAAAACAGCCAACAGCTTTGTAACAAGAGCTGGCATGTCTGCGCAGAGATGGTCCGCAACCTGATAGGAGCCATTATCTTAGAATGGAGCAATAGGTTGGTAATCTCACATTGAGTCGCACACCCCAGGTCTCTGGTAAGATTGCAGTTCTTTCTGATGGCAGAATGATTCAGCTAAAATGCAGGGGAAGGGTGGGTCCTGTCAAACCTAATCTTATCAAGGTAAGGATACTGGAGCTGGCCACCTGAAATGGTGTGCATGACTTTCTTTATGGCTCTGGCTTTCAGTTGTCCCCTTTGATCATTGTCATCAATGCAAGGAGTGATAATTTTCTTGATATGCACAAAAACAGATTTTCTGGATTTTCTGGGGTTTCTCAAACATGATAGTTTGGACTGATTATTCATTTCCTAGTGACATTTCTATTCCATGTTTAATCTAATCAGTTTAATGTGGCATATATGACTTTCCTTCTCTCCAAATCCAAGTTGAATGTATGAATTTCATGACAAAGGTGTCCACCTGGCAGCTAACATATCTAAACTGTAGAAATAGTGCAGTTTGACACCACTTTTGAGTGCTGTGGCTCCATCCTGTGGAACCTTGGGATTTGGAATTTTACAAAAGCTTTAGTATTCATTGCCAAAGTGTGCAGGCACCTTACAAGATTAAAAATCCCAGGATTCCATAGGATGGAGCCATGCAGTTCTCAGGCTGCATGTGGCCCTGTGAGGTATGTGACACTTGAACACAGTGAATCCTCCAGTTCCTTTAAAAAATGAAATGCAGATGAAAAATGCTCTTTTGGAACTGAAAACCCCTGTGTTCACCTTCTAAAATCTGCCTTCCCATTCCCATTACAAAATAGCACAAATAGATAAATATGCAGTGTTACTCCTTAATCTGACATTTCATGTCTTTAAAATAATTTTATTTTTGTAAATATATATGGTTATACAATATTATACACTTTTAAGATAAAATACAGATGTCTCCATGATGATGCAGTCTCAGAAGTTCCAGATAGGGGATTATCTTGCCGTAGCAATCACTCCTCCAAATAGAGCACCACCTCCATCTTGTTGCATGAGCACTTATTAATGTTGAATCATGCATCTTGGGCAAAAGTCCCACCTGCCTTGCCCTTGTTCTATTTACTTTTAAATATAGTTATATTTAATAAAAAACAAACAAACAAACTAATGCCAAAAAAACAAAAAACCCACCACCTTACACCTTCTGACAACCAAAATATTTGGCAGTGATAAGGATTTTCTTGTGTTTTTGTGATGGGACAAAAATGCCCAAGAAGAAGCAGAAGCAGAAGCAGAAGCAGAAAATGATGATTACCAGATGATGATTTCCAGAACTGGAAATATGGGGATGACATTAGAACAAAAATGGTAGAAACTGGGTAAGAAGGGAAGGAAACAGTGGTGAATGGGGGAAGGGGCAGAGTAAAAGAGTTGTACAGTTGGCCCTTGTTATCCGCTGTCTATGCTCAAGCCCCATTAAATATAATGGCACAACAAAATGGTGTCCCATATTTGAAATGGAAAATCAAGGTATTTATATTTATACTTTTTTGGGAATATTTTCAAGCCGTGTATGCTCAAATCCTCGGATAAAAAATCCATGGATAAGGAGGGCCAACTGTAAAAGTCTCCCCAAAGTTTTTTTTTTTTAAGTCCTAGAATTCATCTAGACTTAGGAGCAAAACAGATAGGGAGTAAGTACTGGGTTGGGGGTGGCATCAGAGCGCAGTGTTTAGATGCTGCATGCTCTGACACTGAACCCACACTGCCAGCTTCATGGTAGTTTGGTGGTGTGGTGTTTACATGTGCCATGCTGCCAAAAAACCGAAAAGCCATGGTGGCGGCACAAGGGCACTCTTTTTCTACCCCCCAAAGGGGGGATTTTGCCACTTCTTTTGGGGCAAGAAAAACACCAGATTGGTGCCATGTTGTGCAGTTGCTACAGCCCTGATTCGGCACTCAAAGGGGTGGTGTGATGCTGCCCCTTTAGGGCCATCTGTTTCAGCCCCTAGTCATACTGAGAAGAGACTCACAGAAGTCAATGGAGCTTGTCTAAGTATGAATAAATCTGTATCTAAGCCATTGATCTCAGTTGCTACAGTTTTCATTTTTGAAAAGCACTGATAAATATTCATTGATTGCAGAGGATCTCCTGTTAAGTTTTACTTATTTCTGTGGTTTTACTCTAAGCATGACTAAATATGGGTATAATTACTAGAGCTCAGCTAGATTCAAAAATCACCTACAAATATTACTATTGGAATAAACAGCATTATTGACGAAGTAAGGAAAGTATGGACATTGTACCTCATAGCTATTTAAATAGCACAGGGTATTTTTAGCTGGATAAACTTTGAAGTCAAGATCTTTATGAGGGGGTATCATAAAATTTTAATTATCACCTTTAAAAAAAATTGGCAGAAAGTTTGTTTTGATTTGTAGTTGTTAACTTATCTCTATGTAGTCACCATCCAGATTTACACGTTTTCCCCAGCGTTTCTTGACCCTGCAAATACCATTATTGTAGAAGTCTGCAAATTGCGCCTGACAAGTATTTTACACTTTAGTCACTTCTGGCTGAGCCAGTCACAAAAATAAAGGACACAATGAGTAGATTTTCTCAGCAACGTGCACTTAGGGACACTGACAAAATTCCATCAATATGCCATAATAACTTCCGGGTGATGATTATTACTTTACGATACCCCCTTGTAAGGCACAATCTGCAGATTTCTACAATATCAGGTATTTGGAGGGTCGAGATAGGCTGGGAAAAATGTATAAATCTAGATAGTGACTACATAGAGATAAGTTAACAACTACAAATCAAAACAAACTTTCTCTCTATTTTTTTAAAAGGTGATCATTAAAACATTTGGATACCCCATCATAGTTACATTGCTAGCTGGTAAAGTCAGTTAAATTATTGTTTTTCCAACCAATAGTTGTTCCAATGCAAAATCTGTCTCTAACCATGCATAAATGATCTCTCCCATGGCTCATCTGTAAGAGCAGAAGTAGCCTCCAGGCTAAACAGCTGCAAAGTTTACACCCTGTTTGTTCAAAGAAGGAACTTCCTGAGCTGTGTTGGCTCTGTCTTAGCTGATTTGGCAGTCAGGTAGATGACCATCCGAGCATGTACTGTTTCCTGAACTGCAATGTAATATTCTAGTGTATCCAGTGACTTGAAGCACAAAGGCACCAAAACTATGCCTCTAAAATGGCCTTAGAGCAGATGTCCATGAAAGCAGTGAAGGAATGAAAGGACAAAATCCAGAGACTGGAAAAAGTTATTTTTATTACTAGAAATAATCATGAAGGCTGAGGGATTCTTGGATTTGTAACCTTCCCAAGCTCTGGTGGGATAAACAATTAAGGTGTGTAAGGAGAAGAAACAAAACCATAAACTGCTGCAAAGAGCTGAAGGATTCTTTAAGTGGCATCTGCTACAAAATTTTGCAATGAGTCCCTAGCACCTAAACAATTTTTAAAACTTTTTTTAAACTCAGTCAGATGCTCCTATATTAAAAGGTCAGAAGGTGAGCACAAAGCCTTCTTGTGTACATCTTGCATCAATGTGTGCTGCTGAAATAGGGGACTTTTAAACCCATCTCCCCCCCTAGTTGTATAGATCATCAAATACTTCAAAAATGTTAGCATCATTTTCTGCATATTCATGGTTATACATTTCCAGTATATAAGATGCATACATTTTACCCCATTTTTATTTTTTTAATTGATTATTTATTCAACATAAACAAACAAGACATACAAACATAATAAAAACATTCTTTCATAAGTAGTAATTTATAGAGGTTGCTTAATTACTTGACTTCCCTTTGTTAAATCCTTTTGTGTAGACATGTTACTTGTTTACTCGTTGTCTTCAACTTTTTTTATTGTTTATGATCCTTTGCAGCTTTCTTTGTATATTTATCTGTTTTTTGACACAATTAATTTAACATACAATACGATTAATCATGTATATATAATTTACATTTTTATCATTATTATTATACTTTAATTATTTCTTTATGCCAATTATTACTTAATCAATTTCTTTTCATTATTGAGTTCCATGCCTGTTCAACCTAATTTATCTCTTCACAACGCTTTTCATGTCTAGTATCATCTATATATGGTATTTCTTTCTTTTTTTCCACTCTCTTGCTACCATTATTCTTGCTTCAGGTAACACAATATAGTAAAATTTTGTCTTTCCTCTTTCCTGTTTTTCTAACTGAACTGTTACAATTCACGCAACACAACAGAAGGATCTGTAGTGGCAAATCCTAATAAAGTAATTTTGTGTGTTGCATCACCTGCAGCCTGGCAATGAAATCGCAAACCTCATGGTACCACTCCAGGATCTATAAAATGATGAAAGTCTGCAATTATGCCTTTCTTAAGAGAATATTTGATGCAACCAATTTCACAAGGGAGAAAACGCTGATTGCAATGAGGGGGGCAGCATTCCATGGCTCAAGATATTCAGGCAGTTCCAAGCATAACTTGATCACACTTCTGAAGTGGACTGGTGAGGTTTGTAGGAACTCTCTCCTGGGTTTGTGTGAGACGATGTGCTGGAACTTGGCTGGAAGCCTTTTCTGCTGCTACTCTCGATTTCTCAGCCTTCCACTGGTGAGCCATTTCTGCATACTTTCCTTTTTGCTCCTCAGTCAGTAATGCCCAGTCGGCAGAGCACAAGGGGATGGGCTCGGGCACACGACGAAACCCTGCTGCCTCAGTTCCGGCAGCTTCTCGAGGACGAAGAAATAGTAGGCATTGTGCACCCCTTTGCGGCTGGGCATCTCACTCAATCACTCCTCTGCGGCAGTCCCTCGAAGGAATAGAAGGAGAAGCTGCCTCGTTGAAAGAGGAGGGAAAGATTTCTAACTGAACTGTTAATCTTGGTGGTCATGCTGAGTAGGTATATTTCTGGAAGACATTGGCTTGATCTAGATTGGCAAAAAGAAGTGTGTTCATAGCTGCATGAAACTCTAGCCTTTAGATGAGAAAAAGGGAAAGTGTGCCATGAAAACGCTTTTTTTTTTTTTTTTTTTGCATTTTAGGGGAGAAGAAGCGCCTTTAAAAAGGTGCTGGTTTTCCCAGCTTCTTTTTTAAAAACTGCAGAACAGTGCAGCTCCATCTAAAGGCTGCGGTGCAGCTGCTAAGCATTAAGGAAAAGGCAACTTCATGTCACACTTTCCTGCCAATCTAGAAAGCCCCATTCAAAGTTTATTTCTAGTATTTCACAGATAGCTAAGTGAATTTGAAACCAAAATGTTCTCATTTCAGACCAAGTCAACCACATATGGTGCCAGGTTCCAGTAGCTTGTTTGCATTTCCAACATTCCCAGGTGATGGATATATAACCTCTTGGGCTAAATATATGCCTTTGGTGTTGGGAATCCTGACAACTTTACAGACTGCCCCAAAAGGGTGCCCTCCCATTGCCTGTTTTTCCACTGGAGGGAAGCCACGATGGTGCGTCGTGGTGGCGTAACAAGTGTGGCACTGGCACACTCATTATGTGAGTCCCGTGCAGCACTGTGCAAACACTGCAAGCCATTTACATATTGATGGTGGCAACTATGTGGAGAGAATATTATTAAAGACCTTTAATGTCCTATATGGTTCAGGATCAGGATATATGAAGAACAATCTTCTGTATGAGGTTGTCCATTATTAAACTCAATCTTGGATGCTTTATAAGACCTGTTATTTTCAGAGATACATTTGTAGCTGAGGCTGTGGAGAGGTGTCTGTTAATAGTACTTATGTTTATCGTGGCATGTATTGTCTGTTTTTGAAGTTAAAAGCAGCTGGGAGAGGTTGGTACGAAAAACAGAAAACTAGGAAGACAGTCTTATCGGTCCATTTTCCAATTGAAAATGCCCTGTCTTCTGTTGCTTTTCTTCTGTTTATTCCAATATCTGTAGCATATTCTCAGACCACTTTTTTTCAAGGCCCTGTTTACTTGTTTGTGCCCTAGGCCCTTTTCCACTATCAGCAGTCCAAAGTTATGTACCTTATTTAATAAACATGGAAGCGCCCAAGGCTAAGTTAGTAAACATCTGAAGCATCTTTTGCTTTGGTAAACATACAAGATAGCTGCTTAATTTGCCATGGAAATATACTTTTGGGGAAATGCCAGGGATCTGCTCAGTTGTTTGGCCATTCCATATTTAGCAATGAATGAACAGAATTATGACAGACAAGAAATGGCCTGTAATGGTGAAAGCATGTTCAGGCCCTGCCACCTCTTCAAATTTACATTTGTTGTATATGACTTTCACTGTCATGGTTTCCTGAGGAATTATGGTTTAGTGAGGATGTTTAAAATTCCATTGTAAATATCATCTGTTCACTGAGCTATAACTCCCAGAGACCTATTAGTTTAATTTGACAAGAGTGTTCAGGAAGGTGGATGTTGAAGAGACTGTGAGACAACCTGGACCATACAGTACATCCAGGAACTATTTAGAAAAGTATACCTAAAGGAACAGGAGGAAAAAGTCTGTTTGTCATAATATGCAATTTGTCTCAACTGCATGTTTCATTTAGTATGCTTTGTTTTGTTATTGGTCCTTGCAATGTGCATGGCTTTATTGGCAAGTCTCATTGCTGAACCACATATCTCTGAGGAAACCTCATAGTGAAAAGGAAAACAATTGTAAAGAGTATGCACCCTCTGCCATTAATGAAGGTGATTTATTTCCCCATAGTCCAAATATATGGGATTCATTAGCATGAGGTTAACCATGAGATTACACTGTCTATCTTAGGTTACGAGTGATCTGTTTGATGGCCAACTATGTAATAACAAGATAAGACACAGAGAATTGGATTAAATAAGGGCCACTTTATTGGACCTGAAACCTATTTTAGATGGGTTGAACCTGAAAGGATCAAGGGGGCAAGAAAGAAAAGAGCAAGAAACAGAGTGGGGGTGATGTCCACCACTCTTCTCCTGCTTATACTACTCCCTGAAAACCAAACCAGCAAAATTTCTCTGTCACCATCAGTGTGGTGCTTATCCACTGCTGCTCCGGCCCACATCACTACTTGCAGTTTCTCAGAGAGGCTGCCAACAATGTGCATTCTTTCTGAGCAGAAGATCCAAAGAGGCTATGAAGGTAAAAGCCTACCTAGTTCCATCCCCTGACAGACAGCGTCCAGGTGCCTTTGTCTGAAGCATACAATCCTAGCCTCTCAGCCATGGAGGCCACCATGGAGGCCACCCTTCCCTTGTAGTGCTGTTTTCCATGTGGTTTGGGGCCATAGTTTTCAAAGTGGATATTTTGGATTTACTGACCACTAGCATGCTGAGTCCGAAGGACTGCACCCTAGCAGTATCTCCATCTTTTGTTTGGATTGATTCAGTTTATTATAGGTATATTATTGTAACACTTGAGAAATTACTGGAAATTATGGCCCTGTAAAACACCTGTAAATAATCTCTTATGACAAAAAGAAATAAAAATGGGGGAGTGTGTGGTGGAAATACGGCACCAAGAGAGGAGAATGGAAACTGTAAAATCAGTGGGATGGAAGGGTGCTTAACCCTTCTCCTGCCTGGGGTTTCACCATGACAACATGCCCACATACCCAACTGGTTTAAAACATTTCCTCAAAAACTAGTTTTTGAGCCTCAGAAAAGTGAAATCTCTTGGCATGGGTGGATCAAGCAGTTCTCTATAAGTTCTGGGCTCAAAATCTCTCTTGTCTGGTTTCTGTTCATGGTAAATAGATACCACTTTAATTTTTTGTAAATTCAAAATGTCCTTGGAGTCCTGTTGATACATTCATGTACTGTATGTCTAAAATAGTGTATATTGTTTCCTTAACTATATTTTTTTCTTTTTAAAAAATCATTTTAATTTTGTTTACATTGCTGTATTTTCTTTATTTTTTAAACTGTGTCTTCAACTATTTTAATAGTTCACTGCTGCATTTTGTTTTTAAACTGCTCCTTATAATCATATCTAATATTACTATTAATTGGCTTGAAACACATTTTGAGGAGAGAGACAGGATTGAAATCCAGTAATTAAAATAAAATAAAAAAAACTCATAGCAGATTGTGCAAACGTCTGTAGCATTTGTTAGAATCTTCAGTAATGTATGAAAGTAGAATAGAATTCCATATGTGAGAACAGGCTACATTTTATAAATGCACATATATTTCCCTGTTTTGAGTGTGTGAACTGTTGGAGGATATGAAATTGTCTCACCATTAATATGTCAGTACAGAAGATGAAGAAGGACAAATAAAATATGAAGCATAACCACAAACAGAAGACTTTACTATTCATCTACCAATCAATATTTAAGTTAATAAAGGTGCTAAAGGAACATGAGCCTAAAATACTTGAGGAATTTAATTTAGGAAGGTAAGAGACACACAAAAAAATTGGGTATCATAAAATTTTCATACAATAAAAAACAGTATGGAGAAAAAAACTTTTGGACAATACTTTCCGGACATAGAAAAAGAAAGTATTTTGTTTCACAAAACACCATTAATGTATAGCATTCACTACTACAGGATATGGAACAGGTAGCTTTTTAGAGAAGTTCACCACATTTGTTTGTTTGTTTATTTATTTATTTATAAGAAGTACAGCATGGTTCTTTTAGTCCTTTGATTTCTGTTTAAAGCAACCTGGAAGCACATTATGCATTAAAAGGTAAGCACTAATGCAGCTGTTTTAAAGAGATAGACAGAATGGCAGACATTTTCATTTTTTAGCACAAAGTGTTTTGTTTATGCTACACATTTCCACTAGATGGCACCCCATACTTCAAGATGAAATCATTCAGCATGAATTTTACAGTGTTTTGAAGATATACCCATCTCTGGTAGGATGGTAGCTTTACAGCTTAAAACGGTAAAAAGAGAGAGAGAGAGAGAGAGGAAGAAATGGTTCCTGTTTAGAAGACCGAAGCAGGAAAAAAAAAAAAGGATTTGAATATAAATACATTGTTCTTGTTAGCTGCCTTCATGTTGACTTTAACTCATGGCAAACCCTGAATGAGACATCTCCAAGCCCCTTTGTCCTCAACTGCTTTGTTCAGGTCCTGCAGGCTCAGGGCCCTGATCTCCCCGATTGAGTTTAGTATCTAGTATGCAATGCAGTCTTACACTCTTTCTAGTGCACTCCACCTTTACTCGCATTATTGTCTTGTCTTGTGAATATATTCTCTCTGTGTGTAGCAAACAAAAGCTCAATGCTTACAGTGGTAAAGAACATCCAGGATGGGGAAAGAAGCAAGGCGTGGTGAAGGTACTGTGATGGCAACCTGAACTTTTCCTGTTGTTGTGACTTTGGCTCTCTTGTGAACAATTACGATTTTTTTCCCCCAGTGGATATAAAATATTCCCATTGACTAGAGGTAAACTTTCTACTGCCCTCCATTTTTTCCTATATTTCCTAGCATCATTGCCTTTTGTAGTAAGGGACACAGTGGCCAAGTGGTTAAGATGCCAATACTGATGATCATTAAATCAGAAGATTGGCAGTTTGGGGTCCAAGTGCTGCATGATGGGGTGAGCTCCCATCACTAGTCCCAGCTTCTGCCAATCAAGCAGTTTGAAAGCATGCAAATGCAAGTAGATAAATAGCACTACCACTTTGGTGGGAAGATAACAGCAATCTGTGCAGTCATGCTGGCCACATGACCACCTGAATCATCTTTGGACAATGCTGGCTCCCTTGGCTTGGTAACGGGGATGACCACCACTCCCTATAGTTGGTTATGACTAGACATTCACGTCAGTATCAATATCAACTGAAAAGAGATTTCTATCACCCAAATGGCAATTCTGAATCTGTATTCCAGGGCACCCTTTTGCTGACAAAGCTCAGAACAGTTCTACACATAACACAGAGTGTCATGGAAGACCAGTGCCTATTGCATTTCGCTCATATGAAGACACAGAAACAATTAAAGGGGAGCTCTCCCCACTGCTTGACAAAATGCTTGAAACAGAAGCTGAGAAAATATTGTGTTCAAATACCCTTTCAAATAATTGGGTTCTTTTTTTAAAAACCACTTCCCTTTATATAGGAAATACACACAGAAAATAGTTTTAACATAATAGCCTTCTCTGACTGATGTGCTATTTTATAACATGTATTTATTTACAATTACAATGGTCTTTTCTTTTGTACAGAGCAGCTCCTCCACAGCAGCTATGAACTGAAAATAAATTAGAAGCAAAACGAAGTATATATCAATGAATTAAATTACTTTAGATGATAAAGATTAGAGCAGTGAAAAATGTGCAGTGAAAGACAGATGCAGTAATATGGCATCAATGTACATACGGAGATTTAAATGGGCTGAGAAAGCTTAAACCAAAAGTATTCCTTGCATGTCATATGCCAACAGGGAGATGCAGCAGAAGAGCTCAGTTTGGGGTATGGGCTTCCAGCCCCTGGGCAAATCTAGCAAAAAGGCCCTTTGCTGCATTCTCATCAGTCACACTTTTGTTGAGGAGTGGGACACAACACAAAGTATAGATTGAAGAGCTGACATGGTAGATAGAATCATATAGGAGGTGGTCATCCTCCAAATATTCTGCTCCATTCTGGGTTCTAATGGGAATGTACTTTGAACTAGGGTCAGAAGTAGATGTGGAGCTGATGAACAACACTTGTTGAAGGCTCCTAAAATTAATCCCCAATCAAAATCCTGGCTTTCTGCATTAGCTGAGGCAAGCACCCATGTATACCAGTTGTTGTTGTTGTTGTTGTTGTTGTTGTTGTTGTGTGCCTTCAAGTCATTTCTGACTTTTGCCACCCCTACTGTTGGGAGAATTCCTTCAGGGGGGTTGCCTGTGCTAAAGTGAATTTCCTTGACTGAGCAAGGATTTGCATTCTGCTTTCTTAGTGTCCTATTTTTTTATTTTTTTTAAAAAAGCAATGAAGTTTATTTATATCTCTGCAGGATGCAATCAGGGTGGCTCCAATACTCAAACCACTAACACCATGCTGGCTCTCTCATATACCATAAAGTGTGTTATAACAGTTTGAACTGGCAGTGGCCAGATATTTAAGAGCAATTGCTGGTGGAATATCCAAAGCATTCCTGGTCAAAGGTGATCAGGAGGGGGGGAAGAAAGCAATTTACTTGCCATTTGAAGGGACTATATTACCCACTCACCTATAAAACTATCAATTTGGCTGGTTTGGAATTTTTTTCACATACCTCTAGTTGATGGGAATATTTTATAGCCATTTGAAATTTGTATTTCATAATTGTTCACAATGGCACAATGTTCAGAATGGCAATGCATCTAGCTTCTTGCCTATTCCCTTATTGCTTCAGGTTACCTATTAAAGGCTGAGAACTTGGGTCAGGAGATATTTTATAACATTTTGCACACCTGGAATCGCAATATGTCTTCCCTTCACCTCCTAGTTTATCTTTTTAACTACTGAACCTCCTCATGCTGACTGGTGGAGGGGGTAGGGTAGAGCATCTAGCTATGTTCCTGTTGCTGGATATAGACCAACAGGCATCCTCCAAGGCCTTCCAGGGGTTCTTGGAGATCTCAGAGGACAATGTCATTGCTGTGCATCCAGCTTTTAAAACATAGCTGAATGATGATAGGTCCCTCCATTAGTGAGTAAATGATTGTGTTGTAGATGTAGCAGCTTAAAAGATTTTCTTTTAAGAGGAGGGGATTTGTTTATTTATTTAAGAACTGCTGTCCTGCCCTTCATCACAGGACACTGGGCACTGTACAATATAAAGATTTTAAAAATGTTTCCAGGTTAAAATAAAATGAATGTGTTAATAAAAAAATAGTAAGCATACTAACAGTTAAAACACTTTAGACACAACAGCTAAGACTACTGGTTGTTTCGTGTTCACTAGGGAAACCAGCACAAAAAGTGTGTTACTTTTTGGACATGTTTTTTAAGTCACTAACAGGATGCCAGCCACTGTGTTGTTGCTTTAACTTGCAGCAACATCTGGTTGTTTCCTTGCTGTGTAATGAGATTCTTTTAGGGAATGCTAATATGTGGCTACATTATGTTAGCTCAGAGCAGTCTTTACCAACAGATAAATGACATTTTCTAAGAATCACACCATTCTTTCTCACCACCACTTAACTCCGAGAAAAAAATAGATAATATCTTTGGATGCACATGGGGGTGGGAAGGGTGGAGAAGTATGCTTACAGAAAGCTATCGTAAAGTGAAATCCCTGGCGGCCATTGCTGTTCGCCTACCAATGGTGAGAGAAGTAAGGGTTTCATTCTACCAATGGTCCCAATTGAGAACCTTATTCACTTCATAATGTGGGTGTCAGCTGGCAGAATGCTTTCAGGACAAGGTTGTTAAGAAATGATTGGAACAGGCAGCACAATTCTGTTGGAGATGAACAAGGTTGGAATAGATTCCAGGTGACCCCATTTTAGTAATATTGTTCCTGCAGGCATCTCATGAATTTTAAGGGGAAAAGTCCTACAGCACAGGAAAATGTCTCAGCATGTATACTGATGAGGAAAGAAGCTAAATATGGATGGGGCTCTTCATGATACATAGCAGAATCAGAAAGATTGCTGTGCCCTACAGTAAAGGGAAGACCTGTTAGCATGAATGCCTGTGCTAAAATACCTAGTCCTGTTTATACACTGAAGAAGATAATCTCTGCTCATTCTGGAACAGAATGATCCTTAAGAGCAGAACTCGAAAGACTCAGGGACCTGAGCGGATCAAATCCAATGATTCACTCATCCTTATGATATCAGTTTGACTGTCTAGGGAATAATTTCTTAAATCCTGGAAGATTATAATCTAAAAGAGTTAAAATACATCTGAGCCCTTTCGTTTTAGTCTGGGCCAGTTCACCAAACTTATTTTCTTTTCTTCTTTCTTCCTTCCCTTCCATCCTCTCCATTTGCACTCTCTCTCTCTCTCTCTCTCTCCGGGTTCTTTTTCTTGATCATTCTCCTAGACAACATGTTCCCTTAACAGGGTTTTATTAGCAATCTGTTCTTTCTTGGGTTAACATTTCACATTTAACTTCTTCCATTGCTATTTAACTGGAGGAAGATGATGATTTTTAACTTGTCCCACTGTCATTATTGGCCACATAACTCTCAGATTACTGGAATCTGGGTTGTATAGAGAAAACAGAATGGTGAAAGCATGTTGTTGAAGCAACTCTTTGTCATATCAGTTTCAGTTCTGTGGAATATAGAAATGATATATAAGTAAATAGGACATATATAATTCTTTCACTAATTTCATTCTCAAAGGAAGCAATAAATAATTTTAGTGGTTTTTCCCTCACTGTGAGAATATCTTTGAAAACTACACAGCTTTTGAAGGGTAATTGCAATTCAAGGCTTCTTGTGTGCAAAATTTGCACATTGTTTTGTCCAGAAAACTTTTTCTAGACAGATTATTTTAGTGAATTTTATGCAGAATAAGTCCTGAAATACAAAGATTCTGGTTAGTCCATCATTCTTCTTGTCAGCGCACCTGATACTTTTAAAAAAAATCTAACCTTTTTTTAAAAATGTTCCTTCCATCCTAGATAGATAGTTTTAACCAGATTAAATTATTTATGATTAAATTCAATACTGTTACTTTCAATTAGACTAAAATATAACTGAGTCTAGATCCAACCCATTCTCTATGTCCCTTCCCATTTTTGGGAACAATCCATTCCAATTTTAGATGATGTTGATGATTTGAGCATTGGACTATTGCCTTGGAGACAGTTTTTATCACACATGCCAGGGGCCAGGCGAGTGCAATCCAGCTGCAGTTCAGGTCCCAGCTGCACTTATCCAGCATCTTTTCAAAAATGGCAGACTCCCAGTTTTGAAAAGATGCCAGATAAGCGCAGCTGGGACCTGGGCTGAAGCCGGGTTGCACTCATCCGGCCCCCGGCTTGTGTGATAAAATCTAGCTTCAAAATGAAATGTGAATGTGGTAAGTTGCTTTAAACAATGTGTGATAAGGTAGGGTTCAAATCCTGGTTTGGCCATGTAAACCCATTGGGGTGACCTTGGGCAAGTCACACTCTTTCAGCTTCAGAGGATGGCAATGTCAAAATCGCTGTGAACAAGGATTGCCAAGAAAATCCTATGACAGATTCTCTTTAGGATCACCATAAATCAGAAAACTTCTCAAATGCACATAACAACAACAACAAATTGGTAATTTTATAATTCTGAGTGTGGTACTTTTTAAGGGATTATAGTTTAAAGGAAGAACAAAGGAGAAGTCCTCAACTTCAAAGCTTCACATCTCTACATTTAAGTGTATTATGCAAACTGCTGTGGATTTCCACACATTCACACTGTTAATAGTTAATTGTCTTCACTTTCCTGCACAAATTCACATCTATTTGCACCTCACTTTTCCTCTGCTGAAAATGTGCAGCTATCTGACTCCATGTGAAGCACACATATGGGTCTTAATAGATACCCTGGTAAAAACTGTGAAACTTTTTTCTGTTTGGGCAATAAGCCCTATATTTTGAATCATGTGTGGCTAGATTGCATTACATTTGACTGGAATGAGGAGTATTTTATTCATATAGACAATCCTGAGTGGATTTAAAAAAGAATTGGTTAGCAGGTGGTACAAAAGCTCTCTGTGTGACACTCTGGAGATCTGTTGCTTATTAGATTAGACGATACTGAAACAGAGGAAGAAATACTTTTATCTGGTGCAAGGCAATATCTTATTTTACACTATTAGTAAATTTTAGATATTTTATAACATATTAAATCTGATTTGTTATCATCATTATGGCTCTTATGACCTATTTTGGACAATAAGAGATTGCTTCTAGCATTCTTGGCAGAGCAAGTACAGAGCTGTTCTGAATGAGTATGTATCAATATTTCTGGAAGTACACTGAATTAAGCCAGATTTGCTTCTGAAAGTAGATGCAAGATTGTGCTGTTATGTCAACAAAAGTGGCATTGTCCTACACAAGTGGTAAACAGAATTTGGGTGCTAGCCCTGTGTTTATCTTTGTTAAGTACTGTCTTGCCATTTTATCATTGCTTTAGTTTTACATAACCTTGATAGAAATCTGGAAGCAAGAATTCAGGAATTTGAATCTGGAGTCATTGCGTCTGCACAAACAGTTGCAAAATTGCCCCAAGTAAATGTGCTATTGTACTTGTTAACTATGCATCAAAGCAAGGTTGCTACACATTTTATGACCCATGATGCAAGTAACTGGTGATCTGAAAAGCTCACTAGTGTGATTTTATGTTACTGCAGGAGATGTATATCTGTTCAAAAGATTATGGACACAGCAATAATGGATGGGAGAACAGATTGTATTCATGTACAAGATGGAAGAAGATATTAACAAGGACGCTAGCAAAATCTACCATAGACTTAGCTGGTACTGAATTTTCCTTGTTCTGAAGGAGTGACATCCTTTTGATGCCAAGCTGCCTTACCTGAATAGAATCTGCTGAGTGGGAAAGATCCTCTTCCACTGAAATTTATGGAGATTTAACTATATGAACAAGGAGAAAAGTGTTTACTTTTAAAACTAATGAGGTAATTATTAAAGTGATTGAAACAGAATAGAAGGAAAAATAGGTAGATTGCAGGGTATACAAAATTATAAATATATTATTAAATTTATTAGAAAATTACATTACATTTCACACCCCAAAATACAGAAAGAGACAGCAGCATGGAGAAGAGCATCTGATCTGCTAAAAGACATATGGGGCAAATTATGTTTCACTGATACTTCACTACTGCTGATCTGGTAGATGAACAGATTGACTTTAATATGTAATGGAATCTACATGGTACATTCTGTTTTTTTAACAGAAAGTTGTTGTTGTTTTGATTATTTCTGGAAAATATCAATATTTAGTTGATCTTTCTGTTTTACAGGATATAGGTTTCTTAACAAGGTCAGGAAAAATCAATAGCTTCCAATTGCCTAATCAAAGTGAGCAAAGGTTGGTCTGGAGGGAAATAAGTCCTGAAGAGCTGAGTTTCTTTTCCAGCCATTTGGGGAAAAGAAATAATTAGGGTTGTCACTTCCTCCTTTTCCTAATCTCCCTTTCTGTGAAAGTTTATTTATGATGGGAAACTTGGCTGTGGATTAATAGCAGAGGCAGATGAAATGTCCATAGCCACTGGAAGCCAGGGAAGGGCATTTCTCTCTGTTTAAAATGTCCCACTGGCTGTGATACACCAGCTAGCAGGTCCAGTGAAGTTAGATACCATAATTTAATGCAAGAGTCATCTCAGCAGTCATTCCACTGCTGGAGCGCATCATGGCTTGCTAGTGGAAAGGCTAGGTGGTTTCAAAATATGAGGCTGATGCTGGCAGCAGCAGCAGCAGCAGCAGCTAAGATAAAGGTGGAGGGAGATAGCAAGGGCTTGCATTCTCTCCTGAAATACAAGTTGAATTTTCCTTATCCAAAATTCCAAAATCCAAAATATTGCAAAAACCAAATCTTTTTTCATGGTTGGCTGAGACAGCGACAGCTTTGCTTTCTGATGGCTCAGTGTGTGCTGCCTAGTTTCATGCACACAATCATTAAAAATACTGTATAAAATTATCCTCAGGCTTTGTTTATAAAGTATACATGAAAAATGAATAAATTTTGTGTTTAGGTCTGGGTCTCATTTCCAAGATAGAACAGATACATAAATATAGGTATTCCAAAATCCAAAAGACTATATAAATATTCCAAAATCCCAAATGCCTCTGGTCCCAAGCAGTTTAGATAAGGGAGAAGCAACCTGTAATTCCAGGTTCACACTTGCTGGGAAGGTAAATAGTCATGGTATCAAGTCAGATGCAACTGTGGTAGTAGGAGGGATGTAATATTAGACGTAGTCAATGGAACAACTGTGGTGAGTAGCCCTGTGAGTGGGAAAAGTAGCCCTTTGAGCCGAATCCCACTTTCCCACAACTTGTCACTGCAGCAAAAGATCACTTTGCTCATGGAAAGTTCAACTCTGAGCTAGGCCCATGTCTGTTAAGATCACAAGAAAACATGCAGCTTAAACATCTTCAGTCTCTTAGATTTGTTTGCTGTTAGCTCTGTCATTTTAGAACAGCTAAAACTTGATTATCAAGCTCAGAGTAAGTCTCACTGGCAGTACGCATCCTTTCAATGCTGAAAGTCTAGAGTTTTGAAAGTTAGTTTTTGGAAACAATGTGTATCTATTACATATTTCAAAAGTAATTCATTGTCATTCTTTGTGACATTGATTGGAAAGGAACTCATGCTACCTGTCAAATTGCTCATTACTTTTGGTAACTTTTTAGATTTACTTTTAGGTATTTTTGATCCCCTTCATTTTGGGGGGCGTGGGGGGAAACCCTTATGATGGATATGAAAAAAAAACCATGAAAAGTTCTTCCAGGTTTTCTATAAAAATACCTAGAATACAGTCAAAAATAACTTGAACATGACCCTAGAAAATATGACACGTTAAATAATATGCTATGCTACTTGTTATGTCATGCCCCGTATAGATGATAGATAGATAGATAGATAGATAGAATAGACAGATAGCCTATTATAGGTAGGTATATCACTTGTAACTTGTTACTTTCAAGCCATGAGGATGTCCATGTCCCTTTCCTAGCATCTATAGTTTGAAAAGGTCTTATGTAAAAGGAATGGGTGGGGAAATTCTCCTTGTCTAAGACCTTGAAGAGTTGTCAGTCAGGCCAGACAATCTTAGATTAGATGGGTCAATATCATGAGGGCATTCTCATAAATTCAAGTTTCAGGGTTCCTGGGCAGCCCTGAAAAATAAATATAGATCTGTCCTTGTGACTTGATTGAATAGTGGGCAATAAATAAGTCTGAGGTAGACAGAGAAATATTCTGCAAAAGCAATAGGGAATCACAGGAACCAGAAAGTGTTAAAGTCATACTCCATAGCTGCAGTTGTCCCATCTGGCATTTTGCAGATATTACTTGGTTTAAAACTCCAAAGGGAAAGGATTTACTATTAAGTCTATGAACATTTTCCCATTTCACGTAACACACATATCTTTATGATTGCCTTATTTTTAGCAAAGAAACAGATGCTGCAAGTGCTGAACATTTAGAGGCAGCTGTTTTGATCTTCTTATACCAAGAATTTGCATCTGCACTGGGCTTCTTCTGTGAGCAACAACCAGTTTCAGTGGAAATAACTTTTATTCTAAAAATTTTACACAAGGTGAAACAGTACATATATCTGAACATGTACTATATATGTCTGCTCAGAGTAGGTCATATTCATTTAAATGGAACATATGTCTAAGAAAGTCCAAACTACACATAATAAATACAGTGGGCCCTACATATTTCCTAGAGTTAGGGCACAGGATCCCTATGAAAGTGGAAAAACTGCAAATAAAAAAACACTTTTTTATATACCTGAAAGAACACCTCTCTAGAAATATCTGGGAATCTCTGCCAGAAGTTGACCATAGAATTGCACTGGAGGACTTACAGAAGCCTAGAGAAGTGTTCTTTCTAGGAATCTCTAGGTCCTCCACCATGACTTCTGACAGATGTGGCCCACAGAATTGTGCTGGAGGAACTAGAGATTCCTAGAGAGAATATATTAATCAAATCCATTTATAATCAAATCCACAAAAGTCACAGTCACAAATGTGGAGGGCTGACTGTAATGTGCAGTTGATTTTCAACTTACACCAAAACAAGATCATGCATGAAAAATATTTACTTTCCATCTAGGCATTTCCTGCTGCCAATCCCACATGTTTGGGGCATAGAGGTTTATATTTTTCTAATCCCCAGTCAATGTTGAGAGCAATTAAAGGTTTTTTTGTCTTTTTTGTCACATTGCTTCCAGACACTCAGGATTTCCCTTTTCCATGCAATGATGGCAAACTGTGGAGCTTTTCTATGAAAGCTGCATAGTTTGCCCAGAAAAGTTTATCAATTTCAGAAACTGTACTGTTCTTGATACAGAAACCAAAACTGTGCAGTTTTCCTTGTGGGAAGGAAATTGTACAACATTCAGACTGGAAAAGGCTGTATCTCTTTTCTTCCCATGCAACATTTGAGATAGGTGACATTCAAATTGGAAAGGCTTCCACTTCAGTCAGCCCGTTTCTTTTCCTGCATATAGTTTCCACAACATTCACACAAGAAAAGTGGTGCATGAAACAGCTATGAGTTTTTGTTTTGTTTTTTTAACAGCAAAGCTGCACAGTTTCTTAAACTCCTGTGCAGTTTTCAAAACCCATGACAGTTTCCTGAGGGCTTAGAATGGGCTTCATCACATTAAGCTCTTCTCCCAGTAAATAGTGCTGTTTTGAAAGGTGCAATGTAAGTGGATAACTTTTATTCCCCTAACACACATTGGGAACTTCCCAGTATTGCAGCCTCCATTCATGCTGAAAACCTCTGCACACAGCAGCTGACACTGCCCACCAGCACCATCCCTTTTCTAGTTTGTACATATAAAAAAAGATCCTTCGCTCAAAAATATAAATGATAAGCAGTCTTACCTTATTAGTGTGTGTCTATATATGTCTGCCCCCCCCCCCATTATGCTAGATCAAATTGCACTAATCCATGGCAGATTAAAGTCAGCAGCTATCAATCTACTTATCTGATCTATCTATCTCTATGATTAGTGTGTCTGAATGAAGAAACAGTCAGAAGAAACAACCAGAAAGACACCTAGCAAATTAAATTCTTTTACTACCCAGTAGAGTGACCTTGAACATTTCACACTTTCTCAGTGTCAGGCGTAGGCAATGTCAAACTTCCTCTGAGCAAATGTTGCCAAGAAAACTTCATGATAGGTTCACCTTAGGGTTGTCATAAGTCAGGAATGAGTTGAAGTCACACAACAAGAAGACTGTTTTGACTGTCCTTTATGGCGTGTATAGAAGCCCATGGAGCTCTGAAAGCTTGCAACACTCATATATTGTTCATTTTGGTTGGGCAATAAAGGTATCACTGATGGATTTTTGTTTGTATTTGTGAAATGGCCAACACAGCTACTCCTGTGTTTTCTGTATTGTGTGATACCACACTGTAGTTGCAACAGGGGAACCATGAAAAGTATCCTGTGGGCTGGGACTTCAACCAAGGTAAAACAACTTTTTTCTTCTTAAATTTGGACTGAATTCACATGTTTTATCTCTACATCAGCAAAATGTTCTTGATGCAAAAACATGGAGACTTCTTGAGGAATCCATTGTTCTCTGCCTACAAATTGGCCTGTGACCTCACTGGAATGGAGACATATTAGATTGCAAAAGAGAGGTCCCTGTTTAGATGCAAATGGACTTTAAATTTTCTGGACTTTGAAAATCTCCCTATTGCTACAGGACCAGAAGGAGGAGGAGCCTGCCTGCAAAAGATATCCTCCCCATCATAACATCTTTACTAAGTAAGGATTGAAACAACATGCAGGCATCTGAATAACATCTCCTGTGGCTTTTTCTTTCTTTCTTGTAGTTATTGCTGGTCAATGAAAGAGAAACATAATAAAATGGCCTTCATATTTCATTCAGAATTTACAGACATTACAAGGAAAATAGGGAAAGAAAATAAGAAAAAGGAGCAGTTATGTTAATTCATGTGATGTGAGGCTACAAAAATTATTTTAAAAGATGCTTTTAAATGACTCCACAACTCAAGCAGAAGATATATGTATTCCTTTCAGCAAAAATGCCTTTTTATACTTTATCTCTTAGTCTACTGAAGGACAGTTAAAGTGAATGTGATGTAATAAAAGGGTTGAACTGATAGAAAAGTTCTGTTCATTATGTTATGAACGGGTACAAATGAACAAGGCTTCAAATTGTAAATGTTAGTGCCACCCCAAACTCAGAAAACTGTCAGAAATGGCTGCGGGCATGATTGAAATCTGACCAATGGTACAGAAACCATTTTGAAATGAAAGAATAAATTTGCCTTTTTTGTTACCTCAGAGTATATTTCCTGGCCAACTCAAACAGCCAAATCTTCCACCATTTGCACTGAGCTATTGATGTATTTTCTTCTTTGTTACAGAGGATTTTTTTAAGTAAGTAATTTTATGCTAACCTGCAAGTTCTTATCCAACATTTCACAGATAATGGTGAGGTTTTATTCTGGAATAAAGTTTTTTAATTGGAAAACTAGGAAACCCATTAAAAACTTCCTCTTACATATGTGATCTTTCCCCCCCCCCCACACACACACCCATCTCCATTTTTTTCCATTTCCACTGCTCTCTCTCTCTCTCTCTCTCTCTCTCTCTCTCATCCTGTGCCAGCTTTCCCTGGGTGAGAAATCCTTTCCTTCTCCTTCGTGCTTTCTGGGTAGTCTTTCTCTCCTTCCACTACCGTGCTCTTTTAGCCTTTCCAGCAGCAAATTCTCCTTCCACCTTCTTCAGACACCAATGATCAGTCATTCTCTCTCAATGTTGCCATATCCAGACAGCATCATCTCCTTATTATGCAAACTATTGGCTCATTATGCAAACTGTGTGGTAGGTCATAAAAAGGTTGACCAGCATTCACACGCAAACACTGCTCATTTCCCACTCAGAAGCACTCCTTTCAAAGTTACTTGATAAACAGAAAACAGAATGTTGAGAGGTTTTTTTAGATTCTTTGCATGTAATTCAGGGCAGCACAACCTGTAGCCCAAGGTGTTCCATACACCACTATGGCCAGTTTTCTACCCCTGTTTCACTACATGTGCTGTTAACAGGAGCAGGAAATGCAGATATTCAATAGGTATCATTTTCTCAGAAATGTTACTCCACCAAGTTTAGGATCCTGTCAAAAGTTATCCAGCTGCACTTGTGATCAGAATTAGGTTTATTTGCTTTAGATCATCATGCAGTAGATTAAATACCTCACAATAAGAAATAGAATTCAAAGACATAGCCATGTTAGTCTGGAAAATTGGTACACAAAGGGATCTTGTAGCAACTTTAAGACTAGTAAGATTACCTCATTGAGTTCTCAGAAAGTTCTCAGAACATTCTCAGAATGGTACAAAATGGGAGCAGATGGGACTAGAAGTGGCCATTCCTGTTTTGTACCATTCTGAGAATGTTCTGAGAACACAATGCGGTAAACTTATAGCTATAAAAAATCAGCTAGTAGCATGAGCGTTCATAGACTTGAACCTACTTCCTCACATGCATTTGAGGAAGTAGACTCAAGTCTACAAAATTTCTTGCTACTAGCTTCGTTCTTTCGGTTAGTTTCAAAGGTGCTGCAAGATCCCTTTGCATACAGTAATAAATAGTTATAATCCATGGGCAAGAACCTGTATGGCACATGCAGAGCTGAATTGCTCCACATGCACAGCTCTTTGCTCTCCACCCCAGGCAGCTTCCAAGCCCATCGGAACCACTGCTACAGATGTTAAAAGGCATGGAAGGGCAGAAAGTGATGTGACTGAGCAATTGGACTACAGACCAAAAACATTGCAGAAATCATTCATTTTGAAGCTACTTTAACTGCCCTGTCTCCATGCTAGGGAACTCTGGCACCTGTAGTTTTGTGAGACATTTAGCTTCCTCTGTCAAAGAGCTCCTGTGCCACAGTAAACTACAATTCCCTAGCACTGAGCCAGGGCAATTAAAGCAGTCTAAAACTGACTTATTTCTGCAGTGTGTTTTGGACATTCCTTTAAGCTCTGCTGGTGGTCATCAGAGAGAGAGAAGCAGAGAACACTGGCCTTGCACCTCCTCTTCTCTCTGTAGGTAACTGTAGTGTGGATGTCCCTCTGCTCTTCTCTCTCTAATAAACTGTAGTGAGAACAAGAGGCAGTCTCTGATATTCAGCCATCTCCTTCCCTTTCTCCCTCTCTTTCACTCCCCCATCCACTCACTCTAGGAGTGTCTATATGTGGGTTAGAAGTTGCAGGGATGCTTGTATCTGGGATGGGTTAGAAAAAAACAGATCATTGTGCTCCCCCATCCACTCACTCTAGGAGTGTCTATATGTGGGTTAGAAGTTGCAGGGATGCTTGTATCTGGGATGGGTTAGAAAAAAACAGATCATTGTGCCCTATCCAATAAAGGATTCAAGCCATTACATTTGCATATCTAATCTTCTATGGTAAAATCTGCTATGAAGAATTCAGAAAAGCAAATGCATTCAATAACCTTAATTAGAATGATAACACATGGATATAATGCTCAATTAAAACATTTCAAAGGTTTTAATAGGGATGCTATATCCCAACAGTTTTAGATACCAATTACACTTGAACCAGTGTTGTGTAGTGCTTTGAACACTGGACCTTGACTTTGGAGACCAGGGTTCAAATCCCCTCTTGGCCATGGAAAGCCATTGGCAGGTCCCACAACAACACAACACTTGGATTACACAGTTCCTATTAAATAATAGTTACTGTTGAGAAACCTAAGTAAAAACTGGCTTGGAAAAATCAAACCCAGAGCAAAAATCAAGCAAGCAAGCATAGCATGTAACTGACTGTCAATTAACGGAAGGAGTCCAATGACCCAAGCAAAGACAGGGCACCTTGTTCCAACATGCCTGTTCTTCTCTTGTCTGCCTCTAAGCAATAAAGCAACAGAAGATGGAAAAACCTTCTCCCTGGACACAGAACCTCCTTAAAGAGCTAAGTGGCAAAATAAATCACACACCCACAGCTCCCTGAGGAAATGTCCTTGAACTGTGTATGGGGCAAGGCAGGTAGAAAGACCCAAGCCAGTATGAGAAACACCAATAGGGATGTAAAAATCTACTCATTTAATTTTTGTATGGATATATGAATTTGACTTGATATATGAATTCCATTGTTTGGAACTTCAAGAGGGATTTTTTGGGGGGAGGGGGGAGAAGTATGTGCAATATTATTAATCTTGCTGATTTTCCCCCCATCATCTTAAAGTGGTGACCAACACTACACCAGCATAGCTATGCCAATGAAGTGATGAGAGCATTAGGAAGTAAACTGAGTGTAGCAGTCCTGAAGGAAGTAAAGAAACAGGCTACTCATAGCTGGCAGATATCATTGGGCTTCCTTTCCCTTGTCATCATTGTACAAAACTGGAAAAATGTGCAACTGCCAGCATCGTGCACCAATCAGATTCCAGCCAGTGTTTTCTGTACAAAAGACATGTGGCTAAATCCTGTTGTTAGATCAGACTAGAGTAGAGCCATTGATTCCAGTGGACTATATCTCAGTGTTGCCTTACCATCCAACCATTGACTATGGATCTAGTTTAGTTGAGACTAGCCAACAGGATCCCAGACATGTTTTATGTGGTGAGAAAATCTGCTAAAATCTACACAAACTCTCCCAATATTTTCACATTCATAATTTTTTCTGGACCGCCCCCCCCCCCGAGTTTCAGATCTTGCGCATATTTAAGCTCCATAGGCTTAAATGAGGCATCTGCATGTGTGGGTGTGCTCCCCATTAAGTTTAATTGCAGTTGCCCCTCCACAGATTTTCAAATCCATGGATTTCAAGTCTGTGGACTTGTAATTTTTATTAAATTTTCAATCAATACATACAAATCGTGATACATACAAACATAAACACCACAAAACAAGTATACCATGGACTATATGTCCTAGACATATAAAGACAGATCATCCAACAAATCAAGACACTCATCATTATAAAAACATACAACATACATTGCAACTTCCTCCTCATTTGGAAAGTACTGCTTTAATATTTGTACGTTTCATCTTACTTTCTCTATCTTACTGTTCTCTTTACCTCTTATCAGTTATTAATTATACTATGTTAGTACTCTTTTCAATATACATCAAGTTATACGGTAACTGAGATGGTATCTTAGCCAAGACAACTTAAACCTCTTCTGGCGATTTTTTTTTTAACTAACATCCAATACAGATCCTCAATAAATCCCTCTAGCTCTTTCTTCTTCCAATCTTACACATCTGCCCTTCTACAGTGTTGTAGCCATTTTATCTATCTATATGTATTTTTCTGTATTTTTTCCTAGGCTAAACTTTGAAACATAAAAACCTTATTAACAAACCTTTTGATTAATTCATTGCCGAGAGAAAGAGTTAAATTAAGCATTTCCATTATCAATGCCTATCAAATGTCATCTTATTTCATATGCCATACATCATTCCATTCCTTTTGTAAATACCTATACAGAGGTGACCATTCTTTTTTTGTCTTTTCTTCAAATTCTTTCTTCGTCCAACTTGTCATGGTTTCCATTTTGGCTATTTCCCAAGCCTTAATGAGCCATTCTTCTATGGTGGGAGTTCCTTCCATTTTCCAATGTTTTGCATACACAATCCTAGCGCATGTTAGTAACAAGAATACAATCTTATCATGTTGTTTATGTGTTTTTGGATCTGACATCCCTAGCAGGAAGTTTTCTGGGGTGAATGATATATTAATATTCATGCCCATTTTTAATATATTATAAATCTTTTTCCAAAAATTTTTTGCCCTAGGGCATGTCCACCAAATGTGGAAGAAAGTGCCAGCCTTATTTTTACATTTCCAACATTCTGGGTTTGCTGTTTCTGTCATTAAAGCAATTTTGTGTGGTGATAAGTGCCACCTATGAATCATCTTGAAAACATTTTCTTTTAAATCTTGGCATAGAGTAAACTTCATTCTTTTACCCCAGAGCTCTTCCCATTTTTGCAAGTCCAGATTGTGACCCACATTTTGAGCCCATCTAACCATACAGTTTTTAATTAACTCTTCTTCCGTATCCCATTTGAGTATCATTTTTCCCCCTACCTTTTTCCAATATCTTATCCCACTCTGTTTTTCCCACTTGCAATCCTTCTATTTTTAAATCCAACTTAAATCTTTCTCTAAGCTGTCTGTATAGATACCAATGACAGTCCAATTCCTCACTTTTCAGTTCTTCCTGCGTTTTAAATTCCATTCCTTCCAGAGTCTCCTTAACTAAGTCTTTATATTTAAGCCATCTGTTCGTCGGTATTCCCTCCCTAGCAAAAAAATGCCTCATGAGGAGAACACCACATTGGGAATTTGGGGCAAAGTCTAGTTTTGTATTTATTCCAAATTCTAAGTAAAGCTTTCCTGATAACGTGATTTAAACAGTCTTTATTAGATTTGGCTTGCCCGTATAGTAAGTAACTGTGCCAACCGTATCTAAGATTATCGCCCTCTATTGCGAGCAAATCTTTGTTTTCCAATGTTATCCACTCTGTAATCCACATTAGGCAAGTTGTCTCAAAATATAATTTAAGATTTGGCACACCCAAGCCTCCTCTTTTCCTTTCGTCATGCATAATTTTTTTCTTGATTCTTGCTTTTTTATTGTTCCAAATAAATTTAAATATTTCCCTTTGCCATTGTATGAACACTTTATCATTATGTATTATGGGAATAGTTTGAAATAAGAAAAGTAGTTTGGGTAATAGACTCATTTGGATCATTGAGATCCTTCCTAACAGCAAAAGATTAAGTTTATTCCAATTTTCCATTTTTTTCTTTATATCTTTCCAAACTATTTCATAATTGCTATGGAATAAATCTGAATTTTTGTTCGTCATGTAAATTCCAAGATATTTTACTTTCTTTCCTATTTTTAGTCCACTTAATTCTTCTAATTTTAGATCTTCCTCTTTATTCAAGTTTTTTGTTATTACTGTTGTTTTATCTTTGTTGATTTTTAAACCTGATGCATTCTCGAATTCTGTTAAAATTCCCATTAGCGTTTCTACGCTTTCTTCCGGATTTTCTAACGTATAGACAATGTCGTCTGCGAATAGTTTCATTTTGTGTTCACATCGTTTTACTTTTACTTTAATTCCTTTAACTTGGAGGGGCCACTGTAGTTGTTTTACAATACCTTTTAAATGTCTAGGCTTGGATGAAGTTGGGGATCTTTTCAAAATGCGCCTGTACCCAAAATGTTGCCCCTACCACTTTGGCAATCATTTGGGGAGGTTATCGAGCATGGGTAGAGACAAAATATCACCACTGCCTTGTGGTAGATTACACTGTAATAATGCAGTTGTATGTTTTCACTGCTGTCAAATTGACTTCAACTTATGGTGACCATATGACCTCCAAGCCTCTCTATTAGGTGGCTTTTTTTGAGTGAGTCTACCCGTCTATAATATGGTCTTCCTTTTTTCCTACTGCCTTTTACCTTACCAAGCATTATTATCTTTTCTATTGTGCCGTGTCTACCCATGATAAAGTTTATTCATATTTACTTCTATGGAGGGCTCAAGGTTGATTTGTGATAGGATCCATTTCTGTGTCTTTCTGTCTATCCATGGTATCAATAGAACTCTTTTCCAGCATTCATTTCAAATGAATTGATTTTCTTCCTTCAATGTCAGTTTTCACAACTTTACAGAGAAACTGGAAATATAAATTGTACAGACAATCTTATTCCGTGATGTTTCTTTATTCTGAAGATCTTGTCTAATTCCTTCGTAGCTGCCCTTCCAAGTACTAGTCTTCTTTTAATTTCTTGACTGCATTCTCCATTCTGATCAATGCTTGAGCCAAGGTATGGAAAAATCTTGACCTATTTCAATGTCTTCACTGTCTACATCAAAGTTAGGTAAATCATCAGCGGTCATTATATTTGTGTTCTAAATATTCAGCTGTAAACCTGCCTTTGACTTTCTTCAGTAATTGTTCCCAGTCTTTGCTATTTTCTGCTGGTAGTATGGTATTATTTTCATGTCTTCTGCACAGTAGAGACAAATGTTACATATGCTGCTACTGCTATCATCTTTCAGAAATCTTCTGCCAGTATTGCCCTCCATTACAGCCTCTGCGCCAAAGCAGTTTGACATATTTAGTCTGTCTCCACAGAAAAAGTCTGTCTGACATTGAAGATTCTACATGTAGCACTGGTAGGCAATTTGAGTAAGTCTCATTGAACCTAGTGAGGCTTACTTCTGAGCAGATATAATTACAGGATTGCTCTACAAATGAAGCAAAGCACGGGGCTATCCTGACTTTATCATGACAAGTGACAGAAGAGGCATTGGTTCTGTGCATAGTGCTGAAGGTTGTCTGCTTTAAAACAGCCAATTTAAGTGAAACAATCAGCAGCTATACATGGAATCTGATTCTTCCTTGCCAAAAGGCCAAATAGCATGCTGAAGGTTGCCCCTAGCAATTGCTGTAGCTGCTAATGGGTGCTGCTGTTATGGTATATAACCACATGATTTGTCAGAAGTTGTAGCTGTGCCATTTAGTTATCAGGGCTGTTAGCTGTTGACAGATCTTTCCTCTAATTCACCTTCAAAGCCACCTAAGTAGAGATTCTGATAAGTTAATTATATGTTGTTTTTTTTTTTTAAAAAAAAAAATACTTTCTTTTTTCTGTCTTGCATCTACTCCTGATCAGTTTCATTCTATGATGCAGCATTATCAGGGAAAAATGGTCTCTGTGCACTTTCTTCATTTTAATCTGATAATTTTACACATTTCTCTCTTCAACCATCAAATGCTTTAGCTTTTTCCTTATAGTGGTATATGACATTTGAGGAATCTCACTTATCTATTTTTACATTGTCCCTTTATTGTGGATTCTTTGCAGTTCCTTCCTCAGCTAATAATAGGAAAATGCAGATGACCGTTTACAAAGTAGTCATAATTTTCTTCCACTGAATGAGGCAAATCTTATGGTTCCGATGATTCCCCAGATTTTAAGTGAAGGTCAAAGGTTTGGTAGGATTTTCATGGCATAGATATTTACCAGTGGTTACTGTATGGTTATATATGTTGTGGTGAGGAGAGGCTGGATTTAAAATCCTTTCGGTAAAATGTGTAGGTCACAACTTTCATTGAAGAAGAAGCATCAAACTCCCACCTAAACATTAGGAAAAATTTCCTGACAGTAAGAGCTGTTTGACAGTGGAATAAACTGGCTCAGAATGTAGTGGACTCTCCTTCTTTGGAGGTTTCTATACAGAGGCTGGATGGCCATCTGTCAGAAATGCTTTGACATGGCAAGGGGTTGGACTGGATGATCCTTCTGGCATCTTCTGGCTCTATGATTCTATCATTCTGACATTATTCTATAATTCTGTAACAAGAAAGGTGAAGGACAGCCCATATTCTACTGTGTTTCCCTGAAAATAAGATAGTGTCTTATATTAATTTTTGCTCCCAAAGATGCACTAGGTCTTATTTTCAGGGGATGTCTTATTTTTCCATGAAGAAGAATTCACATTTATTGTTTAACAAAAAATGGGCATGCTTCCAAACAAAAACTTTACTAGGTCTTACTTTCGGGGGAGGCCTTATATTTAGCAATTCAGCAAAATCTCTACTAGGTCTTGTTTTCAGAGGGAAACAGGGTATCTGGAATTTGGGATATCTGTACACATAGGTTCAGGGACCACAGTATTTTCCATGTCCCTAATGGCTGATGTTATGTAGGGATTGTACAATCCCAATGAAGTCCTGCTGAGCCTCTTGAGGTGTGACAAATTCTGCAGTTGCCCAAACCTTCAAGGTAATAATAATAGTAATAATAAGGTTTATTTATAACCCACTCCTCTAATAGAATACTTGGAGCGGGGTACAGCAAATTAAAAAATACAAGAATAAAACAGCAGTCAAATCTCTTCCCAACCTCCCCCCCCCCTTAAGACTAGATTAAATCAAAACTAGTTAAAATTGACATCAGTTAAAAAATTTTAAAATAATAAAAATAAAGTGCAGTTGATGTGCAGTACGAGTGCAATCCCCAGTGGGTGGGATCAGGAGGTTTGAACAGAGGGACAGCTAGAGTTAATCCTCCAGTGCCATTTACATTAGTCCACTCTGAACTTCTCTTCCAGTTCCAAACTGAGTTTCACTGAGGTCTTACACAAATTTTATTTTAAAACAAAAGGAGTCCTTAAATGAAGAGGTGGAAATCATTGAAGAAAGAGCAAAAAAACTGAAGCCTTCACTTTTGCATGCAGAAATGAAGTTCTTTGTCCCACTTTTTCAGTATTTGCACCCACTGTCTCAGCTTGCACTAGGGATAGCCCCGCAGGCTCAGTGAATGTACTCCCCAAATACTATGTAATGCATGGTAGCATTTGCATAAGAAGAATAGGAATAGGCAAATGTTTGTGGAAATTAATCCCACATAGCAGGAGCTTGCAAGTCACTGATATAAAAATTTATGGAAGGAAAGCTCAAAGAAAAAAGAAAGGAAGACCAAAAAAAATCTTCCACATTAGGTTCAAAGTTCTCTCTTCAGTACTTGTCACTGTTGTAATACTGGAAAAAGGACTCACAGTGAGTGATTCAGCAGTCTTCTTAGCTTTGAATGTTTGTCAGGCCTGTCTGATGCACATCAAGAGCAATGGTTGAACTGATCATTGTGAAGCCACTTCCAAACTGTCCCCAGTGCTTTATATGTGTTACATATATCTTTTCTCTAAAGTGTATGTCTGACACTCTGTTACACTAATGCATGACCCTGCCTTTCTTACTTTTCTTTTATCGGAGGTATGGTAGTCTGATTCATAGTTTCACAGCACTTTACTTTTAATAGCTTAAAAAGTTATTTAGACATGTCATTCAGTGGCACAGAGTATGACTATTGAAATGAGCCTTTCTACAAGATAATTTCCAAGATGAATTTATGTGATAAGGCCTATATAGCACCCCACATAATCAGCAGGCACAATCTCCCTACTGCTTCATTTCAGGAAGCTATTATCACCATTTTGCTATCCAGAATCATTTTTTCTTATGCCAGCTCATTGCCTAACAAGGGCTGGGATGTGATAAGAATGAATGATAATGGGTTATCTGGAATAATAATGCCTTTACACAATAAGTTGGTATGGTCATTATCGGGAGCTGTAATGAGAAAACTGAAGCTGTGATCCTGAGAAACTAGTTCTATGCTTCTACTGAATTTGTTTCCAACATTTCTCTCTGCACTGTCTCTCTTTCCTGAACAGCCTAGTAATGTCAGAATGGCAAAGTCATCAGTGAGAAGCTCACTGGGATACACATTGTCACATGGCCTGAAACATCTGACACACCAGGGCAGGAGAAGGTAGAAAAATTAGTTCACCAGCACTTAGCACATGCCTGACACTAGTTCTTTCATCAACTGTATGAAGGGGATGCACGCTGTACTAGCTCCAAATCCAGAAGTGAACTTTATATGCTCAGTTATATGCTCAAACTGGGAATACCATCTTCTAAATGCAATGGGAGTTATTTCTGAGCAAATGTATAAGCAATGATTCAAAAACTCTGGTCCTCCAGGTGTTTTGGACTTCAGTTCCCAGAAGCCTCAGCCAACTAGGCCTATATTCTGGAATTCTGGAAGCTGAAATCCAAAACACCTGGAAGGCTCAAGTTTGGGAATCTATGGAAGGATAACACTGTTAAGTGATGTGTGTGTGTGTGTGTGGCAGGGGCAAACCACTTCCTTATGACTTAGGCCCTTATTGCACACATTTTAGGTGCCAATCTGGGCACGGGAAAGAGACGCTCAGACATACGCGTTGCTGAGGGAGAACAGATTTTACTGCACACAGAAGTGTCCACCAGAAAGCTTCCAGCAGAGCAAACTCACATGCCTCAGTATTGAATGGGAATGGCCTGCCACCAGGCGATGGAATGGGGCTGGCCTGAGGACACTTCTATGTGCAGTAAAATCCATTCTCCCTTGGCAATGCATGTCCCCGATCGTTCCCTTCCCATGCCCAGATCGGCACCTAAACTGCCTGCAATAAGGGCTACACTTAGGGTTGTACGGAAAGAGTACAAATGGCAAGTCAGTACATCTTCTGTGATAATTTCATTTTTCCACAGATGTGCCAAAGGATGACTTTTGTCTCAGCCTTACTAACAATATGGGAATACTGATACTGGTCCACTTTGTAAGGATATTGTATGGATAACTAATGATAATGCAATTGCTGGAAGTATTTTTAGCACTTGAAATGTGCTATGTAGGTGCTGGATTTCTAATCCTAGTATTAGTAAATGTATCAGGAAATCCTAATCAATCTTGACTAGGCCTTTCACATCTTACTTCATTTTCACTGTTTGCCTGTGGTTTCTGACAGATTCCTGAATCCTTTTCATAAAACAGATGATTCATTTGTCTCTCCAGTGTTTTATCTCATACTGTTAACTACTTCATAAAATAAATCAATAATATATGTCTGCTTCATGGTATAGCTAAACCTTTACCACAACATTTTGCTGCTACATAATAAACAATTAATATTGTTGCTGGGAAGGAGAATGAAATGGACTCACTTTCAGACAAAGATTGTTAGGTGTACTTCTTGTGTATCTTTGTGTGTGGGTGTCCATCCACAGTTTGTCTATTATTTGACTTCCTGACACTTTTCACATTAAAAATTAAATGAAACTGATAATTATGGATAGTACTATGCATTCTACACAGTAATATCAATACAAAATCTTATGAAAATATTCTTATAAAGTACCTGGCAGAAAACTCAACTCAAGGAAACCATGCAAATAGTAAATAAGCGTAAGCTTTCTCAGGGTGCATCTACACTGTAGAGATAATACTTTAACTTCCATGGCTCCATCCTACAGAATGCTGGGATTTATAGTTTTGTGAGGCACCAACAACCTTTGGGAGAGAAGGCTAAAGACCCTTTGAAACTACAGATTTGAGGATTCCATAGGAGGGAGCCACTACATCACTTAAAGTGGTGTTAAGCTGCATTATTTCTAAAGTGCTGATGCACTCTGTCTCCCATCCCATGTCATTTTTATTAGCCCAACTTGAGGGCTATGGTGAAATGCTGTACAGTAGAATACTTCATTCATCTGAATTCTTCTGTAATTATGTCAGGATGAGGCAAGCACAACTTGTGACCTAGCCAAGCCAAATACTTTTTGTCACCAGTCATGTGGTGGGCCAGCAAATGCTTGAGAAATGCTTGAGAAAACCAGAATCCAACATTTATTAATACCTTCCTAGTAGAAATGAGTAAAATCAGGCCCTAAGTTTATAGTCTATGATTCCTCCAGACTTTCCAGGGTGACCTTCTTTCTGGCCTCCTCCAAAAGGTCAACTAACCCATGTGTAAGCCTCCAAGAATGGGAATTCGCCTTTCAAAATAGGTTGCACCCTCTATCTACTATTTAACATGAAAAATATCTGCTTTTCAAACACAAACTTCCATTCACTTCCTGGTTTTTTGTTTGTTTGGGGAGGGAACATTGTTGGTGATCCCTGTGGCCTCATGGGTCACAGAAGTAACGTGCTGCAGTTGCTCACCCTTGCTCTATTCTAACAACCAAATTGAAACAAAAACCTTCTGAGGTTCCCAGAAAATCTCATCAGGCCAAAGCGGTGCCAATGAGTGGGAGTATAAAGGAAGAAAAAGAAAAGTCCCCAGATTAGGCCCATTATTGGAGCCATCTTCATGCAGATGGAAGGTTCTCATACACATAGTACTGTGATTCTCCTATAACTGCCATAGCAACATTCTATGGAATCGTAGATTTTGTAGTTTCAAGGTGTATATCTAAAATTCGCAGCCAAAGAATGCTAGTTTCTCCAATCTAGAAACCTCAGGACTCCATAGGATTTAGTCATGACAATTAAAGTGGAATCATAGTGCAATAATTGTATAATATGAAAGAACATGAAGAAGGAAGAGTAAATGTCTCACTGGTGGGAAAGCAGATGTTCCAGAATCAATGTGCCATCTTTTATTTAAGACTGTCCATGATTTAAATTTAGAAATACAACAAGTTCTGGTGTGAATGTTGATGTCCAATATATGTTCATGTAAGCACGGACACTGTGGGATTCTTTATACATTTTGGATTTAACCTGCAGTTTTATAATCCAGATCATAATTGTGGAACAATTTATCATTAAAATCATAGAGTTCTAAATGAAAATGACAGTGGTGTATCAAATTCTCCCTCTTCAATCTAAAGAACATATAGTAATAGAAACATATGATGAGATATCACAATGTTGAGAGTTTTTTTTCTTGCCACTGCACATCATTGAGAGCTGATGAGATGAAAATATTCATGGTGCAATCATGTATTTCTATTATAGGAGAGTGCAGTGGAATTCAAAATAGCATTGGTGATTTCAGAGACAGTGTGTTGTTCCTTATCATGTCAATGTGCAGTTCTGAGAAGCTATCCTACCTCCAGCACTTAGTTGTGTAAACAAATACATTTTGTTCAGATTCTTATTTTCACTCTGTTGTCACTAATCTGTAGATTGGCAGCTTTTAAAAGAATATTTGTCATTTGAAATCCATTGTCAGATTGCATGTTCTTTTCTGCTCAATCTCTCTTGCATACAGAGGTGGAAGGGCAACATTAGCAAGTTTGGATAATAAATACATACTGGAAAAATATTTCCCTCACAACACACCCTTAATATTTCTGATTCAGCAAAATTATGTGCTATCCTATACTCAAAACAGTTCACACCAGAGAGGATAGCGTTAATCAATGGTGGCTGACAATTAAATGCAATTGAAGGTTCAATTAGACAATACATTTAACATGTTTTGAGAAAAGATGTTCCTCAGTTAACAGAGGATGTCTGTCTGTCTGTCTTAGTGTATAGTTTTAATCAGACATGTGGCATACATCCATCACTCTTTATTTTCTATTGCAGGCCATTAGAAGGGAGATAGAGGCTTAATTTGAAAATCTGATTACTGAGATATGGATTTCTGACAAAATCCCAATGTGTGAAGGGAAAAAGTTAATCTCAGATGAGTGGTTCTCAGATTTTTTTTATGACTCTCTTTACACCTCCATGCAGCCATTACACATACCCCTCTGCTGACATAGTATATGAATTAAAATATATTTTTAATTTTTAAATAAAAAGAACTTTATTTTGTAATACAAACAAAATGTACATCCACATCAAAACACATATGAAACACATATACAAAATTACATTCCACTATTGACACTCACAGACTTCATTCCCAAATCCCCCAATCCATTACATTCATATTTTTTCTTCTTCTTACTCCCACATTTTTCTTTCTTCTTCATTAACCTTTACTTTTCCTTCATCCTTCTTTTATTTCCCTCTATTTCTTCCCATATGTCTCCACCCACTCTTCTCCTCTCTCTCTAAACTCAGTTCACATACCCATACTTCTTACAAACTTAGGGGTAAAGCAGACTGGTGGCTTGGAGCAGCTTCTGGCCACTCCAGGCCTGGTCAGCCCCAATCAGCCTGGGACCACAGCAACTGGATGTCATGGTCCTAGAGCCAGCTGCTACTGTGGTCCTGAATGAGCTGCCAGCAAGGAGCAGCTTTTTGCCACTCCTTTTTTGGCTGGATTTCGGCTGCCTTAGGCAAGGTCAAAGTGGCTTCCAGTTGCGTGTGTTGTCTGCATGCCACACACCTATTTTGGGCCTTACCTGAACATTCCACCTGACTTCCTTCCTGTCAGTACTGGCCCATTTTCAGTTGTCTTATTGACATCCTTTGGAATGCAAATTTACTTGTTACGCAGTTTACTTTTTTTACTTGCTTTATAAATCAAAATGTGCGTTTTCCTTAGTTTATACCATATATATACCTAACTATGGCCCGGCACAGATTAGAAGAAAGGGGTGGCTTAGAAGCGAAAAGAGGTGAAAAGAGATTCCACCTCAACATTAGGAGGAACTTCCTGACAGTAAGGGCTGTTCGACGATGGAACACACTCCCTCGGAGTGTAGTGGAGTCTCCATCCTTGGAGGTCTTTAAGCAGAGGCTGGATGGCCATCTGTCGGGGATGCTTTGACTGGGAGTTCCTGCATGGCAGGGGGTTGGACTGGATGGCCCTTGTGGTCTTTTCCAACTCTATGATTCTATGATTCCTTTCTTCTCTGGATCATTGCTTCAGAAGCCCTGAAACAGAGCTCCTTCTAGCAACGTTGCCAAGGCACCGTAAGCGCCTTGGAGTGTTGTGGTGATATCACGCACATGTGTGATGTCATTGATGCATATGCTGTGTGGACGGAGTTGCATCAAGATGGCGCTGCCCATACATGCTAGGATTCCTGAGTGTGTGGATGCTGAACACTCCAGAACCCTAGATTTGGTCTCAGTCCACCACAAACCGGCGGTCTGTACTGCACCTATATTACAAATATAACTTCATTCATTCATTGTTCTGAGTAAAAATATTTTGTTTGTTTAATGTATATATTTCCACAAATTCATGTGTATTCATATTTTAACATTTTATAAAGAAATATCCCTCTCCCTCCTCCTCCTCCTCCTCCTCCTTGAAGAAGCTCCAACCACACTATTTGCCTTTCTTTTCCCATGCGGGGGGGGGGGGGAGCAGAGGAGTGGGGAGCAAGTCCTCCATGGATCATGCTGTCCTAGATCATACACATTTTCTTTAATATGTAATATGTCCTTCACATAAAGATTGTTTCCCAAAATAATAATAATAATAATAATAATAATAATAATAATAATTTATTTCTATTTCCCGCCTCTCCCACTGGATTGAGGCGGGATTACAACAAGTTAAAAAATACAATCAATATGACATGTCAAACAACAGAAAATGTAAATCATTAATATCATTGTTAAATAACAATTCTGCCTGTGTCTTATGTGATGAAGTATACATCCACAGATGAACAGAAATGGGTTAGAAATTGGCAACTACTAAGTTTAGCACATCACAGGGCCGGGATCAACCACAGGACAATCTGAGCTCTGGTCAGTTTCCACTTTCAGCCCATTGCCTGGGAGCTCCTAGTATGGGAGGCCTAAAATGGGCCCAGTGCTCTCTAGCTTGTTCAGTGGTTCACATTCCTGGAACCTGGGAAAGGAGCCAGCATGTGGCTACTGAGGTGTGACTGAGCTTTTTCTGCACAATCCCTTATAGGGACCCACCTTAAAGGAGGGGTGCTACAATTCTCCCAACTCTTTTCTGTTAATGGATCTGTCCTGATGCCTTTTCTATCTATAAATAAGCTGTAATGTAAAAGAAGTAGATAACATAATAAAATTATATGAGGAAGCATAATAAAATACACACATGGCTAAAATGCCTTCCCATCCCTAACCACCTGTCCATAGCATAGTTTAGTCATTGTCTAGAGAGAGCTCAGGCTGGATTTGCTCTAGAACCCATTGATTTATTATTATTTTTAGCAGTCCAAGACAGCCATACAATTCTTCCCTTGTATCTTATTTCAAAGGAGTTGGTTTCCTTCCTATCAACATTCTTCACTATCCAGCTTTCACAACCTTACATAGTAAAGGAAGTAGGATGGTATGGACAATCCTAACTTTTGTGTTTAACCATATATTTTGACACTTCAAGATATTTCTAGTTACTTCGTAGCACCTTTTCAAAGTCCTGATCTTCTGATTTCTTGACTACAGTTTCCATTCTGATTAATGACTGGGCCAAGGTATGGAAAATGTTGAACTATTTCAATGTCTTTACCATATATTTTAAACTTATGTAAATAATCTGTGGTCATTACTTTTTGTTTTCTTAATGTTCAACTATAAGCCTATCTTTGAACGATCTTCCTTGACTTTCCTCATTTCATTATTTTCCTATTTTTTGCTAATAGGATGGTGTGATCTGTGTATATAATTGTTGATGGGGAAACAAACACTTTATTAAAGAAGGCAGATTGCACACTGAAAAACTGAACCAGTTTGACACCACCTTAACTGCCATGAATCTATCCTAAAGAATCCTGGGAATTATAGTTTGGTGAGGTTTTCAGTCTGGTCTATCAGAGAGCTCTCGTATCTTACTAAACTTTAAATCCCAGGATTTAATTCTGAAGTGTGGATACACCAAGACATCTTCCCCCTTTTTAAAGCATTTTAAAAGAGGTATAGAATATGAATGGAGCATGCACAGCAAAGGCAAAAGCAGCCCAGAGGCATGGTCATCTAATATCTGCAGTACAGCTAAAAGAGGTTTGAACAAGGATATGGGATGACCACAAGCAGAAAAACAAGGAGACGCAGAGAAAGAGAGACAGCTGTTGCCAATTTGGACAGGAGCAGGGTGGAGAAAAAGAGAAATTGAACAATCAGCTTGCCAAAATGACTAGAACAAAGGAATACACAAGGGCAAGATAAAATAAAATCCACCTGTAATTGAGAAAAAAAAAATCAGTCCATTCTGGAAGCATTCTAGTAGGAACTGGGGAACATGTTGCATTATGCTGTAATACTCAACTGTATCAACCAATATCAACCAAAGTTCTATACAGCCTAAGGCTGGTGGCAGTTCCAGTCCAATCATGTCTACAAAGGGACACATGTCCTCCATCCTGAAATTATTGCCTGATTAGGTCAAAAATGCACCTGGAACCCCAGAGGGCCAAAGAAGGATGGTCATGCTTTACTACTCTTTCTTTCTCTAGCCTTGAGTGCTTTGTTACCAGAGACACCAGCATGTTACTATAATTAATACCATTTGTCACCACTTTAACTGCCATGGCTCCAGCCTCTGGAATCCTGGGGTTTGTAATTTGTTGTTGCACCAGAGCTCTAGCAGAGAAGGTGAAATATACCACAAAAACCCTACAACTCCCAGAATTCCATAGCTTTGAGCAAGCCATGCATGCAAATGTGCAGCCTTTTGAGATTTGTAGTTTAATCCAAGATGATTGTTAAGTGGAGCTAGCCATACAGTATAACTAGATTTGTTTATTGCTATAGCAGACAAAAAAAGAATAGTCAACATAATTGGATGAGGAATAGTCTAGTAAAAAGAGAAATTAAATGATGGCCTGCTATATCATTTTCAGATTGAATCCTGAACACTATTTGCTGTATATTAGATTCTGAATATGGAGACTAGGTCCTCTGTAATCCTAATCCCATTAATGGAAATATCTACAGAATTCAGGATTTTCATGGTATAAAGGTAGATGACTAGAATAATATATAAAGTACATAATCTGTAATTTTAAAGTGTGTATTAAATATCATCCATGTAAAAACTTTTCTAACCTCAGTTTCATCAGTGAACTATGCTTAATTTCACCACATTCTTGTATGTAGAAGTTCATAAAGAGCAATTTGCAAAACTGCTTACATTGCATTCTTGGAAGACCACAATTTTTTTAAAAAATGCACACAAAGTGATTTTCATATATTACTGACAAGGCTTCTGCATACATTGCAGAACAACTTAATAAATTCCCAAGGAAATGCAAACATGCTGATTAAATTACCTGACAATGAAGAGAGTCCAAAAATCTACATGAATTGCAAATGGCACTTTTAAAAAAATACAAAAGAAAATCAGCAAGTACTTAACAGATGAGCTTTAGCTGCAGCATTCCATATTAATATCAAAATAAGCTTATCAGTTTGGACAGAAAAGTTTTCCTAAGTTATTTCAAAAATAATGCTGGGCACAATTAGAAATTGATAATTAAGAAACTGAGGGCAAAACTTATCCATTTCTGCATCATCATACTAAACAACTGTTTAGAGTTAAATTGGAATGATTAACCAAATCTAATTTCGAAGATATTCGTCAGATCAGATTAAGAGGTAGGAATAAAGAGAAAATCTGGATAAGAATCAGTACAAGAAGTAAAGAATGAGCTGTACTGTATGTTTGTTGCAACTGATATGCATTATTGTTTATTGTTTGTTTGTTCTTTCTTTATTGTTTAATTGCTTATGTTTTGTTTTAGTCTGTATAGGTACAGAAGATTGAAAAAGAATGTGAGATGCTGAAAGATAAATTTTTGTAAATTTTAAAATTGAAATAATTTAAAAAAAAAGAAAGAGGTGCTCAACTTGAGGAAAATGGAGCAGAGGACACAATAGAGGAAATGCAGCATAGAATAAATAAAGTGGTAGTACAGAAATATCTGGTTAATCTTAATAAATTTAAATCTCCAGGACCAGATGAACTACATCCAAGCGTATTAAAAGAATTGGCAAATGAAATCTCAGAGCTATTGGCAATAATCTTTGACAACTCCTGGAGAACAGGAGAACTCCCAAGAGACTGGAGGAGGGCAAACGTTGTCCCCATCTTCAAAAAGAGAAAAAAAATAGGGTCCCAATAATTATCGTCCAATTAGTCTGACATCAATACCAGGAAAGATTCTAGACGAGATCACTAAACAAAGAGTTTATAAATATTTAGAAGGGAATGCCATAATCACAAAAAGGATGAAAGGAATGCTGTGGATATAGCATATCTTGATTTTAGTAAGGCTTTTGGCAAGGTTCCCCATGACATTCTTGTAAACAAGCTTGTAAAATGTGGGCCAGACAAGGTAACTGTTACATGGATTTATAATTGGTTGACTGGCCGAACCCAAAAGGTGCTCAACAATGGCTTCTTTTTATTCTGGAGAGAAATGACAAGTGGGGTGCCACAAAGTTCTGTCCTGGGCCCAGTGCTATTCAACATATTTATCAATGACGTGGATGACAGAATTGGGGGCATAGTTATCAAATTTGCAAATGACACCAAAGTAGGAGTAGTAGTTAATACTCCAGAGGAAAATATCAAAATTCAAAATGACCTTAATGGATTAGAAAGCTGTGCCAAAGCTAACAAATGAATTTCAGCATGGAGATGCCATTAGGGTGGGAAAATGAAATGCATAGATATAGGATGGGGGACACCTGGTTTAAGGAGACTGTTAAGTTTATCGCACAGGGGCTCAGGGAATGGTTGGAGAAGGGAATGGAAGGGGCCAGGAATGAGTGGGGGACAAGTGGAGGAAGGATTTAACTGCACACACTTGTTCTGTTCCATTCCCCATCCATTCTCCATCTGTCCCAGAGAAGGAGATTTTTGAGAACTGTTCAAAACAGTTCTCAAAAATCTCCTCCTCTGGGATGGACTGGGAACTGAAGGGCAGGGAATGGAACAAGTAAGGACTTCCTTGTATGAAGTAAAATAATAATATAATAATATAATAATTAATAATAATAATAATAATAATAATAATAATAATAAGCCAATCTTCAGCCCTAAAGGCTATCAGAGCGGCTTACAATTATTATTTTTAATTAGATGGTTCCCTGCCCTCAGACTTACAATCTATCTATCTATTATCTATCTATCTATCTATCTGATTTTTTGTGTTAGTTTTTCCACATTTCACAGACATTTCAAATGTTGTGCAGCTGAAACCACATTTATACCTATTTTTTGCACAAAAATGTTTACTGTCTTTACTGTCAGGAAGTTCTTTACTGTCAGGAAGTTCTTCTTAATGTTTAGGTGGAATCTTTTTTCCTGTAGTTCCAATCCTCTGTCTTAGGAGATCATCAGGCAGGGGAACAGGTTGAGAATAAAAGGCATACTCATGGCACAATTGTGTGATTTCAGTGAAGATTTTCAGACGACTTTGCACCCATCCATGATTTATCCCATGAAGATCAAAGAATGCTCCAGCAACAAACTAGTCACTGGAAAGTCTCAGGAATGGTTTACTTGCAGGAGCATTCCTGGATCTTTAAAGGATAAGCCCTGGATGAGTGATATGTGTCTGAAAATCTTCGGTGTAATTGTGTGATTATGCCAGTAGTATACCTTTTACTCCCAGCTTTTTTTCTTCTTCTCCATCTGATAATCTCTCTAAGACTCTGGAGTAGCAAAAAACAAGTTTGCTCCAACTTCTTTATGACACCGTTTCAAATCTTTATATATGGATATCATGTCACCTCTTAACATTCTCCTCTCCAAGGTAAACAGCTCCCTAAACTACTCTTCTTAAGGCATGTTTTCCAGAACCTTTACCATTTTGTTAAAAGGTCTGGAAACTAATGTTTGAGGCAAAACAGATTGGGGCACAGGGAAAGTGACATCTACAGCCTCTACAGATTGTGGGATGTGTCAATAAGAGGTAATTGGAGAAACTGCCAGGGTCCTGCCACAAGTACTTCTCTCAATGTACCCCATGACCAGTAGATCATTACTAGCTATTTCCCATCATTGTCCCAATCTGCAACTCCTCAGGAACCCTTTAGTTGGGACACTGCCAGGATGAAAAGCTAGTTTCGTGGGATCCTGTTTGATCATAACAACTGTAAATGTGAATCCCTAGGGTGGAGGGAGAATTATCAGGGCTGGGGGGCAAATTGGCTCCCTGGGGCTACCATATGTCCAATAAGCTTTTAAACACTTCAGTCAACAGCAATGGAAGCTTAAATTATCTACAGGCTTTGGAAGGAGGAGCAGCGATCCCTTATCACTGGGGGCCAGTAGGAACCTTATCCACTTTGGATCCCACTCTGGGAGAAATTCAATGAATGAATAATAAATAATAAAAGTAATAACCTGGCAAGATGGATGGGTACCTCTCACTGGCTGCAACCTACCTACAGAAAGAAGATTTCCCAATCAAGTAGATTCCAAGAGAGATGAGCAGTCATCATTATTATATTGCTGCCTCAAATATCTTGCAGATGAATGCCTTCCATGCAGAAAGGATACAGTTTACACCACCTCCTTCCTCCATACAAATTTAACCAGGAAAAAAAAAACCAACAACAACACCACAGTTAAATCAACTGCAGGAATTTAATTTATTACCTCTTATGAGTAAACCTAACAATAGATTCCTCCAGTCTGTAAGAATGTGGCATCCTATTTTGAAAACACAATAAATGAATCAGAAAATATATTAATGCAAAGTTATGGCTGACATTTAACATACACCATAGTCTGTGAAATCAAAGTTATAGCTCTCACCCAGACCGTATCTCATCCCCTTTGCATAAACATGTTCTGTAATATATGTTTGCAGGGTGGCTGAGTTATGGTTTCCATGGGGATGCTCACTCTAAATATGCATATTTGTCATTTTCTTGTGTAGAACTTCCAGCATGAAATTGCCTTTATTAATAAACTCGGGTTCTTGGACGCCAGGAATATATGCATTATAATAGCACACAAAAAGCTTTTGAAATGGACAAGGTGGAATACTTCTTTACACCTTTACACCTCTACTGGATACTGAATCCTGTTTTGTCAAACACCTTTTCATTTAGTTCTCACCATTAGTTTAGTGAAGCTATGGCTCCAAGGGTCAGAGTGTCAAGACCCTTGATTATCAGGGTCCACAACATTATCTGGCTTCTCTGTACTCTCTCAGTTAGATGAAGTCACTACATGAGTTAGATGAAGTCACTACAACAGTTCACTCTCTCCCTCCCGCCCCAACCTCTGTGTGTGTGTGTGTATTGCTATCTATTTTCTGTTCTGGTGCAAAGGACAAATTTGCATGGACAAATAGGATTCATGACTTTTATAAGAAAAAGGCTCACTGTGCCACTGGATTTTACTAATAAACATTGCTTGGCATATGTGAAACAAAAACATGTGACTGGTAGCCTTATGCACAGTATGGTAACTGTTGCTGGACTGTGCCATGTCATTGCAGATGTTTAACAATGTGCAGCAGTGCATTTCCCTTCATTTTTGCCACATATTCCTATACACCCCAAGCTAGTATGTGTTGAAGGATCTTTCAGTTTAGTCCTCTCCTTAGCTTGCTAGATTACCTCTCCTTGGCTTGCTAGATTTTGATTTCTATGAATCTTCTTAAGAGTAGTCAACTGACTCTCTAACTCAGTGGTCCCCAAACCTTTTTGGGCTACTGACCCCTTTCCTCTTGTGTGTCAACCATAGTACACCTCCCCCCATGCCTATTTCCTGATATTAAGCCTACTGTTCTACTGAAAATTTAAAACAACCAATTTTGGTTGCTGGTCTTTCTACACCCAGTCACCTTGGGAGCAGCAACTGAGAAGGTGCTGAGCAGTGACCAAGAAGCCTCTTGCCTGTGCCAACAGTAAAGGCTAGCACAGGTGAGAGGCTTTTCAATCACTGCTCAACTGGCTGCTTGGTTGCTACTTTCTTTGAAGCTGGTCACCGTCAGAACAGCAATCATACAGCTGGCTGGCCAGTGACAGAGAATCCTCTTATTCATTTCAGCTTTGTTGCAAACATCAGTGTGGGCAAAAAGTTTCTTAAGAGTTTATCAGATACAGTTTTTCCCCCTGTTATGAGAATGGGAAGAGGATGCTCGTGTCCACGTGCGACTAAGAAAAAATGGATTTTATCACACAACAAAACGTCCTCAAAGTGGTGCCACTCCATTCCGTGGTGCCAACCTGTCCCCATTCAGTGTTGAGGTGCATTAAATGTTCAGGTCAGAAAACTTCTGTCTGAGAAAAATGACATGCCTCAGCACTGAATGGGGATGGCTTGGGGCCATGGAATGGAATGGCACCATTTTGAAGACGTTTTGGTGTGCGATAAAATCCGCTTTTTCTCAGTCATGCGTGGACACGAGCATCCCCTTCCTGTTCCTATAATGGGGGGAAAACTGTCCGATGAACTCCTTAGTCACTGCTCAGCCAGCTGCTTGATTGTTGCTCCAAAGGAGACCAAGTGAAAGGGAGAGGTTTCTCAATCCTTCTTCATTTGGGTGAAGAGGGGTGCAGCCAGTATGTGTTTAGTGGATTTACAGATGATACAAGCTCTGGATTGGAGAGCTCTTCTCTCAGACTGTCCAATGAAAGAAAGCAAGAGGAGATGGGAGCACACACACCTTAAGCGAAGTCTAAGACTTGAAAGCTTCTTTTTGATGCTGCTTCTTCCCTGCTTCCACATGCTCTATCTCCTTGCTCCAGTCAGTCAGTCTGTCTGAAAATGGTGCCACTCCAAGCAACAGAAATGATGCCTTGCACCCAATCCTCACAATGCCACCTTGGAATCATAGCTGCTGTATCCCCCAACAATGATTAGATTGTCCCTTTTCACTGATGGGGAAAACTTGTCAATGAGCTATCAATAGCACATGTGCCCAGGTGTGAAATATCATTACCTGGACAGTTGCAAGGTTGACAGTCATGTGGTGACAATGTCCCCTCCTCTCTACCCTCCCCCCTCCTAGCAGCTTCTTCCAAGCAGACCAATTACCTTCCCTCCATTTCTTTTTTGTTTTAAGCTTTTTTACTGACATTACTGAAATGGAGCCCTGCACATTACATAAGTTAAAATAAAAATAAAATAAATATACTCAAAGGCTGGATAGAATATAAGGCAGGGGGTGGAGGACTCAGAAAGAAAATGCAGTGGCTTTTGCATCATTGTGAATATATGTGATATCGGGGCTATGAATGCGTTATGTTTCCATTTTTTCTTCTGTTGTGATTGCTGTGAGAATGGAGCTCATGCAGTAAAGCCTGTACTTAGCGTATTGATTAATTAATTAATTAAATACAACACAATTTGTCTACATGGCACTTTACATGAGTGGTTTATAATTGTTAATTTGACAGTTCCTGCTCTCACACTGACAATCTAAGAAAAGACAACTCAGGAAGAAAAGGGGATGGTGTTGAGGGAGGGGATGAAGCCCAGCAGATGCTGGCTGCTCCTCTCTCCTGCATGGGTCACAACAGTGGCAGTTGGGATGGAGGGAGGGCCTTTCATCATCAGCTGGGCTTGGACATGATGGAGTTGTGTCTTCTTGTCCTACAACCACATATACACTGCAGAATTAATGCTGTTTGACACTACTTTAACTGCCATGGTTCAATGTTATGGAAATCTGGGATGTGTGTGTGTGTGTGTGTGTGTGAAACAGTGGCATCCCTGTCTCTAGTGTCACCCAGTGCAGGAGGCAGAGTTTCTGGGCAGAGCAGGGAAGGAGTGGGGCCTCCAAAGTGGAAGGGGCAGGGCTTCTCTAAGGAGGTGGGGTGTGCTCATCTTTGCCCAGTGCACATGCATACCCCCCAACCTCCTACTGTGTTTGGTTCTCCTCAGAGGAGAACCAACCTGTGGCAAGGAGCCTTTCCAGGCATGCACCCGCCGCCCTTGCTGTGGCAAGGATGTGCTTAGCCTTCTCTGTCATAGAATTCTGGTGCCACAACAAACTATAAATCCCAGGATTCCACGGGATAGAGCCATGATAACTACAGTGGTATCAAAGTGCATTAGTTCTGCAGTATGACAGCAGCCCTTCTTCCTCTAAGCAACTGTACACATCTATAATAACAGGGCTCCATCATCACAGCTATGCCTCCTGGTGCAGGATCTTGATACAGTTTGAACTAGGAAAGTTCTGAGTCTACTAGTGAACTATATCCATTTTCATGTTTATTTAAATATCTGCTTATTTCCATGCAGTCTACCAGAGCTCTGAACTGATGCACAAGACATAAAAACAGTCTTATATGGGCAGATCCATCTGTGAGGAGGTGGTCTCTCAAATGTGTTGGTTTTAAGCTATTCAGGACTTTGAATGTCAAATCAGCACCTTGAATTGATCTCAGAAGCACCTTGGAAGCTGGTCCAGTTGGTACAAGACCTCATCTGGCCTCTAAAGTGCACATCTGACAAATTAATAACTATCTAGCATATTACAGTTGCTGTAGTTTGTAGTCTAGTTGTATTTCCTTAATACCATTTACTGTTTCTCCCCCCCCCCCAAAAAAAAAACATACCCAGTGAGAGAGATATCTCCATTGCTTCTAATGAGAACTCCAGTAAAGCCCCAGAGGAGGGAAGCTGCATAGGTAATAGCAACACCTTTTCTACATTTTTTGATGTTTAAAATAACACATGGGTGTTTGGGAGTCTTCTTTCCTGATTTAAGGGATAGAAATTAGTTACTAAAAATCAACAATTTCTAAAGGAGTGGTAAAAAGTATTGCCATATTTTACCAGTGAGACACTGGTGTTAGCTCATAGACATTGCCTCACATAGACAAGATAGTTCCTGCCCCTTTACATCCTATGCCATTTAGAGTTTAAGATAGTCATTCTCCTGCACTTGTAATCTGCATATGTGCTGAAATGTCATCAACAACAGTACAAGATATAATCGCTAACAGGTGTGTAACAATATACTCTATTGAAGTTTTGCATCTGTTGGTATATGTTGGAGTCTAGTTCAAGATCCTTAAAACTCAAGTGCCACACGGGAGTATCCAGCAACTGGAACTTTTGATGCCTTGTCTATTTGCATGCACAGTTTCCAGTACAAATGTAAACCTTACCAAATAGCAAACCAATGAAAAGGGTCGTACATTATAAGTTATACGTTTCTGGGGTTTCAGAACACTGTAGGAAATAAAAGCTATTTCATAGCTCTAGAATTTACAGTTCAGCTTGAACAGCAATCTTAGAAAACCAGCCACCAAAGGAAGTATCTCTTTGATATAGTTCATCTGGAATTCACAGCCACAAGAAGCAATGAAAACTACTAAACAGTAGAAACTTGAACATTTATGTTTAGAGTTAGGTCCATTGTGGTCAATGGGGCTTACTCCTAGGAAAAGTGGATATAGGATTGCAGCCTACATTGTTGTTTATGGATCAGATAAATCAATGTAAATGCCCCTACCAGTGGCTCTTGCTTATTATTGTTAAATCAAACCTCCATGTTTGGAACCAAAAGCTGCAAGGACACTATATAATATAAAGAAAGTACTGTATAAAGAAAGACAGAAAATTATTCTCTTTGTGCTCTGCTGCTTTCCTTGTTTATAACAGAACAAGGCTTGGACATTGCCATGAACTGAGCTTGTAGGAATATGCTTACATAAATATTATCTTTTTAAAAAAATAATAATCCTTTATTCTGATGCATTTCAAAAGCAGAAGTGCCAATTGCGTTCGTTACTGGCATTCAACAAAAAATCTGACATGCTACTGACAAGCTGTCCCTTCTGTAATCTACTGTGTGCTTTTCATAACAATGTAACAATATAACTGCTTGCTTCCTTGTACAATTTAGAAGCAATTTTCTATTATTTTCACTACGCATTGTAATTTGAATTTTTTTTGCCTTGCAACTTTATTTAGCACTTTAAGAGGAAGTCCATTTACATCCATTCAATAGAGAATATTGCCTCTAATACATTCAAAGACAGGCAGCTGGCTTTAACAGCTCATCACTTCTCATCCTGATTCCTTTAATTTTGGGGTATGTCTAAATAGAGGGCCAGTAGGCATATGAAATAAAGATATAATGGTAACCACAACAGGAAATTATCAGTAATGGGGAAATGAGGGAGAGGCGAGTTTGAAATAACTGCAGGAAAGGCATTTATCCATATTAGCTAAGCGGAGTGAAAAGCTTAAGTAAGTGGGTTGTGTACTGCCTGGTATATTGGTATGTCACAGAGAGGTGAACAGTTCAGTTAAGCAACATTGATTAACTGAGGAACATATTGTAAACCATTTCGATTTATGTTTACAGTATGGCTGGAAGGACAGTGTTATACTGCTAATATATGATCTGTTGGCCATTAGTGTACATTAGCTGTGGGGTTATTCATATGAGGCAATGACACTTAACTCACAAAAATTCTTCATCATCAGCTTGCTAGTGACATTCATTCATTTCATTCCTGAACACACTTGGTTACCCAATTATTCACATAATTCAAATTATTACATCCTGTAGAGCTTCAAAAGTAGAATAAGTGTCTTCCTAAACTTCAAGCTGCTTGTCAAGACCATGTTGCATTGGTTCATATGTATCCACAAAATGGCTGGCAAGACTTGGTGGAGACACTGTGCCTGTCCAGGAAGCTGTGTTTCCAAAATGGTTAGGAAAACATGGAACAGTGAATTTCATCTGTGCTACAAAAAGAAAATGGTCATGCCAGAGGACCTAGGAATTCATAGAAAAAGCACCCCTCTAGGCCATTTTGTGACTTTACGGTCAATGTTTGGCAGAAGCATACCATAGAAGCACACTGGATTTGGAAATGCCAAGAGAAAACACTTTGTTGACCTTTTCAGGTAAGAGAAATAAGGCTCCAGATTTTACACACACACACACAAATTATTGCACGAAGGGTCCCTGAACAGATCTCTCAAGTAATACGCAGGCTGCCAGCATTCAAAGGTAACTGCTGATAAAAAAAGCCACTCCTGAGGCCATAAAAATTAATATACTTCATATTAATGGGTGTGGTGTGCGTATTTGTTCAAGAATAATATTTCTATTTGGAGGTTATATTTAATAAAGGGAGAGACAAAGAGAGACAGAAGAAGTTGATGGCTAAATAAGTTTTGAATGCCAGAATTGTACACAGAATTGTATGGGCACAGATTCCTCATGAAAACTGCTTTTTGAGGAGGTTATGAGCAAAATGTGTGTGTACAATATTCCACATTAACCCTGAAAATTTATCAAAAGAGTTATAATCTTATCATTTTGAGCATATAACAACTTTTTAGCAGTCCAAAATGGGATTTACTTTAAAGGATCAGCATGTCTGAGAGACATTTTCAGAATCTCTAGAATACTACAGCATCACTGAAGTTTATGAAAATGCTATATAAAAGTTTTGAAAACTGGTAGAAAATGGCCATTTAATTGTGCAACACTGAAATATAGATAAAGAAACAACTAGATTACCTTTCAGATTCTGTGGAAAAACAAGATATTATGAAAGATTAACGTTTCTTCTACAGAAACATTACATAAGGTGAGTCTAGGGCCACAATGTATTTTCCAGAAAATGGATTCTCATTTGGTCATGACATGTAGATCAGTTTACAATATAGATAATCATGTTGTGATATTCCTTACTTTTACTCTGTATTCTTAGTGACCACAGAATGGACCTAACACAGTAATAAACAACAATGGTCTTCCAAGTGTTTTTGTTCCCATTTCCCATAATCATTGAACATTGGCCATTATGGTTGAAACTGAATATGGGAGTTGCACTCCAAAACTTATCTAGAGTGTGAGGCTGTTTATTGTCATACACTTAACAGTGCATTGGAAAGACTTCTTGCTGTTTTTATATGGGGCTTTCCAGACTGCCAGGAGAGGGCGACATGAAGTTGCCTTTTCCCAAGTGCTTAGCAGCTACACTGCAGGTCCCAGGGGTGTGGGGATGACTTATCTGAAGTCTTGTCTCTTGCTCAGCCACTACATTGGAAGCTGTCAGGATGCTAGAAACACAGGCGGAGCAGCTGCATGGGCGGCAATGAACAGGGCTTTTGGCCGCATTTAACCTTTAATTTTTTATTTTATTTTATTTTTTTTTTACTGGCTGTGAACTGTGCAGTTGCACCGGTACACCATAAAGACAATTGTATTGCTGGCTGCGAACTGCACAGCTGCACAGGTACATCACATATGAACTGTGCAGTTATGAAGATCTGTCAAATTACTGTTGCAGTTTCACTTCCTTTTTTTAACTGCACAGTTGCACTGGTGCACCATGAATGAACCCCTTTGTTTTATGAATAAACTTCTTTATCTTATGAGTGAATTGACATTTTATGCACAGTTGCATCCCAGAGTCCCTACTGCGCATGTATAGGGTTTGGATTAGGGCTGGAGCTAGGGTTTGAGAGCTTAAAAAAACTGCACAGTTGCACCACACCATTTAGATGCAGCTGCACAGTTACACCCTTTTTAAAAAGAAGTGGGGAAAAGCAACTCCTTCTTAAAGCTGCTTTTTCCCCACTAAAACACCAAAGAAGTGTGTTCATGCCAAACTTTCACTGCAGGTCATCTAAAGGCCACACTTTCATGCAGGCATGTACACACCTCTTTTTGCCAGTCTAGATCAGGCCAATGTGTTCAAGTCAACTCTGACTTATGACAACCTGTTGATAGAGTCTTCTTGGAAGAGTTATTCAAATGAGGTACCAGTCCCTTATTTTTAAGGCGGAGAGAAAGCAAGTTGTCCAAGATCACACAGTGGGCTTCCATGGTTGAGTCTCCAAAGTCCAAGTACAAAACTCATACCACTGCACCACATTGGCTTAATGTTGTAGATCTACAACATTAACAGTTTTCTAGTATTTCTTTTGATGGTCAGAGTACCTACAACTGCTAAGATTTTTCTGTTAGACATGTTGCATTCTTGTTTGTGATTCTGTTAACTGCCACAACCAGGATCAGCAATGCAGCGGGAGGGAGAAAATGTCCATGTTGATGTGATGAGGAAGACTGTGGACTCTTTCAAACGGGAGGAATTTCTCCCAATTCCGAATGGAGCCAATGCGGATTCATGTAAATTCGCTTGTTTAGCGAATATACCTGAACCCCTGCTCCATTCTGAAGGCATTCAGAATTACTTCCCATTACCTGAAAATAACCCCCCCTTGCCCGAAATCGCGTGAGAAGCTTAAATTCACAATAACGTTAAACCCATGATTGCATTCGGAGTGACTTCCCTTTTGCCCGAATTTGCGTGAGAAGAATTAATTCGCAATAACATGAAACCCCAGGATTGCGTTTGGATTGCCCTTGGATTATACTTCCAATTTCCCACGTCTGAAAGAGTCCAGAGACTGCAGTAAAGTTTACCTCTGTTAGGAAAGAAAATTGCTCTTCTGCTCAGTAACTGGGATGGCAACTTCTCAGAGAGAAGCTTACTTGAATTCCGCTCAACATCTCCATGCAGTCTTTCAAATAATATTCAACATTAAACAGGGATAAGGTACACACAGCTTTATTGTTTTGTGCTCTCATTTCCTCCATTGAGATTTAAACAATTGGCAGATTCTCGGTTTATTAAATAAAGAATTGATTGTTTGGTAGCACACAGGACTGTATAGTTCAACAAGCATTCTCTCAAGCAACAAACATCAATTACAATAGGATTGTTAATTATAGTTTTGGCACCATAGACAGTTGTACAGTTGTTGTTGTTGTTACTGCTGCTGCTGCTGTTGTTTACCTATAAGTCATTTCCAACTTACATTGACTCTAAAGTACCTATCACAAGATTTTCTTGGTAGAATTTGTTCATTGAGGGATTGCCCTTGCCTTTCTCTCAGGCTGAGAGATTTTGACTTTATGGAGAGTTTATGGATATAGCAAGGTACTGATGTTACTGAATGGAACAATACTCATTTTTATGTGATGCCACTGTGGATGTGTTAGGCTCAAGACATTCTTTTATTTTCTTAAAAGTCTCATAAATGAGTGGAACACATTCTGAAAATGTTTTTTATTATTATTATTCTTGTGCAATTTCCTTAAGAATTGATAGAGAGAGCATTAAGGAAGACAGCAGATACATATATTTGCAGTCAACTAAACCTCTCTCTGGAGAAGTATCCGATTAAAAAAAAATTAGTGAATTTAAACTACTTGACAAAATAAAGATCCAGACCATGTAACCTTTTCAAATTGTTGCATGTTTGAATGCTAAAACAAATATTCTGGTTCTCCAAACCTCTTGTAAAGATAATGCATCTTTCCTGTCCCAGGAAGAAAATAATATCTACTTTGTTAATCAGTCCTGCCATACATCCAGATTTAGTCATAACTTAGATAATGTTTGTCAACTGAAAAGACATAAGCAAAGGGCACTTTTCATTCAAATAAATGTAAATTGCTATATAAGATTTTAAGACATTACAATTTAAGTATATAGATCTATTCAAAATAGATACAGTAATCAAACGCTGCTAAGAGAGAAGTTGTAGGCTCAAAGCATTATACAAATGATTCAACTGAGTAACAAAGGTAACTTTTTAATCTCTATTAAAACTGAAAAGTTTGGATGAGTTTAGATAAAGTTTGATCTGGCAGTTTGGTATGAGAACCACAATCTGGTTGTATACAAATATTTTACCTCTGTAAACAGGCAGAGAGGTCTGCATAAATTAAATTTTTGTACCCGACATTTGAAAAAGTATCTGTCCTACCAATGATGTTTTAGACCAAAGTTAATGATTACTATATTTTATACTCCCTGCCCCCCATGTTATTAAGAATTAGGAATTTAAGCAGAAAGTAGAATAATATATCCAATGCTTAGGGAACAACCCAACTTAACTTCTGAACTTTTTCAGCTTCATGGACTCTGGTAAGAGAATGTTACATAGATTAAACTTTTTACCTTTTGAAATAAAAAAAGACTTTGAAGTTCCCTTCCCCCCTTGTGTTTCTGTATGCCTTCAAGTTTCTGACTCAAGATGAGGGTTTTCTTCACTGGATTTGTTTAGAGGATATTTGCTATTGCTTTCCTCTGAGGCTGAGAGCATGGACCATGACCAAGGCCACCCAGTGGGTTTTGTGGCTGAGAAGGGAATCAAACCCACTTCTCCAAAGCCATAGTGATAGATTTTTATATGCTTGCATAGTTGTCTTTTCCTAAATATCAATATCCCTTCTCACCAAGGAAGCTGTGTTACCTTATTTCAGCTGGATTTACTCCAGAGGACTGATGAAGTAATCTAATGAAGAAAACTCAGAGAATGACAATCACTGAATACTCCAGAAGAATGATGAGCTAAACATGTAAGAAACATTGTTATGATGTGAAGCCTGCTTGTATAAATGCTTAAGCAATTAGGTACTATTCAGACAATCAATCCGAATTGCACTCCTGTACTCCATCATGTACATAACCAATGTATCTGGCTGTACTAGACGAATATATACACTGATGTACAAAGAGAGGAAAAGTGGTAAATATGGATGACAGATGAAGAAGAGGAGGAGGAAAAAGAGGTTTTTTTCTCTCTCAATTTTTCTATAGAGTAACAAACGGGGGGGGGGGGGTAATCACAGAGGGAGCCTACACCTTTTTACACAAAAATGCCTCTTTTTGTGCAGTATGTTCATTGCAAAACACAAAGTGCTGCAAACATTCAATCCAATGACAACTGAGGTGGAGTGGTAGAGAATGAAGGCATTGGTCCCCCAAATATGAATGTTTTCCTCTCCAAATGAACTTTCCCTTCAGTCTACATATTTCTGGCATTGCAGAGAGTGAGACATTGAAAACTCATTGATACCTAGAACTCTCATTTGTGATGCTGGCAGTTTTTCTAGCCTCCTTTGGTTACTTTGCTGCCCCTTTTCTTTGGCTGTCTAAACTGTATTTATAAATGCTCAGAAGGTTTAAGTTACTGTAATGCTATAAATTTGGACACTGAGGGAAAATTTCATTTGGTGATGCAGGATCCTTATAGAGAGTGAGGCAATGCCCTCTCTCCACAGCTATATCACTAGTAGTGGTCACTTCCTAGGCTGTTTGTATTATATAGCTTACCACCATAACAGCTCAACCAATATTTATACATTTTGTGGTGATTTTTAAATACTCCAAAGTTCTTCCATTGGACAATCTGACTATCAGGACTTTGGGCAATATTGAAATGCCATGTGGGAAATCACTAGGTAGTCTGCAGATTAATAAGACAAGATTCATTCTGCTTTGGGCTTTTATGTATGTTCAAATACTCTATGATTCCAGCTGCAGCCTGGAGTGGAAAAAAAAAACCTGAATTTTTAGAAAAGGAATGTTTTTAGCCTTTCAGGGTAATAGTTTTCGGAAATAAAAGTCCCAGAGGGACCTTTGTAATGTGTAGAACATGTTCCACTCTCGGCTTGTTACCCCATTTTCTAAGATGCATCCGAGTGTTAAAAGGACTGAAAATCAAAACAATCGACCTGAGCCAACTCAGCAGACAATTGCAAGATGGTTGTCACAAATGGCACTTAACCTCCTGGGTTTAACAATATGAGTGACATGAACTGTGATGGAAATTTTGTCACAAGAATGTTGGATGTGTTTACCAAAATGTGAGAAACTCACAGCAGCAGCTGGTGCCATTAGTTTATACAACCTCAAATCTGACCAGTTTAATGCTGGAACACAGATTTGTATGCTTTTTTAGTCATTTATCACATATATACCTTTCCTTTGCAACGTATAGAGTTTCCTTATTCATAAAGCATTACTGAACAGTGTGAAGGAAAAAATCTCATAAGTTGGATAAATTGTAAGTCAACTTAATAAATAATGTAAAAATGAAAATAATGCATATGGGCAAACTGCTTTATTTAGAAGTCTCTATTTTTACCTTCAGTCATACAAAAATAATGCTGATATATATATATATTAGAACCAGATTAACATTCCTTTACTCACCAATTCAAAGACATAGCTATGCTAGTCTGGAAAATCAGTATGCAAAGAGATCTTGTAGCACCTTTGAGACTACCTGAAAGAAAGAATCTGGTAACATGAGCTTCCATAGACTTGACCCTACTTCCTCAGATGTATCCATGAAAGCTCTTGCTACCAGCTTCTTTCTTTCAGTTAGTCTGAAAGGTGCTACAGATCCCTTTGCATGCTTTATTTACCAATGTTGTTGTAGGATGAAATATGACCTTCTAGCCTACCAAGATGATATAACTCTTAATAATTACAGTTAGGAGGAGCTGCAGTCCTAGGTCTCACATATGCAGATGCTTAGCAAAATTATAACTATATGCAAACCACTGTACAAAGGTACTGAGGCAACCTGAATAAACCTGTTCTGGATATTGTCATTCCATCAGGACTAAAGAGCACAAGACTGGTTCAATGTGTATTACCCCATCATAAGTATCCAACAGAATTGAGTTATCAAGTTCAAACTAAGGAGAACATTTGAGAAGCATCTTACAAATGTTATGTTTCTTGGTACTTTTACCAAGCTGATAAATAAAGACACTTTAAAAGCAACAGAGAGGACTAAAAGAGGCAAAAGCATTTGCAGAATGGTGAATGCAGCTATACCTGTAGGCAAAACAAACAAACAAACCAAAAAAAGAAAAGATAAGAAAAGAAATTACTCTGCTTCTTCTCAATTCTTATTTCTAAGCATCTGGTGGAAGGCAAGCATGATAATGATCTATGGACAAGAAAATATCTGCAGTCTCTGGGAGAAATAATACCTCATCATGTCTCCATGCCTTTCATTATTATTACATTTGAAATGTAAAAAAAGAACAAAAACAAAAAAAGAACAATAAAAGGAAATCAAGTGTTAGGCAATCCTGCTAATTACATAACAGCTAGACAGATTAGAGGAGATCTGTTTGAGAGGCAACAACCTTAAAGTCCAAATACTACTGAAGAATGTTGACCCTCTAGAAGGTGGAAGCCTTGGAACTCATGAAGGACCTCTTGACTATGATAGTCATCATGAAGCCAGCCCAATGAATCTGATCTAGCAATGTCTATGGAGATGACCACTCAAGGATTTTTGAAGCACTTTGCAAGGTTATTGCATGGTACTCACTGATGTGTACTTTAGTCATTTCTGAAGCATGCCTTGTCAACGATGGAGGAAACCAGTCAGTGACTTCCAATAGTATCGGTATCCATGTAGGATCTATAATAGATATAGCAACAACTGTCAGATTAATGACAGTGTCGAGTTTTACTGATTTTATAATTGTTTTATTGTTTTGGACTGTTTTGAATTGAACTGTATATATTTTAACTGTTGGAATCCTGCCTCGATCCAATGGGAGAAGCGGGAAATACAAATTATTATTATTATTATTATTATTATTATTATTAGTCTGCCTCATGAGATAATATCTTCAGAAATGGAAGAGCCAGCAGTCACTTGGCATGAGGGGGTGAAATTCTCCTCCTCTTCTTTCTCCCTGCTCCACCTTGCTATCCCCAAGCAGGCTGACCTATACCTTTCATTGGCCTGATCTAGATTGGCAAAAAGAAGTGTGTTCATGGCTGCATGAAACTCTAGCCTTTAGATGAGAAAAAGGGAAAGTGTGCCATGAAAATGCTTTTTTTGCATTTTAGGGGAGAAGAAGCGCCTTTAAAAAGGTGCTGGTTTTCCCAGCTTCTTTTTAAAAAACTGCGGAACAGCGCAGCTCCATCTAAAGGCTGTGGTGCAGCTGCTAAGCATTAAGGAAAAGGCAACTTCGTGTCACACTTTCCTGCCAATCTAGAAAGCCCCATTATTATTTTTTGCTGTCATCCATTGCCTGACTTCTCCATCTCCTCTCAACAAATCTGCAAGCCCTAGCTAGGGCAATAATGGAAAGGAAGTGGAAGTGAGGCAGTACAGGCACCATACTGGTATTGAATCAAGGGTACAGTAAAGATTGCTTCACATACCAGTGTTGGAGCACAGACGCTTCTGAGGGATATTCCTTATAATTTTGATCCCATAAGAACCTGGTGAATCTCTTTGCTATGGAATACTGGCTCTCAATCAATGGGTGCTGCATGTTTAACCTCCTGAAACTCCATCCAACATAGCCAACAGTCAAGATTTGGGGAACTGAAATCCAACAACATCTAGAACCCCCTAACTAAGAAACACTGCTTGAGAGATGTATAGTTATTTTATGGATCCCATGATATAAGGAGACTTCAATAATGTTTGGATGTATTGGGATCCCTCCTGCCAGCCATGCAGGAGGAGAGGCATATTTGCTGGCCTCATGGGAAGGCGAGGCCAGAATAAAGTAGAATTTTGGTGTTTGTGCCATGACAGAGAATGTGGGGGCAGGGCCAGAGGCAATCTAAGGCCCTGCCACCCTCACTTCTCCTCTTTTGCCCAACACTCGACCCATGATGCTGCTCCTCACATAGTGTGAAAAATTTGGTTTGCTAAAGGGAAGGGTAGGAATCTTCTCCGTTTTATATTAGCCAGGGTGGTATAGGGAGATCACCCAGCAGAGAGTAAGAGGAGACTCTGGAGTCTGGTGAGCACATATGGCACTGTCTTTTGGTGAAGGGGTGGGGGCTCTGGAAACACTTCTTTAAGTCCTGTGACTAGAGGTGTCTGAGGAAAGAGACTTTTCTTAGGGCTGGCTTGAGATCTAAACCATTACTTTCAGTCCTGTGACTTGGGGGAGGGAATCTTGGGCTGGCCTTCCAGATATGGGCAAACTGGAGAGGAATCTAGCTTTTGGATTCTTCTGGGGGTTCAGGCATTTCACCCAAGGGAAGTTGTGGAGGAGGTCTGGAGAAAGACCACCTGCTTCAGTTGCTCCTCCCTTTTGCAGTTCTCAAGAGGGATTAATAAATAGGAGAGAATGTACAGTGTCTGGTCTCATTATTTCCCATATTGATCACTAATCATCTTGTTACTCTGAGATGAAACAAGAGAGTTATGACATGCAGTCATACTTGCACTAGTGAGGGAAGACAAACAGAATTCGCCGATTCTGAATAGCCTATTTCTTCAGTGTTGTCCTTTCATGGACTTTTTCTGTCCTGCTGCCCATGCTAGTGTAGTGACAACAACATTGGGCACCATGAGGCTTTCAGCCACCATGCCGAGCAAATCATCTACAGACATGCCATATTTGTGAACTAGGAAAGTCATTATAATACAGAAAATTGGGAAATATAGGATTTCATTGGATGCAACTAGGGAAGGTATTGTAATAAATAATCCATTCTATAATGAATTATCTTACTGCAAAGTCCAAATAGTTGCTAAATGACTTGTTTTTCTGTGTTAAACATACACACACACACAAACACAATTTTCATACATACAAACATTTTAAATGGAAGTGTCAAGTGTTAACTAGGAAAACTAGTGGACTTTAAAAAGTTTCATCAAATTACAGCACTTCGATTTCATATTTTCAGGCAGTCTTCATGTTCCCCTTGATAGGGCATAATGCTGTGCTTCATTATCTGTGTTAGAATTTCCATAAATTTCCATTTCTCATGCAAAGCAAGGTAATGCAAGTGATTGTTTAGGAAATGTCAGAATTGTTTTCTCAGCCCTATCTGAATCCCTACTTTCTGTCAAGACATGACTAAAATGCCAACTGAAAATTAGCATTTCAAGTGTCATTATTGCTTGCCTCCAGTGTGGTATTTTTTTAAAGCTGAGAGAGAGAGAGAGAGAGAGAGAGAGAGAGAGAGAGAGAGAAACAACTGACACAACAATAACAAGACCACATGAAGAAATATCAACTTGGTTAATAAAGGACATATAGGTGGTTGCAGTTTCTTGCCTTGTCAAACAATGTTTTCAAGGCAATAACAAAATTGAATTTTGAGCTCTTCAGTATCCCCCCCCCCATTTTTTTTCCTTGCCCAACCACACTGGACACAAAACTGGCTTGAACTTAACACACACGTACATACATATGTACACACACAGTTTGAGGCATCCTGGGAAGCTGGTGTTCACTTAACAATGCTTTAAGTTAGCCAAAGGGGGATGAGAACTTCTCTGGAGACTACACACTGCCATAAGACAACTCATTCATCTACCACCATCTCAACAACTTTGGGTTGGGTCCTCATACTTTTTTCATTTATTTGATGACAGTTTCAGCTATGTAGCTGTAGAGATGAGGTGGAGAACCTTATTTTTGGCCTGTATTTCTTCTGAATGATCTATCAGAAGACACATAGTGATGGTTGGTGGAGAAACCCCCCCCCACACACACACACATTTTGCTTCTCTCTTTTTTTTTCCTTTCTTGAAATATCTTTTTCACCTCAAGAGTAAGAGAGAGAAGAGGTGGGACGATGATGATTTTGAGTGGGGGGGGGAAGAGAAGAGATGATGGAAGAGTGCTGATCTTACAGTTACTACCATACCACACACAGTTTTTTCTCTCTGTTCTGACCATACCATACCACAGCACACATACTGTAGGGGTGCTCACAGATTATCACACACCTAAATAAAGCTTTGTACCACTGCCAAATTCAGTCTTCATTTGGACTGTACACTGGTGTTATTGCATGACTTTTCTCCTCAAAACCACTATCCAGGTACAGCCTAGGACCAATGCTGGTCCCTGAACTCACTTCAGCAGCTATTTTTCAAAGCTGGGAGCTTTTGGATTTGAAAAATGGCCACCGAAGTGAGTTCAGGAACCACCATTGGAGCTGGGCTGTACCCGGATGGTAGTTTTTTGGAGAATAGCTGTGTGATAACACTGTATGATAATAATCAAATAAAGATTGAATTCGGCAGTAATAAGGATCTTTATTTAGCTATGCAATAATCTTACTAGTTCTACAAAGACTTAAACTGGTTTTCAAGCATCATAACTCTGCTTGAGGGCAAGCCAAAACACCTTAGCCAAAGCTATCCTTATCGCTCATGTTCAAAACCTGGTACCCTCTTCACTTCACATACTTCACATTTCTTAGGCCTCCAGGTAGGCTTTGCCATATGATTTCATGTACGTGAAAATTCATGTACGAGTGTTCTAGTTGCTCATGTTGTTACAATGAGTTATAAACTGTGGAAATACACTATGGACAGACAACTCTGTCAGCCTCCTTTTTCACTTTCAGCTTTTCTTCAAAGTTTCAAGATGTCTCTGACAAATATTTGAAAGTTCTGTTAAGTCCCAGTAAACCCCTCCCCCAAACCCCAAAACCAAAATCTAAACAAAATCCTCACCCACCTCTAAACCACACAGGGAAAATTCAAATTCACTTTCTCTTTCATGTAGTGTCATCCTCATCGTCATCTCTGCAACAGCACAGAACATTAATTCTCTATAATTACGTTTTGTATTTAAAAAGTGTAGTTTGTTAATCAGCCCTTAAAATGACATACTGAATTTCTCAACTATAATGGTCATGTTGCATTAAATTATACTAAGTTCTGATTTTCGTCTTACTCTTAACTCTTGCAAGGTCTCAAAAGTATATAGTTGCACAAATTACTGACTAAGATTCACTGTACACATTAAATATAGTTTTCGCTAGAGAAGTGTAAAGCATAGAAATAGGGATTATAATGAGCTACAGCACTCTTGTGAATTTATTTTATTTTACAGTTTATGGATATAGTTGTGTGGCTGTGTATAAAACAAGACACATTATCTTCTGGTCTAGTATGTAGGCTGTAATAAATATTTGGATTTTACATTTTGCTTCAATATTGTTATAAGAGATGTCGGAGGATTATTGTTAAGGGAATCAAACTCAGAATTTTAATGACTGATATTCCCCACAAGAGTAGAATAATGAGTGCTGCCAACAAGGATTGGCATAGCATCTTCACTGTAATAAAATTCCTCCCACCTCTATTCACAGACTAAAGTTACAATGAAAACTGTATCAAAACCTGAAGGAGATTGGGGATGTTATTTAACTATGGAACTGAGCAATGTATTTGCAGTCTCATAAAAAGCACAGGTCTGGAGGCTGCAATGTCAGTAACACCATAGATCCACTTCAGGTTTCAGTCCAAACTTCAGAAGAGATATCCAAGGAGCTAAAACCTATTCACAAATTATTTAACACCTTGGATAGTTTCTTTAAAGGTTATAACCAAAATCCAGAGAAGACTCGATGAAGACTGAATGACAGCAGAGCCACCAGTCTCCACTGAGAGCAAATGTTAGCTGTTAATGAGATTTCAAGCTGAAGAATTTGTATTTCAATGGTTTGGATTATTTTGGTCTCTGAGAACATGCTGCAATGCATTCAGTAACAACTAACTGTCAATCCTTGTTGTTTATGCCCTGTTTTCTTTCTCATCCACTAAGGTGGCATGAAACACCTTGGATCACTTTACTTTTAGGAACTGTGTGTAAGAATTGGATGGACAAAGCAATGGACATTCCAGTGCAGGGAAGGCTTATTGCTTTTATTGGGTTGCACAACAAAATTTACATGCTGTTCTTGTTCCCAGAAGCAGTGTCCACTGATGATAGCCATTCTATCAGGCTGCATTAAAGAAAGAGAAACAAAGCAGGCCATCAGCTTTACTGGGAAGCCAACTCTGCTAACTATCATCTGTCACCTGGCAGGAGCCATTCCATAAGGCTGTAGCAGAGGGAGAGGTGGGGAACAGAACCTCTCCACTGGCTCCATCTGTCTTTGCACTGCTCTAATTTTACCCGATATACTACTAATAAGCTGAGTTGGATAATGAACTTGGTAACTAAAAAGCTTCAGATTTTTCTCCCTCATTTTCTAGATGCTTGAATATTCATTTCGTAGATCTTTTAATGTATTTAAGTATTTTAAACTTAACTTAGCATTGTAAAGTGGCCCTGGTGGAGGGAGAGAGACAAAAGCTAACGAGACAGCAAAAGGAATGCAAAGGAAAGGGAGAAGAGAGAGCATAGTTGTAAACAAAAAAGACATTAGGAGACAGGCACTTAGGTGTTTCTAATCCATGTATAGCTAGCAGAGGCTGAATGAGTAACAGGGCACATAAGAAGAAAGATCACCAGGAAAGAAAAGAGTCAGGTGGGGAAGAAATGATGAAAAATATAATGGAATGTGTTTTAAACCCAGGAAAATCTGGGTGATTTTGCTAGTGTCTGAATAAATACTATTTAGAATAATAAAAAACATCCTCATTTACAAAGAAAACCAAGGCCTCATTGCCATTTGATTCACTTACCACTTGATTCAGTATCCGATCTGAATCTATGAATCAGTTCTATGGCAGAAAGTGGTTCCCATTACATTTGCGCCAGGGACAAAGAGGCTGGGGATGTCAGGCTGGAGATGAAGAAGCTGGGGACAAGAGATTGGCAGCTGGAGAGGCCAGGGAAGCCTGAGGCTGGGGAGGCCGAGGACGAGAGTCTGGGGGCTGAAGAGGACAGGAAAGCCAGGGACCGAAGAAGGCCAGGGAAGCCAGAGGCTGGAGAGGCTGGGGACTGGAGAAGGCTGGGGGCTGGAGAAGGCAGAGGAAGGTGGGGATGTCACGGGGAGTGGACTGAATCGATTTTTTTCAAAATAAATCAATCGAGTGAAAAAGAACCAGAAAAAATCAGTGTCTTTGACACGAGTTAAATGGGTCAAGAGCATGGCCCCCTTTTGGAATCGCTTCAGTGATTTAAATTAAGTGGGAATAAGGGTTGTTTGAATCAATTTGAACCAATTCATGATCCGGTTCAAAATGTAGTGGGAATGAGGTCCAGACTTCCCATTCAAACGGGAGGAAACTAAGAGGTACAAGAAGAGAATAGGCTGGTCTGTGCTTGTAACCTATTTTTGACCGAAAACAAAAATATAGGCCCAGATGAGTGACTGAGATTACCTTTTGTCTTGATAGCAGGCACTGCGTGTGACATCTCTGCAAAAAATAAGAAAGCAAGTAAGGTAATATATTAAAAAAACTAAATTAAAAGAGGCTTCAGAGAAAATATTTTGGCTACCTGTTTTTGGTACCTGCAGTAAAATGGAAAGGTGCCACCCAATCCAGTCCTATACTGTCCTTTAGCCAAGGAAGGAATAGAGAACAAAGAGCTGTTTTGTATGTATTAAGCTTAATGCTCTGTCCCTTCTCTAGAAACCTTCCCATTATTTATAATGGAAACATTGACACCACCTCTTAACAGCAGTGTCTTGGACATGCTGAGAGAAAAACGTGGATCCTGTTGACTTTGTTAAATGGAAAACATTTGCCAGAACTGCAGAAATCTTTCCTTTTAAACTCCACAGGTGCCAGTATTAATGAGACAACAGACTTCTTACAGTCTGTAGGCATAATTCACATGCTATGTTTTCACTGGTATTAAGGTCAACATTTGAAACACTACATGCAAATCTCCAACAGACCAAACCAAAATCCATTCAAAATACAACTTCAGTCATGTCCACCTTAGGGAATAAGCACAATCACTGATATTTTTGTCATGTTTACCAAACTCACTGAGTTGCACAGAGAGAGATAATTCCTGTGGAAAAAGATTTTGGTTTACTCCATGATTATGTATTTACATGACATTTTTAAATATCTCTTTGTCTCTAGATGCTGTTCTATTAATTTTTCTAAATTGCTATTGACGATCTTTGAGTGGGCAAAATGCCATAACTAGGAAGAATGAGAAATTTCAGGAACAGGAGTACCTAGGATGCAAGAGAGCCAGAGACATACAACATTTTTGTAGAAGTAATTGGTAAAACTTGTAAACAAAAGTGCAAAGGAAAGCAAGCAGTGAGTAAATCGGAGCACAAAAATATTCTCAAAATGCCAAAGATTCTCAGACCCCTCCCTTACATCCACATGCCTTAGGTATCTCCAGATTAAAAAAATACTCTCTGGGGCTTTCTAGATTGGCAGGAAAGTGTGACATGAAGTTGCCTTTTCCTTAATGCTTAGCAGCTGCACCACAGCCTTTAGATGGAGCTGTGCTGTTTCGCAGTTTTTAAAAAAGAAGCTGGGAAAACCAGCACCTTTTTAAAGGCGCTTCTTCTCCCCTAAAATGCAAAAAAAGCATTTTCATGGCACATTTTCCCTTTTTCTCATCTAAAGGCTAGAGTTTCATGCAGCCATGAACACACTTCTTTTTGCCAATCTAGAAAGCCCCTCTATGTCTCTGTTATCATCACATCCACTCTCTCACATATTTATCAGACTCATCTCCACAGATGTTTGAGTGTTATCTTCTCCAGATGTTCATGGATATCTCATCCAAAGCATACATATAGAATCCCAGTTTTGTTTGAACTATTAGTTCTCATTAGCTGGGCATTCTAAGGTATCAACTAGCTATTTTCCTATCAAAAGAATATTCAGACCATATTAATAAATAATATTGAACAATTAGAGTTAAGCAATGCTTTTAGATCTGTTTGCTTTCCTCTGACTCCTAGTTTTTCATGAGACCTTCTATTTGAATGTAATACTAAACAGAATTAATCAATGGAGATGTTAGAACCATAGATATATCTGCTCTTGTGGTTGTTGTTCTGTGCCTTCAAGTTGTATGGTAATCCGAAGGCGAACCTATCATGGGGCTTTTTTGGCATGTTTCTTCAGAGGATGATTGCCATTACAATCCTCTAAGGCTGAGAGAGTGTGCCTTGCTCAAAGTCACCCAGTGGGTTTACATGGCTGAGCTGGGATTTGGACCCTGGTGTCCAGATTCATATCTGCTCTGTAGAGCGGTAAACATTTTATGCTGCTGCTATAGCTTTCCCCAAAGGTATCCCGGGATTTATCATATAGTAAGGTGCTTAGAGTGTTCTAGCAGAGAATGCTAGTGCAGTGCTACTCCATGTCTGACCATCCCTGGCAAATTTCCAGGGAAGGAAGGAAAAATTGTACCCAGCGGACACAAATATATAGGATTACTGCACTACATTCTTATAGCACTGCTATTCCATTGTAACTGCTCTGTCGGCTTCCTGTTGCATTCTGGGATTTGCAGTTTAAGGAGGAGCATTTAGAATTCTCAACCAGAGAGCTCTTAGGCCTCACTGAACTCCAAACTCCAAAATGCAACAGGAGGCAGCCGGAGTAGTAAAACTGGAATGGCAAAGCAACACTATAATAGTGTAGAGCGGTAATGTGGATAGTGCCAGTTCCTGCCACATAGGAAAACAATAACTGCTGATCTCCGAAAACAGATGGCTCAACTGGTCTAGTACATTCTTCTGAACTACAGTTTCCAAGGTACATTGATAAAATGGATGCAGAGTTAAATCAATTTAATTCTTTAGTGCAGACATGCACCAAGTTATTTTAAAAGCATGTAAGGTACATAATATAATTCTAGAGGGGAAATATATCACAGCAAAAAATAAAGAAGGAAATCAAAATAGGAACACGGGCGGGGGGAGTTCCTTATGAGCGTCCTATGCAATGCATACTGGACATAGTGTTGGCCTTTTCTTGTTGATCTTTTTAATTGTTATGACTTTGCTTTTTTAAAAAAAATTCTCACTTTCAAGGCTTTTTTTCAGGAGGTTGGACTAACATTTCATTTCCTGGTTCACCAGAAACACCTGTTCGTGGAAGGCAAAGCAGGGATGTCTCAGGCTCCAGGTCTGATTTGCTTTCTCAGAAGCCCACAGGGTTTTCCAAGATGTTGGTACAGGAGCGTGGAGCCTGGGAGTAAGTGAAGGCTTCATTCAGGTCCTCTCCCTCTCCCTCCATGCCTAAAGGCAGCACAAAAACTCTTTTGTGTGTGTGTGAAAAAACATTTTTTTGTATAACAAAACAAACACTCACCAACGACTGCTGGGACTACAGTATAGTGAGAAATGAGGTGCAATCTGAATTTTTTTAAAAAAGACTTTCATTTGATGTGGCTATGAAGTTTAGAGCAAATGCATCCTATAGATATCAGTGGGAAGTTTTCCTAGCCCTTAGAGACACATTCAGGTCTAGAGGGAGATTTGGGGTGAGAAGAAAGGAATAAAACTCTCCTTCATGCAGTGCAATCCTGAGAAGAATTGTAATTAAACAACAAAAAGCAACGATGTAGCTAATTGTTATTTGTTTACGAATTAAAATATTTGCCTCTAACCCTAAATCCAAGGATCTCACGGTGCCATTCTATAAAATTAATTTAAGACAATGAACCAGAATAGAAATAATTTTGGCACTAAAATATATTATCAACTCAAAGATATAAATATGTAAAGACTAAAGGCCTTGTTGCTGTGTGCCTTCAAGTCATTTGCTGACTTATGGTGACCTTAGGTGACCCTATCACAAGTTTTCCTGGAAAGATTTGTTCAGAGGGGGTTGCCTTTGCCTTCCTCTGAGGCTGAGAGTGTGTGACTTGTCCAAGGGCACCCAGTGGGTTTCCATGGCAGGACAGGGATTCAAACTTTGGTCTCAAGAGTTGTAGTCCAACTCTTAAACTAATACAACATGCTGGGATGTGTGTGTGTGTTTGTGTGCATGCATGTGTGTATAAATTATATCTTAAATCATTTATCAATTAAAGCCAAAAAAATAAAATCCAATTAAAGCTATTTAAAATAATGCCACCCCCTAGAACATGCACAGATTGGATAAAGTTAATTAAGCCCCAAAGGCTTTAATAAAAGGGCATGTTTTGACTTGGGGCTGGTACTCCATCACTGGGGTGACACAGCAGAGGAAGCTCTCAGTGCTATACATTGAGCTAAATGTTTTATTTGACCTTGAGTAGGCATCAATAAATGAGATATACAAAGATGCCCTGACTCAAAGATGCACCAGGAAGAAGGGAGGATTAGCCATATAATCTTCTTCTGCTGGCAGAAAGTCCCTTCTCTCAGGAGAACCAACTGATCTTCTGCCAGCTGTTCTTACAGAATTTGTCAACAGAGCAATCAGCCAGAATAATTGCCTGACTGGCACAGATCTGCTGTCAAAAGAGCTACAAACAGGCACAGAATGCATGGGACAAAGGAGTACTAGACGAGTGAAGGCAACCATGTTACGCTTTAAACATTGTTTGACTGAAACTCCCAGTTCCCTATCCACCCTAGTCAGTCATGAGATCAGAGTTCTAATCCCTATTTGGCCATGGAAATCTGCTTGGTGATCTTGGACAAGTCACATTCTCTCAGACTCAGAGAATGGCAATGGCAAACCTCCTCTGAACAAATTTTGCTATGAAAACCCTCTGATAGGGTTGCCTAAAGTGACCATAAGTCAGAAACAACTTGAAGGCACACAACAACAACAACAAAAACACATCATACTAGTCGGTTTGTGTTCCATTTTCAAGGCCTGTGCACTGAACCTCCTGGCTAAGATAAATTGATCCTATCCAACATTGCCAATTTATCAACTCTTTCAAAACAGATGGAGAGAAAGCCTCAGTCAAGATATGTCATACAGTCTTGTGTTCAACTTAACAGCTGTTTATGAATTAAAGCCGTAAAAGTAAAAGTAAAGCAAGACACAATTCCTATTAACACAGGTGCAATTGAACTTCATCAAAAGGCTCTTAAGAAAAGTTGTCACATATATTTTGAGATTTTATTTTTAAAAGGCCCAGTTCTGTAGTTTCTCACCATGATAGAGAACAAAGAGCACATAGTCTCTAATAGGAGCCAAGTCTGGTGGTCCCCACTCAATTCTGTGAGATAATGTTGAATTTTTAGCAAAAAATGACTTACACTCCAAGTGCTGGATAACAAAAAAGTGGTGGATGGGGAAATTAGGTTTACTCCACATAACAGTGGAATGAACATACCACTCCTTTTTCCACTCTGGGTCAATTCAATATTATGACAATAGTATCTCTACATAAGGAGCCATTCAGTCCTACAGGGAAAAGTAAAATACTGCTCTTGGACATATTGTTATGGTATGGCAGGAAGAGAGATTTTCTTTTCCAGTCTTAACATGCATCTTGTCTGAACTGAGAACTGCCAGCGAATGTAGTATGTCTTACTCTGTGCACATTATCTATGGGTAAGGTTTTTACAGGTCCTCGCTTCAATTACTTTGCTTGTTGTCATGATCAGAAATTTCACTGATTTCAATACCATAGATTTATGCCCCATCATTTATTTCAGGGCAAAACAATAACTACTCTTCCAGAATGGAATAATAAAAATATTAAGAATATAATTTAAATTAAATTAAAACTATAAAAATTACTAAAAACAGCAGCAGTGGAAATAACCAGCATGCATAACATAGCAATAAATGCTAAACAGACAGACAGTTTTAACATCCATTCAAAGGCAGACACACACACTTTTATGGGAAGAACTTAAGGAATGATAACTTTGTGGCTTCATCTGTTTTGGTACTGGTTTAAAAAACAGTAGGGTGTAACCCAAGGCTTTATGCTACTTATTAGCTGTTCTTACTGCTGTGTGATTTCATATTATTTTTGTTATGGTTAAAATAAATAGATATGAGCTGTCACAGTCCCACACAGCTATTCTGCTACAGTTAAAACTCACTCATGAAATGCCAAAAAATTGCAGCCTCCTCATACAGAAGAGAATGAGGCAATGAAATGATTAAGCTATGTGTCTAAAAGAATGAATGGTGCTACTTCAGATGGGGATCATTAAGGGACCCTTAAAAAGGTAGAAAACTAGGAACTGGGGTAGAAACTTTATCTCTGTAATCCTGGAGAGAAGTTACAAATGTTTAAATATGATTATAAATGGCCTGTATAAAGAAGCCATGGGGAAACTTGTAAGATTTGCAATTATACCAAGCTGAGATGGGTAGCTATTACTTCAGAAGACAAAACCGGGATTTAAGATGACCTTAATAGATGTGAGAACTGGGCCAAAACATTTGAATTTGAACAGGGACAAATTTAAGGCTCTGCATTTAGGCAGAGGAAAATAAGATGTATAATTACAAGACAGATGATACTTGGCTTGACAGCAGTGTGTATTAACAGAATCTGGAAATCTAAGTAGACCACTAGTTAAACATAGATCAACTATGTGATGTGGGATATTCTTTTAAAGTAATATAATTTGAGGCTCTATTGCACCAAACCCATGTTAAAAGTGCTATTGATACTCTCACTTTGGTCAGATTTAATTCTGTGTATGACATCATTTTGTAACATTCTGGACACTCCAATTTAAGAAGGATATTGGTGAGCTGGAATGTGTCCAGCATGGGGCAACCAAGATGGTAACAAATCTGTAAATCAAGTCCTATAAGGGAGATGTACAGTGGGCCCTTTTTATCTGCTGTGGTTTGGTTCCAGGACCCTCCGTGGATAAGAAAATCCGTGGATGCCCAAGTCCCATTAAATATAATGACACAACAAAATGGAGTCTCATATATAAAATGGAAAATCAAGGCTTGCTATTTTGAATTTATACTTTTTGGGAATATTTTCAAGCCGTGTATGCTCAAATTTGTGGATAAAAAAATCAGTGGATAAAGAGGGCCAACTGTATATGCTTAACTGGAGAACATCTGGAGAATATCTTTAAATATCTAAATAGTTTTCTGTGCAAAAAAAAATACATTAATGTTGTGCAGAAAATGTCAGGAACAGCAAAAATACTAATCAGTTCATGATTGTCCATATCAGAGCTTCTAGAAACTTTTTTTTAACCATTTAGAAATATTTTTATATATTCTTTCCATCCTTAAATTGAAGTGCATATTACCTGGGCGAAATAAAGATATTTTCCTTTTAAATACAGCTTTAAAACTCCATTGAAAGCAGATATGTTGGCTTTTTAAAAATTATATACTGATAGAGAACTTGGATGAAACTGGCCTCATAATGAGTTCCTACCAAAATGACATGAGCTAGAATTAGACCCTACTATTTGCCCTCGTACCAATAATATTATAATGATAGTGATAATTAAAGCAAAAGCAATAACAAGTGACTGTGGTGTTTAAATGCAGGATCACCTTCTCCACAACATCTACCCCTCCCCCTTACAATCTCTTTCTTAATAAACACGGTTTAACCATGATCAGTGATATATCCAAGTTTCATAGAATCATAAGAACTGGAACAGCTGGAAGAGTCCAACAAGGGCATCACTAGGTGGAGCAGGTAGTGCTGGCCACACCAAGTAACCCCTTACACAGTGGGTGACACCATCACTTCCCAAACAGGCTGTAGCATTTCCCTGCATACCTTTAAAACACTGGAGCTCAGCAGAAGGGATGGTGTGAGTGGGGCAAGGCTCCATGGAAGAAGAAAGGAGTGGTCTCAGATATTTAAAAAAGAACTAAACATAAAAATAATATTGAAATTTTATTTTTAATAAATAATAATAATAATAATAATAATAAATTTTATTTATATCTCCCGCCTCTCCCTATGGATCAAGGTGGGATTACAATTTTATTTTTAAATTCTTTTAAAATTTTTCTTTAAAACATCACATCTTACCAAATGTTTGCTTTAACCACACAATACTGTGTACATGTAAATACATTCAGGCTGTGCATATGATATTGTGATTTACAGGTATTATTTTAATTTTGATAGTTAATCATGTCAACTATTTCCATTACATTCGGTGATATATGAGAATTATGATTTATGAGTAACATTACTAAAAAAAAACATTACTAAGGATTCGGTATGATGTGGCATGGGAGAAGGTCAATAGGGGAGGTGGGTGACTGCATGAGTTGCTGCATTGGATGATGCCAACACTAGTGATGCCACTGCAGTCCAACTCCATGCCATGCAGGAATACAGATTGACCTTTCTCCTTAAAAACATCCTTAGAAATTCACATTTGAACAAGGCCTACAACTTTTCAAACAGAACAAACAAGTGCCGTTCTGATTCTTCCCTTGGGTACATTCAATGGAAATGAAGTGGGGGGGAACCTTATAATAATGATTTGTGAGACTTAAAAGAGAGTACCAAAATACCAATGTAGAAATGCTTTTGAAGCAGTTTCTTTCTATTAGAGTAGTCACAGCAACCAAAAGCCTGCATAGCAAATTTTATACATACTAATATCTACTAAAAAGCATGCTGGTTTTAAGCTTTAGTAAAAGCAATGGAACAAAACCAATGGGTGTTAAATAGAAATTTCTCTAAATCAGTAGGGAAATAAGCAATTGTCTGACTTCATTCAAATTGTATTTCAATCAGATGGGATTTTTTTGGTAAAGCATATTAAGAAGTAATTGACAGTGCCTCTGTAGTCAATAAGATGTAATAACCAAGAGTTAGATTTTGAATGGCTTTTGAAGAGATGTAAATGGTTGTACAAGTTCTCTGCAATAGAGATTACTCAGTTTGAGTCTTGAAAATTTCGAACAGGAATAGGGGGGCATTTTGGGTAGGGTTTAGAACATAAAACATAGATGTAATTGCAAAACCAAACAAAAGCTATAGGAAGTTGTTTTGGAATTATCTTATCAAAGCTTGGTGGTAAGGAAGTGAAAACAACACCATTATCCATAACTCATTATTTTTCCAAGCACTAAGATGTTTCACTTCTGGAGGCATGTGGAACAACCACCAGGGTTATTATCCTCCTGCTGTAATAACTAGGCCTTATTACTCAATACTGTTTACTTTATTGTCAAAGAAAGAGCCAGAATAGCAGGATTTGTAGCAGGTCCTCATCAGTCCTCCAGGAGGTCTTGGAGGGCCACACTCCACCATATACATACACCCTACAAATACACACACCCTAAAAATGTCCTACAAGAGATATGGCTGCAGGTGGGAAGAAGCTACCTTCTAGGTCTAGTGGATCTGCTGGCCAGGTGGGAAATGTCACCTCCCTCTCCTGCTTGACCAGTAGCTCCAATGGAAGTGGAGACGGGTGTCAGGCAGTGGCAGCAGCCCACCTCTATCAATGGTCACTGGTGGGAAGAGGCTGCCTTCTGGGTATGCTCTGTTGGCCAGGTGGAAAAGTGGGTCACCTCCCTCTTTTGCTTGCCCAGCAGCTCCACTAGACCTAGAAAAGTGTGCCAGGTATTAGCAATAGCCCATCCCCACTACAACAGAAGTGGCCTAGCTGGCAGATGGAGGCATGCTGAAGTAACACCAACCCTAGTGAGGTCGATAGGGACAGCATTTCCACTGTGTTTTCAGGGCCTCTCCCTGACCCATATTAGGCCCAGAAGAGGCTTTTTAAACAATAGGCAGTGAAGAGAACTAAATTATTTTTTACTTTCTGTTTTTTAAAGCCTTACCTGGGCCTAAAATGGCCAGGGAGACTCCAAAAACATGATGAAAATACCTTCTCATTCCATCGAATGAAGATACATGAAGGAGGCTTGTCTTCTCTGGTTAGGACATGAGAGACAGCATTATCCGTGCTTTATCCAAGTTGTGGGAGTCCCTTCCTTGGGAGCTCCTGTTGTCTGCCTTCCTGCAATTTTTTTCCCTGCCAGTGCATGAATCCTTTTTTTATTTATTTAGGGAAGCACTTAGTTTTTCAGACATGAGGCTTTTATTGGGGATGTTATATTGGGGTTTTCTATTTTATCACATTTTAAATGTATTTTTTCTATTTTAAGAACACTGCTTTTAACTTGTGTTTTAACTCCCTTTTTAAAATATGTCTAATTTAATTGTGATTAAAAGTTATATTATTGTTGTTTTTTAATGGTTGTAAACATCTTTCAATCTTGTGTTGGGAGAAAGTGGAAATAGTATATATATAAAAGAAACAAGCAAAACAAACAAACAAACAAAAAAAACCCAAATGGCATTTGAGAGCATTTTTACAAAAATTATTTTTGGTAAAAGAAATGTGACCTGGAAAACAAGAACAACTTGGGGCGGGGGGGGGTTCACATGCAGCCCATGGCCCACACATTGCTCACCTCCACTATAGGGGCAAAAATATTGGATGGATAGCAATGTTGGAAGCAACATAAATAGTACCAGATGTCTGGTAAAAATAGAATGGAACCTCTCACCTTACCCCAGCCAAGATAGTTGACCCTTGCTGTCCACCTTCTTTATTATAGTTAGCACCTGTACTGTAATATAATTACATCACAATGACTAATACAGCAAAGGGCTTTCAAAGAAAGCACAATGATTTCATTTTCAAAAGTAACATTCTCAGCCCTGCATGGTACTGGTACTAAGAAAACTAGACTCACCAGTTTGTGAGTAGAGATGAGACTGCACCCTTTGCATTTGCTGCAAAGTCAGGAGATGAGATTGTTACAACTCTCTCTGCCCATTTCCATGAAATTGTTTTGCTTATCCCTCTCTTCCACAGCAGGAGAGAGTTGATTAAATTAAAGGCATGACAGAAATTTGTTCAGCATCTATTTTTCATACACAGTTTGCTAAGATTTACAGAATCAAATCAAGCCTAGCAGGGATCTTGTATAATGTCAGAAGGATATCTGATTCCACTCGGGCTGACTGGGGACTCTACCAGTATGATCTAAAGAAGTATGACTTCTTGTAATGCAGTTCTGTGGCTTTTGCTGGGCTTTACTGGTTATTGTCTCCTTTACATTTACTGATTCCGTTATTTGGAGGGAATGTTAGTCAAGAATTTTTGAATCTGTGCTACTTGAATCTGTGTTCCAATGGTCTTAAAAAGCAACTGGGATATAGTTTCCTGATCTGGTGCTGCACTTTGAAAGTTTAAATGTTCCCTCACTGATACTTCTTTATTAATTTTAAAGTTACAGTGCTACATTGCAAAAGTGGTATCTCACTGATGCACTAATACACCATAGCACTATAAATCAAACAATAAAATAAGAGAAAGGATACATTTTTTGCTTCTTTTGTCACAAGAGGAATAAAATGCAACTGTTGCAAGAACTGCCAGAAAATATTGCAGAACCACAAAAACATTATTTGGATACTCTTAAAACAACAAAAAGAACAACTTGAGAACTACAGCATATACGGCAATCTCCCAACACATGCAATAACAAACCTCCTCTAAACAAATCTTACAAGAAATCCCCATAATAGACCTATGATAGGCTTATGGTTGCCATAAGTCAGAAATGTCTTGGAGACACACAACACACACACACACACACAGAAGTCCTAGCTGCATTTTCCACTTTTGTTGAATGAGGTGGGATGGAGCATCAACATTCAGGCTTTCCAGTCCTTCTCTCTATGACTTTCCAAAGCTTGGAACAAATAGGCATTATTTTTAAATTAATTACGATAATTCTCTAAGATTTTTTCCCCCTAGGAGGGCTACATTGCATTATAGTGTTCATATAACAGTGAGGCCTAATTTCCTTTGAAGTATAGTCACAAATGATCAGTTTGCATTGCTGCTTGTTTTCCCTGGGCTAGTTGATAAGAGAAAGGGATAAACACACAAAAGGCTGCTACTTCCATTTTGACTTTTCTGGTGGAGTGAGAGAAGGGAAAGAAAGGAATCAAATGCTACCTCCAGAAAGGATGGAGTTGATTCTTCCTAATAAATGTTTATTGGGTCTGAGTCGGTTTCTGGGATGGAGGGAGGGAGGAAGAAAAGAAATACTAATTTGCAGTTGTCTTCTAAACTAGATGCTGGAGGCGGACTTGGGCAATATGCAAAAGAAGGAAAGTACAGGAACTAAAATAAGCCAAAGGATGACAAGAGAGGGGTGTTTAATAGCAAAGCAACAGTGAGGAAAAGAATAATAGAAACAAGAGGTGTGGGATTCTCAATATAATGTCCTAATACTCCATGATTTTTTATTAAGGCTTTTACTACGGTGCATCATGTTGGAGGAAGATAGAGGACTGTTTGTTTCCATTAGAAAGAGTGAGGGATAAGAGGAAAGTGGAAGAGAAGAAAGGCTGTATAAGCTCTGCTGGACTGGACAGCAATTCCAGATATGGATGGAAGCTTTCATGAATTTGAGAGACATCATATAATTCTCCATTTGGAATTTCATGGATCTTATTTGCTTTTCAGTGTAGATGCACCCCCAGATGTATAGAATTACAACTCTTAACATCTCAATAGCCACGATGGTAACAATTTTAGGTCTGAGACTTTTAACAAGCAGTTAGTAAGCAGACATTAGTTGAGAAAACTGAGTTACTTGAACTTTAAAGTGGGAATGATAGGGATGAAATGTGGGACTTCTGCCCCTCACCTTTGCAGATCACATTCCATATTTATTTTACATAGGTATGGAGGCAGGGGCCCATTTTTCTGGCAGTGCAGAAAATATTCTGCATATGCTCAGAAGCACTGACACTTATTTATCATTAATTTGTGTAGCCACTTACCACTCCTCTTCAATAGTGTACTAGATTAGTTTTGCTTTATTAAAGACATCATTCCTTAATAAAAACTTTTCAATCCAGTCAGATATTCCATATGACTGAAGACTGAGTGAACAGCACAAGTGGAGGGAATAGAGATGCAGGACACTGATATAACTCAACTGTACATGTTTGTATATGCTTTAGGACAGCATTCTTTAATGTGACATTTTGCAGATCTCTTAGGGGTTTACCACACTAGCTCTGTTTCTGCCAAAACTGCTTGTCAATGGGTTGTGTGTGGGGCAAGATGGCAACAGACTAACAACTGAACCAGCCCCCAAAATGAGACTGAAACCTAGGAATCTTTTAAAGCAAACAGATGAGGATTGATTCACTTTTCATGGTGGCAGAGGCAACACAATCTGTGAATAACAAATCTGTAAGTACAGCTCCTTCTCCACTCTCTAACTCATTACAGAAACTTGATTTAAGTTGATTAAAGTTTCTTGATTACACTCTTTTGGGATTTCCCCACTCCCTGAAAGTTACAAAACTTTCTACCAGTTACAGCAGGTGTGGAGTATCTTGGGTCCTCCAGATGTTTTGGATTTAAGCTCCTAGAAGCCAACATGACCATCATTCATAAGGGATTGTGGGAGCTGTAGTCTGAAGCACTAAAAGCTCTCACCCTTTTTGGCAGTGAGGCTACTGCCTGAAACAACTCATTTTAGATTACACAAAAGGACAGTAACTTGTTAGTGTCTGTTTCCTTTGTTCTAGAATATTTATAGCCACAGATGGGGAAAGTAGCTTGAGGGATTTTCTTGTTATATACTAAAATAACTCAGCTGGCTTTGGATACTATGTTCAAAGAATGAGGGCTGTACTTTCTTTGAAGAATGCATGATGTCTTTGACCAGCCCTGGTTGATATTTTTCCAATTTGGGATATTTGCTTGCCTCCCCTCTCCCTGTTTATAGGATATGTGAGCCAGTTAGAGAAGAACCTTCTGGGTAGAATTTTAAGTCTCACCATAGCAGTTAAACAAACACTGCCTTCACAAAACCCAACTGGGACTAAAAAAACAGTGAAGGAGACTGTCTTCTCAAAATGGTTGTGTGGCCTTAATCAGTAGATGGCAGTAACAGCTAGAGATTAGCTGCAATGTTGGCTTCCATAGACCTTCTGCACATTAATCACACATACTGAAAATTCCACAAAGTACAACCTGACAAAGACCTTGCTTTGCCACAATCAATCTTTATTCACTGCTAGATTAAAGCAGTTAGATATACTTGATTGCTTTGGGTCTAGGATAGAGTTTATAAACAACAACATACATGTTCTTGGCTCTGAGGCATATTATATATATATAATTGGTATTGGTTAGTAATCTCTTCATTCTTGATTGCTCTTTCTGACCACCCAGAACTGGTATATTTTCATTGTCATAAACTAATATTTTCAGTGGCTTGGCAATGCATATGATGTCAGCAGCCTTGTATTGTTTGCAGAAGGAAGGAGGCAAAACACTTCTGAGATCATTTTAAAAAAGAACCCATGTGCTTTGCTTGTTTCTTCTGTCACCTGCCCACTGCTGGATGGAATTGTGTTGTAAATTGAAATGCCTGTTCATGGCACTAAGCTTTCTCTTCCTCTTTCATTTTTGAAGGAAGGGGGCTTAAGTTTTACTGGGGCTCACTAAGGAGAGATATAGCTCCTTTTCTCTATGCCACGGATGAACTCAGGAATGACAGTGCCCCTTTCAGATGCAGTCAGTGCATTTCTACAAGAATTGTGACATGTTAGGCTTACTATAGGATGTGCAGTATGCAAAAGGATCTGGTAGCACTTTGGAGACTTAACTAAACCAAAGTCTTTGAACCATAAGCTTTTGTAGATTTGGTTTAAAACCTCAATTGCATGGAGTGAACCAATGCCCAGAAAAGACCTTTATAATCAAATTGTATGACTAGCCATAAAAACGAAAAACTTGTAGGAACAGTAATAAGATGACATGTTCGGTCATGGTCACTGAAGGATTAAGGCAGGAAGAAAGATGTTGCCTAGACTAAGTGGGTGGATGACCATGTGAATGGTGGAGGATGTTTTGGAATGTGGTGTGTGATGGCTGGGAACCAGAAGGCGTTATGGTAAACTGGCCATGACTATCCTAACAAGGTTTGGGTGTTACCCAGTGTTATAATATGTGTAGCATGCCAGGAAGCCATTGCCTCCATTCAATCCACTGTTGATGGGCTGGAGTTTGTGCATATATTTTAATTCAGCTGTTTCTTTTCCAAAATCTCCCTTGTGACACAGTGGCTAAATACATGTACTGTACTCACTCAGTCACAAACCACAAGGTGGTGACTGCTGAGTTGTGAATTCAATATGAGCCTGGCATCATTCCAAGGTTGCTAAAATGAGTACCCTGCTTGTTGCGGGCAATTATCTTACACATTGTCAACCACTTAAGGAGTGCTTAAGTCCACTGATAAGTGGTATAGAAATATGCTTACTATTGCTATAGTCGTTCTGTTCTGTTTTGTTTTTTTGTTCAAGGACAGCTGTCCTGAGTTCAGAAATGGAAAGCCCAGGAAGACTGAACTGAAACAGGTTTGTGTTTTCCCAATCCTGATGCCTGATTTATATCCATTTATCCTCTGGCAGAGAGACAGATCTGTTTGCCCAGTGTAGAGTGCTGAAGGGCATTGTTGACAGAGAAAAGCATATAACACATTAAATGGGCAGTTATTTATTTATTCATTCATTTTAATTAAAGTGTGTATGTGTGTGTGTTTCTCTTACTAAAGTAAGCTGAGCATCAAGAAGAAAAGTGGGATGCAGAGAGGGAAACTGGCAGGGACAGTCTCACTTAATGTTATCCAACTTAAAAAAGTGCATTCATTACTGTTGTGCATCAGCTTGGTTTTGGCTATGCTTTACATTTGCGAACTGGCATAAGCAGCACTAAGTTAGATATAGTAGACCTAGGGTGAACAATTGTGAGGAGGACCAGGGACATTATTTGTCCTCACATTGCCCCAGCAATAGTGCACCTAACACAACTAGAAGTGTGTTGAACACAAGCAGATCAGCAATGAAGATTTTTGGAGAACAAAACATATGAAGAAAGGTTGAAGGAGCTGGACATCTTCATCTTCGGGAAGAGAAGACAGAGGTGTCCGGGAAAACTACCAACACCCACTCACACAGCTGATATGAGAATCCTTGGCAAAAGATATACACCAAGCTGCTGAGGCAGTTCCTTTAGCAAATACAACCAAATGTAGTCCTGAAGAGAGTAAACCAAAAACAGTCTGAGGTTCAGAGTTACCAAAAGCAAAAAATATCAGTACAGTCCTAGGTCAGAAAAGACAGAAGGGTGGTCAGCAGGTCTGATACAGGGTCTAGTAATCCAAATCAATCAAGGGTCTAAGAGTCAGATGCCAAATAGCCTTCTCTTAATGAGAACTAACAGTCTCTGATGAGAGTCTTCAGCATTTGCCACCTGTTATAAATACCTCCCTGATCATAGCTGCTGCCTGCCTGATGAGGCTCTCTCTGTAAGTCTCTTTGACTATCTCAAGCCCTGCTTTGAGATAGGGCAGGTATCTGAATGCTCTCCTCTCTCTCTTCTGAGTCCTGCCCTACTACTGGGGCCAGACTAGGCTGCTGAGCCCCAGACTCCACTGGGGCTTAGAGAGAAGTGCTGGGTCCTGGCTGGGTCACCTCTATAGGAGCTGGCAGGGCAGAGCTAGGACTTGGCAAAGCAGAACTGGGGCCTGTCTCAACCTCAGGTGGCACCTGTACCTGAGGGTCCAAGTCCTTCTTATCATCCTCGGAGTCCTCCTCCTCACGGCTGACCATGACATGAGGGGTGACATGATCACACTTTTTAAATGCCTCAGTGGCTGTCACAGAGAGGAGGGGGCAGGCCTGATTTTGCTTCGTCAGGGGGTAGGGGCAAGTCTAATGACCTGAAGTTACAGAAGACCAGATTTTGATTGAATATTAGAAGGAATTTGTTGACAGTAAGACCAGTTGGAAAATTGAAACAATTTCCTAGACAGGTGGTCGGGCAGAAGCAGAAAGTGAGTATAATAGTACACTCTAACAAGGACATTGTCTTTTTCAGCAATTTAAATTAAGAACCACACTGTTTCTGATCCTGTAGGGAATATATAGCCTTTATGGCAAATAGCCATTGATAGCATTATCTTCCATTAACTTGTCCAATCCCTCCTTAAGGTCATTCAAATTGATTGGCTTTTACTACCTCTTGTGCTAGTGAATTCCACAATGTAATTATATAGTTTGTGATTTTTTTTTTGGTGTTGTCTGTCTTTATTACTATGCAGATTCAATGGTATTGGACACCTGCAAACTGCTACACCCTAGCGACAAGGTATCCATGACCAACTCCTGAAATCTTGCCCACTCCTCAGCACAAGCTTTCTCCTTTGTGCCTGCCTTCTTTGAGTAATGAGCAGAGAAGCCAGGAAAGCCAGGAAATGTTTCCATTCCCCAATCTCTTTTTGAGTAGGTTGAATTCTGTCAGTGAGGGTAAGTGAATTGGGCAGCAATTACAGCAGCAGTGAGTAGACAGAGCAAACAGAGAAAAGATATGTTAAAAGAAAGCATCTTGATCCTGTTCCCTCCCCTGTATCTGACCCTAAGTATGTAGTAAGAATGGCATAGGAATCTTCTATATATCTTGGCCATTGTCCGTGTTGGCTGGAACTTATGAAAGCTGCCATCCAAAATGTGTGTAAAACGCCATTTAAAAATTAAAAAAATGATGCATTTTGCTGAGTGTACAGAAGTCCTTGATTGTTGCAATTCCAACTTATTGTTGTTGTTTGCCTTCAAATTATTTCCATCATACCACAACCCCAAGGCAAACATATCATCCAAGATTTGTTCAGAGAAGGTCTGCCACTGCCTACCCCTGAGGCTTTGTCTGTATGACTTGCCCAATATCCCCCACTGAGTTTTTTTTTTGTTTTGTTTTTGTTTTTGTTTTGTTTTTTTTGCTGAGGAGGGATTGTCCTAAGATCAAACCACTATGATTATGCTACAGTGGCTATATATTTAATAAAATATTATTCATTTAAGTAGTTGTTTAGTTAATTTCAGTCTTCCTTCACTTAGAAATTCTGAGTGATCATCAACACATGACATGCTTATTAGCCCAGAGTAGCAGAACACCACAGTTAAAATTTAGACATCAGAGAGAGACAACTTGCATTGTTCCAGCGGCTTATTTGGTTGCTTAATGGATATGAATTGTGCACAGCAGAGCCACAAGTGAACCCACTAGGGTAAATGGATGTTCAAAATTTCATCAAAACCAAATGGAGTGCATCACTCTAGCCTCCTAAGAAAACAACAGGTGGTTTCAGATTTCCCACATGAGGCTTACAACCTGGTGATTAAGCTACAATTGCAGTTAACCTTGATATAAACACAAATATGCATGAGTTGTTTTCTGTGTTCATGCACCATGAGTGGCCTGCTGGACTAAGAACCATCTTGCTTAAAACTTCATCTCCTTTGGGGTGGATGGCAGGGGAACAGCTTTTCCTTTGCCTATCTGGAAGATGTTCATTAGTCAGCAAAGGTATCAAATGGTGCACATAAAAAGCAATTTAATCTAGAAGAAGTCCATTTTCATACAGAAATGAGCCAGTAATTTAAATATCTCTGCTTTACATACATTTGTCTTCATTCCTTTTTTTCATTTAAAAGAAAGATTCCCTGATAATCAAAGTCCAAACACTGCACAATCGGCTTCTGAAAAGAGCTGACATTTATTCACTGCATGTAGAAAGCATTTGAACAGCTTGTAATTTAATCTTCTCTTTTTGTTTTCCTTATCAAGTGATTAGGCTGTGAGTAACTCTATCCATTTTCTTGATAAATATCCTTCAATATTACCTTTGGTTCCCTGTGAGTAGTAAGGCTATGATGCCTCACTAGAGTTCCTTAAATTGATAGTATCTCCTACTGAAAACAAGGAGGCTAAATAAATGCAGTGCCCTGAAAGCAGAGGTATAATATAAGTATCATTACTGATGTGGGAATAACCTTTCTTTGTATTTTGAGACCCCATAACTTTAGGATTTGGACAAAAGAGTGTGAAAGAGCTTAGAATGTGTTTCTGCTATTCCTTAATGGTCAGTGACAAAAATGAGTAATAAATATTCTGCAATGGTCCTCCACTGCTCCTAAACATATTGTTGAGTAAACTGCTGTCCATGTAACCACAAATCTGAGATCCCACATTGGGATTGTATATTTATGAAGTGGAGTTAATCTCTGCAGGTAGAGTTTTGTATTTATTGTGCTTCACAACCCTTGTGTTATAGGGTAGTGTTACACACTGAATGAAAACAAGATATGTATGATCAAATGTGCAGGCTCATCCAAGTACCATCCTCATTGCACAAACATGAACAGTGCACACTGATGTACAGTGGGCCCACTGTATAACTCTGCTTATGCAACCTTGAACTTAATACTGACATTCTGCACTGAACAAAAAATGTCCAGCTACTTTCATGGGGATATTACACATGTCTAAGGACCTTATCTCATTACACTCTTAAAATGGGGCTAAATTGCTTTAATTGCTCTGACTGCCTCCTGTTGCATTTTGGGGTTTGTAGTTTGCAATAAGATCCTAAGACATCAACTGAATTCTTGTCTCCCAGAGCTTACAGAATGATATCTTCTCCAAGGGTTGTTTCACATATTCACATTTGTAATGCAACACCAAGTGATATGCATGTTTAAATCTGCACCTCAAATGCTCTGTTTTTTAACAGATTCTGTTCACACATCTGGTCATCAAGCATACAGGATTAAAGCATGGAAGAATCAAGCACTATGTCTCTCTTGGCTTCCCAGTATGAGCAACTTGTCAAAATCCTTTAATTAGAGTTAGAGATTAAACCTGGCACTTCATGCGGGCAAAGTGTGTGCTCCACTGCTGAGTGATGGGCCCTCATCTTGCCGTGAAAAGCAGTGAACTCTTCAGCAGTCATTCCCCTCTATCCTCCTTTTCGAATAAGTTCCTTACAGGGATCAGCTGCCTAATTTGAAGTAGTATAATATCTGATGCATATTCACAGCTTGAGTCTAGAAGTTACTGTGAATAGACTCAGCAAGATCAGGCAGATCTTGGTGTGGGGCTCACATGAATAAAAAATAACCACTGGGAACCAAATCCATCCCATCCAATCCATTTTTAAAGGTAATAAGATGAATTCTGGTTTAAATGATTTGTAACTTGAATCTAAATGGCTTAAGCAGGCTGGGGTTAAGTCTGCTTAGTCTGCTGCTATCTGGAGATGAACAAGGTCCGTATGACACTCTGTGTGCTACATTAAAAGTTTTGCTGGAATATTAACTTGCTGTCTTTCACGAATGCCTGTGTCGCTTTGCATTTCTCCAAATCTCTCCTGTCAACTGGATGTTGTTAAAGGCATCGTAAAGTGATGATAAAATCTTCATGGAATGCATATTGCTCAGAGAAGGCTCCCTGTCACTTTCTGATTCCTGAATGTTCACATACACTGCAGGCAAGCTGAAGATGATTTATTCAGCCAAACATTAGTTGATCAGGCCGGTGGGATTTGGCATAATTAACAGATCTAGTTTGAGTCAAAGGAAAGCAGCTGTATCTTCATCTCTTATTCTTTAGAAACAGAGATAAAGCAAACAAAGTGCTAATTGTCACATGTATATACACTCTCAACTACTGCCATTGATTCAGTAAGCAACAAAAGGTAGGACTACACATTTCACCTCCACTCTGTGTCTTCAGTTATGGATGCTTCTCTTAAGCACATGGGAGCTTAGAGGGTATTATTTACAATGAGCAAGAATTTAACCACTGATTTCTAACCTCTGTCCAATGTGATTTGCCTTATTTGCTTAACTTCCCTCTGTCATATAGTAGTGGTGAGTTACTGGAATAAATTGTCAAGATGGGAGAATGTGAAGTGCCTTCCTCAAGCCTAAAGTTTCTCTGCTTCACACTGTGGCTACCCAGCACTAATTTGCATAGCAAAACCAACAATCAGACTTTCAAGATATAATTTGTGGAAAGCTGTGTTTGTTTCTGTTGTTATTTACAGTTTTCCAGAAGCAGGAGTCATCAACAGTCCTGCTCAGATCTATATAAACTCAGGTTATTGGCTTCCATCATGAAACAAATTGCATCTGTATTGTGGTTTTCCTCTTAAGGTCTTATTGTACTTCCTACATGATGTTATTTAAGTGTACACCCAACGGACCCCTTCTGACATCTTGAGCAGTGTGAAGAATATTGCCACAGATGTCTACCATGACTAGGTGCCCATCAGGAAACAATTTAATGCTATTATCTTTATTTTTGATATTTTTAAGTGACAAATCTAGATATCTGTGTGATGTGTGGTTGCAATACAAGTTCTTCTTCTTCTTCTCCCCCTCTTCTCCCCCATACACTGATTTGTGAAACTGGTTTCTTTTTGTTTAACACCAACTGTCTTCTAACCAGTTAATTAGAAAATACAATTAAAAAATACTCCAATCTCTGTGAGGTTATTGACGGGTGATAATTTACAGTTTAACAAAGAAATTGTACCCTTCACCCCTTCCTTACTAGAAGGAAAAGCAATCTTCATTTTACTTCTTCTTTTAAAAAAAGGAATATGGCACAGCCAAAGTCTTATTTTAAAAATTGGTAAGTGTGGCCTTTATGTAGCTGCACTGATAAATCAATGAAAATGTTAGTTGAGGAATCCACTCATTAATCCAAGTAAATATTGATCATACTTGTAGTATAATTGGCAAAATCTTCCACATGCGGCTGGAATGTTTCTTGTATGTGTTGTTGTTTAGCAAATGGCTAAATAAGATAAAATAGAAAATTGGGTGGATGTAAGGGTAGAGTATAAAGGAAAAACCTATGGGGATAAAAATCTCATGGTTCCTTTATATGCAAATGAACAGTGGATTAAAAACTGGAGAAAAAATATAGAAAGAAAAAAGTATACATAATTTGAACAATTAATTCAGAAAGGAAGAGAATTGGAGGAAAATGAGAACTTGAAAGGAATGATTAGTAAAATTTATAAAATGTTGATGGAAAATAAAGAGGGGAAAACAGAGGAAAATATTTTGAGAGGAATATGGGAAGAAGAATTAGGATGTAAAATATGTGATAAGGAATGGGATAGAATTTGGAAACAAAGACATTTGAAGAATTTATCAGTATGGATTAAAGAAAATTATTATAAATTGATATGAAAATGGTATTTGACGCCAGGGAGATAACATAATGTTGATAAGAATAATTTTTAAAAAAGTTGTAGAGGTTGTCAAGAAATAGGGTCATATATGCAGATGTGGTGGCAATGTAAATACTCATATGTCCAGATTTTTGGGGGTGGGGTGGGGTGGAAGTGATAATAGAAATAGAAAGTATTATCAGTATAAAAATAGATAGCCTGTTTCCCTGAAAATAAGACATCATCAGAAAATAAGACCTACTAGAGGTATTGCTGAATTATTAAATATAAGGCCTCCCCCAAAAGTAAGACCTAGCAAAGTTTTTTTGTGTATACACACACACACACACACACACACAGTATATAATAAATGTTCTTTTTTTAAAACAATAAATGTGAATTCTTCTTCATGGTAAAATAAGACATCCCCTGAAAATAATACCTAGCACATCTTTGGGAACAAAAATACATACAAGACACTGTCTTATTTTGGGGAAAACATGGTAGAAGTCCAAATATAGTATTGTTATCATTATATAACTCAGAGAAATGGAAAAAAGGAAAAGATTTGATAACAAACTTGATAACAGCAGCAAAATTAATTATAGCAAGATGTTGGAAAACGAATATAACTGTACAGTTGGAGGAGTGGTATAAAGAGGTATGGAAACAAGCTATTAATGATAAATTGACATGCAGACTGAAAGTAGAAAAAGAGATTATGGGAAAGAAGTGATTGTGATGGAATTTAGAAAGAATTTATTGAGAAAGTATTGAGAAAATAAGATGGAAGATTTCCTCCACAAGAGGAAGTGAGATTTTGGATGGAATATAAGGGTGGAAATGGCTCCGGGGAAGGGGAGCACTGATGTGAGATATAAAAGCTATTTAGATAAGTTATAATAGAATGCAGAAAATATAATTAATGCAATATTCATTGTATGAATTTTAATTTTAATAATAAAAATCTATATATACAAAAAAGCAAATGGCAGCAAATGGTTGCACATTTCCCCATATGTCCATCACCACAGCCATCAATCATCTACTGATTGACCTGCCTTTTACTCTCTATTGCACAGTTGTACACCAGTACTATGACAAGACAGATCTTCATGAATCTGAAAGGGAAATGACTGTATTCTAGAAACAAATATATATCCTCCTCATTGTCGCTATAGTCTTTATAGGTTTTTCTCCTATCAAACAGACTGAACTGTCTGTGTGAAGCTAAAAAAATGGCCATGTTAGACATGGGAAATATCAGATTGGACATTCTTGAGAGAATGCCACCAAAAGGTGAGTGCTTTCAGTAGCAGGGACCATTTTCTTCCTGACTTTCTCAGAAGGACATTAAGCATTTTGGAGGTGGAAGAAAGGGTGGCCATCAGTCACCAAATAAAAACTTTTTACACATAGTTCACATTATGTTAAAGAAACAAAAACTGTCATACTGCAGCTGTTCCAGTGATTGTGAGCATGCCAGTCCAGAAAACCTCCAGAACCACCTGCCTCAAGTCTGGTTCTATTCGGTGACCCATTTCTATCTCTTCTTTGAAACTAAAATTCTTTCTTGGGCACTTTAATCTCAGAACTAAATAAATAAATAAATGTGTTGATCAGCTATTTAATTATGTATACTTGACTTAGGGACTTTACAGACAGCCCCAAAGAAGCAACAGACAGCTGCCCCTGTAAGTGATGGGGGTCTGTTCTGTCAATCATGACACAAAAGATTGATGTTTCTACATTGCGGGTGAGAGCAGGATAAAGAAGTTTGCCTGCTACATTCTGTTCAACATAAGAACAGACCTCTATTGTTCACAGCAGCTGCTGTCTAAAAAGGCAGTACTGCAGGGGTTGGATGAGAAGGTGCTACTTAGGGGCTGTTCAGACTGGCAGTTTGGGCCAGCTTGAGGGTAGAGTCACGGCATAGCGTCTCCATGATGCACACCCCGGCTCCGCCCTAGGATGGTGTGATGCTGAGCACCACACCACATGGAGCATGACATCACACCTCTCTTCCAGCACTACATACATACAACACAGTGCCGAAGGAGCACAGCCAAGTTGCAGTAATGCGGCTATTGTGCCTTTTGCAGGGCACAAAAAGGAGCTGCTTTTTGCGGCTCCCTTTTTGTGCCCTGCAAAGGCCAGGTCGGAGCCACAGTGTATGTTTGTCACTCCATGCCCACTTAAACATATAGTATTGCACTATTTATGTTTTTGTCCCTTGGCTTTTGCTTTCTTAATACAGAACTGTGTTTTGTGATGAAGTGGTCATCATAGTCCAAAGCATCCATCTAGATTGCTTTAAAATGTCGATTTTTAAAATGACATTTTAAAGCAATCTAGATGGATGCTTTGTACTGACTACGATGACCACTTCATTACAAAACACAATTCTGTATTAAGAAAGCAAAAGCCAATTTAATTAAAACTGTGGTTGAAGTATAATATAAACTGATATTCAAAGGCTTAATGTATTCATTAGTTCAGTCCCAAATGATCAAAGTCCTCACTCCAATTCTTCTCTTCTTTGCATTTTATATATATTTTTAAAAATGCTAGAGAAAGAAAACAAACTTCATCCCCACCTCCACAACATTGATTCTCTAGAGCTACTGCACATGCCTTTCTCAAATTAGATAATAAGTAATAAAGCTACTGCATTGGGAAAGGCAATGCACAGTAGTCTTTGAACAAATCCATTGATATTTAGACTGGGATATTGTACCTCCTATGAAGAGGTTAACGTATACTCTCTGTATATGTTAAATGTTATACTCGCTGTGTGAGGTATTCTAAATTTAACCTTGACTGTGTTGAAACTTTTGAAATTAAAAATGTAGCAAATTTTTTGCCATATTTTAATTTTAAAAAATCCTGGCTGTTGCAAAAATGTAAATAATTGCCCATATTTTTAGATTTTTGTTTTGTTTTGAAACAGTAAAATACCAAGTCACACATGCTTGAGCTCTGTACACTTTGGGCAAGCCATAGTACACAAGAAATTAATTATAGTAATGGCTTCTGCTTCAAGTGGTGGTGCAAGATGTCCCGCCACTTGAATTGAAAGGAAGCACTACCATCTGTTCAACATTGCTATCGTATAACTCTAACATGGTGCCCTTATCCCTTCCATTATGCCCTCTCTCTTCTCTCTTGTTTGGTTTGCTGCCACATCATAGATGGTTTGCATGAAGATGCTAAGCCCTTCAGTTGCTTGTTCTGAATAGTCCTTCCTAGGAATGAGATGCTGTGGATGACATGGTGAAAAGGACTGTGTACTCAGGTTCTGTTCAATGCAGATTGAAAGGATACACTGATATAAGACTAAGAAGATTATCACATGAGGGTTATTTACAGTTTAATAGCACTATTCATGGGCCTCATTCACACCACGGTTTAAACTGGATCATGATTTGGTACAATTCAGTTTAAATGAGCATGGTTCCCACTTAATCTGATTTGCTGAAGCCATTAGGAAAGGGGGGGCATGCTTTTGATCCATTTAACCTGCATCAATAAGACACTGTTTTTTTCTGGGTCTTTTGGGCTGAATCAATTTATTCTGAAATAAATTGATTCAGCCCAAGTGGGAACCATGCAGATTCAAATCTTCCCCGTCTTTCTCCGGTCTCTCCACCTGACCTTTGTCCCCAGCCTTCTCTTGCCCCCTTCTGCCCTGGCCTTGCCTATTGTCTTGCCTCTCCACCCCCTGGCATGGCTGGAGCTCTTGAGGCACTTCTTGCATAGGGCCACGGTTTGGGATCAGGAGGCAGCGGAGGGCTCCCAGCATGGATCGGCACAAACGTAGTGCAAATTATGCTCTGCTGCTGAACCGATTCATGGATACGATTTGGAAACCAACTTACAGGTAAGTGGGAATGAGATCTAACATTATTAAGTAAGATCATTAGAATAGCATGTTTTAATAAGTGTTTTAATGGTGATATTAAGACACTTTCCCACTAGTTACAATAATGGGGCATTAACGATTCACAAGCAGTAAAAAACTTTTACATTCCACACATTGGCAGAAGGGGTTGTGTTAGCAGAGAGATAAATGGGTCTTCTCTCGCTGCTGAGGAACTCTCCTGTGATTCACAAATGTGACACAGGAAGTGATTCTGCTGGGGGATTCAATTTAGGGGATTATCTTCCTATTGCGTTCTGAGACATGTAATTTAGGAAGGGGCATTTAGAATATTCAGCCAGAGAGTTCTCAGTCCTCACTGAACTACAAACCCCAAGATGAAACAGGAGGCAGTCAGAGCAGTCAAAATGGAGTAGCCCCATTTTAATGAGTGTAGTGCGATAATCTGTCTCTCCAGAAGGTTTAATGATGAATTCTCAATAGTGCTATTGAAACATGATTGTCTTTCACACGTTTGCAACAGAGCTAACAAATTTTGATTGGCAAACCACTAGCTTTTTTTTTTTTCATCATCAATGAGTTATTCCACTAGAAGAATGACACTTCCCTGATGTTACAAGAACGATAAGAGGACAACATCATGTGAAAATCTTTCTCCCAATCGTGCAATAATGACGGTAACGTTGCTCTTCTTTAACGCTTTTTACCCAGTGTGATAAGTATACCAGGTAGAGCTTTATTGGTGAACAATAGACTGAAAGAATGGAGAAACAATAACATGAATATAAACAAGGAAAGAGTCTCACACTTCTTCAACCCATTCTTTGCCACAGCCTCAAGTAGAGATTGCCCTGGTTCTATATTGCAAGATAATACATTATTCTCTTACCTGCAGATTGTGTTAATACTGATATTTTCCTTTCCCCAGATCAGGACAAAGGTAACCCCCCAAGTAGAATTTTTATATACTGGCAGGCATCACTTTCTAGTTTTGTTCAAGATTGCTATTTTCTGCACAGGATTTTTGTTGTCCATGAAAAAAAATACAGCAATCTTGCACAAACCAAGCCATGGCAGCCTGAAAAGATTCTAATTTGAAACCAGTAATGTAACAAATCACAGTGTATCATGTTGCACTTAATTCCTTTGTTCATTTCAGTACTGTCCACTTTTTTATGCAAGTAGGAACCATGGCAAGGGGCGAAAAATATAATCTTTTCTCTGTGATAACTACAGTATTTTATGTCGTAAGGTTGGAATTCTTTCCTTCTTTTGTTCTTGACTTTATTGCAGATTTTATCCCCAAAGACTAATGTGTAATCTACAAGGTGAGGCAAACAGGCAACAGCATTCATTTTCATTGGTTCACCCCTTGTCAGTGACATCCTACATGACCCAAACCATGATAAGTTGCATGATCTGAACCTGAACCTGAAGAAGAAATCAGCTCTTTGTCTGCCTTACCATGAGTAGAGAGATTTCCCAGCTCCTATATTTATCCTTTCTGGATTCCTAAATGTGTAAAATAATGAATGCTATCTGTTCCTTAAAGTCAACCTGAAAACTGTTTTAAAATGTAATCTCCCATGCAATGGAACGAGTAATATATTAACAGACAGAGGGGCTGGCAATAGAGTCTATGAATTTCATTTTAGCTGTAAGAGTCTTTTTAAATTTATTGCAAATAATATCCATCCTAACTCACGCATCCATCTGTTAGGAAGGCAACATGGGGTAACATAAATAATATCAATAGCCAAACTAGTAACTTTGATATATAGGCTGTGAAATTTCCTTGCCTCATTGCATGCAGTTCAACATGAATGAATTCATAAAACAGTTCTGAAGCCATTGGATTTTTTTTCCCTGTCATAAAACAAAAAAGTTGGAATAACTCAAGGTAATGTTTTTCTAAGTAGTAATCTTCATACTTAACAAATTAAGGGAATGCTCAGAATAGATGTAAGTTTATTGTTACCCCTTCCTTAGAAAGATACAAGAAAATGCTACTGCTGTTGCTTTCTCTTCCCCCCCCCCCTGCATTTATCTTCTTATTATATGTCATATTGAGGATGGAGTAAGATGGTTTTCTGCTGCTCCAGAGACTAGGACCTGGAACAATGGATGCAAGCTACAGGAAAAGAGATACCACCTAAACATTAGGAGGAGCTTCCTGACATTAAGAGCTGTTTGACAGTGGAACACACTCCCTCAGAGTGTGATGGAGTCTCCTTCTTTGGAGGTCTTTAAACAGAGGCTGGAGGGGATGCTTTGATTGGGAATTCCTGCTTGACAGGGCATTGGACTGGATGGCCTTTGTAGTCTCTTCCAACTCTATGATTCTTTGTGTTAGATAGGAAAAAAAATGGAAAACAAATGTGAGAGTCTCTAGCAGTTAGCTATGTCAGTCTGTCACAGCCTGAATCACTAAGGGAACAATTCTGCATTCAATGAGTAAGTGGCAAAGGAATTATCAGGTGTTTCAGACTTCAGGTGTGGGCATCTATCAGAGATTCATCTGTTTTAGGCTATTTAACCCAATTGCCAGAAACTGTTTGTGTTGTACACAGTAAGCAAGATCTCCTTGTGATGAAGGGCAATGTTGCATATGTCAGGTGTGCAACATCATGTGTAACTTAATGGGGAGGAAAAACTCAATGCGCAACTGAAGGAGTGACCATATCAGCTTAATCTGCACATCTGCATGAACAATGGCACCATGTGCACAACTGCTTCTGTGACCTTTAGCTCAATGCATATATTTCACATTTGACAAAAATAGCTGACAGTTTCTGTAGGGACACTGAGCACTGGTATAGGAAACCCAAAGAAATCAAACCAATCCCTCCTCTTCCCCCACTTGCTGACTAAAACATGTTTGTGCTGTGTTTTTGCAAATGTCTTTCTAGGCACACTTTTCAAATGTGTACATTTTATGATACAAACTTAAAGCTGGCTACTAATGTGGAAATTCTGGAATAAAACATTTGTTTGGTCTGCCACTAGTCCAGCCAATATGGATCCTGGAACATTCACATAAAATATCTTGTAACATAGTTTCCTCACACATCCCAAGTGTAGGTCTCCTCTTCTTGTGTAATTGAACACTTTTATGGTGATTGCTCAGCCAGTTCCATGAACCTTTCACTGAAAGGGAGTGAAAAGAATGTGTCATGATTGGCAAAGTCCTGGGAACCACAGAATCCAAGGCTGATCTCTCCAACAAACACACATTCAACCAGACAGAACAAGTGGAGTTGACATAGTTATTTACAACCCCCATTAAAATCAAAGCAAGGGGAAAATTAAAAGGGGTCATAAAGTGTATAAAAAAAAAGGGGGGGTATAATTTCCCACCAATTAATCCCCACTTGTCATCCACCAAGACTTCTGCATGAATCCCATGGGTTACAGTCCAATACATATTTATCTGGGAGTTACTTCAGAATTCACTTGTACATGCCCATATATATTGTTCTTCTTGTCATTGTTGTTTGTTGTTATTTCTTACCCACCTCTTCCTGAAGGGGCTGTTCGAAGCATGGAACAACAGATTAATATTTGACACATATCAACCAGTTTAAACACATAATATCAATTCAAAAGAACCAATAAGACCAGTACATTATAAAACAATCAATCCATTGTTTTAAACTCATAATTTAAAAATAATCTGGTTAGACCTGCTGGAAGAGACAGGCCTTTAATGATGTTTTAAATTCAGATGGTGTATTCAGCTGCTGAATCTCTTCAAGCAGGTTTTTCCACAGTCTAGAGACGGCTGAAGAAAAAGCCCTCTAGGTGACAATTGCCAGCCTAGTTGTGGCTGACTGTAGTAAAGGTCCTCCTAGAAGACCTGGGATACAAAGGCATGCTGTAACTTTCTAAATCAGCCCTTATGAACTATTATTTAAATATATATCTTACCTTCCTCCAATGAACTGAAGTACTCGGTATACTCTTTCTGAATTAATTTCTTCATCTATTGGAACAGAAGTAGATCTTGCTTAGTAAAGAGATAAGGAGGCCAATTTGCTCTGTGTATATTTACATAGATTTCAGCACAAACTTAATCACTATGCTGAAGCAGGGTAATTACTGTCCTGACCTTTATAATGTGCATACATAGATATTCAGTCTTAACCTGTTGGAAATATACACACATTTACAACCATATTTTAAGTGTGATATTTTTAAATGCTAATTGGAAATCTTTGAAGGATACAATATGCCTTATTGCTCTTCATTTAATAGTTCCTTCTTACTTTATTGCTCTTCATTTAATAGTTCCTTCTATGTTGCTGCATGGAATGTTTGTCTTGCTCTAAACTTTTAAATTTGTTCCCCTTTATGTCAATAACTCTTTGTTTTGCTTTTCTTTCTTTGCTATTGTTTTCTTTCTCCCATCTTGCATTGTTTATCTTGCATAAACCATATTAATGGATTCAAAGGAAACTAGGTAGATGGCAAGGACACTAACAGGCTTATACACTTTACAGCTGGTAAGTGCAGCAAAGTGTTTGCTACAAATCTAGTGTGTGTGTGTATATATATATATATATATGCAGTTTATAAGTGGCTGAACCACTGCTGCCCCATGGGAAATTCTCTTCTTGCAGTTCTATAAAGGAATGCCACTTCACAGTATACTGCACAAAACATTAGAATTATAGATCTTTCCATCTTTGATTTATGGAATTGCAGAAAGGATATTGGAAAGGCACCAGGCATCCACTTCTTAAAATACTATTGCCAACATGGAATGGGGTTTGAGAATCATGATTTCCCTGCTGGTGGTGTAATCCAATCCACATCATGCTTGAATTAAAATCATATCAAGTAGAGATATCATGAAACCTTTTTTTTTACAGTTTTTCTGGAATTCTGTTTTTGAACAGGCCAATTTTTGGTGGAAAAGTATGTACATACATACACATACAAGAGGGAAACATCATACAAAGTTAGGCAAAGTATGCATTGCCATTGATTGTTTCATTGAGTTGTGTGTGTGTGGTGTGTGTGTGTCCTACTGGCATTTCTCCTAAGAATTTTACAGAATGAATCATAAGTAGGAATCCAAACTCATCCTTCTTTCCTCTTCTCTTCTTGCCCCCAGGCAAGAAAGTGTTTGTGGGTGTACACAGAGGCAAAGTATACATTGCTATTGCTTGTTTCATTGACTCTGTGTGTGTGTGTGTATCAGTGAAACAAGCAAAGGCAATGAATACTTTGCCTGTGTATACAAACACACACACACTTGCCTGGCAGGCAAGGAGAGAAGAAGGAGGAAGGATGAGGTTCGATTCCTACTTATGATCCATTTTGTAAAATATTAAAGAGGAGTACCAGGTGGGATTAGAGCATGCATGCTAAGTGGAAGAAACAAACAGACCTATCAGGAAGTAAAAGGATTCTATTTTCCTCCCACTTACTCCCATTTTGTTATAAGTTTATTTAGTGGACTTAAGATGTTTTAGGCTTTGGGAATCTAAAGGTTTCATTTCTTTGTTTCAGCTAAGGAGCCCTGGTGGTACAGTGGTTAAATGCAGCAAGGTTGTGAGTTTGATCCCTGGGGTCCAAGGTTGACTCAGTCTTCCATCCCTTCATAGGTCAGCAAAATGAGTACAACTTGTTGAGGGCAATTGGCTTACAGAGTGCTGAGTTCATTGATGTGTGGTATGAAATGTGCATGCTATTGCTTAGTGAATAATTATTTGCAGCAAAATATCGATAGCCACAAAAAGAGGCAGATGATGACTTGGGTGCTGAATTCCCATGGACATAACAGAATGCTTCCACCAAAGAAGGGTGTGGCAGAGAAATTCAGGGAGGCTTTTTTTTAATTAAATATATTTTGATACCCCCACTGCTCAAGATATCTATCTTCAGAAATGTTCTTATACAGCCAGCACTCCATATCCATATATATATATATATAATCCACGGATTCAAGCATGCACAGCTTGAAAATATTTGGAATATAAATTCCAAAAAGTAAACTTTGATTTTGCGATTTTACATAAGGGACATCATTTTATAATACTATTGTATTTAATGGGACTTGAGCATCCACAGATTTTGGTTTCTTCAGGGATTCCTGGAATGAAACCCCAGCAGATACCAAGGGCTCACTGTACTGCTAATTAGAAATTATTAACACTCCCATAGAAACATAATAGAAAGGATATAACAATATATAACAGCAACAAATTAAAACAAAACAAAACAAAACAAAAACAGTTGAAAGACGATCATCACCATCTAAAACCTGGCTAGATAGATAGAGGCATGTATATGGTTCTCAAAACCCACAGCAATGGAACAATTTGGACAGAAAGTTCTAAAGTTATAGTCCTTCCATAGTCCTTCCCCCCCTGTAGCCACTGATATCCCCTGCAAATCTGCTCCGGGGAACTGAGGGACACTCTGGAATAGTAGATGGAATGGTGGCCTAGGAGCTGTGGGGAGAATAACTAACTGCGGGAAATAACCTCTTCTCTATTATCAAAAGGCCTTTTGAAGCAGAAGGATCCTTCTTTTTGTGGAAGAGATGTTTAGGATCCAAGCCCATGGTACTACCTAGATTTCCAGAACCCAAAATACAGTGAAGAATTTGAAGTATTACTCCTTCAATTGGATAAGAGTGAGGAGGAAGGGAGGATGGTTACTAGTTCCAGTGCTATCTGGCTTTAGGTGCATAATATGTCACAAAGCTTTGCAGCAGTGTCCTGCTGATAGTTATGTATTTTTTTGTGGATGGGTAAACTCACTTAGTCAAGTCTAGTAGAAGAGCATACAGCATTGCCAGTTCCTCTCTGTAGCTTTAAGAAATCTGATGAGAGAATAGCAGTGGTGGTTTCTCTTGCTCAGATGTGGTCGGTTAATAACAGTAATTTGTTCTCATCTCCTGTGGCTCTGAAGTACAACTAACTACCATTACCAGGGGAAAACAGAGAGGAAGTTGAGCCTAGAATATGTTAGCACATCAGTATGAGAGTCACTACTGCAGCATCAGAGTGAATCAAGCTACAGGCATTGTCTCTCAATCTGAAGTTGATACTTGGGCTGGGATTGAATGAACTGATTTAGCTCACCTTTGTGTTATTTGGAAATATTTTGGATTCCATAATTCTAAAGATGTTTATTGGAAGCAAGTGCTACCAAATTTAATGGGATTTATTCAGAAGGAAAAGTGCATAGAAATGTAGGTTCAGTAACCATGCTAGTTTAGCAAATTACTATGTTGTTTTTGTATACTTGATGAAATTTTATTGATTGTTTCCAGCAAGAAGGAATCAGTGATGACTGTGGTGACACTGCCATTAGAGAGTGAATCCCCTCCAGGTTTTGGTCTCAGTTTGTCCCTCAAATAGATTTAGCACCATGAATAGCTCAGACTCAAGTTCTTAAACAACTCAGAGATGAAGTCAGCAGGCTCCAGTAAATCCATCCAGTTAGGTCACACACTTCCCTACTGATATGGAAGTCACCAGCACTACTAAAAGAAAGATCTAAGCACAAACAGGGACGTTTCTTACATTTGCAGGGGAACAATAAATAGACATTTCACTCAGAAGTGGTGGAAATGAAAAGGAAAGATGGTGATCTTGGTACATATATCTAGATTCTGGGTAAAGTTGGCATCACTTTGGGTTAGAAACAAAATAACAGTATTTATTCTTAGCTGTCAACTCCATACTCAAGAAGGGGTATATTATATTTTTTCATTGTCAAAAACGCTTTCCACTGTCTTCATTCTACAAATATATTACCCTGCAGTTCTTTTTCGGTCTTCTCTTTGTTAATTTGAAGAATTTGTGCATGCCTCATTAAAGGATATCTTTACAGCCATGCAGTTATGTTCACATTTGGTAACTCATTTTCCCTGAGTGATGCTGCCCTCTTCACTATGCAACACAAACCTGTCTCTCCATATGTTGATGTGGTAGTTTTCAAACACGGTTTGAAGTTTCCTGTGATGGGGTAAAAATCAGAGAATTTCCAAGGAATGGTGTCCAGCTACCTGGTTGATATCATGGTACAGATATATTTCTCTGAAAGTATATATTCAAGGATGTATATTTACTTACTCAAAGTTAGTTGACTTATTATTAATAAGATAGTCAAAATACTGTGAGGAGTTCATTAACACATGAAATTTCCTATGAGTAGTTTCAATTAGCTTGTGGCAAAAGAAAATATTAACAATAGAGAAAGTTGTATATGGAGATATTTGCATTCTTCAGTATACATGTCAGATTCAGATAATTTCAAATCAGGAAGAGGAACCCTGTTTGGGTGGGTGGGAGAATCAAAATTTCCATATTGGTGAGAGAAGAGAGCAAGCCTAATATGGAAAGAATAATCAGAAATATTCAAGAAATTATAAAAACAAAACAAAAACATATTTTCAGGTGTCAAAAACCATGACAAAAAGTTTCCAAGACTAATTGTAATCTTCACAATTCAGGATTTATTCTGTACAAAATTCACAGACGGGGTTTATTGTTTGCATAGAAAACAGCATTTTCTCCACAGGAAACATTTTATGTGCAGAAAAGAATAGTTCTACTCAGGAATATTATTTTATGTGGATAAAATGCTGTTTCATTTGCAAAAATGCTGTTTCTTGTGGAGAGAATTTGGCTAAGAATAAGTACTGAATTCCAAACAGACTTTGAAAAACTTTTCACCATGGGAAAAAAACTGACTCAGTAATTAAATAAAATGCAGTCAAAAAAATCAGAAGACTAAGACTTGGAAGAGAAGCTAGGGAAGAATTATATTAAGATCTACAAGTATAAAAATATGAAGGGGTATCCAAAAGTTTTAATAATCACCTTTGTAAAAAAAAAAATTGACAGAAAGTTTGTTTTGATTTGTAGTTGTTAACTTATCTCTATGTAGTCACTATCTAGATTTATACATTTTCCCAGCATATCTTGACCCTCTGAATGCCTGATATTGTAGAAGTCTGCAGATTGCACCTTGCAAGGGGGTATCATAAAGTAATAATTATAACCCGGAAGTTATTATGTCATATTGATGAAATTTTGCCAGTGTCGTCATTGGTCCCTAAGTGCACGTTGCTGAAAAAATCAGTTCATTGTGTCCTTTATTTTTGTGACTGGCTGTGCCAGAAGTGACTAAAGTGTAAAATCCTCATCAGGTGCAATCTACAGGCTTCTAAAATATAAGTTATTTGGGGGGGTCAAGATACACTGGGGAAAATGTATAAATCTAGATAGTGATTACATAGAGATAAGTTAACAACTACAAATCAAAACAAACTTTCTGTCAATTTTTTTAAATGGTGATCATTAAAACTTTTGGATACCCCCTTGTATACAATTAAATACCAAAATCAGAACCATCCAGACCATAGTGTTTCAGTTTCTCTGTGTGGTTGTGAAAGCTGGCCAGTGAAGAAAGCTGACAGGAAGAAAATCAGTTTGCAAAGGGATTTTGTAACACTTTGAGATTAACTGATTGAATGAAGGTGTAGCATAAGCTTTTATAGACTTGGGGGTGAAACAGATGAGCAGAAGGGGTGGCTTGAAGCTGCCCCTTCTGAAGATGGATTGGTGCCACAGCAAACACACACAGCAGTGTCAATCCATCTTGAAGCTGGTTAAAAAAGGAGTGAAAAAGATCTGCTCCTTTTTCAGCTGGCTTTTCCCATCACACCATAGCCCCAGGGTGGCTTCATGACAGTCCAGCAGTGTGTGGCATGTAACTGTCTGGAGTGTCACGAAGTTGCCCTCATGCTGCTGGAGTGTCACGAAGTTGCCCTCATCTGGGCAGCTGGGTGGCTTCAAGACGTCTTGAGCGTATGTGGTATCTAAACACCATGCCCCCAAGCCACTGGGAAGCCAGCTTTTGGAGTCAATCTTTTCCGACTCTTGGTGTACTTTCCTCAAGAAGAAAATCCATTCACTTGGTAGTGCTGGGGAAGAGTTCCATAGATACCATAGACTACCAAAAGACAAATGAATGGATCTTAAGAACTGAAGTGAGGCTGTTGTACTTTGGATACAGTATGAGATGACATGACTCACTGAAAGAGATGATAATCTTGGTAATGTGAAAGAAAGTAGAAAAAGAATGGATAAACTCAATCAAGTAAGCCACAGCCCTGAGTTTGCAGGATGTGAGCAGGGCAGTGTATTATGTGGATACTGGAGGTCTCTCTATGGAGATTATCACACATGAAAAAAGGACAGAAATGAAGTGATTGCTTCTATCCTTATCCTGTCCATATTGTGTGAAGATTATCACACACATCACACTTATCCCATCATTATCCCATCAGTGAAGTGAAATTGTTCCATCACTTTTCATTAACAGAAACTTCTGTTAATAAAAAGTCACATGACCATTCCACTTCAATGATGTGGTAATGACGGGATAAGTGTAACATCGTGTGATGATCTTTGCATAATCACGTGATAAGGATGGGCCACCATAATTGAATGGCAAACAACAACAACTTTTTATGACATGTTCTTGTCTATTGAGATTGACTGTCATGTAGTGGTTTAAATCTTAGTCTGGGACTAGGCAGATCCAGGGTAAAGTCCTCACTGAGCTATGAAGCTCTGTAGGTGACCTTGTTCCTGGAGCTCTCTCTTTCTCTCTCTCAGCCTAACTTACTTGTGACGAGGAAGCAGAGATAAGAAGAGTCATGTATACCACTTTAAACTCATTACAGGAAATAATAATAAAAAAAATTCAGTACTCAGTATCTTGTTATACTTTAATCCTTAACATTTAGTTGTGTTGTAGTGTTAGCTGAGACAAAGACAGATTTACAAACTGAAATAATGAGAAAGTGCTCAAAGGTACCAAAGTCACTCACCAAATGACATTCTCACTGTCAGATGGAAATGGAAGCAAAGAACATAACTGATGCTGCCCAGGGGTAGAGGCTGTCATTTTATAAAGTCAAATGTGTTACATGAGCAATGAGGGCCAGCTGGTGGTATTATTATAGGCCACATTGTACTCCACAGCTCATTCCGCCTGATTCTTACTATGGGAGGGTATGACAATGAATTAGAATAATAGAATCACAGAGTTGGAAGAGACCACAAGGGCCATCCAGTCCAGCCCCCTGCCATGCAGACACTCTCAAATCAAAGTATCCCCAACAGATGGCTATCCAACCTCTGATTAAATACCTGCAAAGAGGGAGACTCTACCACTCTCTGAGGAAGTTTGTTCCACTGTCGAACAGCTCTTGCTGTTAGGAAGTACTCCTGCAGTTTGCATCCATTGTTCTGTGTTTTAGTCTCTGGAGCAGCAGAAAAAAGCTTGCTCCCTCCTCAATATGATATCCCTTGAATTATTTAAACAGGGCTATGATATCATCTCTTAATCTTCTCTTCTCCAGACTAAACACCCCCAACTCCCCTCATAGGGCAGGCCCTTCACCATTTTAGTCACCCTCCTTTGGACAATTGTGATACTAAACAGAGGTCATCTGTTGGATAAGCTCATACAGCGGAAGGTGTTAGTAACATGAGTTGCAAAAAAGGCTGATTGTTTTTTGCAGAACTGAGCTATTGGTCTCTGAAAAAATAGGAAATCCCCTAACTTTCAGGGCAATAGGGCAGTAAATCCAGATTTGAACTTTAAATAGTGATCCAAGGTGCTGAACCTACAGGGGTGGGGGTATAGTTCAGCACATTGGATAGTTAGGCTAAAATCTGGGGCAAATTCACTACTGTATTGACATGGAAGCAACAACTGGGAAACAATGGTTGTTGGACTTGGCACAGGAGAAAGAACACTGTGTGTGTGTGTGTGTGTGTAAAACCTTTGCAGTACAAATAAACACTGATATAATATATTTCAATTTTTTAAAAAAATGCAATGTGACTTTGCTATTACAATATGTAGACACTTCATCATTGCAACTCTAGCAGCATTTTAAATAATAGTGTCATCTTCTCCCTAGGCCCACTGCAATTAGGATGAATACACAACAAATGTCTTCATTAAGCCAGATCTTTTCACAATGGGGATATTATTTTTAAAATGCAGTCAGACTGCTGTGTTTCTGGGCAGGTTGAGTCCTTTGTTGTTTTCTCTCTCCATATTTCTATATTTGGAGAAGAGTCAATTAGTACTTTTGTATTTATAATAGAGAGAAAGTGAACCATGCTCATGGGGATATAATCAGTTCTTTCCCCTGGGCTTCTCATCTGGGTCTCCAACATAGTTTTTGATCTCAAAGACCCCTGCCTGCATTATTATGCACCTTAACTACTTTCTGCAGAGATGATAAGATGACAAAGCTGGTGAAAAGGTCCATTAACGTGTTGCTCTTCATATGAACAGCAATAGAATAAACTATCTCCCATTACACAGTCAAACAAATTTTTTGTCATGTTCGAGCTCAGATAGAGGCAAATCAGAAGCCCTGACTTGACAATAGGATCCCTAGATTATTAATAGACCACATACCATGCAAACATGACCACTAATTGTTATCCTTGGGATATAAATCTTTGTAAATCTATTTCTCACAGGTAATAGCAAATAGTTTTACCATTTTTCTCCTCATTGTGAGAAATTTGTTCATTTTTTCAAAGGTATTTACAATTCAGAACTGATTCTATGCAAAACAATTATATATTTTTCCACAAAAACTGAATATTTTGTTGGACGTTTTCTTATCTGAATAAAAAACATTTATCCAAAGAAAATATGATCCCTACAGAGAAAACTGCAATGTAGAAAGGTTGTACTCTGTGTGGAAATTCTGTTCTATGTGAAGAAACCTTTTTTTGGTGCAGAAAATGCCATTTTTTGTGCAAGAAATTTGTTTTGTGTACAGAAAATGCCATCTTCACAAAAAATAAAAAATCCATAAATTCCTAACTACAAAGATTATTACCTATCAATTATTCTTCTTGTCAGGCTTTCACAGGACTCTTATAACCTATTTTACCCTTTATTCCCCAAATACTTTTGCATATATTTTCTATCCTTATGTTATCTTGTATAAAGTTGCAAGGTGCAATTTTCTCCTACCCAGGCTTGAATAGTCCTGAAGCAGATAATGCTATTATTTTCTCCATGCATATGGGAAAATTGGGATTGTTTTCCATGTATTTCCCAATACGAGAATTGTGTAGAAATCAGCAAAACACACACAAACATACACCTCCACCCACCCTGAGATGCTGAGGACAAGTTTGGGATGTGCTTTCATTGAAAGCTTTTTTGACTTCTGGTCATGACTAGAGGGGATTTTGCTAAGGACACAACAAAACAAAACACAATTGAACAAACACACCTACCAGCCTATATTCTAGTTTACATTGTGGGCAAAGAAAATACATGTTTAGTTCAAAATATTCCCTTTGTCACACATTTCTCAACAATACTGAATTTTATAGGCCTCCATCTTGAGAAATACTTCACATTGGAAATTACATTTTCCCCCTATTAAAATTCTTACTGGCTGAATACAGGTGAAAAGCTAAAATTTTGTTAAATAACACAGGAATTTATAAGATGATAAGAGGATAAAAACAGCTCACCCAGGCAAGCTAAGGTCCAGTTGATACAACATTCTGTTTCTTACAGTGACTAGAGTTTTACAATATAATTTAAAAATACAGGTAGCACGTATGTCTTTGAAGATTTTCACACTTACCTTTTCCCTTTCAGCCACCATTGCAGGATGTTTGGAGGATGATTTAAAAATGATTCAGGTAAGTGTGAAAATCTTGCCAAAAAGTGCTAAAAACTGAGCACATAAGGTCACTTTTGGTTTTAAATCGGGGAGTGGGAATTTGGTCAAACAAGGCTTGTGCTAGATTTTCCATGTGTTATTTTATTTTTTTTAAAAAAAAATATTTAAGGGAGGACACAACCATTACAAATGTGGGACACCACAAAATAGTTGAGGCAACATGTGGCCTGTAGAAATTATGTTGCCCAACATTGGCCCATGGTGCTCTAGCATAAGAACAGCAATAGCAGCTTCATTTATATATCACTCTAAGCAATTTACAACTGTAAGCTAATTGCCCCCAACAAACTGGGTACTCATTTTAGCGACCTCGGAAGGATGCGAGCCTGAGTCGAGCCGGATCCCTGTCTGGTATTGAATTCACCACCTTATGGTTTGTGAGCGAGTGGCCAGGCATCTAACCACTGTACCACCAGGTGCAAGAACAATGGATCTAGTCCACTTCTGTATACTAAAGAGGTGGTGTGATAAGCTTTTACCTCCCCATACTCCCAACCCCAAATTCTCAATCAGAGACCCAGTGTAACATAGTGGTTTGTGAGTTGGACCACAACTCTAGGGATGAGGGTTTTATGCCTTGCTTAACCATGAAAATCACTGTGTGACCTTAAGCAAGTCACATGCTTTCAGCTTCAGAGGAAGGCAGTGACAAGCCTCCTCTGGACAAAATCTTGCCAAGAAAACCCATGAAAGATTCACTTTAGGGTCATCATAAGTCAGAAATGAAGGCACACAACAACAACACTCCCAACCAAAATTTGTTCCTTTATACTAGTTTTTTTTTTTTTTTTTTTTTTTTTTTGCTATAATATGATCAATTTGGTTTGCTAGACAGCTTTTTGCCAATAAAAATTGGAGCAATGGGCCCCCTGTGTCTCAGGGACACAGTGGTAGGGTGAATAAAGGCTTGAGTCTCCACTAGGATCCCAATGTGGATTTGAATTGTGGCACTTACTCTAATACTAAAGTTATAACTGCTAGTTACATTTTTCAACTAGTTTGAGACTAATAGTGGGCTGGCCCATTAAATGCCTCTGAAATGTCATAAGTAGAGAATTTTGGTGGTGGATATCCTGTTTGTCTTCAGCATCTGTTAATCTGAGACACAATTTCATTCAGGTTTCCACTGACATTTCATTCGGCTCTTATGACTAATAATATGCCTATTCAGGTGCTTGGAGTTTTCCAGAGTAATTTTGCTGGCATGTGTGTTATATTCTGCTTTTTTTTTTTTTTTTTTAGTTTTAGTTTTAGTTTTCATGCTTTGGAATAGTGTTTTTCAATTGCTGTTACAGGTCTTAGTTAACATAAAAAGAATGAAAAGAAGCATGTCACAAGCTTTTAAAGCCTGTTTATGAGACCTGATTAATTGAACAGGGATCATGGTAAGACATTGTTACTATATCTTTCCCTTCATTTGCCATCTTGTCTCTCACACCTTTGTCATTCATTATCGCAATCTGTCGCTTAAAAGATGAGCTGATGGAGGAAAATGGGGCCAAAGTTTCTCCACTGTGTAATGGTAATGTTATTTCACTGAAGAGGCTGCAATGTTAAAAGATGATTCTGACAGACTTGTCATTACCGAGAGCACAGGAAATGATTTGAGAGAGATGTTACTGTGAATCGTATGTTGTGCTCAGAAATGCCAAGGCTGTAACCCTATAGCATGAGAATAATGAAGCCCCATTTGTTGTAAAACATAGGTATTCACCTTTGTATATCTGAAATAGTTGACAGACTGGATAAGGTTCAGACTTGTTTGGCTTGGATTGATTCCTGCCATCCCCATACCACCATATGAATGAACGAACTTGAGATAATTTTTTTTTTTTTTAACGTGGAAGAAATTTTTAAAAATCACTCAAATTTGTCATGAATAGGACTTGGGAGTGTTTTGCTCTAAAAATGTGTATGTACCATCAAGTCACCTGTTAACTTTTGGCAACCCTGTGAATTTCTTAGTGTTTTCTTAGGCAAGGACTACTCAGAGCTGGTTTTACCAGTTCTTTCCTCTGAAATATAGCCTACAGCACCTGATATGATGCCAACTTTAAATCATTCATGTTTCGGTACTGCATTTGAAATGACAACCCTTTATTTAAATTGACAGTGTACCTATCTTTAACTTTATTTTAATGTAATTTTTACATTAAACATATGCCATTGGGAGCTGTCTTATGTACCAGATGGATGGAAGCCAGGATATAAATACACTAAAGTACATGAATAGAACTTCTATAATAATAATAATAATAATGTTTTATTTATAGCCCGCTCCTCTGTATCCAATCGGAGCGGGTTACATCAATTAAAAAATGCAAGATAAAATATACATGACCCATACCCAACCACCCGCCCCTTAAAATTAAATTAAACTAACATCAATTAAAATGACATAATAAAAATTTCAATTTAAAACGGCAACCCATTGCATAGAGATCAGGGTCAAGATGTTAAAATGCTAATGGGAGAGCTTAACCCAAACAGAGCCGGGAGGTTAAGAACTTTCTGGGAAGGCCTGCCGGAAGAGATGCGTCTTCAAGGCTTTTTTAAAGCAATCAGAAGATGTAATAAGACGCATCTCGTCTGGCAGGCCATTCCATAGCCTGGGAGCGACAGCCGAGAAGGCCCTCTGGGAGGTCTGCGTCAGTCTAGTCTTCATAGGCTGCAATAAGTTCCTCCCAGAAGACCGGAGTGTGCGGAGGGGTTCGTATGGGAGGAGGCGGTCCCTCAGATAAGATGGACCCAAGCCATGTAGGGCTTTAAAGGTTAAAACCAACACCTTGTACTGCGCTCGGAAACTAATCGGCAGCCAGTGGAGAGATTTGAGCACTGGTGTTATGTGCTCTCTCCTTGATGTTCCCGTGACAAGCCTGGCTGCCATATTCTGAACTAATTGAAGTTTCCGAGTTAGGCACAAGGGTAGCCCCATGTAGAGCGCATTACAGAAGTCCAATCGTGAGGTTACCAAAGCATGTACCACTGACTCCAGGTCCTTTGGCTCCAGGAAAGGGCGCAGCTGGCGGATCAGCCGAAGCTGATAACAGGCACTCCTGACCACCGCATTCACCTGACTAGTCATGTGAAGCGACGAATCAAGGAGTACCCCCAGACTGCGAACAGGGTCCTTCGAGGAGAGTGTGACCCCATCTAGGACCGGGAGGTGTATTCCCAATCCTGGCTTCGGTCCTGTGACAGTTAGCACCTCCGTTTTGTCCGGATTGAGCTTCAACCTGTTTTCCCTCATCCAATCCATTACTGCTGTAAGACAGTCATTGAGAGGAGAGACGCCATCTGAAGTCTGAGCCGACGATCTTGTCATGGAGAGGTAAATCTGAGTGTCGTCAGCGTACTGAAGACACTGAGCTCCATGCCTCCGAATGATCTCACCCAGCGGCTTCATGTAGATGTTAAACAGCATCGGGGACAGGATGGCGCCTTGAGGGACGCCACAATTAAGCTCTATCTTAGAAGAGCAACTGTCCCCGAGCCTCACCCTTTGGGATCTCCCGGAGAGAAAGGACCGGAACCACCGAAGTGCAGTGCCTCCGATCCCCAACTCTCTCAGTCGACCCAAAAGGATGGAATGATCTACCGTGTCAAAGGCCGCTGAGAGATCCAAGAGCACGAGCAGGGTCACACTACCCCTGTCAATGCTCAAGCGAAGGTCGTCGGCCAGAGCGACCATGGCAGTCTCAACTCCATGTCCTGTCCTGAAGCCCGTTTGAAATGGATTCAGATAATCAGTTTCATCCAAGACAGCTTGGAGTTGGGAGGCGACTGCTCTCTCGATGACCTTGCTCAAAAATGGGAGCAAGGAGACTGGCCTGTAATTGTTTTTATCCAAGGGATCAAGGGAGGGTTTCTTCAGGAGGGGTCTAACGGCCGCCTCCTTTAGACAAGATGGTAAAGAACCCTCCCTGAGGGACGCATTGATCACATCCCGAAGGAATGTTTTCACTGCGTCCCCTCCCTGGGCGACCAGCCAAGATGGACAAGGATCGAGAGGGCAAGTCGTCTTTCTCAAACTTCCAAGGAGCTTGTCCACGTCCTCGGTACTTGCAGGTTGAAATTCATCCAGTAAAGAAACAGCAACGGAGTTATCGGACACCTCACCTATGGGCTCTGACAAAACATTGACATTCAAGTCGGCCCTTATCCGAGAGATTTTGTCTGCAAAGAAGGTGTTAAACTCATCACAGCAGGCTGTTGTTGGGTCCAGTAGGGGATTTGGCGCAGGGGGCACCCGCGTCAGCTCCCCCACAACCCTAAACAGCTCTGCTGAGCGGGACTCTGCAGACGCGATGCGTGCAGAGCAGAAGGATCTCCGCGCTGCACGCAAAGCCTCCCGATAGGCGCGAAGATGCTGCCTATGGCGAGTTCTGTCGGAGAAGAGTCGAGTCTTCCGCCATTTGCGCTCTAGTCGTCGTCCAACCCGCCTCATCTCCCTGAGTTCCTCCGAGAACCAGGGTTTGCGATTTGGAGCGGGTTGGAGAGGACGCTTGGGGGCGATTGCGTCGAGAGCCTTGGGAAGATCGGTGTTCCAGGTATTCACCAAAGCTTCGACGGAGTCACCGGCGTTGCCAACCATTAAACCCTCTAAGGCCTTCTGGAAACCAATTGGTTCCATTAGTCTTCGAGGGCGGACCATTCTAATGGGTCCACCACCCCCGGGGGGGACAGAAGTGGCTTTTAGTTCCAACTTGATCAGGAAATGATCCGTCCATGACAGTGCGGAGGTTTTGGTTACCTCCGCCCACGGATATTCCTGTTCCGTACTAAAGATTCCATCGAGTGTGTGACCCGCGCAATGGGTAGGCCCATTGACCAACTGGGATAGGTTCATGCCTGTCATGGATTCCATGAACTCCCGAGCTGCTCCAGATAGATCAGAAGAGCTGGTCTCAAGAGGAATGTTGAAGTCACCCAATACAAGAAGTCTGGGAGACTCCAACAACAACTCAGAGACCAGCTGAGTCAGCTCAGTCAGGGAATCTGTTAGACAACGGGGTGGCCGGTATACTAACAGAATCCCCAAACTATCCCTGGTCTTCAGGCCAAGGTACACACACTCGATGTGGATCGTTTTCCGGACAGGTTTCCTGATCAAAGTTAGGTTAGTTTTGTGAACTATTGCCACACCGCCCCCCCGCCCACTTTCCCTTATCTGCTCACTAACCGTGTAGCCGGCTGGGAGGGCCTGCGCCCAGGTAGCAGCGCTGGCATCTCCCAGCCAAGTCTCGGTGAAGCATGCCAGGTCGGCCTGTTCATCCACTTCTGTAATATATGAAACCACCATCTTATGGCCTTTTCATATTTTGTATGCTGAGTCAAGGAATGTGCAAACCTAAAGAAGCAAAAGAAGTAAAATTTTATATATATATATATAACAAGCATATGATGTTAGAAGGTTTCTTCAGATTTCATAAAGGCATAAATACAAATTATATTTCACCATTATTTGTACACAACAGCTAGCAAAGTGAGTCAAACAACATTTGGCTGGTCAAAGGATTGCTGCACCTCAGTTTTATCTGATGTGATGGCAACTCCCCCTCCCAATATTCCATGAGCCAGCACCATGTCTGAGCCATATTGTTATCATATATTTGAGGACCAGCATGGCATAGTGGTTTGAGTATTGGACTATGCTTTTCAAGATTAGGGTTCGATTTCCAGCTCAGCCATGAAACCCACGGGTTGCCATAAGTTAGAAATGATTTGAAGGCACACAACACACACACAGACACACTATCATAATCAAGCATATGGTTATAAGCAGAAGCTCTCAGCCTTAGTCCTTCAGATCAGAAATTAAATAAAACTTAGATTATAAGACTGATACCCTTGAGAACTACTACCACAGCAAACACAAATTTTCTGGATGGGATCAATCTAGTACTACGCTGAGAATGTGGTTTAATGGTCTGAGTATTGGGCTAGGACTGCACCTGTATTGCAGAAATAATGCAGTTTGCAGTTTGTTGTGGCACCATAGACCTGACAAAGGTCCAAAACACACTGCAGAAATAAACCAGTTTCAGACTGTTTCAACTGTGGAGCTTATCACTCAGCATATTAAACTAGCCCCAGCCTCCCAGGCTGGGGCCAAGATGTGAAATGGAGGCAGGGATTGTCACTCACTAAATCACTGCTGAAACACCAGCCGCCATCAGCCCAAGTCCCAGACATGTCCCAGCTGCGCTCCGCCAGTACTTTTTAGGAGTTGGAAAGCTTTCCAACTTCTAAAAAGTGCTGGTGGAGTAGGACCTGGGCTGATGGCAGCCAGTGATGTGGTGGCGATTTAGTGAACGATAATGTCTGTGTCTAATCCACACTCCGACTCCAGCCCGGGAGACTGGAGCCAGTTTAAAATGCTGAGCAATAAGCTCCTACCCTGGCTGAATGCTAGGGAATTGTGGGAACTATATTTCGGTGAGACATTTAGTCTTCTCTGTCAGAGAGTTATAGTGTCACAATAAACTACACTTCCCAGGATGCACTAAGCCAGAGCAGTTAAAGTAGTTTCAAACTGGATTATTGTGTCCAAAGGCATGGGGCGCAGTGTTATCAATATGCTGATGATACCGAAATCTATTTCTCCATGCCTCCGACTGAAGCAATGACCAAGGATGGTATCTCTCCTCTGAATGCCTGCCTTGAGTTGGTAATGGGCTGGATGAGGGAAAACAAGCCTAAGCTGAATCCAGAAAAAAACAGAATGATAGGTACCCCTGGTCCAGGGGTACTAGTGATAGGTACCCCTGGTCCAGGCAAGGAGATTTATCCACCATTTATCACACTTCCCCTAAAGGATGAAGTTCACAGTTTGGGAATATTCCTGGACCCGTCTCTGGAGTTGACATCTGAGGTGGAGCCAATGGCCAGGAATGCTTGGTATCAACTCCGGTTGATATGCCAACTGTGTCCCTACCTGGCCCAGAAGGACCTTGAAACAGTGGTACATGCATTGGTAACCTCTCAATTAGATTTCTGTAATGCGCTTTACATGGGGCTACCTTTGTACCAAATCCGGAAGCTTCATTTTTATCCAAAATGCTGCAGCCAGACTGATCACTAAAACACCTAGATCAGAGCACATCACACCAGTATTAAGATCACTTTACTGGTGCCGATCAGCTTCCCAGTGCAATACAAAGTGTTGGTTATTACCTTTAAAGCCCTATAAGGCTTAGGCCTGAGTTACTTGAGGGAACACCTCTCCCTACACATCCCCCCCCCCCGTACTCTCAGCACATCTGATAAGAAATTACTAGAGTATCTGAAAGTCAGGTTAAGATCAACTTTCGATAGATCATTCACCACTGCTTTGGAATAATCTGCTGGAAGAGATATGTCTTATTAACACTCTAGATGCCTTTAAGAAGGCACTCAAGACGGATTTCTTCTGGTGGGCCTACCCATTTGACCCACCATAATTGACCCTAGGGAATACCCCTTCTCTCCTGGACGTTATGGATGTTCTGATCGGTAGTGGTATTGTTAGATTGTTTTAATGTTAAATTGTTTTAATTGTTTTAATGATTGATGTTTTTAAGATATCAATGTAAACACTGTAATATTAATTTTATTTGCTGTACTCCCCCCTCAATTCATTGGGAGTGGCGGGAAATATAAATAAAGATTTTATTTACAGTGGTCCCCCGGGTTACGAAAGTAATCCGTTCCGGATTACTTTTCGTAACCCGGAAATCTTCGTTTCCCGGGGGACCACTTTGTTTGCTGGACCATGCGGCCAATTTAAAGGGGCCGCACGGGTTTTTTTATTCGTATCCCGGGGTTTTCTTTGTAAGCCGGGGCTGTTTTTGCGGCCCCGGCTCTTTCGGCTCCCGGGGATTTCGTTCCCCGGGGGCTTTGTATCCCGGGGGACCACTGTATTATTATTATAGCTGAAGTGCGTTTCGGACCAGAGAAGGCTATGTATCTCACAAAACTACAAATATTAGGATTCCATAGCATTGAGCATTGAAGTTGCAGTGGTGTCAAACTGCATTATTTCTGCAGTGCAGATTAGACCTATGACTCTGGAAGAAAAGGGTTCACATCCCTGAGAGATCTGGGGTAAGTCAGACCATGTCAGAGGAAGGCAATGTCAACCCTCTGAACAAATCTTGCAAAGAAAGCCTCATGATAGTTCACTTTAGGGTTGATATAAATTGAAAGTGATATGAAGACACATAATGCACACAGTTTAGAGCTAGCAGAGCAGGTTTGCTAAAGAAGAGAATATATGTTATACATTGGTGTTGTCATAGTATATTGTTCCTTCTATCCTTGGAAGTATTATAAGCACATTATTTCATAGAGAAACTTGTGAAGAACAGGTTTAGGACTATACATCCACCACCATCCAGGGAGAGAGAAAGGCAAGCCAGCTCCATCAGGCCTTGCTTGAAAGAGGAAGAGCCCTCCCTACATCCACCATCTTCCAAAAGGAGTGAAAGGTAGCCAAGCTGGCTCCATCAGACCTTGCCTGAAAGAAGAAGAGCCCTCCCGCCAGTCCATCTCCCTTGGTCCAGGCCTCATAGGGAGAGAATAGTGCTGTACCTGATCTCCTTCCCCTCCACCATTCCCTTTTCCTTTTGTGTCGTGTCCTTTTAGATTGTAAAGCAGGGAATCGTCTAATTTAAAGATTGTATGTACAGTGCTGTGTAAATTTATAGCGCTATATAAATAAAGAATAATAATAATAATAATAATAATACAAACCAGTCTATATGCAGCATATATCAGTGTTGTATGCAATCAGTCACACATTCCTTTCAACCAATTTATAGACCATTTTGAATGTCATTCTAAAACGCACACACACTTTTGTATGCAAGTTTGTGTGACTACTACATTTTGAAATTTGAAAAAAAAAGTCTGAAATTTAATGATAACTATATATTAGTTGAGGAAGGAGGTATTATATTAGCTTAATTAAAATGAACACCAAATGAAAATCTCTAGCATCCCTATATGAGGCAACTTTTCTATTCAAAATCAGCGTAAAACATAAGAATGTTTTATTTGAAGTTATCATCCAACTTATGGATGATAATTAAGCAAACTGAGCTATTTCCCTAAAAGTTGTGTATTTATTTTGTTTTTGTTTTTTCTGCAGCTCAAGACACATTTTGGATGACAAAGAGCTCTTATACCCCAGAGAAGAAGAAAAAATATACTTCGGAAGAAAGCCACATAACGAGTTGCAAATGATTCAATTAAAGGTTAATTGTTCTCTCAAAAGTTACATAAAGCCTAAAGCATTTTTTGTAAAAAATGAATTTCTTCTTGAAAGAGTAAAAAACAACTCAGTGCTCTCATTTTTTCTTCTCTTGCATTAGATAAAATGATAGTCTTTTGGATACCATAGCTTTATATCTTGTTCCTTGGAGACGTACAAAGTTTCTGAAAATAGGTATCCAAATCTGAACTCTTATATAAGACTTAATATAAAATGCTCATACCATACCTTTGTATGTGTATGTGCTTTCAAGGCACCTGTTGATTTATGGTCACCCCAATAATTTTGTTGGGTTTTCTCTGGCAAGGAATACTCAGAAGTGGGTTTACTAATTCCTTCCTCTGCTTTCAGCACCTGGTATTCATTAGTCTCCCATCCATGTAGGGCTGACCATGCTTAACTTCCACAATCTTGTGCCTTAAAGATATTTAGACTTATCTCCAGCTTCCTCAAAGCTCTTCAGCTGTTTTTAATAGTTCAGAACTTATAGAATCTTAGAGTTTGAAGAGACATCAATGATCATGTGGTCTAACCCCCTGCCATGCAGGCATACACATACAAAGGACTCCTGACAGGGGGTCATCCAGTCTTTGTTTAAAAACCTCCAAAGTAGGAGACTACACCACATTCCATGGCAAGAAACTCTTCCTAATGCCTAGCTAGAATCTCTTTTGTACCTTTGCCTTGAGCTTCACTTTGGGACAACTTTTTGTCAATGTAGATGTGCCTGCAAACGTAGGAGTCCCTGAGAACAGTCCTAGTGGAATTAAGGGGCAAAGCAGCGAGCACAAAAGGTCCACATTGGGACCGTACCACTGCAGTTCACTCCAGGACCATGACAGCTGCATGCATCCCAGCACCAAAAAGGGTGGTATTTTACTGCCCCTTTTTGGGCCAGTTCTTCAGGAAAGAGGTATGCCTGGGGCACCTTCTGGCTGCATTCTGGGTGTGTGTCATTTGAATGCCACACCCCCAACATGGCTCAATAGTGGTCTTTTGGGGCCATCTGTTTGAGACCAGAGTCTAATTTTCCTGGCAAACAGAACATGTTCCTCTCATGTCTCATGAAGGCCTACTTGGTCAAAGACTTCAATGTACATCAAAATCAACACACACTTTCTTGAGGGATACCATGCTCAATAGTGCACTAGGTTTAATTTTTGATAAATCATTTTTCAGAAATCCTCAAAAATCTGTTTTATGTATCAACTGTCTTGTAATACGTATTATGATCTGACACATCACTTTGTTCATCTTATTACTATTATTGATTATTAGATATGATCACTCATATGGCTGCCGTGTAGTCTATATGTTGTAGCAAGAATGGATGAAATTGAAACATCTTCAGAAGTTCTGAAAAATCACCCAGAGGGTGGAAGTCCTGCCCTGGAAGTCCCTTCTCCCCAGGAAGTTTTGCCTCCAGAACCAGGTAACATCCAGTGCTGGAACGCCTTTGAGTTTGGGCACTCGGTCCCTAAAATGTTTGCCATCACTGATCTAGAGGGTCAAGCTCCAGCTATGAATCTAGGTGGTTGCTGCAGCAGCTGTTGCTCTCAGCTGAGTGTGGGCACCATGGGTCCTGAGGCTGGCTACTGCTGCAGTCCTGAATGGGCCACTGGCAAGGAGCACTTTTTGTGATACTTCTATGGCCAGGTTTGGGCTGCCTTGGGCTGCCATGATGCAGCTTTGGCCTGATCCAGGGATATGCATTATCTGTATGCCATGCCCTTGGATTGGCCCAAAGCCAGTGCTTTTGTCCCATGTGTTTCAGACCTAGGTTACACACAGAAGGATGAAGTAGCACTTCACAGCATAGTACATTTGGTCCTCCTTATCCATGGATTTTTTATCTACGGATTTGAGCATACATGGCTTGAAAATATTCCCCCAAAGTATAAATTCTAAATAGCAAACCTTGATTTTCCATTTTATATATTGGACGCCATTTTGTTGTGTCATTATATTTAATGGGACTTGAGCATCCACAGATTTTGTTATTCATGGAGGGTCCTGGAAGCAAACCCCAGCATATAACAAGGGCCCAGTATACCTTAACGTTGAGGCCTAAGCAAAGTATATCTATATATTAAAGACACCCCCCCCCCTAATGTTTTTGAACAATTCTAGAAGGTGTATGCAGCTTTCTTCTTTTGAACTCTGTTGGTCTTTGCTGATTTGCCATACATTTCCAATAAAGTTTCATGTTCTGTTTTCTTATAGTGAAATTACATATCTGTGAGGATTTTACTTCTATTGCCTTCAGCTGCTTTTCTCCAGGGAGAACGTTTCATGAAACTAACTCTTATCATTGTATGTCTATATTCCCACCCACCCCTTAAAAACAAACATCCCCCCCCCACTTTTTAATGCAAACTACAAAGCTAAAATATGCATGGTAAGTCTCTGTCTTAGTCCTGAGAAATACTTTATCCCAAAACCAAAACTACTTTATCCCAAAATGAAGATTTGATTAGATTTAGATGAAGCAGGGCAGGGAGGGGGAGACTTTAGGGAATATTGTTCTACTATAGATCAGATATTGTGTTCAGAAGGTCAAAGTAGCAAATAAATCATGTAACAAACTGCAATCAGCATTACCTATACGGAATTTGGTAGAAAAGGTTTGATACAGTGCTAAATCTCATGCTCTGCATTTAAGAAGCTCTTGTGTACCAGATCAGGAGTGAAAAAATATATTGGTGCCAGGATTCTGGTAGGAAACTGACAGCCGGGTGACATTTGGCCCTCCTCTGTTACCACTTACCTGTCCCCAGATGACCATTTTTACATCTCTCTGCAGAGAGAGTCATGAAGTTCTCATACCAGAGATATTAGAATTATATCTGATAGCTCTGATAGCCTTGGCTGAAGAGTGGGGTATAAATAAAATATTATTATTATTATTATTATTATTATTATTATTATTTGTGCCTCCACATGTCCAATGGAGAAAATAAGTGCACCATTTCCTTGGGGTCTATGGTGCCAAATATAAATGAACACAGCAAACACAATCACAAAAGTTTAGACAGTTTGAACAATTCTCTACTGAAACTGGAATATGTATCATCTCCCAAAATGCTTTGCACCCAAAAAGCACAAGTGTAGATCTTGCTTGCTGAAATCTTGCTGTTCAACACTGTAGGCTACCACAAAGCCTTCAATGAAACTAGCAAATGAATTCAAACAAATAATACAAAGTCCACTTTATGAAATTCAGCCTTCAATTCTCTCACAAATGTATGCTTTCAAATCATTTTACTTAATTCAAGGTGACAAGGGCCAAATTCTTATCCCTGGCAAACTCTACTTCTATCATTGCCAGCAGAATATGTCTTTTGTACTATGGCAAATAATTTACCCCACATATGTGTTTCACTAAGAGAATGCCCACCAAGATGTGTACATTTCCCTCCTAGTTCTAATATCCCACATTCCAAGAAATCTTCCAAGGGTTATGGTTATGAGAATTTATACAACCAAATTGTCTCCTTCGTTACTGGCTTTTCTCCCCCCCCCCCCCCAAAAAAAAAATCCTGTTTGGCTTCTTAAGAAGGAGATGACCCTGACTAGGGTTGTGTAGAAAGTTAATCCATTTTGAACACAGCTGAGAGGTGGCAGCAAAATTGAACACAATAGATGGCAATTTCTGGAGCTTCCCATCTCTTTTTCAATATTAATTCCATCCCTAATAAGGATAGGGAAGATGTATTAGAGCTTCAGTTGTAACAACATCCTGTTCAGTTCATTACTGTATTCATGACTGGTTAGGTTTCATTCTAGGTATCAATCCAAGAAATAATAGTAATATGCATTAAAAACCACATTGGAGCCACACACATAAGATAAATGATGCCAGCAAAATTGGAGAAAGTTGAATTTTCTGACTGTTTTTTTTTTTTTTTTTAATGGCAAAATACATCTATACCATTTTTGACACCAGATGTAAAGTAAGTAAACTTCTACTGGTAAAATCCTAATGTTAAAAGTAGCTAAAGCATACACTAGTTTTTCAGCTTGATCTGCTAAGACCTAAGAGTAGTCCAGTTAACGCATAACAAATCAATACACTCAATAATGATTTCCTAGTGGCCGTTTACACTTTGTTAAATCAATGTCCTAATATTCTTGAGGTATGAAAGAACCCTATGATTTTTTTTTTCTGGGCTTTTGAAAAGAGAAGGAAAAATAAGGCGTGATGGAGAGAAAGAATGAAGCAAGCTGCTTATAACACATGACAGTATATTGTGTCTCTGTGTTTTCTCATTTTAAATCTTCAACTTTGTGACAGCTTTCTCTAAAAATATTGTCCTTGCCATCTTCATCTTTCATTTTGGGAAGGGTTTTAGCATGAGTGTCAAATTTTCTGGATGATTCCTGTCCCTGCTTCTGCAACCTTGTTGTTGTTTTTCTTTTCTTTTCAATCATTTTTTATATATATACAGTGAGATTCTCACATGACAACAAGCCGGGTGACAATTAAAAATCCAAGGACTTTGGAAGTGATAAAGCAACTCCAGATGTTCCTCTGTCAAATCTAGTTGGCTCTTTCTGTGCATAATATTCCTTATATGAAATCCATAGGATTTTCCAAGGTTATGTAGTCTATTATAGGATATTCTCAGCTGCCATTTCAGGTTCACCTAGTGGCAGCTGGTGACTTGCATGACAGGGGGAGATGCATCTGCTTTATGTTTTAAACCAAATTCCAAACATCTAAAGTAATACTTTAAAGGGATAAAGGAAATATCAAAGGTGACGAACCTTATTGCCAAAATAGATTTAACATCATAGATAGCTCTTTTGTTACTAATTATGCTCAATAAATCTGAATATTAGATTTTGATACATAAGACATGAAAGTTATCTGTTGCTAGAGTTCTCAAGAAATTAAGAAAGCATACTAGACAAGTAGGGCTGATGGTGACCTTAATCCTTGTACATCTTGGGGATCATTGGGGGGGGGGGGTGGTGGTGTTCAAGACTAATTCTGAAGTGCAAACTGGAAATTCCTTCATTCACCTGGCTCCTGCTGATAAGGAAATGGTTTGATAGATTAGAGCAATCGGGGCTTAACTGTTTTGTCTACCTCCACTGAACGGAAACCTGACAAACTGGCTCATACTGGTACAACCCCCATTGTGAGGTACTGTATAGTCTCTGGAGAGATTGAGAAACCTATCTGGATTAGAAAGAGGGTAAATATCTATATTGGTAGGCTTTGTATTCAACTCTCTACTTCTCAAGCCACTTAAGAGTCATTATCAGTACCTGAAGGGCTCAGTCACCTCTGCTCTTTGTAAGCACATTTTAAAGAACAACTTTAAGGTGTTCCCCTCACTTTAAGGAGACAGACCTTACAGGATAGGAAGAGGTTAAATAAGGAGACACACAGGGACAGACTCTCTCTCTGACATGACTTCTGCTCCTCCCATCTCCAACCTTATTCTTCATCTCAAAAGATGAGAAAATCCATGTATGTGTTTCAGCCTGTATTCCCTTAAATATAGTTACACCCGATACCCCCACCTCCAATTGGTTAGGAGAAGAGTTTTAGCTTTCATGCTGTCTCCCTGCCTTCCTCTTCCTTCCTTCCTTCCTTCCTTCCTTCCTTCCTTCCTTTTTTTTTTTTTTTTTTTTTGAGAAGCAGCTTGCATTGAGAATAGACTGTTTTGTTGGTTTCTGCTGCTATCGTTTTCCTATCTTTTTAATAAAGTAATAATTGTTTTTGCTGCAAAATCAGGTTGTCCTTCTACTTCATTGTTACTTGGAGTTACTCTGCTTAATTGTCCATTTTTAAAATATTCAGACTGTAAGGTTATGGAGAGAGATAGTGCCTAGAAGATCGTTCACCCCAAAATTAATAAAACCAACGTACTACTATTAACACCATTAAAGTTCATACTAAAGGTCTGAGCAGATTTACCCCTCCAATTTTCTTGTATCTCCTTTCTTGATGGCCCTGGTACGAGAAAACATACAGCAGCCAATGACTATTATACAGATCCTAAATGTGACCTGGGATATGTACTTTTCCTATGGTAAGTGTGTACTATAGTCTTGTGTAGATAATGCTCCTTCCCCAAAGGATTTCACAGAATATCTGCTGGTAACAGCAGATTTACAAGTGAAAGGGCTATAATCAGCAGATCTCTCCCCCCCCCCCCCGAGAAGGCCCTGATTTGCGCTGGCAGCCTGCCTTCAGCCAAACACTAGTCAATATTTTCCCCTAGAGGACCCAAAAAGTTATGTGCCATAATGTGCTGTTGCTCAAAGAACAATGTAGTGGAAAATGGAGCTGCGGAAAAGAAAGTTTGACCATGTGTATTAACCCACACTCTGTCCTTCTAAAAATAGAAATATTGATATTTATAGATTGTACATTTTGGCAAAGCTCAACTTTTTCAGGTGTCCTTGGATTCATTCATTGAAAAGTAAGGAATAATGAAGTAGCAGATACAGATGTGGGAGGAATTTCCTGTAAAATCAAGGGTAACACTATATATAATATCAGACAGACAATACAGGACATTAAGAGATGTGCAGATAGTAACAACTTGATATTCTTTGCATGTGCCTACAAAGCAGATAATGATGGATACCTGTTGGGCTAAACACTAGCCATGCATACACAAACTCTGAACTGGAAAAGAACTTTCCCCCAAAATAAGACATTCTCTGAAAATAAGACCTAGTAGAGGTTTTGCTGAATTGCTAAATATAAGACCTCCCCTGAAAGTAAGACCTAGCAAAGTTTTTGTATATAAATATATATACAGTGTATAACAAATGTTCATTTTTTTGTTCAATAATAAATGTGAATTCTTCTTCATGGAAAAATAAGACATCCTCTGAAAATAAGACCTAGCACATCTTTGGGAGCAAAAATTAATATAAGACACTGTCTTATTTTCGGGGAAACATGGTATGGATCTTGAACCTGCCTAATTATGATTCTTTGCTAGTGTCACAAGGTCAGTTTAGGCATCTGAATGATATATATATATATATATATATATAGCACTTGGGATAGTTCAGACTGGCATCCTTACATCCAGGAGGTTATACAGTGCACCCTGGCCTTATGTGGGGAAACCGTTCTGGACCCCCCCTCCCCCCGCATAAGACAAATACCATGCATTGAAAACAATGGGCAGTGCACATGGTGGGGTGTGGCATGCACACCATAGGCGCACACTCTATTGCCTGTTCCATCGCACAGCTTTCAGCATAAGCTGAAAGCCACGTCTAGCGCACCTACATATGGCACTGGCATACTGTATATAGAAAATAATATCCAGTTGACAATTGATGGTCACAAGAACCTCTGGTTCATAATCTTATTCTACTCCTGGATGTAGCTGGACTGAAGCATTTTCTTTGACCAGCAGTTGCAAAAAGGCAACAAGATTTTGACATCTAGGAAAGCAGGGCCAGCCTTGCCATCAGGCAGATTGAAACAATTGGCTCTGGTGACAAATTACTCTAAACCCTTTCCATTGGAGAACATTGCTATTTATTCCAGGCAATTGTGAGGTGTGGTGAAGGATGTTGTTTTATAACCAATGCTGTTAGAAAATTCAGATTGACAAAAGATTCAGCTACCAGTTGGAAGGGTACATCTTATTCTTTGCCTCAGATAGCAAAATATCTTGTGCTTGATACATAACAAGATAAAACTACGTATGATAATTAATCTCAAGAACAAGAGTTCTCCTTTTTCTTGAGGATGTAACACAGGTTATCATTGATCCACAGTTGGGTCGCCTACATTTTTAAAAGAATAACTACAGTTGTCAAGTGCTTTCCTTTGTATGGGGGCACTTGAAGTGAGGGGAGTGGTTTAAATCTGTCTCTGGCCACCCAACCACCAATCCATCACCTTTTCAGAGCAGCTATTTGCCTTGTGCAGCACAATATCATGTGGACAATTTCTCTCATTGTGAATACTAATCATGAGCCATCTCCTTAGAGGAAAAGAGTTACTTTTTTCCAAATTCATCATAATTTTCTGTATTGCCAACACCGTTCTCACCTTCACATGCTGGGTGTTGATGAAGTTATTACAGATATAGCATGGGTACCAGCTCATCCACAGTGTGGACTTCTAAGAAAAGGTTGACATCAGTCTCCCATTATAATTATATCGATCTATTTTGTTTGTCACTATTTGCCAATGTCTGAAGTGTTGACAGGGAAGTGCTAAATTTGTACTAAAAATATGCCACCTGGACAGCAAGTTAAACTGATAACACAAGCAAGTCATGCAGAGAATTTCTTTTTCATTTGCGGTCATATCAAAGACAAAGAAGTTATCTTGACAGTACATCATCTACTGGCATGGTAGCTATAGATCTAAATGCTGTGATAATTAGCAAGTTTATGAGAAAGTAATGGTCCATTATTCTCAATTGATTTGCTTGGAATTAGCCATGACTTTATGAAGTGAAACTTTGTATGCTTATAACTGTGATTATTTCAACTCACCTGAACTCTGTTGTCTCCATTTACCAAGGATATTTGTGACTAATGAAGAACTGCAAATCTTTGGTGTATATTTTATTACATCCAAGACATCTTAACAAAAGAGATTTTAAAAGGTAATCAACACTGGGATTAGATAAACTACTATAAAATAAAAATCTGATAAGCATGTTGCAGGAAAGTAAGGAAAGACATTGGATTTGATGATCCAGGCTAGATCATTTTCTCTTGAGCTTTATCTATCTCACTGTCAAAAGAAGAACATGGAAAAAAATTAACACTTATATTATTCCTTCAAGATACCTCAAGATAAATCAAGTAGCACTATCAGACATTATAAATCTCATATTAGTTGGGCATATTATTTGGTCACACTATAGGCACCTAAGATGATCCCAGTTTGCCTCCAGAAGTACCACATTCCTTTTCCCTCAGTACATCTGTTGAAAAGGTGCATTATAATTATTTCTTCTGTCTAGTCATGATGACAACAGACATTCAGTCCCCCAATGAAACATTAGATTTATCTCAACAAACTTTCAATTATGACATTGCAACAAATGAAACCCATCATGTTGATGATCTCCCAAGATAATTCACAGTCAGTCATAAGAGATGCTCCTTATAACTAGATGCAAAACTAAGAACCAAGGATGCCTGCACAACCCTGAAAGTCTTCACATAAGATTGATGCCAGAACGAAGAATTGTCTCTCCTTCCTTCCTTCAACGTTTTTTTTTTTAATTGAAACTTTTAAGTGCAATAAAATGAAGTTATAAAAGGAGCTGTGCTTTTGATTGGATTAACCTCTCAAATTCATTTGTCACAATGTAAAGGAATCCTTGTTTGTTAGGGTTTTTTTTTCCTGGAAGCAATGTAGGTACAACACTTAACCAGGATAGAAGTCAATATTTATACTGATAAGATATCCAGATTATGTTAAGTGAACAGCCTCACCTATCCTAAACACATTATAAAGAAATGTTGTAACAAAATGAATTGGACTTAATTTCTGGCAATGCGCTGAGGGAATTATGGCAAAATATTCCAAGTACATATTAAATTATAATTGCTTTTTCAGAACTTAAAACCAGTGAATGTTGAAGAGAAAAATTTTGAGTGGTTACTATCTCTTCACAATAAGCAGAAAGCTTAAATTTTGATTAATGACAAACTGACTGTCCCATTTGAAATTCACAAAGGTACATGGCAAGGATGCCTCTTATATCTGGTATTATTCAAACTGTCATTAGAAATCCTGAATAGGGTAATTAGAGCATGACATTGGGGTAAAGATTAAAGGTAATTGCTCCAAGTTACATGCTTACATAGATGGCCTAGTAATGAAAGGTCAGGATGAACCTTAAAATAGATTAAAAACAACAAAATATTTAAGAGTAGAGATTACAAAAAAGACCTCTAATCTTTTTGATAACAACTACTTACAATCCTCCCATGCCTTGGCTCCTGGACTTAAGGAGGAGGAATGGCCCTGTTTCCCTCCTTTCCAACATCTGCCAGTGAAGACCGGCTTAGAGAGTGTTTGTTTGCCCTCCTTCTACCTGGGCTCCTCCCATGCCTTGGCTCCTGGATTTAAGGAGGAGGAGTGGCCCTCTTTCTCTCCTTTCCAACATTTGCCAGTGAAGACTGGCTGAGAGAGTGTTTGTTTGTCCTCCTTCTACTTGGGTACCTCCCATGCCTTGGCTCCTGGACTTAAGAAAGAGGAGTGGCCCTCTTTCCCTCCTTTCCAACATCTTCCAGTGAAGACGGCTGAGAGAGTGTTTGTTTGCCCTCCTTCTACCTGGGCTCCTCCCATGCCTTGGCTCCTGGACTTAAGGAGGAGGAGTGGCCCTCTTTCCATCCTTTTCAACATCTTCCAGTGAAGACCGGCTGAGACAGTGTTCGTTTGCCCTCCTTCTACCTGAGCTTCTCCCATGGCTTTGCTCCTGGACTTAAGGAGGAGGAGTGGCCCTCTTTCCATCCTTTCCAACATCTTCCAGTGAAGACTGGCTGAGACAGTGTTCGTTTGCCCTCCTTCTACCTGGGCTTCTCCCATGCCTTTGCTCCTGGACTTAAGGAGGAGTTTTGTCTCCCCCCCCCCCTTTTTTTTTAGATTGTGTTTATTTCACATTGTTTCTAGGATTGGGATGGGGAGTTGAGAATGGGGATTATTTTCTTTTTACTTGTTTTGGTATGTTAATTGTCATGTATTTTGCTTTGTTAATTTTATTTTTTGGTTATTTTTTGTTATAATTACTATGTATTTTGTTGTTGTTGCTATAACTGCTATGTATTTTTGCTTTGTTAATTGTTATGTATTTTGCTTTGCTAATTTTACTGTTAGTTAAGTTACTATGTATTTTGTTGCTATAATTGTTATGTATTTTGCTAGTTATTATTGTTAATTGCTATCTGATTTTATTGTTATTGCTTAATACATTGCCATTTGTTTTTTTAATTCATGTATATTGTTATTGTGTGTATAATCCCCTTTGTTGTAATCTGCCCTGAATGCTTGCTCAGAGGGGCGGGCTAGAAATAAATATTATTATTATTATTATTATTATTATTATTATTATTATTATCAGAAGAAATACAGAATGATTTTTTTAAAAAAATGGAAAAAAAATTATACTTTCCTTACTTGGCAGAATTTCAGTTATCCAAAAGAATGCCTTACCAAAGTTATTATTTTTATTTTGAGTGATCCTTATACTAAACAACAGTGTTCTCTTTAAAGAAATGAAACAAAAATATCTCAAATTGTATATGGTTGAGGAATTTTTTTTAATCATGCAAAATTCAAAAGGAGGAGGTGGTCTTGAGTTTCCTAATTAAAAATGCATAATTAAGCATGTTGTTTTGACTGATTAAAATATTGGGTTAACTTTAAAAGGAATAGGGAATTATCCTGAGAGGGTTTTGATTGAAATTTCTGCTGGCATGCTTATTTATGTTTCTTGTCCTTGTGTGCCTTTAAGTCATTTCTGATTTATGGTGACCAAATGGTGATAATGGTTTCAGAGGAGGTTTGCTATTGCCTGAGGCTGAGAGTGTTTGGCTCGCCCAAGGTCACCCAGTGGGTTTCATGACAGAGCGGGGAATTGAATCCTGGTTACCTGAGTCATAGTCATAGTCCCAACATTCAAACCATTATGCCACACTGGCTTTTATTTAATATCCAACAAGCTAAATGTCAATAGAGTGTTCAATTATCATTATGTAAGATGGGGCTAATTAAGAAAAATACAAGCCGAGATCATGCAAAAAAAAAAAAAATCCTTTATGGGTATCACCATATTTGCATTATATAAAAGAGAAAAAGCTAAAGAATCAACCTATAAAGAAATACTGTGTATGGATGGAAATAAAATCAGATTGATAATTAGACGAACAAGGGGTAATGTTTTTTTTTATTTATTTATAAGAACGGTACAAAAAAAGATATAAAGTTTAAAGATATAAAACAGATTTTAAACTACAGGGATTTGAAGCCTAAAAATATAAAATACATTTTAAACTACAGGGATTTGAAGCCAAGATGTCCAAGATGTCTAACTTTAATGAGAGCATGTGTTTGGAGAATAATCATATTATTGGTACAATGTACAAACTGCTGTTGAATATTAATATGGAAGAAGATCTTATTAGGAAAGATATGATTTATTAGGCCCAGAACATTGGTCACCCGATATTATTGGGAAAATGTGAAAGTGCATGGTCTAAGGGTATAAAGTTTACCTTGACTTACAGGTTAAAAGAAAACTGATACAAAATGTTTTATAGAGGGTACCTAATTCCAACTAAGCTAACTATGATGCATAAAATGTCAACGTAATAAATGCTGGAAGTGCACAGTAAGTGTATGGATTTTTTTTCCATGCCTGGTGGTCTTGTAAAAAAGTAAAGGTTTTCTAGACCCAAATAAACAATTTAATGTCAGGAATTTTGAAGCTCAAACTTAAACCAAATCCAAAATTTTACTTTTGATTGATGGACACACCAAAATCATGAAAGAATGGTACTATATATGTTTTCAGCTGCTGGGCTCCCATTTGTGCAAAACTGGAAAGTTTCAAACATCCCATCTACTTTCCAGATGAGAAGCCATAATATCCACAATGGAACAGGCAGAATAGGAAACTTATCTTGTTCCACATTCATCACTGCTACAACTGATTGGATTCAAATGATAACACAGGAAAACTGCATAAGTTCTGGCATTTTCACACTGATATGCATCAATACTGGCAAAAAATGGTTTCAGCTCTTCAGTATACAGACAACTGGCTTCTTAAACTATTTGATTTAATGAAATGGACAAACTGATCAGCGTATTAAGACAAGGAACACACACACACCATAACCTTTACTGCTTTTTAATTACTTAATTTATATTACCTTATTTAAGATCATTGTGGGATTAGAATCTAGAAAATGTAAAATCAACTATGGGGCTGTGCAGATTGCCCCAAGAGACCGCTGGCAGCCGCCTTCATCTTCGCCAAATCAGGGCCATTGCAACCACACGCCATGGCCCCAATCTGGCTCCTTTTTGCACCCTGGAAAGGCCACTGTAGCTGCTGTGTCACAGCTATACAGTGCTCCTTTGGCACTGCATCACCTAAACGCGGCAACAGAGGAGCGCTGTGATGCCATGCATCATGTAGTATAGCGCACAGTCACGCCCCCATGGGGGTGGAGTTTGGTCATGCATTGTATGGACACCTGGAATCTTCTTCCCGCTCAACTACAGACCACCACCTCCTTGGCCAGTTTTAAGGCTGAGTTGAAGATGGCCTTATTTAGGGAAGAATTCCAAATCACCACCTGATTAGCTGATTATTAATGTATTATAATTTGTTTTTTTTTTCATTGTATACTAGTTTGAATCATTTTAAGAAATGTTCTTAATTTTATAACTTTCATTATTTTTAGATTGTATGCTGTTTGGCAAGTTTTACTTTTACTTTTATTGTTGTTTACTATGTAAAGTGCTGTGCAAACTGCAGTGCAATAATAATCATCATCATCATCATCAGGTTTACTCAATTGGAGAACTGGGATTGTACAGGTTTAAATTGATAGATATGGACATTCAGTATATAGGAATAGCAATAGCAAGAACATTTCTGTACCACTTATTAATGCACTTAAGCAGTCCCACTTAAGCTATTTACAATGTGTAAGCTACTTGCCCCCACCAATCTGGGTACTCATTTTAGCAACCTCGGAAGGATGTAAACCTGAGTTGAGCTTGAGCCCTTTTCTGGTATTGAACTCGCAACCTTATGGTTTGTGAGTGAATGGCTGCATTACTGGCATTCAACCACTGTTTCAGCAGGGCTCCTAGTATATAGGCAGAGGTTTAAAAGAGCTGTTGGAAACTGAGTTATTTAATACCAGTTCTCTGAAGGTAGGAAGTACCTTTTGAAATACAATTGTTCATTTGCAGATTACATAGAACTAAAATTTTAGTTATGAAATCAATAAAAATAATAGTTACAAATATAATTCTTGTGACCACTAGGAACATCTGGGGTGGGGAGAATCAATTTAATTAATGTGGGGAATTGACTTTTTTGTTGCTCTTTTCCTGAAATATGGGGCAGTGACAACACGTAAAACTACATGCAAAAGATATAGTCTTACAGTACTTGTTCCTGCACATCTTTAGTCTCAGACAGGGGTCAAATTCACATTTGGAATCCAGCATAAGAAACATCTTTTTTGATTTGCAAATAGACACTACATTTCTTTGACTTTGAAGATCTACCAGTGACCACATAGCCAAAGGGCGAGGTGCCAGCCTTCAGATAGCCTTCCCTACCATCTGAACTAAAACCAGAAACAGAAAATGCAGGCCTATGGCTAACATCTTCAATATTTTTTCTCCTGTTGGCCTGATAAAGAAGCCAATGTGTCTTTGAAAGCTTGTAATATGTATCTGTGCATTTTTGTTGACCCAATAACAGTATCATTGTTTGGATGTTACTGGATTTACTATATGGCCAACACGGTTACTCCTAGGTGTTTGTTTTTTTTGTTTGTTTGCTTGGGTTTTTTTTGTTTTTTTGTTTTTTGCATTTATTCAGTGATTCAAGGCTTTCATGGCTTCTTTGTCATAAATAAGAGAGAGAGGTCAACACTGATTTCATTATCATAAACTCTGGAAGACCTTACCCAGTGGCTCTATGTAAATGTTCAAATCAAGGGGACACTACTTGAGCTTACATGAGGCCCATAAATTAGAGCCATAAGGCCAAACAGTAGTCTTACAACAACATTTTCCAAGAATTTTCAGCCAAAGAAAAGTGGAATCATTGCTAAAACAGAGTATCCAAATTCCATATTAGCAAAATGAACCAGGGAGATACCATAGCAACTGTCATTGAATGTCACTGGGCTCTCTGACACTGTCAGCAGGGACATGCATCTTCTGCCCAACTGCTATCATAGGTCATTTGTAAAGGTGACTGAAACTGTTTCTGTTCCAGAAATTACAGGCTAAGAAAGCCAGGCAGGTTCCTTTGTCCTTCAAATGGAACTATTATTTTTACTTCATCCGGAAGATTCACAATTTGTTGTTTATTTACTGCTCCTTGCCATCATAGCTAGATCCAAATTTTTTTGCAGGGAATAAATAAATAAATAAATAAATAGATAGCTACTTTGTGTCCTCTCATGCTCAGTGTTAATCTAACAACTCATGATATCTGTCATGTTTCTGTTACATGAATTTAATTCAGGGCTTGTCCAATTTGCATCAAATGGCAAGCTTTCTGAAATCAAAGTGCAAAGTATTCATGGACATGAATGGAATCAGTTTTGAAGTAACATTTTCAGTGAATGGAAATATTATTTTGAAAATGTAACGTGTTTGTTTCAGATATGTCTACAGAGCAAATGCAGTTGATTTATTAGATGGCTTCCCTGTTCTTAAAATAGAAATGGAGCCCTGGAATTCAAGCAGTAGAGTCAGGCTCAGATAAACATTTCCTATAAGGTACAGTCTATCCTATTGTTATATGCATATTCTGTTCCCCTCTTCAGTTTTATTTCTGCAAAAGGAATTATTTGTGTAGCCTAATTCTATTCAATCCTGGAGAGATTTAGGATGAATGTATGAGTAGATGGAGCTTTATTATTAATTCACCATGCCTCAGTTTGCCGTTGAGATTTCATTTTGTTTTTACAAGGTGTAGGTATGGCCAGTACCTTTACAGAGGAATGTATTTTATCTCATCCTCCAGCATACATGGTCTCATTGATGATGCACATGCATGCTGCAATGGGATCATCCAGATGGGGTCATAATTGGTGATTGCTGTAGTGTTTGTAGCTGTAAGTCCTGGACTGTTCAGTGGCAAGTGCCAGCCCTTGCAGCAATATTTTATATCCCCTAGAGGGTGTTTCACCCTCTTAATCTCAGGATATATCAGAAAAAAAAGTCTTGTGTGTTTCAGTTCTTGAAGTTCACACCAGGTTCCTTGCTGCTGCAGAAGAGAAGGGAGGGGGTGAAACTGGCAGCATGGATGTTCTTTTGAAGTTTACATAAAGAACTACTATCCCTTTTAAAAAGAAGGTGCAATAACCACACCAGGTCTCACAAGATCCAGAGGCAATGAAGAGATTTAAATAATGATTGGCCAAGTTGCTTACAGTGTCATAAAATGTGATTGATGATTGGCCAAGTCATCCATGATGCCATTCTCTTCCCTCCCTGCCACGTTTTACAGGAATTCAAACAGATGTTGCAGGGGCAGCACCAAACAGTTTTAAGTTAGTAGCTCTGTTGAGAGAGATCAGGCCTCTTTTGAACTAGAATTGCCTAATAGTGATCTTTTTATTATAAGGAGAACAGCACAAATGTTGAGGCTTACAGTGTCTCCTGGCAAGGATGGTTTCCCAAGTGGTGGAGAGCATTTGTAGGACTGGATCTTCAGTGATGGTAATACACACTAGGTTGTGATATCCTAGTTTTAAAGATGGCAAAGGTCACATCCTTCCCTTTGCCTATAGAAGGCTCTTTGTTCCTCAGATCTCTGTCAAGGATTGCAGGGAAAAGCTGTTAATTGGAATTCCTGCAGCTGTCTGGTATTGAAAGAAATCCAGAGAATGTTCTGCAAAGACTTTTTACTTAAAGTTAATGGATCTCTTATCACTGAGTAGTTCCTCTCATTCCTTTCTACTTTGCAATCCTCTCTATTGAACACCAAAGTACACTTCCCACCCCTCATGAATCCTCTGCACTTATATAGAGATGGATGTGCTCTCTCTGTCATCTTCCCTACCCATCTTCCCCAGTTTTATTGAGCTGAATAGATGACTGCCTCAGCAATGCCCCAGTTTCTTCTTGCAGCCAGTAACTTTAGGATTGGCAGCTCAGACTAGATGCTACACCTCATTTTCAAGCATGGAGGTTGAAGACACAGTCTCTGGGCTCACTACACATAGTTTGAGCTTTATCTTATGTAAAGAAAGCATGAGTTCTGACCCAGAAAATTTCTGGTAATGGAACAGCTCAAGTCCATATGCTCAGATCCCCTGTGACTAACATATGACTAGCACTGACTCACTCAAGTGGCAGTCACTCTTTGTAAATTATAATTTCTGGCCATATTTTGGCTTCAGGGTGACTAGATTTCTTAAGGAGGACAAAGTACGGCAAAAGTTTTCAAGAAAAAATGTAGGATGTTCCAAAATAAAAGCTAAAAACACTTACATAAATGTAAATTCATGCTTCTTAGTCATGCTTAAAATGGAGGTCATTTTGGAATTCCTCCTGGATAGAAGATTGAAAAGCAGGGCATGTCCAGGAAAAGGAGGACACCTGGTTATCCTGATTGGCTTGAGCTGAGGAGGCTACACACAGTAGAGCCGGTCCGCCGCCTTTCGGATCCCGGGGTTTTCGCAACCCAGGGGATTCGTAAGGCGGGGGACCACTGTACAAGTCACATTTAAAGGAGCTATCCAAGGTGCTGAACTTACTTTGGTCAACCCACTGATGTAGTAGACACAAGCCATCCTAATTTTTACAATGCAGATAAAGCTGCGGATCACTGTTTTCAATAATTACTTATTTCTCTCAGGAAGCTAAAGCTGGTTAAATCAAGTCTAGGCAGCCTGTGAACTGAGAGGTAATCCACCTAAATCTTGAGGGTTTTGTTTGTTTGTTTGTTTGTTTTTTAGAGTACCTCTGAAATCTTTCATTTCAAGTTTGTGCACGATTGACCTGTCACTTTTCCAGCAGTCCACCAGATGGGAAGGAAGGAGAGAGAGAGAAAAGAGGATGGAGGAAGAAAGAAAGAGAAGGGTGACGTCTCAACATACTCTACCACTGGCTTCTGGCTTCTGTCTAATTGTTTCTGAGGAAATGCAGCACATGATACTTTGCCCATTCCTGGTCTAAATGAGAAGTATGACAGGGCATTTCATGATAGACCACAGAGATCTGCAGCCCACCAGTCCACAATTGGACCTATTTGCAAACAATATCCACATTTTGCACATAAAGTGTAAAGTAGTTCTTAACTCCTAAACTCTTATAAGTGTCATTCGAATCATATTTATTTAAAGCATCAAGGGGAAAAACTGTGTAAAAGCCTCAGCTGTTAATTGCATCTAATTTTAAAGTACTTTTCATCAGCTTGTGCATGTAGGTCTCTGCAGATTTTGTTCTCATTAACATGGCCCCAGGGGAATCACTTTTTGAGTAAAATGTGCTAGGAGATTCTAGCATACTTGAGATTAATCTACTTTTTTTTAAAAAAAAAGAGGGGGAGAGATTCTTAATAGGGATGCACACTTAAACAGGGATACATATGCTTGCAATAACAATTGTAGCACTTTCTAAAAATGTGTAAAGAGAAAATATTGAGCTGAATGTACTCTTCAAAGTTTGTAAATTGGAAAGCATTAACTAAATATAAATCTGCCTCAAAATTGACTTCATTTTGCAACCTAATTTTGGAGGTGTCACATTTCATTAAAAACAGCAAAGGGAGATAGAACATAAATTTCTCCAGTTCCTCATAGTCTTATAATACGTCCTTAGGGTGGAACTATATAATCAGCTAGTGGCTCATCCAGACTGATTGAGAAGACCCAGGTTTTGTTCTTGTTCTTTCTGATTTTATACTGTGTCCAAATAAACCTCCTTGGGGAACTGGAATAATGTATATGGATCTCCAAACAAAATTAGAAAGAATAGGAACAAAATCTGTGACTTTCTAGTCTTTTTAATCCATCTGGATGTGCCTGAAGATTCCCATCTAAGAACTTACATCTCTGCTGAATAGTTGCAAGATATACACAAACATGCACACTGCATCTGTAAACACACAATTTGAAACAGAAGGGCAGTGAGTACAAATGGCTCATTAACTATTAAGTTTCCCTTGAAAATGCTCTTCGCTACCCACCCTCAGCTGCTTTCACCCAGCCAGGCCTTTATGTTTTTTTGCTATACTGCAAGGGTTATAAGCAGGAAAATAATAGGTATAGGATGGAAGAACCATTTCCCTCTCCTTTTCATAAGAATCTGAGTCACGCTATTGCCAATTCTAGCCTAATATTGCTGACATTGACTGGCCACAGCTGTGCAGGTTTTTCAATATGGATGGTATTTATTTATTTATTTATTTATTGCTTATTTTCTTTTCCTCACATGGAAGAATGACTGATTTCAAATATTTTAGTATTCCCACTCCCACCACGAGTGCAGTTGCAAAAATGCTTATGAATTTCCTAGCATTTGCTCCCATCCCACCCCATTTTTGGACGTTACCACGAAAAACCTTTACAAAATTCCAACAGTTATGCACAGAAAGTCTCCATGTTTTTGCATTAGGAAAATTTTGGTAATGGAGAGGCAAAACGTGTGAATTGGAACTGCAACAGGGGAACCATGAAGAGTAGCCTGTGCACTGGGAATTCAATCAAGGTAAAACAATATTTTTTTAAAAAAAATCTTCTTCTTAAATTTGGACTGAATTCACATGTTTTACCTCAACACATACCAAAATGTTCCTGATGCAAAAACATGGAGACGTTTGTTCTCTGCCTGAATGTAATGAAATAAAAAATAAAAATAAAAATCCTGCAATTAAACTAATTAAATATTCCCACAGCAATTACTAAAAACCATAGCCATAAATTATTACATTGTAAGAGTTTTTATTGGTAAAAAAAAGGACTCCATAAACAGTTTCCAGTCTTTCAAAAACATTTAAACTGGTTTATCCTTTTTTAAACCATGTTATTATAGCCATTTGGGCAAACTCAGCAATTTTAACCATCCATTTTTCTATCTTCAGTGATTCATTCCATTTCCAAGACTGAGAAAACAATATTTTTGTTCTTGTTGTCTCATGTCAAAGAAGTAACCCTCCAGTTCTTTCTCCATAGTGCCTAACAAAATATTTCTGGTGACATTTCAAAATTGGCACTTAAACTGTTTTGTATTAACATATGAAATTTAAATCAGTAACTTTTCACCTTCTTATATGTCCACCACATATGAAAAAAGAGCCCTCATTCTCTACATCCCCCACATTAGTTTGAAACATTCTGAAGCTGCATCCACATTGCAGAAATAATCCATCTTGCCACTGCTTTAACTGCCCTGGCTCAGTTCTAGGGAATCCTGTGAAATGTAGTTGTGGCACCGGAGCTCTCTGGCAGAGAAGGCTAAATGCCCCACAAAACTACAATTCCCAGAATTCCATAGCATTGAGCCATGATAGTTAAAGTGGTGTCAAACTGGACTATTTCTGTTGAGCAGATGCAGCATAAGACATTTTTGACAATTTTCTTACTTTTATTTTATTTTATTTTATTTGGTGTAAACATTTGTGAGTGACATTTTATATCTTTGGACTACATTTTTCCCATACTTCCACATGAATGCTATTCCCAAAATGTTGGGCCTATCTTATCATATACTCTTTTACAGGGTCATCTTCCTTCTCTAATTTCAAAAGCCATTTATATACTTTTATATGTACATGCTCATCGTTTTTGCAGAACTCTAAATAAAACTCATCTTCTCTCATCTCTATGGTTTTCTTTTTCTTGTCTTGATTAAATCTATCTTTAAGTTGCATATAAGCAAGACAATTAAGATCTCTGCCTTTGTCAAGAATCATCTCTCTTGATTTAAACCTCCAGGTGTTTCGTTCAAGATACTCCCCCCCCCAAAAAAAAACCCCCCCAAACCCACCATAAACCATCTCCAATTTTTGACACATTCTTTCTTTAAAGAGGCTTTTGGTGGTGAGGTCACTAAAAATATCTTAGAAGAAGGTCTCTCTTTACACTTATACCAAACTCATATAAGAGCCTTTATAATACAAATATATATATATATATATATATATATTTAAATTCAGCATGTATCTTGACTGTGGCTATATCTTCACTGCAGAAATAATCCAGTTTGGTACCACTTTGACTATCATGGCTCAGTGCTATGGAATCATAGAAATTGTACTTGTGGCACCAGAAATCTGATAGAGAAGCTAAATGTTTCACAAAACAAAGATTCCCAGAATTCCATAGCATCGAACCATTACAATTAATGTGGTGTTAAACTGGATCATTCCTGTAGTGTGGATACAGCTTGTATCATACCAAAGTTAACCATGCCTCACAATTCTATATACAAGTCAATTTATGAAAACATAACTCCATACAGGATTCCAGCCAATATTTATAGTTACAAGTTGTAAATTGTAACCCTGTATTGCAACTTGTAACTTGTAACCCAGTCCCTCTTAAGGTACTCAGGACTTACTTCAATGCTTTTGACACTGAATGATTCTAGGAGATATGTTAAGATCTTTATAAGTCCATTTGATCCAGGATTTGCAAGAGGTAATTATGACTGCAATAAAATATGCCTTGTGTGATATGAATATTTTGCTGTTATCTTCTTTTTTTTTTAACAATGGGATGTGACTGGATTCAAAGATTTTTATCACATCTCCCAAGACTATTTGTGAAGCCAATCTAGCTTCTTAACTCTACACATTTGCAAGAGTTGTTGTACATTTAGAAAACAAAAATGCAAATCCAAAAATTCATTTTAAAATGAAATAATAGTCATTGATATGTCAGTGAGAAAATAGTATATTAAAATATGACCAAAAATACATGTTATAATTAATTTAAACATTGCACAGATACCTTTATGAGAAGAAAAAAACAAAACCAAACCCAGTCTTGCAACTCCATATGATCGAAGGACAGAATGAGACTGCTGGTCAGATTTGGGGAGAAGCAACCCAATATGTTGATTTTAGATTTTAAAAAATCATAATGCCACAAAATTGAGGTAGATTCTCCCATTTAGGAGGGGACCGGATATTGAAAAAATCCTCTGAATTTCCACAGGGGAAATGTCCAAGTCCTCACGGCAAGGTTTTGAAGCGTTTTAAAACAAAAGGCTAGACTATTGTAAGTTTTCACAGAGCAGTTCTACAATGGGACTGGTGGAGTTGGAAAAGGAAGCCAAAAACAAAGATTTTGTTATATCCAATTTCTTGATGGATCCAGTTCAGTAGAACGGGGGTGTGAGAGCATCTTAGCATTTTCCCTCTTCGGCTTCCGTCTGCTTCCACTCGTTCCTGAAATTGCTTTCATACACTTCTAATGAAACATACAAGTGATACCTAGGGCTCCTTCCCTAGTAGTATGCTGGGAAAATGGAAAGATCCATGTCTCTTAGACCTCTCCCCTCCCCCACACTCACAAATAAAAAGAGATGATTGCACCTCTAGACCTGGTGGATTTCCAGCATACTGTACATAAGATGAGGGCTGCAAGATGGTTTCTTAGGACTCTTTCACACTGGAGGAATTTCTCCCAAGTTCGAATGCAGCCAATGCAAATTCACGTGAATTCACTTGTTTAGCGAATTTACGTGAATCCCCATTGCATTCGGAAGGCGTTTGGAATGACCTCCCATTACCCGAAAATGATCCCTCCTTGCCCGAAATTGCGTGAGAAGCTTTAATTTGCAATAACGTGAAACCTATGATTGTGTTCAGAATGACTTCCCTTTGGCCTGAAATTGCGTGCGAAGCTTTAATTCGCAATAACGTGAAACCCCATGATTGCGTTTGGATTGCCCTTGGATTATACTTCCAATTTCCCACGTCTGAAAGAGTCCTGAGACTGGTTCTCCCTCTCTCAGATGCAGATCCAATGCATCCTAAGGTCACTGGGATGTCTCCCCAGGGCTCACAGAACTACAGCATCAGAGGTTGTGTGTCTCAGTTCATAGTGGCCTTTGTAGAAGGCAATCAATTTTCTATTTTGGTAGCAAAGTGGTAAAGTGTGTAGAAGCTGTCTTACCACACTCATAAGTCAGTTTTCTGGAAATTGGCATATCTGAACTGCTGCTTGAGATCATGAAAGAAACAGGTGCTATGTTATAAAGAAGAAACTCTGAAGTGACTACAGCATGCCTATGATTATGATTGTCTCTCTGTGTTGTCAATTTTAGTTCTAGGATACTAACAGAGGCTGGAGGGAGAGTCGTTTTAATGACTACTTTCCCCAGTATTATGCATGCATGGCTCAGATGAATGTAGACTACAGTAATTAAAGATATGAAATTATGAAATTACAGACACAAAAGAATTAAAAAGGGTTTCTTAAACAAAAGATTGAGCCAAACATTGTGTAGGGATTGGAGCTAGTCAGGTAGCAATTAATCTCCAATTTGAGCAAAATGTTTTGGCTGGCACTAAACAATCTCGCACTCACCACTGAATGGAGTCAATGTGAAAGCAGCAGCAAAGTGTTGGCAAGGCTATTGCATATGTAAATATTGGCAGATATTTAAAGAGGTGTAGTTATCTGGATTGCTGTCCTTTATTTTCCTGACAGAGGCAGGCTGAATACAAGAAATGCTTCCACCAGTGGCTCTGTTGCAGTGGTGAGCAAAGTGTGATCCTATAACCACATACATCCACTTCTGCTATTTTCAGAGCCTCCCTTCATTCAGAAAGGGTGAACTGGCTTTTCTAGATACCTCAAGGAACAATGCTTCTGTTGTTAGGTGCCCCCAAGTCAACCTAGAATCATAGAATCAAACTTAGACTTATGATGACCCTGTGAATGAGACATCAACAAGACTTCCTGTCCTATATCTCTCTGCTCAGGTCCTGTAGGCTCAGGCTTTCCCTGTAGGCTCAGGCTCTCAGGACTACATGTGGCTGTGTTTGCTAAAGGTACTGCCTCGGCATTTTGCTGTATATATTTTGCCAAGGACTGTCTTATCAGCTGTGTGAGTGGATGTTGGCAGCTTTCCCAGACACCTTCTCATTATGTGGCCAAAGTACAAGTCTCAATTTGATCACCTTTGCTTCCGAGAAGAACCCTGGTTTGAGCTGTTAAAGAACCCATTAGTTTGTCTTCTTGGCTGGATGATTCTGACTTTAGTGCCCAGTTGTATGTCTTTGCTTTTCAATATATTTTCCAGTTTCTTCATAGCTGTCCTTGCCATTCCTAGTCTTCATATTTCCTGACTGCAGTCTCCATTCTCATCAGTGTTTGATCCTAGATATGGGAATTCTTTAACTATTTCAGTTTCCTCGTTGTCAGTTTCCTCGTTGTCTAGATTGAATTTATTTCTTCCATGGTCATTATTTTTGTTTTCTTTTATGTTCAGCATCAGACCTGCCTTTGCATTTTGACACAAAGCATATTGTATTTATAATGCCCATCACATATTGCCAGAAAACTATGTAAGATTCATAGTGGAATTTCATGAAAAAGCAACAAACTATAAGTTGAAGCTTGATTGTTAGAGGCAAATGGGTTAATTCTACTGGGTCTTTTTCACATGATTTTTGTACTCAAGGGCAAATGCCTGCACCCAAATTCCAAGTGTTGATTAAGACCTCTATTTTCCCATAAAATACATGAAAGGGGCAAAAAATAAGTAATAAGGGGTGAGAATTGCCTCTGCTTCCACAGGGTTCCACTTTTCACCTTTAGTTGGAGATGCACGCAAGTAGTGGGGGGTATAATATAACAATAATAACTTTATTTTTGCATCCTGCCTTTCTGCCTGGGCAATCAAGGTGGCTTACATGGAATAAAACAGATTTAAATAAAACATTATCTGGATAAAAATATAGAAACCCTCCCTTAAAATAATATAATTTAAAAGAGAGAAAAAAATCACCAATTAAAAACAACAACATAATATTAATATTAAAACAGTGATTTTCTGTTAACATTTTTGAATGGAGTGGGGAGAGCTCAGAGTGTGTTGGAATGCTCTATTCGGGAAAGGCCTGCCAGAAGAGATCCGTCTTGACAGCTTTTTAAAAGCTAAGTTTGTTATTTGACAGATCCCATCCGGCAAAGCATTCCATAGGCTGGGAGCGGCAGCGGAAAACGCCCTCTGAGAGGTTGCTGTTAATCTGGTTTTCATAGGCTGCAGTAGATTCCTCCCAGAGGACCTGAGGGTGTGGGGCGGATTGTGTGGAAGGAGGCGATTCCTTCAATAGGTTAGGACCAATTCATGTGGGGCTATAACTACAGAAACTGAATGTTTAACCACTGATTTGTAGCTGCGCAACAAGGCTCATGGCATCTGATATTTTCAAGCATAAGGAAATGAAGAGTGATGTTTTCTCATATCATCATTAATGTTTATATATTATTATAGTAGTTCTGTCCCACAGAGAGGACAATATGCAAAACCTAGGTATTCAGACAGTTATGCTTTATGATCATAGAAGGGATATGCACTAGGAATGTTTTTTTTTTTTTAAAGTTGTAGTTGAGCCATCTTGACACACACAGTCAAGGATACTCCAACCCTTGTACAAGCTCTTACCACCCAGCAAGACTAGGACACCCAACACTTTCTCCCCAGTTGTTGTTGCCCCTTTCCATCCTCAACATTGGCGAGGGAACCAGGGTGCAGCGGGCACCCAGGGCTCCTGCTGCACCCCGTTTTGAGGCTGTGGGGAAGTGGCAGTTGGCCGCTTCCCTGCGGCCTCTGGAAGTGGAGGGATGGGGCCTCCGAGGCTGCTGGTGCAGCAACCTTGGCCTCATCTCGCCGCTTCCTGAGGCGGCTACAGACCACCCCTTTTGGGCTGTCTGTACTGCCCCCTTGGCTTCCAGAGTAGGTTCAGGCCCAGTACTTTCCTCATTTTGTGCACATTTCCCTGCACAGAACTATTCTTCTTACATAGCCAGCTATGGTGATAATACAGCAAACAGCAAACAGACAAGGAGAGAGTGATTGATCCAAACAACCCACCTAGTTCTATTAATTTTTCAGGATCCAAGGAAATGGAAATATTTATCAGTTTTAAATTTTGCACATTTACAGAATGGAAAAAAATTGGTCTGACTCATGAACAAAATTCTCTCTGGGAGCTAAATAAATAAATACATACATATAGATATCTTGAAGGGGTTCTTGAAACCCTTATTTCTTTGCCATGCAAAGATGACACAAGAAAGAATTTATATCAGAACCATACCTTCATTTTTAAACAAAACATTTAAAAAGAAGTCCAGTGGTATCTGAAGTCTCTTCTTAAAAACACAGCTTAACATACATTTTTGTACAAATAAATAAATAAATATACCAGACTAATACATCTACTTTTTTTCCAAAATTCATTTCTAAAGCAGATGAAGGATGCAACAATAATAATAATAATAATAATAATAATAATAATAATAATAATAATAATCTGTTCCATCTGCACTCAGGCAATCGGGGTGGTTTACAACATTAAAATTATACATAACATAACCCCCAACCCTCCCTTCCTTAAAACAGAATTAAACTTTTTACAATTAAAATCTGTTAATAATCAATGAAAATGTACACAATAAAAATAAAAATAAAAAAAAAATCACCTCCATTTCTTTATTATTTGCTTCTCTGCCAAATAAAGGAAATATAATGAAACTAAAAGGGGAAATGAATGACAACCCTTTTACCTCTTATAGGAGAGATGACAACAGTCATTGCACTGAATTGCTTGCCAGATGAATATATATGGTTTTATTCAGAGAGTATCCTATAGGAAGGTGGATCTTGGAGTGTTCCAAAGGAGAAACAAAATGAAAAATCCTCAGTATGAACGATAAAGTATAGGAAATTTAGAGTTTGTCACCACTTTTTAATTGGATATAAAATTATGGGTGGGTGAGACTTTATTTGTTCTATCTGAAACTTGTCAAGCCTGATGCATTGCAGGAATAATACAAGTGAAAATGTATGAAACAATTACAAAAGAGCAAATATGAAGGAGACAATAACAGATGGAAAAATAAAATGAAAGAGGCTGAGAAAAACAGAATGAACAATGAAAGAAAATGAAACCCTAGTCTTTAAAAAAATGAATGAATGAAAATCCCCAGAATTTAGAGGTGGAGTGGGGCATTAATGGCCCCAAATGACACCTCCTGGAGCAAATAGGTGTGTGTCTGGGTATTCCTTTGATTAAAGGTCTTGGACAAAATTGCCACTCTCAGTAATTTCTGTAACTAATGCTCTACAACTTCATCATATACAATCACCACCATATCATATTTAGCTCTTAAATCTGGAGTAACACTCCATACATTTTATGAGTGGGCAATTGTCTGCACATAATAATCCTATAATAAATTTGTTTAGCTTTTGAGGTGCTGCAGATCTCTATATTGTTTCTAAAAGAATTCTAATTCTAAAGACTTCTAAAAGAGAGAGTTAAAGTCCATAAGAGGAAAGTAGATAGGAACTGGCATAGTTAGTTATCAAGTTTCTTCATTCATGCAGATGTTATAATTAGAGCACAGCCATGGAGGGCATATTCTTTAATTCATTACATGGACATTATTTATAGGGCTTACACTGATTTCACTAGACAGGTATGGTAGCATTATGACAAATCTTTCTGGATTAAAGAAGCCATGTCTTTGGCTTTGAGGTGAAATGAAGTTCACACCCATCTTTGGACATATTCGATGAAACCAACGCAAGGGGAAAGGTTGCATAGCATTCATATAATATAAAGTTTCAGGCATCTGTGAATGAAAGTTATTCAGGGCCAGGAGGATCAAATTAAGCTATACTGGGAATTTGGCATACAGTAGATATGCAAGTAGCAACAGCAATCGAACAGGTAGTGACACACCTCTTTCCTGGGATAGTAGGTGGCCTGTTCTTCTCTTCCCCCACTTTGTGCTGGATGCTCTTTCTTTCCCATCAATAGATGGAGCACTTCAGAGAGTTCACCCCAGAAGAGCATATTTGCCTGGTTCAGATGCCCAAGGACAGGAAGATTCTTAGGGGGGTGAGGTTGTCCATGCCATAGGTTTGCTGTTAATCCCCAGTACCCAGAATAGTTATAAACAGTCTTTCAAGAAGTTTGACAGGTTTAGGTCAGTATCTGGGTTTTGTAGCTGTATGGCCCATCCCGATTGATCATTTCCTCCTCTTTTGCATTCACTTGAGGAAGAAGGGTTATGCTCCACAATCCACAATTTTTGGCATTGGGTTTTGAGGCTAAGTTTCATGGTTGTCAGGACAGTACCCGTGATTCCAGGGATAGAAAAGCCTTAGTAGCCTTTATCACCGCAGATTTTCATGGGCCTGAGTGGTCAGTGGCCTTTTATCTCTTCTAGTGTTTAGCAGGTGGCTGTTTCATGTAGCTGCTTTAAGAGCATTTTTCAGAGCCCTGCGAGTTAGTAAAAAGAGATAGGTCTGATAGGACTTAGACTGTTAGCAATTTAACTTTGGAAGGCCATCAGGCTACTGTCAGGGTCTGGGTGCCTCCAAACAGAACAGAGAAATAAGGGATAGGTTATAGTACTTGATCTCTGTGAAAATGTGGTGTTATGCCCTGTACAAGCATTGCAAGCATATATTCAGTTTTTTGCAGGGAGGCCAGGCCCTCCTTTTGGCACACTGATTTCTCACCCCTCATGAAATATCCATTTGGGTCAATTACTTCTAAGGACTTAACTTTCCAGGAGGTAACCTTCAACACACACTCTTTACAAACTGAGGTTGTCTTGAGTGCCTGTGCTATGAACATGCGCCAGCAAGACATTTGTTGCATTGGGCAGCAGAAGTCAGCTACATTCAAGAGTTGTGTCTGTTCTTTGAAGATTTGGGAATGCATCATCTGACATGTTTTTCTTTATTTTCCAGGTGCTCCTTACTGAAATGTTGGGTCCTGAGTTTTGGCCATAGCATGATCTGCTTGGCAATGCAACAGGCCCAAAGCAGTCATTTTGGGAAGCATTTTGGTCTGGATGGAGTTGCCACAGTTGAGTGGCATGGCAGGAGGGATCTGAAATTGTGTGGATTTCTCACATTGATGTTTGAGGAGCATGTGTTCGTAAAGGCAAAGCACTGATTTCTCAGGCTTTGCATGGTTTTGATTTTGATTTTGAAGTTATCATGATCACATGGCTTGGGGTGTCCATTGTTTGGTCAACCATTCTGCCCCATCAAATTTGATGGGATGAGGGGTATCCTAGAAGGCTGGACCTTGCCAATAGACAGGTTAATAGGGAGATTTTGGAACACATTAGGCAAAGGTTTGGGTCATTTTTTTTCTTCACAACTGGAAATTATTTTCTGTTTATTCATTTGTTATATAAAGGTAACTCAGTCTTCTTGGGTGATCTGCAGAAGGGTGGGATGACATCCAGGAGGGTGGTACACCTGGCAAGGCTGCCAGGTGAGTGAGAAAGGACATGGAGCCCCCTTTTTATTTGCCCAGCAGCCGTGGCAATCCTGGCTGGCTGTAGCTACACCTGAGTCCAAATGGACCTCCAGAGGCTGGCACTGGTCCCTCCAGTGGCTGTGGCTGCTCGCGGGCAGTCCCTCCTGTTTGGGCTCTGGTGTGGCTGCAACCATGCTGGAGGCCAAACAGACTTCTCAGCTGAGACAATTCCACCCCCACACCCCCACACCCCCACACCCCCACATCCCCCCCTGCTACCCCCTTGCACTGGTTGACGCCAACTCCAGGTACACCAATGGGTGAGGAAAAGGGACTAAGATGATGCTTGTCCCTTGTCCATGGAGGTAGTGGGAGGAGATCTGTTTAGACCTTGACATCTCATTGTGTTTGAGGGTTAAGATTTGCAACTGCCTCTATGAGGATTTTTTGCCTCATGTGCCAAAATAAATTGGCTGCCTTGGGTACTATGCACATTGACTTGAGTGGGTAGGAATACCATTCGCTACTCTCTCTCAGACAACAAAATGTCTTTGGTTGGTCATGAACACAGATATTCCTTCCCTTTGTTCTACATCTGAGACCCTCTATCTCTTGCTTCATCCTCATGATTACCTGTCCTTTTCCAGCTGTGAAATGGGAGGAGACAATTATGCTAAAATAAAAGATTAAGTTTGGATAGGTGTTACAAAGAGAACCAGTGTGGCTCTGGAGACCAGCGATCAGTTTCCAGCTTAGCCACGGAAACCCATTGGATGACCTCATGCTCTCAGGGCAAGGCAATGGCAAACCCTTTCTGAACAAATCTTGCCAAGAAAACCCCATGATAGGTTTGCCTTAGGGTCATCATAAGTTGGAAACTACTTGAAGGCATAGAACAACAGGTGTTACAAAAGGGAAAACACAACTCTGTCATGGTGGCCATCCTGAGAACACACAGGGTAACACAAGAAAGCTAAGACAACACAGTATAGTACAGAAAGCCACCTTGTGATCTTGGGAACTTCCTCTTCATCCATCCATCCATTTATTTTATTTCAAAGTTTTATTTATATCAATTTTATAAATGCAATAAAATATAGAATATATTGTTGTTTACAACTTTTCTGTTATATGTGTACACTCATCCATTCATTTATTTTCTGATGGAACGGCAAACTTTTAGTTAATGATAAGAATGCAAATTTTGCTCAATATATTTCCCTTGTTTGTTTCTTTGGTTTGAGGGTAGGTGGGGGTAGGGAGGCAAAAATATATTACATCTCTGTTTTTATAGTTCTGCTGTGTGTTACAACTAGACTGGAGCCAGGATTTCATACTCCTTGACTTCATATATAAGTGTATTTGTAACAGAATTATGATACTCTAAAATCTAGTTATGGATGTTCAGTTGTGCACTGGATTAGCTGTAATGCATTTAGTTTGCATGCTTCATATAATTGTAAGTGGTATATGTATTATTCATCTTTAATATTATAACATATTCTTAGAGCTGTTATAAAATTTAGCAGAAATCAATATTTATAGAATTATTAACACTTCTTTTATTGAACATGTATTTTTCAAAATTTACCACTGTAATGTTGAGAATTCCTTGTCTTAGTCTGGCATTATTTTTCCTTGGTCTTTTGCTTTTGTGTTCAGTAGAAGTCACTTAATAGTTGCTATGCAAATAGTTTAACTTGTGTTTAATAATATTCCATTTATTACCTCTCTTTCTGTTATAATTGTTAATGAGAACTGTATTTCTTCTGCTCTCTTTAGATTATTTAGACTGCAATAATCTTGACTTTTGCATCACTCAGAGAGATATAGTGCAGAAAATACAATATTTTATGGGGGGAGGTTGTGGGGGGAGCATTCCTTTGTTCTTTTTTGCCAAAACAAGTTTAGAATGCAAATTGATTTTTCACAAAAAAGATTGTGAACTGTGAAAAATTATTTTAAAATGTGCAAATCCCCCTTCCCCATCATCTTATCTTTTCAGGATAAAATTTTTCGAAAGTTTTCTTTCCTGAATTAGAGAATCAAATAAACAAAAAATATATATTCCCTAGTACAGAGGGTCCTTGGTATCTGCTAGTATTTGGTTTGAGGATCACCACCACCACCCAGCCATGTGGATAGAAAAATCCATGGATGCTCAAGTCCCACTAAATATTGTACAATGTTGTAGTGCAGAAGTTTTCAGCCTGTGCTCTGAGGAGTCCTTAGGGCTCCTCGTTCACATCTCAGGTGCTCTGCAGCCACTCCAGGAAAATTACAGTCTATTCCATCTTTCCACTCCCCTCCCCCCCCCCCCCCCCCGTCCCCTAACACTACTCCTAAAAACCATTCACTTGTAGTGAATGGGTAGGCCTCTTAGGGATTCCACCATAGAAACTGATTGTAAAAAGGGCTTCGCAAGTCAAAAAGGTTGGGAAGCCCTGGTGTAGTTAAATGGTGCCCTTGTTTTTTGGATCTTTTTTTCCTTTGGAATATTTTCAAGTTGTGGGTGGCAGAATCCTTAGATGCAAAACCTGTGGATACAGAAGGCCAACAGTAATATGTTAAAAGTAATTGACCACATATCCATACACTAAATAAATGTTATAATATACTGTCCTTCACATATTACCCAAAGACTTCCTTTCCCCTTAGCTCATTATGAAATCACTCTCACCTGTTGTTTATGTCTACCTCTTCTACACTCGCTCATGCAATGCCATTCCAAGCCATATCTTTCCTCTCTTTCTCTCATGCAAACATGACCCATAAGCAAATGTATAGTCTCTGTCAATGATTCCACACTTGTTAATCACTTCACACATATCATTGGAGCCACTTATCCTATACGTAAGTAAGACTACACTCTACAATAGTAAAATCCCAGGTTAAGTTGCATTACATCTTATATTATATCACATATACTAATGGTAAACTTTATTCTTCAAGACCTGTTGTTAGCATTTACTCAGAAATGTACTTATATTTTCAGGTGATATGTAAAGTTTATTTCAGTATAAACACCCACACACACAAAAACAAACCTGACAAGACCCTGTTTGAAATGGTTCTTATGTAGGCAAAATAGAATCATCCACACATAAGTGGAAGCTGTCAGCAGGCTTGCAGAAGTACAAAAAACAGCCCCAAGGACCTCCCATGTTCACATACCCTGAAACATTTCACAGATGAAAGCTGAGACCTACAACATCAGAGTCTGATCAAGATGACAAAAGTTATTAATGAGCAAGAAGACACAAGCTAGGATGGGGTGAAGCAGTTTGCTTTTGTCTGGGCCTACTGGGAAGGGCAAGATTCTGCTCCCTTTGCTCATCTTCCTTCCACTCAGGGAAATGAGTGCAAACTACTCAGCCTGTAGTTTGCAGCACAATAGTAAACAGGAAAAAAAGGAGGAAAATGGAAATAGAAGAGAGAAACTGGGCCATTTTAAAAGTAGTTGAAGAAGTGGGATGACTGAAGATTAATTGGGGCTGTCCTCATCAAATCAGCACAGTTGGACGATATGTGCTTAGTGATTAGGGAAAATATTGTGTCAGTTTTGAGTAGGTAATAAATGCAATGGAAAATGTCATGGAATAATCTGGAAAGTCTGGAGTATTGAACTTTACACTGAGACATTTTGTTGCAGGTGCCCTCGTTGACACACCTTTTCAAATGGGCTTGTCAGATTTGCACATAACTTTTTTGAGTTTACACTGAAAGGTGCTTTACACATCACCTTGAAATATAATTGTAAGAACACTTCTGGGTAAATACAACAATGGTATGTGCATTGAGGTGTGTATGTGCGCATTTTTGTAATCCTTGAATTTCCTAGGTTAGTTGCTTTGGGACATATTCTCTATGTACAAGCAAGTAAAAGAGAACTTACATTTGCTACCTATTCAACATGAGCGCACAATCACATTGTATATTGGATCTATTGATTTTTCAAGTACTTGCCAAGTGAAGTGTATGCCTTCTTGATTGCTTTCACCCTCACTTGGAACTTCATTCTGATAAATTGTCATTTGTATGGCCCTGTCTGCCCCAATTTACTGTGGGCTACTTTAACCACTAAAATAAGTTTGGTCTTTGTTTCTCCTGATTTCAGGGGCATTTTAAAAAAAGTTTTTCTGCCTAGAATTCATACTTCATTTCCTAATCTTCAAGTTTTCTTGTTGCTATGCAACTTTTATTTCAGTTCTGACCTTCTGCTTTTTTGGTACTCCACTCAAAATCACACAAATAATTTTGCAGTTATATATACTATATCATATTATGTTATATTATATAATTCTAATGATAAGTGTTAGTAACCTTGTTTGAATAGAAAGATCTGCTTTCAACACACACATATTAGTATGAGGTTCAGCATGCCATATTGGTTTGAGTGTCGAATTGAGACTCTGGAGACAAGGGTTGGAATCTCCACTTGGCCATGAAACCCACTGGGCCACCTTGGGCAAGTCACATGCTCTCGGCCTCAGAGGATGGCAATAGCAAGCCCCCTTTGAAGAAACTTGCCAACAAAACTCCATGATAGGATCACCTTATGATAGGTCACCTTATGTCAGAAATGACTTGAAGGAACAGAACTGCAACAACAAATACTATTTATATACTATTTATATTCGTGGGTTGTAGAAAATGATATAATAGCAGTGAAATAAGCTGGTTTTAATAAAGGTAAATCCACAATAGACCAGTGCTTTATCTTACAAAACGTGATACAAAAATATACTAAAAAAGATAGAAAATAACTTTATGCTGCATGTATAGACTTTAGCTCTGCCTTTGACCTAGTTAATTGAGAGCAGCTGTGGCAAAAGTTAGCATCCACAAATATTGACAGAAGGTTACTCCTAATTAAAATGTTACACTCAGATACATCCCTCAGAATAAGACTGGGCCTTGATGGACTTCTATCTGATAATATCCCCACAGAAAAAGGAGCATGACAGGGATGTCTTTTGAACCCCTCCTCCCCCCCATTCCAATTGTATATACATCATATAACTACAGACCTGTGGGGGCCAGAGTACTTTTCAGTCTTCATTCTGGAAAATTGATCTCATGCAAAATTCCATTATTTTGCAAGCGTGCAGTCTGCACCAACTTTCTAACACCTTGCATTCTGTTCAACCCTCTTGTGTCCTTTCTTACATCCTCACTTCCAAATTCCTTTGCAACACTGCTGATTTGATGCTGAATTGCAGTTGTGCAATTTTGTTATTGTTATCAAGTCAGTGTTGACTTACGGTGATCTTATGAATGAGAACTTTCCAAATCACACCGTTCTTAACAGCCCTGACCAGATCTTCAGACTCAGGGCCACAATTTCCTTGATTGTGTCAATCCAGTTTTAAGGTGGTCTTCCCCCTCCCCCCCCCAACTGCCTTGGTGTTCAACAAGCATTACTGTTTTTTTCTCATGAGAAATCTTCTCATGCTATGTTGAAACTATGACAATCTCAGTTTACTTACCTGGCAGGAGAGACACCATGATCACAAAGGTGGTTTTTCTCATGGTGAGGTTCATCCATTGCACTCCTTCTGTGCTGACCCCTGTGATTTCCCCAAATGCGGGAAACTCGACTGCATAATTTGTGGCAGGGGGTTGGACTGGATGGCCCTTGTGATCTCTCCCAACTCCAAGGTTCTATTATTCTAATCATCTTGGCTTCTAGGGAGAGTTCAGGCTTGGTTTGCTGTAAAATCCATTTGTCTTTTGGACAGTCCATAGTATCTGTAGAACTCTCTTTCAGCATGGCATGTCAAAGGAGTTGATTCCCTTCCAAAAGCTTTCCCTACTGTGTATTTATTTTGCTTTTGTTTTTAATTTGTTTTTAATTCCCCCAAGGTGGGACATACAATGTGTTGTAACAAGATCTGAATAAAAAAGTATAGATAAAAGCACAAAAAGTAACATTAAAACACAATCAAACATTGTGTTATTAAAGCACAGTAGAATTGGGTTGTGGGGGCAGTTAAGGAATTAACTTTAGTGCCCACCAGTCTGAAGCCTCTGTCTCAACCAGTCAATTACCAAAAGCAATTAAAGCTAACCTAACCTAAAATAAATAAAAATACCACCCCCACAATATGAATATTTTGCAAAATAAGTCTAAAATTATGAATAGCCAATAAAGACAGCACAATTTTTGAAAACTTGCTTTTAGTAGGGGGGGATGCTAAAATTACTCATTACTTCCTTTGAGAATGAAATTAATGAAAAATTATGTTCAGGTCTCTTCTTTTCACTAGCTGTCTGTTAAGCTGTTAAGCCTTCCTCCATGCAGTTCCTCCAAGTCTACTGATGTCTTGATGTGATTGCGGGCATTTTAGCTATCCAAGAGTTCACTTTTTTAAAAAAAAGCATTTCCTATTTGTATATAAGGTTCTGTACATATTTATCTGAGTTCTAAATTTATAAACACAAGGTACCTGGAATAGATTAATGTGACATGAATGTGTCATAGTCTTGACCCAGGTTCTTTGATAACTCTAACAAAATCAAAACGGAGCCTTCATATTTCACTAGAGAAATTGCCTGTCTTTTAATGTATTACTTTACCCTCTGGCCTTTAAACATTAACAGCCTGAGCTGAATTCAGTTGGACAGGGAAGATGATATTTCAGTTCATTTCAGACTTTCAAACTGAAATCCTATGTTGCTTTGGCCACATAGCTTGTTCACCCCCATCAGTTTAGAAATTCCCACTCCCAACAAAGATGCCAAAGTTAGTAAACATTCACCACTTAAATTCATACATATTATAGCCTATATTGTTGTATGGTAGAACTGTAACAGGCCAGAAAGGTGCCTCCTGTACTGCAAGCATCTGGAAAGAAAAGTGATACCTTTGTCTTATGAAACCACTTCATTCTAGTACTAGCCCCATGTCATCTTACTCACATAAGGTTTAAAAAATGTCTTGATTTTTATGATCTGCAATCATTTTACAAATTAATATGAGAAGAGAGTTATTTGTCCTGTATTCCTGAAAGCTTTTAACAGGCTTGTAGATGGGAGAAAGAAAAAAAAAAACAGGTATAATAGCACTTTCTCGCTAGAAATGATTGCTTATAAAAAGGTATTATTTTGCACAACAGCCCTTGGAGCCCAATGATCAATGTCATGAGTTAGCATGGACTATTTGCAAAGTGTGGAAAGATGTTGATTTTAAAAGACTGAGAATTAGAGACCCATGTATCATGGAGCCCCATGGGGTCCCATGCTTATCCATAGGGTTTGACATAGTAACTTGGTCTTTTCAGGTATCCACAAGATAAGGGAAAGTCAAATTGACATGATTAAACCAAAACTTTATTGACACTAACAGGTGTTTGACACAAACTTAAGGGAGATTTAGAGTCCCTCCTATACTCTTACAGGTGCCTCAGTTCACTTCCCAGAAGTTCTATTTACTTAGCTGGGTAGGCTTAAGGTATTTCCTGGCAATCTCTCTATCTAATCTCTAATCATTCATTTCCTTTAAGGAGGAGAAAGAAAAGGAGGAGGCTGTAGTCCATGTGCTTGGGTGAGATCTAATTTAATTTACACTTGAGCCATTGCATTCTGGGAGCCAGTGCTGGGAGGCTACTTAAGGCTACTCAAGGCTAGCAGAAGCTTCATTTCCTTTAAGGAGGAGAAAGAAAAGGAGGAGGTTGTAGTCCATGTGCTTGGGTGAGATCTAATTTAATTTACACTTGAGCCATTGCATTCTGGGAGCCAGTGCTGGGAGGCTACTTAAGGCTACTCAAGGCTAGCAGAAGCTTCATTTCCTTTAAGGAGGAGAAAGAAAAGGAGGAGGTTGTAGTCCATGTGCTTGGGTGAGATCTAATTTAATTTACACTTGAGCCATTGCATTCTGGGAGCCAGTGCTGGGAGGCTACTTAAGGCTACTCAAGGCTAGCAGAAGCTTCATTTCCTTTAAGGAGGAGAAAGAAAAGGAGGAGGTTGTAGTCCATGTGCTTGGGTGAGATCTAATTTAATTTACACTTGAGCCATTGCATTCTGGGAGCCAGTGCTGGGAGGCTACTTAAGGCTACTCAAGGCTAGCAGAAGCTTCATTTCCTTTAAGGAGGAGAAAGAAAAGGAGGAGGTTGTAGTCCATGTGCTTGGGTGAGATCTAATTTAATTTACACTTGAGCCATTGCATTCTGGGAGCCAGTGCTGGGAGGCTACTTAAGGCTACTCAAGGCTAGCAGAAGCTTCATTTCCTTTAAGGAGGAGAAAGAAAAGGAGGAGGTTGTAGTCCATGTGCTTGGGTGAGATCTAATTTAATTTACACTTGAGCCATTGCATTCTGGGAGCCAGTGCTGGGAGGCTACTTAAGGCTACTCAAGGCTAGCAGAAGCTTCATTTCCTTTAAGGAGGAGAAAGAAAAGGAGGAGGTTGTAGTCCATGTGCTTGGGTGAGATCTAATTTAATTTACACTTGAGCCATTGCATTCTGGGAGCCAGTGCTGGGAGGCTACTTAAGGCTACTCAAGGCTAGCAGAAGCTTCATTTCCTTTAAGGAGGAGAAAGAAAAGGAGGAGGTTGTAGTCCATGTGCTTGGGTGAGATCTAATTTAATTTACACTTGAGCCATTGCATTCTGGGAGCCAGTGCTGGGAGGCTACTTAAGGCTACTCAAGGCTAGCAGAAGCTTCATTTCCTTTAAGGAGGAGAAAGAAAAGGAGGAGGTTGTAGTCCATGTGCTTGGGTGAGATCTAATTTAATTTACACTTGAGCCATTGCATTCTGGGAGCCAGTGCTGGGAGGCTACTTAAGGCTACTCAAGGCTAGCAGAAGCTTCATTTCCTTTAAGGAGGAGAAAGAAAAGGAGGAGGTTGTAGTCCATGTGCTTGGGTGAGATCTAATTTAATTTACACTTGAGCCATTGCATTCTGGGAGCCAGTGCTGGGAGGCTACTTAAGGCTACTCAAGGCTAGCAGAAGCTTCATTTCCTTTAAGGAGGAGAAAGAAAAGGAGGAGGTTGTAGTCCATGTGCTTGGGTGAGATCTAATTTAATTTACACTTGAGCCATTGCATTCTGGGAGCCAGTGCTGGGAGGCTACTTAAGGCTACTCAAGGCTAGCAGAAGCTTCATTTCCTTTAAGGAGGAGAAAGAAAAGGAGGAGGTTGTAGTCCATGTGCTTGGGTGAGATCTAATTTAATTTACACTTGAGCCATTGCATTCTGGGAGCCAGTGCTGGGAGGCTACTTAAGGCTACTCAAGGCTAGCAGAAGCTTCATTTCCTTTAAGGAGGAGAAAGAAAAGGAGGAGGTTGTAGTCCATGTGCTTGGGTGAGATCTAATTTAATTTACACTTGAGCCATTGCATTCTGGGAGCCAGTGCTGGGAGGCTACTTAAGGCTACTCAAGGCTAGCAGAAGCTTCATTTCCTTTAAGGAGGAGAAAGAAAAGGAGGAGGTTGTAGTCCATGTGCTTGGGTGAGATCTAATTTAATTTACACTTGAGCCATTGCATTCTGGGAGCCAGTGCTGGGAGGCTACTTAAGGCTACTCAAGGCTAGCAGAAGCTTCATTTCCTTTAAGGAGGAGAAAGAAAAGGAGGAGGTTGTAGTCCATGTGCTTGGGTGAGATCTAATTTAATTTACACTTGAGCCATTGCATTCTGGGAGCCAGTGCTGGGAGGCTACTTAAGGCTACTCAAGGCTAGCAGAAGCTTCATTTCCTTTAAGGAGGAGAAAGAAAAGGAGGAGGTTGTAGTCCATGTGCTTGGGTGAGATCTAATTTAATTTACACTTGAGCCATTGCATTCTGGGAGCCAGTGCTGGGAGGCTACTTAAGGCTACTCAAGGCTAGCAGAAGCTTCATTTCCTTTAAGGAGGAGAAAGAAAAGGAGGAGGTTGTAGTCCATGTGCTTGGGTGAGATCTAATTTAATTTACACTTGAGCCATTGCATTCTGGGAGCCAGTGCTGGGAGGCTACTTAAGGCTACTCAAGGCTAGCAGAAGCGCGCGCCTAACGGCGCGCGAATTTTGATTTTTTTATCTAGTCAAGGAGGTGTTTAGAGAATAGAAGAGGAGCCGGCCTGAAGCATCAGAGGAAGTGAATCAGAGACTTGCCTTTGGAAGGAGCTTTTAGCCAGGAGCTCTCTACATAACTATAGGCCCTGTGACTTGAACTCAGTGACAGAGCTTGGGAATAAAGGCCAAGCCTAGCAAGGGAAGCCCACAGTCTTGTTTCAGTGCCTCCTTAAGACTTCTCAGTATGGACACTGAAGGCCCTGCAGCAGTCACCTGCAACACCTGTGGGATGTTTGTCTTCTTGCCTACAGAGGTGGGGAACTACACCTGCCACAAGTGCAAGTTGGTAGCCCTCTTGGAAGAGAAAGTAGAGCAGCTAGAGGAGCAGGTATCTGCACTCCAGCATCATAGAGAGCAGGAGATTCTCCTGAACAGATCAGACCAGAATGTCTTGGGTGGGAAACAGAGAGAGGAAGTTGTTGGGGTGGAGGAGGTCACTGCACATAAAACAGAGGTAGATGCTTGGAGGAAGGTCACACACAGAAGTAAGGAAACCAGGGAACGTTCTGTGAGCGGCTTGCAGCTACAGAATCGCTTTGAATCTCTCTCTGTTGTCAGAGATGATGAGGAAAAGCAGCAGGGACAGACATCAGGGACAGAGCAGGGGAGCCTGAGAGTATCACGAAAAGGAACAGCCACTGCTAAGCCTCGGAGGAGGCGCGTGGTCGTGGTGGGGGACTCCTTGCTGAGGGGTACAGAAGCAGTGGTTTGTGGGCCTGACAAGATGTCTCGGGAGGTGTGTTGTCTCCCCGGGGCAAAGATCCATCATGTGACGGAGAGGCTGACAAGACTTGTCAAGCCTACTGATCAACACCCCCTTCTTTTGGTTCATGTGGGAACCAATGATACTGCAAGGCACAGCCTTCAGAATATCAAAAGGGATTATGAGGCTCTGGGAAGGAAGCTGAAAGAGATGGATGCACAGGTTGTCATCTCCTCTCTACTCCCGGTAGAAGGGCATGGTCCAGGAAGGGAGAGGAAAATAGCAGAGGTGAATAACTGGCTCCGTAGATGGTGCCGCCAAGAACAGTTTGGATTCTTGGATCATGGGCTGCGGTTCCATGAGGAGGGACTTCTGGCAAGGGATGGACTGCATCTCACGCCAGTTGGCAAAAACGTTTTTGCCAACAGTCTGAAGAATCTGATCAGGAGGGCTTTAAACTGAGTTATGTGGGGGAGGGAGACATTATACTGGAAGGCAAAAAGGATGGAGAGAATAGTCCAAGTGGCATAGAGGGAACAAGGCAAACAGTGCAAGGACCCAACAGTGGGAAGCAAAAAAATTTGCACAGGCAGCAAGTAAAGGGAACACATGTTCTTAGATGTCTCTCCACTAATGCACAGAGTATGGGAAATAAGCAGGATGAACTTGAACTCCTAGCACAACAAGGGAAATATGATATAATAGGCATCACTGAAACCTGGTGGGATGAGTCTCATGATTGGAATGTAGAAATAGAGGGGTATAACCTTTTTAAGAGAAACAGGCCAAACAGGAAAGGAGGAGGAATAGCATTATATGTCAGGGATATTTACACCAGTGAAGAGATGCAGGAAGTCAATACTGGAAGCCAGGTGGAGAGCATCTGGATAAAAATTAAAGGAGAGGGAAATAACAGGGATGTTACTGTGGGAGTCTACTACAGACCCCCGACTCAGGAAGAGGAATTGGATGATGCCTTTCTAGAACAGATAATCACATACTCAGAAAAGAGAGATGTAGTAGTGATGGGTGACTTCAACTATCCTGATATTTGCTGGAAGTCAAACTCAGCCAAATCCTCAAAGTCTAGCAAATTCCTCACTTGCCTGGAAGACAATTTCATTGTCCAAAAGGTGGAAGAGGCAACAAGGGGATCAGCCATTTTAGATCTGATCTTAACCAACAGGGAAGACCTAGTTGATGGGGTGCAAGTGGTTGGATCCTTAGGTGGAAGTGACCATGTTCTCCTGGAGTTTGTAATACAGTGGAAGGGAGAAGCTAGGCATAGTCAGACACGCACTCTAGACTTTAGGAGAGCTAATTTCAATAAACTTAGAGAAATACTGGGAGTGATCCCATGGTCAGGAATACTAAAAGAAAAGGGAGTTCAAGACGGATGGGAGTTTCTCAAAAGGGAGATATTGAAGGCACAATTTCAAACAGTTCCAATGAGGAAGAAAAATGGAAGATGTCTCAAGAAGCCAGGATGGATGACTAAGGAACTTTCAACTGAGCTAAGTTTTAAACGGAACATGTATAAGAAATGGAAAAATGGAGAAATCACGAAAGAGGAATTCAAACAAATAGCCAGCACTTGTAGGGATAAAGTCAGAAAAACTAAAGCGCAGAATGAACTCAGGCTTGCTAGAGAGGTTAAGAACAATAAAAAGGGCTTTTTTGGATATGTCCGCAGCAAAAGGAAGAAGAAGGAAACAGTGGGGCCACTGCGTGCAGAAGATGGCAAAATGCTAACAGGGGACAGAGAAAAGGCAGAATTACTCAACACCTTCTTTGCTTCAGTCTTCTCAGAAAAGGCAAAGGGTGCTCAACCTAAGGATAATGGAACAGGAGACAGAATAGAGGAAATTCAGCACAGAATAAGTAAAGAGGTAGTACAGGAATACCTGGTTAACCTAAATGAATATAAATCTCCAGGACCAGATGAACTACATCCTAGAGTATTAAAAGAACTGGCAAATGTAATATCAGAGCCATTGGCAATAATCTTTGAGAACTCCTGGAGAACAGGAGAAGTCCCAGCAGACTGGAGGAGGGCAAACGTTGTCCCCATCTTCAAAAAGGGAAAAAAAGAGGATCCCAACAATTATCGTCCAGTTAGTCTGACATCAATTCCAGGAAAGGTTCTAGAGCAGATCATTAAGCAGAGAGTCTGTGAACACTTAGAGGCCAATGCCATAATCACAAAAAGCCAACATGGGTTTCAGAGAAACAAGTCATGCCAAACGAACCTGATCTCTTTTTTTGATAAAATTACCAGCTTGGTAGATGAAGGGAATGCTGTGGATATAGTATACCTCGATTTCAGTAAGGCCTTTGACAAGGTTCCCCATGACATTCTTGCAAACAAGCTTGCAAAATGTGGGATAGACAAGTTAACAGTTACATGGATTTGTAATTGGTTGACTGGCCGAACTCAAAGGGTGCTCAACAATGGCTCCTTTTCATCCTGGAGAGAAGTGACCACTGGGGTGCCACAGGGTTCTGTCCTGGGCCCAGTGCTATTCAACATCTTTATTAACGATTTGGATGACAGAATTGGGGGCATACTTATCAAATTTGCAGATGACACTAAACTGGGAGGAGTAGCTAATACCCCAGAGGACAGGATCAAAATTCAAAATGACCTGAATAGACTAGAAAGCTGGGCCAGTGCTAACAAAATGAAATTCAATGGGGAGAAATGTAAGGTTCTGCACTTAGGGCGGAAAAATGAAATGCACAGATATAGGATGGGGGACACCTGGCTGAATGAGACCACATGTGAAAGGGATCTAGGAGTCCAAGTAGACCATAAGCTGAACATGAGTCAACAGTGTGATGCGGCAGCTAAAAAAGCCAATGCAATTTTAGGCTGCATCAATAGAAGTATAGTTTCTAGATCAAGGGAAGTTATAGTGCCACTCTATTCTGCTTTGGTCAGGCCCCACCTGGAATACTGTGTCCAGTTCTGGGCACCACATTTCAAAAAAGATGTGGAGAAACTGGAGCGTGTCCAAAGGAGGGCAACTAAGATGGTGAAGGGTCTGGAAACCTTGCCCTATGAAGAACGCCTCAGGGAACTTGGGATGTTTAGCCTGGAGAAGAGAAGGTTAAGAGGTGATATGATAGCCCTGTTCAAATATTTGAAGGGATGTCATATTGAGGAGGGAGCAAGCTTGTTTTCTGCTGCTGCAGAGACTAGAACGCGGAACAATGGATGCAAACTACAGGAAAAGAGATTCCACCTCAACATTAGGAGGAACTTCCTGACAGTAAGGGCTGTTCGACAGTGGAACACACTCCCTCGGAGTGTAGTGGAGTCTCCGTCCTTAGGGGTCTTTAAGCAGAGGCTGGATGGCCATCTGTCAGGGATGCTTTGACTTGGAGTTCCTGCATGGCAGGGGGTTGGACTGGATGGCCCTTGTGGTCTCTTCCAACTCTATCATTCTATGATTCTATGATTCTATGATTCTACTTTCTCCACTGCTGAGAGTCTAGACCTTCATGTCCACTGAAGGCCTCTTGAGTCCCACTACTCTCTTTCATCCTCCACTAAATAGATAACTGCCTCCCTCTTGAGGTCCTAGTCTCCTAGACTCTTAGCCCTTGGTCTCTCTTCTAGGGACTCTTCTCTTCTAGGGTCTTTTACCTGACTTTTGGCCAGGCTAGAGTTTCTAGAAACTCCTTTTCCTCTGTTCAGTCCTGCTGTCCATCCTTCTCGGTATCCCCAATCTATCACTCCTCCCCTCCCCTCCCCTTTCCACATCTACCTTTTATATGCTCCTCTCCTCCTCTCTTGCCGTGCATTCCTTTCCCTGACCATTAACCCATTCCTTCCATAGCTCCTGACATTTCTTTTCCACTGTCTCTTTACCGTCCCTTCTTTCCTCCTCCTTTCTTCTTCCTATTTTCCCCTCTCTTTTATGCTCTATGGTCCTCTCCAGGTCATCAATCATTTCTGCCCCTGTTCTTGGAGCCTGACACTCCGACTCTCTCTCTGGTGTGTCACAACATATCAGTGCATAAGACATTGCTATGTATATGTGTACTATAGTCTTCATGTTTGTCTAAAGAACCACATCTAAATGCTGCAACAGAAATGGAACTTTCATATGCATTTAAATAACTTATTATAGATTTTAATTTTTTTAAAGTCCAATGATGAGTTATGTGATTTAATGGTTCTAACTCGACAAAATGACAGATGGACAAATACTTTGCTTAGGAGTGATGACCCTATCAGCATATAGACCCCTGCTATTCAGTGGCTTTCTGTTTATTCCTTTCTATTTTAATTATTACCCTCTCCAGATGTTCTTAGAGCAAAACCAAAGTTTGGGGAAAAAATTAATCAGGTTACAATGACAGCTGCAAACAATTGGTAGTTTAGCAAATAAAAATGCATCAGACAGACATGTTCGAAGGCCTGAACACAGAAGCATGATGGCTAATACTGAATCTCATAAATGGATCTTATCACACCAGACCAATTCGGATTGAATCTGAAGTGACCTTGGAACTGATTTCTGTGAATTTCAGTTGTTACTGAATTCACTGAATTCTGGGGTGACTTCGGATTGGCTTTGGATAGGCTTTGGAATGGCTTCATAGTAACAGAATTCACATCTGATAATTCATTCACTGAATTTTGGTGTGACTTTGGATTGACTTTGGAATGGCTTCATAGTTAACAGCATTCATATGTGATAATTCAATGCACATTCATGTGAATTCACTTTGATGTGACTCTGGATTGGTGCTGAAAAAACCCTCATCTGATAAGGGCCTATGTTCAGGGGCCTGGGGTCAAGATGGTAAGTAAATTGTTTATTCGGTCATTGTCCAGTATAAAAATAATAACTAAAATAATAATAAAATGATAATTGTACAGTACAATTATTAGAACAGGATTCAAAGAACAAATATCAGAGTCAAACTCTACCAACTATCATCAATTCAAGATGGTACTCCTTTCCCATTCCACATACAAAGGACTACCAGACAGCTGGTGGGTCAACATCCTTCAGTGCTTCCAAAGGCATCAGGTTGATGAAGGGAGGTTGAGGAAATAGTATGAATGACTCATTCCTCCTCCAATATCTCTAACATCTTCTACATGAGATGGACACCTCCCTTTGGTTGTAGGTTCTTCACATATAATCATAAATCCCCTTTCCCTTGTACACAGAGTTATTGAAAGATGAAAGGGAACACAATGTAGATACTCTCCCACTTCCTACTGGGTTTATGCCAGCAGGTGAGAAGATGGTAGTAGTGATAATTTTCATCCCTCCACACCACTCCTCTCCCTTTTTGAAAACATTGGGTTTTAAATAACATCTTGCTCTTCCCAGTGGGAATGAAAAGACCTGATTCAGGTCAGTTGCTGTATTTTCACCCAATTTCTGGAGGGATGTTAGGAAAATGGGCGTTTCCCTTGATCTGCCCCAGGACATTTCTTTCATGTCTTCTCCATCCTTGGAGTTGCTGTAGTTTTTAGCATTGCCGCTATTAGGGTGAGTTATTAAAAAGTGGCTTCTTTCTCACAGGAAATGTCTTTAATTACTTCTCCATCCTTGGAGCACCCTTTGATATCGTTTTCATTTTGGCACTGCTGCCACAAGGGTGAGATATTCAAAAGTGGACTCTTTCTCCAAAGATGAACTCTCTCTGCATTCCTAAAGATGGGGATTCAAAAAGGGATTTACAATAAATAAATAAATAAATATTAAAAAAAATCTGTAAAATGACAAGGTGGTTGGGATTTCGGTAGAAGGTCTATACAAATAATACTTAGCTATAAGTACAGAGTTTGACCTGTTTTGGGGGGCAGATGGATTTTAGCTAATTCTCTGATTATCACAATGAACTCAATCAGGATACCTTATTTCTTCAGTTCATTCCTTTCTTGTATAAATTGTTCATTATTTTGTATCACAAAGAGGATGGGAATGGGTTAGAACATCTTGTTTTTTTTCAGATCATCCCTCATTTTGTACAAAATGTTCATTAAAAATATATTGTTTCAGTGCTAAGTGGTTAGGTTTTGAAACATTTTCATTCCAACTTGGAAACATTCAAATTGTTTTCAGTATGTTCAGTTTCCCTGTAAATATCATGCAGTTTACTGCTGTGTTATGCTAAAATAGCCTCCTGTCACACTTCCCACATTTTTTCATAACACACAGCACATGAATGTGCAGCATTATTACATGTTACATAGTCATAGATAGCTTTGTCCATGCACAAAGTTCCATAGTTTACTAAAGAGGGGTGAGCAAGTACAGAAGATGCAGACAATTTTTCCTTCTGTATGCCCAACCTCAGTGAGCCATTTCCATTCAGAAAGCACCCACCATGCCAGAAATTTACATCCAGTTTTTTTTGTTTTCAGCTGCTTAGAGCTGATTTTCACAGACTGGTGGGGTTTGGAATGATTTCAAACTGGGTCACTCTTGGAGACCTTCAAGAGTGACAATTTGTTACTTTGGGGAAGCTCTCTCCCTATTTTAGTGTGTGCAAGTGTTCAATGGGCCTATTAATTTCATAGGGTTTTATTAGGTAAAGTAACAACAACAACAACAACAACAACAACAACAACAGATTTATTTCTAGCCCGCCCAATCACGAAGAATCCGGGCAGGTTTGGTCCCTCATGCAAGTATTAACCAAAACTGACCCTGCTTAGTTTCCAAGATTGGATGGGATCTGTCACCTTTAGGGTATTTAGGAAATATAGTGCTGCAAAAAACCACATTTTACAGTTTTCTCACACTTGAACTACAGCACAATTAAGCTGCTTTGCAACTTTAACATTTTGAGGGAGAATCTCAATCTTTTTAGGTGTAAGTGCAATTATGTTAACTAATTCACGCTGTTTGAATTGTAACTATTTTAACTATAAATATAAGTTGGAAACTACTTCAAGGCACCCAACAACAGCAACAACAACAACAATTTTAACATCACATTTATAGGGATGTGTATTTTGCACCAGGGGCCAGTGTTTGGTACCACTCTGTTCTGTTGTTTTTTTTTAACAAACAAACAAGCAACACAAAACCTGATACAAAACCACAGGGAAAACACACACACACACACACACATACCACAGAAAGAAAGAAAAAAGAAAGAAAGACAAACCAATGTTTTTAACCTGCTCTTGAAGATCAAGAAAGCAAGGAGCTAAACTGTAAAAGGAGTTTTGACCAATAAAAATGCTTTTAAAATACTTAAGTGGTCTATTTACTGACATATTCAGTCAGTTCCATTAATGTAACACAAATGAGCAATGTGTCATACTTAATCCTTGGCACTGCTGTTATTTTAGCATTGTTGCTATTATGGATCGGGACAACAATTTGCCATAGTTTAGAGAATAAAGAAAACTTTTTAAAAAATGGCACTCATGTGCTCAAAATAACTTGCTTCATATGCTTTTATTTCTGTTTGAGATGCTCTTTTCTGTTCCCTGATGCTGTAGTTCCATGCTTTCTTCCCTTCTGGAAGCCCCATTAGAACTAGTTTTACCATGCTGGAGAGTCAGCAGGACTAGATCTTATGACTACAAATACATTATTTCCAGCTAAGGAGTTAAACAAATAGCAATCTTGGGAAAGCACATCAGATTGGTATATTTGAAATGTCCTTTTCCTTTCCAGGCAGGGTAAATGGGAGCCATTCATGGTTACTTTAGAGCTGTGAGTTAGAAACTGAAACATGCACTATTACTTCCTGTTGATGTGGATAATTTCACAGATAAAAATACTCAGAGAAGCTGGGCAAAAGGCTTTTGTCTCATCCCTATTTGAACTGAGCTCAGGATACCAGTGCTTTTAGCCAATGGCGTAACTACAGATGGAGGTGGGAAGACATGCACTGCTCAGTAAGTACTGCGGCATTACTTTGTTTTACAATTTGGAAGGTCATGGAAAAGCACCAGCTTACGCTACTGCCTGGGCCTTGAAATGTCTCCATGAGAACATTTGACAATTGGCAAATCACTCCTGAATGTGTCCCAGCACAACTATCAATCCAAAGATGCCCTTGGAACAAGCAGATCATGGTCTGCTTGATTGAAAGAACAGACGGAATGAAACAACCTGATTTGCTTTGTCTTATATGGTACATATTTAAATGATGGATTTCTCAAAATACTGGAGATGACATTGGGCTACTTAAGAAAAATCCTGACTGATCCTAGAAACGATGAAACTTGAAAATTATTCTGACACTTCAGGTCAATTCCTATGATACTTTGGCATGTTGCTTGGTCTAATTTTTGTGTATGGGGGGAGAGAAGGGGGGGTTATGCATATTGGATATAATTTTGGCACAGTAGTCACTGACAGTGATGGACAGTGTACAATCTTATATATGTCTACCAATAAATAAATAAATAAATAAATAAATTCTATTGATTTCTGTGAAAACCATGCCTTAGCAAATTATATGACCTTCATTGCAATATATGCAGCAGTGTGACATGTCAATGCAGAGCATGATAAAATGGACTAGGTGGCAATATTCTGAACTGGATTTTACTCAGTGGATACCAGAATATAAGGAAAGATAGAAAAAGGCTAAATAAGTGGGTCACATATTAATATGCCCTTTGTTTTCTTTTTATGGAGACCCAGTTTTCTTCTGTCATTCTCTTATTGTTCAAATGGGAACACACACACACACACACACACAGAGAGAGAGAGAGAGAGAGAGAGAGAGAGAGAGAAGCTGTTTTCAACATGGTATGTGCCATGGTGATCCAATATTATTTTTAGTAAGTAAAATACAAAATGGATCCCAGCTGAGAAGGGTAGTCTGCAAAGTGATAGTTTTGCAATGGCTGAAAAACTAAAAGTTCAATATGCTCAGGGTTTAGTCTTGCTCTCATTCCTAAATCTCTCTCTTTCTGCCTGTGCACATTTTAGTCCACCACTGAAATTAGCTTCTCCCTCTACAGTAGATATCTGCATGCAGGGAACTGCAAGAGGGATGGTACAGTTGGTTGCTGAATCCTAGAAAATGGGCTGCACTTTCCCCTTTTCTTTATCAGTTAGTGTCGACTGCAACACAACTGTTTCTTCTCTGCTCATCTACATAGGGCTACAAGCAACCCGGCCACTCTTAGCTCCATCTGTCTCTGTCCACTTTTCAGAAAACCTGTTATCATTACCCAGCATGGTGGTGCAAATACTAGTACCTTTGTAGGGGCTGCTTTTTTCCAAAGTGTTCAGACCACCACAGCTCATCTGGGGCTGTATCTGCACTACAGAAATAATCCATCTTGACGCAATTTTAACTGTCATTGCTCAATGCTATGAAATCCTAGGATTCGTAGTTTGTTGTGGCACCAGAGTTCTCTGACAGAGAAGGCTAAATAGCTCACGAAGCTACAAATCCCAGAATTCCATAGCATTGAGTCATGGCAGTTAAATTGATGCCACACTTGATTATTTCTTCAGTGCAGATGCAGCCTAGGTGGCCTGTGAACATGTACACATTGGTAATACCCTGTTAATGATATGCCACTTCAGGGCAGGCCAGCCTCATTGATAACAGTACACTGGGATATCCTCTGCTCAATCCCTGCAGTTTGCCTTAGCTGGATGCTGACATCCTGCCTCTTCAGATATCATCTCCTCTTAGACTTAAGGCAAGGGCAGGCAATTGTCCTCGATTAGGAGGTGTGCTGGTCCCTCTAGAGACTTTGGCAGGTTTTGGTATGCCAGTTTTTAAGTGCCTCCAAGTTTTCTTTCAAAATTTCTAAAGTGTGTGTGGGACAGTATTGTCATGTTTCATTGAGATGTTGAGCTATTTTAGGGTCATGAGAATTTTTCTTACATGATGGAAATGACTAAAAATTTGGATTTCCAATGCACTTGATTTGTCATAAATTTTTCCCAAAATGTGTGTGTGTGTGCGCGTGCATGTGCCGAGGGTCTCAAAATAGCTTTGGGGAGCACATGCAACTCATGGGCTGGGTTTTCCCATCTTTGGATTTGGAACAATATCTCTGCTTGAATGTTGTAAAAATGTATCTGCTTTGGAGAGTTCAGGCTCCATCTTGGTTCTCAATGATTCCAGAGAAAAGCTGTGTCCTGGGGCCTTGAGCTCAGTATGAGAGGAAGAGTTTGACCTCTTTCAGCTGGGAACTCTCGTCCTGGCTTTCATCTTCTGAAGAGGATTCCTCAAAATATGTCACTTTAAGAAACATACCTTAAGAAAATTGGTTTCATCCCCCCATCCCCCAGTATTAGCTGGCTACTTCAGTGGTTCCATTTTCATATTATCAAAACAAAGACATGGAAGATAATCATAGTAAAATGGGAAGGATGATGCTTCTACCTTCCATCCTGATGAGTCATGTGTTCAACTCTTTTTGTTTTTCAGTATGATGCAAAAGAATAATGGAAAACTGGTGATCTGAAAATCATAGAATCATAGAATCGTAGAACTGTAGAGTTGGAAAAGACCACAAGGGCCATCCAGTACAACCCCCTGCCATGCAGGAAATCACGATCAAAGCATCCACAACAGATGGCCATCCAGCCTCTGTTTAAAGACCTCCAAAGAAGGAGACTCCACCACACTCTGAAGAAGTGTGTTCCACTATCAAACATCTCTTACTGTCCTAATATTGAGTTGAAATCTCTGTTCCTAGAGCTTGCATACATTGTTCTGTGTTTTAGTCTCTGGAGCAGCAGAAAACAAGCTTGCTCCATCCTCAGTGTGACACCCCTTCAAATACTTAAAGAGGGTTATCATATCACCCCTTAATTGTCTCTTCTGCAGGCTAAACATACCCAGTTCCCCAAGTCTTTCCTCATAAGTCATGGTTTCCAAACCCTTTACTATTTTAGTTGCCCTCCTCTGAAAACGCTCCAATTTGTCAACATCCTTTTTGAATTGTGCTGCCCAGAACTGGACATAGAATTCTAGGTGAGTCCTGACCAAGGCAGAATAGAGTGGCACTCTTACTTCCCTTGAGCTAGACACTATACTTCTATTGATGCAGCTTAGAATTGCATTGGCCTTTTTAGCTGCCGCATCACATTGTTGACTCATGTTCAACTTGTGGTCTACTGGGACTCTTAGATCCCTTTCACACAGAGGCCCTGTGCACATTGACCTTAAAGGCTGTGTTGGGGGAGGAGTTGAGGCATAGTGTCCATATGATGCATGGCCCGGCTCCACCCCAGGGTGGTGTGATGCCATATGCTGCACCACCCTGCGAGTGATGTCATGGCACTCTTCTGGCACTGCATCCGCATGACACAGTGACGAAGGAGCACCATAAAGCCATGGTGCCACAGCTATCACGCCCTTTACAGGGTGCAAAAAGGAAACACTTTTTGCTGCTCCTTTTTGCTTTCTCGAAAGGACAGATGAGGGCCATGGCATGCAGTTGCCATGGCCCCAATCAGGCTGTAAAAGTGGTGGCTGGAGGCCACCCCTTTGGTCCTGTCTGAACAGCCCTTTAGTTTCCTAAAGCCAGGTGTCCCTCATTCTATATCTATGTATTTCAATATTTTTGCCGTAAGTTTCCTTACATTTCTCTGTGTTGAAATTCATTTTGTTAGCTTTGGTCCTAAGTGCAATAACTAGAATGAAGATGAATTTAGGGTGTTTTTTTAAAAAAAAAAGACAGAGAGAACTTACAAAAATGCATATATTTAATAAATGGGATCTAAAGACCTTGAAATTTTTAAGTCAGATGTGGGAGTAAGCAAAAATGACAGACTGAAATATCTCATAAGGCTTTGAGTGCTTAGCTCATGGAAATGCATTCTGTTGTGCTTCTCATGCCGAATGAAAGTTAGCATTTCTTATGCCCTCCACAAGTTTCTTGACCTTTAACAGCTACATAATTGAAAACTATAATTCATTCATTAATTCATTCAGCTTTCTGTCTTTTCCCCCTTTGCAGAACCCAAAAACACTTACAAACATGAACAAAAACAAAATGTAGCTAGACAATACTGAAAAACAAAAAGAGTTGAGCAAGTTTATTAAAATGAAGAAATGCAGTAAAACAGGTTTAAAAATTAACACCATGCCCATTAACAGATCTTTCAGCTGCAGCCTGTTAGTGGACATATGCATCTCAATAAAAAGGGTTTTATCTGCTCAAACCAGATGCATATAAGTGACCACCACAGTTTGCTATAGAGAGACGTTCCAAGCCTGGGAGCATCCACCAAGAAAAACCTGCTCTTGAGTACTTAGCACATGTGCCTACAAGCCCTGTTAAAACTTAGAGATAGCCTTGTCCTGAAGATCTCAAGACAGGGTATATGGGGAGGATATATTTGGCTGGACCCAAAATATATAGGGCTTTGTGGCTTGAATTCTTTCTAAATTTAATTCAATGAACAATCTTCATGGATAAAATCAGAAAAAGGTTTATCGAAAAAGGTCGGCACAACATTGCATCTTTTGTCAGATCAGAGCTAACAAGCTGTTTCACTTCTCCCCTTCCATTCTCTTTGAGAACTGGGAGCTCTATGACCTCATTTCACACACAACAATTCCCTAAAGCTGCTCACTCTCATCCTCTCACAGTCAGGTTCCCATCATGGCTAAGCAGACCTAACTTTGACAGAGGTGACATGGCAGAGGGAGCTAAGAGAGGGGACTCTGACATCTGGGCTGTATCCTGCTGTAGTAGTGCAGCTATCATTTTCCCAGATCTTCAGATTGTTCACTGCTAAATGGACATAGAGGGAAATTGCTGGGAAATTGCTTTCCACAGTGAGCTGAAGGAGCAGCCCAGTAGAACTGCATAGTCTGGCTGAAACATTTTGGACTTGCTGAAGTTTCCACACACTTTCCATAGGCAGCCCCATGCAGAATGCATTACATTAATACAAAGGGGAAATGACTAAGCTTTGAGATTTCATTCAGATTGTTTTGTTTTGTTTTGTTTTAAATAGTGATCATGAAATGGACAGAATTCTTCATAATCTGGAAAAAACAAGTCATGATATTAAACCATCTGTAAATGAAAAAAAAAATCAAAATCAAAACAAAACCCTAACATTTGCACCTCACTCCTTGCAATGACTATTCACTGAATACAGAGTTAAAATCGCAATTGTTCCAAAAAGGCATTAGCTGTGTTTATAATCAGAAACTTAGAAACACTGGATATCACACAAAAAAACCACTTCCAACTAGCTTGTTCATGTTTGCTTTTATTTCACATCCAGTCCCTGGCTATTTAGAACAAACAAATAAACAACAAAGCTTTCTAGAAGCACTTGGTTCTACAAGTCATATTCATTCCTAAAATGAGTCTCAATGGTAGAGCTCACTTTATGTCTGGATGGACTTAAATCATTGTATAACTCTGTTTCATGAACAATTTTCCACTGAATGAATGACACCTTTATCATTCCCTATCAAACAATAAATTAAATTAACTACATCTCTTTGACACATATTGCAGTGCTTATTACAGAATACTGCAGCCTGCTTGGGTAATAAATCTGGGTCAATAGTTCAGAAGGATATGAATCATATAATCACTTTTGTAGGAACTAGGAATTGTTTCCCTATGTACACCTACACCTCCGAGGTCAAAATATCAGGAACTTCAGTTACTCTTAACTAAAGTTGCAACCAAAGGAAGTTAAATTAGTAACTTGTAATATTAACAACAATGCAATCTAAGTGCAATAATAAATTGGTTAAATTGATTTTACTGTATGCCACTCTGAAGTCTTTGGATATAGGGGATATATATATATATATATATATACATACATATATGAAACAAATAAATAACCTCCCCTTATTGGACAGAAGCCAGACATATGTCATAAAATGAAAATAAAAGATATATCAGATTTGAGAAACTTAGGAAAAAATGCTGGATTTTCCACCAGATGATACAAATGGAGCAAATGCTTACTCCTCTACTATTTATTAAACTAGACAACCATAGTATGGAGGAGGAGGAGGAGGAGGAGGAGGAGGAGGAGGAGGAGGATTTTGTTTTACTGGTATGCTAGTATTATTAGCTATCTGCAGGCAGGTATCACAAGTGCTTTTTTGTTTGCACATACAATATCATTTCAATATGGGAACCAGTACAAGTGAGAGGTTTCTAAGGAAGAAAAATATAATCTATATTTCATTGAGAGTGTTTTGGTAGATCATCATTTTAGTGCCAACACTAATATCAGTTTTCCTTCAGTTGGTGGCACTTCCTTCCATTCCTCTGCCTATAACAGAACACAATTCCTCTTTTAAAAGATTTTTTTTTACCTTCTGTGGATAATACTACTATGGAAGATCTGTCTATATTGTTGCTGGTATTTCAGGATGGAGAGCTCATGTCACAGCAGTGAGAATGAAAATGGCAACAGAGGCAATCACAATGCTTTGGAGTTTATGCCAAAGTGGAAAGTCCCCGAGGAGGTATTCATTATCTCACAGGAGGAAATGAATGAACTGATGTGACAAAAGGAAGCATCAAGTGTCATAACGGGGGGGGGGGGGGGGACCCTTCATAGGGATGACAAAAATATGTCTGTTTTGCTTTTGTTGTATGTCATCACATCCCAGTTCCATACTGCATTGTGAGACAACTTTTCTTCTTCCTGCATGGAAATATCACCACTTTTTGATATGTACTTTTTCCTTTATATATATATCAAATGCATCTATCCCTTAAGGTAGGAAAGGTAGGGAAAGTGCAGTTGATGTGCTTCTAAATCCCAGGAGAGCCCCACATCCCTAGGCTTTCCTTTCTGAAAAAAACTTAGTGGCTCAACAAACCGCCCTGAAAGAGCAGGCTGGAGGAACCAGTTTTTTCTCCGGAGGGAACCTGCAGCAACCAAACAGAACTGGCTCCCTCTATACCAAAAAAGGGATGTGTGTGGCCACATGCTTTTTAGTGTGTGTGTCTGCCACTGTGAGTGCACCATTGGTTCACTTGTGTGCAGTGATAGTGCATGCATGGTGTGGCGACATTTAGACATGTGAATGGGAGGCCACCATGATGGTGCTGTCCGTATGGACTAGGGTTTGGGAGCATGTGGTTGGTGCGCACTCCTGAACCCTAGAATTGGCGCCAGGACAGCGCTTCCCACATATTTGTAAGGTGCCTTATTTTCTTTCACTCAACACCACCATAGAAACATGGCAGGTTAGGCTCCCTTGCCCCTCAGACCTCTCAGACTTCCTCATGGGAGAAATCAGCCACCTTTAAGGTGGAGCCCAGAATCAGAATGTCTGTTCTAGGGATTCCAGTCATGCTAGAGTGATGCTATGGCCCACAGGGGAGGAGTAATGGGAGTCTTAAAGCAAGGGGATGTCTTTCACTGAAGGCCCACCCTAGTTCAATTTCAGAGAACTTTTCAAATGCTCCATTCTCTTGCTGAGCAGAGCCAAAGATAAAAAAAAAAAGTAGGAGAAAATAATATACGCATTTCTTTTATCTTGAAGCTATAGCTCTACCAGTAATGAAGATGTACAAGAGGGATTTCATCCTTTTAGAATATACACTTTTTAAAATGCATTTTTCATAATTAACATATATTGTGTGAAGGAGGACAATGGCAAAGTCATAGGTTAAGCACACTTGGGCCTTTTGTAAAAGCACTCAGGGAAATTTCCAAAAGGTAGTGTCATATGGGACGACACATGGCCATCTGAGGAAGCAAGGACAGCTGGATTCAGCCCCAGAAACTAAGGTTTCTCCACCCATACATGCCCTCACAAGGGTGCATGGTGGCATTTATTTGTGTAGTTTTGAGGTTCAAAATAATAGGATCACATGCTCCAACACTTTGTGCACTTGATATAGACATGGAGGGTGGGTGGGTGGGGGGGAACGGAGGGAGAGATGTTGATAGGATTCCAAATCTAAGGAAACAGAAAATTCAAGGAAACAGAAATTTTCATTTTTATCCAGCTGAATAGAAAAGTCTTATTCAGTTTACAAAAGGCAGATGGCAGTAAGTGTTTCAGAGAAGCAACTATACACCCTCTCCCCCCAAAGAATTTGATTTGCAAGTTCACCCCTCCCCACTTTATTCCATGGGCCTCTTTCCAGAAAAAATAAAGTTATACTTTGTAAACTGGCATGTCTTCTTGCTTAGTCTTTAAAATTAAAAAAGAATTAGTTTGCCTTAGCAAACTGTTTTTTGTAGTTTGGAGGAGAATATATAGATCTGTTTTTATGTGCCTCAGCATTCTGTCTCTTTGTGTGGCATTTAAATAATTAAGCATGAGCTATAATCTGGTAATGCCTCTTCAAGAAACAAATTTCTTGCTTATCCTTTCTGTCTTTGGGAGTAAGAGATGTCGTTTTAATTATACTTTGCACATTCCAACTGATAGCAGAAAGGTAAATGAGGTGTTCATAAAATTGACCTTAATGAAATTCCCAAGCCTAGACTCTGCTTTGTGCACTGCAGCTTCATTTAATCTTGTTCTTCAAGTTATTCCTATTTAGGATATTTTGCCAGGCCTTCTGCTTCATCTTAAATTTTCATGACAAGTTTTGGCATTTCATCTTTACTGGTGATAGGAAAGAAATAATATTTTCTATAGATTTGGCAAAGTATTTCTCCTCTGCTCCTTCTCCTCCTTTTCTCTCTTTAACTCATTTATGTTTCATTTGGGAGAATGATTGTTGTGATGAATATCGATCTGATGAACATGCAACCACATCATAGGCCTTTTTATTCTGAAAAGAGCCAATAATTTGGAAGAATACCAAAAGAATGCTTTCTTCCCCCTGGATATTCTGTTCAGATGCCTGTAAAACATTAGATAGGCATGGACAAGGTGTCCACTCCGTCACCCATTACCATTTCCCCCAGTCTTTGGGGCAGTTCACATGAAGACTACGGAATAAAGTAACCTTCCCTGAGCCCTGTTTTTTATTCTCAAGAACTGAGGTTGCAGTCCAACATTCCCTTAGCAATATGCTGTGCCAGACCTACACAGCCCACATGCAGAACAGCAACATTTTGCAACACGTTGCTATGACTGAGTGGCATTCTGCAATGTCCAATGTGCACTTGCAATGTGAAATACGTAACTGCAATGTTCAATGCACAACAATAATGCTGAATGAGCACCCACAGCACACAATGTTGCTCTATAATCTGTTGGAACATAATAAAATTAGTAGTTTATATATGAAGCAGAGCAGTAGCATGTCCAAAGGTATGCATCTGAAGAGGTTACTCTGGTAAGGTGAAAAAACAACAAACAAACAAACAAACAAACAAACAAGGCTTACTTTACTATTATCAAGAATCCATCCAATATCTAGGAAAGAAGGCAAGCAGCAGAAAAATCTAAACTTTGATACCAAAGTCCCTAAAGCTGACACTTATGAGTGGAAGTAAGAAGAGAAAGCATCCTTAAGGCACAGCCTCATGTTTAATCCTCTTGGACTCAGGACAGGAAGGAGAAGGGGAAAACAAAGAGGCATAAATAACTCTTAATCTTTAGTAGAACTTTATCACATGGGGAAAATGGGGGGGTGTGTGTTAAAAAGGCATTTTCCCAGGATGTTTTCACTATTGTGGGAAAGATTTACCATGATGTTGCTGTTAAAGAGGACTTATCCCAGGAAGAACCAGGAATGCAACAAATCTTTCATGGGGAAATCATGGTGAATGGAATCAGTAATCAGGTAAAATGGTGTGCCTTCTAGCACTCTCATCAAATCTCAAAATGGTGTGCCTTCTAGCACTCTCATCATAATAGTTTAGAATGAGCTCTGCCGCTGATGATGATCTCATATCCCAGAAAATGCAATTCAACACACACTATGATGCTAAAAGTTGATACAGAATAATCTGAATGAGAAGCAATGCACAGCTAAAAATCACGGCTGAATAATACCTTTATTGGAATGCTATGGGAAGTTAGAAATAAGGCAAGATTTTGAGTCCACTAGAACTCTTCTTCAGCTCTCTGTTGTTGTGTATTTTAAAGTTATGATGAACCTAAGGTTTTCTGAGGGCTAAGCGTATGTGAATTGCCCAAGGTCAGCCAGTGGGTTTTCATGACTGAGTGGGGATTTGGACCCTAATCTTGAGAGTAGCACACTGTAGATGGGCAGCCAGTACACAAAGGAAACTATCATAATCACCATCAGCATGCAGATCACATGCCAATAGCTTGGCATGTTCTTTGTAAGTGATAATATGCATATGTGATATCTATATAAGTAATGTACGTAGATGATACAACATCTGTGAATGTTAATGTGTCTAGATTAATCTTCACTGCAGAAATAATGTAGTTTGATATCACTTTAATGGTCATGGCTCTCCACTATGAAATTTTGGGATTTGTCATTTAGGCTTTTGTGTCAGAGAGCTCTAGTGCCACATCACTCTACAGATCCCAGCATTTCAAAGCACTGAGCCATGGCAGTTACAGCAGTGTCAAACAGCATTATTTCTGCATAGAGATTAGACCTGAGATATCTATGTGTTATGATGATATTCCCACGGACTTTGTAACTGCATAAACAAATTATTTTTCTTCATAAATATGGAGTTGTTTTAAATAAAACTGCATGTTCATTTTCCTGACATGTAAATTTCCTGAATTCTAAAGCTGTAAGACAGTAGCAAAGGGAATGTTGATTTTCATCTTCCCACTAGACTATACTGTTTACAACCTTCATGCTTAGGAGAGTAAAAAGATTGTCTCTGAACAACTCTAGCCAGGGGCAACATTAGGGTTGCAGGAAGTGTTGGCTACCCTGGGTGACACCATAAGGGAGTCATTGATCCCCAAACATCTGCCTTTTGACAGAAACGGGCTGTGGTGTTCAACTGCATCCCTTCAAAACTCTGAAGAGATGGTGCGAGTGGGGTGAAGCTTAGTGAGAGGAGAAAGGAGAGGTTCCAGTATTTTTTTTTTAAAAAAAATAATTTTAAAAAAACTTTTAAAATTCTTTTTACATTTTCTTTAAAAACATCACATGCTACTAAATTTTCACTTTAACCATATGTACAAGTACATGTAAATTTAATTCTGTTTAATGAAACTTTTTTTTAAAATAGTATTGTTCTTAATCTTGCAAGGTGCTCTGAGTCCCAGTTTTGAGAAAAGTGTGGGATATATATGAATAGAATAAGAATAAAGGAGGAGGAGGAGGAGGAGGAGGAGGAGGAGGAGGAGGAGGAGGAGGAGGCTGTGAGTATTATATTGTAACTTAAAGCTTTAATTGTAATTTTGCTTGTTTATATCACAACTATTGCTGTTACATTCAGTGATATACTGGAATTATGATTTATGAATCACATTAGTACAAAAATTATTATTAAGGAATCTGTATGGTGTAGTATGGGAAGCGGCCAATGCAGGCAGGGTGACACTATGAGATATTGCAGCAGATGACACCACCTCTAGTGATGCCATTGACTCTAGCTAGATACTGATTGATGTACTAAGGCTAAGATCCTCCAGTCTCTCCTGTTCCAGCTAACACTCTGGAGATAACCAAAATGAAATCAGAAATCACACTAGGGGGTAAACAGGGGGCAAACAGGATTTAAACAGGAATTAAACAGGAAATGTCCTATGTTAAACATAAGGCATTTCCTGTTTAATTGCTGTTTAACTCTCGTTTAAATCCTGTTTGCCCCCTAGTGTGATAAACCTCAATTGAAACCATTTTCTCTGAGTTTCCAGCTTCAGTTTATAAGCAAGAGTTTCATTCATTTGTTCCTCCTTTCTCACCTCCCTCTGTGTTTATCCCCTTTCCTTAAAGGATAGTTTTAGAGAGGATGCTTTGTTTTGCAGCCCCTGGCCAATTAGATTGGATGGAGGTGAGAATTAAGTGTTGTTTGCAGATTTAAGAATGTCCAATGGGAAGTTGGCTTCGAGGCTGGTCTTTCCAAGTCTTTTGTAAATAGCTGGAAGCAAATAGATTAATTATCTATCCAGGCAGAGCTTTCTTGGCAATCACCACTTAATTAGGCAATTAGCAGTCTATGGCCTCCTCATAAGTGTTAGAAGAAACAAATGGTATGACAACCTCCTGGGGTATATTTGATGCTTCATAGAAGATAACTAATCTAGCTTTCTCTCCTGGAAGTATTGGAGCCTGCTGTAATTTATATCTAGATGGTGCTTCAAAACAGAGGTGTCAGTATCTCTAATATTTTAAGAAGAAAGAAACTGTAAATGCTTATGTAACAGGTAGAAAATTTAAATAAACAATTGTGCGAGATAGCAAAGACTTTGAACAGCAGCAGGATTTAGCCACATCATGAGAAGGCATAGCTCATTAGAAAAGGCAATAATGCTAGGAAAGTTGGAGGACAGTAGAAGGAGACAATTCCAAATTCCAAATCTAACTAACAATCACATTGTGTAGCCCACATTTTACCAACTTGTCTGCAAGAATATCATGGAGCACCTTGTGAAAGGCTTTACTGAAATCGAGATATGTTATATCCACAGCATCCCCTTGTCTACCAAGCTGGTATTTTTTTATCAAAACGGACCAGATTAGTCTGGCATGACTTGTTTATCATGGGGGACATTGACAAAGGCCTTACTGAAATCAAGATTTGCTATACCTACACCATTCCCTTTATCTACCAAGATGGTAATTTTATATTTTAAAAAAGAGATCAGATTAGACTGGCATGACTTGTTTTTTACAAACACATATTGACTTTTTGTGATTATGGCAATGCTTTATAAATGTTCACAGACTCTGTTTAATGATGTGCTATAGAATCTTTCCTGGTATTGATGTCAGACTACCAGGACGATAATTGTTGGGATCCTCTTTTTCCCCCTTTTCGAAGATGGGGACCATGTTTGCCCTCCTCCCATCTGCTGGGACTTTTCCTGTTCTCCAAGAGTTCTCAAAGATTGCCAATGGCTCTAAGATTACATTTGCCAGTTCTTTTAATACCCTTGGATGTAGTTCATCTGGTCCTGGAGACTTAAATTCATTTAGATTAACCAGGTATTTCTGTACTTCATCTTTACTTATTCTGTGCTGCAGTTTTTTTATTATGTCCTGTGCTCCATTTTCCTCAGGTTGAGCACACTTCTCCTTTTCTGACAACACTGAAGCAAGAAGGTGTTGAGTAATTCTTCCTTTTCCCTCTCCCCTATTGGCATTTTGCCATCTTCTCCACGTGGTGGCCCTACCATTTCCTTCTTCCTTCTTTTGCTACAGATATACCCAAAAAAGCCCTTTTTACTGTTCTTAACTTCTCTAGCAAGCCTGAGCTCATTTTGTGCTTTTGCTTTTCTAATTTTCCCCTTATGTGTCCTAGCTATTTGTTTGAATTCCTCTTTGGTGATTTCATCCTTTTTTATTTTTTATACATGACCTGTTTAAAACTTAGTACAGTTGAAAGTTCCTTCATCATCCATCCTGATTTCTTGAGACACCTCCCATTTTTCCTCCTTGTTGAAATTGTCCCTTTAGTATCTCCCTTTTGAGAAACTCCCATCCATCCTGAACTCCCTTCTCTTTTAATACAATTGACCATGGGATCACCCCCAGTATTTCTCTAAGTTTACTTACATCAGCTCTCCTAAAGTCTAAAATGTGTGTCTGACTATGCCTGGCTTCTTCATTCCACCGTATAGAAAACTCCATGAGAACATGATCACTCCCACCTAAGGATCCCATCACTTGCACCTTATTAAACATGTCATCCTTATTGGCTAGTATCAGATCTAAAATGGCTGATCCCCTTATTGCCTCTTCCACCTTTTGGATAATGAAACTGTCTTCCAGGCAAATAAAGCATTTGCTGGACCTTAATGTATTGGCTGAGTTTGATTTCCAGCAAATATCAGAATAGTTGAAATCACCCATTCCCACTACATCTCTCTTTTCTGAGTGTGTGGTCATCTGTTCTAGAAAGGCATCAACCAGTTAATCAGTTTGACTTAGAGGTCTGTAGTAGACTCCCACAATAACATCCCTGTTGTTTCCCTTTCCTTTGATTTTTATCCAGATGCTCTTCACCTGGCTTCCAGGATTTATGTCTTGGATATTTTCACAGATGTAGACATCCCTGACATATAATGCCACTTCTCCTACAATATAGATAGATAGATAGATAGATAGATAGAGCGAGCCCTTGTACCCCCAAATGCATTTCTATCTAGGACTAATGGCTTTTTAATCTAGCCAAAGCCAGGTACTTTCAGTAGCTGCAACTACAATAACTGTTTCTGGGGTTCTTATATCTAGACTTTCAACAATATGCTTCTTTTTTTAAAAAAGAGAGAGAGCTCTGATCTCTTTAGCTAAGTTAATTAAGATTCCTGTTAAGACTCTTGGCATATGGTTCATATTTTTTTTTCCACACACAATCACATTGAATTAGATCAGCTAGATCAGGAGGTAGGGAAGCTGTAGTCCTCCAGATGTTTTGGGACTTTGTCTCTCATCAGTTACAGTCAGTATGATGAACCATCAGGAATGAAGGGAGTTGAAGTCCACGTCTGGAGGGATACCTCTGAGCTAGATCCACAATGCCAGTGCTAAAAGAAAATCAGTGTTGCCTGGAGTGAATAAGAGTCTGCTGCTCCCTGTGTAAAAGAAATAATCACTGTGGGAAAAATAGGGAGGTAAATATGGTGGCTCTTCCATTTAAAGATGCAGCATGAACCAGATAAGCCATAGCATTCCCTAGGGCACTTAACTGAAAGAGGCAACAACCCAGGGGAGGCATTAATTGCCCTTGCTTCTAAAGCTTGGTGTGAGAGATAAGAGTTTCTATCCCTTGTGTAAACAACTTCAATTAGTTAATTCCACTCGGCTTCTGAGCACTTAACAACCCCAGCTCCAAAGATAAGCTATTATCTCTGAAGCTGAATTTGTGGAAACAAGCACCTAATCGCTCAGCAGCAAAGAGCAATTTGGTAATGAGGTTTGTTTACAGGAGTATTCTCTATAGCCTCAATTGCACAGATAAGCTGCCCTTGCATTCTGGCCAGCAGGAAGCAATGGCTCCTTGTTTTTTTAAAAAAGAAAAATTACACTTGCTTAAGAAAACACATATCCAGAGATATTCTGTCTTCAGTTCAAGTGGCTTCCCTCAAGACTGGAGAAAACATGCATTCAGTGGAGCCTCTCCTTCCCACAAATGGAATGCAGGCTTCACAGATTCTTACACAGAAACAGTTCCTATATCCTGGGCATGGCTAATATTTTGCCCTTTAGATGTTCTTGGATTGCAACTTCTACCATCTTTAATCAGATTAGCTTCCCCCCCCCCCTTCTTCTTTTGCCTCAGACAGCAAAACAACTTGTGTCCATTGTGACAATATATTCTAGCCAAGTAAAATGGCTGTTGGTCAAATCTATTCACCGATCCAGATTTAAATGCAAAACACAATAACATTTATAGGACATCGTTACTAAGCAATCTGTTATCTATAATTCCCAAGCAGATCAAACACAGTATACTGGAGGGGTATAAAAATAAAACATTTAGTGTGCCATTGAGTTTTTCCTTTGAGGTTTTTGTGAGCATAGCAAGTCTGCTTAGCAGATGAGAGGTAACTTGTTTAATGGATCAAACATTTACCAATGTCATGCCAGAAGGCTGGAGTAAGTTCAGCCAAAATGTAGTACGGCTTTGGAAATTTACTATTATAAGACTAAAAAATTATTGCTGTGTTAGGATAATGCTGTTTTGAAGAATTTACAACATGGTGAAAGAGTTCTTTTCCTGCAAAGCTTCTATTTTCAGTAGTAATTATTAATAGCAATAAGATGAAATGAAAAACCATCAGGAGCTTGTCTATGCATGCCTATGGAATATGCAAGGCCTCTGTAGATGTTTCGTGAAGCAGTCCCATGAATATTTCTTCTGCTAAATACTCATTAAAATGATTTGGAACTGCCAAAAGAACAGTAATCCAGCAGATACCATTCATTTATCACTGGACATTAGGAAATACTTAAGCACTAACCACATCTTTGGACAGCTTGTGGAAGAAGTGTTACGTATGTGTGGATATGCATGCACAATGCACGCAGTTGCATGTAGATGTGCACAGCTCATGTATATTGTGTAATTGGTTGCATGTTGGTTGTGCAACATTACAATTTTCTTGAGGACACGATACCATATACTGTAACTGTAATCATAAGTTTACATTCTGTCATTTGATGTAGGATCTTCATCTGTATGTTTTATAGGCATACTACTCTTTCATACGAGGCTAAATTGGAAGTATAATTTAAGGTCAATTCGAATGCAAACATGGGTTTTATGTTATTGCAAATTAACTCTTCGCACGCAAACTCGGGCAAGAGGGAAGCCAATTTGAATGCAATCATGGGTTTTACTTTATTGCGAATTAAAGCTTTGCATGCAAATTCGGGCAGGAGGGGGTTATTTTCGGGTAATGGGAAGTAATTCCGAACGGAGCAGGGGTTCTTCCGAATGGAGCAGGGGTTCATGTAAATTCGCTAAACAAGCGAATTTACATTAATCCGCATTGGCTCCATTCGAAGTTGGGAGAAATTCCTCCCGTTTGAAAGAGTCCATACATTAATAACTGGCTCATAAATAAGCAGGAAAAGAATGAACAAGTCTCAGCTTCACTCCCTAATATTATATGTCTTCACTAAGGGGAAAAAATATTTGGTAGTTATAAATGGGTGGCCTGGAGTTATGCACTCGTGACTTCACTCATGTAATCATGTAGGGACAGTGAAAGTCTCCAAAAACTCACTTACCAGGAAGCAGGCACTGTGATCAACAAGGATCTGTCCCCCTGTAAATCAGGTAGCAGCTCTCCTCCTCATGAACAATTACCATTGTGAGGGGGAAATGTGACAGGACACCTATTTCAGACCAGAGATCACTTATGGAAAGGGTGGAAATGAGAGCCAGCTGCTTTCCAATTGACAGAGGAATAGACCTTGCTGATCACAGTGGGTGTTTTCTGGTGTGTGAAGATTGGGCTGACTGGGCTGGGATTCATTGCATAGCGTTGTAAATATATAGCTTATACATATGTAAGTGGCATACAGGATTCTGGCCATTAATCACAGTTTTAATCACTGCCAAGGTCAACTTTCCCCATCCCCCAGAGATTTAAACAAGAACAACAACAAATTCCTCCTTTCAAGTGTTACTCCTATCACTAAACAATCCTGGAACCACAGAAATGGAGATTTCCTGACAACTCATTTGGTGCAGCTTCCCCCAATATACCTATAGCTAAAGCCTACCAAAAAGTAGGATTAAACTATGTCTAGCTAACTTACAGAATTGGTTAATGTAATGCAGTTCTGGCCTAAATTCCATTGTTAGTCCCAAATAGAGTAGAACTATTGAATCAATTGAAATTTGGTGAGCTAGCACTTAGGGAAATTTCACTGATTCAGTGGGTATGTTCTACTTAGAACTAGCAGTTATATGTAGACCTCTGTTTCCAAACCTAAAGGTAGAGTACATTGACCAATCTACAAAAGCAACATCTCTAGTTAAGATTTTTTTTTTTAATTCTCAGTATATCATCTCTTTTCATTCTTTCATTTTCCCCATCGCCATGATCATGTCTTTAATGAGTCTGGTTGACTGAAGTCATATTCTGGCAATAGTATTTTATTGGGTTTTTTTTTCCCTTATACCACAAACTTTGTGGAGGAGCAACACTAGAGATGAGCCATGACTTTTTACAATCAACTAAAGGACAGATTTAATACAGGAGGACAATGAAATACTTTTGTGAGACAATGCGGTTCTGGTAAATGCAGTGAAGATAACAGCAAATCAGTCTCTCTTCCTGCCATTATTTAACTTTGGAACATCATTTTGTAAGTGAATCTTTTATTCCAAAACAATCAACACATTCTCCTCTTGCATTGTGCATGTTTTCTTTGTGTCTCTAGGGATGAGCAGAAGTTGCCGGCTCCATCCACCACCACCACCACCACCACCACCACCCCCTGCCCCCAAATTTTATCAGCTATGGTGCTGATTTAAATATATATAGATATAGATATACATGTATAGCAATGCAGAAATAAGTTTAATTATCAACTGTCCTGTTAATGATTCTTCTTTTACCATCCAATATCTCTGGCTGCATCTCTACCACAAATATTTAGAAATGTATGTGCCATACATTCTTTTTGTTTTAAATCACCACAGTATTTAACTTTGGTTATGTGTAATGAGTAGCCTTTCTTTTAATCAAAATAATCTGTATATACTCCACTGGATAGGATACAGAAGAAAATTATGAATTATCTAATAAATGGTCACTTTGTTCACAGAGGAAAGTAACAGAAGAGGTAGAAATTATTTTATAAGACACTTTAAAAAATGATACCACATAAATAGTAAATTTAGCAGATGAGTTTTTGAAGTCTCATTCAAAATGTGGATTTAGCTTTATAAATGTGGATTTGGATTTAGCTTTATAAATAACTAGCTAAGGATGTGCATAGAATGCTGCACACTTTGCCAAATGATAACAAACTGTTTGTGTGTGTGTGTTCTCAGTTCAGGCCAATGTGTGCACTCATTTTTATGAAAACAAAACAAAATTTGATCTCCTTCTCCCACAATATTGTTTCTGCCAGAAATTCAGTATAAAATGTGGTAATTCTCTTGCAACATAATGATATATAGATGATTTTTTTCTATTTCTTATTACACATCAGCAATGGGTCATAGGCAGTCAGGTGCATAGTCCATGTGAGGTGGAGGAAAGGACTCTGTGGAAGGCAAAAGGGACAACGGTGATTGTTTGTTCACTAGGAATCTTTTAATAAGATTATTTGTTGGGCCATTACTCAATAATCTATCAATGCAACCCTATGCATATTTACCACAATTTTCAATGTTTGTGTAGGATTCCATTCTATTTATTTTCTAACAATCAGATGATACACATTATCTTGATACTAAATGGGCAGAATGTTACACAAAAGATTTCAAACTTGCATCATTCCCATGCTGCTAAATAGCAAGTGTTCTTTCCTTACGGTGTGTCATGTGTAGGTGACCTACATTTTATTCTTTTCTGTCAAACAATACGAGAAGGATAGTGTGACAGCTGTCCTTGCCAACAGGGACAGAATCAACTTTCTTCTATTAGTTCCAGACACTTGAAGTTCTCAAGTTGATTCAGGATGATTTTCACTGCATCAGGGGACACAAGGCTTTTTGGCATTTATGAATTGCACTTGTTCTTTGAAAAACCCGGGATGAAAGTCACTTTTTTAGCCCCCCCCCCCCCAATATTCTTAAATTAAATGATGATCACAAATGAATATTAGAATGAATGTTTATCTCATTGTTTAATTCTGTGTAAATATACAATGTGCTGTTGTAGAAGCAACATATGTAAGAATGTGGTGGTTACTTTCATTGGGACTGCAGAGTAGAAGAGAAGTGCACTCTGGCATAAGCTAAGGAAATGCTAACAGAAATTTGTGGGATTTTATATATTTTTGTGTGGTTTTCACCATTTCCTCTCACTGCAATGACTGCCAAATTGTCAACAGAGAGGGTCTGCTGATGCTGCTTGCATTAGTCTCCCCTGTCCCAAACAGCAACTCTTTGGATAAAAGGAAATAATATTACTTGGATATGGCTACTACTACTACTACTAATGAGCTATACCGGCCTGACTAGGGTTGGAACAAATGATTGCATTCTCAGTGAGAAAGAATGTCTCAAAACACATTCAGGCACACTGTTGAGAAAATGGACCATGTTCCCCCCCCCTTATGTTGAATATGTTGCAAAATTATATGCTTTTGCATGAAACTAACTAACTAACTAACTACCCATAGATACTTGACTATAAGCTGACTTCATGTATAAGTTGAGGGCAGGTTTGGGGACCAAAATTATGGATTTTGATATGAACCAAGGATAAGTTGAGGGTAAAATTTAGGGGTAACAAAGGATCTAAAGGATGTTACCTTAGGTAACAAAGGATCTAAAGGATGGTGCAAATGAAATTATGGCAAAGAACTTAGAAAATTTCAGCAGACATTAACTGTTTGTGTTGATCCTAAAGGCTGGAGAGAGTAAAGAAGATCCACACTTATTTTTGGTGCTCCCAGGATGGACTAAGCTCTCACCTTTTACCACTCTCTTCAGAAAAAAGTGATTGTTCCTTTTATATATATTGTAGTGAGCAGGCTGTGGAAACAGCTAATCACAGAGATCCAGGAGGCCAGCCAATGAGAAGCTGGCTGGGCAGGGCTATAAAAGAGCCTTGATAGGGAGCTAAAGGGTTTTTTTTGTTTGGTTGAAGTTTTGAGGGAAGAGACATCTTCGGAGGGAGGGTGTGCTCTTGGGGTTCCTGTGGGGACATTTATAGGATAGTTATAGTCCAGGGAAGGGTCTGAGTAGTCCAGTATGGACTAGAGAGGCTTGAGGGAGTCTGAGAAAGAGAGGCTCAGAATAAGCCTGGAGGTTAAGGAAGCTTTTGGCTTTAATATTGGAGAAGGTTGCCTGAGTGGCTGTGGTATTCTTTTTAAGGAACTTTTGTAACTAAGGATAAGACAAACAAAGCTTTAATTATATTTCAATATTTCTTTATTTTATAAATAAACTTCATTAATGTACTGCGTGGCCTTTGTTATTGAAACACGCTACCAAAGATAACAGTGCCTTAGTAGGAGATAGGTGGTGAGTGAACAAGAAAGAGTTAACTACACACACACATACACACATATATGAGTTAAAGTACAGTACTTACATTGACCTGTGGATAAGTTGACCCGGTTTTTGTGCAGTCAATTTTTTGATGAAAATTTCTAGACCTATACATTAGTAAATACAGTAAATGTTCATCCTTTCGGAGGGAAAACCAGTGGAGTGTTTTTCCCCTCATCATTTTTTGGCAAAACCTTCCCTTTCAATTTTATTGCCCATGAAATCATTGCTAAAAATGAAGCGAGTTATGAACTCTACTGTATTGGAAACTCTGTTGGTGAAAGTGTGGGCCACAGGTTGAATGTGGCCCCTGGCCTTTTGCAGCCTCTGAAGCCCCTTCCCAAAACCCAAAAGCCAAACAATCCTCCTCTTTTTAAAGCAGCAGTGTCATTTTCAGGTGATTTTATTTTAACCTGAAAACAGCAGAAAACTTTCCAAATGCATTGAAAAGTATGCACAAACCACCCCATTTACCACAAAGACACCCCTCCCAATGTCTCCATTTTCTTTGGAGCTCTTCTCCAAATGATGAAAGGTATGGATTGAAACACCCCCCCCCCCCCCAAATATTAAGGATGTGACCTTCCAGACATCCTTGCCTTTCTGTATTGTGGAAAGTGCTTACATGAGAGGACAACTCAAATTCTTTTGAATAAAAAAAAAATATTTTTCCTCAAGAAAAAAATGTTCAGTATGGTGGCTGCTTCAGCCGATTTATTTTAGGTGAACATCAAATGGAATCATTTGGCTTCTCCCTAGTTATTAATAATAATTAATGAAAACTATAAATTTGTTCTAGTAGCTTGTGATATATGAGATTAATAACAATTTGATTGTGTAGTGTATTGGGCAAAGGGATAATGCTCCAGCATATTATTATAGTCTTCAATAACCATATGATAGTATTTTACCACATATTTATGGCTTCAATATACAGAAAAGTAACTGTAAGCTCTCTTGTCTTATATCAGATGTAGAACGCATGTAGTCCTCCAGATGTTGGCTTGCAGCTTTCAACATTCCAGACATCCTTGAATCCCTATATTGGGATAAAGGCCGGGTATAAGAAAATAATAATAATAATAATAATAATAATAATGATTCCTCACTATCAACTATACTGTGTGGGTGTGATGAGATTTACAGTTTTCATGATTTCCAAATATGGGTTTACTGTATCTTCCTAACACTGAGTGACCCAATCCTTTTTATGTTTTTCTTGCTGATGGGAATGGGATGAAAGCATCCTTCTCCTCCTGTATCCTAAATGACAGCAGAACAGGGCCTAGGCTTTCCTCCCAAGTACATCCTCCCAAGGATCTTGAAGTAGACCAGAATGGGCATTTACTACTGAATTGGGAGCTGCCAGATTTCCCTTTGACAACAAATTACAGCCCAAATCTTCCTCTATTCTTGGAAGGACAGTTGCGCTATTGCAATAGCTCCGCTTAGTTTGACTGATTATCTTGCTAACATGCTTGCTATTTTTCACCCATCTACCATCTTTTAAGTTTTTTTCCAATAGTTTGAACAGCCTTTCCCACCCTTTTTTCTGTTGTGTCTGTATATGTTTAACCTTTTTTCTTTGAAGCTTAATATTTTTAGTTTTCAAGCAAGTTGAATTACCTCCCTTTGAAACAACTTTTCTATTAGATTAAGAGTGACATCTTGCTGGGGCATTTCTAGGACTAATAGGTGTAGTTGGAGAGCTAGGAGTAAACTTTTCCTCATTGAGTCCATTGGTTCTTAAGTCTCCTCCAGAAATTAAAATTTTCTCAACTAATGTTGTTAGCAGATTGTTACATTCAGCCAGAAAGTTTTAACAAGTACAAGCTCCTAATAAATCATTAGTAACCCCCCTTGATTTATCACAGAATTTACGTCCAGGATGGAAGTTTGGATGCTTGAAGACTCTTCTTTAGGGCAGTCCAACTTAAGTAAATTGGAACAGGCTAGCTCCTTTAGCTGATTCTTAGTGAAATCGTTGAACCAATTTATTTTTGGAGTGCTTCCAGAAGGTGAAGTAATGGAAGAAGATGATAAAATTACTATGGGGCTTGTACCTTTATTTACCTGGTCTTGCATTGTGGGGCTAGCCACCCTTGTTACTCTGTCAAAAAGGCTAGAACTGGGGACATGATGATCTAAGGCAGAATATTTAGTTATTTTGCTTAGATTATCTGTAATTCGACCGGATTCTTGAATTGGCTCTAATTCTGCACAACACAACTCAGTGTTCAAAATTGTGCATGGGGGGGTTATTCTCTATTGAATGCTTATTAAGGTCCTGTGATGAGCCCAGATTCATTAATTGAGGCTTATCTGAACTTAGTATAGAATCAGGGTTGCAATTTACTTGACTGCCCGAAATCTTTGAGGTAAAGAATCTGGTGATTTTCGATTGTTTTTCTTTATGGTTCAGATATATACTTTCAAAAACAGGAAGCATACCTGCAGCTCTATGAAAACATCTTGTACACATGTTTTAAAACTAGGGGGGAGGGGGGAACCAACCCCCCCCCCCAAAAAAAAAACCCCAGCGTTCCCAATAATAAAAGGAGAAAATATAATATAATGGAGCCAAAAAGCTCCTTCCCTCAAACCTTGTCCAGGACCCACTATTGCAACTGGGCTGTCACTGGATAAATATGCAAGAGATGCGAAAGGCTCCTCACCCTGGCTCTACCAACCTTGATGGTGGTTGGGGCAGCTTTGAAGCCTCTGAGGGTGCTGCTGTTGCTGCTGCTGAGGGGGCGGAAGGGAGGTTCCACCCAGGCTCTGCCAAACGCCACCGCTCTACCCAAAGCAGGGAAGAGCAAACAAACACCAGTCTTCAAGCAGCCCAGTCCAAGGAGGAAAAAAAGGAGGCTTACTTATATCTTCCCTGAGACAGGTAGAAGCAGGGAAGAGCAAACAAGCACCGGTCTTCATACAGCCCAGTCCAAGGAAGAAAAAAAAGGAGGCTTAATTATATCTACCTTGAGGCAGGTGTAGAGGCAGGGAAGAGCAAACAAGCACCGGTCTTCAAGCAGCCCAGTCCCGGGATCTATAGTTTGTTGAGGTATCAGTGCTTTCTAACACAGAAGGCTAGATATCTCCTAAAACTACAAATCCAAGAATTCCATAGCATTGAATCATGGCAGTCAAAGCAGTTTTAAACTGCATTATTTCTGCAGTGCAGATTCAGCCTCGGGTATACATACATGACTAGTGTTGTGTCAAATCAATTTTTTCATCTTCGTCCTGTAGACCCATGTGAGATTTTTTTTTTCAAAACAAACAAACAAACAAAAACTTTCTTTTCTAAAGACCTAATATTTTTCCCAATGGGGAGAGAATCATGGTTGACAAATTTCCAGATTGTTGCCAAACATTTATGCTAATTATGTGTGTGAGTGCAAATTTCATTTGCATTACACAGAGCTTCCTTCAAGAGTGATGATATGTCGAATCTCCTCCAGCAGGCCATTCCATAATTTAGGAGTGGCAGATGAAAAGGCCCTCTGGGTAACTGCAGCCAACGTGGTCTTCCTTCAAGCAGTAGATTTTTCCCAGAGGACCTAACAGTGTGGGATGGAGGAACGTGCTCCCGCAAGTAATCTGGACCCAAGCCATGAAGGGCTTTAAAGGTCATAACCAACACCTTGCACTGTGCCTGGAAACTAATAGACAGTCATTGCTATCGAAGGCTGCAGAGAGGTCCAAGAGTACCAACAGGGTCACACTTCCCCTGTCAATACCCAGACAGAGATCATAGACTAAGGTGACCATAGCAAATCTAGCATTGATGCGGAGCCCAGTGATCATCTAGACCAACCCCCTTCTGCCAATCTCCCCCTTCTCACCTGTTGCTCTGGCTAGCTTGATTGAGTGAACTAGCTAGAGCAATGGGGAAGGGAGGGGCCAGCTGCATGCACTCTTGCTTGGCCATGAAACTTACTTTGTGACTTTGAGCAACTCACATGCTTTCAGCCTCAGGGCAAGACAATGGCAAATCTCTTCTATAAACATTTTGCCAAGAAAACCCCATGATGGGAATGCCATAAATTGGAAACCAAATTGGGGGGGGGGGGGGGAGGTTGGACTAATCCTGAATGGTAAGGGATTGGACTGGATGGCCCTTGTGGCCCTTCCACCTCTGTGATTCTATGAATCCAGTAGGCAAAATCACCTCTCTAGATGTTGGACTGCAGCTATCAGCATTCCTGGCCTGAGATGCATTTCCAAGTTCTTTAATGTGGTTCTTACAGCAGTGTGTATCCAAATGAGCGTGATATTTCAGGGTAAATTAGAAATGAATTTTATTTAGGAATATGGTGGGGAAATGGCAGGTCCCCCCCCCCTTAAGCACATGAAATTCATGAAAATGCCAGTTCATTATGTTATTAGATTGAAAATGCCATCATAAAAAAGGCTTGGAATGGATGGCCCTTGGGGTCCCCTCCAAGTTGAAGGGACACAGCACAGCTTTTACTTTAAAATGCTTTCTTTAGATGCCAGAAACAAAAATGAGGCAGCATTTCATACGGCTTCCACACTTATATGTGGTATGATAGATTAAAAGATAATAAGGATTTTAACCATCATTTCATAAGAAGAACCTTATTAAAGATCTGGATAAATATCAAAAAACAGTTTTATAGAGGAATACCAATGTGGGTTTCATCTCGGGAAGCTTTTTTGTATCGGACCAAGAATGACAGCAAACAGTGGATTTAATAATACAGGGAAAAAGCAAGAATTGTACAATGAAATCAATTGATCAATTGAGAAAAGAAGAAATGAATATCAATTAGTTTCCATATAACCAAATAATGAAACAATTCAAAACAGATTTAAAATTCCCAGAATTTACTATTTAAAAAAAAAAAAGATATAAACAAGATTTTTTGGATGAAGAAAAAGGACATATAGCAAAATATTACAATTTTTTTAAGAGAGAGATTACAAAATGAAATTATCAAACATACCATGATAAGATGGGTGCAATATATTGGGAAACCATAGATTTGGAAAGCTGGGAAAAGACATGGAAACATTGATTATAAAGAAAATTTTCTTAAAATGATGCACTAGTGGTATATGTCCTCTTCAAAACTCACCGCTGTGTATAAAATAGTAATTGCTGGAAATGTCAAAAACCAAAAGATACCCTTCTTCATCTATAATGCAATTGTTCAGAAGCCAAAAGGTACTGCAGAAAATTACTTAAGTATTGACAGTACTAGATAGAAATATTCATTATGTACAGAGACTAAATTAATGACTATATAGAATTTTGAGAAAATCCAGGATCTTCTAAAAGATAAAGCAACTTCAAATTGATTTGGAAGGTATATGATGGAAGGAAATTTAAATTTATATTTAATTGCTCTGTTTTATTTTGTAATGTCAATACATGTTTATTTATGTATATGTATATGTATGCAGGTGTTTGTATTCATATTTTTCTATTAATAAAATTAAAAAAAATGTGTTTTGAAAATTCAGATGAATACACTGATTTCAGGATTAAAGTTCAATCTTTACTCTTACAAATGATAGTAGGGAAAGAAACAAAAAGCTAAGTAGAATGAACATCATATATCCTCAGCTCGTTTGTTTCACTGTCTCTATAAATACTTCCATTTGCTTATTCTTTCTGAGGCAGAAAAACATTTCAAGTTGTTTGGCTTATGTGAAAGAAAGATATAATTTGTTACTGCAGTGGAATAAAATGGTAGATTTGCTCCTGAAAGGAAAAATCAGTCTGAGAAACTGCCATCTAGCTTGTGTCAGTTTCAAACTGCTAAGCTTGTTCTTTCACTTCTTCCACTTTATATGTCTCTGAGTCTTGTAATGCAACTCTTCAAACCTAGAAGACATATAATATAATATGTTACCATGGTTCTTCTTTGAGTATTCAGTTTTGATTGTTTCACTTTGTCATACTATCAGGAAACGTTGTGATTCTGTTATTCATCTCTGAAAAGCTTACATAAAGATTCTTCTGTTCTATTATAACATCTAACAAGGTTTTTCTTAGACTTTAAGGTACGGTGAATTTGTGAATGTTTTTGAACTGTGGCTTTCCAATCTTATCCTGATGAAGAAGGAATGGAAGTGAGCAGGGGCTTCAGAGCAGCAACCAGATATTTGAGTATAAAATATAATAATAGCATTCACTTGCTGAGGGAAAGCAACAAGGGAATATAAAAGGCTGGCTATACCAAAGCTTAGAAATATTGACTTCTTAAATACAAATAATAGATCTACAGCAGAGCAGCTTTCTTAGATCAGTGTACAGAGAAGATAAGGTCAGACGTGAAGTAAAAAAAATATTACAAGTCTGCTACATTGCCCTCCTGGGACTAAGTCTTCCCTGCAGCTTTTTTCCTGACTTCACAAATGTAGATGAATGTTCTGATTCTTTCTCCAGTCCTAGTCTCCAGTGGATTATGGATACCACAGTTGTTAATTGCTTTAGTCATTTATTGGCATGTCACATCAAATGAATAGCTTTCAGTCATATGGAAAGATTCTCTTACCTGCATCAGTGACCATGGTAGAGGAGAACTACTGATAAGTGGGTTGCTTGACAGAATTCAAGGACGACCAGGTAAGAATGGAAATAATATATTTTAAAATATTTTAAATGGTCACAATTTATGTTTTTTGCCTATCAGGAAACTCTGACGAGAAGAATCTTGGATTGACAAGAATCTTTTCAGTTCAAGTCTTATTCTGCCCAAAGTTTTTACATGGTTTTTTTTAAAAAAGAAAACAACATTTTATGCACAGAAAAAAATATTTTTATGCAGAAACATTAGAAAATGGTTTTCTTGTAGAGAAAACCATGTGCAAATTTTGTACCCAATGAGCCACAAAATGCTATTGTCTCTTTCCCCCCTCTCTCTTTCTCTCTCTCCCTCTCTATGGAGTTTATCACATAGGAAGAATTTCTCTCAGTTGCGAATGGAGCCAATTCACAATTATGTGAATTTGCTAGTTTAGCAAATTTATGTGAAATCTAATTGCGTTTGGAATGTGTTCAGAATAACTTCCCATTTCCCTAAAATGACCCCCCTCCCATTGCCCAAAATTGCATGATATACTCTAATACGCAATTACGCGAAACCCCATGATTGCGTTCGGAATGACTTCCCATTGCCCGAAATTCCATGAGATACACTCATTCACAATAACGTGAAACCCCATGATTGCATTCGGATTGCCATTGCGTCATACTCCCAATTTCCGTTGTATGATAAACTCCTATCTATATATAACACACACTTTTTAAAGAATTTCTTACAGCAGGAAGAAAGTTGCAAACATAACTCATTGTTTCCTTGAGAATTAAATTAGTGAAATTGCATCCTTACTGCCAGACTAATCATGAAAGCCCAGGAACAGAGATGGGGTTTATTGCCTAAAGGCCACATTTGGACCTTGCCTTAGTCCCAAAAACCTTGCCTGTTTTGCAAACTTTTGCCCACTCTCTGACCTTTCATGAAATGTAAATTTATCTAATTGCTTATCTTTTTACCATAAGATGAAATGTGGATGGTTGACAACTCTGGCAGAAGAAAGTTGGAAGTCTTTTATTGTGTTTATTGGTAGTATATTTATTTTGTGGATTTTAGTATCTGTTTATTAACTAGTAATTGAATGGCTTTTCTTCTCTTTTCTTTGGTACAAAATACACTGCAGAAATAATCCATTATTTTCTTTAAAAGATTCCATACACATGGACTTCCTGGGTTGGCGCGGAAGTGGGAGGAGCATCCTCACACAGCTCCGCGAGGGCGCCCGCTCCGTGCTGCAAGCTGCAAGGTAAAAACGGGTCAGTTTTAAAACAAAAAAAAGACCCAAAAAGCAGCGGTTTTCCCCCTGGGTAAATCGGGGGTGACGAAGGGAGCCCGCAGAGGCTCTGGAAGGCTCTGAAGAAGAGGAGAAATCTAGCGGAGGTGGAGAAGGAGGGGGCAAACGCCAAACGCCGAGGAGCCGAGGAGCCGAGGAGCAAGCCCAGGCGGAGTCCGGGTGGAACCCAGCGGCGCGGTAGCAGCCAAATAGGCAGAAGACACAAACGCCAACCTCTTTAAGAAAAGCGGCAAGTAAAAAGACAAATTTAAAATATACTAAAGCTAAGTAAGCCCTGGAATTACTGGGTGAAGAGGGGGAAGGACACTACAAGGATTTGGTCTCCCAATACTACTGTGCATATGCTAGTAGAAGTGAAGTTGTTTCCCACTTATCCTCTCATCCTCTCATAATATTGACAGAGCAATTTCTGAACGTTACATTTAAGGCAGACTTGAGAAAAGAGGGGGAAGACTTATAGAAGATTGAGTGTGTTGAGCGTGTTTGAGCCATATTGGACGGAGCAGGAGACATTGAGATTTTGAGAAAAGAAAAGCATTCTATAAAAGCCGCTCCAGCAGGACACCTATAAGACTATGAACTGAATGTTGGCTCTATTTAAAAATTGCTCTGCTTAATTGTGCTTCAACTGAATTTGCTGATGTTTTCCTAAACTTGTTGGTATCATTGTTTGGAAGGTTGAACTATTTACATCTACGTCTATTTGGAAATCTGAAAAACTGTGCTGGTAATAGTTTTGCTAAAAGGATTTCTTTCAGCATAATAAGCTTCTTCAAACTCAACGAAGATAGCTCGATTCTGTTGAACTGTGTAAAAACCCTAAACTGATTGGCCCTCCTCCAGCCTGCTGAAAACTTCAAACAGCTGCGCTGCTTCTAATCTAAGTTTACTTTTTAATACTGAGCAAGAAGGAGAGAGTAATTAAGCTGAGCAGCCAAACAGCTGTGTATGCTCAGTGGAACCTTGACTTTTTTTCTTTTTTCTGCAATACTGAATCTCAGTTTGCTGAGCTACCCACAAATATAAGATTTTTTTATTTTTTTCTCTTTAAGTTGTTATAGCCCTTCAACCCTCCAACAAAACTGGGCTCTACTCAACAGACTGAACTTCTCCAACTTATAGAACTTTGATAAGCAGCTGTGACTTTTTCAATTGTATATGAGTTTCTTCCAACCTACTGAGTTCATTACAATTTACTGAGCTTCTTCAACATATCTGAGTTTCATAAGTAATTGTGCTTCTTCCAACCTAAGCAAGTTGCTCTCAACTTACAGAATCTATCTCAACTTGTCAAGTCTTCCCAACCCACTGAGGCTCCTATGTAGGTGTGTCTCTTCTAACTTAAACGGGTCTCATCCAACCTACTGAGTCTACTTCAACTTACCAAACCTTGATAAATTTCTGAGTCTTGCAAGCAAGTGAGTTTCTTCTAACCTAAGTGAGTCTCTAACAACCCATTGAGTCTCTCAAATAGTGGTGTCTCTTCCAACCTATGGAGCTGCTCAAGCAGTCGCGTCTCTTCCAACCTAAGCGAGTCTCTTCCAACCTACGGAGCCGCTCAAGCAGTTGCGTCTCTTCCAACCTAAGCAAGTCTCTTCCAACCTACGGAGCCGCTCAAGCAGCTGCGTCTCTTCCAACCTAAGCGAATCTCTTCCAACCTACAGAGGCGCTCAAGCAGTTACGTCTCTTCCAACCTAAGCAAGTCTTTTCCAACCTACAGAGCCGCCCAAGCAGTTGCATCTCTTCCAACCTAAGCGAGTCTTTTCCAACTTACGGAGCCGCTCAAGCAGCTGCGTCTCTTCCAACCTAAGCGAGTCTCTCCAACCTATGGAGCCGCTCAAGCAGCTGCATCTTTCCCAACTTAAGCGAGTCTCTTCCAACCTACAGAGCCACTTAAGTAGTTGCGTCTCTTCCAACCTAAGCGAGTCTTTTCCAACCTACAGAGTCACTCAAGCAGCTGCGTCTCTTCCAACCTAAGCGAGTCTCTTCCAATCTATGGAGCCGCTCAAGCAGTTGCGTCTCTTCCAACCTAAGCGAGTCTCCTCCAACATACGGAGCCGCTTAAGCAGTTGCGTCTCTTCCAACCTAAGCGAGTCTCTTCCAACCTACACATTCTAATTTCAACCTACTGAATTTATTTGTTATCGAGTCTCTCAAGCAACCACGTCTCTTCCAACCTAGCTGAGTCTCTTCCAACCTATAGAGTAGCTCTAAGGCTACTGAGTTTCTCAAACAACGTCCTCTTCCAACTTAAGTGAGTCTCTTCCAACCTATTGAGTCTTTTCCAACCTATGGTGTCTCTCCAATCTACGGAGTTCTTCCAAATAGCGGCATTTTGAATAGCGACATTCCTTCTAACTCAACTTAGAGGAGTCTCTTCCAACCTAACCAAGCTTATTTCCTGCTGTTCAACCTGCTGATATCCAATTAACAATGGCTAGAGCTCCCAAAAGAGGACCAGCAGGATCTCAAGCATACTATGCAAGCCAAACTTCTAGCTACTCGCAGAGAAGATACTCCATGGAACAACCTTCGGTAATAGAGGAAATTAAAAAACTGAAATTAGATATGGAACAAAACTTAGCAAAAGAGATAAAAATCTTGAGGGGAGACATTAAGAAAGATATGAGAGCGGAGTTAAGAGACATTAAGCAAACCTTAGAAACTGTTACTAAGGAGATCACACAAGCAACTAAAAGGATCCAGAAATTGGAGGAAAGAGCAGACTGTGTGGAGAACACAGTCAGGGAGGTAAAGATTACACAAGAATTAGAAAAAGAAAAATTTCTGGATATGAAAGCTTTGGAGGAGCAAAAAATGAGACAGTGCTGCCTCAAGCTGAGAGGTGTGAAAGAATACAAAGGCGAAAACCTATATGATCTTCTATTGCCAGTACTTGCAGAATATATGAATCTATCGCTACAGGAACTGAGCTGGAGCACAAATAAAATATATAAAATCAACTCAAAAATTGCAAGAGAAAAAGGTTTGCCAAGAGACATTGTTATTTATTTTTTACGACAGAATGTGCGAGATCAACTATTACAGACAAGCTATCAGGAGAGGCTCATCATTGAAGATCAGGAAGTAAGGATCTTCAAAGACGTACCTAAGAGAATACTTCAAAAAAGAGAAGGATATAAATTCCTGACCAATCAGTTAAGCCGACACAACGTAATGTATAAATGGGAAAAACTAGAAAGAATATCGGTATATTTTAGACAAAGGTGGATAAAATTGAACTCAATCCCAAAAGCTAGAGAATTTTGGAAAAGACACGATAAAGAAATTGAGATGAACAAAGAATTGAGAGACAAGCCTGATCAACTTAAAGAAACTAATGGGAAGAGAAAAGAGGAAGAAGACAAAGAACAAAGAGACGAAGAAGAATCAAAATCATCAATTAACAAAGAATCGGAAGAAGAAGAAATTTCAGAAGCATTGGAACAATCGGAACTGGAAGTAGAGGAAGAAGAGGAACTAAAAGGAAAATCACCAGAAAAAGCAAATAATTTAAACACCGAAGAAGAAGAAGAAGTAAGTAAACCTAAAAGAAAAACTCGTAAAGCCAAAGCTAAATAAATTGAGAAAAGAGAAAAGAAATGTACCAACAAATACAAAACCTAAGGATTTTGTCTTGGAACATAAAAGGCTTAAATGACAAAGCAAAAAGGAAGGAAGTTTTCCATCTACTAGGAAAGAAAAAATATGAAATCCTCTGCTTGTTAGAGACACATGTAAAACAGAAAGATGAGAGAATACTAAGGAATAAAAGACTCGGAATAGAATATGTGGCGGCCAACAAACAAAAGAAGAAAGGTGTAGTTGTATATGTATCGGAAAAAATCCAATCTAAGCATTTATTTCAGGATAAAGAAGGTCATTTTATAGCTGTGGAAATAAATATAAATGAACAAAAGATGGTGTTAGTAGCAGTTTATGCCCCAAATAACAATAAAGCAAAATTCTATCAGGACTTGAAAAATGTTTTACAAGATTATAAAGAGGAACATATAATAATGTGTGGGGATTGGAACGCGGTTATAGAACCAAAATTGGACAGATTATCAACAAAAAAATAAATAAAAGAGAATCAAGGTAAATTACCAAAATCTTTTTTTAAGATATTGGACAACATGGATTTAGTGGAAACATGGAGACTTAAACATGGTGATAAACGGGAGTTTACCTTCTTCTCAGACCGTCATAAAACATTCTCCAGAATTGACATGTTTTTGTCTCCAAATCTTTTGTTTCAAAAGTTAAAAATGTTGAAACTTTGATAAAATCATATTCTGATCATAATCCAATTCTGTTATCAATTCAAAAGGAAAATACAGAATTTAGATGGCACCTTCAAGACTATTTGCTTACTTCCCCAGAAATAGTAGAACAAGCTAAAAACACTATTAAAAATTACTTTTTGGAAAATCGGCATAAAGAGACAGAGATTGGGATGATATGGGCAGCAAGTAAAGCGGTTGTCAGAGGATTCTTCATTAAAAAACACTGAGGTAATAGCAAAAAGGAAAGCTAGAATAAGAGAAATTACAAACCAAATAACCAAAAAAGAGGAGGAACTAAAACAAAATCCTAATGCTGAAAACACCCTAAAAGAGTTAAAGATCTTACAAAAACAATATAATTTGGAAAACGCAGAGGACTTAGCGAACAAGATGAAAAATTTAAATATCAAAAACTTCCAACAAGCAAACAAACCAGGCCGCTGGTTAGCGCAAAGAATTGGCAAAATGAGGGAGAAAAAGACAATAGTAAAATTGTGTGATGGGAATAACACCTATTCAGATATGAAGAGCTTAAAGAAGATGACACATAGTTACTTTAAAAACCTCTTTCAACCAAAAGAAATAGCAAAACAAAATTTGGAAAATTACTTGCAAAAATGCCCAATACCTACCTTAAATGAGGAACAAATAGAAGAGTTAAACAAATCAATCTCTTTAAAAGAACTTAATGAAGCAATACAGAGAGCCAAGGTAGATAAAGCACCAGGCCCTGATGGTTTCACAGCCAGATACTACAAAGTCTTCCAGAACGAAATCCAACAACCAATGTTAGAATTAATGAACACCATTAATGGACAAGAACTACCGCCGACATGGGAAGAAGCAAACATCAGTCTAATTCCAAAAGAAGGAAGAGATCATCAACAACTAAAGAATTATATCTTTACTTAATATAGACTACAAACTGTTCGCAGATATAAAGGCACAGAGATTGAAAAAGGTTTTGCAAATAATAATCCAAAGAGATCAATGCGGCTTCCTTCCAAACAGGCATCTAAAGGAAAATTTGAGATATGTTATTGACACCATCGAGCATTTTGATACACACAGCGATAGGAAGCTGGCATTGATCTTTCTGGACTTAGAAAAAGCTTTTGACAGCCTTGACTGGGAAATTATCATCAAAACTTTAATAAGAATAAAAGCGGGTCAAAAATTCACAAATTGGATAAGATCAATATATAAAAAGCAGACAGCAAGAGTGATTGTGAACAATCAGAGAACGGATGTTATCCCATTATTTAGAGGGACCAGACAAGGCTGTCCTATATCGCCATTGTTGTTTATTCTGGTTCTGGAAACTCTGTTGATTAATATAAGATGTGAGGACAACATCAAAGGAGTTAAGGTTAAAGGAGAATCTCTAAAGGTTAGAGCTTATGCAGATGATCTTGTGATAATGCTTGAAGATCCTATAGAAAGCTTAAATTGTTTAATTGAACATCTAAAATCTTTTGAAATAGTCTCAGGTCTAAAAATCAACATAGAAAAATCAGCAGCTATAACAAAAAACATGAAGCAGGAGGAACAAGCCATTTTAAGTGCTAGATCCGGTATGAGTGTTTGTAAAAAGATCAAGTATCTAGGTATAACCTTAACAAATAACAATACAAAATTGTTTAAAAATAATTATCAAAAGAAATGGACTGAAATCAAAAACGAAATCAAAAATTGGTCTGAAATTAAGCATTCTCTGTTGGGAAGAATAGCTGCTGTCAAAATGATGGTTATTCCGAAACTTTTGTATTTGTTTCAAGGCATCCCGGTCGTTAAAAATGAAAAAATCTTGAAAGAGTGGCAAAAACAACTAGCACAATTTGTTTGGGCAGGCAAGCGGCCGAGAATCAAACAAAAAATTCTCTGTGATGCCAAAGAAAGAGGCGGCCTGGCCCTCCCCATGATAAATTTGTATTACGAGGCGAGTGCTATTACTTGGTTGAAGGACTGGATGACTCTGAATGATAAAAAACTCTTAAAGTTAGAAAGCACGGATATCAGATTCGGATGGCATGGTTTTTTGTTCTACGAGAAAATCAAGGCAAACAACAGGTTCAGTAACCATTTCATCCGAGCCTCGATATTCCGAGTATGGAATAAACACAAGAGAAGAATATCACCAAAAATTCTGATGTGGGTATCCCCACATGAGGCCTTATATAGTGTAGATCCTAAAAGAGAAGAGACCTGGATCAGATATAGTGACTTGCTAGATGACAACAGAAAAATTAAATCTTATGAAACCTTGAAAGAAGAGAATTGGAATATAAACTGGTTCCTGTATAGGCAACTCCATGAAAGATACAGAATAGACAAAAAACAAACAGGTTTAGCCAACTCTAATACGGAAATAGAAAACATTATCTTGCTTTCAGACCAAAAAATACTATCTAAAATTTACAAAAAAATATTAGAATGGTACACTGAGGATGAGATTATAAAGGAAGCCATGACTAAATGGGCACAGAATTGTGGAAAAGTAATAGAGTTGGATCAATGGGAAAAAGCGTGGAACAAAAGAATGAAATATTCGTTGTGTCAGGACATTAAAGAAAGCTATTATAAGATCTTGTATAGGTGGCATCTCTCACCTCATAAAATAGCCAGATTATATAATACTGCTAATGACAAATGTTGGAGATGCCAAAGAGAAGTAGGAACCTTTTTTCATTTATGGTGGTTGTGTGGTAAGGCCAAAATGTTTTGGAAACAGATACAAAAAGAAATACAAAACATATTAGGAATAACACTAGAACTTAGACCGGAAATAATGCTGCTGAACATGTTGAAAGATGAAGATGAGAGAACATATGGTAAAACCATATTCTATATGCTGACAGCAGCCAGAATAGTTTTTGCAAGATCTTGGAAATTGGATAAGTGTATAAATCTGGAAGAATGGTGGTTTAAAATATATGACATGATGGAATTGGATTTGATTTCAGATAAATTGAGAAATGAGAATAACAGTAAATGGAGAGAAGGATGGGAAAAGGTTTGGAAATATATGGAAAAGAAATGGGGGAAGGAGGTAAATATCGAAATGAAATTTAAGGTGATTAATTGAATCTTTAATGGAGATAACTTGATATCTTAGGATATTAAAGAACATCAAATTAGGATGGGAAAACTAAATTTACTTTGAGTTATAGTTTATGGAAAGGAAAGGAATCCGGGAAAGTGTGAGACAACACAATAAGAAAGAGAATAGAAAGGATACAGGAAACCCCTGTATAAAGTTATTGTTTTTACTTTTATGCTTCTTTTTTTTTATGTGCTAAATACATGTAAAAATAAACGATTTAAGCAATCATTTGAATTTGGCACATTGTAGCAACGGATATGTAAGCTACTCACGGATGGAGAAATTAGGGTGGGAGGCAAGGAAATAATAATTATATAATGACCAAATAGTGTCACATACAACGAAAGTTGCATGCTAATAAGCTTTGTGTCTCTTAGTAAGGAAAGGGAAAGGAAGTGGTTTGAAATAGATCTATTTGGAAATGATGGAAACATATATAGAAGGGGGAATGGGGAAAGGGAATATATAAATGTTTGTATATGATATATGTATTGAAGAAACAGACTGTTTGAAAGATTATGTTGTACGTTTTAAAAATGTAATAAAAATTATTAAAAAAAAAAGATTCCATACACATCCATTCTAGCTGCTTTATACTGATATAACCTGGGGGTCCAGTGAGCCTTTTGCATTGGCAAATATGGTGGAAAGAACAGGGAAATTTAAACATGATAAAATCAAGATATTGCCAAACAAAAACTTTTAGAGGCAGGCAAACTCCACACAAGAAAAAAAAAAATCAATGAAAGCACTTAAGTGTGGGTATTTTTGAAAGGGAGAAAGAAAGAGAACAAACTATGAAAGTCAGAGAAACAATTCATTTGGGAGAGGATTATACAAGCACTTGCATTGTCAAATACTTTGAGGCAGGTCATTCTAGTTAAAGAAGCTATACTTTTTTTTAAAAAAACCCTTTTTTGCTCAGCATGAATCTTCTCAGCTCAAAATAAATGTTAGTTAGTATATGTCACAAATGGAAGGAAGACAGAAGATTTCTTTAACATTTCAGTTTGCAGGTGAATAAAATTAAATGGAAAGGAAATGGGATATGTTGGGAAAGTTTACTTGAAATATGTAAAAAAAAGTATTTGGAAAATAAAATAAAAGGTGATTTATACATTGAAAAAATTATGTTGACTGGGAAAACTGAAGGCCATATAAGTTATTGAACATAAAACCTCTATAGATTTGGTATTACGATTACAGTAGAAGGGTACCTCCCTGTTTTTTTGTTTTTTTGTTTGTTTGTTTTTAACATAATCCATTTTGTCACTTCATTTGCTTGGTTCATTTGCTTCATTTGCTAGATCATGCTTTTTTAATCTCATCCACCCATGATGATGGGATATCTACATGAGGTAAGAGAAAGGGAGAAGTTACCAAAATCACGGTCCTGCTAAGATTTCTATTGCTGCTTCTGCAAAAGCTGCAGATTTGAAGGAGGAGGAGAAGCTCTGGGCAAGGTACTCTCAGTGGTCCCATTACAGATCACAGATAGATAGATAGATAGATAGACAGACAGATAGGCAGGAGCATTTTTTCTGTGTTTCTTCATTTACCGTTTTGGGTGTTCCTAGCGTATTATGGTGTTGGCACCTCTAATGGCTATAAAGACCAATGTTTGTTTTGGGGCCTTTGTTTGGCTGACATATTCATAATACCACTTCTTCCTGACATGGGAACATGACAGCTGGTACACCCTGCCAGTGTCCCTGCCAAGTGGGCTTTCCCCCACTTTTAGGAGTAGATAGAAGCAATAAATGCCTCTTTACAGCAAGGCAGGGTCCCAACACACCTAAAAGTGGCTGTTGTAAGACCTCTTTTGAAAAAACCTTCCCTGGATCCTACTGTACCAAATAATTACAGGTCAGTCTCCAACCTTCCATTTTGAGGCAAGGTGCTGGAGCTTGTGGTGGCTTCTCACCTCCTGGCGTTCCTGGATGAGATGGATTAACTAGATCCCAAGCTTTGAAACTCCCTCCCTATGGAGACCAGGATGGCTCCATCCCTACTATCTGTCTGACACCAGGTATAGCTGGTTTTGTGTTATTAGCTTTTTAAGCTGATAAAGGTTTTTAATGTTGTGCTATATGAATTTTAATGGATTGTATTTTTAACATGTTATATTTTGTTTTATAACTATTTTAACTCTTAAAATTGTTAAATTTTAAATTTGTATATTTTAATACTATACTGTTTTCAAATTGTATTATTTTATTCTTGTTCACTGCCTTGAGTCCCTCTATTGGGAAAAAGGTGGGATATAATAATAATAATAATAATAATAATAATAATAATAATAATAATAGATATTTTCCTCCACCTGACTAACACAAGGAGGAGAATATCTGGCAATTTCACTTTCTCCAGTCTCTATTTTCTCTCTGAAATACACAAATACTTAAATACTGTTAATTTTTCAGAAAAATTTTTTCAGAAAAAACGAATGAAATAAAATCTGTACCCAATTTCTGTGGATGGAGCTCTTCACAACACAGAGAAAACTGTGCCTCCATTAAAACTATTAAAGATTAGTAACTTGCAAGGTAAAGAAGAGTTTATTACCTTAAATCATCATGGACATGGTTGAGTACATAGAGATTCAAGACCAAGACTTTAGGAGTACTCAAAGTGCTCTGCCTTTACAGGTGAATCTGTCCATTTCAGATTCTCCCACATTCAGTTTTTTGAAGCGCATAGAGTTTTTCCACACCAAATATGAAGAATTGTGTGAAACTGTAGAAATCCAAACAGGGATTTCTGTTCTTTTTGTGTTAGGCTCCAAATGGGGCCTAATGAACGACCAGTTTATTGACTAAAATTTCTTTCCCTACTACCTATTCGGTTGTTCTGTCAATGACACTTCACCACACCCATACATATCTCTCATCTTTCACTTTATTATTTAGAGTATGATTGCTTCAGTTTCATGACATAGTATGATGTCTCTAGCATTCAGTGTCTTAGCCTACACAAATATGGGCTTTAATAATTTTTTTGAACTGAAGTGCTTATTAACTTCCATGTGCCTAGTCAATCATTCTCCATCAAATGGGATTTGCTAGAATTGCATCATTATCTTTAACCTTGTGTTTCATCAACTTGCAAATATTTTAATTAGCACCAACTCACATTTGAAAACTGCGTATGCGCATGTATGCTACACATACACATACAAACACATCCTATCTACTCAGAACATAACCCAAAAACAATTGGTAAGTTAGGATGAGGATTGCTGTCAGGTCTCATTGAACTGACTGAAGTCTTTGGGAATTGCTGTGTTTCTCTGCATTTCCAGACTAGGGGACAAATCTAAAGGCAGGTAACACTGATGGAGGAATAAGCTTGAGTCTTGGATGTGAAGTGGCTTTAAAACATTCTAAGTCAGCTCTCTGATTCAATGGGAAGATGTCTGTGCCTGTGTCTGCATAGGCCAAGCAATTCAGCTTCCTGTGTCCTCAGTTCAGTCCAGACAATGCAGGGTTCAATCACCAGTTTTTGGTGCAAACTATCCTGATGATGTATGGTCAGTTCAGTCCTGAATCCACATTATACCCCCTTACAACAAGTTTTAAAAACTCACCTTTTGCTCTGGATTTCTCCAGAAAATTCAGAGTTGTCCAGAGCAATGGCAGATGGCTATTCACATGCACATCCTCCTGTGCCACCCATAACTACTGCTGCCAGTGTGAATGTCTCCTTCTGATGTCAGAATGAGACAATCAGTCCTGTGATTGACACTGGGTGCCTGGTTTTTGGCATCAGAAGGAGCAGCAATGAATAATACAGCAGGAGTCAGATGTGAACATCTGCAAAGCACCAGTACCCAGTATGGATTGCCCAGTTGATGGGGGGGAATTTGGGGCAGCCTTGGGGTCAGAATACTCCAGGCTGTTCCTGGAGTTTCCTGTCCCAGGCAGATACAGCCCCGATTGTGTTTGTTCAGAGTTGGTACATTTAAAAATCAGACGTGAAAACAGAGGAATGGGGAAGCAAGCAGAGTTTTTGTAATGCTGCTGTGCAGAACACCAGTATTGTGACTTGAGACCCTTTTTATCCAAGCCATGTTGGTGTTGGCAGCACAAGGCCTGGGTGGAGGAAAACAGCACAAAAGGTAGCAATGAGCTTTCTGCAAGCCCTAACAGCAGTCTCTGTATGGCCTGCAAAAGCTTCCCATGCCTTGTGGCCCACATGTGATGCAATTGATGGATTGATTTCCATACCATCTTTCTCCCAGAAAGAAACCCAAGGCAACTCACAGATAAAACCATATAAACAAACAATAATAAATTAAAACCAACTAGCTAAAAACAGTATAAAATTACATAAACATACAAAAGTTAAAAGCACAACTAGAGCACACACACAAAAGCTTCCCTGACACAATTATACCTGTGTTCAGACTGTAAGATCTAGTTCTGACTTCCTGTTTGTATTGTAACATTTAGCCATCTCCGTCAGACAGCAACTACAGTTCCCAGAATCCCTTAACATTGAGCCATGGCAGTTAAAGTGATGTCACACTACATTATTACTGCAGTGAAGATGCAACTTTAATTTCTAAACTGGGAAAAGTACGCTCTCTCTGTGTGAGTGCATGGATCTGTGTATGTTTTTGAATGACAAGCCGTATTCATCTGTGCTTGATACTTAATGCATAAAATGTAATGACTATTACAAGGGCTGTCTGTAGATCTCAGATTTTAGCCTGGAGACCACAGTGCCTGGAATAATCCTGAACTGGCAACCCTAGAGGGCATCAGATGGACACTTTGAAGAAGGAATGGATGTGGGTGAATGAATCTAATTACAATTAGGCATGGAACCTAGGCAGATCTAAATCTGATTCTAATTAAACACAGAGATGTCAGAAATCAGTGTACTTAACCTTGCAATTTAGAATATTATGCTCATCAATATTTGATGGATTTACTCTGAATCCTGAAGCATCATTCCCATCTCATCTCATTTGTTTCTATAGCTCTGCAGTGTGTGTGTGTGTGGGGGGGGGGGATCTTCAAATAGCAGGCTTTTTTTTTTTTTGCTTAATTAATTAGCACTAATTGTCAGGTGATGATCCTGGAGTGTGGAATACAGATCATGCCAAGGTAAATGTTCTATCTGAGCAAATTGTGAAGAAAGCGGGGAGGAGCACTTGAATGTAGTTCTTAAAAGGAAATAAAAATTGAGGCCTGCTGCTTTTTCAAGGGACATGCTGACAAGCTGAGTACCTGCCTGCTTCTCCCTCCCTAGTGAACTACTTCAATGTAAGCTTCATTCATCTTGGTGTTTAGACAGAAAAGTTGGGAGGTTAAAAAAATAATCAAAATTGAACTATTTTGGTTATTTCTGAGAAAAAGGAAAGTAGAGTGTTACTTTCAAGAAACATAATAACAATGGTAACCAATTACTTTGGGGGGGTGTCTGGGAAATTTTAATTTAACTAATTAATTTGAATAATTTAACTAGCTCCATTTAACTGGTCCCATCTCTTTTGAGCTTCTGATGTGCAGCTAAAAGAGTGGCCATCAGTGTTTGTACTTACTTTGTTTTATCTGTTTTAAAATTGCATTTAGAGTTGTTGTTAGACTGTTTAAAAGTTTTAAAGACTATTTTAATGTTTTTCTTTTAAAATGTTTTATATTTGTATAGCTTTAATTGTTTTTATTTGTTCATCACTTCATGGACCCTTGTAGGCTGGGAGGAACTATAGAAATATCTTAAATAAATAAATGCTAAATAATAATTGGTTTCACTTTGCAGTTAATAAATGAGCTTCCAGTAAGGACTGTTTCTCTCCTTTTGTTGGATCCCTGTGTACATTGATGACATTTATTTAAAAAGCAATCACAAACAGGGAATTATAGTTGCACATTTGTTGCTGTTTACCATCTTCGAGTCTATCCCTGGTGAAACTGTGGATGATACATCCCCAAGACTCCTTGTCCTCCACTGTTTAGGTCCTGTAAATTCATACCTGTAGCTTCCCTAATAGAGTCTATTCATCTATTGTTTTGTCTTCCTCTCTTTCTACTTTCCTCCACTGTTCCTAGCATTATTGTCTTTTCTAATGATGTGACCAAACTACAACAGCCTCAGTTTGATCATCTTGGGGTCCAGGGAGATTTCAGGCTTGATCTGTTCAAGGATCCATTTGTTGTCTTTTTGGCTGTCTATGGAATCCTCGGCACTTTTCTCCAGCATCACATCTCAAATGAACTGATTTTCTTCATATTTACTTTCTTCATTGTCCAGTTCTCATTGTTTATCTAGGATCGGCCTTTTAGTCATCAACGCACCTGCAGTAAGCGCGGGATGAGTCCTTCCTGAATGTTTGTTAGTGAAGAAAAGCCAGAGAGAGAGAGAGAGAGAGAGAGAGAGAGAGATGATTCTGACTTTAGTGGTCACTTCTATATTTTTACTCTTCTTTCATAGCTGTTCTTCCCATTCCTATTTCTTGACTGTAATCTCCTTCCTCATCAATTTTTGATCCAAGGTAAAGGAATTTTTTTACTGTTTTGATTTTGTTATTGTCTAGGTTGAATGCATGCAAGTCCTCTGTGGTCATTATTGAACAAATAGAATGATAAAATGCTGCCTTGCCTGATCCTTTGCCAATTGGGAACCATTCTGTTTCTGTGTATTCTGTCTAACAGTAGCCTCTTGTCCTAAATAGCTATTTCTCAGCAGGACTGTTAGATGTGGTGGCACTCCCATGCCCTTAAGAGCACTCCATAACTTTTCATGATATGCAATCAAAAGCTTTGCTATAGTCCATAAAACACATGCTGTTTTTCATTTGGAATTCCTTGATGCATTCCATTGCCATCATATGTTTGCAAAGTGGTTTCTAGTGCCTCTTCCTTTCCTGAATCCCATTTGCACCTCTTGGATTTCTGTCTCCATGTATGATTAGAGTCTGTAGACCTCCAAATATTAATTTGGGGGGAAAAAGATAAGTGAGTTACATTGGGAGAGGTCATTGGTCGGTAGTGATACAAACATCCCTCTGAATGGAGGGGGAGGAGTATTACTTTTCTTGCTCTCATGTGAATAGTTGGATATTTCAGCTTGGTCACCTCACAGAGAGGTTTCCAAGTCCCCTGACAAATTCCCAAAGAAAATGGGCTATAAAATTCTCAGATTTCTTTTCTTCCTAACTTGTCGTGGAATTATGGTTGTGAAACATAAAGCTTCATTTGTAGTGTCTAACAAGGAAGAGGTGGCCTTTGTTTATCTTTGCAATGGAATTCCATTTCCTCCTCCCCTCTTGCAGCCCAATGGAGTAATTCAAGTTGGCTTCACTGAGATTAAATGTATTAAAATGGGGAATATTAAGTCATCTAGGTGATCCTACTGTAGCTGTGTATGCTTATCAACAATGTCATGTGCATGCAAATCATGCATGTATACATGTACTTTTATTATCTGAAGCTATTATGGTTCTTTTGGTAGTGAATGGAGAGCATCATAAAATACTCAGTTGTCTTTCCTTTCAACAGGGTTTAACAAGGAATAATTTCTAAAAGCCTGACAGAATAAGAAATTTTCCTCTTGTTACTGGAAGGAAAGCATAAAGGGAGTCATCCTAGCCTCCCTAGGGAGGGACTTCAAAGTCTGAATTCAGTCACTGAGAAAGCCCTTTCCCTTGTTTCCACCAAATGAACTCAAGAATGTACTGGTATTAATTTTGAGTATGGGACAGATATCTTTTTCATTCATGGGTACATTTCTTTCACTATTAATCACCAATTGGGATTTAAAAATATCTCCTTTTTCAACTTTCACATATTTAAAAACCTAAAATTATTTTATATGAAATTGTAGAAAAGACCACAAAAGAGGCCACCAGTGGAAGCTGGTGTGTCTAGGTTACAGTGAGTGGACCATGAGACCTGTGCTCACATAGATTTGGCTTGAAACACCAGCCAGGAGTGTCTCAGTTCTTCAGATGAAATCCTGGGATTCTGCTTCAACCACTACCACCAGGGTTCCTCTCCAGTTATCTTTACGTGCATGCATACTCCCTTTCATGACTCTCTGGTTGGCCAAGTGAGTGAATGAGTTAGTGATGCCACCCATGGGATCCTGCACTCCTATCCCCCCAAAAAGCTGAGGGCCAACTGTTTGGGTCTGCCCAAACAGAGTAGTCCATGTGATCTGTTGGTTGAGGGAAGTAGACATGGTTAAACAGAACTAAGAACCTCAACTGCAGTCTTAAATACTGAAACTATGTTGGTGAATTTTCCATGTTTCATCTAATGTGCATCATCATGATCATCATCATCATGATCATCATCATCATCATGATCATCATTATCATTATTTGAGCGCAATCACCCTGAAGGTGTTTGAGTCTTAACACCCTGAAGGCCCCAGGTGCTGTCTGATCTTGGAAGCTAAGCATGAACTTAGTACTTGAATGGGGAACATTGTAGGCTATCTTTTAGGGGAAGGCAATGACAAACCACCTCTGTGTGCTTTTGCTTTACAAGTTCCTATGAAATTCATCAGATCACCATAAGCCAATAGGTGAATTGATGTCAAATGCACACATGCTTTTATAAAGTCATATGGGATTGTAGACTGGCCTAATTTCCCTGGGTGACCCAAGTGATTGAAAAGAAAAACAGGGGAGAAATGAAGGAGAGAAATATCAGAAATTGTTATATCATTCTTCCTTTCACGTGAGACACATCTCTTGTTTTCAGTCAGAGATAATAGTAGGAAAGGGTTAATGTGTTTAGATAATAGTTAATAATGTAAGTCAATTGTATTTATGTTAGAAGGGGGGAATGCAACTATTAAGTTTAAGTTGCATATAAATTTGTTCAATGTTCTCACTCAAATCCTTACACAGATCAAACTAAAAAAAAAAAAAGCCATCCATGACAGTTTCTGATCCATTACTTCATTACTGATTATTGCAAGCATCCTAGCAAATGTTCTATGGCCTTGAACCTCATAATGCAGTTTCCTGGGACTAATGAAACACCTTTGTAGGCTGTTTGGTGCAGAATGAAGGTAAACTAATTGGATGGAAAGAGAACCACTCCCTCCCATTATGTCCATTCTATTTATTCATTTAAAACTTTAATTAACAAAACTATCATACCATTTGTTGGCTCTTTAGCATTTTCTCTCAATTAATTAATAATAATGCCTGGAATTAAGTTAATGTCGATATAGTGACTCATGTTATTCACTCTTGTTAAAAAATTAATTACGTTGCCCTTTTCATTAGAAAATTTTCAATTTAAATGATAACAATTGATTTTAATTACTTCCTATCTCTGCTCCCAATCAAGCAGAGTCATATACCTTAAAAATTGATAGCACAATCCCATTTCAACTGAAATGCAACTGACTGAGTTTCGTGGGATGCATTCTGTTAAGATTGCAAGGCACAAAATATTTTAATCAGCACACAGGCCTAATAGGTCTCATGATGGCATTTAAATGTCTAAAGGAACTTATGAAAGTTATTGTTTGGGAGATCAGACTGATGCACTTCTAACATCCATGCTGAGAAGGAATATAATGAAATACAAGGGGTGAAGTGCAAAGATTTCTAGCAAAATAATACAAACTGCTAATTATGTCCTGGTACGTTCTTCCAAAGCCCCAAAGTAATGCAGATTCCAATACATGAAGGAACACTTCTGCCAAAGTATTGATCCATGTATATCCTTTAGAAGAGAGATATAAAAAGGGGCACTCCAGGTATGGATTGCCCTTCCTGAAGATGCTCACCTGGCACTCCATTTCCCTCTTTTTGAGTGCCAGGAAAAAAAATACTTTATTTGCCAGGAAATTTTAATTTCTTGCATAATTTTTATTCGTTAACACCCATTTCCTTGTTTTATTATTTTCTTAAGGGTTTTATGTGTTGAAAATAAATTTGCATTATAATTTAGGGCACACCACGCTGAAATCTTAATGGGGTATTTTACTCTTCTCAGAAGTAAGCATGAGAGTGGATGCAAACCCTACAGTTAAAGTATTAGCACAAGCAGATGGAGGAAAATGCCAAGCATATGTGTAAAAGATCACTGGCAAAGCTGCTAAAATTAAATAAAGGAGCAATTTTAATGTTTAAATGAGAATCCCTAACTGAAAACATCCAATGCCTTTAACACTTGTTAAAAATCCAGGCCCTTTTAGAATTCCATACTTCTGGTCATGCTATTTATAGTGTAGCTCCTCAAAAGGCTACTTAGAAGTAAGCAACAAGGCTTGATTTTTCTGCAGCTGGATACATGGTTGCAGCATCAACCAGTCAAAATAAGTCAAAGCCACTCTGACATGGTCCCAGTGTGTTCATAATATGGGGCATCAACCAGCATGCCATGTTGCCACGTGGCATATAGGGGCTTGATTGTCAGAGTAGATCTCCAGTAGACCAGGGTTTGATTCCCTACTGGGTCATGGAAACCCACTGGGTGACCTTGGGCAAGTCAGCTTCTCTCAGCCTCAGGAGAAAGCAAACGTAAACCTCATCTGATCAAATCTTGTCAAAAGAACTCAGTGATATGTTCACCTTAGGGTTGCCATAAATCTGAAATTATTTGAAGGCAACAACACAACAGAAAATGAAGAATGTCCACACCAGCTTACCAGAAAGTCTCTGCAGCAGGTATCTAGAATGACATGATAGTCAGCAGTGCATATTATGGCTGCAATAGTGTCAAACCATTATGCAGTCTATTTCAGGGATGTTCCAGGATACTTTTTAATGTGTACACTCATATTTATTTTATTTTATTTTATTAACATTGTATTGCCTCCATCTAGCAAGGCCCTGAGGCACTGCACAACATATGAAAAATCCATGAAAACAAAATCCAAATATTTGTTTAAAAAGTAGTTTTAATGATATATATACTTAAAACAGTCCCCAAAGCCAACACTGTTTTAAGGACGAAAAACCTTTCTAAAAAAATGGAATCTGGGTTGCATCCCAGAAGCTCTAAATGAATGGAGCAAGTCTGATTTCTCTTGAGATGGTGTTCCATAGTGCTGCCACCGAGGAAGCCTAGTTTGGGGTTTTCACTAACCTAACCTCTTAGGAATTATATCTGCTTTCTGCTTTTGTCTGCATTTTTTTTTAAAATAAAATAAAATAAATTGCACACATATTCACAGTAAATATGCATTCCAGCACACAGAATTCAGAGACATAGCTATGTTAGTCTGGAATATTAGTATGCAAAGGGGTCTTGTAGCACTCTTGAGATTAACTGTCTGAAAGGAGTTGTAGCATAAGCTTTCATATACTTGGGACATTATCACACGAGAGGAATTTCTCTCAATTTCAAAAGAAATGAAAGTGGGGCCAGTTTGGAATTAAGTGAATTCTCTAGTTCAGCAAATTTACGTGATTGCATATTGATGCCGCATCACATTCGGAACTGCCCAAAATGGCCTCCCAGTGCCCGAAATTGCATGTGATAGTTTCTCATGCAATAACGTGAAACCCCATGATTGCATTCGGAAGGACTTCCCTTTACCCGAAAATGTGTGTGATCAGCTTTCACGCAATAAAGCGAAACCCCATGATTGTGTTCAGATTGCCATTGGATTATACTTCCAATTCCCGTCATGTGATAAACTCCTTGGTCTACTTCCTCAGATGCATGGAAGGAACAGTTCACTCCACCTGGAGCAAGTCACACTCCCTCAGCCCTTTGCCAAAACCAAACCAAACCAAAACTAAAACCACGACAAGGGCATCATAAGTTGGAAACAACTTGAAGATATACAACAACAGTAAAGTTCAAAACTATAATGTGAGGAAAAAAGGCTATGCAATAGGATTCCAGCTGCTGCTCTGAGCATGTGAGATCAGAACCATGGGGAATGTCCTGTGGATTCTAAAACAGCAAGAACTACAGTAACCATAGCAGCTTTAATGACTGGAAGGAGACATGCTGGATTCCAAGCAAACATCTTCTTTGAATTGCAAACGGACATTAAATTTCCTTGGCTTTGAAAATCTACCAGTGACTGCATGGCCAAATGGGGAGGTGCCAGCCTGCAGATTGCCCTCCCTACCATCTGAACTAAGACCAGAAACAGAAAATCCAGGCCTATGACTAACATCTTCATTTTTCCCCCTGCTGTTTGCCTGATGAAGAAGCCAATGTGACTTTGAAAGCTTGCAACATGTAATTGTCCATTTTGGTTGTCCCAATAAAGGTATCATTGTTTAATTACTAGTGAGTTACTGTTGCTATAGTGCTACTGGAAACGATAAGAAAATGCTCTCTGGTTTAGCCATGTAACCAGTACAGATACTAAATATTGGAAAGTTTCGGAAAGAAAAATTAAAAGATACATGAAGCACTCCTTTACTGGTTCATTCTTCCCATCTAGGTGTCTTGGACTACAGCACCTTCATATAATCCAATTGGAAATGAGATTTCCATCTTTAAAATATGAAGCTGCTTGTGCATTTTCACAATATGATTTTCTATAGCTTGCTGTTCTGATCAAGCAACCCAGTAAGACATCTCTTTCCCAGCCTCAACACAAGCACACTTACTGGCTGTGGCATACGTTTCAGTCATCTGGGTAAATGGAGTAAGGCGGATAAGCCAGGGTAACTTTAAGAAAGCATTCACTGGAAAAAAGAAAAAGAAGATAAAATCTCATACTAAAGTGTAGCCCAATTTCAGCATGTCCCCACATCTCCTTTTCTCCTTGGCTGCATCCACACTGCAGAAACAATCAGTTTGATGCCCCTTTAACTACCTTGGCTCAGTGCTATGAAATTGTGGGAATTGTAGTTTGTTGTGGCACTAGAATCTCTGATAGGGAAGGCTGAATGTCTTGCAAAACTACAGTTCCACAGAATTCCATAGCATTGAGCCATGGCAGTTAAAGTAGTACCAAAATGGATCACTTTTGCAGTGTGGATGTAGCCCCTTGTTGCTGAATGATCTCCTTTTCTGCTCCCGTCTAGCTGCACAACATCCCACAAAGAGACAGGAGGAGCAAGCCACCCACATGATCTTTCCCTTCTTCCTCCCATTCCCAGAAAGAGCCAGTACACACCAAGTAATTATTCACACACACACACACACACACACACACACACACACACACACAAAACCCAAGCTGTGTTATGTTACATTGAAAAAAGTAGTAAATAACAGCCTGGGCTATTGGAGGCAAACACCCCCCACCCCACCACGTTCTTCTGAAAATATGCTCCAACATATCTGATTATGAAAATATTTTGTTTGAAAAATGAATTACCTGTACTTCCTAGCTCTGTTCTTGATGTTCTAATAAGGACTACAAAATAATGGTCCCCTAGGTGACATACTTTAATTTCAAACATTAAAATAATAGTTAGTAAATTAGTCTATTCTGAATAGGTGGCAGCAGACACTTGATGCACCCACAAGTATTTCATATGCACTCCCTTGGAAAGTGTGTGCAAAGGATAGAATGCTTTCAGGGTAAAAACACAGATGCTAATGTATCTGTCCTTTAAAGTGTATATATGCATTTGAGAGAAAGAGAGAAGGATGAGTGAACGAAACAGATGCGTTTACATTAACGATTTATCCTTTTAAGTTTTGGCTACAAACAAAAATAAATGGAGAGGCAATGTTGCTTTGAAAAAGTGTTTGTAATCAGAAAATGTAAGACTTGATTACACAGCATTACCCAGATTTTAATAACAAACCTCCATGGAGTGTCTTTGCTTTTGGACATGAAAGATTAATTGCAAGTAGGAGGTATAAATATTTAGAGGCACAGAAGGAATGCAGGATTAAACCAGTATTTTTTGAGTGCAAGCCCTACACTCTTGCCTTGTAGCATAGCAACAAAGCAGATTTCAAGCACACTTCAATGAGCACATGGCCAGTAGAGGGTGGTGTTGAACTACTACTTCATGTAACTTGTAATGACATTGTAGTAAAAATATAAAAATAAAGCTTTTCTACTTTTTTGGCACATTGTAATTAAAATCTACCAGTGTTCAGTGAGCCTCAGTTGCAGGTTATGTTTTGGGAAAAGCAACATGGACATAACATCTTTTCCTCAGTCCTTAATCTCATCCATCAGTCTATCTAATTGCCATCAATACACTCCTTTTTCCTTAGGCCTTCTTTCCCTTGTAACCTGCAATGGATAGAATATGGAACTTCAAACTGAGAAACGATTCTCTTCTGTTGCATGAGGCAGGGAATCTGTGAAATGAGTTATAGATTTATAAAGCCTCCAGGCATACAATGCCCATAGAAAACTATAGGATAAAATACAGAATGCTAACAAAAATCAATGCATAACTTGCCAAAACTGAAGGACAAAAAATAATCTCAAATGTTTCCTCCTCCTCCTCTTCTTCTTCCTCTCCTCTTCCTTCATCACCACCACCCCAAGATGAAGCACTGTTTTCTCATGCATAAGTGAGCATGTCTCTCTGTGTTAGATTTGTGGTATCCCACTGGCTCAGGCAATCACTACTTAACCATGTGGTTGCCAAACGATACACAAGATAAATGTCTTAACAGAGTTCTGCATACAGCATCCATGCCACTGTCTTTTAAAGGCTGGGACTCTCTCTGCTCATGACACCTTAATGATGAAGGCTCAGAGATAGAGTTGAACAATTTCTTTGGTTTAGGGATGATATCACAAACTTTCCAGGGCTGAACCCTTCCCTCACCACAAATGCTACTAAATTAGAGTTACTACTGAGCAAATGACCTATGGTATAGAGGGTGGGCCTATGGATCTGCCCAGTGTTGTCATTCCACACTGTACAATGTTGTGAGACCACACAGCTGTGTGTCTTCTATAGCTCCAGAACAATGGGAAGAAGGAGCTGAACTGTTGTAATAGCTGGGATTTTGGTTGTGTAACTTGTTACAGCAGCTAATTTGATAGTGCCGAAGGACCTAGGGCCCCACAAAATGGGGCTTAACAGCTATTCTGAGAAGGGAAAGGGAGCAGTTTATTCAGTGCTCTCATTATTTCTGGATTTAAGACTGTTCTATAAGAACAGTCAACATAACACTGAACTGTGGGAATACAGCACTACATTAATGTTTATTGTTGAACCCATGTCAAACCTTTTCAACCCATGCCATACCTTTTAAATCCAACAAAATCAGGAAAAATGACACCAAGGGACATGAGCATGGAGGGAAAGTAAAGATTTTAACGACTCCTCATCTGATCATTTTTTCCTAGGACACTTCAGTTGAGTGAAGTCTTCATTCTTAATGCTTTTTCACCACCATCACTGCCAACTTAGATAAAAGAGGTCATTCTGTCAGCTGCCTTTTATTCCCCAAGAATCCATCCCTGAGAATCACAACACAATCACTTTATGTCATCCCAAAGGACTGCTGGAAGAGCATTATTGGCCTCTGGCTAGTGTCTGTTCAGAAAAGCTGTATATGTTGCTGCCTCCATGCCCCATTTTTTCTTACATTTGATTCCTTTCCCTGAAAAATCACTGAATTTTTCATCATGTGTAAGTGGTCCAGTAAAGGAGAAATATTTTGGGCACATTCCCAGTTTGGAGCTTACTGGTTTTGTTTTTTTAATACCATAGTAGCAGAAAAAAACTTCCTTTGGCCTATGGGAAATTGTCAGTTCGGAAATTTTAAGCTGGCTGGCTGGGAGGGGAAGAACCAGGAAATTTTTTCCTGGGCTTACACACAAATCATGCTTATGCTGAATGTCATTTTAATATTTACTCCTCATTAGAGGCACACGTAGTAAACAAAGAGGCCACTTATGCATCATCAAAAATAGAAGATGTACATCACTTTATAAAAGAGGGCAGATTTACATAGGTTTTCCATGTACTAATTTTTGCGTATAGATTTATAAATAAATTACTAGAGACAGTAATTACTGAAATTACTAGACTGTCAGTTTCACATACACAAATCTTTCTTGGTCAGTTTTACAGAAACCAAACCAATTTTTCAAACTTATCACCCCAAATAAATAATTTGATTAATTTACACACAAATAAACCCATATCAGCCACTATTCCATTAATTTGTCCCCTTCATAATTACCTGCATAATTTAAACTTCAGGTAAACTGAGCAAACAAGTGCTTAGGTATAGAAGACAGTGATTGGCTTAGTAATTAGACTGACCTATCAAATATAGTTTCCTTTCCATCGACAAGGGACTACAGCATGGACCAGAGTTCAAATCTTCCTGATAGTTCCCACTACAGGAGCTGTACCTTATGCTTTTCTCTGCTCACTTTCCCCTGGACAAGGTGGGGATTCATTCTGAGCAAGCATGCAGCCCACAAATGAGCACACTTATGTAGAAGAGATCCTCTGTATCACAAAGAATGTGATTATATCGTCCTGTACATCTTTGCCTACCTGCTCTTGTCACCATACTAGACCCAGGTTATAGTTCTCCTCCTGCTTTAGTACAGCTTTCAAGTTTCTTGCAGCTGGACATCCTAAGAATATCCAGCAAGCCAGCTACTGCTGTCACCCTTCTTCTGTGCTACACATGCCATGATCTGAAGTCTCTAACATCAATAGGAAATTATGGTACATCATTATGCACCATAGTTTCCCAAGGTAATTTAAGCTTTAGTTCATGTAGCAGTACAGCTGGAAATGAGTTGCTGACCTGCTTTTAAGCTGGGTTGGCTTTAGAGGATTGAACAGAAGACCTTCCAGCTTTCTTAAATGCATTTGTGCATGTTTGTGTGTGTGTGTGTGTCTTCAGGTCACTTGTCAATGCATAGTGACCTCATGACTTTTGTAGGGTTTTCTTAGATGAGGAGGTGATTTTGCCAGGTTGTTGTTGTTGTTGTTGTTGTTGTTGTTGTGTTATTTCAAGGTATTTTCAATTTATGGTGACCCTAAGGCAAGCTTCCTCTGAAATATAGCCTACAGCACCTAGTATTCACTGGCTTTCTTCCTGGTATTCACTGGCTTTCTTCCTGCCAAGTATTAATCAGGGTTGATCCTGCTTAGCTTCCTAGATCAGGCAGAATCTTATATGCTCATTATCAAATAGGAGAGTATGGGTCTAGTATGGTGACAAGAGCAGGTAGGCAAAGGTGTACAGGACAATATCATCACATCCTTTGTGATACAGGGGATCTTTTCTATGGCCCAGACAACATATGAAATACCTTGTTGTTTGGTATGAAATGAGTATTTTGCCACCCTAATTATACACCCTGGAGATCAACCCTGTGTCTATAGAGATTTGATAGCATATTTATTAATTGTAATACTCTTAGTAGTTTCCATACAGTATAACTCTTTCAGGATGCAGCATTCAAGCACTGAAATTTTGTGAACAATATATCAAATATTCAGGGGGAGAAAAATGACTCTTTGCAACCACTTTCTCAATACTTTCTGTATTGTGCTTTATAGTTCTGAATAGCCTCATTCGGGGGTTAGGCTAATCTTCATCTTTTAAATAGTGTCAATTGGTAGGAGCACAAAAAGGCCAACCTCTTCCACCCCAGTTTTCTTAAGTCAGCACCTTCAATATTCATGTATTCCCCCCAGATGTTGTTGAACTGCAAACCAGGAGCATTAGCCCAGTTAGTGAAAAGAATGCTGGGAGCTGCAGTTAACCAACATCCCACCCTTACCACAAAAGCTTTGAAGTCCTGGATATTTTATTTTGCAAATGTAATACTGGGGAATTTGAGATCTAGCAGGGGACAGGGACAGTGAATCTCACAAGCAAAGACATTAGTATTTGCAAGCAGAAGACAAACCGCTATCAGTTTCCCCATACTACTGCACAAGGAGGGGAAAAAAAGCAGGCTTAGCATTTTTTGTAAAATCATATATAAGTAGGTTTATATACAAAATGTTAACTTTGTGAAGACATCTCATGTCTATGGTGTGATATGTGCTCTTGAAACATAGGAGAAAGAGAGAGAATTGTAGACTATGAGATGAAGGATGAACAAACTCAGATTACCTGATAGAGGATGTGGCGGGCCCAAAAAGGCTGCATTGGCACTGCAGAAATAAAGCAGCTGACATGTTTTAACTGCAGTCATTCAATGCTATGGGATTCTGGGATTTATAGTTTTGTGAGATATTTCACTTTCTCTGTCAGAAAATGGCATGCATAGTTGCTCTGACATGCATAGTTGCTCTGGTGCCACAACAAGCTAAAAATCCCATGATTTTACAGCATTAAGCCATGACAGTTAAAGCAATGTCAAACTACTTTAATTCTGCAGTGTGGCAGCAACCAAAGAGGAAATGATATGAATACATGCTATGCCTAAAAACCTAGAGAGACATGCAAAATAGCAACTACTGGGTATAGGCATGCTTAGGATGCTCCTTCTAACATATATTTCCCCCCATATCTATGGATTCTCCTGAGACATAACTTTCATTGTGTGCTGGAATATTTTCTTCCAAATTGATTGACATTGCATTTTAGGCTTTTCCTTAAGATTCCTCACATGTTTCATCCATAAGTTAACTTTCAAATTTCCCTTGAAATGATTTTGTTGGGATTTGATAAAAACTCTAACGTATACATTAGCTATCTAAAGTACCCCTTTAGATACCCCTGTTTGGTGAACATTTAACAAACACAGCACAGATCGTCTTGCTTATTGATATTCTTTCATAATCCAACAGTATGACTTTGCTCTTTTCACACATTTACTATTTCTTTACTTTGAGATTTTCCTACTGTTAATGTTTACGGCAAGACATTGGCATCTTTATGACATGCATAGTTTCATGCATGGGAACAGATTCATTGACTTGATTGGGACTATTCAGGTACAGAAGTTTACTTGTTTAAAAGACTGGACCTTAGCAGTGTGAAAATAACAGCAAAACATTGACCTTTCTAGTAATTAAGATGCATAATTGCCAACATAGACACTATAGTCAGTGTATCATATTGACCTTTTTTGTCTCAGGTTCTCTCAAAAATAACTTGTTAATTTCTTGAATTACAAAATATGAATGCACCATCTAGTTAACCTACAGTGATCCATTAGAAAGGTGACCAAATTTTCAGCAAACAATTATATTTTAATCATGCTTAGAGGCAGATCAAAAGAAAAAAAATGGGGGAGGGGGAGAAAAAGGGATAAATGTTGCTCCTCCTGAACATTTTGCTTGTCTATAGGCCAACTGTTTCTCTTCTGCTTGATCTCAGACTACAATGGCCAAACATTTTTTAATTAATTACTTTCATTCCACCACATCCTCCAAATACATCATTATGAGATTCTGCATATCTGTATTGTTGAAGCTAACCTATTTGATGCGAAGCTGCTCAGTTTTTAAGGGTTTTTAAGTCCCTGCAAAACCTCATCCCAAAGATTTTAGAGAATGTGACAAAAAGGTTGGAACTAGTTGTAGATTGCTTTTATCCTGACACTTTAAATTTGCATATTGATTATTTAGACATATAGCCTGTACATTTATAATAATGAAACAGGGATGGAGACAGGGACAGGAAGGCAGCTGCTTTTATCACCAAATTGCCAGCCAGATGATCAGCTTCTGAAAGCCTCTGGTGAACTGGGGGAGTCTGTGGCACCTAGAATCATAGAACCATAGAGTTGGAAGAGACCACAAGAACCATCTAATTTACACGCACACATGCACACACACAAACAAACACACACCTGTAAAGGTGAGCTCCCAAACTCACCCAACTATCTTTTTATGTGGCAATCATATGGGTTTTGTTATCCTACCACTGCCACAAAATTTTATGTGACACACACTTCTCTTTAAACTACTTTATTTCTTCTGGGATGACAACATCCAGGGTCTCTTTCCCACTGCTGTCCCCAAACTAAGTTAGATCTCCTTGTTTAAAAAGACCATATATTGATGGTAACGTGGATGTAATTTTAAATTGCAGATAAGCCTTTATTAAAATAAAATGTGAACTTTATTAAACAGTGGTTTTAAACAGATGTTACTTGAATAGCTTTAAATAAACATTGGTTCAGGCCCTTGTGTTTCCTAGGCCTGGTACAAATGGGTGGGAATTGCCAGCCTGGTGCTGATTCTAGGGTTTAGGAGTTTGGGAGACTGCATGTTCCTGAACCCTAGTACATGCCAGTGCTGACATCATGGCAGCCTTCCTTCCACACAAGGGCTGCCATGATGATGCAAGCGCAGCGCCGCATCCTCATGCCATGTCACCATGCTCATGTCATCGACGCGCAAAAGTGTGCCAATGGTGCACTCATGGCATTGACCATGCACACCTAAAAGAATCCGTTTTTTTCTGGGTTCTTTTTTTGGTGCAGAGGGACACCACATGGTTTGGCTGCTGTGGCGCCCCTTGGAAGCAAAAATGAGCACCTCTAGCCTATTACTTCCTTGATGTTCAACTTTCCACAGAGTATCAATGTTACAGGTTCTCAAGGACACTCCCTCTGTCCTTTCTCTTGCTTAGCTTTCCTAAGCATATTTTGCCACTCAGGCAAAATATAACCCACAGGTTATTTCCTCAAGATAACTGCCCAACCTGGAGTATCTGTTAAGTTATAAGCCCCTCACACCAGACTAGAACTCATTTCCCCTCTGGAAATCACAAAACTACGCCCTTCTCTGGACTCAGCAGAACCCTAAATAAGGGCCTTTACAGACTGTCCAAAAGAGCCATCTCCGTGGCATGAATAGGGCTGGGGAGTGCACAGCATCTGCACGCTCTCCAGCCCTAGCACGTATGGATGACACCATTTTTACATTGCACCATTCATACGTGCGAGTGACGATGACATCATGGCATGTACCGCGTCCAGATGGACCAGCACACACCTGACATCATTGCGCCGCTTGAGGGCTCCTAGGGTGCCCTTTTCTAGAAGCGCTTTGTTCCCATGGCAACCAGATTGCTGCGGAAATGAAGGCAGGGGAAAAAAGGCTAGGAGGCGCCTTTTTCCCTTGGCTCCACTGATCAGGCCGTCCTTGAGGCACGAAGCCCCAAGGACAGCCCTTCCCAGGCCATGGAGAAGGGGTGTTTTGTCCCATTTCTGCAGCCTGGAAAAGTGGTGGATTGGGGCCTCTGGGGCTGCCGGTGAGCCTGCCCTGCCCCCAATCCGGCATTCAAAGGGGCCACCTACGGACCACCCTTTTTGGGTGTTCTGTAAAGCCCCTATGATTTCAACTGCCATAAATGGCATTTTCAACCTTTCCCTGCCAGCATTCCATTGGATGACACTAACTAGCTCGTGATTGGCTTTTGCTATCCCAAGGTAATCTCTCTTTTCGCTACAACACCATGCAAATGTATATATGAAAATATACACAATCAAAGCACTTCTGACAGATGGCCTTCCAGTCTCTCTTTAAAAACCTACAAAGAAGAAGAATGCACCACACTCTATTTTACTGTTGGACAACTCTTATCATAAGGAAGTTCTTCCTTATGTTTAAATGGAATCTCTTTTTCTTTAGTTTGAATCCATTGCTCTGTTTCCTAGTTTCTGGTGAAGCAGAAAACAAGTTTGCTCCATCCTCCATCCATTCAGCTATTTAAACATGGCTATCTTGGCCCGTTTTACACGGGCAAAAAGGGGCGTGAATAGGGCTAAAAAGCCCGTCTTTAGGGTTAGGGAGGGTGTAGCGTTTACACCCTCCCTAACCCTAAAGCGCATGGTGGCGCCGAAAAGGCGTCATCACGTGCGCAGCGTTTTGACGCGCTGCGCACATTATGACGCTTTTGCGCCACGGGAGGGCGCCAATCGCGCCCTTCCCACGGCGCAAAAAAAGAGCTCCATCTCGGAGCTCTTTTCTTGCAGCGGGTCTTTGCCGCGGCCTTTAAATGGCCGTGGCAAAGACCCAGGGAGAAAGGGGCCGCGGCAGCCTCGGCAGCCTCGGCGTCATCCCGCCGCTGAAAGGGGCAAGAATGGACCGCCCCTTTTGGGGCGGTCTAAAAAGCCCTCATGTCTCCTCTTAAGCTTCCCTTCTCCAGGCTAAACATACCCAGCTCCTTAAGTCACTCCTCCTAGCACAAAGATTGCTCAGCCTGCATTTTAACTTTTCTGACTTTCCCCCTATAAATGCTGGCTATTTGTTTAAATTCCTCTTTTGTGATTTCTCCCCTTCGCATTTCCCTTTTAAATCTCATCTCAGTTTAAAGTCCTTTAGACATCTATCCTGTTTTCTTCAGACACCTCTCATGCCTCCTCCTCACTGGAATGTTTGGAATAGTACTTTCAATATTTCACTTTTAAGAAATTCCTTTCCACAAGGAGCCTCCTCCTCTTTTAATATTCCTGACCACAAGATCATTACCAGCATTTTGTTACGTTTACTGAAATCAGCTTTCTTAAAGCCTGGAATGGTGTTTGACAATGTTTGGCATTTCTTTTCCAACATATAACAAACTGAAGGAGAACAAAAGGTGGCATTACACCCCAAGGATCTCATTCCAGGGGCATGAGCCTGTTCCTTCCTTTGTTGTCAATGAAGCTGTATTTTTGCCACCTGAGTGCATCTGAGGCCATGGATCTGGAAGTGAGAGGGATGGTCTCTCTGGGTAAAGCCATAGGGTCCCTGACATCTGGCATGTATAGTAAAGAGACTTTGGTGTGTGCATCTTTGGACTATTTTAATGAGTTATTTACAATCTGAAGTTTGCATTATCATTTTATTTAGCAGGTGTTTGTATCCTGCCCTAGAGGACTTTGCCTAGGGTTTTTCTTTTTCTTTTCATAGCCCCTCTTTCTAATCGTATTCTTCTGATTTATTTATTTATTCATTCATTTAGTACAGTCCCAACTTGATCTGTGACTGAACCATTATTTAGATGTTTTCATCATCACCTCAAGCTTATGTAAATCATCTACAATCATTATTTTTGTTGTCTTAATATTCAGCTGTAACCCTGCTTTTGAACTTTCCTACTTAACATTCATCAGTAGTCATTCTAAGCCTTTGCTATTTTCTGCTAGTAATATGCAGACATCTTAATGTAGATATTAAATTATTGCTTCTCCTTCCTCCACTTCCACAAATGGGGAAAGGAAAACAGACCTTCTAGACAACACCATTTACCATTCCATTCTTTTGAACTTAAAGAGAAAGGGGGAGAGAAAAGAAAAATACCTGCTACCTAGTGTTTGGGAATAGGGTGGAATGAGAACAGACAAAAAGGTGACTGGGCATTAGGGGTAAAGGGAGATTTCTTTTTTTAAAAGTGAGGAAGAAAAGAATAGCAAAAAAGAAAAAAGAACTGAAGGAAGAGAGAGGGCAGGTACCTGCAGTTACTCTCACTGACATAATTTCAGTAAGTGAAATATGTCCTCACAATAGGCCTTTGAGGAAGGGCCAATTTCCTACCACACAGTTGGCACGCTCTGTAGGTGGGCTTGCCTTCTGTGGATTTGAGTTTATGCAGAAGGCAAGTCCTGGCAGAAATAATGGGGCATGTACCCATGCCACGTGCCCTACACAGCACCTCAAGTGCACGCCCCATTATTTTCTGTGGGGCTTGAGCATACACTCTTTCTTGGGACTGTCAGAATTGGCTTAACTTCACATCTAGTGAGCACGAGGATCAACCAAAATTTGAACCAAGGACTTTGTAGCTTAGACTTTAAATTATGCCAAGGCAATTCTCAGCTGATGCTACTCTTCATTTTATCTCACCCTCGGGAATTTCATTGATCACTTCTTCCCTTTGTTTTCCTGTTCACATTAAGGGGAGTAATCAGCTGTGCATGGTAAGTAGTCCAGTGAGAATAACCAGATGTGTTACCATATTGTGAATAATTTGGAAGGCTGAAGCAAATTTGCCTTCTTCCGGGTGCCCTTCTTTTCCTGCTGAGATAGTGTCTGCTATAAAATCTCCTGCCAACTTTTTCCATATGCCCTGTCTGTCACTATCAGATGAATCAGCACTTGGATTTACTATAGCAGGGAGGGATTTTACAGGGGGGGGGGGATTTTAATGGAGAATGATGGGCATAACCATTTGGAATCAAATTAGATTCAAATTAGTTTGCACATGGGGTTCAAAACCAAATTCTACTGTTTCATGTAATATCTTTTTTCCTCTTGCATATATTAAATATCTACCACCACTAACAACCAAAGGCCAGATCTTGAAAGCAATAGCTATACCTTGTATACACAGCATGTAAACTTATAATAGAGGAGGGAAAGAGGCATCATTAAAATTTTATTGCAGTGAGCACTGTATTTCTGAGTTGGTAAAAGTATAGACTTCAGAGACTGTCTCTTTAACTGAGGCAATCAAATTGCTGTCCATCATTTTTCATGGCTCTTACAGACCTTCCATTTCAACATTACATTTTATAGCAAAAGAAACTGGTATTCTTAATGCCACACTATCACTAAAGTAATCATGCTTGCATCTACAACAACCCTTTATGGCTTTAATTTGCTGAGCACTTTTCTTGAAATTATAGCCCACATTTAGTGGTTTAGATACTGAAATTTTAGTTTATTTATAAACATTACTACTTGGTTCACTTTGTGTCCAAGAAACTTTACATATATTGTTCCACATAGTCAACTTCTCTACCTAACAGTTTAGTAAATTTCTATAGTGACACTAAGTTCATTTATGTGAAACAAAGGGGTGAAACAGACTGCCCCAAAAGAGGGCTCTGCCACTGCCCTTTGAGCACTGGATAGGGGCTTCAGCAACTGCATGTCACAGCTCCAATCCAAAATTTTCTGTGTCAAAAAGAAGTGGCAAAATGCCACTTCTTTTTGACACAGAAAAAGGGCACCCTTGCCACCACTGCATGGCTCTTCCCCATTTCTTTGGCACAGCATATCTAAATGCTGTGCTGAAGAAATGTGATGCCAGCCATCATCTGGTTGGGCAGGTGGTATGATGCAACTCCTGACGCTGGAGTGTTGGTTTCCAGGGGTGCAGCCTCCTGCACTCGCAAGGATCTTAGCTTTTTAGAGATGGCTAGTTCCTCACCATCCCAATGCTCTTGGATGGAGTCTTCTATTGGGGAATAATATAATTTGAGAGAAAATACACTTTGAAATATGTGATATGTGCCCTTTTTTGAAAGGAAAAAAAAAATCTAAAGCCTAAAAAGCTACTTGTTTTTTTTTTTAAAGGATGGTGTAATATAGTTGCTATGGAGACATTCCTTATCCCTAGGTAGAAAATTGTAGATGGTAGCAATCATTTCTGAAAGCAAATATGGCACACAAATTTCTGTATGAGTGCAGATGTCCTGACTCATGAACCTTCCACCCTCCAGATTTTCATAGGCTACAATCTACATTATCGCTGACCATTAACTATGCTAGCTGATTCCCCAAATCTGTATTGTAGCATCTTTAGTGTCCCTTAGTGGTCAGGATCTTCAGAGTAAAGTTTTCTAAAGATATTAATTTGTCTCTTCGGAAGGGATGGGTTTTTTTCTTCCCAATATTGGTTTGTCTGTGTGTGTGTGTGTGTGTGTGTGTCTGTGTATGCATCTCTTTTTCTGTGTTAGTTATTGTTCTCTTTCATCAGCATAGATGAAATAGATGAATAGATGGTTCTCATACTATGATCTTTCAAGCTCTATGAGGCTTAGGTCCAGGCAATCTAAAAAGACCGTATTTACCTGCAAATGTCTTAATATCTCCAAGAGAGGGCATTGTCTTTGTGCCACCTCCATCCCATACATGTTTGGTAAGGACACAGGAGAGAGTTTTCATCTGTGGAACTCCCTCCCACAGGAGATTCAGTTGCTTTCTTCTTTGTTGTTAGGCAAGGACCTTTTATTTAGACATGGCTTTGGTTTTGAGATAGCAGAAAGAGTTTTTAACAGGATATGTAATGCTTGTATCATTTCACTCCATTTAAAATGTGCTTTGAACTGTTTTAACTTTTTGTTTTTAATAAAACAGCTGGCAATTTTTAATTTTTAAAAGTTTGTATTGACTTTTTATTTTTATTTTTTATTTTTTCAAAAAAAAAAAAAACCAAAACAAAACACTATAGTTTGTTTTAACTTGCTGTATGGCTCTTGAGTCCTGTCCTGAGAGGAAGATGGAAGATAAATCAGAAACTAGGGAAGTGCTTCTTAGTGCCATATAGAGAGCATGGCTTTTCTCTTCAGGTGTTGCTGAAAAATTATTGGTCTGGTCAAAAAGGTAATGATTTAAAGCCATGAAATTTGCATGATATTTCACACATTCTGCCCAAAGTTCTACACACTTGCTCACTTTTCTTTAACTCTTTAAAAACAACGAAAACTGATTTCTGATCACTTAAGTACTGCTCTGCTTCTGCTAGCACCTCTGAATCATTTGAAAATGTATTATTTCCAGTAGTGTGGAGGATGAATAATTTAAAATAAATTGCTTCCTTTCAAACTCTTTTTGAAAACAGGAAATCGCCAGATGTAGCCATAACTGGTCAGTAGGTTGAATGATCTATACACTCAAACCCCAAATTCTTCAAAACATCCATTGTCTTACCAGCCCTGTAAACTGGTGCATTGTCCTGCAAAAAATAAAATAAAATAAAATAATAAAATAATAAAATAAAACCAGCAGCTTCCCTTGCCATTTTTCCTTAAATGCCTCCTTTAATAGGCACAGCAAGCTAGAGCAGTTTTCTGGATTAACTGTTTGGCCTTCTATAGATAACCAGTCATCAAAATATCTTCCATATCCACAAAATAAATAAATAAATAAATAAATATAAAATAAAATAAAAAAAATAAAAAAAACAAAAAAAAAACTGTGGCCATGACTTTTCCTGCTGGCCTCTGAGAAGTATTCCACACTGGCCAAATAAAGCACCTTCCAGCCACTTTGACTATGGGGTGTTTAGACGATGCACAAGGTGCAGATGATTGGGAAGCAAAATGAAGCCGTGCTCTGGGGCAAAAAAACCAGAGCAAAAAGAAGCTGGGATACTCCCAATCAAGGAGGATAATGTACATCTTTGCAGCAGCATATACATGGCCTGGAGCTAGTGCAGCTCTGCAGCAAAGCAAAAAAGCAATTATCAATAATGCAATGGATTACAACATACGCAAACCAGATAGTCCAACGGGGGTGGGGGCATGGGAAGAAAGGGGTGAAGAGGACATGTATGGGGACCTCCATGACTGTGCTTTGCCACTGGATACACTGATGTATCAATGCACTGTACAGGTGGTGCATTGCATGTGCAACTGTGTGGGTGATCATATGGGCAGACATCCAATGGAATGGCATCTGGGCAAGAAGATGGAAATAATTGGAGGTCATTGGTGATGTTTTGTTCAAAAGTATGCATGCATGAAGGGCAGGTAGGAAAAAACTCCATAATTGCATGGCACAGCTTGATGCCATGCAGTGCAGACAGTTCATGGTTGTTTAGGACAACTTCAGTGTGTGTGGTATGGACAGTAGGATTTCAACACACTTTCAGATAACAGTGGATGGAACCACTTTTTCCTGCCTGTCTACCCCAGGCCACAGTCTTGAATTTCTTTGGATGCAGAGAACCCAAGTGCTACCACTGCAAGGACTGTTGTTTGGTATCTGGATCATAGTGACGTAACCATGTTTCATCAACAGTGACAAATCATTCCAAAAGTTCACTAGATCACTCAAAATGTTGCAAAATCAACTTGGCAGTATCCATTTGATTTCCTTTCTGGTCAGCATTCAAACATTTCAGCACCCACTTTGCTGACAATTTCTGCATAACCAACTGCTCATGAATTATAAACCCAATGAGCTCTTCGGTTATCTCTAGTGTCTCAAGAATTGTTTAAGCTATATTATTTGTAATATCTATGTATATAATTAAAAAAAATCTTTTAGCTGAGATTTGTCAATATACTAAAAATCAGGTCATGGACAGCCTCAAAAATTACAGTAGTTGACACTGATTATATTATCCCAGAGCTTGCTGCATCTTTGGTCTCAAGCAGAAGGGCAGCTTGGAGTGGCCTCTGGCTGCCCCAGCCGTGAGCATACCCTGAGCAGCACAGGACTGCCGTGACTAGACACCATGGTCCCAAGGCCAACCATCATGGCTTGCAACAGACCACTAGCAACAAGCACTTTTTAGCACTCATTTTGTGGGCTTGGGTGTCAGGACCATGTTGCATCAGATCTGATAAAATGACATGGGTGTTGCCACTAGGTGGAGCTGTAGCAAAACTTATGACAGTTCCAGTGGCAGTTACATGTTTTGCATTTTGAAACAGTGCATCATGGGAAGAATGATGCAATAGAACACCGAGAGAGAGTGTCAATGATGATAGTTGGTGTTACTATAACTGCCTCAGAGGTTGTTGTTATGGTTGGTTGGTTGGTAAAGTAACTCGTTAATGAGTATTCAAACGGATGTCTTATACTCTGTGTAATTTTTGTAAATAGTTAAATATCAAAGATTAAAGAATCCTCATTTGAGAGAAACCTTGCTGTACTGAGATTCATTCCTGTGTGCTAGAGGAAGTTTGCTACGCAACTCTGATTCTTCACAGACCTTCTTCTGGGCATCCTGTCTGCGTACATAAACTCTGCTTGTGTTCACTTCGACAAGGGTTATGAACCCAGCAAGCACCTTCCTGACATTGGGGTGGGCTTGGGCTGCCTTAAGTGGTGTGTCTACAGCCCGATCCAGGGGAGTGAATAATCTGAACACCATGCCCTTGGATTGGCCCAAAGGTGGCACTTTTGGTTCATCTCTTTTGGTCCAAAATCTCCATGCTGGAAGTTGGCACACCACTTCTTCACAGTTGAAAATAATAATAATAATAATAATAATAATAATAATAATACTTTATTTATATACCACCCTTCCAATGATCAGGGCGGTGTACACATACAAAAATTAAAACATATACAAAAGTTTTAACACTTGTCTGTTAGTGTTTGCAGTATGCACTCACTGATTTCCTTTGGAGTTTTTCTTTCTTTTTGCAGTTACAGGAACTTCAAGATGGCTAAAAGTTCAGCACTTGAAAATTCCACATTTTGCATTGGCATGGTTCTATCAATGATCTGTAAAAAAATAGAAATTCAAGCTACAATCCTACAGATTGGTGGTTTACAATTACACTCTAAAAAAAGAACACTCATTCAAGATACTGTGTCAAAAGGATAATCAGATTTTGGGAAGTGGGTCATCTGCTCATAGTGAGAATATGTGCACTCCAAGATGGTGGAATAGTTTTCATTAAGCAAGATCATAAACTACTGCTTTAACAGACTGAATCCAGCAGTCCATCTAGCCCTGTATGGACTAAAGTGATCCAGTATTGCCAACAGAAGCTTGCAAGAGTTTCAAACAGGAATCATTCCCAGACCTATCTGAAGATGCCTTTGGAATGAAAACGCATATGTCCCATTACTGGGCTAAATAGCACATCATCCAAAAATTAGTGAATTATTCCCAATGGGAGCAGGGTAGTACTAGGTTTTTAACAAAGGTAATTAGCACTAATGATGAGGAAGGATTTTGTTTTGTTTTGTTTAAAAATAAATCATTCTTGAAGTTTTAAAAATATTGGCATGAATGTTTGTTTAGGAACAAGCCTCACTGATACAAGCCATAGATTGGATTGGCCTGAACTTTGGCTGGGAAAGTGGTACATGCATATGCATGAACACACATACCTATGCTCACACATCACACATATCAAATGGATATTAAGGTGTATTGTGGAGATTTGGTTTTGCTCTATCAGGTTGCAGTAGAGGTGAGCAAGTTATTACTTGTATTAAAGAAATGGTAGGGTTAGTGCTACTCCTCAACATTTGCATTTCAGATTTCAAAATCAATGAAACAATTAATGAAGACAGTGAAAAGCACATTCTGTGCATTCTTTAGCCTTAATTTAGTTACCTGGAGTAAGCCTCATTGAACCCGATTGCCCTGGAAAACCAGGACTCAGGGAAAACTGATTTATTTATTTCACCCACAAAATGAAATCCTGCACATTCAGCATTAGAAACAAAGGTTTGCATTGATGAAAACAAATTCGGCCCTATATTATTCATAATTCTTGACATATATATTTGTTCCTGTCACAACTTTTCAATGCACTGCCAATTACTTGTGGAAGAGGCTAGACACATCATATTTCAGTAGCCTGCTCACCAACACCATAGGGCATTGTTTCATGGTGCAGCTGTTTGGGTTTTAAGGTGCACTTCAGGGACATTTACAATGATGGCAATGCTGCCACTCTTGTAAATTTGAAAAGGAAATAGCTGTGAGGTCATAGATCTATCCTACAACTTTGTAACTGACCAATACGATGCCAGCCACAATGAAGGTTAACAGCAAATTCTGTGGTAAACCCAAGCCTCCTTAGACTATCTAATATCTAACTACTGAAATGAACTTCAGAAGAACAGAATAGGTTATGATACTAGTATAAACTAGAAATAACAGTGAAAATAAGTAATCTTTGTGTTGTTCAGTTCAATTTTCTCCTTACGCCTCTAAAAATAAGTGTCCAGGGTACTCTTAAACAAGAACCTCAAGCTCTCCACAGGCATGAAACCAAGTAATTCAGAAACCATTTCTTGTAACACCAGAAAAAAAAGACATTCTATTGCAAAAATCTTTAGGGAATAACATTTGAAAAAAGCCCCTTTCCATCTAATTAGTAAATCTCTGGGCTATCCAACTTTGTAAATTTGCATATTGTACGAAATCACTTATTTATGTAAGAGGCACAATGAAGGCCATTATTATATAAATAACCAATGAAGGGTTTTTTTTAAAAAAAATGAATGGCTTGTATTTTAAAGAGTTTGTTAATGAATTAATTCTGGACTAGAGGGAAAACCCCATTAAATTGAGCCTTGAATGAATTTGCCTTGATGTGCATTTTCTGGCATTCAAGATCATGGCTAGGTGATTGCCATTAGGGGCTTTTGAACTGAACATTTGTTTTTATTTGCAAATGACTAGAGAATTTGTACTTACTAGAGCTGCTATTTCTGTAAGAAATTATTATCTAGTAATTACTGAAACTGTTCTTGCAGTTTTGGCTTCTTCTTTTTTTTAAGTCATACTATTTTAAAATTTTCCAGAAAAGCAAAAGAAATGCTGTTAACAGATAGTTAGTGGGAAAGATTTAAGAGAGAAAAGAACTTTGTGTTCCAGTCAATGGCCAAATCCTGATGATGAAGGCAGCTAAATATAGCTGGGCAGAGAAACGTCTGCACAAAGAAATATCTCCGAGAGACAGCAGGTTCCTGCATCGGTAAGATAACTTTTGGAGCACAACATTCCTTACAGTAGCTATTTTATAAAAGAAAATGCATCTGCCTAAAAGAGCTCTTTTTGTAATTAATCACTAGATTCCAAAAGTATAGCACAAGTTTTTACCCAGAAAAGCAAATGCATCTTGCCAGTGAGCTGAATACAGTGGCCCACCTTTTGCTTGGCAGGCCACAGTACCGGCAAGCTGCATTTGAATTGGTGGGCACAATAAAGCTGTACAGGCTTGATCTTGGGTGACCAGGTAAAAGAGACCAAAGCTGCTGAACATGGTGATTGGAAGAAAGTCTTCTCTATCTGGAGACTTTCCTCATAGGTATCAGAATAGAAACCCAAATGGAGACAAATGCAAAGAGTGAAGTGGAGAAAATCTATGTAAAATAATAATAAGCTATAATTTCAGCATTTTATAATATCTTTTAGAATGGGTTGTAAAGAACTATATTCATGCAAGGATATTCAGGTTTTTTTTTTCCATTTTCATATCTAAATGTGTTTTAAAGGTACATCTTTGGGAAATTATATTTTATAGTTACCACCCTCAAAATTCCCCATTCACCATGGCTAGCGGGAAGTGTAGTTCCCACCACCAAAAAGAAAAAGGGAAAAGTTTTGAGGAAGAGGGAATTCCTTCTTGCTTTCCCCAGCTTAGTCATGTTTGTATTCCTGTGCAGTCAAGGTGAACAGGGTGATACCACAGCACTGTGTAGTCAATTACACCAAAAAGGAAGATAAATTAAATAGTGCAAATTAATCACCAAACACTTTTGCAAGGAATCCTGATATAACATCAAGAAGAAACATTTTCAGCACTAATAAAATTGTTTGAAAAGATATTTTACCTAGCCAATTGGCTCTAACCAGGGAGATATCATTGACACACATGCAATCAGAACAGAAGCTATCCATTGGATCTGAGAAATAGATCTTTGGCTAACTTCTAGTGGCTTCTTTTTCTCCTCCTCCTGTATTTCCTAGCTACTCAATATTGCCTATCCATCTCTTTCTACCTTATACAAGATAACTATATTTATGTTTGCTTTTTTATTCTGTTTTTGTTCATTGCATTTTTGTCATGCCTTCCACTCTTCCATAACGCAGTGTACAATACAATGTTAACAGCAAGCAAACAATATAATAAGATGTAATAAGAATGTATATATATGAATCCTGATATGACATCAATACAATAGCTTGACAGAATAAAGTAGGCTTTATAATGCACCTAAAACCACAAGAGAGAAAATTGTGCATAGTTCTCAAGAGAGGGCATTTTATATACGTTGAATTTTAAAGGAAGCCTTACATAGGGGGTGTAATAACAGTCTAGCTAGGATGCAACATTATCTCTTTGTGTGAGTGTAGCATAATATGAGGAAGCCAGTATAAGAAGATGAAACATACTACTAGACACTGAAGACACCTGTGTTTTGATATATATATATCAAAAGATATATCAAAATATCTAGATCCATTTCAATCTGATTTCAAACCTGCCTATGGGACAGAGACAGCTTTTGTCACTTTGGTGAATGACCTACACAGGGAGATGGATGAGGGAGTGCGTCCTTGTTGGTCCTGCTGGATCTCTCAGCAGCTTTCAATACCATCAACCATCACCTCTCTGGGATGGGACTTGGGGGCACTGTTATGCAGTGCTTCTGGTCTTTCTTGGATGGTGGTGTTGGGGGACTCCTGTTTGACTTCTTGGCCACTGGCCTGTGGAATCCCTAAGGGTCCTGTTCTGTTCCCCATGTTATTCAAAATCTACATGAAACCACTGGGAGAGGTCATTCAGAATTTTGGGGTGTGATGTCACCAATATCCTGATGACACCCAACTCTATCTCTCCTTTCCATCTGACTCCAAGGAAGCTGTCTCTGTACTGAACCAGTGTCTGCTGTCAGTAATGGACTGGATGAGAGCAAAAAAATTGAGGCTCAATCCAGACAAGAAAGATGTGCTCCTGGTTAGTTGTAAGGCAGATCAGGGAATAGGGATTCAGCCTGTACTTGATGGGGTTACACTCCCCATGAAATCTTAGGCTCACAGCTTGGTTTTGCTCCTGGACTCCACTCTGAGCCTGGATGCCCAGGTTTCAGCAGTGGCCAGGAGTGCGTTTGAACAGCTAAAACCTGTGCACCAGTTGTGCCCATTCCTTGAGATACCATATCTGGCTATGGTGATACACTCTTGGTTACATCCTGTTTGGACTATTGTAATGTACTCTATGTGGGCCTCCCTTGGAAACTGTTTATAAACTGCAGCAGGTGCAAAATGCTGCACCCAGGCTGTTGACTGGGGCTGGCTACAGGGATCATGTCACTCCCTTGCTGAAACAGGCTATTGGTCCATTTCTGGGCAGAATTCAAGGTGCTGTTTTTGACCTTTAAAGCCCTAAACAGCTTGGGTCTAGACTATCTGAAGGACCGTATCTCCCTATACAAGCCAGCCTGAGAGCTAAGGTCAGCAGGAGAAGGCTTTCTTTCAGTTCCGCCACATTCATAAGTGCGGCTGGTGAAGATGTGGGAGAAAGACTTCTCCATGGCTTCTCCCAGATTGTGGGACTCCCTGCCATGAGAGGTCAGGTTGGCCTCCTCCCTGCTTTCTTTCCACCAGCCACTGATTTTTTATTTAGGCAGGTGTTTGGTGGATAGATTTTATTTGGGTAATGTGGTGTGCTGTTTTAATGTTTAATGATTTTTACCGTTTTAAATGATGTTGATTTTATTTATGTCTTAATTTTAGTAGTATATGATTCATTTTTTTTTCAATTTTTATAATCAATGTTTTAGCTTTGTCTGTTTCAACATATTGTATCTTGCCTTGGATCCCACTGTGGGAGAAAGACAGGATATAAATCCTGGAAATAAATAAATAAATAAATAAATGATATATATATATATATATATATATATATATATAACACAAGACAGCTTACAGTATAAACTAAAAACAAAATATAACTAAAACAACCATTAAATAATATCTTCAAGCAGTACAGTACCTATACAACTCTGTCTAAGACTGGTTGCAAACTTCCATCCAGACTTGCTGTCTGTGCCTTCATCTTCTGACAATTAAGGCTGGCAAAATTTCTTGCAATTCTGTCTGATAAAAATTGCCTATTCTGGGAGCTTGAAGAATGAGGTACTTTTAATCAGTGAAATTCTTGTCTCCCCACCACCACTGATTATACTGATAAGGGCCAGCAAATGTCAGAGGGAATTGAGACTGAGAACTGGAGCTGCAATTCAAGAAACTGAAACTTCCTAATTCCAACTGTCAAATTAATGCTGTCCCTCTCATTCACTGTGTGAAATCTTCAACTTCAATCTGTTTGCCTGAGATCAAGCTGTGATGTACCCCTTTACTCCATACCTGCTCATGATCCTCATATATTAGGAATCCAGCCTGATATGAGGAAAACAATGTTTCAAATATTTGTTCAACTATGAATGCTTTCTGAAGCTTCTGAAAAGCCATTGTATTTTAGTCCTTATTCCTACCTTAGTTGGTACACCCCTGACATAGCTCACCTAATAGGGTGACTGATGTCTAGAAAACAAGTTTTAAACCAGAAATAAATTGCTTTTAAAAATCTCATTTATGTTAAGGACGGAAATAATATTTGCTGTTATTTGCTTCTCAGTTTTTCCTGATCAGTAAGAAATTTGGAAGAATAACACAAATAATTCTACATTTTTCTCCTAGTATTCACACATCCTGAGGGAGACACCAGCAGGAATAATTGGTCCTCACATACAAGGCTGAAAGGATCAAAAATTTGCATCCTTATTATGGACATAACTTGATTCTTCATCACTGATTTATCCATTTATATCCACTTTTCAAATCTCAGGGCAAACCTTCTTGCAATAGAATGAACAAACTCAATAGACAAAAAAGTAACTTTGGCACTAGTTATATGAAAGTCTTCTTTGTTAATCCCTAACTAATGATTACTTTACATAGACAAGCCATCACATAACTATGACTGATTTTACAAGTGCTATATTCTCCATCCAGTTTCACAGTACTATGATGATACCCATTTGTAAAAAAGTTAGGGGTGAAACAGACAGACAAGAAAAAGCGGCTCAAATCTGCCTTTTCCAAAGTCCCATTGAAACCCCACCAACTGCAATGCCTGCTTCCAAGATGGCTGGAGTGTGCATGTCATGATCACATGGCACGGCTTCAAGGCGCATCTCTGGGTCCTTTTTTTTGTCCCCCCCTCCACACTATCCCTGTGCACCTTCGTAGGAGTGAACTGCAGGCAACTTCAGTTCCTGTGAACCTGCACACAATTGCATGTGCAGCACTTCACCAGGACAGGGAATTGGTGCAGAGGTATGCCCATGCAGAGGGGGGCAAGGTACAATCATGCCCCTTTTCACCCCATGCCCCATCTTTGACTATCTGTTTTGTGTAGGTTGTAGTCATCTCCGTGAGAGGTGTCTTGGTTTCTCTTCTGAGCACTCCCACATTCACTGCTTGGATAGGGCACTCCTGTGGCAGGGTGTTTACATGCACAATTAGCATTAGGGTTTGGAAAGAACACCTCTTTAGAGCCACCCTTGTGTCAGTGTATTTATACATACATGTGAAGGTGCACACTTTCTGGGAAGAAGCGGGGAAAAAATCCAGTTCCATTTTAGTCCAGCTTTTCTCCCTGTAGTATGTCTTCGGTGTGCTTTTTGGCTGGCTTCAAGGCATATGTCATCTAAATGCCCCATCATGAAGCTGTCTGGAAACCTGCTTATTTTGACCATCTGTTTTGCTCCTTAGTTTCCCTAAGTGTTCAGCTGGTGATAGGTACCTCTGTCTTGAATGTGACCAAATACAGATGGTTATGTTGAAGAATGGAAAATTCCTTTCTTTGGATGGATTTCAATTCTCTTTGCCAGCTGCAGTGGTGACACCAGTGTGGAGCAAGGTACACATCAAATTTCAGGAGCAAATAAAAATAAATAAATAGGGGACTCAATAACCCAAAGGATGGAGATTTTAATATACCCATCATTCCTGTTCTATTCTGCCCTAAGGTACAAACATCAGAGATCAACCAAGAAAACATATTTGCACTAACAAGGTCAAAACAGTAAAACACATGCACATATCATTCATCCTATAAAATGCTACTGGATACCTTCATGGTCCTGTCATTGTTTAATTAAACTTTTCCTTCATTTCAGCATCTGAAAATTAAACTAGACACCCACATCAATTATTTGAAAGCAAATAATATGCGCATTAAAAAATATCTATTCACAGTAGAAGAGAAACTGAGTAGAATTAGAAGGTGAGTTAAACATAAGGAGATGGGGAGAATTAGCCCTTTCTCATCACCATAACACCAAAGAAAGTCATTCTAAACACTACCAAACTGTTAGTTGTGGGGAAGATAGAAAGTGCCTTATCCTCACCATAACCAGTTTGGATCATAAATCTTTATCTTCCATTATCTGCCTATCTTTCTGTTCTTCTTTCTGTTCACCCATGCCAATTTCTCTGTTTATCATCTTTTCAGCAAACCAACTCAGAATTGTGTACCTTTCCCCAAAAGCTTTCCATGGCCTTGCATTATTGTAACCCTTTTTCATTAGTCATGATCCAGTCCCATCCATTTTAGAGGATGTGACTGGAAGAGAAATTACAAGACCCATTAGGCAATTCACTTGGGAATGAATGGCAATATTGTATAGGAGCCTTGCGTTAACATATAGAATTAATTGAACATAACTTTCTGCCATAATGATGTGTCTAAAGTATTGGAAATTAATAAATAATGTAGCTGGAATGAGAAGGAAATGATTAAGTAGACAATTAGAAATAAAATGAAACTTTAAGGATTGGCTAGACCAAAACACACACACACACAAAACCCAAGCAACCTTGCTGGACTCTTGAACAGGAAAATTATGATTTGTAGCCTTTGGTGACAGAAAAAACTACTAAATGGAAAGAAGAGTAAATAATGACTATTATGTGAGCAGTAGTTAAGGCAGCAATTTGTTAAAAACTAATAATAACATATAATAATGAGAAAAGCTAAAAGATGAAAAATATATGATTAGTTGATCCACTGTCATATATGGGTGCATGGGTACTTTGTGAGAAGCTGGGATAATGCATAAAACAGGACTAGCCTCATAAACCCACTAGTCAATTCATGAAGATACCAGAAAGTTAATGATGTCCCTAGTGTGCATGCTGTCTAGAAATGCAGAGAATATTCTTCCTGCAAATATGAAATTCACAGAAAATAAGCCAATAACGATAATCTTTAACAACTGAGTTAAGTATGCCTGGACAAGCACCACATTTTCCTAGTCTTAACACAGGTTATTTTGTCCTCTTTGCCCTCTTTAAAGGAGAAGGAACTTTCAATTTGCCAAACATTAAGGGAGGTGAAATTCATTTAATGCCAACTCTGAAAGGACTAAATGTCAAATTAGGAGGCAGAATCGCTCCTCACCCCTACATCCACAGGAGGAGATTTCTCCACAGTCACATCTGACTTTGTGCATGTGTTATCATATGCACCATTCACTTTCTGAACAAATGATGAAATAGCTCATGTAGAGTAATACTTGGGCACAATAGTTCAGCAACAGCACAAGATATGTTAAAAGATGCCCAGAGTTTACTAACACTATCATGTCAGAGTAGCTTTCTCACCTTCCATGTAAACTCTTTCACTAATTCTAGCAGATGTTGAGAGTGGGGCAAGACTGATGGAGAGACATTTTAAACAAATGAAGGTTGTTTTGGCAATGAGCATAGGCCTGAAAACATGCTATTCAAAGGAAGAGATGAACAATAAAAGGGTATCCTCTGAATTTTTAGGAGGAATCAAAGAAATTAATGAATACAAATAAGCAAATGGTAACAATGTGACATAGTGGGGAAAAGCAGGTATAAAAAGATGTCAGTGGTTGTGAAACTGACCGTATTTGAGGTTTGCACCTCAGCTCTGCTTTCAATAGAGAATGCTAAGAGGAAGCATAACATGAAATTGGTCTGATGATCAGATTTTCATCAACTGATAACTGAACAGACAGTGGTGGTAGATGGATGAAACTAAGTCAGTGGAACTGAGCTTTGGAGACTACAAGTTATATATCACATTCATATTCATATGAAATATGAATTGTGATAAATAGTACTGCAGGCCTATGAGGGCAGAGAACCTCAATCCTTTGTAAACCCAGGTTAAGCTTGCTACCTGCAGTAAGACCCAACCACTCTTAAAATCTTTGTAAGTCATGGTCTTTCCAGTGCAACATTTTCTCACGTTGGCCAAATGGGTTTGCATTGGTATTCCCTAGCTGTCTCATACTTTATTCTCTTCATAACCAGTGCTAGGAATCATTACCATTATTGAACTATCACATTCAGTATCTTTGGGACAGCATGGATAACTGGTATGGGATGCTGGGAACTATAGTTCAAAGAGAAACTGTTAAAACATTTAGATATAAGGTTCATGTCACAGTAGCAACTCACATTTAGTTTAGGAAAGAATTAAATAACTAACAATACTGGGAAACAGCAGGTGTGGAAGCATGGTGGGTTCAATAGGGGAAAAAAAGCTTGGTTCCAGTCAAACTGGTATCTATGTGCCACTAACAGTGGTCTTTTTAAAAGAAGTAGTTGTGTTAGTCTCTTACAGCATAAAAGGGAAGAAGGGGGGGGAGGGAGGAAAGAAATGAAGCAGCACCTTTAAGATTAACTAGTTTTCAATTTTAGCATGATCTCTCGTAGATATAAACCCAGTTTTTAGGATGAAGTACCGAGTAGTTTTAAGGGCTCAAGAATAAAGCGAATGTATACTGTAGATATATATTTATACTATATAACTATGTTTTATACCTTAGTATCATGTTTCCTACTATGTCAATACCATTTGTTTGTTTACATTTCTCTTTCCTCCCCCCCTCCCCCAGATTACTGCTTTTTATTGTGGTCCTGTTGCCTTGGAATAGTTTTAGGTGGTGGTTAGGCTGATTCTGGCGAAAATAATGTGTACTCTGGAGATGAACCTCAACCATGCTCTTTGGCCTTTCTGTAGTCCTAGAAAATAAACAATTTTTGCATAAAGCAGTCACTTTTATCTAGTGCATCTGTTATTTTGGGACCATGACTAGCAGCTCTTGCTAGCCTTATTGCCTGTGAAGTTATCTAATGTCATTTTAAAGACATACTTTGGTGATTATCAGTACAGGTTGTTGTAGATAATTGTGATTAAATGCTCTTTTTACTAGCTCTTCCACTGTGAAGCACCATGGGATGATCCCAGGTTATAGCATTAAGAGGGAGGAGAAGAACCTCTCTGGATTCTATTCATGCGAATTTGTTGTTATTGTCACTTGACGTGCCTTGTTCACAGATAACTCTATGTAAATGATAGTAAAACCCATACCTAAAAGCTTGAGGACATCCGTCCAAATCATACTGCATAAATAATCCAGTCTGAGACCACTTTTACTTCCCTGGCTCAATGCTAGGAAGTTCTGTGAGCTGTAGATTTGTGAGACATTTAGCCTTCTCTGTCAGAGAGCTCTGGTGCCACAATAAACTACAATTCTCAGGATTCCCTAGAACTGAGCCAGGGCAGTTAAAGTGGTCTCGAACTGGATTATTTCTGCAGCTTTCAACCATCTATATTTTGACCATCCTTATTACTACAGCAAGTTTATGATAATTTTCCTCTTACATTTTAAAGTAAAATGCCATAATGTTGGAGGGAGGAAAAAATGAGCACATGTAAAACCTTATTTAAAACGGAAATCACTATCAATGAAGAAACATGCATCACAAATGAATAGGCAGTTCTGTGTTTTTTAAATAATAATAATAATAATAATAATAATAATATTGCCCTGCTCTAATTAAATTAGATGTACATCAAGATTATTTCTTCTGTTTTTGAATCCCAAAGAAAATTGCTATTTTTACACAAGGATGATGATGAAGATGATGATGATGATGATGTCACGTTATGTGATGTCATGACTGTTTATAGAGTTCATGATAACAGATCTTGATCTCAATACCCTCGCAACGTAATATTCAAAAAGGGAAGGAAACTGCTGTTAAAGCTGAAGCAGAAGGTTAAGGAATATGTGATTATTCCATTTATTCCACTATATATTTATGCATTTGGTACATATGTATTCTGTCTTTCCCCAGTCACAGAATGCATATCTTGTATATACCCAGTTGGTTTTGTTTTTGTTTTGTTTTTGTTTTTTGAGGGAACAGAAAAGCACAAACAGGTAAAAGTGGTACATCTAGTGGTACGATGTTTGCAGGTAAGACTGTTTTAATAGATTGGGGAAAAGGTAGGCAAGATTGTAGAGGGGGTATGATGATCACACTGCTTCTATAATCTTGCCTGTCTTTTCCCGATGATGATCACAGGGAGCCAATGAGGTCCAGTGGTTTGAATTTTTGGATTACAACCAGGGTTCAAGTCTCCACTTGGCCATGGAAACCCACTGGGTGACTTTGTGAAAGTCACACTCTCTCAGCCCCAGAAAACAGCAAAGGCAAACCGATCTTGCCAAGAAAACCCCACAATTAGTTCACCTCAGAGTCTACATAAGTCAGAAATGAACTGAAAGGCACACAACAACAACAACAACAATAACAACAACAACATGTTGATCACATAAACAGGATAAAAGTACTAGATAGAAGTAAGAGGACCAAAGTGAGACAAGAGAATACCAGATGGGAGAAGATGCTTATAAGATGTATGTTATGTTAGGCAATTTTCTTATGGGGGCAGGTGGTGAGAAAACAGCTGTATTTTTGCAAAGTTGTAAAATCAAAACATACACAACTTGGTAATAGATGGAATATAGGAAACAAGTTGTAGCAAGTTTCATGCCTGCTTATCCCACTAGGAATAAAGAGTGTATTTTTAACTTAAAGAAATAAATGAAATGTAGAATTTGATATAAATATCTCCTTGCTGAATTTTCTTTTTTATATAAATAAATAGACATTATACACTTTCTCCCACCATTTTCACCAAATGTGAATAAAATGAATATATATATATATATATATATATGAATGATGAGGTGAAATATTATGGAGAACAGCCGTCTTTTACCATCCATTAATATTTATGCATAAGTTTGTGGTTTGATGAATATGCATGAATTTAGAAAGTGAATTATTTAAACCATATTAGGAGGTGTGCTCCATTTTACAAGTCAATAATTGGTTCCCAAGTGGATAAACTGTGAGAGTGTGGGCTGAATAGTTTATCCCGAGAAGACGTGAATTATTGGTGAAGAAAAATGAAGCTCCTTCCTATTATGCTTATTACAGTACAAGTGAAATAATTCACTTAGATATTAATATGAGTTAAACTAATGAGAAGTTAATAAGCTTTCCTTTTTCCTTCTGCTGACTCAGCCCTCTGATAGACTCATAATTAGACTCCCATACTCTCTTGAATTTCATGAAGTTATGAAGATTTCTAGCAACCTGTTTTCCCTCTGCACACTTTATTTTCACACACACACACACACATGCACTAATTGAATCATTTGGAGATCGAAGCAGAAAGAAAATGGTGTAGCATATAAGGAAAACTGGTGGCATTTCTGGATAGTAATGGATTATAATTAGAGATAAGGCCAATTGTGATTGCAGAATTTCCAAATATAGTGTCTAGATCAAGGGAAGTAATAGTTCCATCCTATACTGCTTTGGTCAGGCCCCACCTGGAATACTGTGTCCAGTTCTGGGCACCACAATTCAAAAAGGATGTGGAGAAACTGGAGCGTGTCCAAAGGAGGGTGACTAAAATGGTGAAGGGTCTGGAAACCTTGCCCTATGAAGAATGCCTTAGGGAACTGGGGATGTTTAGCCTGGAGAAGAGAAGGTTAAGAGGTGATATGATAGCCCTGTTTAAATACTTGAAGGGATGTTACATTGAGGAGGGAGCAAACTTGTTTTCTGCTGCTCCAGAGAACAGGACTCAGAACAATGGATGCAAACTGCAGGAAAAATGATTCCACCTCAACATTAGGAAGAACTTCATGACAGTAAGGGCTGTTCGACAATGGAACACACTCCCTTGGAGGGTGGTGGAATCTTCTTCCTTGGAGGTCTTTAAGTGGAAGCTGGATGGCCATCTGTCAGGGAAGCTTTGATGGAGAATTCCTGTATGGCAGGGGGTTGGACTGGATGGCCCTTGTGGTCTCTTCCAACTCTATGTTTCTATGATTCTATGAATGCAAAGACTCATCCTGTTTTTGAAGAATCTTATCCCATTTTGAACTGAACCTCCCTTCAATTCAGGTATAACTCATATGGCGGCCTCCAAATGTGCAATTTTCTTACTGTGAGTAGCAAAGTGAGGTATAATTTTCAGATTTTTATTTTCTTTAAAAAGCAGCAAAAAGCTAAGGTCAGGTGTCTGGGGAAAGTATATCTTCGCCCTTTCTTCCTTTCTTTATTTTCTTTTTCTCTTTATGAAAGTTTGATTTCTGAGCCACTTGAAGTAGAGCAGTTTTGAGAGCTCTCCTTCAAGTGGCCCAGAAATCATACTTCCATCATGCCCAAGAAATAGTCCTCAACAGAAATTATGTGTTCAAAGTGGGTGGCATAGTTGACACACATATAGATTAAGTATGAACACCAGATGACACAATAATCTTGAAGAGACGGAAAAAGGAAGATACAGGTATGTTTACATGACCCCATCTCTATAGTAAAGTACATTTATTACCTATTATTTATTGTGTAATTAAGGAACATGTTTCTAGTCAAGAAGCCCCAGCCCCTTTTTAATTGCTTAAATCTAAATTCAGTGATAATCTGAAATCACATCTTCTGGGTCCTTAGACAAACCATTCTCTTTTAAACTTATTATCTCATCCTTTCTTATGAGGGCATGGGGTCGTGTTTAATACAGGTACAAAGAATTGGTACATTTTTCAAAGGTTTATCTTTGAAGCATTATCCAACACATAAACACATGCAAACCTCACAAATAAACCTCTTTGGTCAGTTCCTGTCCTCTGTACCATGCAAACTGTAAGTGGACAATGTTCCTCACTAGAAGCCTGTGGGCAGGTTAACAACCCAACGCATAAAGGACTCCTTTCTCAGCATCCCTTAACACACTTTCTTTAGAACAACTCTAAGAGCACTAATTAAACATTCAAATCTAATTCACCGTAATTGCAAGCTTTATTTGCTTCCCCCCATGCAATTTTTCCATTGTTTGCTTTTGTCATATTTAATTGCTTGTCTGTAAATCTAAATTGAAGACCTGAGCAAATTTTTAAGGTTGAAGACTTGCATAAGTAGCTGAAGGAAGGGTTTCACTGAACACTGGCTCTGTGTGGGTCCCAGGGAAATAAACAATGCTTGTTCAGATTTAGACAGGGGTAAAAGAACAGGGTTGAAAGCTGTATGACTATTGAGATTATCGCACCACCAATTAGCCCACAGGATAGATGTGGGATTTAGCAGTCAAAGACAGATTTTATTATACTGCTTCACAACCGGGCAGTATGCAACCCATGCTTCGGCTTCTTGCACCATTTTTGAAAAACTATGCAAGGATCCCAGAGAAGTGTAGATTGCATATGGGTTGCATACTGGCCAGCTATGGGACACTGTGATAAAAACTGTCTTTGACTGTAAAATCTTGCAACTATCCAGTGTGCGAATTGGTGACGTGATAATCTCCTACCTGTATGAAAGCAAATGAATAACTATATGAAATTAAATGGTTAGCCAGAAAGACCAGGGCTTAGAATATAACTTTTACCACATGTCTTCACAGTTTCAATTTACAGGGGCTAAAAATGATTCCACTATTACATATAAAAAGTGCATTATTTATCACACATAAATTTGAAATAGTGCAAGTGTTTCAATATTTATATGAAGAAATCAGTGACATAAAAGGATTTTGTTTTGTTTTTATTTTTGTATAGTGAGAAATTAGCATAAGGTGTTGATCCAATTAAACATTTGAACCAAAGATTAACAACATCTATTGTTTTATAAAAAAGTAACAGCTGTTAATGTCCACATATTTTCATTTCTTCCTGAATGCCCATACCACAGATTACCAGGTGTTGCATTTTAAAATAAGATTTTCAGCCTTTCTTAGCATCATCCAGAAATGCCCAGGGTTAAGAACAAGGTAGACAAAAAATAATGCTTTTCACAGAAGACATTTTTACATTATAATCCATGAAACAAATAGAGTGTCATAACATGCAAGCAAGAAATGGAACAAGAAGAACCTGAAGTTAAGTGTGGTAGCTCATTGACATCACTTAGCTAAAAGCATATATTGGCCTACTATTCCTATGGTAGTAGGAGATTAAGGAACAACATAATGCTTTGGAAGAATTGTGGCAAATATTCTCAGATTACTGCCACTTCATAAGAATTATACCTCTGAAAAGTCACTGAAAAAAATGCCTCCTTTGGGAGCTTTCTATGGTTCTTCTTAAACAACTTTGAATGTGGCACCATCCAGGTGCAGATCACATACTCTCTCAGTCTTAGAGGAAGGCAATGGAAAAACCCCTCTGAAGAAATTTTGCCAAGAAAAAATAACCCAAGGTAGATTCATTTTAGGGTTGCCATAAGTCAGATATGACTCGATGGCACACAACAAGCCTTGAACCCAGAGCTGGAGAAGGTAGGACATCATCTTGATCATCATCATCATCATCATCATCATCATCATCATCATCATTTGACACAAAAAAGTATATGGGTTCATGAATACATTTTCCACACATATGATATGCAACAAGCAGAATAATAATAAATACCTGTCAATAAAAGAAAGGCATCATAAGTTTAGCAATTCTGGATTTCTTGTAAATTGTCTTGCAAAATATTCTCTGCTACATTTAAATACAGGGAGAAATATCCTTCCTGAATTCTAAACACCAGTGCTCACAGTGCTCACAGCCCATTATATCACTGAAGTCACTTCATACACTCTAAATACATTCTTGTCTAATATTTTAGAATCCAGATGTTACCATTTTGGTTTGTGAGTCACATACCCCTCTAGCCTTCTTTTCTGTCACCAATGCTATACAAGAAATGAATTATGTTTAAAATATTTATCCAACAATGAATTTTTAAGAGAGCTGTAACATAGCACTTGAAATGCCAAGAAGTTTTACAAGGGAATAAGAATCTACTTCATAAATGAAGGATAATATTTGATCTGTGGATGGCCTCTCATCCTCTTTTTCTTTCCCTTATGCTCTCTCAATTACTTACAAGAGTGGTGATCTCTTAAGATTTGCAAAATACCTCTGGGCTAAATCCTGTTTTAGTCATGCTATTGAATAGATATAATGAGATATTTTATTTTTCATTTTTTGCAAGACAGATAGATAGATCCCAAAGAGCTCCTGGAATATCATTCAGAAAGGGCAAAACTGTAGGCTTCCTCCCCCATAACTTTTTATTTATTAAAAATAAAACAAAAGAATTTTCATCCCTATCTTACATCTGTAAGAAAAGCAGTAGCAAAATTTATCAAAGCAGATTTAACACTGATAATGATGTAAAGGTTGCCATATTCAGTGCGCAATAAAGAGACTCTTTAATTTGAAGGATTTGTAATAAACCCACAAGTTTCTCATTCCTGCATGATCGTAACCATATTTCACACTGTCTCTCAAGCTTTTTCTTTGCTCAGCAATAGATAGGAATGCCACGGCACTGATCAGCAATGTAATTAGGCAACCAACCCCATGACTACAGCAACTCTCAGGTGTCTTTGCTTACAAGATGGTGGTGAGTCATGGTGATTCATGGCCATGTGCAACTCCACCACCTGAAACTCTGTGCTAGACTCAAACAAAAAAGAGAAGAAGTAGACTTCTAAATATTTTAATTTTATTACTGCTTGTTTGCCTTTCTTTTGGAATAGTTAGTTGGAGCTTATCACTTGGGTAAATAAGCTGGCTTACCTTTTCTGACTTGAATTCAGGATCCAGGATGCCCTTGGATATTATCATAGCTAAATCACCACCCATCTAGTTGCAATGCTGCCACCCAGATGCATTCTGGGTTGAAGCCTCACTCAGCCAGCCCTTTTTCAAAGTTGGACAGCTTCTGACTTCAAAAATTGGCTAGCTGAGTGAGGCTTCAACCAGGGATGCATCCAGGTGGTGGCATCACAGCTAGATGGGTGGCAATTCAGGTATGATAACATCCAGGGTACCCCAGGTCCTGAACTCAAGACATAAAATGGCTTATTTGACCACACAATAAGCTCCTTAGTGTGATGTGCTACAAAAGCAACATATTTCACTGCATAAATTCTAATAAAATAGTTTTCTACTTAATAGAAACAGTCTTTATCTTTCCCTAAACAGGTGTAACTGGGGGGAAATTTGACATATAGTAGTCAATCTCTCTTGCAATTAAATTGAACAACCAGAAATCTAAAGAAAAACATGGGAGAGAAAAAATAAACTCCAGAAAAAATCCTTTTTCTACACAGAAAATATTGCCGTTAGATACTCACTCTATACAAAGTTCATATGTGGTTTTTGTATAGAATAGGTTCTCAAGTATGCAATATCTCTCTCTATTTAAAAAAAACCAAAAACCTCAAGGCAGAAAATTGTGTTTTTTTCTGCTGTAGGAAAAAAAAACCTCTGTGAATTTTTGCCCAAAGTCAGTCCTGAATTGCAAATAGCCTCCAAAGGCACAAAACACACAGACCAAAAGTGCTGGCTTTGAGCCATTCCAGGGGTGTGGCATTCAATTGATGCATACCCCTTGCTCAGGCTGAAGCTGCCAGCAAAAGGAGCCCCCCCAAAAAGTGTACTCCATTCCTGTAGCCCATTTGGGACTGCAACAGCATCTGGACTCAGGACTGTGGTGTCTGGTCCTGTACCAAATGGGGAGCAACTGGAGCTGGATTGGCCAGAGATTACTTTAAGCTACCAGTCTTCCTGATTCCACAATTAGTGCTCTTCTAGAAGACTTGGGGGCTGTACAGACCAGCTTGAAGCACCAGTGTGGAGGTCGTGTGGGGGTGTGGCATTTGGATATTGCACACCTGACACTGCCCTCATACCAACGTCACACTGTCTGCCTGCCTATGCACCCAGCAGGTGGCATCACAGTGCTCCTTTGCAATGGCATTTATACAACACACACCAAAAGGAGCACCAAAAAGTGCCACTGCGGCGGTGACAATGCTTTTTGCTGGCTTTAAAAGGACTGGCATTTTGAAGTTGCTGTGGTCCTGATCTGGCATAAAGCAGCATCCCGTCAAAAGGAGTGGCAGGATGCTGCTTTATTGGGATGGTCTGTAGACCCCCTCCCCGAGGAAGAAATTGATAAACTACTTGTTGCTTCCTTTGAGAATTAAATTTGCAAATAATTGGATATGCTAACTGATCAGATTTGTTCAGGGGCATGCAGCCTCATGGGCAGAAAGATGAATCAAGCAAGAACTTCTGACCAAAACAGTAAAATGAAGTCATGGCTATCAACACATATTGGATAAATTGCTTTATTGTGTCGTGTGTCACATCACATCCATGAAGGGAGATTATTCATCATCATCCATTATGATGGATACATAAATTTAGCAGCTAGAACTAGAACACTTTAATAAATAATTGTGCTTCATGGATGACTGTGGAAGTACAACTTCCCATAATCTGTTGCCATAGATAGATATAGCTAGCTAGCTAGAGGCTTTCAAGGAGACTGCACAAGAGTTTTTCCAGATGCATGTAGCTTGAGGACCACAGAATTGCCATGCCTGGATTATCAGATTTCACAAGAAGAATCAATTTTTTGTCTCTGTACCTATATAGAAAAGGTCTAAAAAAAGGAAATAGATGTGGGCATCCATCAGACTCCTGACTTGGATCAGAAATACAAAACAACATTGCAATCTTTATACTACTGAAGCTGAAGATTAAATTTGCACACTAGCAAAAGCAATCTTGAAATATATGAAGACGAGTTCTGAAGGACTGAAGACTAGTTTTTGTATGTACAGTATGGTGATCCAATACATAGATTACTCACCTCTGCTTTTTCATTTTACCTTTACCTCGCGGTTGGTGTTTCTTTTTTATTAGAGAAAATATATACTATCTACCTTATTTTGGGACTTTTATAATTGACTTTTGTTGATGTCTTTAAATAGTAGGTCACCTGGTAGGTTGCAGGGGAAAGGTAACAGATACAGTGAATAATTTGATGTACATTTGATGAAGGGGAAGGCTCTGGAATGGCCTCATGGTTTGGGGAAAAGACCTATCCTTGGGGTAGGCCTGAGGTCTTTGCCCTCACTTTAAGTCCTGTGACTTTGAGGGCATCTGCCTTTCTGCAGATGGCCAGATGGGGACCAACCCAGCTATTAAGATGCCCTTGGGACTCAGATGGTTGGCTCAGGGGAATGTTGAGGAGGAAATAAATGGTGATGCCTGCCTCAGTTTATCCTTCACTAGATTATTCTCTTATTTTTCCGCTCCATGTTCAACACAGTTTAAATAGGTTTAAATCTGCCTACAAAGAGGCCTGTGACCTCATTGGAATGGAGACATAGAATCATAGAATCATAGAAATTTAGAGTTGGAAGAGACCACAAGGGCTATCCAGTCCAACCCCCTGCTGTGCAGGAACTCCAATCAAAGCATCCCCAACAGATGGCCATCCAGCCTCTGCTTAAAAAACTCCAAGGAAGGAGACTCCACCAGCTTCCGAGGGAGAGTGTTCCACTGTCGAACAGCTCTTACTGTCAGGAAGTTCTTCCTAATGGTGAGGTGCAATCTTTTTTCCTGCAGTTTGCATCCATTGTTCCGAGTCCTGTTCTCTGGAGCAGCAGAAAACAAGCTTGCTCCCTCCTCAATGTAACATCCCTTCAAGTATTTAAACAGGGCTAATATATCACCTCTTAACCTTCTCTTCTCCAGGCTAAACATCCCCAGTTCCCTAAGGCGGTCCTCATAGGGCATGGTTTCCAGACCCTTCACCTTCTTAGTTGCCCTCCTTTGGACATGCTCCAGTTTCTCCACATCTTTTTTGAATTGTGGTGCCCAGAACTGGACACAGTATTCCAGGTGGGGCCTGACCAAAGCAGAATAGAGAGGCACTATTACTTCCCTTGATCTAGACACTATACTTCTATTGATGCAACCTAAAATTGCATTGACCTTTTTAGCTGCTGCATCACACTGTTGACTCATGTTCAACTTGTGGCCTACTTGGACTCCTAGATCCCTTTCACGTGTGGTCTCATTCAGCCAGGTGTCCCCCATCCTATATCTGTGCATTTCATTTTTCCGCCCTACGTGTAGGACCTTACATTTCTCTGTGTTAAATTTCATTTTGTTAGCTTTGGCCCAGCTTTCTAGTCTATTCAGGTCATTTTGAATTTTGATCCTGTCCTTTGGGGTATTAGCTACTCTCCTAATTTGGTGTCATTTGCAAATTTGATAACTAGGCTCTCAATACTGTCATCCAAGTCATTAATAAAGATATTGAATAGCACTGGCCCCTATGGAACTATTTCTGTTTCTTCCACTGAAATTCTGATTGTTACTGACCATTTCTACAATCCTTCATCTAGGACAAACATACTTAGAAACTGGAAGGTGTCTAAGCTCCCATACAAATAGATAAGAGAACTTTTTACTCACTTTTCTTTCTCTGCTGCATATAGCCCACACTGTCTACAGATTATACCAACTCCATCATGGTTTTCTTGTTAAAAATGTATATAGTTAATTGAAATGTAATAAAATAACAGTTAATGAGAAAAATAATTTTAAAAAGGAAGCAGGGATGGCTTAAAAAGTCTTGCTACATTTAGTTTCCAGTCTCAAGTAATAAAACTAATTTATTCAAATGTAAGGACCATACAAATTCTTAGCAATTTATATAATATGTTAAAAGTATTACCCCTTATGGGATATTAGCATGACTTCTAGAAAACATAACTAAATGAATAGCAAGTTCAAAATGTAATGTCTGGGAATTTCTTGCAAGATATGAGCCCTCATTTGTACTTTTACTTCAGCATATTTTAGAAATGGGCAGTTCTGGGGAATAATATTCTCATCTGGAATTCTAAAATATACAAGAGAACCATTATCTTTCCATCTGCAAATGTAGTTGTTGGCTTGCTGATGGCACATTTTTGTGCACGTTGTTCCATCTGTTGCTAAAAGCGGAAACTTTTGCTACCTTAACAAGTCCCTCAAAAGCATCTTTTAGGTAGCATTCCCTTCTGTTCTCCTTCAAATTAGTAAACAACATGCAAAAGGGAGAAAAAAAAATAATTCCCTAATGGGGGAAAGAGCTATGTGATCATCATTCCTTAGAACTCTGCTTCATTTTCAAGAGGAAGCTATCCCCATCTAGAGCTCTTGAGATCTTATTACCAAAACCATTTAGGTTTAATAGATGCTTCAGATGATGTGCTTCTGCTGCTGTAGACCTGCACCATCCTTATGTGTCCTATGATAATATCTTGTGCAAGAGTTGGAAACTTTTTTCACCCTAGGTCTGAATTCCAATTTAGCAAGTGTCTAAAGACTAGATTCTAACAGTAGGTGCAACAAAAGGCACAGGGCACAGTCAAAATATGGTAGCTGTGATCATATTTAAAGTACATCTCCAGAGCAAGAACTTCTAGGTTTGAAAAGGACAGAGTTCATGCACAACTTCCTGGAATATGAATCAACTTTACAAGCATATTTTAAATATCTTCTCATCTCTCAATTCCTTTCCCTTGATCAGAGAAAAAACAGCAGAAAGAAGTTTGTGGACTATTAAATATCATAGGCCGTAAATCCTGTGGTTTCCCATCCTTGGGATTTTCACGAGATTCCTATATGAGTAGAAATGATGTGATGGGAATAAACACAGCACACACACACACACACACACACTATATCAGGCAGGATAGATGGATGGAAGGATAGTTAGATGGATAGATAGATAGACAGACAGACAGACAGACAGACAGATTTAAGACACAAACATGAAATTCCCTTTGATCAATGTAATTAACACCTAGCTAAAATATTTTACAAAACTATAGTACTGGAGCCTCCATGTGAATCAGTGTACTTCTGCTAGATGTCTTCTGCAAGAAACAGGACACAGCATAGTATATAAAGTACTCAGAATTCCTGAAATGAGAAACTCATAAAAACAGATGATGCTTTGGTCTAATTAATTATACTTAACACTGCTTAACAACAGTGTTGAAAATCATAATAGGTAATTTTATTTTAAAAGACTTTTTCCCCCTATTCTGCCTATTTACCAGTAACTGAATAAATGAAAGAATCCTGTGCGGTCTTCTGACAGCATTAATTTTAGGTATGGTTTAATAATAAATTGCTTTATGTATAATCTGCCAAAAAAACATTGGAATTGCATTTCTACTCAGCTAAGTTGCTTTTAAATTACAGTACATCATTTTAATACTGTGAGGAGGATTTGTTTCAGTACAGCCTGGTGGACTTGTTTAAGTCACGGACTCAGCATATGCTGTATTCATAGTGAGAAGCAAGTCATTAGCATGGGAGCACCTGCAATTGTTCAAGTATGTAGTCTGGAAACTGAAAAACAAAGAGAAAACAGAAATAGTGAGAATATTAGCATCCAATTACCAGAATATTATTTATTGCAAATGTTGCCAGCTAACTAGTATTTGTTTAGGAGAATAGGCTATTAGCACATTCAGTACATTATAAATATGACATATTTGTCTATTCACATCACTATGAATAATGTGATTTTAAAAGATTATTATGACAGACAGAAAGCACATGAAGACAAATAACTCTGCTGTGAATTAAAACTGACTTGGGTTTTGTATTGGAATAAAACAAGTACACAAGAATGCAAGAGCTGGCCCTTTGTGCAGTCAAGTTATTAATATTTATATCCAGAGAAGAAGTAAAACCAGCAAGTGATTACCAAAATCTCAGGTGGAAGAGAAATATAATTTAGCCTGCAGAGTCAGACAATGAAGTGAAAATTGTAAGCATGTTTGGCCTAGAAGATGGAATTTCAGCTTACTCTCAGAATCCCACATTCATCATGTTCATGTAGGTTGGGGGATTCTGGGAGTTAAAACTCAGAAAAGTAATATTACTAGCCTCTGGATTAAGTGTACTTCAAATAGTTTTGTCCATTCAGTCTTTTCACTTTACTGAGAGCTCAACTTCCAGAAGACATAAGGCAACCAGTGAAAGGCAATGACCCTGTCTTGGAAGCCCACATAATGCACAAGTGTGATGTTCTCTTGTTTTGAGTTTCAGTACCTTGAATTGGAGGTGTGTAAATTTGCAGTGTGGTAATCTAGTTGGTCTGTGTTTTGTCTTTAAGGAAAAAGAAAAGGGGAAAAAAAGAAGTCCACAAAGTTGTTGTTTTCAGTGAATGTCAGGGATGTTCTGTATTTCCTTGTAGTGATGATCTCTAACATGAGACTTATTTTTTTCTTCTTCTTTTGAGCAATGTGGAGGAAGGGGGAACCTCCTCCTCCTCCTCTGTATCATGCTTTTCCCCAGAATTGGGATACAAAGCTGCCCACAATTTAAAAGAACAACACAAACAAAAAGTGAACATTAAAACAGAATTAAACAGTCTGCTGTATGAAAACAAATTAAAGTTAAAAGAATAAAGTACAGGATTTTTTAAAAGCTATTTCAAACAGTTCAGTTTACAACAATACAGCACCCTATTTCCTGTTCTTTAAAAACTTTGTGTTTTCAAAGCCTGTTGAAATAAAACAGTTTTGCCTACTAATGGAAGGACAGCAGACAAGGGGCCTCCATTTGAAGGGGGTTCAGAGTCTAGGGGCAGCTACCAAGAAGGCCCTCTCTCAGGCACCCACTAGCCATGCTTTTGACAGTAGAGGAACTGTGAGGAGCATCTCTTGTGTAATATGAGGGTCTGGGCAGGCTCACACAGAGTGATACAATCCTCCAGATAGCCTGGACCTGAGTCATATAAGGATTTATAGGGCATAACCAGCACTTTCAATGATCCCCAGAACAAATTGGCAGCCAGTGGAGGTGCTTTAACAGGGGCATAGTACGGTATGTGTACCTTACCCCAATCTGGCTGCAGCTCATTGGACCAGCTGAAGTTTCTGAAGAGTTTTCAAAGGCAGCCCCAAGTAGAGCATGTTACAATCCAAGTGGGGTTTAACTAAAGTAGGGATGTCAAACATTTTTGACTCACAGAGCCCTTTTTCGAAGCAATTCCTATGACAGAGCTCTGAGAGTCCTATGCTATGCCTTACCAGTTAATGGTTTTCTTATTTTGAGTCTAATTTTTGTTTCTTATTCTTTAATTTCATTCAATTTTTATTTTGTTCATTTTTCTGGAGTGCCATGGAGCACCTGGGAAATGCACACAGAGCCCTAAGGGCTCTGCAGAACACAGGTGGGGAACCACTGAGCAAAGGCATGGACCACCTGGTCAGATCCAATGTCTAAAGGAACAAGTGCAATTGGCACACAAGCTTTAAATGTGCAAAAGTATTGCTGACGTGGGTATTCAGATTCAAACTGTGTCCAGTGGTACAACCAAACTGCAAATCTGTGTCTTCAGAGGAAGTGTAACCCCATCTAATACAGCCTGAACCCCTATTGTCAGGTGTCTGTTACATAAATTTTTTAAAGGGGAAGCTTTTCTTTCTGTTGAGAGCTGCATTCAGTTGAGGGCCAGTAGTGGTTATGGTCAATACCACAAGTGTATTAGGCTAAAACAGATGAGGTCAAGCATTCACTACCTCCCTTCCAGGAGGCCATTGAGGAAGGAAAAAATAACTGGCTTAGTGATAGTTTGTGGTTTCTGTGTTGGGGGTGAGGGGGAGACTCTTGGGTCTCTGCCCCTGTACTAAAGAAATCCACGGTGCTGAAATGCTCTGAATTCAGTAAGACAGACAGGTAACTATGCCCAAGGTTACAGCTATCACATAATTTCACATTGAAAATCCATTATGCTAATATTTAAGCAACTATACGGAGTAAATTGGCACTTCAATTTACTATACACTGTCACAGACATTTACTAGCATTCTTTTTATTATTATTATTGAACCACCTGGAATTATTTTGCTGGATTATCATTATTTTTCTGCATACTGTTGCATATGTTAATAAAAATTCTCAGAAAAAAACCAAAGATTTATTTATTATAGAAATCTGCATAGTATAATGCTTTTTTGCTTTCAATTTATTCTACCAGTTTTCTGAGGGAATCAAATGAAACATGACAATGCTACAAGCCAGTAATGAAGACTATGCATTCAGTTGTTCTTTGCATTTTATTTTCCCCCGTGTGTGCATACAAATGGAATCAGCTTTACTTTACATATATCCATTGGGAATACATTCAAAGATTTACCAAAATCATTGATACATTTCTGCTGGGCATTGACCACTACAGGACCACCAGATGCCTAGATAGACCTCCTCCCACCCCAGACACATATTAGTGAAACATGGGATGTACTATATATGCATAATTTCTGTTCTGGAATATTTGAGTGTGCATAACCTTTCTACAAGGATCGTACACCCCTTGGCCCATCAAGACAATGGTAGTGTACTAAATCTGCATTTATTTATATTTGTTGGTAGCAATTATATGCTATTTATCCTCAGTGAGCTCAGGACAGTGTGTATGACTGTCCTGTCTACTTTATCTATACAATGACCTTGTAAAGTGGGTTAGGCAGAGGCAGAGTGATCACCAAAGTTGTGCAGTGAGTTTCAAGTCTTAGTGTGGGCTTCAACATGGATGCCCTAGTCCAGGGCTTTAACTGCAATACCATTCTGTCTTTAAACTATCTATTCTGTTGTTATGTGCCTACATGTTAACTCTCAATTATGGCAACCTATCATGGCGTTTTCTTGACAAGATTTATTCAGAGTAGGGATGGAAAGTGATATTTAATGGTTTAAAATGTATTTCTTGAGTGCTCACAATTGCGGAGAAGCTTCCTGGACTGATGAAAATCTTCACAATTTGGAATTTATTCTATGTATAATTCACATGACTTTTTTTCTGCAAAAACAGCATTTTTCTGTGCAGAAAATAATCTGTCAGCCCCCCACCCCCAAAATTCTCCATGGAGAAATCACTGCTTGACAGAAAATACTGTGTTATGCCAAAAGTGCCCTGTGCAGAATAAGTCTCCAACTGCAGCATTTTTTGCCCAGGAAACAACATATTCTATGCAGAAATAATATTACTCCAAAGATACACACACTTACACTCATATAAACACACAACTTTAAAAGCATAAAATTACATGTAAGGGAGAAAACCTTACAAAACCGGAATAAGCCATATATCACATTAAAAACTAAACTAATCTAACTAATCTAAAGAAAACTAAATTACTAACACAATACAACAAACCTAAAAAAACCCTAAGGACATTTATGACTTCTAATTTCTGGTGAATAATTATAGTTAATAATAATTCTTAATTCATTTATGTCAAACTAAAGTAATAACACAATTTGAATATTAATTGTGATCTGTCATCTACTGTCACACCTTGCCTCGTAGACCCCAAGGTTGACTCTGACAGTGAGTATTTAGAAGGACAGACAGAGCAATGGGGAGACCTGCCCTTGTGAAGACAGATGGTGAGATCCCCTTTCTCTATCAGCCTGACCTAGACACAGAAGATGAGGTCTCCCAGCAGCCACAGCCTAACCTAGACATGGATAGAGACACAAAACTGGTAGTGTCAGGCTAAGAGAAGGAGGGGCAGAACCACTCTACATGTTTATATCTAAAATGTTCAGCAATTAGGTGAATGGCCTTAGGGAATATTGATATGTTGCTGACAACTGGATTCCTTGGTAGAAGCAACATCCATGTCTTCTGTTCCTGCTCATGCTCTTTAAGAGCTTTTGGACTTCAGCTCCCAGAAGCCTCAGTCATGTTAGCCAATAACCTGGTATTCTGGGAAGTGAAGTCCAAAAGCCCTTAAAGAGCACAGTTTGGGGACCGCTGCTCTAGAACTTGCTTTGTTTGTTGTCATCACTCTTGGAATTTCCCTTTGGACTGCTGCCTGAATTTATTTTTGAAGTGGTGGCGCAGTGGTTAAATGCCTGTACTGCAGCTACTCACTCAAAGCCATAAGGTGGTGAGTTCAAGACCAGCAAAGGGCTGAAGCTCGACTCAGGCTTGCTTCCTTTCTAGGTCGCTAAAATGAGTACCCAGATTGTTGGGGGGCAAATAGCTTACAATTGTAAACCGCTTAGACATTCCTTAAGGGTATGAAGAGGTATATAAATGAAGCTGTTTGTTTTGTATCCAGTCTTCTCTGAAAATCTCCAGAATCTTATTCCTTAGAAAATTTGTCAATATATTCATTTCTGTTAAATAACATATTAAGTTCCAGTCTTCAACAGAGGGTATCACAGGGTCCTTCCACCTCTGTGTGTAAATGACACTCACTTCTGTAATCATATATTGAAGCGTTCTTACTCATTTCTTGTCCAGTTTTTCATGTAGCAATCACAACAAAAAAAGTTTCTAGTTTTAATTACAGTTTGTCTTCAACATCAGTTCATAGAATCATAGAAGAGACCCAAAAGGCCATCCAGTCCAAACACCTGCCATGCACAGTCAAACCATCTCCAACAGATGCCCATCCAGCCTCAGTTTAAAGACTTCAAAAGAAGGAGACCCCACCACTGTGTAACATTGTTGAACAGCAGTTACTGTCAGGATGTTCCTCCTAATGTTTAGGTAGAGTTTCTTTTCCCGTAGCTTGCATCCATTGTTCCATGCCCTATTCTCTGGAGCAGCAGAAAGCAGGCTTGTTCCAGCCCTAATATGACATCCCTTCAAGTACTTAAACAGGGCTCTCATATCGTAACTATCTCTTTTCCAGGCTAAACATATGCAGCACCCTAAGTCTCTCCTCATAAGGCATGGTTTCCAGAGCCTTCACCATTTTGGTTGCTGTCCTCTGGACACACTCCAGCTCATCCACATCCTTCTTGAATTGTGGTGACCAGAATTGGACACAGTGTTTACCATCCCTCCTCAGTTTTTGGTACCATGTTTCTCCGAAAATAAGACAGGGTCTTATATTAATTTTTGCTCCCAAAGATGCGCTAGGTCTTATTTTCAGGGGATGTTTGTGGTGTAACCTATGGGCACATAATTTTTTTTAAAAAAATGATAGAAGATTCAATTAATAGAGTTTGTAGTTACTTGCAATTACTTGGGCGGCAAGCTGGGTAATCAGCAGCTCAGTGAGGCAGTTAGTTGCAAAACCAATGAATTGATTTTTCTATCATTTTTGTTTAAAATATGTAGCTCCGAAATTGGCCTGCCACTTACGTCACTGATGATTGAAATGCATTTTGAAGTGGCGCAAACTAGCGGGGATGACAATTGTGCCAAAAAAGAAGTGATTACAAGCGAATAATGAAAATATCTGCTTTTATAGTGGGAACAGTGGACCTTTTGGAATTGATTCACCAACATGGAGTGAAAGCTTATCATAAACTGGTTTACATGTAAGTGGGAATGGGGCCTAAATTTTAGGTAGTATTTTTTCCCCTTCCTCTCTAGTAAAGACTAATTATATCAATATTTTCCTTTTGGTCTGAAGATTGTCTTAAATTCTAGTTTCTCAACCTTGTCATTAATCATCTTTTTTTATTTCTCCTGAAAATTAACCTCTCCTATTATTTCTTCTCAGTCAGAGCACTATCTTCTGGTTCCCAAAGAATGGTAAGGAAATTTTATTCATTTTATATATTAGTTTATCCTCTTTTTAATTGCAATCATACCTCTCCCTCCTTCCATATCCATATTCCACTCTTGTTAGGTTGCACTAATTTGCTAAACAAATATATTGGGGGGGGGGGTTCTCTCACTCTCTCCCCTTTTCTCTGTAATTTTTCTGGTTACTTAGAATTAGGTGATTTTTCCAAGGCAGTTATTTATGACCACAGAAGGGAAAGCCTCTTTTTTTTAGTAGTCGAAAGATATTTGAAATAATTAAGAAAAAGGGATTTAGCAAATTTCATTTCTGATTAAAAAAAAAAAAAAAAAGCTTGCATCCAGTGACTTGGGCAAGGTTCTTTCCAGTCCCCCTCAAGACTCATGACAACCACTATTCCTAGTGGTTTCCTCATGAGGAGGAGGGTCTTGTAGGGCTATGTGGTCTATTTCAGGTTCTCCCATTGTCTAGGGAGAATTTTCTTCAGCTATGTCTTCCCCATGGCTGATAATCACTCCCAGTGCTGTCTCTGGGAGCTGGAGCTTGGTCACAAGCATCTCTATTCTATTTTCTCTCACTCAGCAGTCACTTCTCCATCTTGGATGATATTCTGCTAGTGTGCTAAACTTGTTTCTCATTTCCCTGGGAGAGTAAATATATGTGATTTAAGGTAAAGGTAAAGATATTTGCCATTGACAAGGTTGTCAAGTCATGTCTGACCATAGGAGGCAGTGCTCATCTCTGTTACTAAGCCAAAGACCCAGCATTGTCACATGATCTTTGTAATCCTGTGACCTGCATGATTGCACATAATGCTGTTTACTTTGCCACCAGAGTGGTACCTATTTATCTAATTGTATTTGCATGCTTTTGAACTGCTTGGTTGGCAGAAGCTGGGATTAGTGACGGGAGCTCACCCCATCATGCAGCACTTGGGCCTCCAAATGCCAACCTTGTGATCATATGATCCTCAGAATGGATGTGCTAACCACTTGAGTTCCAAAGAAGCCATCATACATGGCTGCTATGCTTCACTCAGCTTGAAGAACAATAAGTTGTGCAGAACTAACTTTTGTATCGGTTTTCAGAGACTGAAAAAATATTCTTAGGAGATGCAATTATCAGCATTTTCTTTAAATTTCTAAAGTTTTCTCTTCCCTCAGCCCCCCCTCCCCCCCTCCAACCACCATCTGTTCTAGAGAATCCTGTGCATGCTTTCATTTTTTGTTACAGCTTTTTAGCTTCATTAGGTTTGCAACCATACAACAGTCCTTAGGTCAGAATACAAAACCCTGGTGCAGTGTGAGTAACAGTGATGCTTAATTATAATACAGTAAATATAAGCTGCCAACCTCATGCTACAGCATAACTGTGAACATATCTGAAATCAGTATTAGTAGTCAGGATTTTTAAAAAGATTTTGATGGTATTGAGAAATAATCTACACATTTGCATATAATTGCTGTCTTCCCTGAGACTTTATGGATGGTTCACAGTATTCATATTTATATATCAAACTCTAAAACAAGGGTCGAATTGTACAAATGCTGGGATGTTCTGTAATGGCCTCTGGAATTACTGGTTTTGATTTATGGGTGAGAACTACATGTACGTGTTTTTTTAAGTCTTGCATTCTGTTCTGCACACTGTTCAGTCTCTGCAAGGTACTTTTTAAATTGATTGCCAGCAGTGCTTTCAGCTATGTTTACTCTCTGCAAAGTCCTCTGTATTCCAGGGAAGTCAATGGAATATTTCCCAAAAGGCAAGTATTACAATTTTTGGTTTAAAGTAAACTAATTTGAAGGTTTTCATGTTAGATAATGTCAGTTCCTTAATAAGAATGCTGCATCTGTGTTAATGCCTTTCCTGAACTATGGACATTTTGTAGGACAGCAGCCTGTTCTCTCTGATTCTAATTTTTGGAAATAATGATGAACAGAAGTTTTAACAATACATTTATAATAAAAGAATGAGAATCAAACTGAAATATTTTTTTCTATGTTGTTTACTTTACACCAATTACTTATAGGTCTTTCACACTACACACCTATTACTGTAATACCACTTTAGTTTTCATGGTTGTACCCTGTGGGATCCTGGGATTTGTAAATTGGTGAGATACTACAGTTGGCTGGCTAAGAGTTCTAAGTACCCTTCCGTAAACTGAAAATATCAGAATTCCATAGGACATTGCCATGAGGTTAAGGTGGGATCATAGCACTGCAGCTGTGGAGTCTGAAAGGTCAAAGCTGGCTTAGAGGTGCTTCTTTCACATGTATTGACTTTGATGCAAAGGCACCCTTGTACAAGTTTTAAAAAAATGCTTTCATGTAAGTTTATGCCTCTATGATTTCTGCTGATTGACTGCACAGATAGTATCAAAGCCTATGTTGCAGCTTCAGTGTTTTTCTGGATATGATAATGCAGCAGGTGCTTACAGTTTATTACACTTATGAGCACACATGGTGCCCTAGGGACCATAGCTACTACTATTACTAATAGCTTGGTTGCACCCTGGGATTTGATTACGACATTCTCTATGTCTCAAATGTGGCAGATGAATAAATAATAGGGCCAACAAAAAGGGACTTCTCAGTGACTGTACCTAAGTTATGAAAACCATTATGCCAGGACACTAGGTTGGCCTGTTCCTAGGTGGTATTTCTCCATATAGTGAAAAGAAATTTTAAGGGAATCATTTCCCTTGCGTCTCCTCTTCCTCCTCCTCCTCCTCCTCCTCCTGGCTACCCTGAGTGCTCTGTTGCCCTCAGAAGGGCACACTGATATATAAATAAGTGCATATATACCACTCATTGTAGATCATCTAGTGTAGGTTGGGGGGTACTTCCATTTTGTTTTAATGTACAGACAGCCTGAGAACTGGTAAATGCCATTTTTTTAATGTTTATTTTACTTTTAAATCCCACATCTATCCCGGTGGGATTTCTGGATGCAATAATCTCCTTTAATATGGGTATACAATTTCTTCTTAAAGTTACTTGTTGTTGTTGTTGTTTTTAAATGACCCCAAGTCCAACCTTTTTAGTAAGCCTATATTCTTTCCCTAATCTGTTCTAACTAACCATATGTTGCAGTTCTAGGTTGAAATCTAATTGCTAGTCCTAGCTACTGCAGACTCACTGAATGAATTACTGAATGGCTGAATCAGCAATTATGTAAATCCCATTGATCTATTGGGTCTACTCTATTTGGGATTAGACATTGGATTTAGTGATTATTGTTTGTTGTTTTAAAAAAGCATTTGCTCACAATTCTAGCAACTGATTTTGCTGACAGATTCACTATAAGGAACTTAAGACATTCCTCCCACCTCTACCTCTCACAACTATAATTGTAAGGCATGGGAACAGATTTCCGAAATGGACTGTATCTCTAGAGGTCAAGGTAAGGAAACTGCCAACAAGGAGTCACATTGGTGACCAGACAGATACATTAGGGATAAGATGGGAAAGAGCCACTATTTCATCACTGATCACTCCCATGTCCGTGGGAAAACTGGATTTCAGTTTTGAATGTAAAGGACCTATCTAAGGTTATAAATGTATTTGGGGGCTACAGGTCATCTCCTTGAACATCTTCTTCAAAGAACAGAGCCCACCAAAGTGGATTCACTGCAATACTGGCATGGAAGCCACCCATGGCTACTGCTGGTAAATATCCTCAGTGAAACAGCTCCTTCTTTTCTGATTTCTGAGGACACCATGGAATACACACACACACACACACACACACACAAGCTGTAGACAAGGGAAGAGAGCCCTCCTTGCCAATTGTGCAGAACTTGCAGAATTCCATTGTGGGAGAAAGACAAGATATAAACCCTTGAAATAAATAAATAAATAATCTCCTACCATGGGTATAGTAAGGAAAGAGTAACCTGATCTACAGTCATTGGGAACTGCAGTCTAGATGTCTGGACTTCAAGGAGAAAGGATGCAGCTCATCTTCTCTCTGCATAGATATAGAGAAAATCTGGGCAAGGGAATAGGAAAGATGGTCAGTTCACTGCTCAGTTTTCACGGTTTCAGTGGGATTAATTTGGAGAAGGTTTGTGTGTGTGTATCAGTGTGTACACACGCAAATGTGGCCCTGGCCTCTAAGACATGTAGCCTTGGGATCTGGAAAGATTTGCAACCATGGTTTAGAGGAAAAAGCATGGCCAACTTCACAGGACAATGGCAGGTACTCGCTAGGGCCTTCATGTCAAAATTATATTGGTGTCAAAATTTATCCATAGTTTTTATTGATTCTGTCAGCTGTGAGAGGAAGATGAGAGAATAACTGCAGAACACCCAAAGGTGTCTGAGAATAATATAGCTACATAGGATATTACATTGCATTATAGGTCTTTGAAATTTATGAGAACAGGAAAACTTGCTTTTTAAAAAAATAAGAAAAATCTGTGTGCATGTGCACATGTGTGTTCATGCCAAGTAACATAGGTAAAACCTTTGAAGAAACATTGGAGGAAATAAATAATATAAATAAATAAATAATTTTAAGATGACATGCAAAATTAGATAAGCAAAATTTTCATATGTGATTATTGTGTTAACAGAGTAAGTAAGTAAATTTTGCAATCATAGATCAGTATGTGAAAAATGGTTACAAATATAAGCATTTAAACATTAAAGAAAACATTGCTTTTTCGCCTTTTGGCTAAGATCAAGTTTGTAAAGAAGGCAATTTGCAAAAAAAAAAAAAAAAAGGTTTAAGAATCACAGGGAAATTGGTAAAACTGCAATGGAGGAATTTTTCCTCATTTATCAATTTTTAATGTTATTAAGGTATTCAGTATTATGTAAAAGATACTGCTCTTTTCATAATATGAGTCTGGCTAAAATTGTATTATATGAAATGAAATTACTTTAAAATTACAGTTTAATATTGTACCATTCATATAGCAGGCAGGCAATCTGGAGTAAGGTAAAGGAAAAGAAAGAGATGGTTTTGGGCAGTGGAAGCTAGTGGATCCAATGCGAAAAGAGTAGTGAATCCAATCCAAGTTTTAATCCATGCCTTAAAGAATGTTTCTGGTATGTTCAATCCTATTCCTAAATAAGCTCAATATTTTGGAAAACCCCTTTATAGATACACAAACTTGGCATGTATTCATCACCTCATTGACATGGGCACCACTACCTGCCACCAGATATGAGTGGCAAGGATATAACTCAAGTATTGTTTATATTAGTCTGTAGAGTCAAGAAAGAGTAAGTACTTTAATCTTCTCCTTCTCCTTCTCCTTTCCTTCTTTCCTAGTAGCAGTGAATTTATGTTGTTTTTGTTACTGGCCAGAATGCTGTATCAGCTGCTTAGTTACGTGGCTGCACCCACATGGCCAGGAGCCCCATTTTCACATCAGGAGCATTGAAGAGGTCTGCTCACTAGTGGAGATCCAGGGAGAAGGTAAGGAGTGTGCACTTGTAGCAGATCCCTGTGCCATTGTGGGGATGGGTGGATAAACAGCCACCCCCCACCATGATGGCTAGGAGCTAACTTGGGTTAGCACCCAGCTGAGCCTATACTTTCCTGGCCTGTCTGCTCAAAGCAGAGTGCAGCACAGCAACTGTGATATGAGCTTGTGGTAGGAAGGAGAAAATACTCAGGATGCTCTTGTACAGTAAAAGAGAGGGGGGAAGAACTTACATTTATTGTTTCAGGAAATCCAACTTGAGACAGAAAGAGAGATAAACAAAAGACAATTTCCTACATTTAAGTAGTAAAACCCGTAGAGCCAGTTCTCACATGTGGATGTAAGCCATCCAGAGGCAGAAGCGTCATGAACACTCCCTTCCCAGGCAAAAGGAGATAAAGGACTAACTAACTTTTTGGAAGAATGAGGAAGTGACCACTGCAGGCAAGAAAGAAGCAAAAAAGAAAAAGGAAAAAGCTTGGGTATGTAGATCAAAGAACAAACGGAGAGGGGAAACAAAAGAGCAAGCATGCTCTCTAGAGTTCCCTCTCACTAATCACTTGATACAAGCATTGATATTTCCTTTCTTCCAACACCCCTTCTCAGTGATGTTTGCCTAAGTCCACAAGATTTATCTGTTCTCTAAGGAACTGAAAATGGTCTCTAGGAAGTGGCTTGGTGAGAATGTCTGCAATCATTTGTTTTGATGGACAATACTTTATCTCAATATGCTCCTTGTCTTGCAGAACTCTCAAAAGATGATATTTCACATCAATATACTTGGTGTGTGAATTAACCCACCCAGTCTGTGAGAGTCTTATGCAGCTTTGGTTGTCATCTGAAAACTCTATAGGGTTCGGTTCAACTATTACATAGGTTCCTTACATACCTGAACAGCTGATACATGTTCTGCTTCAGCAGAAGGAACTCCTATATTATCCTGGGTCTTGCTTGTCCAGCTACATGTTCCACCGCTGTAGAACAGAATGTTCCCACTTCTGGATTTGCAATCTTCAGGGTCCATGGGTCAAACTCCATCTGTGCAAGATGCTAGTCTGGAGCTGCTCGCTTGTACTTTTAACTTTATGTGTGCAGTGCCCTTTAAGTATCTGCTCACTGTTTTCACTACATCCCAGTCCTTTTAGTTGGTGAGTTTCCTTTTTCTACAAAGGATTCCAACTGCCAAAGCAATATCTGGTATCTTGGTGGTGGCTAAGTATAGCAGCTTTCCTAGAGCACTTCTATATTGATTATTATTTGTTAGAAGCTCACTGTGTCTTGGGGTAGTCTGTTTCCATAGGTCAGTTTCATCTTGATAAACCAAAATCAAACCACCAACATATGTCAATATGTAAATCCATGTATCATTTTAAAATCGTGTGGAGGCAGTGATCAGCTTTGCCTTGCATAAAGCTTTTATTACATTAGTGTCTTGTTTAGTTTCTTATTCAAAGCACTTTTGCAGGTTATTTTGGACTACAAATATTTGTCTGAATTTTGCACTTCTGCATAGTGATTAAAGAGTCACTACCGCATAGTGATTAAAGAGCATTGTATAGGTTTTTGCCCTAGACTGGAGGCAAGAGATATATCTCTGTAAAGTCCAGCCCCCGAGGAAACAATCAGAATTATTCCAAATTGGATTAGGCCAACAACTCTGGCTGATATGGTCTATTTTTGACCTGATTCTTATTGGTCCCAATTGTCTCCATTTAGGAATTTAGGATGTGCCTAACCTGGCTACACATCCCTATTGTGCACTATGCTTTACCTAAACCTCAGTAAATGCCCTGGCTGTGATTGTTACCCACAGCTACAAAATAGAAGGCTGGCAAGGAACTAGCCTGGCTTGTGGGCTGTGTTCATCTTGTCAGATAATAAGCTGTGCATGCCTGCCATTTCAAGGCCCAATAAACCTATTGTGTGAAAAATATTCTCTAGGCTACAAAATTGATTAACATCTCCTATAATTACACAGAACCATTAGGTAATGTTCCTAACATTTTCATCTCATTTAACATTTTACTTAGCATTTGAAGCATGCTTGCATGCTCATGCTTTTACTTGAGGCAGTGAAAGTCTGTGTAAAGCCCACTCAACCAGATTCAGGGCTAAGGCCACAAGCAGTAGCTGGGTCAAAACAAAGAAATGTCTCATTAAGAAGGGAAAACAAAATCAGAAAAGATTGTCTTGATTATGTAAGCTTTTCTTAATATGACACGTGAGGTTACTGCAAATGTGTATGCCTTTTTTTTTTCAAAACCAGGGAAGAAAATTCTACTGGCAGCGGGAAAAAAATTCCCCTTCACTGACATTTCTGACATCACTGAAATCAGCCTTAAATTCACTTGGCAAAGGATTTAATAGAAAATGTATATTTTCAGTCATGTTATTCAGAATTATAGACAGAGGGATGAACTAAATGGCAGAATGTTTGCCTAAAATGCATGCATGAATAGCTAAGGTGAGTTTGGTATGGAGAGGGCTATCTCTACCATTAGACAAACGAAGGAAGATGGATAAATTATTTTAAATCCACATGAACAAATATGCTGCTTACATAAGATCAAATGATTTGCTTGCTTCACCCATTGTGGAATATTCTGTCTGGCATTTCCTTTCCAGGGTGTAAAACACAAGTCTATGCAGGTTTCCACCTAATTCTTTTGTAATCTGGAATGGTAAGGACTGAACTTGGGTCTTTTTATTTGCAAACCACTTAACTATGGTCTCTACCACATTGTGCACACCTGATTGTCAAACTCTCAATCGTTTAATGTAATATTCTGCTGTTACTGTGTAGCAATGTAACTCTTTAAAAACTCTTTGAAAATTGTATAGTTTTGGAAGCCTATTCACACTTTGAGATTTATTCTGCACAAAATTATAAAATTCTAAATGATGGCTCAGCTCTTTCACTGAGAGTGGTAGCTCTCCATAGTTTTGTCTCCCAATGTTAATCCACCAAAAATTATCTATTCGGTAGCACAGTCATCCCAACAATATCATTTCCATGTTGCTGGAGATCTGTGGAATTAGCAGAGATGTGTGCAGTTGTCTTCTTGTAACTGGTAATTCTGTGACAAGATCATAAAAAGCTGCAAATCATTATACCTCTGCAATAATTATTGCAATTGAACAAAATTTAACTTCTATTTTTTTCTTTATATTACTTTTTTAAAAAGGTTAATAATTCTCCAGGAAAATATCAGTTAATACATCTGGTTTCTTTCTTCTGTATAAATGCCCAAATTTCACTTTAGGAAAATCACTGGTGGATACTATTGCTAGTCTAATCTCATTTTTTCCCTCTCATAAATGGAATTCAGGACTTCAGCACATCACACATTTGTCCTATCCATATCTTGGCTTGTCCAATCCCTCCACTTGGGCTGCAGCCACACTGCAGCAATAATGTAGTTTGATATTGCTTTAACTGCCATAGCTCAATGCTATGGAATTCTGGGGATTGTACTTTGTTGTGGCATCAGTGTTAACAGAGAAGGTTAAATGTGTCACAGAAGTACAATTCCCAGAATTCCATTGCATTGAGCCATGACAGTTAAAACTGGTGTCAAACTGGATACTTATGCAGTGCAGATGCAGCCCTGAACTTGTGGGGAGCATATTTGGCTTTTAAAAAAATCAAGAAAAGACTTAGGCATTTACAGCATTGCTAAAAAAAAAAAAACAACCTGACTTACTCCTGTTTGAGATAAAGTTGGTTATTATCATACTCAAAATGTTGGCGATGCCACCGGCCAAGTGCAACCCAGCTAACTTCTGGTCAGAAGTCATGCTCAGCTGCCCAATTTGCAAAGCCGGGAGCTTCCCAGTTTTGAAAAGAGGCTGGCTGACTGTGGCTGGAAGTTAGCCGGGCTGTACTCGGCCAGCAGCATTGGAAACATTTTGCATATGTTAATACTCAGCTTTATCCCAAAATAGACTTCAATGCAGCAGTGGTAGGACAAGTTTTTAGCAATGAAGTAAACTCCTTACTTTGTTTCCCCATCTAGAAAAAAGAAAAAGAAAAGGGAAGAAAAGGAAAACTTATATTGAGGTCTACATGTATGAAATGTTTTGACAACGAGAGGAAGAGTCGGTCCCTAGAGAGGCCTCAGCAAAGATACCATCTGGATGTCTTCCAGAAGCTTGCAGCATTTGTACAGATAAAGACACTTCATATTCCTGCTTTTCTGATAGTTATTTTTGAAATCAGGTTTGCCTCCATTGGGAAAAAAGCCTCAGAGCTCCACATTTTTTTTTCAAGATCAAGTACTACAACTCACTTGGGGGAAATTTTATTTGTTTGTGCCTGGATGCCTTTCTGCAACCTAATTAGCTGCATCAATGAAAATGTGAAATCCATCTAAACTATCACAATTTTAAATTTAGATGTGCAATTCTTCACTTATCTTATTTTGATAAGAGAGACAAAAATTAAACATTTCCTCCTTGGTATATTTTTTCACACCATATATGAAGTGTAATAATCACATATGGTCATTGTTTGCAGTTTCTTATGGTGACAAATGAGAATTGCAAGAAATATTCCAGCATAACTGATATTGAATCTGTGCAGAGACCTAAATGTCTGGGAAAAAGAGTTCTCTTGAGGAGTCTCTTGAGGAGGCATTTCTAAATCTGCAAGTAATTTCATTTAGTTTACATCTTATGGTTTCAGTTTAAAAACATATTTCTATTAGTTTGTTTTCATGTGTGTTTATCAGTGTAGATGCCAGAAAATTAATAATAATAATAATAATAATATAATAATAATAATAATATCCCACCTTTTCCAGAAGGAATCAAGGCGGGTTACAAGACAAATAAATTAATAAGCTTCCCCTTCATGACTACCCAAGGTGTCAATAAGCATAAAATATACAATTAATAATAATCTCATACCCTAACCCTCATCCTGATCATAAAAAAACAGTGTAAAATAGGTTACAATATACAATAAAAATTATAACAAAAATGAACTAAAATTAAAGGTAGAAAAATTGAGGCAAGGACCTCTATCTTCACAGGGTAAACAGGGACTATCCGTATCAGAAAAGGGGAGACTAATCTGGAAAGACCTGGCAAAAGAGATTGTCTGAACAGCATTTTTAAAGGCTTCTAGGGTAGTAACATGACAGATCTCCTCTAGCAGGTTGTGCCATAGCCTAGGAGTGCTGGATGAGAAGGCTGTCTGGGTCACTGCAGTTACTATGCTGCCCTAGTGAATGAAAAAAAATTATTACTATTTTGATAGAACATAACAATTTGAAGATGATGTATAAGATTGAGACATCCAGTACAAGATCCCAGGAATTGATGTTGTCATCATCTTGTTTGAGTTCTGTATCATTATTGTAATCACCTCTGAACTCTATATATCAGTAAATGCAGTTGTTCTAGAATCTATTGTTCTAATATGTCTTTGTGTGCCACATTGTGTGTCTCTTTGTCATTTTGAGGTTTCATAAATAGTCTTGATTAATGCATATATACATTTTGTGTATTTTTACAATTTCATAAAAACATCATTCATCCATACTCTAGTCACCAGCAGAATGGACCTCATGCAGCTGGTGCCCGGTGAATGGGTTTTTTTTTTGGGGGGGGGGTGTTACAAATGTGGCAAGTGTCACAATCATGACTAGGTGCTGACCTTGAATATGAAACAGTTATGGATACGTACATTTAAGTAACATGATCACCGCTTAGTCATGATTGTGACATTATTGCCATTATTGTAACTTCATCCCCCAAACTACTTTACCAAACATCAGTATAGTGAAAATAAGATCCATTCTCCCATCAATTTGAGTGCCGGTAAATGATGTTTCTGGCAGGTTTTGAGTGGGGAGTTTTGGGGAGGGGGGTCAGGCCAGGAGGATTACTCAGTTAAGTATAGTATACTGAAGTACCGGGTGTAGAATTCTGTTCATAGAAATAAATCTCAATTAAAGCTCTTCATGCAAATTTTGTGAATTTCTTTGTACACTAAAACAAAAACATCAGTTCATTTATTTTGTGTGAAGCACAGCCAAAATGAAAGAAAAGTTGGGGATGTTTGTTTTGTTTTGTGTTTTTACTGTCATGCACATATGAAAAATCTTGTTATTGTTAACAATTAATTCAACAGTACATCCTGATACATTAAGCCGCCCCTTTTTACCAAGCACAAGAAAATTTGGAAAGGTTTGTTACATTATGTTTAAAATACAAATATTGCTAAGTAACAGGCATTATTCCAAGAATGAAATAATTATTTATTGCACAAGAGCTCTTTCAAAGGAGGAAAGCACACACCTTCTAAGTGAGTGTTTTAAAATTTGTCTGAACTTCTAGAATATTTCTCTCAGTTTCATCATCCTTGTCAGAAGATTTGTAGCACAAAGATTCTTCTCTTCTACAAACAGATGTAAAGACTTGGAACAGTATTGCTTTTTAAGAAATGGGCTGAAGTTCTGTTCTTGTGCTGGAAATTGGCTTTGAATAGCTGTTTGAAATGTACCTTTCTTTGAGATTTCCCTTGTGTCATACTCATATATGTATATTTTATAGCATCAATCTATATGTATATATCTATGGGGCTTTCTAGATTGGCAGGAAAGTGTGACATGAAGTTGCCTTTTCCTTAAAGGCTTGCAGCCTTTAGATGGAGCTGCGCTGTTCCGCAGTTTTTAAAAAAGAAGCTGGGAAAACCAGCACCTTTTTAAAAGTGCTTCTTCTCCCCTAAAACACACACACACACACACACACACAAAAAGCGTTTTCATGGCACACTTTCCCTTTTTCTCATCTAAAGGCTAGAGTTTCATGCAGCCATGAACACACTTCTTTTTGCCAATCTAGAATAGGCCTATATTTATCTATAGCTCTATTCTCTGTATCTATATATGTACACTCACAAGAACAGAACAGCAGTAATCACATAATGTCTCCAGAGCACCTAGCATTTAACATACAGAAAAAAAAATAGTCTGACAACCACTGTGAGAAACATTCACCTATTTTTTAAAAAGCTTTCAGTTCTTATCCTCATGGCAGTAGGCTCTATAGTCTTTTCTGCAAAGGTGAAAAGAGGGAAAAGATTATGTGGAACACCAACACAATTCAAACCTAGGGCAATAGAAATCAATTACAAGAAGAGCTGTGCAAGAATAAGATTAAGTAATGTTTTTGCCTCGCCTTTCAGTCTCCAATGGTTTTATGTTCAGTGAATAAAATTTGCTTCAGCAAATGTCAGGGACTTATGTCTCCATAAGTGGATGTTTGTCTGCAGGAATTAGAACTGGGCAGTTCCATTATGTCCATATCCAGAAAAGGGCTTCTGTTAACATTCCGACGTAGGGGAGCCAGCAAAGTGACCAATGCACATTTGGGATTGATGCTCAACAGGATCGTTGCACATTGTCCATTATGTGTTGGGACACTGATGAAGGAGTGCTGATTCACATTGGGACACTCCTGGTGGTGTCCCATTACTCATCTTTACAATTCACTAACAAGGTGTCTTAGCACTACTGCTACATAGCTATGTGTATGTAAAGTTACTGGGATAGAGGTGCTGGTCATCATACCTATCTCCATATACAAGCAATGCATTTTACATTTAGTTGGAAAAACACAAGAATGCATGATGTGTGAAGATAGGTTGAAAGTAAAGAAGGGAGGGAAAGACCATTGTATTCCAGAAAACTACTTCTGCATACACTCCAAGAGTTCCAATTTGGCAGGGATCATCCCAGTTAATCCTGTCATCCTACTTCTTTATTTGCTTTTAAGGTGTCCCAATTTTCCATCTCTTTTTCCACCTTCCCTCTTTGTCCTGTTACAAATTGAATTCAAAGTGCAAAAACAGTAGTTCGTAGTTTGCAAGAGGGAAAGGAGAAGAGTGGGAAGAGTCTCGTGCTTCTCAATAGACAAATTTCTGTAGCATGCACATTCTTCCTCATTAATAACTGATAAAGAGGAGAAACAGAGGACTGTACCTACAAAATCAAGACAGCTGGCATGTATTGCTTTATTTCAATGGGATAGAATATATATTGCACTCAGCACTGGGTATTTTAATCTATGAAGGATATCATAAAGAATTCAGAAAAAAGCATTAGAAAACTTTGTTGTACTCAGTGAGGAAAACCAGGGTAAAAAGCACAACCCACTTTGTGTAGTCATCTGCTTGTCTCATTTCTTCTTGTATACACTTCTTGACACCTTGGGTAGTCATGAAGGGGAAGCTTTGAAGCTCTGAAGATGAGAAAGATGAATTGGTGTTGACGAATACCTGGACTTTCTCAACTTTTTTCCCCCATACATTGTAATCAATGACTGGACCTCAAATTGAAAACAATTCTCGAGTGCTGCAGTGTTGTGAGGTTTCTGCTACCTCAGAGGGTAGACCTAGGTCTAATGATTTTAATTTACATGACAATAGATTCTGACTGAACATTATGAAGGGACTTTATGATAGTAAGAGAGGTTCAGAAATGGAACCAATTTCCTAGAAAAGTGGTAGGGTCTCCTTCTTTGAGTGTCTTCAAAACCTTGATAGACAACTACTGGCTGGGGACACTCTAGCCGAGATGAAACTCCTACATTGACCAGCAGGATGGACCTGAGGGCCTATAGGGCCACCTTCCAACTCTATGGCTGCATCCACACTGCAAAAATAATCCGGTTTGACACTGCTTTAACTGTTACGACTCAGTGCTATGGCATTCTGGGATTTGTCATTTTGTGAGATATTTGGCATTATCCATCAGAGGGCTCTGGTGCCACAACAAACTACAATTCCAAGAATTGTAGCACTGAGCCATGGCAGTTAAAGTCATAGAATCATAGAATCATAGAATCATAGAGTTGGAAGAGACCACAAGGGCCATCCAGTCCAACTCCCTGCCATGCAGGAACTCCCAATCATAGCATCCCCGACAGATGGCCATCCAACCTCTGCTTAAAGACCTCCAAGGATGGAGACTCATGTCAAACCTATTTATATCTGCAGTGCAGATGCAGGCTAGGGTGGGTCATGGCTAGGAGAGGCAGAAGGATTAAACCTATTATGTTTTATGCTATGGTCCAGAGCCTTATTGACTGTATGCATATTTTTAGTAGACAAAAACCAGGGAAATTGTATGCTACATATTTAATACACATACAGTTTAACCTTATGTGTCTCTTTCTTTAGAAATTAACTTGGTGATTATAGGGAGCAATTTCTGACTCACAATAGTAGAAATCTTCTCCTAACTAAGCCTGCCAAGCATAATGCTAATTAATCAGATTTATTTTGCCAAGGTTTTGGGTGATTTGTGCACAGCCCTACACCTCTACATGACTTGCTATTCTCAGCCTTTGTTGTTCAATTAATTTTATTACTTGTTTCTTGACTGGACCTGTCCTGTCTCGACTGATAGCTGATAGCTGAACTGTTTGAACAACCTTGAAGGTGTTACTAGGAAACAAGAACGTAAATGCCAGCTTGGATGATAAAGGAAATCCTCTCTCTCTCTTCAGCTGACCTATTTTCCATTTTATGTTGTTTATTTCTGTACTTGCTTTTTAATACACTCATTTTCCCTCAAAGGATTCCCTGATATAACACCATCCTTTTGTCCTCTTTTTCTCTACTGCTAAACATTAGTATTTATTTATTTTAATAGCTTCCCTCCACACTGCTGTTCCCTTTCTCTCTCTTCTGGGTAGCTTACTATTCATTTTCTTTGCTTGTATTTTGAATTTAAAGCTTAGGGCTGATGAGAGAAAAACTCATAAATATGCTAACTACAAATACCTGGGGATATTAAATCTCACACTTGTAAATTTCACTACTTTGAACTCAGATCTTTGCCTGCTATAAAAAAAATCCTGAACAATACATGTATTTTAAAAGGAGCATCAGTAGTCTCATTAATTTTAATACTGTTTAAAAACTTAATAATTAGGAACAGACACGGCTATATTTTAATGTCATCACTAGTGCTGAATTAGTCATGCCGATTTATGTAAACATAAAATAGGTTTTGTCATGGAGTCATTCTAAAATGGCTTCATTATAAATTACTCTTCTTCTATTGGTGTGTGAGTCCTTGGTTGTAAGGATTTTTCTTAGTAGTCTTCCTCAGCCAATTATCCATGTATCCTGTTTCTGAATGAAGTTCTAGCCCAAGATGTTTTGCTATCTGAGACACAACTGGAAATGTTACCTAGATCAAACCCAGGAAAATTATTCTGACACCTAAGGCAGAACCCCCACCCCAAGCCCTCTCCCTTCACCTCTGAAAGTAACAATAGCATAGCAACAACATTTATTTATAACTTTGTTGATTCTTCCTGAGTAGGGATGTTAAAAATGGACAGTTTTTCATTCTGAATGCATTGATCTCAATTTTTGTTTGCCACAAATATAAAGGTATGTCTCGATATGTGTAGACTGGTTTATTTAATTAAATTACATTCTCCTCTTTTCAGAGCAAAAGATTCAAGGTGGCTTCAAAGCAGCCTATCAAAACTGAGCTAAATTCTTAGCCATCCACATGGACTGAAATTCAGTGGGTACAGCTAGTACAACCATTGTTTGGGTCACACTGCACCTGCTAGCTACATACCTGCCTATTCGTCTCTATCAGCATCAACATCACCACCATTCAGCTAATGCGGCTAACTATGTAGGGATTCATATCCAGAATTTTAAGAGTTCAGTACTGAGATCATGTTACAATAATTTCCTGTTGCCATTCAGCATTTAGCTTTCGCATTGAAGACAGAGACTGGTGCAAGTGTTCAGCCAGCTCATTTGGGACCTGGATGCAAACATGTACAGAAGTGCCACCAATGTCACCATCTCTAACCCCTCCAATCTGTGGAGGGCTTCTTCAGTAGAAGCTTCTGTTCTACTCATACTGATGTGACTGAGAATGCCTTAAAAAAAAAAACACTCTGCAGTGCCACATGTTCTGCCCCCTATCTTTAAAAAGTCAATGCTTGCTTCCAATTGGTCTTGAACTTTCTGTGCTGCTCATGGAAGTGTGCACCACTGCTTTCTCTTTTTGTCTGGGTGCAAACAAGGCTCATAGTGACCAGATATCTTGGAATCCCAGCTACAGTAGTCTACCAACATAAAGGTCTTCACAATGAGTCACTGTCATTGCCCACATTAACGAATGAACAAGATGTGACATGGTGTTCCTGTATCTCTTCCTCACCTTTTTTTTCTTCTTTTTCTTTTTTTCCTCTTCCTTTCCTTTCCTTTCCTTTTTTTTTAAGTGAAAGGCAGCCCAGGAAGACTGCAATAATGAGCTGAAAAGCTATAGGGGAAAGATGCAGGCTGCTTAACCTTTTTCACACCTATTTTGTTTGCAGCTCCCCCCTCTCAAGGTGCTTTCTCAACCATGAGGAAAACGAAATTGTTCCTGTCTAGTTTGGCCTTAAGGTTTTTAGCATCTAACTGAAAAGCTCTGATCCTTATACATGATCATCATTTTAGCTTTAATGTGTACTACTTTGAAGAAGTATTTTGAACAGCAGATACAATCTAATCACCATGTTATATTTTTCTTGGAATTCTGTAACTATTGACTTTATACTTGAAATCAGTGATCTGCACAGCCAATGCATGCTTTATATGTATTTTGCATTGTCACTTCAAGTATGAAATGAAAGAGTAATGTTAGTAACTTATCTTTTTTTCATCATACATTCAGTGTTCTATGTATCCTAATGGGAAGTTCTTCTATAAACTAAAAACAAAACACAACTTATTTTGTAAACAGAACTTGCTAATTATTTTAATCAATGGGATGGGTCTGGATTTATCATCATTAGAGAAGGCCTATGAAATCATTAAGATTTAAGTTGGTCACAACTGACTCAATTCCATTGAGTCCAAGTCGTCTGCTCTGAGTATGACGAAATCTGGATACAGCCCCATACCATTTAAATAAATTGAGTGAAGGATATTCAAGTCTTGTACTGTTATCAGAGATTATATATTAAGCTTCTGATTAAAAACAAAGTAATTGATGCTATGCTGAATCAATACAGAGATGTAAATATACAAATTCAGTACCCCTCATCTGGCAAACTCCATCCAAATAATTAGAAAAATGCATTATACTAGCACCACATGTGTCTTATAATATGAAAACATGATTTTTCAAACAAACATTTTGAGAACGGCAATATAGTGTTTCATTTTTGGATTAGCAAAGCATTTCATGCCCTGATGCTTGTTCTTAGCCTCAGTTTCTGAACAATTCATTTATCACTCTGTTTCTTTCCCTCTTAAAAAGGAAAAAAAGGGAGAGATAACATTCAAATTAGCCAACATTCATAAGTATTTGAACAGACGCTCAAGGTAGTAATAAGAATTGTATTTTGGACTGATTGTGTTTTTCTTATGAAAAAGATAGGATGCAATCTACGAAATAAATAGTTTGTTCTACAGAAAGGCCACAACCTTTCTTTTTCACATGTCTGCCTCTGATGATAAACTGAAAAGTTTTCCCCACGGAAATACAGAATGAGATCAATTTATTTTATTAATAACTTTAATTTTGTAAGTCTAAATTGCTGTCTGATTTTATCTCAACTGAACTGAACTGAACTGAACAGAAGCAAATTATAGGATCCTCCTGATGTATAACATCTGGAGAACTCTGAGAAAAGCCATCCTAAGCTAATGCAGCTGTGAGGCATGTCTAACCCAGGCAAGCTGCAGTAACTCAGGTTGCATCTGCACTGCAGAAATAATGCAGTTTGACACTAATTTCCATGGCTCCATCCCATGGACTCCTGGGATTTGCAGTTTGATGTGGCACCAAAGCTCTCACAGAGAAGGCTAAATATCTCACAAAACTATGAATCCCATCTTCCATGGAAGAAAAAGTTTTGTCAAACTGCATTATCTCTGCAGTGCAGATGCAACCTTGGGAAAGGAGGTAAACTGGTCATTTCCATGTCAGGGAGGTGAATCCACTCTGGGCTTTAATTTAGGCTTTAAAGGAACTATCCAGAATGCTGAGTCCCCAAACTGGCTCACAACCTTGGATAACTCCTTTAAAGCTTAAGAATCAAACCTGAATGGATTCAACACTTCACTGCCATACAACCCATCAGCTGGAACTGCATGAAATAAGCCCCAATGTATTTAACAGGACTTATTGTTAGGCAACTGGAGTATTCCCAGTATTTTAAATGCACATTGCTTTTGTTTCTTCCCTTCAAAATAGCTGGATTCTAACTGGTTTCATTCTTGTTAGGAATGACATCTATACCAACAAAAAGCAAGGCATCGTGCATATGTGTATGGTAATATATCACAAAACAGATTATCTCCTTTATTTGAGATAATATAGAATGCAAAGGGCGAAAATAGATATAATTTTAAAATATTATTTTGTGCCAGTTATGATTCTAGAACTATAAATCCGAATGAAAGACACTAAGTAAGAACTTTATCACACAATCCCTGTTCCAGCTACAATTACATTAGTCATGGTAAACAGATGCATACCAGTTTGGGCACTTTCCTTAATACACATTGGCTCTCTTCTGCCCTGCTTGCTGTGCAGAAACAAAAACAAAACCTCTGGCCCACCAGAGATGCCAACTTATGGCAGTGTCTGAGGTAATCACTCTCAGAAGTAGCTAACAGTAGCAGTGTATGGAAGCACCACTTCAGTTTAAGTATTGGCAATGCACTGACCACACTCCTCTCAACACTCACCATCTGTGATATAAGAATAACTCCAATCATGAATGACACACTCTCTCCAAACCACTATCTTCAAGCCACACATGCACTGAGTCATAGTACACGTATAGTGAGAGTTACCTGATGGTCATCACCTGTTGCCACTTAGCATGATACTATCTCTATTGTAAGCCTTTGCATCATGTCAGGTCCTGTGACTTAGTAATCTTAGCCAAACAAAATATTTTTTATAACAGTTCAAAGAAACATTGTTCCAACACCAAAATCATGACTGGGGCTGTTCCTGGCATCAATGGTCTATTCTGTTCTGTTCCACATTCCTGTGTAACCCTGCCCCCTGCCATACACCTTACCCACCACACTTTAAATTTTATTTTTATTTGCAAGGCAGTTTACCAGTTATGGCAATACAATTTAGTGAAACAAAAATGAAAGAAAAGAAAAAAGGAAATGAAATTTTAAAAAAATAACACAAGTTGCTTTGGAATAGTGAGGGGAAAGTGGGATGGAGGAAGAGAAGTAGACTGACACCACATGACTGCACAACATTGGAACTGCTGCAGAAGAAACTTATCATACCAGAAGACTAATTCCACAGCAGCATGATTGGGGGCTTATTGATGACTTTCCCCCATCAATGAAAAGGAACACCCTAACCACACTTGGGAGACACAGCAGCTGTGGGTCAGAGGAGATGTTGTGTGATGAAATATTGTCAAAGGTGATCTTTTATAACTTTAATTACAGTTTAAAAGACACACATGAAAATCTCCTGAATGTTGACAGTGGTATTGGATCAACCCAGATATTCTTCTTACCATTGGAAGAAGGCTTTTTGCATTGAGTGATCACTGGACTTTGAGCTTTTCTTCCAAAATATCTTATTCATGTAAGCCATTGCTTACTGGTTCCACAGATCTTGCTTTGCCCCAAACATCACTGTATTTTCCTAATGCCTGCACTGTCACAAAATATTTCCCCACCCCACTGGCTTAAAGGATCCTTTATGCTCCCTTAACTACTAAGCATTGACATGAGCAAAAATAATGAATGGCCATTGCTGTGGGCACAAGAGCTGTGTCCCTTCAATTTTAGAGCTTATAAAATTGCAGTGTTAGAATTTACTCAGTGTATTGCTTTACATAAATATTTCATTTCTTCATTTGCATTGTATTTCCTTATTAAGGACAAAGTTATAATAAAGTAATTAAAATTTTTCCTTGTAGTTATTTATGGTACACATACTGTGACCTTACTTCCACCATCTCCTAATTACTTTAATAAAATGAGAAATGGGGAAAGATGATAATAATTTGCAGTTGAGAAGAAATATATTATGTGAGCAGTTACATGTAGCATACATTAATGACTTTTCTGAGTTAATAAAATGAACACTGGAAATTGTTTCCTGAAATTCCATTTATGCCTTAACACTAAATAAATGTCACAAATCCTGTTCAAAACATGTGATGTCACTTCAGGTGCTTTTAAATTTGTATTGTATAAGAGTCTTGGTTGGTTATGCCCATGATGGGACATTATGGTAAAGGCCACTCCCAATGGGAGAATGGATCCTTCACTTTGCTTGTTGGGATGAGATTTTTTTTGTTGTTGCTGCTCTTTTTGTTGTTATCCTTCATATTGTTTCCAATTATGGGAATCCTAAAGCAAACCCATCATAGGGTTTTCTTGACAATATTTGTTCAGAGATTATTGCTTTTGTCTTCGTCTGATGCCAAGAGAGTGTGACTTACCCAGCGTCAGCCAGTGGGTTTCTATGGCTGAGTGGGGATTCAAACCCTGCTTCCCCGGGATCAGAATCCAATGCTAAAATTATTATAACACACAAGCTCTCTTGCTGTGATTTGCCTCCTCTTTTCAGAACATAAGGTACCCCTGCTTCAGGAACACAAATTATGGAGGGAATTAATCTCTTGTGATTGTGTATTCCTGCATGGCAGGGGATTGGACTTGACGGCCATTGAGGTCTCTTCCAACTCTATGATCCTCTGATTCTATGATTCTGTTCTGGTAATAATCGAACGTAACCATAAATGTTGGCCTAGAAACTGAAAGCTGAAATAAACATAAACATGATGTGAATAACTTTTGGAAGAAGTCTAGGCAGCAGGGTGTCCTCGTGTCAGGATCAAGCAACAGAGAAAAACATCGTAAGAACAACTCAAAAGAATTCAAAGTTTTACTGAGAAAACAAGATAAAACACAAATTATTGGCCAAATATTGAAAGCTGGTCCAGATAAGAGATCTTGTGGCAGCAGAAGTGGCATACTGGAGAACCAAAGGAAATGAGAAACACTGTCTGATGGTGCTTCAGTATTGAGGGGAAAGTGGGGAGGTTGAATGAGTGACAGCTGAAAAGTTTCTAGGCGACAGATACTTATACAACAGATTGAGGTACTTTGCAAAACAACAACACCAACAAAAAAGCAACAAATAATGTGTGAAAACAAGGGTCTGTCAGCAGGCCTTGCTACTGAGGAAAATATAAAATCAAAGTTTAAAGAGGACTCAGTTTCTTGACTTTTGAAAGGTTTGCCAAATGTCAATCAATGTATGAAGTCATACAAAAAACACGTCCCCAAAACCAGAGTTCCAAAGTCAGTCAGCTACATTTATTCCAGAGAAACTCTTCTGGAATCAACTTGAGTCTAGAAACACAAAATGAGGCACTAAAGAAAGGACTCAAGAGTTTCCTATAACAGGAACACTGCTGACAACATATTTAGTTCAAGTCTTTAAGACAGTCCTAGAAAACAAACAAAAAGGTCCTACAGTGGGTCATTTTCCAGCGAACCAATGAAAAGAGGGGATTCTGAGTTCTAGAGGTGTGTTTACAGTGCTACAGTCACTCCTCCTTATCTATAGATTCTTTACCTATGGCTTGAAAACATTAAAAAAATATATAATTTCCAAAAAGCAAACCTTGATTTTGCCATTTTAGATAAAGGACACCATTTTGCTATCCATTGTATTTAATGAGACTTGAATATCCACAGATTTTGGCATCCACAGGGAGTTTGGGAACTAAACCCCAGCAGATGTCAAAGGCCCATTGTACTTGTGAGGTCAATCAGAGCAACAATTGGTTGTTCCCAATCACAGCAATCAATTGATAAGTTTATGGACTGAATTAGAAAGAGAGGAGGAAAAAATAGTGACCATGACATGAAGGAAGAAGCCCAGTTCCATAGGCATATAACTTTTTTTTCTGTCTCTGTGTGTATAGAAAGGGAGACCACTTTTGTCAGGATATGGAAGTGTGCCAATGAATTGTGAGACAGAGAACAAAAGAAAGAGAGAGAAGGGATGGAGAAAGTAGTGTGTGGGGGATTGTACACAACTTTCTTGCCTCCTGAAATACGTTGACATACTGACTCAAGATATTTCCAAGATGTCACTGAGACTCTCACCAGGGGAAAAAAACAAAGATTATCCAAACATTACTGTAGTATTTATAACGAATTCAGCCCAAGGCAAAGAACAAATCAATGCCTATGCCACCATTTTTCCAAAATGTGCTGTCTGTGGAATGCTTGCACATTTGTTTGCATCAGCCTTTCAAAACTTATTTGGGATACTAGAAGAGGAAATGAAGAATCTAGCCACACTGTGGAAACTGTCCTTCAGATCCTGAATGTCATATCTGCTACGGATGATTGCTCCTCTGTAATCTCCTGTCATATAACAAATAGGAATAGATTTTTCTGTGGCACATAGAGTAAGTACTTTCTGGAGGTAAACTATAATGGTGTTTTAATTTTTTAAGTATTTATTCACATCTAAATGACTGATTATACAAACGTTTAATTTTTTTTTGTTTTATAGTTGGCTATTTCCTCAGTTTTTATGCTCAGTAGATTTCTTTCTATTCAGAATCTGCAATCTGAAAAAGAACAGAAGAAAGCCACTGTGTATTTGAAGAAAAATACAAATCATGGAATCATAGAATCATAGAGTTGGAAGAAACCACAAAGGTCATCCAGTCCAACCCCCTGCCATGCAGGAACTCCAAATCAAAGCATCTCTGACAGATGGCCATCCAACCTCTGCTTAAAGACCTCCAAGGATGGAGACTCCACCACACTCTGTGGGAGTGTGTTCCACTGTCAAACAGCCCTTACTGTCAGGAAGTTTCTCCTAATGTTGAGGTTGAATCTCTTTTCCTGTGGCTTGCATCCATTGTTACGGGCCCTAGTTATGATAATGGACATACAGTCAGCATGCAAAGATGTGTAGAAAATATTTGTGCATGTAATGTGATAAGGGTAGGACTTTTTTGAATTAAATTTCCATCCCGAATGCACTCCACATCCAAAGCAACAAGACCATTCACCATCAGCAACTCCATCTTGTTTGATTTGACCCTGAAATACATTTTATTTACCATGATCCAGTTACCAAGAACTGCAGTAAATCCCCGAGGAGCTTATCAAATTAGCAACAAAGGGAAAGTAGAAGTAAGGATGGGCATCTTTAGCATACTGAACATCTTTTCCATATAATAACCATCTTTTCCATGTACTACCAACACTAATAATAACTTTGCCTAGCCATGGAGGCTCTAATGGATGTGATATTGTAAAGGCTAATTTTTTCAACTATTAAGAATAATGAAACTCTTTGATCATCCAGCAGATGGTACCATTGCCAAAAGTAGAATAGTAGGTTCCAATGTAGACTCAGTGTGGTGTAGATATTTTACAATTGGACTGGGACTTTGTGAGACCAAGATTCAAGTCACCGCTTAGCAATGGAAACTCATTCTGTGATATTGGACTAGTCACAGTCTCTGAGCCTCAGAAGAAGGAAAGGGCAAACCCTCTCTGATGAAATGTTGCTGAGAAAAGCCATGATAGCTTTGCCAGAATGTCTCCATAAGGTGAAAATGACCTGGAGGCATACAACAGCAATAATAGAGACGGCAACATTCAGCCTTTAAAATGTCACACACATCAGAGTTTTATGACTGATAGGCACAACCTTAATCTGTTTGGATTTGGACAAAGAGAGAACTCTCAGAAGTTATTTGGAGTTGGCTAATGGAAAACAATCAAGGAAGACACACAAGAGTTCATGTCTCTCCCCGCCCCTTCCAACCCCCTTTTAAAGTATTTTAATTAAATAAAATGCATATAACAATAAAAAGATAAACTCAGATATCACATAATATACACCACTTAGAACCAATTATACATACATAACATATATTGAATTTCTACTTATCTACCTTTCTTTCATTTTTGTTCCCTAATTTCATGTATACTATTCCTTACTCATTTCCTCTCTTTTCCATATATTCATTCATTCTTCACTCAGTCCTTTCTTTATCCCTCTAAACTTCACTAAATACTTTCTATTCCTCTCCACTGATATCCATAACTTTACTACCCTTTCCTTCTCTCCTTTTCTTCACTCTTCTTTTAATCTACTCATTTTCCCATCCCACATTTCTCTTTTATCCTTTTTTCCAGCATTCTTCTTCTCTCTCATACCTTCTTCACACTTTTTATCCTTCTTACACCTACTCTCTTCCTTTCTTTGATTATTGTCTTTTTGATTTATCTTTCAACTTTCTTTTTTCCTTCTTTTACTGCTCATTTTTTGATCTTATAAATATGATTTATATATAGCTTACTGTGTAACTCCATCTACTAATTCCATAATGAGGAAAACAAAAGCAAACAAAAACAAAATATCTTCACATTATTTATACGTATAATTACCTAAAGATACATTTTATCATCATCCTTAGTTGAGTTCTTCTTATATTGAATCTACAAAATCCTTAATAAGTAAAGCAAAAGCAAACAACAACAAAATACCTTCCTATTACTTATACCTATAATTTACCTGAAGATACATTTCCTCATCATCCTTAGTTAAATTCCTCTTATATTGATTGATTTTCCTTTTACATATTAACCATCATTATTTCATTTCCATTTATTCTGAAAAATTTCTTGTTGCTATGTCCCCCTTTGCTGTTTTAAGAATACTGGTGACCATTCTTTATTATTTTTTTCTACTGAGCTGTATTTAATTGAGATAATTTATTCATTTCTTTTGCATCACATATCTTAAATTTCCAACCCTCCTGTTTCAGGATAGTTTTGTTTTTCCAGTTTTGCACAAATACAATCTTTGCAAGTATAACAATATAATATATAACAATATAATTTCTCAGTTCTCATCGTACATTCCCAGCAGATAAAATTCTGGTTTCATCTACAGTTTCACCTTCAAAATATGACTAATTATATCATTTATCATCCTTCAATTTATTTTATTTTATTTTATTGCATGTCTGCATGTCCACCAACAGTGAAAAAATGATCCTGGTTTCTCTCCACATTTCCAACACCTGCTGTTTTATTTTTATTTTTTTAATCAGGGCTCAAATACCATCTGAAATACATTTTAGATGCATTTTCTCTTATATTTAGTGAACGTGTATATTTTATGCTTTCAACCCATATTTTTCCTCACTGGTAAAGGGTGCCTGATATTTTTTTGGCCCAACTAATCATTGAATCTTTAACTAATTCATCTTCCATTTCCCAATTTAACAATTTGCAATACAAAATTCCAATTATGTTATTTGATCACGACATAGAATCTTTTCCATGTCTGTATTTTTATCATCTGTTCCAATTGTACAAGCCATTGTTTTCTGTATATTACCATTTATGGATGTGAGAGCTGGACAATTAAAAAAGAAGATAGGAAGAAAATCAATTCATTTGAGATGTGATGCAGGGTAAGAGCACAGAGGATTCTGTGGACAGCCAAAAAGACAAAACAAATGGATCAAGAGTAGATCAAGCCAGAGATCTCTGTGGAAGCCAGGATAGCAAAACTGAAGTTGTCATACTACAGACACATCATGAGAAGGCATACATTATTGGGGGGAAAAAACACTAATGCTAGGAAGGGCGGAGAGAAGCAGAAAGAGAGGAAGGCTACATGCTAGATGGGAGGTCAGGGGTATGAGTTTGCAGGAGCTAATCAGAGAAGTGGAGGACAGGGAGGCTTGAAGATCCACTGGGTTGCCCTGGATCGAAATGGACTTGAGGGCAGTTAAAAATAACAATGGCCCATTTTAGATTGGCAGAAAGAGGTGTGATGAAGGCTGCATGAAAGCCCAGCCTTTAGGTGAGAAAAAGGGAAAGTGTGCCATGAAAACGCCATTTTGGTGCTTTAAGGAAGAAAGAGCGCCTTTAAAAAGGTGCTGGATTTCCCTACTCTTTTTTAAAAAAAGTGTGCTATAGCGCAAGTGCATCTAAAGGCTAAGGTGTAGTTGCGCAGTTAAATGGGGCTCTGTCTCTTTAAAGCACCCATTTAAAGGCAGCGATAGACGTGCGGATTATAATGGATCATGGGTTGGGAGCATGCGTGGTGTGGAGTTCACTTCTAATTAAAACGCTCAATGCCCTGCAGGTGTAAAAGCTGGGGTTTAACCGCGCAGTTTTTTAAAGCTCCCAAACCCTAGCTCCAGCCCTAATGGGAACCCTAGACATGCGCAGTAGGGACTCTGGGATGCCGTTACTGTTATTCTACTGTGGATAACATGTCAATTCATTCACAAAATAAGGGGGTTCATTCATGCTGCACCAGTGCAACGACACAGTTTAAAAAGGGAGAGGAACCGCAGTGATAAACTGCTGAACTTTTAAAAAAATTTTCCTTGCCGGCTGCGAATTGCGCAATTGTACAGTTCCCAGCAGGCAATGATAATGTGCTGTGCTGTGTACCTGCGCAATTGTGAAATTGCGAAGTTCGCAGCCGGCAAGGAAAAAAAAATTAAAGTGTGGCTAAAAGCCGCGTTCATTGCCACCCATGTAGCTGCTCCGCCTGTGTTTGTAGCATCCTGACAGCTTCCCATGTAGCTGCTGAGCCACAGAAAAGACCTCAGATAAGTCGTTCCCAAACCCCTCAGTCTAGCAGCCCTGTACCTTTTAAATGCACACCTGAGGCTTGCAGTCTAGCTGCTGAGCATTAAGGTAAAGGCAACTTCATGTCACACTTTCCTGCCAATCTAAAAAGCCCCAATAGCAAATTTGCTCTGTATGTAGTTTTCAAATAAACAGTAAATTCAAAGTCCTCACAAGTCTTATCACTCATCATAAGTAAACTGGCATTGAATGGAATCCATTTGTAGAGCTTGCAACTGCTTGAAAAAGAGAAATGAATGCTTTTGGGGAGGGGGGTGTTCATAAGAATGTGGGTTTTAATTGAACAAGAGCCAGCATGGTGTTTGAGTGTTGGATTAGGACTCTGGAAAACCAGGGCTTCAATTTTCACTTGTTTATGGAAATGCATTAGGTGACCTTGAAAAAGTCACAGCCTCAGAGGAAGGCAATGGTAAACCTTCTCTGAACAAATCTTGCCAAGAAAACCCCATGATAAGTTTGCTTTAGGGTCACCAATAGTCAGAAATAAAGCAGCAACAGCAGCATTTCAACTAGTTATATGGAGTGAGGAAGAAAATAAAAAGGTGTCTTTTTGAGGGGATTATATATTTTTTTCAAACATTATACTTTATATTCGATAGGAAAAAAAGCTTTATTTTATTCAAAATGTTTGCTAAGTGAGACAACTCTCTCATGTCAGCTGTTTGACACAGATGTGAAGGATAGTTGGCAGCTGATGAAGTGGAGATGTTATTTTTGACAAGAAGGATGGTGCACTCCATATCCTTGTCAAAATGTTGAGATTGTTATTTTGGTCAGCAATGTTTGTGTAATACTATACAGAACACCAAATGCGACATCCACTGATCATTAAAATGCATTTTCCCATTTTCAGAGAATGGATATCTTAGGAATACAAAGTGACATGAGAGCAGAAACCACTAGTGTTCAGTGATTGCACAGATTCTCATTTCTGTGTTATGCAAATAGATCACAGAAAGGGCAAGTTAACAAAAAAATCCTGATGACTATTCTCTCTACAGAAAAAAACATATGTACATTTTGTCCTTTTGCAGCAGATATACAGATCCACTCTCACCTCCCAAAAAGGAGGACAAAAAATTCCCCCAGAGAGAGACAGAAATGGATGCTACTCTTATCTAATATTTAAGCAAACAGAAATATACCTTTACATATATATAAGAAATTTACTGATTCATAGTATTGTAGAAGTTAATATGCACTATGCAATCAATCAATCAATCAATAGATGAAGTTCATCACCAGTACTTTATGATAGTACACCCATTTGTTCACCACAATTTCAAATACTCTGGTCTATTTATGATATAGTAATAGCCCAGTGGCATCACTTGGGTTGGTGTCTCCCAATGCAGTACCTCATGGTGTCACTCCACCAGTCCTCTTCCCATTTTACACCATACAGAATCCTTAGTAATGCTTTTTTGCACTAATGTTACTCAAAAACTGTAATTGTAAATAAACTACAGAATGTAATGCTAATAGTTGTGACATAAACAACCAGCAAAATTAAAATTATGCTTTCAGATTACAATATCATACACAAGACCTAAATGTATTTACATATATATAGTGAAGATTTGGTTAAAATGTGATATCTTTAAAGAAAATTTTAAAAAATTAAAAATTAAAAATTCATTTTTTTTTATTTTAAAATTTTGAAATGTGAAATTTTAATTTAATTCTGGGGCCTCTCCTTTCTCCTTCCACTAAGCTTCCCCCCACTCCACCATCTCTTAAAGCATTTTAAAGGGAAGTAGATGAATACCACAATGCCAAACGATAGGTGTTTGAGAAGAAGTGGTGTTACCCCCCCCCCCTTTTAGGGTGTCACCTGTTGTGGTCAACACACCCCGCACCCCCTAGTGATGCCACTGTAATAGACCATGGTTCCAGGGGTACCAATGGTGACTGGTTGCTTCTATCTTGATAGGGCAGTGCACTTACTCCATTTTGCTCTATAAGCATCCTTATAAAGTGCTTGGAAGTGTTCCTCCCAGATAGCAACAGCAATAACAAGTACATTTCTTTATCATTTATCAGTGCTCTTAAGCAGTCCCTAAGTGGTTTACAATGTGCAAGTTAATTGTCTTCAACTAGCTGGGTATTCATGTTAGCAACGTCTGAAGAATGCCAGGATGAGTCAACCCTGGAGACACTGGCTCGGGTTGAACTCACAACCTTGTGGCTTGTGAGTGAGTGGCTACAGTTTGTGCATTTAACCACTGTGCCACCAAGACTGCTGGGGGGATGGGGCAATCCATTGTAGCTGCAATACGCCAGAATAAAGCTGAGTTGTTGGTTTTTACTGCCTGAATAATTTGTTCCCAATTATTTTTCATGGCTCCTTTCTTCTTGGAGGCCAGCAGTTTTTTGTATCCTCTTTTCTGCGGAAACAGCTTTGTTGCTGCTTCTTGCACACGATTGAAAATATAGCCCTGGTAGGTGGTCATGAGACCTTTTTTTTTTTTTTTAAAGCATCGACACATTTGTTGTCAAACTGCATCTTTCAGTGATTGTGTCATTGTTGTTGCCTCCAGTGTGCGCTATTTTTCTGGTTTTGATATTGGAATAGGACTTGGGTAAGATTGTAATTTTCCAGAAGTTTATTAGATTTTAGTTGATATCACATAATTCTGAAGACATTGAAGGTGGTCTGAGGCCAATACCTCACTTATTGTTTGTTTTAGCTGGGGGATCCATTCAGCTCTCCCATAAATTCTTTCTGATGGCATTAGAGTTGGAAGCAGTCCTTGGTGCCTATCTCCTGGGTGAAGTTGCTTAGTTGCAACCGAATTGGAAGAGGATCACTTCCAAAACTAGGCATAAATTTCAGCTCCTTGGTACTGGGGAAAAGGTCCTTTGCAAAAATTATGTGGTCAATAGCACTCATTCTGGACCCACATCATTTGGGATGCAATGGTTTAATCTCAGGACTGATTGAGCCAGACATTGTGATTTGATTTCTTGTCTTTTGAGCATTGGATGAGATGGGTTCCATTATCCCTGAAGATATGAGGAGGGTATTTGTTCTGGGTGTATAGAGCTTGGTCATTGGGGCCCAGCCTCACATTCAGATCTCCCCCCGGACTACAAATACATTTTGATTCTGGAGTATGAGATTGGCAGTGTATGATTCTAGTTCAGTCCACAGGTTTCTAATTTGGGATTTTTTTCTTCATTGGAGGCATGTAAACATTTATTATCAGCAGAGTGCAGTGGTTAAATTGGGTTAACTCTGCCATGGCATATGTTTTAAATGTGGGAAGAGGCATTGTTATGGCATGTACCATGGTGGAATCTAGCTAGTTTATTGCACCCAGCTCATGGAACAATACAAAAGGGGCTCGGAAGGGAACAGAATGAATCAGGGACACATTTTACTTCACACAGGAAGTCTGTTCTGTTCCATTCCATTCTCCATCCATCACAGAGATTTTTGAAAACTGTTCTCAAAAATTGCCTCCTCTGGGATAGATGGGCAACAGAATGGGAATTTCCGGCAGCAGCGGCATTCTGTGTGTGGTAAAATGTGTCCCTCACTCATCCCTCACTTGTCCAGTTCCCTTCCCAGCCCCTTTTGTACCATCCCAGCCAGCCCTGTACAATAAACTTATAAGACTCTCAGGCATCTTCTTGCTCTTCCATGGTTTCTCACAGGCTCTGCTGAAACTGAAAATGTGTGAAAGCTGTTTAGTTCCAGATTTTTAATACCCCATGTTTCTTGGATCGAAAGAATATCATATTGGGCAAGGAAGTCAATAAAACAGGGATCTCTGTTAAATGTGTATCACCCAGTGATGTTCCATGTCAAAGGGCAACCTTATGCTTGTCAGTTGTTTGGCAAGCAGTTGCACTGTAGCCAACAGATTGGATGGGTAAAATCTCTAGCTGTTGTTACATTTTTTTTACAGCTTCTTGCCAGAAGTTGTCAATTTGCATGGACTGTTTCCCACCAACTCCCCTGAGCAATAAGCTATAACCATCAGGGCTGTGCAAGCTAGAATTTCATTGTGTGTGCCTGGTGGGGTTTGGTTATTGTTCTGGAACATCTCCAGGATGTTGGCTATTCAAATCTGGAAAGAATCAAAAGAAGAGGAAAAGAACAGAAGAGTGGTCTGGAGTCACATCAGAATGTTCTAGGTTTTCCTGGGAAATCCAGAGGAATGGGTAAGTCTCTTTGGTACAGCAGAGTTGGCTCAGAATTGGTATGGAACTGGCTTCTCCATGTGAAGACAATCTGTACTCGAATTGTAACTTAGCTCTGTGATCTGGACAGGGCAATGTGAGGGTGAGGGGAAACCAGTGTAAATGACCTGTGTAGACATGCCCTTAATAACCTTTCCTGGACAACTATCACCCCAAAAAGGCTGATGGAAATGTCATTCTCCCATGCTCTGATTGCTGGCAGAATGAACCTTCTTGTCCCCTTCCAGCTGATACCTAGTAAAGTAGGTTGAGTTGGAGGAGAGACTTATGATTGTGGCAATAGTGTCACAATTGTGACCATGCAGTGATTGTGAATATGGAATAGTTACAAAGAACTAATCAACTTTGATCATCATCAGGTAATTACTGTCAGGTTTAGGGGGATCATTCTAGGAGAGGTTACTTAGTTAAGTACACTTAGTAATGAAGACTGGATACAGACCAGCACTGTTGGATGCCATGACCCCACCCCATGGCACCATTTTGGTGTGCACCTGTTTACATGGCACATGCCATGGTGATGCCACTATGGCACAGCTCCCAAATGGCATAGCACAGAAGGGACACCATGACACTGCACTGCAGCACTTATGATAACCCTTCCAGGGAGCCGCTTGCAGCTGCTTCTTTTTGCTCCCTGCAGGAAGTGAATCAGTGCTGCTGTGTAGGTTGCAGCAGGACCGATCTGGGGCAAAAAGGGGTGGCTACATGCCGCCCATTTGTACAGCCCCTAAATAACTAAGTAAGCTTAGTAAGTAAGCATAATTACTAAGTAACTGATGTAGAATACTAGCCCACATTGTCCTATAGCATTTTCCATCTGACTGGGAATTATTTATTTAATCCCCCTCCCCCCGAGCTGTTTACAGAAATTAGTACTTACACAGTCACTGCCCTCAGGCTTCTACATTAAAATATATAAGGCATGGGGAACCAGACTGGAAATCATGATATGATCAGCATGTTTCTCCCCCTCCATTCCCTCACTGTTACAAAGATATTTCCTGATCACTCCTTACAGTAGCTGTTGGAAGGAGGAGCCATTTCTGACAGCTGCATGGTATTTCTCACCAAGTTGTGTTTGCTTCTTCTCTCATCCTTCTAGAGATATATTGATGATACCTGAACAATCCTTCCAGTGGCAATTGAGGGAAGGAGATGCCACTGCTGAGGTCCTGATGAACATTTAGTGGCTTGAAATACGTTGTAGATATACAGCCATTTGGCCAGGTATATTAATACCCTTTTCTTGATTTATTGGCCTCAATCATGGTAAGACTCACATTTTAGTGAGGCTTACTAAGTTATATATTATTGAGCCTTAACCTGTGACTAGGAACTCACAACCTTTGAAGTTGGTGTTCATTTACTTTTCTCTTTGGTACAGCAAACAGAAATGTCTTCGGACAACATTAATAACTTATCATATAGTGCTAGGGCACGATTTCTTCCAGGCGCTTAAGACAGGCAGCTTGCCAACAGTATCACTGACAAATAACTGAAGGGAGGTGCTTCTCTTCACGCAGATGGAGACAGTGTGCCACCTGTCGTAACGATGGACATTTTTTGAGAATGTGATCTTTTAGAAAAAGATTAATGTAAACGGTTGGATTATGTATTAGTTGACGTATTGGCAGGAAGGCAGGATATAATTAGACAAATGCAAGGTCACAGATGCCAGAGTGTGATGTTAAATAAACATTGTTCAATGAAATGAATTTCCTTCCACTCAGATAAACAGCCTCCATAATCCATTATGATTTAATGCTCTATTACCATTCTTGTGTCATTAAGTTCATGCAGTGAGAGTTGATTACATATTTGATGATGTGGGGCTGCCAATCTCAGAATGAATCCAGAGGGTCACATGCCAGAAGAATATTTATTACCACTTGGCTTGCAACTTAGCACTGTTTTTTTTTTAAACTGGCATTAGTCTCATCTGGCCCATAGTCATCATAAAACTAACCTACATCACTTTGCTGGCTCCCTGAGGTTCATTTTACACAGCAGACATAATTACCAAAAAGGTAATATGCTGAAAGTGTTAACTATTTATATCTGCTACACACATCCAAGCAACTATTCATTTCAGTGTTGCTTTCCAGAAAATTTACAGTTAACAGTTACAGTTACAGATGGGCAATTCTTTCTTTTTTGCTTTCTCCAACATTTGTTTTTAAATTCTGATCCAAAAAACAGCTGAAATGAATCTCAGTGAAGACTAAACCTCGTAGCATTGTCTTTAACTACTGAAGAATGGAATACTGCACTAAGGAGATGTTACCTTTTTGTTCCCATGACATGGTTAATACTACCTTTCCCCACATATAACATAAGGTTGTGTTTGTTTGTTTTCTGTTATTGTTTTAAAAATTTGAAAACTGAAAGTGATGTGATATCATTTCCATTCATTATTAGTATGTTTTCAGCTAGATGAGGATTGAAGAAACAAAAGTGGGACTTAAAAAAATTGGGATCATGGGCAGTTTGGCAAGTTCTGGGGAAATGGAAAAATCACAAAAATGTGATTGTGGCCCTCATGATCCATAACTTTTCCTTCCCAGAGTTATATAGCATCAGGATAGGCAAAAGAGCCAACATTGTCATTACCAGCTTCATCTGATGAGTTTTTATGTTATTGCATCAGGGTACAATTAAAAGCACAAGAATTTTTAATCTGACTAGCTTGCTAGCTAGTAATTCCTGTGTATAAAAAGAATGAAGAACATCACTTATATGTACATTGATAGAAACCTCCTGCATATCCTGAATTTAATGATTCTATCCTGAATAATGGACAGCAATGTCTTGTAATACCTACAATAGTTCTATTCCTTAATTCTAGCTAATGTCTAAATCCAGTTGCTCAACATGTGAAGACCCACTGATAAAACTGCTGAGTGGTAAGTCAAAACATATGTTGTTATCCACCCTCGACACATGGCAACCCTGTAGATGAGACATCTCCAAGACTCCCTATGCTCCACTGCTCTGCTCAGGTCCTGCAAATTCATACCCATGACCTCTTTAATAGAGTCCATCCATCTAGAATGTGGCCTTCCTCTCTTTTTGCTTCCCTCTATCTTTCCCAGCATTATTCTTTTTGCAGTGGGCCTTTTCTAGCCTTATTGTCTTTTCTACTTAATCATGTCATTTTTTGACTTCTTGGGTGTCCATGGTAACCTCAGCACTCTTCTCCAGCACCACATCTCAAATGAATTCTCTTCCTATCCGCTTTCTTAACTGTCCAGCTCTAACATCCATACATGGTAATAGGGAATACAATGGCTTGTATGATTTGTCCTTATTTGTATGTTATATGCATGTTTCGTCCTCAGTTGTATGTCTTTACATTTGACAGACCTCCTGTCCTGAGTAAAGATTCCTCATTAGGACTATCAGATGTGTTGGCACTCCCATGTCTTTAAGGGCATTCCATAGTCTTTCATGATCTATGCAGTCACAGGCCTTGCTATAGCCTATAAAGCACATGCTGCTTTTCTTTTGGAATTCCTTGGTGCGCTTCATTAGCCAACGTATGTTTGCAATGTGTTCCCTAGTGTCTTTTGCTTTCCTGAATCCTACTTGCACCTCTGGGAGTTCTCTCTCCATGTATGGTCAGAGTCTATGTTGCAGAATTTTGAGTATGATTTTGCTTGCATGAAATATTAGAGCTATGGTCCTATAGTTGCTGCAGTCTTTTGTATCTCCCCTTTTGTGGATGGGGATATATATTGATCCTTTCCAATCTGTTGGCCATCACTTTGTTTTCAATATCTGTTGACATATGTTGGTTAGCTCTGGTGTTGAATCTGTTAGTGTGGATTGAAACAATACGATTGGAATATCATCTGTTGCTGATAAACTAGGAAAAGCATGATCCCAGTTCCTTTACTTGAATTGCAAGATAGGAAGAAGATAGGAAGAAGAGAGGGATAATTTACTATGTGAAGCAAGAAACATTAAACATTGACACTGGCCTTTAAAAATACCAGACCTTAACATATATCAACTCAGGATGCCCTTTTGCATTCTGTGTGGAAATGTTCACCACTACATGTAAATACTGAACCTATATACTGAATACACTGTGTATATTAGTTAGTTAAAAAGACAAGCACATCTGCTGAGCATGCCTTCTCCTGCCATAATTTTGTTGAAAAGGTGCCTGCTGAGGGCTAGCGCTCTTTCACTAATTCTCTCTCTGTGGCTGTAAAGGATATGATCAATATAATCCACAGGTTATAAACACTGGAGATGAGGCTAGCAGGTACAGCCACATACCTCCTCATCATATAGAACGAGAAGGAATTATGTAGCTGTCCAACTGTTGTTGGAATGGAACACCCAGCATTTCTCAGCATTAGCTATGTTATCTAGAGCTGTTGGGAGCAGCAGCCCAAAAATGGTCACATGATTTCCACTCCTTTATTATACAATCCGTGAAGGAGAGAAAAGTTTTATTTACACACATTCCTAACACTAACCTTTGTGCCTAATTACAGCTAGGGTAACCATATTTTCTCCTGTCTAGAGGAATCAGAAGTGTAGCCAGCATAGTATCTAATCACTTTTTTGATTAATCAATAACATTCAATAACTGAGCTGAATAAAAAGCTGGTTCCAAAATGAGTCTTTAGAGAAAGAAAACAACTGTCATATACATCAATCCCATTTACCGCTTTTTAGCACTTTGATCTGAATTTGGCCCAGTCTGAAATAAGGCTGCTATTTTACTCATACTTATCTGGGGATTACATAAATTGAATGAAGTGAGGCTAATTTTAAAATAAAACATCCCTAATTGTTTAAGGGAAATAAAGCATAGTATGCTAAATATTAAGTATACTATACACCATTCATAAGGGATGTGATGGCTTAGTGGTTAAGAAACCAGTTCTGATGACTGGAAGAAGGTTGGCAGTTTCAGGCCCAAGTGCTGCATGATGGGCTGAGCTCCTGCCACTAGTCCCAGCTTCTTCCAACCTAGCAGTTCAAAAGCATGCAAATGTAAGTAGATAGTTGCCATTTTGGTGGGAAAGTAACAGCGTTCGGTGCAGTCATGCTGGCCTCATGACCCCTGGGTTAATCTTTGGACAATGCTGGTTTTTCAGCTTAGCAATGGAGATGAGCACTACCTCTTACTGTTGGTTATGACTAGACATTCATGTCAAGGGACTACTGTTATCTTTAGCTTCAGATATCCCCCAATGTATTTATTTACTGAAGTGGGCATAATCTGCAGAGATAAAATTAAATGAGAGAAGGGTAGAAGGAGATCACAGTTAAATCAACTGAAAAACAGCATTTGTTGTTTTTCCATAAACTAAAGTCTCTGAAAACATGTTTAGGGAGGAGGAGGGGGGGGAGGAGGAGGAGGATTCCACTGATGTGGAATTGATTCACAATATACAATTATAGCACCATGATTTGACTTTAATTACCATGGTTCGATTCTATAGAATCCTGGGATGTGTAGTTTAGGGAGGGGTCTTTAGAATTCTCATGCAGCATACAACAAAACCCAGGACTCCATAGAAAGCAGCCTCAGCAGTTAAAGTAAATATGGTATTATAACAGTGCAGCATGTAACCTATGTCCTAAAATATAGGTGGGCATTAGGAACTGGTGCAAGCACCTCTATCACTAATTGAACTTTCTTCTTCTAGACTTCTAGTAACCCCCCATAAAACAGAAAATATGGCTAGAAGCCTATTCACCTTGTTGACGTTTTTTTTAAAAAAGCATTCAATAAATTGTTCACCATCTCTCATATGTGGAACACATCTCTCTGGAGTTATTTACTCCCTGCTTTTCCTCATAAACTTTCTCTCTGCTAATAAAGCAAAGAGAACAACATGGCCTTTCAGAAGTCATCAGGCCACACCTCCCAGAATTCCTTATTTCTGGCTTGGATTGCTAAGTCTTATGGGAACTGCACAGATATAGGGTGGGGGACATATATGAAGGACAATTGCTGCTTTAAGAATGAAACTGATAAGAGGAAAGTTGGTTGGTTTACTTGAATGGTGATCTATCACTGAGTTAAAGGATAATAATAATAATAGTTTGGTAAGACCTAAGAACTCTCTGGTTGAGAAATCTAAATGTTCCTTCCTAAACTGCAAATCCCAGAATTCCACTGGTGGCAGCCATACTAGTAAAGTGGAATAATAGCACTATAACAGTGTGGTCCTTGGTCTATTTCATCAAGTGCAAAGAGTGAACAGCTTCAAACTGGGCACCACTTCATTCCATGCATCTGAGCAAGCAGACCAAGTCTATGTTAATGCTACAATGTATTTTTCCCCCAATTAGTGCCAAAGGTGCTGCAAGTTCCCTTTATATACAGATTACAGGAGACTGGCTTCAAAGTGCAGTAACTGCAGTGTTAACACACCAGAAGTCTGGAATGAGTCCCAGCAGATTCCATTTGGAGTAAAGAAGGAAAAAACCAAACCAAAACAAAGAGGCAGCAGTATCTACATACCTCAGGATATTCAAATATATAGCAACATTCACAGACTCTATAAGGACTACATAACCTCTTTTAGCCCATCACAGTGAAACTGAGTGACAGAGTTCTACAAGTGTGATGTGGCAAAAGGGCAGATGAAGTGCAGGACAAGAGTGGTTAGCAAGGAAATAACCATAGTTGTGGCTTAGGTGATAATCTGTCATCACAAAAGAGTTCTCAGCATTCAGTGTTCTACAAGCAGCAAATGATACTTGATAGGTCAGCTTGTATGATAGCATTTAAATGATATATCTGTACCTCGTGTTCACAAATCAAACCAGAAAATTGAGAGGCTTTTACCAAAGGGCACTGTCACCAATGCTTTGCTCTCTGAAGAAAAAGAAGAAAAGTTCCGACAAAACTGTTTTAAGAGAAGCCTGCAGAATTTGTAAACCATTAAACTGAATGCTGCTTGCAAATCACATGTTAATAATAATAATAATAATAATAATAATAATAATATGTTTATCCCGCTTCTTCAGAAGGATTGAGGTGGCTTTACAACAGGGATAAAAATACAACATTATAAAAATATAACAATACAAATAAAACCCAATAAATCTCCCTCCAATACACAACTTAAAAATTCTCATATAACAATAATGACAATAAAATAGATTCCAATCACTTAAAACAATCAGTCAACAAACAAGAGATAGTATTCTATGGTATTCTATATGGGGTCCATATCAATAATGACTAAGTGAGTTAATTAGGGAAGGCCTGCCGGAAGAGATCCGTTTTGACATACTTTTTTTAAAGCTGTCAAGATTGGTAACATATTCTAGCCTATGTTCAAAACTGGAGGCATTCACTTTACTCAGAAACTAGTATGAGAAAAAATAAAGACAATCTATCTATTAAGTGTCTAATAGGTCCACATTGATGAGGTGCATCGATTCAAAAGTTTAAAACTTGGGAAAGTTTGGTTTAAGTGATATATAAAATTTGAGATGGGAGCTGAATTTCTACTTCAGTTATATTTAGGGAACAAGAGTGTTGAAACTATTTCGCTTTCTTCATAAGCTGCAGTCTTAAGTCTAGATATCATTTCTTTTGTTTGTGTGAGAAATTGTTCTCTGCACAATAAAACTGAATGCTTTCTGTCTACTTAATTTTTTTTCTGCATATAAAGTTTTCAATGCTTCTTCACATGATTCTATTATTTCAAAGGTCACATTGATGAATATATAGGTATTTACAGCAAAAAAGGATTGAACTTACAATATGGTTTACATACCGCACGCCTAAATTGGATACTTATTTTGCCTAAGTTCATCAATGCAGGAACTGTGTCTTCTTTATTTACATATCAAAAATTACAGTGATCTTTGATGTCTATCTGGTAGCTTCTCAAATAAGGTCTCCCTACTGAAATAAATATGAATATGTAGATTTGTTATTTTATGTCATTTGAAGTAGTAGTGTGAAATGTATTACAATCACTTTGCATACAGAATATACACTCTTTTTTTCTTTTTTTCTTCCCCCCCTTTTTATTTTTATTTTTTTTGCTGCACTATATGAGCAGCACAAATATATAGGTGGACGGAAACACAGCATTCTTGTTTAAAAGAGTAGCAGAGGATTTGTCTATCTCAACCATAGCTGCTGAGGTAACTTGTTGTTAACTACCCTCAACTTATGGTGACCCTGTGGATTAGACATCTCCAGTCCCCCTCATGCTCCATTTCTCTGCTTAGGTCCTACAAATTCAAGCCCATGGCCTCCCTGATTTGTAACTTGCATTTGAGAAACCTATTCTAATTCTTCTTGAACAATGTTCTTTATTTCTCTCTCTCTTTCTCTCAGTTGTTACTGCTCATTTCCTCAGTCATTTATACTTCTCCCTTTTCATTGTACTGTTTTCTAGGTATGTAAATCTTCATCAATCAGATTGTTATCAGCTCCGGATGATATGCCGGCTGCACCATTTCCTGGAAGTCAGAGATCTTGAAACTGTAATACACGCGCTGGTAACCTCACGTCTGGATTTCTGTAATGCACTCTGCATGGGACTACCCTTGTGCTTGGTCCAGAAACTTCAACTGGTACAGAATATGGCAGCCAGACTGGTCTCAGGTACAGCTAGAAGAGACCATATTACACCAGTTTTAAGATTCCTTCACTGGCTTCCCATCAGTTTCTGGTCCCAGTAAAAAGTGTTGGTTATTACCTTTAAAGCCCTAAATCGCTTGGGTCCAAAATATCTCTGGGACCGCCTCCTTCTGTACAATCAACCCCATACACTCAGGTCCTCTGGGAAAAATCTGTTACAACCAATAAAAACCAGGTTATCCACAACTGCCCAGCTATCGGTCCCAGACTATGGAATGACCTGCCGGATGAGATCCATCATATAACCACCTTAGAGAACTTTACAAAAGCTGTTAAGATGGATCTCTTCTGGCATACCTTTCCTGAACAGATGCCCAGCCACCAAAGACAGAAAGAAGTTAATCCGATCCCATTTACTGTTGTCCATGGTTGTTGCTGTTGTTTTATTGTGTAAATTGTCATTGATTTTTAACAGGTTTTAATTGTAAAATGTCTAATTCTATTTTAAGGGAGGGAGCATTGGGGGTTATGTTCTGTATAATTTTTAATGTTGTAAGCTGCCCCGATTGCCTGAGTTCAGATGGGGCGGTATATAAATAATAATAATAATAATAATAATAATAATAATAATAATAATTATTAATTCTCATGAGCAAGATTGAATCATTGCTGTTCAGCTGCAAGTATGTCGTTGAAAAATGTCCATGTTTGGAAGGCTTTTCACAGTTTAAGCTTTATTTGGTGAAAACACCTCTTTCTCTGTCACTCACTCACTCTCTCTCTCTGTATGCAGAAAATATGATTTTCTATGGGAAAAAATTATGTGCAGAAAATCTTGGTGTATGATAAGAAATTCATTTTCTGTACATGCTATAATGTTTCTGTGCAGAAAATGCTATTTTTGCACAAGAACGTCACATCTGCTTTTCATGCAGAACTGCAAATACTCTTGTCCTACCTGGAGACTCATGGCCAGAGCTTCCCAATATTCAGTAAAGCCACATTTCATTTGGAACACAGCCATGTATGGATACTGTTTCCACCTCACCTCTCTCCCTTGCTACAGTTTTCAAATGATTAAATTTGTCAAATGGGTTGTAGTCAAGATTTCACAAGAGACCAGTTCTCAATTAAAACTCTGCCATTCATTGTTGATGGTATAGCTTTCCACTCATTACATGTAATACAAAATGGTAGTTTGAGCTGCATGATAGCTTATTACATAAAATCAATGTGCTAATTCAAGTGAACAGATATATAAAGACTGAGGTCCACCAATCTCTCACTGACAGTCATCCAGTTCAAAGGTGATGGTGAAGACTGAGATAACTGTAACAAATGATACTATACAATCTCTGCAACATCTAAATTATGTGATCCAGATTAGCTTGTCTCCAGATGTTTTTGACTTCAGCTCCCACAGGACTTCTGAAAGGTGAAGTCTAAAAAAATTGAAGGACCAATGGACATTTCAGAGCATGAGGGAACACTGCTACTCCATAACATAACTAATGATGTAAATTTTAATTTAGTGTATGAAAAATTTCAAATGTTCTCTTGCCATCCACCATCCCAAGCTCGTTTGGTGAGGACATGAGAGAGAAACTACTCAGTGGCTGCTCGCAACCATGGGAGGCCTTTCGCTAGCAAGAAAAGGCATTTTTATTCAAACAAGCTTTTTAAAATCAACTGGACTTATTGGGGGATGGGGGCTAGTTTAGGTTATATTCAACCGTGCATGTTTTAAATTGTGGATGCTATAATTTTTATTTTATTTTTTTACTGTTTTAATTTTTTTAAGTGTTGTTTTAGTGTGTGTGTGTGTAGTGAGCAAAATTACATGTTTTGGAGGGGGTGATTGTTTTTCACACATTTTATTTTATTTATTGGATCTGATTATTGGGTTTGACACAAACAGTGTGTCTGTATAAGAAGTGAATTTTCAGAAGATACTTATAATTTACAAAGGTGGCACTGATTTCCTTTTTTTTTGGGGGGGGGGGGGGACACTACCCTATTATTTATTGCTATCTTTGGCAGAAATTATGATCATTGCCTCCAGATCCTCATTAACTGTAGCAGGTAATCATATGAAATTCCAGCTCATTAAGAACATTAAAGTTATGACTTGAGCCAATAAACGGAATACGATTTGTTGTGAAGAACAAAATGCTTAACATCACCTTTACTGGCCCAATAGAAAAGATGAAGTCCTGAGATCTTTAACCATTTGAAGTTTCAAGTCAATTCATTAGGCCTGGTTGGCAGACAAATATTCTATTTTTAATTTACTACTCAGAGTATTCAAGTTCATAGATGTGGAGTGCTCATTTTATGAATTTTCATGCTGTCATTTGTCATATAACTAAACTTGTGTGTGTGTGTATTTAATGTCTCTCTTGAAGCAGATATGGATTATGTCTTAAAAACACAAAACAAAACTCATATTGAGTTGCTTTCTGCTTGAACCTTGGGGGTAACTTGCGGGGGGGGGGGTGGCGTTTAGATGATGCATGCCCTGATGTTGTCCCCAAACCAGCGCCACACTGCCCACCCATCCAGACAGTGGACAGTGTTACAGCACTCCTATGTCATGGCATTTATATGCCACATGCCACAGGAGCACGAAAAAGGTGCCATCACCATGGAAAGAATGGCTTTTTTCCATTCCAAAAAGGAGTGGCATCTTGTCACTTCTTTTTGGGCTGGAAAAAAGCCAGATCAGGGCTGCTGTGTATGGTTGCCATGCCCCTGGTCCAATGATCCAAGGGGCGGTGTCAAGCCTCCCTTTTAGGGCCATCTGTGTCAGCTCTTGTATGTCTTGAAATGCAAAATGAAATGATCAGCACATTTAGGCTACAAATGTCTAAATATTGATTTGTCACATTTTTAGTATTTATGCTATCCAAAAACAGTTACATCCATTTTTCTCCAAAATAAATATAGTCTTGTATATGTCACCAATATATTTCTACCTTATACCTTATAACAAGTTATCTATCATGTCTTTTCTCCAAATAACTGAAAAAAATGATGGTGGATAAAGTGATCTCCTTCTCCTCCCTCCCTTAATGCTAATTTTTATTTCATTTTTTTAAAAAGAAAAACCCATAACTCAAGGCAAAAATACAGATAGAGATAAAAATCCACATCTGCAAAGCATGTAAAAGTTAAAATATAATTAAACTATCACTAGACCTATGTAAAACTCATTTAAAAACTTTTTTTTAAAAGCAGCAGATACGGAGAATACAGCAAATTATTAAAAGCCTGTTGCCCATAAGCACTCAGCTTCCAAAGATCCTTTGAAACAAAAAATTAAGTATTCACCTGCTGCCAGAACTCCAGCTCAATGGAAATTAGATAAATAACCTGAAGAATCAATCCACATAACAGAATAAACATTCATGAATGATTATTAGTTTAGGGTTGTAATCTCATGTATACTTTGATATTAAATCTTTTTTTTTAAAAAAAAAAAAAAAGAGGGGAAAAATACTGAGAGAGAGTGTGTCTTCTTGATGGCTGCTCCAAGGATGTCAAACTCCTACCCAGTTTGTCCCATCATTATTTTATTTTTGCCAACTGGCAAAGGGGTGAAACAGACCACCCAAAAAGGGGGGATTGGGGCTGACCTAGAGCTCCTTGCCCTGGAGCTGAACAAACAGACATGCATTACCCCATCCACCCAGCCACCATAGTTCTGGATGGCATGCCAAAAAGAAGCAGTTCCTTTTCAGGGCCCCTTTTTCTGGGTTCGGGCAGCTTCCAGGCGGCTTCCAGGCAACTTCAGGGCATGTGTCATGTGATTGCCACACTCCCAAGTTGCCCAGAAGTGGACTTTTTTTGACCGTCTGTTTTCTTCACAAAGATCTTTTTATTTAGGTAGGACTTTAACTCCTTACTCACATGGCAAAACTTAGTTACATGGCAAAAGGACCTTTTAAAGGGATGTGCCACACTTCTATCTTTTAAACTAAACTTTAAATGGGTTTTAAAATGGGCTTTAAATTGCTTTAATGTCATATATTTAATAGACTGCTTTAGCCAATTGCTTTATTTAATTATTTTGACTAATATAGTTTTAGCTGTAATTTGTTTTAATTGGTTTTAAGCCACCTTGTGTACCACAGAGCAAAGTGGAGAATGAATTAATGAACGGTGAGAGTGTGAACTTTAAGGGCAGACCCATACTGAGTTCATTATGGTAGACTGCAGTTTTATTTCTGAATCCTTTCCTAACTATGGCCAACATTGAATTTTCTTGTTCTTACACAGTTGCATACTGGAGTAGTATTTTAACTGAGCTTTGTATTCCATGAAATGTTTGGAGTCTATATGCAAGCTTTAGCCTGAACAACAGTTCTGCTTCTTTCTCTTTTCCATTCATCCCAGGGTCACACAGGATATATATTTCCAATCCTTTTCCAGGCTATCATTCTCTGAAGATGCCAGCCACAGATGCTGGTGAAACGTCAGAAAGGAACTTTTCTAGAACATGGCCACATAGCCTGAAAGCTCCAAAAAAATCCATTACTTGGTTGATTCTGCATAGACAGTCAAGCCTGAAGTAAGAACGCCACTGCCTTTCAGACAACTTGGTCACATCAAACCTCAGAATCCTACCTAGCAAGGGGTCCATCTTAATGGGACAGATGAATCTGTCAAGGAAAAGGAAGAAAGATACTCTGGAGAATCTTACCTTTTAAATGACATTCTTTGTGGAAAACAGCTACTCAGGTTTTTCATAACTTTATTTCCTCTAAATGTGTAATCCACTTGTGTATTTATCACAGAAATAAATGATTTGGGTTTTACAGAAGGACAAAACTCCAGGTTATTCATGAAAATCCTGTTAAAACCAAGGAAGTTTATACACTCTCAAAAGATTGTGAGATTTTATTCCAATAATCCATTTTTGTATGGTGTTTTGTCATGAATTGGAGTGCGATTTTTTTTTTAAAAAAAAATAGAAGTTATTACAAAGAAATTGTTAACTGAACTAAAAATAATAAGTCCAAGACATCTATGGCATTGCTTTCCCTTCAGCTTGTGTTGTTGAACTGCAGTCTCCAGCACACATACATAAAAGTTCCATTAAGACTGAGTTGTCAAGGATTTTGTACATAAACACAATCAGCCCTGGAATGGCTCAACATGAGATTTGTTTTTCTGCCATGTAGATTTGCTAATTATGTCAGATTTTCGGTGAGATATAAATAGATGTAGGCAGACATCATGTCCCTGTTTTGCAAAATGATCTCCCATGTGTGTATATTTCATGAAATTTCTGTTTGAAATTGGTGAAAGGAAAACAATCTTGAAGCAGGCTTATGAGTCAATTTGACATGTTGGAAGGGAAACTGGTGAACTGAAAATACTTTGTTTCTGTGAATTTAGTGTACGTTTTCCCTCACAAATGTCCAAGGAAGGCAAGAAGGAAATTATGATGATGAGTATATGAGTAAAAAATTTATGGGCTTTTAGGAAGAAGTGGCTGGTACTGATTAGGGCTGGTGGAATGGCCCATCAAAAAAGAAAAGAGAGAGCCAAAGGACCATCAGAGACAGCACCAACTATATCTAATTTTCTGCCCACTCTCCTTCAGTTATGCTTTTATCTGCTGTAAATACCTGCTGCAATCATTAATTGTCAAACAAATCTTCTTTAATTGGGATCCAGGCCCCAAACAACAACCCAAGAAACATGTTGCAATTGATCAAGGAACAGAATTGCATCTCATCTTGGTTCAGAAATGTTACTGTAGTGTGTGTGTAGTGTGACTTTTTTCCATTTTAAAAATAATTTATTTATTTATTGGATTTATACCATTTCTTTTTTCCCCTCTGAGGAAAAAAAAATCAGGGATGAGTCAGATCACAGCAATATACTTAAGAATTTTTTGTACTGACTTATGCCCCAATGTCTTAAGAAGATACAGAAGGAAACTGTGATGAGCTTCAGTTGCATAGCTCAGTTGTGTAGCTTCAGTTGCTATTCCAGCGAACATACAAAGACAGGACAGTTCTATCACTTTAACCCTGACAAACATCTAAATCCAAGGTACTAATAAAACTGAAATGAACCACATCAGAGGATACCATGTTTTATCCATATTGCTTAGATAACAAAGCTGTTAAGCAGAAATTCTTAAAAGCTTCAGTTCCCTGGCATTTTGGTCCTTCACTTGGTAAAAAAAACCCATTAGCACAACATGTTAAAAGGAATGGGGTTTTCTCCCCCCATTTAAAGAGCATAGTCAAAATAAGTAGTCAGATACCAAACAGCAATATATGGCTTACTAGTTGTATGAGAACATATGATATAAAGAAAACAGTTTGAACAACTTGTTACTTGTTGAACAACAAGCTTATCGTGTACAATCATGCTTTCAGAAAGATGAGAAACTGCACAGATTCTAGACTGGAAAACCCTGGTATTTGTGGAATTCTTTTCTTGTTTTATTTACAAATAGAAATGAAAAAAAAATGAAATAGTGAAGAAATTCTCATATCTTTGACCAAACATTGATCGAAACAGGGTCTACAGCTGAGAAATTAGAAGGATAGGAAGGGAAGCTATGAAGGAACTGGACAGGATTTCAAATGTAAAGACATAAGTCTGAACAACAAAGTAAGGGTTGTTCAAGCCATTGTATTCCCTATCACCAGGGAAGCTCTCTGCAGCCAGACTTCTGGTTGGCTGGCTCTGCACATGTGATTCTCATGGGACTCAAACTATTGGTCACAGGGCCAACTGAAACACATGGGAAATCTAGTATGATTGGCTAGTTTGGAAGACATAGTTCAGAGGGGACCAAAATCAGTGCACATTAGTCAGGGAGTAGTGAGGCATGGTCTTGAGGGAGGGCTCACATGGCCTCAAGGCTTTGATCCCCAGGGAGAGGCGGGAAATTGTTGTTGTTGGGTCTAATGCAAACACTTGGGGATGGGGGGAGGAGATCAAACCACCACATATTGATCGGGGTGGGTCACATGGCATGGATGTCCCATCCTAGTATTCCCAGGGGAGAGACATGCCCATCATTCTTGACAGGTCATCAATCATTCTTGACAGGTCATAAATCATTCTTTGACAGGCATCAAAAAGTCATGAATCATTCATTGATAGGAGCACACTTCCTTACTACTAACACCAAAACACATCTTAACTGGAAATTGGTAATTTCACAATGTAGCAGATCTACATCAGGTCCCCAGAGATTACTTTCTGCCTAATTTACAAACAACTGAATGCAAATTAAATCAAGTGTTTGATTTAATATAGGGAATACTTTTTTTTTTCTTTTTAAAGAAAGATTCTCTGAATTGACTAACCTGGATGTCACAATGTGTGTGTGTCTTCAATATATACATGCATAGTATTAGAACTCAAAAATAGGAGTATCAAGTCTCTGTCTTCATCACTGTCTCTGTGCTGACATCTATGTGCTCTGAATGTCAAGCCTATGTGCAAATGGTTCTGTCTGTCTGATCATGAATCTTGGAGACATTAGATTTTAGATTGGTTCCAGGGCATATGACACACTTACTGTTATATATCGCTAGAAAGGATTTAATTGTGCAAGTCCTCATGTATGTACACATCATCGTTCATACATCTATACATGTTTATAGGGATTCTTGCTTTATTCTATAATATTCCCTCTTAAAGAAAGGACATAGCTACAGAGGGACTGGATGACACTCAGTTGGCATGTCTAAATATGGGGTGGGGGGAGAGATCCTGCCCCCCATTACTTCCTTCTTTATACAGTATACTCTGAAAGGCATTTTGATTCTACTTTTTGTTCTGGTTTAATCTCCTCTGTGCATTTAGGAACCAAACACTTTGCTTCTAAAGTGTCTTTTTAAGAGCCTCCTGAGATGTCATTTAGGGATCTTTGTCAAACAAGATTGTCAAGGAATGACATTTGACTGAATACAAATGTTAAAAGGTGAAGATGACAGACTTGTTGTAATGGAGATTTCATTCTGGGTATAATAAGAAGACATAAAAGTGGATAAATCTCTTAATGTGTCTATATAACTGTGATGAAAATATGTCCCATAGCACACTTAAAGAAAAGAAAGAGAGGGGAAATATGCCAACAGGTTGAAAAGGGTCTGTAGGTCAGAAAACAGCTATTATTCAATAGCTGACTCTTTTATGGGGAAATGAAGTGAAATAACAAGTGCATTCTCTCATTTTTAGGGGATTAGATTAATTTTGAACAAAAGTCAATGCAATCTTAAGAGAAGCCACAATTCCTTTCCAACTTCAGGGTATATATTATGCAATCCATTTATAACATTATATTAAAAGTGTCAGATTTTTTAGATCAAACCCCATGCTTTGGAAGTACTGTGAAAGAGCAATTCATGCTAAAGGGAAAACATATTTAGCATATAGAAAGTTTCCTGTACATTTAGCTTTATAATTTCATGCCTGAAGTGTTAGGACATTGCAGATTACAAAAAGCAAGAATGATCCTTGGTAGAAAAGAAATGTAATAATACTTGGATGTAAAGTCTCTCTGTGTGTACAGAATGGAAGGACAAGCAGTTGAAATCATGTGCTTAATGGTTCAAAAATATATTATTATCATCAGACTTATATAAAGATCTAACTTCCAACTTGCCCCCTTTAGTTTGCATTGGTTAATTTGAGCACTTGCACAATAGATACTAATGAAGCACATAATTACGGAGTTTGTTCTTATGTGATTTCAAGACAACTCCAGCTTCTGATAACCCTATCATAGGTTTTCTTGGCAAGATTTGTTCAGAATGGGTTTGCCATTGCCTTCTTCTAAGGTCCCTTGAGGTTACCAAGGTGAAACAGTTGGTGGATGAGTATATTGAACATTGTCTCCTAGTCTAACACTCAAACCGCTATACCACACTGGCTTCCAATTGCATGGTATATAATGGGAACTTGTTCGTTTGAAAATATTCATATCGTTACAAATTGAACTTCATTTCACTGTGACGTTCTTTTCTGATTTGGAGTGTACAATAAGATTATGTATATGCACAATCAGAGAGTTTCCAATTCCTGAGGAAAAAAAGTCTTTTTTTTTTTAGTTTCTCGTTCAAGTTTTGCACACAAATTAGATCTGCGAGAGACTGAAAAGCCCCCAGAGGTTGATTTTTAGGGTTACAAGGTACTGTCCAGTGCATGTTCTCCTGGCACCAGGCATGCACCAAAAAAGTTCTTGAATCTTGACAGCAAAGAATTTATGCAAACCATGGGCTAAAGAAATTTCTTAGTCAAAACTAGAGTACATACATTTAATGACTAGATCTTACAAAATTGTAGACCTACCAATGGGTATAGTCTACTTGGGACTTACCATTGAATGTTGACTCATGAACTTATCTAAACTGTCTTTGTGAAGCACTCACACTGAACTGAGACATCCTTTATATACTCTTTTATATATTTATGGTCATATATTTATAATTTATCTTCCTAGATTATATAACCTGTTTCTGGATGACTTGAGCAATGAAGAGAACATTATTTTCCTGCATTCCTATTGGTTCCATCAGCCCCAATTTCTTATCATTTGTGACAAGGACAGCAAAAAATAAGGAAGACTGACAAAAACAGTCATTGGCAATGAAAATTGAAATAAAGTGGGATCAATTAGATCAGTGGTGGAGGGGTGTGATATGGAGGAGGAAGAGGGATATTGGAACTAAAATGACCAAAGAAAATTGGCAAACCTTTAAGATTTGCCAAATGAGATGAATGGAAGTCAACATTAATGCAATCAAGCCCACAGTCAAGAAAGTGACAGTGAAAAGAGAAACCAGATTAATTTTTAAAAAACGATAGGTCACAGTACTTATTATCAGAGAGGTATGAGTATATGATTTGTACTGCATGTGACAGTCTTATGTCTTAGGTTGTATCCACAACATAAGTATTCTGAGCTCTAAGTTATTCTACTGCTCTGATTTTCATCTAAGCCAGAGAAGTAGTCCCATTCACCCTCCCACCAATACTTCGGCACCCTTTAAAGTTCAAGTGAAAACATGGAGCAGGTTCATAATCCCAGTGACTGGATTGAAAAGCCTCCATTAGTGCCATCCCTTTCTAAAGAATATGGAGTAATGTATCTTTCCAACATGGTTATTTAGGCTGAAAACTCATGTCAATTCATTTGGGAGTAAGCCCTATAGAACTTAATGAACTTTATGGCATATAAAGAATGACATTGTTAGATAAAAGACAATTTGTTTCAGCACAGACAGAACATAATAGTTTCATTTTAAATTATGACTCTACTTCCATTGTTACTAAAATAATTAGGCTTTTCACAGAATCAAGCTATCAGTTTTCTCATTACTGTTTATGCTAAAAAATAATGATGACTGGAAGTATTTTTCACTCTTTTAATCAATGGCACTGGTACTTCCTTTTCTTCTGTTAAAATGCTCACAGAGAAGACATGTCGAATGAAACAAAACAAAACATGATCAAAGAAGTAAAACAAAAATAGATCTAAAAGGCCCAAGAAACTATTATCTGTTTACACAAAATTATTCAACAAAGATGGAAGAAAAAAATTCTATAAACTAATACAGATTTAAAAAAGAAGAGCCACAAAAATCTGAGCAAATCAAATCAGAGAAGAAATAAAGCCACCCAGCACAAAAAAAGAAGAAGTTATACTTATCTTTAAATAGCAAGTAGATAAATTATGTAGCTAAATGTTAAATTAAGTTGAAGTGAATGGAAGGATTATGCAAGGAGCTATAATCACATTAGGAAGTAATTAAAGGAACCTAAGTAAAATGAAGTGAAACATTCAGCTTTTTGCTTGATCTTCTGTATGTTCCACAAGCAGTATTTCCTCTTGGCTTTAACATGTATCTTAAATAAAGTCTATCAGAAAGCTTTATTATAGAACCATGAAGTTGGAGAAGACCATGCTTAGCCATCCACCCAAAAGCAACTGGGATTTCATGTCTATTCATAAATGGTGAGTGTGGATGTATTGCTTTTTGGTAAAAAGGCCGGATATAAATTAAATAAATAAATAAATAAATAATCCCACTAGAACTGGAAAGGGCAGCTATGAAAGAACTATACATGATCCTAGCATGCAATGACATAACACTGAATTCTAAGGAGTGTTCAAGCCATTGTATTTCCCATCACCATGTATGGATGTGAGAGCTGGACTGTAAAGAAACCAGATAGAAACAACACAAACAACTCATTTGAAATCTGATGCTGGAGAAGAGTGCTAAGGATACTGTGAATGACCAACAAAACAAAACAAAACAAAAAAGTGCCCTAGAACAGATAAAGCCGAAACACTCCCTGGAAGCCAGGATGACTAAACTGATGTTGTCATACTTTGGATTCACCATGACAAGGAAAGATTCATTTAAAAAGGCCTAGATGTATTGGTGACCAATCTGGCTGCAACACTTTGAACCAATTGAAGCTTCCAAACTTGGTACAAGGGTAGCCCCATGTAGAATGCATTACAGAAATCTAAATGGGAGATTACCAGTACATGTACCACTGCTTCAAAGTCCTTTTGATCCAGGTAGGGACTCAGTTGGCGTATCAACCGAAGTTGGTACCAAGTACTCCAGGCCATCATATCCACCTGAAATGACAATTGTAGCAATGGATCCCAGAGCACTCCCAAACTGTGTACTTCATCCTTTAGGGGAAGTGTGACCCCATCCAAGACAGGATGACAAATCTCCATCCCCAGATCTGGGGTACCTATCACTAGTTCGTCCATTTTCTCTGGATTCAACTTGTTTTCCCTCATCCAGCCCATTACCGACCCAAGGCAGGCACCCAGAGGAGAGATGCCATCCCTATTCACTGTAGCAGTTGGAGACATGGAGAGATAGATTTAGGTGTCATCAGCCTACTGATAACACCACACTCCATGTCTCCGGATCATCTCATCCAGCCACTTCATTTAGATGTTAAATAGCATAGGGGACAGAATGGTGCCTTGAGGGATGCCTGATGTCAGCTCTCTTTTAGAAGAGTAGCTGTCCCCCAGCTTCACAATCTGGAATCTGCCCAAGAGGTAGGAATGGAGCCACTGGAGCAGAGTGCCTCCAATTCCCAACTCCCTCAGATGTTCCAGAAGGATACCATGGTCGATGGTATCGAAGGCTGCTGAGTTGTCCAAGAGCACCAACAGGCTCAGAATTTCCCTGTTGATGCTCAGACGGAGATAATTGACTAAGGTGACCGTGGCAGTCTCAACTCCGTATCTTGCCCTGAAGCCAGTTTGAAATGGGTCCAGATAATTGGCTTTATCCAAGACAGCTTGGAGCTGGAAGGCAACTGCCCTCTTGATCACTTTGCCCAAGAATGGTAAGAGGGAGACCAGTCTATAATTATTTCTCACCAGGGGGTCCAGGGAGGGTTTCTTTAAGAGCAGCTTAACCACTGCCTGCTACAGTTTAGATGGAAATTTCTCCTGCCTGAAAGATGTGTTAATTATTGATTGCAGTAATGTTATCACTGCATCCCCTCCCCCCGGGTGGTCAGCCATGATGGACAAGGATCAGGAGGGTATATTGTCCTCCTTACACTTTAAAAAAGCTTGTTCACTTCATCAGTGTTTACAAACTCAAAGTGATCCAGTTTAACATAGTCCACTGAGCCACTGAGCCACTGGATATCTGTCTTACAGTTCCTGTTATAATGCCTGTGTCTAGATCAACTCTTATCCAATTTATTTTATCACAGCAGGCTTTAGTCGGTTCCAATATAGGTTCAGGGTTGGAGGCAATTGAATTAGCTCTTTAACTACCCTGAACAACTCTTCTGGATGAGACTTTGGAGATGCAATGTGTGCAACATAGAAAGATAAAGAGAGCTTGGGAGATAAACACTGAAGGAAAACCCCACTTTAGGATTTTAACATGGTTACAATATTGTGTCATGGTGGTATTGCTGTACATTTGGCCTTTTATATATGCCTGGATTCTATTCCAGACACCCCCATGGATGGCAATTTCTCAGGAACCTTAAGTTCTGTTCTCCTCAATGGAGAAATAACATCCATGTGACTGTGTTGCCTGGGGCTATGTACACGCACTGCCATTGAGGAGAATGGGGCTGGGCCATCTGAAAGCCTGTGGGTAGGAAGAGCTGGCTGTATTTCTTTCCTGACAGTGAGATCATGTTTACTCCCTCTTTTTTCATCCTCCAGTGCCTCATGAATGTTGATAAGATTGTTATGAGATTTATTTATTTATTTTTACAGGGGAAAAAGAGTTTCTCTTGGAATTTTCATGGAATGAAAGATGTGGAGGCTGCCAGCAAACTGCAAAAGGGCTGGATTGGATACCAAGTCCTTGAAATAAAAGACAGGAAGTGTGACACCCATTCTTTCCCCAGTTGGAATAGCTCTCCACTTCTTTTATTCCAAATGAAACAATCTTTAGCTAAATAGGAAGAAGAGGGAAGGGGAAAGGAACATAGCAGCACCTTTAAGACTAACTGGCTTTTATTTTTATATGACCTTTGTATGCAGTACATATGAGCTTCATATGCAGTACAGAGTGATAATGAATGATCAGTTATAAAGCATATATACACAGTTGTGGGAGTGGGATGGAATGTAATAGGATCTAGGAGGATGCAAATCATGTACCTTGCCCTAAATTTTCAAAGGGCTGCATAAGGAGATGCAGGTCTTTACTGTGATCATTAAGCTTTGATATGTGAAGGTAATAAATCTTTACCAAATCTTATCAAAACTCAGGTTTTTGGCTGAGAAGATTCCTTTTGTTACAGTAAGACCTAGCAAAGTTTTTGTATATAAATATATATACAGTATATAATAAATGTTCTTTTTTGTTGTTTGTTCAACAATAAAATTCTTCTTCATGGAAAAATAAGACATCCCCTGAAAATAAGACCTGGTGCATCTTTGGGAGCAAAAATTAATATAAGACACTGTCTTATTTTCAGGGAAACAAGGTAGTGACACATGAGGCCATTGTCTTTGTTCATACCTCTTAATGGATTGGAATTTGTCAATATAATTTAATTCAGCTGTTTCTCTCTCTAGTCTTCTTTTGTAATTTACTTGTTTAAGGACTGAAATTTTTAAATCCCATTTTGTATTTCCAAGAAGGCTGAAATGTTCTATAACTGGTTTTTGTGTATTGTCATTTTTAATGTCAGATCTGTGTCCATTTATCCTCTTAAGTAAATAATGTACCTTGCAGAGTGTAGAGGGACATTTTTGGCATAGGATGGTGTATACAACACTGGAGGAAGAGCAAGTAAATGTACCCTGGCTGTTGTGGGTGATTTCATTGGCCTCTGTAATATTGTTCTCACAGTTGTCATCTGGGGACAGAGTTGTCATCTGGGCTTGTGGCAGGCTCTTGCTCATGTTATGCATCCTGTTGTGAGTGACTAGCTGTTAAGATCTGGAGGCTCTCTGTTGTACAATAAAGCCTTGTCTCCCAGTCTTTATGAGAAGGATGTATTATTCTTCAGCACTGGTTGAAGCACTGGTTTTGTGTCTCTTGCCTTGTGGGTCTGAGCAATTGTTGTTGTAATAGAGGGCCTGGCTATAAACCAGTGGCCCTCCAACTGTGCTCTTTAAGGGATTTTGGATTTCAGCTCCCATAATTCCAGACTATTGGCCTACATGGCTGAGGCTTCTGGGAGCTGAAGTCCAAAATATCTCAAAGGGCACAGTTTGGAGACCACTGCTATAACCCATAGATTTTTTTAGCGTGTTCTGGGTGAAAACTGGAGGCATGTAAGTAGAAGAAGCAATCAATGTTTTTTTTTAATATATATATCATGGTGCTTAGAGGTCAATTGTGCAGTTGCACAGGGGTGTCAAATAAATGAATTTGTGGCATGGATTTTTCCAGGAACAGGCTGATGATAGAGTGGAAGTTGGTGAAATGGTGAAACTTCTCAAGTGATTGCTCTCCATGTGTTCAGATGACAAAAATATCAAATAGAGGAGGGATTTCTGAGTACATGTGAGAAATTGTTTTTCCAGGTCAGCTATGAAAAATGAAGCTGTACTATCATGGCACAGACATTTTGGATGTGGGGAACTAAGGGAGATAGAACAGTGGTAAGCATTTGCTTGACTGTGCAGGAGAAAAGGGAGAAGGAAAGAAAAGCTGGGAAGGAACTCCTGGATGTAGTCTGTTTTCAAGTGCATGGGGGAAGGTTTCAGATTATAACTTTTGACATGCCATTACCCTTCCTGTTTTACTAAATTTTATTGTTTACCAAATATACTCAAATTACCATCACCCTCCATTTGTTAAATATTCATATTTTTCTACTACATCTCTTTCTATGAAACTCTGTTGTGGGGGGAAAGGGAGGACATAATAGTTGTACAGTAGCTTCTCATTACTAGCATGAGAAGAATTACATCTTGAAATGTTATAGATGCATAACATAATGCAGAGAGAGAACATTTAATTCTTTTTTTAATCACTGTATGAATAACTTTAAAGAAGACCGTGAATCACTACCACAATGCAAGTGATATCTATCTGTTTCCATCCAAAACATCACAGGGCTGAACCTTCAACTCCAACATTTCATATTTGGGGAAAAAAATCTGATTCAGTAGCCCATAATAAAGCAAAATAAATATCACATGTTCATTCCACGGCCAATGGAGAAAGAGATGGAAAGTACCTAGAAAGGTTGTGCCTCTTAGGAATTTTTAATCAGATAACAAACAGTTTTGTGGAGAAACATTAAATTAAGTTGTTCAACTAAACATGTCTCTGAAATTACAGACCAAGAAAGATGTTCCCCATGAGATCTGAATGAAAGTAAGTAAGCCTCCTCTGGTCTATCCCATAACCTTGAGCTAAATTAAAGAAACGAAGTAAAATAAAAAATATGTAACTGAAGCTTTCCACTCTGTGATTTGGAATTCTCATTTAGTGTGATGACATTTATTGTGATTGAACTGTAACAGAAATAGTTGCTGTTCTCCTTGTTTATAATGGAACCTGTTCTAGCTAATTTGTGTATGCAAAACAGCCCTTCTGAGAGTAGGTTACTTTGCTTTGAAGGTGGGGGAGAGGAGGGAGAGTCAGCAATTGCTACTGATAAGGAAGGCTCTGTTGTGCACACTTTTGTATAGGTATCGGGTTGGCTTTATCGTAGGGAAAAGAGTTACATTTGTGAACATCAGAACACTCAGTTAGAGATGTGGTATAGATGTCACCATTAAGCTTCTCATGCTTTTCTGGTAAATAACTACACAATGAAAAGGGGGGCGCACTTTTCCAATTCTAGTGTAAATAGCTGGTGACATTATACAATGCCATATTTACAGAAACAACAACAACAACAACAAGAACAACAATAATTTTGGCTCCTTTCCCAGAATTGGGACTCAACAATATTAAAAGAACAATACAATTGAAAACATAGAAAAGAGGTGAATTAAAAAGGAATTAAATTATTACAATATTAAAATAGCTATCAAAAGAATAAAATACATTTTTAAAAGATTAAACTATTGAAAACACTTTAAAATGAAACAACACCTCACACCGGTCATTTACCAACATTCCATTTTAAAAGCCTGTCTGAACAGGTAGGTGTTAAAAGGGAGCCATTCTGGTCTCCCACAGTTTAGGGGAAGCCATCAAGAAGGCTTTCTCTCACATCCCCACCAACCATGCTTGTGGTAGGGGTCGAACTAAGAGAAGGCCCTCTTCTGAGGATCTCAGAGTTGACTTATGTACAAAAAGCAATAAATAAAACGACAGACCAAGATGCTTTTTGAGAGTAAAGAGTCTATTTTATACAGTATTTACCGTAATTATTGTTTTTGTAAAAATTAAATGAATATAATTAAATGAATATAACAGTGCTGGAGGAAAAAAGAGATAAATTGTAAAGGTGAAAGTCTTTTCCACTAAGGTAAATATTTTAAAGGCACCAGATCCTATCTGATCTTGCAAGATAAGCAGGGTCAATACTGGATAAGACTTGGATAGGAATACGAGGCGCAGTAGGCTGTATTTCAGAAGAAGGAACAAGCAAAACCACCTCTAAGTATGCCTTGCCTGAGAAAACATCAAGAAATTCATGGGGTCACCATAAGTTGACAGGTAACTTGAATGTGCATACACACACACACACACACATACACACACAAAACACTGAGTAAACTCCCTTGTTGTTTCCCACAGTCTTTTAGAGTATTGTTATGAGTTATGCTCAGTAAATATGAATATTATACTTTCATGCATAAGGAAGGAGTTGCCTCTTGCCAAAGTCTGCACACATTGCAAGAAGGCATGCTGAGGGGAGCATCTTGGAGAAGTGAAGTCTTATCCCTACTACTGTTAACAAGGAAATATTTTCTTGATAAACAATCAGTGCTTAACTGTCTCCACTGAAAGGGGACCTGAGAAACTAGTTTAGACTGCTACAACCTGAGGTATTGTGCAGTTGAAAGGGATGTTGGGCAACCATATCTGGATCTGAAAGAGGGTATACATCTATATTTAATTGGCTTTGTCTCAGGTGTGCCGATCTATTATTCTCCTTCTCTGACCATCTAATACCATCAGTGCACAGAGAGAGCAACTACACCTGACCTTTATGCATGCTTTTGCTCTCATCAATTCCATGGTTTTGTTTTGAGCCCTCCATGGAACAACATCTAGGTCATGTTGTACCCCACCAAGAGGTAACAGCACCCAAGTTAGGAAAAGGTTAAATACAGTCCAAGGGGTGACTGCAAGTTTCATCATAAAACAACTTCATCTGCTAAGAATTTCCAGAGATAGCAAAATTATGTGAGTGCAGGTTGTGACTCAGACAAAGACCACTGATAGAGAGATTTCTGGGAAAAGAACCTGCTTCCCTGCCTTCTATTGCTCTGCTTTCCAGTCATCCTAGACTTCTTCACATCAAAGGGTGAGAAAATCCATGTTTGTGTTTTAGCTGGTTGTTCCTTAAGCTTAGCTACACTTTTCTAGCCCTTTTAGACCAGTCAGGAGTAGGGTTTGCACAGCTATGCCACTTCTCCCTTCCTTTTTTAAACTTTGGAAAACAGCTTGCATTGAATACAGACTGTTCTCTTGGTTTCTACTGCTGCCTTTTTCTGTCTTTTAAATATTAACAACAAAAAGTTGTGTTAGCCCTTTACCTGATTTTTTTCTTTATTTTTAAGAAGCTATTCTGGCTAACTGTCCATTTTAAAAGCCTTTAATCTGTAAGGTCCTGCAGAAAGTTAGTTCCTGGAGGAGCTTTTTCTCCAAAATCAGCAAAAATGTACAGCTCTTAACAGCATTTGCATAAGCCATAGTAGTCAGGCATATAACAAGCCATCATGAGAAGGGTGAGGGAGAGACTAAGGTATTTATCAGATGTTGGAAATTGGAAGTATAATCTAATGGCAATCCAAACACAATCATGGGTTTTACGTTATTACAAATTAAAGCATCTCATGCAATTTCGGACAATGGGGGCTCATTTTCGGGTAATGGGAAGTCATTCTGAATGCATTCCAAATGCAATGGAAATTCACGTGAATTCACTAAACTAGTGAATTCATGTGAATTCAGATTGACTCCCTTCACAATTGAGAGAAATTCCTCGCGTCTGATAAACTCTTAAGAAAATATAATTTTTTGAATATGTTTTGTGGCTGGAAGCTATGAAAGGCACAAAATGTGGTCTAGTTCATTAAAGGAGATCCCACAATAAATCTCTTTAACTTAAAGGAACCACAGGACTCTTCTTTTTGAGGGAACAGATGCACACAGCTAAACTTTCAGATTTTGTGTTTAGCTAAAGAGCACTAGACTTTACTGCAGAACCATTCTATTGCACCGGATTGGTATAGTGGTACAGTGGCAAGGGAGTCCTATGGAGCATATTGTAGAAATGTCAGACTACTGCTGTAGCAATGCAGTAGCAAGGGAGCCTATCGAAGCACTGTCTCATTGGTGCAATTATGACAATTTAAGGGAGAGGAGAAATATGCAGGTCTGGAAAAAGTTAAGAACATCCTCCTGGAAATTTACAAAAATAATCATTAGGAGATGGGGAATGTTGTGGAGAGGTGTCTGGAGGGGGTGCATGCCAAACACCTCTCTGTTCAGAAAAGCTGTAGTCTGAATGATCACTACCATCCTGGGACAACATCTGAAGTGTGAAAGGCACCATTACAGTCCAGAAGTATAGCAATTGTGCGAGCACAACTTATTTAGCAGAACAAGCAGTTAGTGTGAAAAGGAGCTTCCTTGGAAACATGAAATCCAATTAAATGGAACTTCAAGTATACATCTTTGCTGATATTGATACATGTCCAAGTACATGGGACTCTTTCATACAAGGCTAAATTGGAAGTATAATTTAAGGTCAATTCGAATGCAATCATGGGTTTTATGTTATTGCAAATTAACTCTTCACATGCAAATTCGGGCAAGAGGGAAGCCAATTCGAATGCAATCATGGGTTTTACCTTATTGCGAATTAAAGCTTCGCATGCAAATTCGGGCAGGAGGGGGTTATTTTCGGGTAATGGGAAGTAATTCCGAACGGAGCTGGGGTTCATGTAAATTCGCTAAACAAGCGAATTTACATAAATCCGCATTGGCTCCATTCGGAGTTGGGAGAAATTCCTCCCCATTTGAAAGAGTCCATGGTGACATTTTAAAGGATTTGTCAGGACCTGTACTCTATTAAGGGCCTGCACTGAAAACTGTCAGAGTGTACTTACCCTGATGTTCCTCTTCTCCCTATTTCATGCAGTTTTTCATTTGTATTCTCCCTTTCTCCTAATAGTGGTATCTAGGATGGTTCAAAACATTATTATAAAACAGATAAAAACAGTACACTATTATATTAGAATAACATATTAAATTATTAAAATGGACTATCATTATTAAAATAACAATGGAAAAGAAAACAATTTAAAAGCAAATGAGAGAGGAAGCAAAGGAATGATATCTCCGGTTAAAAATCAAGGGGCCAAAAGCCCTTCCTAACTTAAAGGACTTTTAAGAAAGAAAGAAAACAGAGAAGATCCTATTCTACCTTCCCCTAGAATGAAGTAACAGAACATAAGGATAGCCACCAAAAGCCCCCCCCCCCCTTTAACAAATAGGGTTGAAAATTGACAGGACTGAGAGGAGGACTTCTCCTGACGGTTTTACAACCTGATCAGTTTCATATGGGGAAACACAGATTTACAGATAGCCTGGACCCAAGTCATGTAGGACTCCAAGGGTCATAATCTCCACTTAGATGCTGCTGTTATGCTGTAAATAGTTATCAAGTTGTTTAACCATGAAACTTGCATTCTCCCTGTTAATAATATCTGGTCTGGCCAAAACAGTTTGGAATGGTAGAGGTTTCAGAAGAGCTCCCAAGACGATCCCACATAGCCCTCATTACAGTCAAGTGGGGTGTAATTCAGGCACTCATCACTGTGGCAAGGTCAAGCATATATCCAGGAATAAACACAGCTGGCCCAGTAGTGTTAGATGTGTAAATGCATTTCCAGCCACCACCAAAACGTGAACAGCTAAGATCAGGATTAAGTTTTGCTGCTTCTTTATCTGCTCTTTTCAAGACAGGGAACTAGAGGAGGACCAAAGATAAGAAACAACATTTTCTGTCTCCTTGCAAAATTGTGCCAATTTTACTCAGATTCAGGGACTTGCATATATGTGGGCCTCTGCAACAACAGCAAGAAGAAACAGGGGTTCACTGTATTTAGGGATGGGCAGTGGCAGCTGATAGTTTTTATGGCTGCATTCGCACTGCAGAAATAATCCAGTTTGGCATAATTTTATCTGCCATGGAATTCTAGGAACTGTAGTTGTGTCACAGAGAAAGCTAAATATCTAACAAAACTGCATTTCCCAGAATTCCATAATATTGATCCATGGCAGTTAAAGAAGTGTCAAACTGGAAATTATTTATGCTGTGCAGATGCAGTTTTAGTCACATGTTAATTTGTTTTTAATCCACATTGTGTATCAGAACTGAGAGACAGAACAAGTCCTCAGAACTCTAACTGGGGAATGACATATTTTATAGACTGGACACATAATTGTTCACAGAAGGACTCTGAAAGCAAATCAGATTATTTTTAATTTACCAGCTTTTAAAAATGTGAACCTCTTCATTTTAATAAAAAGAACTCTGGATATAGTCTTAGTATTGCCCTTCATTATTACTAAGTGTTGGACAATTATTCTTCCTTGTCCTCACAGCTGCTTCCTTCATGCTCTTGTATAAAAGGTTTACAAAACCTTTGTTATACTCCATATTGAGAGCATAAGATAAAATTACATTTTTTTAAAACACACATGCACACAAACTCCTGCAGCTCTTGGTTGACTGATTTTCTTTTCTTCTGCTTTCCCCTCTCCAGTTTTGGATCAAAATGGCATGTTAGAAAAGGCTCTCGACATAATCAAGAAAGTGAAAAATGGCACAAAAAGACTCCACAGTAGGTTTTTTTTAAAGGACTGTGTGATGTGAAGTCCACTTTAGGCAAAATATTCTCTTCTCTGAGAGAGATAGAGTCTTTTAGCAAGAACTTTACTTGCTTTTAAGCAGAAGTAATTGCCCTATCCCCATGCTATAAAAGACAAAAATGTATGGTTAATTATAGTCTTGTGGCTGGTTGGAGGAAAGAAGTGGACTCTGCTTCTACCAGACCAGAATAGACAAATTATAATCTTTATTATTATTAGAACAAATTGAGACTGGAGGGAATTTGCAAGGTGTCATGGAAAGACTTCTTTCTCTGTCTCTTTCTTGAAGTCTGTCTCCCTCTCTTCAGTATCACTTCATTTTCTCAATCGTCCTTCATTCCTCCCACACTCCATATCTATTAACATGTCTCTCCCAACTTCCTTCGTCTTTCCTCAGACTCATTTGTTGTGTTCCCTTTTCCTTATCTCCCCCTCTTTCCTTCTTGCACATATGAGCGTGTGCTCTGAGATGGTCAATTGTTTGATTATTTTGTAAGCCTCAATAATAACCCTACTGGTTTAGATATGTCTAAACCAGTAGGGCACTCTGCATGTTGCCATTCTACATATCACTTCTATATAACCAATGTGACAAAATTTATAGATTGTATTGACCAGCAATAATACACACTGTCCAACTTACGTACATACAATACTAGGTATTGTATGCTCATGTAATATACTTTATGTGGGAAGGACTTCCAGACCCATAAAAGGTAGAATAGGAGGCTCTTTACATTTCCTCTTACAATGGAAGCAAAGGGAGGTGTAACAAAAAGAAATCAGTGACCATACCTATTACCCCACTTTATGACAATGTTCCTATACACCCTTCCAGCCAATCATTGAGGGGTTGTCTTAAATTAATTAACGTATTGTCACTTCAGAGATAAATCCACCAGTCATTCCAGACCTTTTGTCAATCCCCTGGGAAAATCATTAAGGCCTTTTGTCATAGTGAATATAATGCAATGCAATCCTTGAGGCCCTAGTCACTTTGTTGATAGACCTTGACTCTGTTCACAGACCAGGGCTGCCTCTATGTGACCCTCAGACATAGCCCGAGTCACTCTGTATTTTCCACAGACCTCTTTTCAGCACCTGTAATTATTACCTTTTTTTACCCTGGACTTCTCATTATCAAACCTTCCACACCTTTCTTTCCAATAGCCTTGTATGATTCTTAAGTTCACCTCAGTTCTTGTACATCTGCGTGCACCCTTGTACATTTCCACATAAAACACCTTTTTTACTGGAAACTGGAGCACTCTCTGAAATTATTACTTGTGTACATAGATGAAGATTACTGTAGTTACCATCTTCTTGCAGGCCTCCTTTGAGCTATAATTGCCCCAAATTTCAAAGAGAAACTGCCATTGTGGATGCGGATCCCCAACATCCATAGCTTGGAGCCACTCAAGATTGATAATACCAACCTTAGTGGACCAATGGCCTGTCCTCTTCAAATAATCTAGAGATTGACCTGTAGATCTGTTCTTTTCTGTCCACCCTAACCTAGTCCAGCCTACTGCTCAGTACAGAATTAGCTTAGCTATATATTGCAAACTGGAAAGTTAATACACATCTTTATAACACAGAAAAAATGACATTGTTCATGGGTTTGTTGTTAGGTTAAATGCACAAACATATTTACTTTCTGCAGGGACTAGTTATGAGAGCAACAGTATCTTGAATTAGGATCACTAATCATATTTTTGCCTCTCTTCTCCTACTGTGAAAGGTGGCCCTGCCAAAAAGAAAAGAAAAGAAAGTTGAATACTACATTAATTCATTATTTGCATCGTCTGTGTTAATTTTACATTGTAATTAGAAATTCAAAACTTCAGGGAGGCTGATAATGCCAGTTCCAATGAAATGGAAAGAGCTCAGCTATAACCATGATGCCCCCAAGATGCCATGTTATCTTTGGATAATTCCAGCACTGCTGGGTCTTAATTGCTTAAATATTAGATGCACATTTCTTGTCTTCAAAAAAGAAAGAGTTGTGAAGGAATCTGGGCTAGATAAGCTGCTATTTAATTTCAGTTGTTTAGAGTTTGTTATTAAATGTGACGTTAAGCCATTTTGTAATTACCCTCTTTTTCGGTGAAATGTGCTTGAATAAACAAAAACAAACTAACTTGGAATTAGAAGTACTCACATCTTTGGTTTTAAGTTAAATGTGATAACCTAGTCATTTCATGCAAAGACAGGTCAACAGAGAAGTAGCTTCCTTGAAAGGGACTAATGAGCAAGATTCAATCACTACTAAATACCTTTGCACCACTGGAACACAGTTATGCTATTGAATTTTAATTAATTCCTCTTATTTTTATTGGATGTACTTATTACTTGATAAATGGAATGGTAGATCATGTTCAAGAATGCAGAAATCACTTGTAGGAGGGAAGAAATCTGATTGAAATGATGTTTTGAGTACAGAGATTTTTTCAGTCAGACAATCTTTTAAAAAAACCAATAATATTTTATTTAGATAACAGCAGAAAATACCAAATCTCCCTGTGCTTTTAAAAATTAGACCAGATTTGGATGAATAACATAAAAAGGCCCATACGCACCATGGCTGTGGATAAGACATAAAATATGGAGGGCAGGATGAGAAAAATCAGAAAGAGAAGATATAGTTCATCCAAAACAAAGTGTTTATATCTCAAAGGTACCAGTCACCTAGAACAGGGGTAGGGAAGTGCAACCACAGATTGTGTGTGTGTCCCTGCAATGCCCCTTAGGTGAGATGAGGAATTTTTTCCACATTTATATCCACCCTGGGCTATTTTACACCCTAGAGAAGCTCCATCATGAAGGTGACTACCAGATCACATTCTATTGGGAAAAAGAAGCCTCTCCTGTATCTAAAACGATCCGAGCAGGGTAGAAAATATTGAGAAATTGCTCCATTTACACTCCTAGAGATTGTTGTCTAGCTCTGGGGGAGCAATAAACATCAATTTTGGGAGGGGGGGTGTCCCTGCAAAGGCCCCTTGCAAATGCTTCCTAAATATTACAATACATTCATGGCCTGTAAACAGTCCTTAGTTTTTGCTTTCCTCTGTTATAGAGGCTACTTCTCTTAGTGCCCTATGAAAGCTTTTTTCTGTCGAGTGCAATGTCCATATTTTTTGAGGTCTTGGGAGCAGATTGGCCACTCCTGTGTTACGGCACATGAGGATGCACATTGGTGGACATGAAGATACCCATGAGAATGCATGCACAGCACCACATGTGGAGCTTTATGCCACGCAACTATAATACAGATTCTTTCCCATGAAAGTCCTGAATTCTACTGGAGGCTATGCCTGATTAGCAAAAGGGAGAAGGGCTAGGCAGCATAAAGGCATAACAAATTTTCCTTGTTGATTAGTTATTCTATTTGGTTTGCATTTTAACAGAAAGGCGTAACAAGCTAGGTGTAGATGACCAATGTGTTTCTAGTAAACCCACCAAACTTCAGCACTTTTATGTCTCATCAGTGGCAACAGAAATTTGGAGAGTATCCAAGCTAATCTCAGTGTAACTAAAAAGCAATGATCATTGTGTTACACCCTTAGTCATCTATTTGAAGCTGGTGTTAACTGAATGTGTAATCTATCAGTGGAGCAGATCTGAAATCCAAATAGTGACTTGTGAACTAACAGTTAAGTGTCATTAATTTTACAAACCCCAGATCTTGATGGAGATGCAGTCAATAAAAGCTGATTTATTGATATGTATCAACCCAATTGGCTGCAATTTTAGATTCCCCTTTAAATGTGGTAAATGTTGACTCAAGAATCTTCCACTCATGTAAGATTTATTCAGTTAAAGGGGACTTGGTTAAAGATGTGAGTATAGAATGTCAGCCTTAATGTGATTTTTCAAATAAAATTTTATGTCTTTTTCTGAAACTATTAAACTGGGAAGGTTTAGGGTTTGGGCAGAGGATCAGCCTTTCATGCAGCACATTCAGGATGATAGTGCAGCCTCGATAAGCTCCAGCAAAAAGCTGTATTATTAGAAATTTATACAACGGCAGTGGTCTACATGCTATTATTAATCCCTTCTAGAGCAGATCCAAATGCATACCATAAACCCAGCACTGTCAATGGATGAAAAGAAGAAAGAAACGACTCCCCCCACCTTCCACCCAAGTCACAATGAATCCAAAAGGACTTGGCAGGCACCAGACATCTATCACTCCTCTCCCCTGCAATCCCTTCTTGAGATGAGTCTCTTCTATGGAATGCTCTGAACTTCTATATGATCAATACGAACTACAAAGGGGAACTAGTAATTTGTAATGGAAATAATAGTGCTGGGAAATGGGGCAATTTTATTTGAAGGATACACCATTTCTCTCACAGGAAGCTGTTTCAAAATGTGCATTATCCTCATTCAATTGCCTTTTCCTGGCCATATTAGAATAGCATCTGGGCTTTTCTCTGGTGTGCATAGTCTCTCCTGCATAAGAAAATGATGGTTATGGTATTTCTCAGGAGAATATATGTACTTGCACAAAGAGGCTTAACATAAATGGGATCTCATGGCTGCAGGAAACAGAAATACTGCCAATTTGATTCATATATGAGATGTACAAAGAGATGGTTTGGAATAACCCATCTCCCTCTACATCGGCTAGGGGCCAAGAGAGACTAGACATATGTACAATATATGAATGAGAATCTCTTCACAGAGAATTGGTATTAATACATAATTTATACAATGCTTCTATTGACCATACACTTATGGTTGAGGTTTCCATATAATCTTCCTACACAGAATAAGGAGAAAGCAGTATGGTTCAGTATGGTTCAGTGATCTGAGTGTGGAACTATGAATCTGGAGACCAGGGTTCAAATCCCTGCTCAGCCATGGAAACTGATTGGGTAACTCTCTCAACCTCAGAGGAAGGCAAAGGTGAACCCCCTCTGAACAAATCTTTACAGATAAAGAAAGGATACACCTAGTACTCTTTTATAGAATAAATGGCAAAAGAATTCATGCTCTGACCATGAAACAGTCTCATTGTAGGGTATTAAGAAAATAAATTATTTTTAAGGGATCAAAAGCCCTGGTGGCGCAGTGGTTAAATGCCTGTACTGCAGCCACTCACTCAAAACCATAAGGTGGCGAGTTCAAGACCAGCAAAGGGCTGAAGCTCGACTCAGGCTTGCATCCTTCCGAGGTCGCTAAAATGAGTACCCAGATTGTTGGGGGGCAAATAGCTTACAATTGTAAACCGCTTAGACACTCCTTAAGGGTATGAAGCGGTATATAAATGAAGCTGTTTGTTTGTTTGTTGTTTGTATGAAAAATATTCTTCTGAGCTTTTTGCTTCAAAACAGTTAGAAGCTTCCCTTTAAAAAAGGCTGATCTCAAGTGCCAAGTATATAAATGATTTAGACAGCCTAAAAGTAGCTTGAACTTAAACATATTTTTCTTTGCCTGATTCCATTTATTCCATCTTTCTGACATCTAATGAATAATGATGACTGAAGCTAGATACATAATAGTTTAAATCTGGGGGGAGGGGGGATATTTTAAATGAACTTCAAGTAGAAGGCCAGAAATAATTTTAAGTAATAAGTGTACCAGCTTAGATAAGATCATTTCCCTCACCCTGTTTGAAAATATGAAATGGACCCAGACTAAGAACATAATCTTACCTGGCCAAATTGGGCAAGAGGCAGCTGTGCTGACACTTGGCCAGTTGAACCTGAGCTGAAACCAAGCCCCTTCAACCTAGGGATGCTGGAGATTACTGACAAGTACCCTCATTGTGGAATGAGCTGCTACTAGCAATGTAGTTCTAGTGGAGGCGCTTCTGTCCCAAGAAAGACAAGAGACAGATTGGCAATGAAAAGGCCACAACTTTATTAACAGCAGTGCAAGGTAGGGTTGGCCCACAAGCACAAGGTCTTGATCTGCACATCCCCAACACTGAGGTTGGACAGATGTGAGGTTGCTTGTACGCCAAACATCGGGATGACTTGAGGCAATGCAACGCCCTTGCGCAATTCCGCAATTATGCAGCTACCATAGTAAGGCCTCTCGTCACTGGGATATACTCCATGTGACCCACAGTAGGCCTGATGTTTCCCGGGTCCAAAGGACTTCTGATCCAGTGCTACTGAGCCCTGGAAACCAGCCCACCAGATCCAGAACCTGTGCTGCCGTCCCAACAAGTTGTGACAACCAACACCAATCCCAGGGAGGGAGGGAGGGAGGGAGGGAGGGAGGGAGGGTGGGGAGCCGAGCAAATCAGTGTACAGCTGCACTGGCCTTATATAGGCCTCCCTCTGTGGAGGCCTCCGGCAAGCCAGCCAATGGGAGAAGGAGGCAGGAAAGGCAGCCAATCCCTGCAGTGCCCGCCCAATCAGCCCAGGGAGCCTGTGAGCCAGGAAAGCATGTGCAGGAGAGAGTGCGTGTGAATCTCTTCCCACCGGCAAGAAGCCAACGCTCCTCAGGCTTCCTGCTGGTGGGAAAAGAGGCCGCGCAATGGCCAGCTTGAGGCTCTATGCCCCACAGCAACTGCGTCTGCCTGCTAAAGGCGGGAGGTGCCATTTGCTATCAGCTAGAAAAGGGTTGGATCAGATCCTTTCTTGCCTTATACCTTTTCATGACTATTCTGCTGAGGCATGTTCAATTCAGGCAAGAGCAGACCAGAATGTGAAAACAAACACAATTCTTACCCAAGGATCATCACTTGACATTCCCTCATCCTAAATGTCTTTATTTTTTTTTTTTTTTTGCTCCCTCAACATCATGAGTGAATGAGAGCCATTCTATATATAGTCTTGTTCAAATATTACCACATTTTCTTGAACACAAGAATAGGGGGTGCATAGCCCTGACAACTTTCTCTTCATTTTCCTTACATAGAAAATGATGAGTTTTTTGTTCACATGGAAGCAAGTGGAATATCAAGGATTTTTATCACATGGAAAGCAACTTACCAAACATTAACATCTATTTTTGCCTATGCATAGATTTTCATGTCAATGTAATGATGAAGAAAGGGATACAGCTAGGTAGCTCCCTGCTCCCATGTTCTTGGAATTGTGGGGATAAAAATGACCAAATAGGACTTATGTGAAACCAGGGGTGCATCTACACCGTAAAAAATAATGCAGTTTGTTATCACTTTAACAGACATAGCTCCATTCTACAGAATCCTGGAATTTAGAGCTTTGCAAAGCACTGGTACTCTTTGGCAAAGCAGGTTAAAGACATAGAATGGAGCGACAGTACTTAAAGTGGCATTGAACTGCATTGTTTCTACAGTGTAGCTGCACCCCAGAATTCCGTTATCAGCACTATGACAATCCTGAGGGTGAATCATGGAAATATCACAAAGCAGTCAAAAAGACCTTTGGATTCATACATTCAATGAATTCATACATTCAATGAATCTGGGACAAATGCCAAGTGATCTATGACTGAATTCTGAAGTCTGGATGAAATGTTGCAGTGTCAAGTGTAACAATTACAAAATCAGCTCGCAATGCAAAAACCAGAGCCTTAAGTAATATCAATATATTAAAGCTATTATTACAAGAGCAGTTGGAATGTAAAAATTCACATGAAAATAGAGTATCATTAAGATTCCATTTTAAATGTTCTCATTTCCAATTCTTCACAGCTCTGGGGCAAGAAGGCAGGCTAAATATATCATAAGTTTAATAAGCCTAGAAATGTGATTAAAATAAAATTGAGTGTTTTATTCATGGCTTCAAGTGTAAAGAGCCATAATAATACAGCCAGACCTCATTGATTTTGATCTAACCATTAGCTACCAGAGGGGTCACTGATATCAATAAATCCTGAGGAGTAATTGAAAGTTCTGTTTAGTGAAATTTCACAGCAAATATTTTTACTTCTTTACATCTTGTTTAAAAAGATCTCTCTATTTGCCGGGATACACTTGGCATGAATTGAAAATGCCAAGAATGTATTTGTAGTATAATGTGAACAATATATTCTTATACCATGTGAAGCAACTGTATTTTCCCCCTAGTGCTGATATGTAAAAGACATAGTGATCCTAATCAATATTCACTCAATATTCACTCAATAATAAGTAGTTATGTTTTGTTGTTCTCCTCTTTTATTTAAGGACAAAACAATTGGATAAAAGTATTTTAGCATGAAGGGTGCAAATCTTCCCTTATTACACATGAGAAAATGAAAATTTCAGAAGTTTTCCATCTGCTGGGCAGATTGCAAAATATGAATATATTTTCATGTTCTGAGAATATTTGTTAAAATCTTATTTTTAAAAATCAGAGATTTTGTGTGTGTTTTCTATGTTTCTTTGTGTATGCCTTTGCTGTGTGTGTGTGTATTGGGCAAATTCTGGAATACCAGAACAATCTCTCTCTCTCTCTCCCTTTTTTGTATGTGTGTGTGTGTATTTATAGTGTATGTGTGTGTATTGTAAAATATAACATTTTTTGCAGAAAATGATTCTCGTGCCACAAAACTACATAAATAGGAAACGAAAGATACCTAAATGGGACAGAAAAATATACCAATCTTTTCATATTCAAACAAAAATCTACCAAACAGTGATACCTTTATTGACCAACTGAAATGCACAATATACTTGTTGCAACAAGCTTTCAAAGCTCTGCTGGCTTCTTCATAAGGGAAGATGTCACAAAATAAACAGGAGAAAAATGGAAAATGTTAGTAAATACGATGCCTGCATTATGTTGTTTCTGTCCTTGGTGGAGCTTTGAAAGTTTGCAACAAGTATATTGTGCATATTGTGCAGGTGGGAATCGGGGGCACTGCGCTCCAGTGGTTCCGGTCCTACCTCTCTGGGAGGTTCCAGATGGTGCAGCTGGGGGACGTTTGCTCCAATAAGAGGGCCCTTATATCTGGGGTTCCTCAAGGAGCCATTCTGTCCCCCATGCTCTTTAACATTTACATGAAACCGCTGGGAGAGATCATCCGGAGGCATGGGGCGCGGTGTTATCAGTACGCTGATGACACCCAAATAGTCTTCTCTATGTCTCCGACTGATTTCCTTTAAGGAGGAGAAAGAAAAGGAGGAGGCTGTAGTCCATGTGCTTGGGTCAGATCTAATCTAATTTACACTTGAGCCATTGCATTCTGGGAGCCAGTGCTGGGAGACTACTTAAGGCTACTCAAGGCTAGCAGAAGCTTCATTTCCTTTAAGGAGGAGAAAGAAGAGGAGGAGGTTCTAGTCCATGTGCTTGGGTGAGATCTAATCTAATTTACACTTGAGCCATTGCATTCTGGGAGCCAGTGCTGGGAGACTACTTAAGGCTACTCAAGGCTAGCAGAAGCGCGCGCCGAATTTTGATTTTTTTATCTAGTCAAGGAGGTGTTTAGAGAATAGAAGAGGAGCCGGCCTGAAGCATCAGAGGAAGTGAATCAGAGACTTGCCTTTGGAAGGAGCTTTTAGCCAGGAGCTCTCTACATAACTATAGGCCCTGTGACTTGAATTCAGTGACAGAGCTTGGGAATAAAGGCCAAGTCTAGCAAGGGAAGCCCACAGTCTTGTTTCAGTGCCTCCTTAAGACTTCTCAGTATGGACACTGAAGGCCCTGCAGCAGTCACCTGTAACACCTGTGGGATGTTTGTCTTCTTGCCTACAGAGGTGGCGAACTACACCTGCCACAAGTGCAAGTTGGTAGCCCTCTTGGAAGAGAAAGTACAGCAGCTAGAGGAGCAGATATCTGCACTCCAGCATCATAGAGAGCAGGAGATTCTCCTGAACAGATCAGACCAGAATGTCTTGGGTGGGAAACAGACAGAGGAAGTTGTTGGGGTGGAGGAGGTCACTCCACATACAACAGAGGTAGATGCTTGGAGGAAGGTCACACACAGAAGTAAGGAAACCAGGGAACGTTCTGTGAGCGGCTTGCAGCTACAGAATCGCTTTGAATCTCTCTCTGTTGTCAGAGATGATGAGGAAAAGCAGCAGGGACAGACATCAGGGACAGAGCAGGGGAGCCTGAGAGTATCACGAAAAGGAACAGCCACTGCTAAGCCTCGGAGGAGGCGCGTGGTCGTGGTGGGGGACTCCTTGCTGAGGGGTACAGAAGCAGTGGTTTGTGGGCCTGACAAGATGTCTCGGGAGGTGTGTTGTCTCCCTGGGGCAAAGATCCATCATGTGACAGAGAGGCTGACAAGACTTGTCAAGCCTACTGACCATTACCCCCTTCTTTTGGTTCATGTGGGAACCAATGATACTGCAAGGCACAGCCTTCAGAATATCAAAAGGGATTATGAGGCTCTGGGAAGGAAGCTGAAAGAGATGGATGCACAGGTTGTCATCTCATCTCTTCTCCCGGTAGAAGGGCATGGTCCAGGAAGGGAGAGGAAAATAGCAGAGGTGAATAACTGGCTCCGTAGATGGTGCCGCCAAGAACAGTTTGGATTCTTGGATCATGGGCTGCGGTTCCATGAGGAGGGACTTCTGGCAAGGGATGGACTGCATCTCACGCCAGTTGGCAAAAACGTTTTTGCCAACAGTCTGAAGAATCTGATCAGGAGGGCTTTAAACTGAGTTATGTGGGGGAGGGAGACATTATACTGGAAGGCAAAAGGGATGGAGAGAATAGTCCAAGTGGCATAGAGGGAACAAGGCAAACAGTGCAAGGACCCAACAGTGGGAAGCAAAAAAATTTGCACAGGCAGCAAGTAAAGGGAACACATGTTCTTAGATGTCTCTACACTAATGCACAGAGTATGGGAAATAAGCAGGATGAACTTGAACTCCTAGCACAACAAGGGAAATATGATATAATAGGCATCACTGAAACCTGGTGGGATGAGTCTCATGATTGGAATGTAGAAATAGAGGGATATAACCTTTTTAAGAGAAACAGGCCAAACAGGAAAGGAGGAGGAATAGCATTATATGTCAGGGATATTTACACCAGTGAAGAGATCCAGGAAGTCAATACTGGAAGCCAGGTGGAGAGCATCTGGATAAAAATTAAAGGAGAGGGAAATAACAGGGATGTTACTGTGGGAGTCTACTACAGACCCCCGACTCAGGCAGAGGAATTGGATGATGCCTTTCTAGAACAGATAATCACATACTCAGAAAAGAGAGATGTAGTAGTGATGGGTGACTTCAACTATCCTGATATTTGCTGGAAGTCAAACTCAGCCAAATCCTCAAAGTCTAGCAAATTCCTCACTTGCCTGGAAGACAATTTCATTGTCCAAAAGGTGGAAGAGGCAACAAGGGGATCAGCCATTTTAGATCTGATCTTAACCAACAGGGAAGACCTAGTTGATGGGGTGCAAGTGGTTGGATCCTTAGGTGGAAGTGACCATGTTCTCCTGGAGTTTGTAATACAGTGGAAGGGAGAAGCTAGGCATAGTCAGACACGCACTCTAGACTTTAGGAGAGCTAATTTCAATAAACTTAGAGAAATACTGGGAGTGATCCCATGGTCAGGAATACTAAAAGAAAAGGGAGTTCAAGACGGATGGGAGTTTCTCAAAAGGGAGATATTGAAGGCACAATTTCAAACAGTTCCAATGAGGAAAAAAAAATGGAAGATGTCTCAAGAAGCCAGGATGGATGACTAAGGAACTTTCAAATGAGCTAAGTTTTAAACGGAACATGTACAAGAAATGGAAAAGTGGAGAAATCACGAAAGAGGAATTCAAACAAATAGCCAGCACTTGTAGGGATAAAGTCAGAAAAGCTAAAGCGCAGAATGAACTCAGGCTTGCTAGAGAGGTTAAGAACAATAAAAAGGGCTTTTTTGGATATGTCCGCAGCAAAAGGAAGAAGAAGGAAACAGTGGGGCCACTGCGTGCAGAAGATGGCAAAATGCTAACAGGGGACAGAGAAAAGGCAGAATTACTCAACACCTTCTTTGCTTCAGTCTTCTCAGAAAAGGCAAAGGGTGCTCAACCTAAGGATAATGGAACAGGAGACAGAATAGAGGAAATTCAGCACAGAATAAGAGGTAGTACAGGAATACCTGGTTAACCTAAATGAACATAAATCTCCAGGACCAGATGAACTACATCCTAGAGTATTAAAAGAACTGGCAAATGTAATATCAGAGCCATTGGCAATAATCTTTGAGAACTCTTGGAGAACAGGAGAAGTCCCAGCAGACTGGAGGAGGGCAAACGTTGTCCCCATCTTCAAAAAGGGAAAAAAAGAGGATCCCAACAATTATCGTCCAGTTAGTCTGACATCAATTCCAGGAAAGGTTCTAGAGCAGATCATTAAGCAGAGAGTCTGTGAACATTTAGAAACCAATGCCATAATCACAAAAAGCCAACATGGGTTTCAGAGAAACAAGTCATGCCAAACGAACCTGATCTCTTTTTTTGATAAAATTACCAGCTTGGTAGATGAAGGGAATGCTGTGGATATAGTATACCTCGATTTCAGTAAGGCCTTTGACAAGGTTCCCCATGACATTCTTGCAAACAAGCTTGCAAAATGTGGGATAGACAAGTTAACAGTTACATGGATTTGTAATTGGTTGACTGGCCGAACTCAAAGGGTGCTCAACAATGGCTCCTTTTCATCCTGGAGAGAAGTGACCAGTGGGGTGCCACAGGGTTCTGTCCTGGGCCCAGTGCTATTCAACATCTTTATTAACGATTTGGATGACAGAATTGGGAGCATACTTATCAAATTTGCAGATGACACTAAACTGGGAGGAGTAGCTAATACCCCAGAGGACAGGATCAAAATTCAAAATGACCTGAATAGACTAGAAAGCTGGGCCAGTGCTAACAAAATGAAATTCAATGCGGAGAAATGTAAGGTTCTGCACTTAGGGCGGAAAAATGAAATGCACAGATATAGGATGGGGGACACCTGGCTGAATGAGACCACATGTGAAAGGGATCTAGGAGTCCAAGTAGACCATAAGCTGAACATGAGTCAACAGTGTGATGCGGCAGCTAAAAAAGCCAATGCAATTTTAGGCTGCATCAATAGAAGTATAGTTTCTAGATCAAGGGAAGTTATAGTGCCACTCTATTCTGCTTTGGTCAGGCCCCACCTGGAATACTGTGTCCAGTTCTGGGCACCACATTTCAAAAAAGATGTGGAGAAACTGGAGCATGTCCAAAGGAGGGCAACTAAGATGGTGAAGGGTCTGGAAACCTTGCCCTATGAAGAACGCCTTAGGGAGCTGGGGATGTTTAGCCTGGAGAAGAGAAGGTTAAGAGGTGATATGATAGCCCTGTTTAAATATTTGAAGGGATGTCATGTTGAGGAGGGAGCAAGCTTGTTTTCTGCTGCTGCAGAGACTAGAACGCGGAACAATGGATGCAAACTGCAGGAAAAGAGATTCCACCTCAACATTAGGAGGAACTTCCTGACAGTAAGGGCTGTTCGACAGTGGAGCACACTCCCTCAGAGTGTAGTGGAGTCTCCTTCCTTAGGGGTCTTTAATCAGAGGCTGGATGGCCATCTGTCAGGGATGCTTTGACTTGGAGTTCCTGCATGGCAGGGGTTGGACTGGATGGCCCTTGTGGTCTCTTCCAACTCTATGATTCTATGATTCTATGATTCTATGATTCTATGATGCAGTGACCAGGGATGGCGTCGCTCCTCTCGTGGCCTGTCTGGAATCGGTAATGGACTGGATGAGGGAAAACAGACTCAGCCTGAATCCAGAGAAAACGGAAGTACTGGCGATAGGTTCTCCCGGTCCAGGGATGGAGGTGGTTCCACCTGTCCTGAACGGGGTCACGCTCCCCGTGAAGGACACAGTACGCAGTCTGTTGGTGCTCCTTGATTCATCGCTCCATCTGACTTCTCAGGTGGACGCGACGGTCAGGAGCACCTGTTATCAGCTTCGGCTGATTCGCCAGCTGCGTCCCTACCTGTACTGGAGGGACCTTGAAACCGTAGTACATGCTCTAGTAACCTCTCGGTTGGACTTCTGCAATGCGCTCTACATGGGGCAGCCTTTGTATCACACTCGGAAGCTTCAACTGGTGCAAAATATGGCAGCGCGGGTGGTCACTGGTGCTCCCAGGGCCGCCCATATAACACCAATTCTGAAAGACCTTCACTGGCTGCCGATTCGCTTCCGGGCTCAGTACAAAGTGCTGGTTATTACCTATAAAGCCCTATATGGCTTGGGTCCAGGGTACCTGAAGGACCGTCTCTCCCCATACAATCCGCCCTGCACACTTAGGTCCTCTGGTCAGCGGTTATTGAGAGTTCCGGAGACTAGATTGGCGAGTACGACGAAGAGGGCATATTCCATCTCTGCCCCCTGTCTCTGGAACTCTCTACCTATCGATCTCCGCTTGTCCCCCTCCCTTGCTCAATTTAAAAAGGACTTAAAGACCTATTTATTTAACCAGGCTTACCGCTGAATGGACTTTTATTTATCTGCCTGTTGTAATGCCGCCCACTGTTCTGCTGCTGCATATGCACTAGCACTTATATTGAGAATTGTGATTTTATTGTGATTTTATTGTCCTATTGGTTTTACTGTTTTTATTGTTTTATTGTTACCGGCTTGTTCTAATGGTTTTTATGTCCTACTGTTTTTTATATGCTGTACACCGCCCTGATCTATGGAAGGGCGGTATAGAAATAAATCTTCTTCTTCTTATTATTATTATTATTATTTCGGTTAGCCAATAAGGATTTTTGTGTGAATTGGCTAAATGGACAACACAGCTACCCCTGCATATTAACTGATTTTTCCACTCTTACTGAGGACAAAAAATATATATATATTATTTTTCAACAAAGCAATTTGACCTGTCAAGACACACTTGCTCATCAAGGATGGAAAGTAATAATAATATTCTTTGCATCTATATTTGGCATTTCTTTTTTAAAAAAATATAATAATAAACTTCATAATATAATGAAACCACAAGTAGTTTCAACCCAGGAACTATGCTAAGCTAAGTGGTCTGGATGGGACTTGGCATTTTTGTAGAGAAAACACAATACCATGTAAAATTCATTGGAATTCTAATTTTAACTTATAACAGAAGACCAATGATTATGTAGTGTGAGGAGCCATATATCTTGAAACTGTACACAAGGTTGTTGTTGTTGTTAATTTCATCCTTCTCATTTGGATTATAGCTCATTTACATTTTTAAATACCCCAGTATTCTTCATTTTTAGTTATTTTCTGTCTACATATAGGAAATCCTTGACCAGGAGTTGTGTTGCACAAGTAGAACTACTATACATGTCTCATCTCTACTTCCATAAACCCACTTTATCTCTGCTGCACCTCTGAGCCATTTCCTAGCTTGCTGAGAGTGGATGGAACAGTAGAGAAGAGTTTAGATTATTTCCTATAGCTGAATGCTAAGCACCAAGCAGCAGAGATCTTCTGGAGGTCCACAAGGATGATATTGCCTTACATCCAGCTGTAAGACCTCCACTGGGCAGGCAATGGACATATTGAAGAACAGCAGCAGAAAAAGAGGGTTAGAGGGGATTTGGGTGATTACATAGTCAGTAAAGTATTCTGATATCTCAGTGATAAAAAAGTGAGTTGTGATGGGTATGTGTTGAACTTACACCACTGCATCTCAATAATATGATGCCAGCCATTGTTGTATGTTGTTCAGCCTACACTATAAGCCACCTTTGTTCTCATACTGTGAGAAATAAATTAAAATAGAGCAAAATAAAATAATGAAAGATGAAAAACATATCGGTAGTGAATTAAATTTTTAGCAGTCTAGGTTGGACTTTAAGAAAATAATAAAATATTTTTAAAACATTATTATTATTATTATTATTATTATTATTAGCAACAACAACACCCTTATACACAAATGCAAACATACACGCAGAGTATTATTGTTGTGACAATAATGCTGTCATAGTTCATTCAAACAATAATTCACTTTCCACATTGGGATAAACTCTGAATGTAGAGTTTATTATCAGTTGAAAAATATTGTTATCTCTACCATTCACCATGCTGTTGATCTTACATATACAAAAAAATATTTTCCAGTACAATTGTGGACATACAATTTTGTATTAGGGAAGAAGATAAACCCTAGATTACAGGATAACAGAGAAAGAGGCAAAGTAAATAAGCATAGATATCTGGATTATGAATGGCAAAATGAAATGGTAATTTAAAATATAATCCAACCAAAATAAATAATTTAAGATCTCATTCATTTCAGTGGAAGAATTAATATTATGTTTAAATCCTATACTTTGTAATGTATAAGGCTTTCATCTATGGGACTTAGTTTGCACAGTCTCTTCCTTCTCCCACACACATACATTTGCACATATACAAGACAGCTGACAGTTATAAATTTTATACAAAATATATAATATAAGGCAATAAAAATTCACACAGGCTATATTCTTAGGAATCCAATACTGTTTAAGTAATTCTATACCACTTATATGAGAATAAACCCCATGAAACCTAGTGAATATTACCTATGAGTAGACACATACATGATTGGCTGTTAATCAGCACTGTGTAAATTTACAGCGCTATATAAATAAAGGTTCATCATCATCATCATCATCATCATCATCACAAAACCTAGAACTTCAGGGCCATTAAATATAATGAATGTATTAATCTGTTGATTAAAATTCCACATATTTCCATATAGGAATATTTCTGAATCAATCTGTTTCTTTGTAAGCAGTGATGCAGGTTGATGCAGGTTATTATCTTGCAAGATGCTTTTTCCTGTCCTGGACTGTGGCCAGCACACACCAACCCACGCTGATAAGAAGGCTGCACAGACTTTAGTATTGTCCAAAACAGTAGCCAAAGCCAAAGTCAGGATTGGGGAAGTCACAGAAATCAGTCCGGTCCGAGGTCAGGGCAAGGAGAAGGCATCAGTAGTCCAACTTGTTCCAAGGTCTCAGGGTCAAGGCAAAACAAGAGACACGGAGCCAGCACACAGTCACACCAAGGGAACTTGCAATAACTTCTGGCAAAGGGATGGCGTCCCACAGGTTGTTAAGTAGGAGCGTGTCAGCAGCTTGCTTTTCTGCAAGCCTGCAGGACCGACGCACACAAGCACTCTCAGCTCTCCTTTCCTTAAAGGAAGGGACCTTCAAGCTTGGTTCTTCCTTAGAAGCCACACTCAGCTGCTGAGCTTCTGAAGGGAGCTCTACAGTGCTAGAGCCTGGCTGAGCCTCTACTCCTGGGGCTGAAATGACAGGGCTGGGGTCTGGTTGGGCAGAACTGGGACCTGGTCTAGCCTCCAACTCCTCTTGCTCCTGAGGAGCCTCCTCCTCCAACTCCTCCTCCGACTCCATCTCTTGGCTAGCCATGACATTTCCTTAGCTGGCATTCTGTATTACAGTTATAGATTCACAATCTAGAGTCATGAATCCATAACTGATTTGCATTCTGTATGCAAAGGGATCTTGTTGCATCATTGAAATTAAGAACTTTGAGAAGGTACTAAGAATATGTTGAAAAGGAAATAGATATATAAAGATATTGATAAAGCATTATATGGGAAATTATATAAAAATATGAATTTTACTATGTACTGTGAGTCGCTAACCTGTAATGTGCTAATATATTGTGTGCTGCTAATCGATATGGTCTAAGAAGTAAAGTAATCGAGAAGTTAGATATGAAAAAAGTTAATATATAATAAAATTATAATTAGAGATGATTTATATACTTAATAAGCTTCATACAGGTTTATATATATATATATATATATATATATATATTTCTTCAATCATACAAATAAAAGAGGATATAATAACAATAATAAAAAGATATAACACACTATATATAATATACTACTTCACCAATGTATGATAAGACAGTGTAGGGTAGGAAGAGATTAGACAGAAACAGAAACAATTATTACCTCAGATCAAGTAAAAGGAAGGGTTTTTTTGTTTGTTTGTTTGTTTATAGCTTTGATGGTTTATGCTGTATTGGTTATGTAAATGCTTATGTAGAGTATGTTGTCTTTTTTTTATTTTTTACTTTTAGTATTAATTTGTCTTTTTGTGTGTGTTTTATTGTCCAATGTTTATTGTTTTATTGCATGACTATAGTTTGTTTGTTGATAATAAAATATATTTTAATAATAAAAAAATAAAAAAAGAAATTAAGGACTTTATTACTTGTTCTCACTTCAGTATTGCAGCAATTGCATTATTAAAAGAAAATGAGAACATATCAGATTTGGAGCTTTCATTCCTCCTCCTCCTCCTCCTCCTCCTCCTCCTCCTCCTCCTCCTCCTCCTCCTCTGCTTACTACACCACTCCTTGGGGCTTTTTGCACCATTGAGAGTTCTGGCCCACTTTCTTGCAAGGAGATTCTGGAATTTCCCCTTTGGCATGAGGTAGGGGGGAAGAAAGGAGAAAAAAAGAAAGTAAACAACAACAATAATTTATAACCGTCTAATTTATAAGATTGTATGTACAGCACTGTGAAAATTTAGAGCGCTTTATAAATAAAAGTTAATAATATTAATAATAATGACAACAATCATAGAATCAGAATAATAGAATCATAGAATCATAGAGTTGGAAGAGACCACAAGGGCCATCCAGTCAAACCCCCTGCCATGCAGGAACTCCAAGTCAAAGCACCCCTGACAGATGGCCATCCAGCCTCTGCTTAAAGACCCCTAAGGAAGGAGACTCCACTACACTCCGAGGGAGTGTGTTCCACAATAACAACAACAAAACCCAGTCTGGAATAGGGAGGGGGAGGGAGGAGACACTGATACCATGTGTCTTTCCAATACCTAGAACTACCACTGGAGGAATTATTATACTTGAGGATAAGTGCTACATGCACGTTTTGGGGTGCACATGTATGGACTTTCCCAGTCTATGAATAGGAATGCTCTAACAGCAAAACAGCAACGAAACATCCATGATGTCACACGATAAGTATTGCAAAAGGTGCTATTCTCTGGTTTTAACAGCAAATTTTAAACCTTGTGTGGTAAATCCTAACTTTCAAAGGTGCTACATGATCCCTTTGCTTACTAATGTTCCACATTAACACAGTTAGGTCTCTGAATGCTACACATTCAGTAAAACTATGTAATCTTACTGTGAGACTTCTACTCTCCCAGTAGCCAGCAGCCAGATCAAAGAAGGCCTGCTTAGCTTCTGATCAAGGTACGAAGAGGATGATGTTTCCAATCACTTCCCACCAATGAGTGAGGCTGTGACTATCAAAAGCAGAAGATGTGACACAAAGGGGCAGCCTCCAGCCTCCCCTGTTACAGCCAGAGCAGGGCAGTGGCAACCGCATGCTACAGCCCGGATTTGGCCTTTGCAGGGTGCAAAAAGGAGCTGGAAAGGGTGTGATAGCTGCATTGCTGTGGCTTGGTAGCACTCCTTTGGCTTTGCATCGTATATGTATGCAGTGCCGGAGGAGCACCATGATGCTGCGTGTTGTCTGGTGTGGTGTACGGCATCATGCTGCCCTGGGGACATGTAGAAGCTATGCCCCAACTCTGCCCCCAAGTCAGCCTAAAATGCCAGCCTGCACAGCCCCACAGTCTTACTTGTGGGACAAGGCTGGAAACATTTTCCCCCTTGTACCTCAATGAGGAGGTGAACAGGCTTCCTTGATCCAGTCTGATTGCTTGCCATTAAAGTTGACTCAGAGAGTCGGGCCAGGAGATATTATTTAGTTGGACATATGTAATAAGTAGTCAAGAAAGAATATTGATGTTCCTTTGTGTGTTATGCAAGGGAGAATGCTTTGTGCAAGGTACTGTTGAGCATGTACAATTCTAAAGAGTGTTTGTATTTTTAAAAAATCTGAAAATTCTGCTTCTTTATTATCTATGGAATATATATTTTATTACAGTGCAGTCTTAGGCACTGTAAGCTGTTTTAGGCATGAAATGTAAGCTCACTGAGTCCAATAGGACTTTCTCCAAGATAAACATGTATAGATTTACAGCCAAAAAGCATTTTAATGATTAATTTCTCTAACTAATGGATTGAACATTGTAATCCCACTAGTAACACTTAGAATTTACATCCTTCCCTTTGAAAACTCCCCAAACTCTATTCAAGGGTTTTTGAAGAATCTGGAAAAGTTTTTCATTAGTATGGCTGATTGGCTTAGCCAATGAGGCCCAAAATGGCTCACCTAGGGTGATATCTTGCAGAGATGGGCAGAGTTGGGATTGAGATCTACTGATAGATATCTATGTGATATGCAATATTAATTATTTTATTTATTTAGAGTATTTATAGCCTTCATGTCACCCAAAAAGACTCCAAGGGCAATTTATAAATACTTAACTTGACAGTTCTCTCCCATCAGGATTATAATCTATAAAAACAGGACACATGAGGAAAAATGAATTGCACTGGGGGAGAGGATTAAGTCCAGTAGTTGTTGACTGTTCTTCGGTCTCACAGAGATCAGAGCCATGACAGTTGACAATGGAGGAAAGGCTTCTCACTAGCCACTGGATCCAAGGCATGATGGTGTTATGCCTAGCTACTGCTCTCTCCCTCAGGGGACATCTACACTGTAAAAAATATGGTAGGAATCCTGGGATTTGTAGTTTTGCAATTTCTTTAACCTCCTCTGTCAATGAGTGTTGGTGCCTCACAATACTACAAATTCCAGAATTGGATGGAGCTATGACAGCTAAAGTAGTGTCAAACTGCATTATTTCTGCAGTGTAGCTGCACTGTCAGACATCACAGCAGTGACAGCTGGAATGGAGGAAAGGCCTTTCATTAGCAGTTGGACCAAGGGACAGTGGAGCTGTGCCTGACTTTTCTTCTCTTTTTTGGATGCCAGAGCTTGATTCCCCCCCCCCCCCACACACACACACATTGATCAGCATCAGCAACAACACAGATTGGAGGGTGAAATAAGAAACTGGCAAAGGAAGGGGTGCATTTTTATGTGCAAGAACTGAGAGCTTAATTTTTCTACCAAGAAAAATGTTGGCTGTGATCAATGTGAAGCAAAATCATTCTGCACCTTAATTCTGTTAGAAGTACGCCTGTCCCAAGTAGATTCTCTATAATATACGTTTTGCAGGATTTTTTCTAGATTCTAGCCACATTGTTGGTACCCATATGGAGGATTAGCTGGCACAGATTTCAACCCCCTCTCTCTCTTACACACACACATGTTATGAAGTAAAATACACAGTCTTCTTGTTTAGAGAAAGATGAGCTTGCTTTTACCTAGTGCTGTTTAGCATACGAGTGAATTCTTACTGCTTAACAGCATTTTAGGGTGGATCTACATTGGCCAGAATACCCTGGCCTGTCCCCAGTATATTCTGGTCCCAAATTCCCTTCAGATTTGCTTCTTATTTGTTCTTATTTGCTCCAGATTTCTGGATCTGAGAAAAACAGGAAGCTGCATTCCTATGTGGTCTCTGCTCATTGCCCAGTGTTGAGGTCAGAAGAAGGTGCCATCCATGTTATTGATGCCTGGTAGTTTGCAGGGACCACGAGTGAAGACAGTGGCCACCACCAGAGCAAAGACAGCTGAAATCCCACAAAAGAAGGTTTCTCTCTCTCTCTCTCTCTTTTAAATGTGGGTTAGTGGGAGAATGCCCTGAATCAGATGTGGATGTCATGAAGATCTCATGTAGGTTTGGCCCTGCATCAGGTAAACAGAATGCAGCAAGCCCAGGGAAAATTCAGGGTATTTGTCCATGTAGATAAGCCTTTATAATGACCTGCATCCAATTCCCTATTCCAGTTCTGAGGAATGTCTACTTTGTTTTCACAAAACAGAGATCTGTCAGAATAGTGCCTAGGAATGGTAGAATCAGATGAATAGAACTGAGTTGCAGGAATGAATAAGTGAGAGCAGAGCAATATCATAAAATGGCCTAGGAAAAACATGATGAAATGCCATACTAAATTTGTTAGTATTTAAGACACTTTGAATTCTTCTTTTTTTTCAAAACCAGTCAGATTTTATAATATTATTCACCTTAAAATACATTTCCAGAAAAAATGCAAGTTCCTCTTTTACCTTCCACAGGATTCTTAAAGAGATCAGACTAGTGCTAGGAAATGGAAAGGAAATGGGAGAAGGCAAGGGAAATTGAAGGGAAGTGGAAAGAGAGGGGAAAGGAAAGCTAAATCAATGGACACACAGAGAGAAGATTAAGATAAATGCTTGCTATGGATCTTAGGTGTCAGGAAAGTAATTCCAAATAATAAAGGCAAGATAAAATCCATTTGAAAGGACTAACTCCACATTTATTGTCTTGGATATATGGTTTAGCCCCTTGAACAGTTTACTCAAACTTAGGTGTCCTTACACACAAAAAATGTGCATAGGGGATTTATATATCAAGGAAGGAGCAACAACAAAAAAACAGCTATGGGACAAGGAGGAAATGAAAGCACTGTTAAGGGATTTATATTGAGGAGTAGTGGAATAAAAAGGGGTTTGTGTTGAGAAAAAGGGAACAGAACCGATACATGAGTTTGCTACAAAGCTTCATTTTGCTCAAATGAATGAATATATTTCATACCTTTCAGGGAAGTAGCCATATCAGACTGTTGCACCCAACTAAGTCTCATGGTGCCTTAAAAAGGCTAACATGTTTTATTTGGCATATGCACTTGGAAACCCACTGGGTGGCCTTGGGCAAGTCAAACTTTCTCATACTCACAGGAAGGCAAACCCCCTTTGAACAAAACTTGCCAAGAAAACCCTGTTATAGGTTTGCCATAAGTCAGAAACTACATGAAGACACACATCAACAACAACAGTAACAGAAGCAGCAGCAGCAGAAGTAAGAAAGCATTCAGAAAACTTTCTTACAGAAAATCTAGAGCAAAATGTGGTATGATGACTTCCCATGTGGTCCCTGCCAAGTCACTCTGTGGGTGTTAGAAGAGTTATATAGGAGTTACATAAGACCTCAGATCCACTTGCACCCACAGTGGTGGTGCCAGCCAGCTCACATGGGGTTTTGTGGGAAGGCAACTGCCCATCATTTTCTGAAAACCACAACAGGTAAGAGGTGGAATTTGGATGGAATTTAGGGCCAGAATACTCGAGAAGCAACCTGAATTACTCTGGGAAATGTAGATGAGCCCACAGACTGATTCATACGCTGGTCTGATGGGATTTGTGTGATTCATATGATTCATACACATTCATATACTAGTCTATCTATTACACAACTTGGAAACATTCTTGGATGACATCCCCCCCTAATTCCCCAACAAGGAGGCAGGCAAATGCAACAATTCTTCATACCACAAATTGCATCTGAACCTATTAATTTGATCAGTGAAGATGACTGGGAATTTTTGGTTTTGTTTCAGTGCCTACTTTCAATAAGAATTTTATAGTAGTCATACATTCCACCACAAATCTGAACAGGATTTAATATGAACACAAACAAATGTGTGAGAAAGCACAATTTACAGATTTAGCCACTCCCAGCTAATGATACATATGAGAAAAAACAACTCATAAGGTTACAATCATCTCTCCCTTTCTGCAGTTTAACCAGATTCAGATTATTTTGTTTTAAAAAGGTCCACTGATGTGGTAAAGACATATTTTAAGAACATTTTGCAGCAATAATTGTTTCCACATTAATTTCAATGTTCAAGTGCTCCACTTAACAGTAATGCTTACTTCTTGTTCTTTAAAGGGCCATAGCTCAGTGGTAAACACACATATGCTATATTTTAGTACATAACCCTTAGTTGTAAGTACAACTTCAGAGATTGAAAATATACTTTGAAAAAGAGTTAATTCAGTTGCAAATCCCAATCGGAATAAACTAATAAATCAATGTGATTTATGGATTTGCTGACTTCCAATTGGCAACTGTTTAAGTGGAACTATAAACTGGCCAAAATTTCAAAGCTTCCCACCAAAGTAATTAATTTCCTTTATACATACATATATGCATACATATAAATGAATAAAACATACATCTTTTTCAGTTATTTAGAATAAAGCAATTATATAATATATAATACCAACATGAATTCTCATTGAACATTGACTTCCTCAGTTCCTTCAGAAATGGGCTTCAGCTCACCTTGTCATCTTCACAAAATTATTTTAATATATAAAGAATTTCTTACAGAGTTTAATTATTATTTTCATAGAGCTTGTATAAAATCTTATGATTCCTCCCCTACAACCACTTTATCTTCAAAAAAAGCTTTTATTCAGCCTACACATTTTTTTCATCTTTATTTATAATATGTCATGATCAGGGACCACTCCTCTTCTACTGCTTCCATATTTTTGTAGTTTATATGACAAGTTAATTTATCCATTTCAGTCATTTTTGGTAATTTCATTAACCAATCATCAATCCTATGCATTACCTGACTCTTCCAATGTTGTGTCAATATCTTCCTAGCTGCCATTATCAGGTATAACAAAATGCACCAATATTTTTTTTCAATCTGTAATGGAATTTTATCCAGCATATTTAACAGGTATATTTCATCTTGAATTCAATGTGTAATATTTGTTTAATTGGTGCATGTCTCTGTTTCCAATATGTTTTCAGTTTTGGGCAGTGCCACCAAACATGGAACCATGAACCAGTAGTCGCTTGACACTTCCACCACCTGTCCAAATAATTAACAAGCAGTATAAGGAGAACAGAGAGGAAAAAGATGGATTTGTGTTCATTCATGCAAGAGACTAACTGCTTTACCACTCAAGAAACCAAAGCAGAAACCAGGTTGGAGAGTAGTGACTTTCTCCATGCCTTACTCCATGAAGTTGTAGCACTTCAGTTCTTTTCATACAGAGAATGGTTTTAAAAGAACATCTCTTTTCTAGCTGGAAAAATCAATTCAACAACAACAACAACAACAACAACAACAGACACTTTAGCAATCATCTCCCATGGGAAGAAAACTGAAGTGTTATGACATCCTGTTTTAAAGCTGCTACTCCACTTCTGCTTTGTTTTCTCATGCAATAAGGCTCTTATCTGGAATTCCAGTTTGCCCAGCCCTGTTTATGTTGTAGAATTAGGGTGGACATCTCTTTTTCTGACATGCCTGAGTGCAACATAACTCACATGATTCTGGGACTAGCTATACCTATTTGACCAGTCCAAGCATTCAGTAGTTCATATATATTTACCAAAGATAAAATCAAATTATCTATCTATCTATCCATCCATCCATCATTTTTTTTTTAAAAAAAATTGCCTGATAAAGCAAAGCTGATAGATTCCTTAACCCTGCTTGACTGTTTTAAGATCCCACTTTTTGCAAAACTGCTTAAATGGCCCACCTGAGAAAAAGTTAAGCAACCCTCAGATTGTGTTCCACTATATAACATTTGAAACATTTAATCACATGCCTTGTGAAGAAAATGGTTATAGATGGCAAGGCAGCATATAGTGTGTCTCTTTCAATATTTTGAGAAATTAAAAGAAGATACTATTTTTTAATGCAATGAACATGACTGAACAAGTTAGTCCTAATATGATTAGCTGTCAGATCTCATAAGCAAGAATAGGCTGCACCCATTTTCCATTGTCTTCCATGTGAATAGAGATTTAAATAGCAAGCAAAGTACTTGCCTTTTTATTTGCTAATGCACTTTGCCTTTTTTTTAAAAAAAAAAATCTAGCATTTATCTGAGTTGGCTGAGAGATCTTCAAATGAAAAACAAGTTCATTTTAAAGCATGTAATCTTAGTGTGGTGAAAAGAAGAGGGGAAAAACAGAAATGAGATGAAGCTACCACAGTGGGAGAGAGGACTCAGTAACAATAACCTATTGCTTCTGGTGGACTCAGTGGTTTCTTTGTTCTGAACTCTGAAAGCATGGAGTTCAATTCAAAGAGCCATGTGAATTTCCTTTCTCATCCACAACTGAGGAGTCAAGGTCTAAATCCATAGACGAGTTATCAACTATCCTGCTTTATTAAGTAAACGGAGGGGGCATTATAAATTTCCAGAATAGGGAAATTTCCAGAACAGCTTCATATAGTCCATTTCTTGTTTTGTTTTTTGTTTTGTTTTTTTAAGAATCTATAGACATAGACCAGAGATTTTACTGGACTGCAACACTCAGCATTCCTTATCATTTGCTGTGCCACGAGGAGCTACTGGGAGTTTGTCCAGCAATATCAATAGGTACAACTTGGTTACCCTAACAGAAGGCTGTATTGAAGACACCACTCGGCTCCAATGGCACCTTCAAACTCACAACACCACTGTTAAGTGGTAAATGTGGAAGCTGATTTCACTTATATCATGGGGAGGATTCACAGTAAATTTTTAGAATGGGTGTTACTAAAAACAGTAGTGTTTTTTTCCCCCTCTTAATTTCCTCTTTCTCTGTAATTATTAAGAATTGTGTAGTATGTACTGCAAGTGGATTGACAACATTCCTATCAGCATTGGTAGCCTACCACCCATCACTGTCCCTTCACACATCCATCCTTAGAATGGCACCACGTAGCGGTCAGGTTCTCCTGAGCCAGACTTGAAAGTAAATTTCAAGGGTCTAAGAAGATTCATCTACAAGAAAAGGTAAAATCTTCTAGCTTCAGGATTAAAATTTAGAAAAACAGGGCCCCAGCATTAATATTGTACTTAAGACAAAGGATTTCCCAAAAGTATTTATCCCCGTGAACCTACCAGAGAATTATCTTATCTCTTGCTGTGTTTTTATCCCCACACAATACATATTGTCTAGTACTGATGGATGGGAATGATGTTGATTTTATTGTACCTTTTTTTTGTCATGGATGCATGCTGTGCCTCTCCTTTCAGACTAACAATCTACACAAAAAAGATTACAATTGATTATAAAAGCAAATTCAACACACAAATCTTTAAAATAATAAAAAGACTGGCATTAGCAGCAGAAACCTGAATTGGAAACACAAAACTCTAAAACACTGATGGCAATAAAGCCAACTTTTCTTGAATCTTAAGAGAGATTGTCTCCCCTCCTCTCCTCCTTTTCCTCCTCCATTTATAGAAGGACACAGGACCAAAATGTAAGCTGCCACTAATATATAAATTGAGAAAGTGAAGGGAAGGCCAGCAGAAGTATGGAAACAATGAAGGATTTTTACTATAGGCTTCAATATTTTTTGTAATAAAAATGTTTAACTGTCAGTATCATCTGACTTTTAAAGAAGTATCTAAGACATTTTTTTTCAGAGAAAGTGATCTTGTAGCACTTGTTAAGACTAACCGTTTATTTCAACATATTTTGCAGAATATTGCTCACATCTTCAGAGACATTCATCTGAAAAAATAGGTAGTAGTCCATGAAACCATATGTTCAACAAAACTGATTACTTTTAAACAGTGCCAAAAGACTCCCTTCTTTTTTATCTCAACTGATTCCAGTTTGGATAAAAACACTTCTCTTGGCTTTAAGTTCTGTCCTGGGCCTAGTGCTATTCAACATCTTAATCAATGACTTGGATGTTGGAATAGAGGGCATGCCTATCAAATATTCAGATGATACCAGATCAGGGGGGGGGGTAGCAAATACATCATAGGTCAGAGTTCAAAATGACCTTGACAGATTAGATTTCTGGGCCAAAACTAACAAAATAAATTTCAACAGGGAGAAATGTAAGGTACTATACTTAAGCAGAAAAAATAAAATGCACATGTACATACACCTGACTTGACAACTGTACTGTGCAAGGTATCTAGGAGTCTTAGTAGACCACAAGCTGAACATGAATCCAGTGTGATATGGCAGCTAAAAAAGCCAATACAATTCTATGCTGCATTAATAAAAGTATAGTGTCTAGATCAAGCAACACTACCACTCTATTCTGCTACAGTCAGACCTCACTTGAGATATTGTGTCCAGTTCTGGGCACCACAATTTTGGGCACCACAATTCAAGAAGCATAGTGATAAGCTCGAATGACTTCAGAGGAGGGTGGCTAAAATGGCAAAAGGTCTGGAAAGAATGGTCTATGAAGAGTAGCATAAGAAGCTTGGTCTGTTTAGCCTGGAGAAGAGAAGGTTAACAGAAGACATGATAGCAATCTTCTAATATTTGTTTTATGCCATATTGAAGAAGGAGCCATCTTATTTTCTGCTGCTTCAGAGATTAGGACCCAGAGCAATGGAATCAATCTACATGAAAAGAGTTTCCACCTAAATATTAGGAAGGACTTCTGGATAATAATTGCTGTTTGACAGAGGCATACATTGCCTTGGAGCATGGTGGAGTCTCCATTTTGGAGGTTATAAACAGAGGCTGCATGACCATCTGCCAGGAATGTTTTGATTGTATATTCCCGCATGGTAGTGGATTGGACTTGATGGCCCTTATGGTCTCTTGTAGTTTATGATTCTAAAATTTGTCCTAGGGCACGGGGAAAAAAAACAAACACTGGCAGAGCTCTTCAGATGAGGAGAAAAAAAGTGTTAATGTGCTAGCAGAGGTCTGTTTTAATTATGCTGGATTTAAACCAATTTTAAATCAAACTAACTTTCCCAGATTGTTAATCCTTCAATGCTATTTCCTCCTGAGTGCTATATGTTTCTCCTGGATAAGCCATATCAGTGATTTCAACTAATCTGGGTAAATAATCTGAATTTGGAATTATTTTCAGACACCGTGGCCACTGGCAGGTGTGGTCATAAAAACTCCTGTCTCAAAGCCCAGTGAAAATTTACAGTTCTTCATAATGACATCACTAAGGAAGCTAAGAAAGAAGATTTCTGGGTTACTCACATGAATTATTTTACATAACCAAAGTTAAAAAAAATCAAGGTGAAAAAGAATGCAGGACCTGCACTAGCCATAAAACAAATTTCAAAATAGAAATCACTACACTGTAGTGATAGTTTTATTAGGCCAGCCAAAGGATATAAAATTAATTATGCTAGCCATTGGCTTCAAAAGGAGGCATGTTGTGTCTGGAAATGGAGAAGTAAACTGCGATATTTTTCTTGTATTACTTATTCCTAGTCACTTCATGAGCATAGGGAGCATGCCTTGCTCTTTCTTTTGCATGGATTATTCTTCTATATTACCTTAAACAAACAAGATGCAAATCTGTGTCTCTAACATTGTTACTTTTGTTCCCTGTGTGATTTTAAAAAACAGAAACAAAAACAATATTTGCCTGATAAAGACACAAGTAGGGGATGAAACAGATGGCCCTGAAGGGTTGGCTTCAAGCAGCCCCAGAGAAAGCCAGATTGGGGCTGCGGCAACCAAAACAGAAGTGAAATAATAATAATAATAATAATAATAATAATAATAATTTATTTGTATCTCCCGCCTCTCCCTACGGGCTCACAGCATATTAAAATCCAATACAATACAATAAACATTAAAATCTCTCAAAAAATCAACTTACAACATTACAAATCAACATACAATCAATAGACTGGGGTAGTTCTGGTTCTATAAGGAATTAAATGAGGTCAGATGGATATGCCCGCCGGAAGAGAACCATCTTCAGTGCTTTTTTGAACGCCTCCAATGTAGATATCAGACGGATCTCTTCCGGCAGATCGTTCCATAGCTTTGGAGCCACAGCAGAAAATGCTGAGTGAGAAGTAGATATCAGCCTTGTGTGTTTATAATTTAGCAGTTTTTTATCTGTTGTTCTCAGGGTGCGGGGCGGATTGTGTAGGGAGAGGTGTTCTCTCAAGTAACCTGGGCCCAAGCCATATAGGGCTTTAAAGGTAACAACCAACACTTTGTATTGCGCCTGGAAGCGAATTGGAAGCCAGTGTAGAGATTTGAGAATGGGGGTAATGTGCTCCATCCTTGAAGCCCCCATCAGCAATCTGGCCGCTACATTTTGAATCAATTGAAGCTTCCAAACTTGGTACAAAGGTAGCTCCATGTAGAGTGTGTTACAGAAATCTAAATGAGAGGTTATCAGTGCGTGTACTACTGTTTCTAGGTCCTCCCTGCCAAGGTAGGGACGTAGCTGGCATATCAGCCGAAGCTGATACCAGGCGCTCCTGGCAATCGCCTCCACCTGCGATGTCAATTGTAGAGACGAGTCCGGGAGCACCCCCAGGCTACGAACCTCGTCCTTTAGGGGAAGTGTGACCCCGTCCAGGACTGGTTGATGAATCTCCATCCCCGGGCCTGGAGAGCCTATTACGAGTACCTCTGTTTTCTCTGGATTCAGTCTGAGCTTGTTTTTCCTCATCCAGCCCATTACTGAGTCAAGACAGGCATTCAGAGGAGAGATGCCATCCTTAGTCACTGCAGCAGTCAGAGACATAGAGAAATGAATTTGTGTGTCATCAGTGTACTGATAACACCGCACCCCATGTCTCCTGATGACCTCTCCCAGCGGTTTTGTGTAAATGTTAAATAGCATGGGAGACAGAATGGCGCCTTGGGGGATGCCAGATGTCAGTTCCTTTTTACAGGAACAGCTGTCTCCCAGCTTCACCATCTGGAATCTACCTGAGAGATAGGACTGGAACCACTGGAGCACAGTGCCACCGATACCTAAATCTCTCAAGCGATCCAGAAGGATACCATGGTCGATGGTATCGAAAGCTGCCGAGATGTTCAAGAGCAGTAACAGGGTCACACTTCCCCTGTCGATACCCAGACAGAGGTCATCGACTAAGGCAACAATGGCAGTCTCAACTCCGTAGCCCGCCCTAAACCTGGTTTGAAATGGGTCTAGATAATCAGCTTCTTCCAAGACTGTCTGGAGTTGATGGGCAACTGCCCTCTCGATCACCTTGCCCAAGAATGGTAGTAGGGAGACCGGTCTGTAGTTATCTCTTAACAGGGGATCTAGGGAGGGTTTCTTCAATAGAGGCTTATCCACAGCCTGCTTGAGTTGGTCTGGAAATTTCCCTTCCCTGAGAGATGTGTTGATGACCTGTTGGAGTAATGTCATTCCTTTTTGGTGAAAAGTTTCCTGAGTACAATCCTGCACACTACAACAGCTTCAAGGCATTATTGGGTGTGGTGTTCAGACAACTCACACCCCCACATCCAAGTAGCTGCATAGCTGACCACACATGTGCCAGCTTTACAGTGCTGTGGTGGTGTGGCATTCAGACACTGTGCACCACTGTAGTGCCATAAAGCCCCAGTGGGGCACGGAAACCCACCACAAAAAGAAGCAGCAATTTGCTGCTTCTTTTTTGTGGTTGCAAAATGCCAGAATGGGGCTGCTTTGTGTGATCATGCCACCTTGTTTCACCCCTTTGAGCCAGTGAAAAGCCAGCTTTTCCACCACTGCTGCGGCTTTGCGGCACTCCTGTGGCATGTAGCACATAAACACCATGCTGCTGGAGTGCTGCAGAGCTTCCTGCCATATAGTCAGGCCTGTATGGTCAGTGTGATGCCAGCTTGGGGAAAGCATTAGAGCACACAGCATCTAAATGCCAGTCTCTGATGCTGCCCCCAAGCCAGCACAAAGAGTGTTTAATTTTGTGCCTTTTGCTTAGCCTAATAAAAGTAAATACTCAAGTATAATTCATGTTTCGGTTAGTGAGCATATGTGGACCTTTCTTCTGTTAGTGAATGGGATGATAGATCAGTGTAAAATTGTGGGGTTTGTGAAAATCCTAAATAAAATATTTACAAAAAAACAAAACATTGAGGTTCATGACTAATGAAATTATTGGAGGGTAATGTGAGGTACTATATATACTGGTATATAAATTGATCTCATGCATAAGTCAAGGGCAGGTGTTGGGGCTAACATTATGGATTTTGATATGCCCCATGGACAAGTTGACTCAGATATTTGGGTCAATTTTTTAATTAAAATTTCTAGATTTATACATGTGCATATACATGAGCTTATAACTAAGGCTTAATTTTCCAGGGCATTGCTTGATACCAAGTAAACAGCTCTCATGCTGCTGAACACCAGCTGTGCTTAGAACCTCTGAGAAAAATGTAATATAGAGTGGCAGTCAGTGAGGAGTAATCCTTTACCTTTTACAATGCACAATGGTGCACTCTTAGTGTATGAGGTTTATTGGTTACCCAATAAATATTCCAAGAATGTGCATCACAATACAAAACAATGAGTTTGATGATAGAAAACTTCAATTACATTATTCCTAAAAGACCAGAAAACATTTGCAATGGACTGATCATCATCATCATTCAACTCACATAATGATCTTAAAATAAAGGGGTTATTGTTCATAATTATGAAGCAATAACCGAATCCCACACCTTGCTTAGAAACATGAATTCTTTATTGAGAACAGGGATGTGTTCTGTAGTTTCACTCAAAACACACACGTACCAACCCCTCTCCCCCCAAAAAAACCACCTTAGGTTCTTTTTCTTCCTCAAGAATTGGAAAATGCTGTACCCAAATTACAATCTTTTTTCCCTTCAATTAAAAAAAATAACCATGATCCAAGGTGACATGTAATTAGTTTTACATGTTGAAATGGTTGAATTTTGGTTAGTCTGTCTCAATCCTGCCACAATATTAATCCCCTCCCTAGTAGAAAATTACTTCTGAAACTGAATGGAATCTCAAAAACAGTTTGTGACACTGAATAATAATTAATAATAATGATAATAATAATAATAATAATAATAATAATAATTTCTATTTCCCGCCTCTCCATTGATCGAGGCGGGATTACAGCAGAGTAAAATACACACACACACACACACACACACACCAAATATCTTCCACTAAATTTTTTTTTAAATATATGCATAAATAGTACTTTTTCTTTATTTGACCACATTAGTCTGAATCAATAAATATTTTGATAGAAATATAAAGAGTAAAATAAAATGATTTTATTGTCATTTCCTTTTTGGGAAGGGTGTCTGAATAATGTTAAAAGCCCGGGTCATAGCATTTTTAAAAACCATTGTTTCTTCTTTATATCATGTGGTACCACTGATAAGTCTGTGAGTGAAGGATTTGTTATGGAGAATATACACTAGCTCTTGCATGGAGGAACTTTCCATATTCTTACCTGTAATTTTCACACTCACACCTATAATTAATGTATCCTTTCCACCACCACCACCATGATTTTCTATCTGGAAATAAATATCAATAATTGCTGTTATGAGTCACTATGTTAACTCCAATTTATGGTAAAATCTGGTAAAATCTATGATAATGTTATCATGGCGTTTTCTTGGCAAGATTCATTCAGAAGAAGTTTGCCAATGCTGTACTCTTAGGCTAATAGAGTGTGTCTTATCCATGATAATGGATTATAGACAATCGAATGCAAAATAAAATCTGTCCTCCAGTTCAAGTAACTTCAAATATTGTCTTTTAAATGCAGTTGTTGAATGATCTCAAAGAGGCGGGATATAAATAAATTTTATTATTATTATTATTATTATTATTATTTGAATCTTCTAACACAATAATGTTTTCAGCTTAAGAAGCAGAGCTTGGGAGCTGTCAGGTTTTAAATTAAAAGGTCTCTGAATTATCATGCAGACAAATATTCTGTTGTAGTTTTCATTACATTCTAGGACAACAAATTATGGAGATGATGCATGGTTGTGGGTTAGTGATGTAATTCTTCACGAACTTTCTTCTTGAAGAGAGGGATGCACACTTTCAGCAATTTTGCAATTTGGGCAAAATTTGCAGGAAATTGCATTTTCTGTGTGGAAAGAAATGTTAATTCCTGCACAGAAAATGACTTTCTATCAAGCATGTGTAAACTGCACACAGAATAAAACCCCAGTTACAGAATTTTCTGCACATAAAACAGCATTTTCTGCAAAGGAATCACTATTTCTGCAGAATATGGTATTTTCTGTGCAAAACAACAGTATGAAAATTTTATGCAGAATAAGTCCCAAACTGTTATGGGGCTTTCTAGATTGGCAGGAAAGTGTGACATGAAGTTGCCTTTTCCTTAATGCTTCGCAGCTGCACCACAGCCTTTAGATGGAGCTGCGCTGTTCCGCAGTTTTTAAAAAAGAAGCTGGGAAAACCAGCACCTTTTTAAAGGTGCTTCTTCTCCCCTAAAACGCAAAAAAAGAAAAAGAAAAAAAAAGGCGTTTTCATGGCACACTTTCCCTTTTTCTCATCTAAAGGCTAGAGTTTCATGTGGCCATGAACACACTTCTTTTTGCCAATCTAGATCAGGCCAATGATTCTCATCAGTCCAGAATTTTTCAGGGTTACTCAAACATATATACATATATATATATATATATAGAGAGAGAGAGAGAGAGAGAGAGAGAGTTTGTTTGTTTTTACCACTTTCTGAATATTTTCAAATATTATTTTCATCCATATTGCATGTAAGACCAATAGCAGGAAAACATGAATCCTTGTAAGTTTCCCTGTGAGTAACTATAAACTAATTACCTGGATTTAAGCTATACTGAATTTAGTGTAACTAGGAGTGGAAGAAATTTTCTTTTTAGCAAAAAAATAACAAAATGTACATATTTCTTCATGTTTGAGATGAGAAGAACATTCATTCATTCATTCAAAAAGATATTAATTATTTGGTGACAGATTAACAGCTGCAGTAAGGGCAAGATGGTGACAGACTAACAGCTGCCAAATTAGCTTCCCAACATTTTCTGGCCTTATCATCTCCAAGCAACTTAAAATGCCACGCAAAGGGGAAAAAAAGAAAAAGAAAAACTGGACAAGTTCTCAGAACAGGACTGAAAACCAGGAATCATTTAAACCAGAGAAGCAGATGAGGATTGACTTGCTGTTTGTGTAGGGTTGCCATAATTGTTGTTCACAAAACTGGGAAAAATGGAGGACAAAAAGGGGGTGGGGACTTCCTCAAATATAGTGGTGCTTCCTCAAATATAGTGGTCATGGAAGTGGCTTCCAGGTCAGGTGACTGAATTTTTATTTTTTTAATATATTTTTATTTTTTATATATTTCTATATATTTTTTTTATTTTTTAACATTTTAATCTTTTTAAAAAAATATGGAGCCTTTTCCCCCCACCTGCCCTCTGAGAGTAGGTGTCACAGTGTCCCTTTGGCCCCGCCTGCCCTCTGATAGCCCTAATAAGCCTCTCAGAGGATAGGCGAGGGAAGAAGGGACTGTTGATATGGTGACAAGTGCCCCTTTCGTCCCCACCTGCCCTCCGAGAGGCCTAGTAGGCCTCTCAGAGGACAGACAAGGGAAGAAAACAAACAAAACAAACAGCTTCATTTATATACCGCTTCATACTGCCTAAGGGGTGTCTAAGTGGTTTACAACTGTAAGCTACTTGCCCCCAACTATCTGGGTACTCATTTTAGAGACCTCGGAAGGATGCAAGCCTGATTCGAGCTTGAGCCCTTTTGCTGGTCTTGAACTCGCAGCCTTATGGTTTTGAGTGAGTGGTTGTAGTACAGGCATTTAACCACTGCGCCACCTGGGCTCCATGGTGGCAAGTGTTCCTTTCCTCCCCACTTGCCCTCCAAGAGGCCTAGTAGGCCTCTCAGAGGACAGACAAGGGAATAAGGGACCATTGCTGCCACACAAAGCATCTGATTTCCCTTCCCCCACCTGCCCTCCCGCAGCTGGAGCTGAGGCCGAGGCCCCAACTGCAGCGCCACCACTTCCAGTCCTGGCCGGGGAGGTGGAGGCACTATTTGGTCCCCCAGCCTCGGTCCTCTCTCCACTCACGCCTCGGGGTGGGGAGGAGCCAGGTGGGGAGGAGGAGGAGGAGGAGGAGGAGCCTGGCCAGGCCGGGAGGATGCTTTCAGCCTTGCTCTAGGCACATTCTCTCCAGAAGACTGGAGATTTACAAAATGTGGCCTAGAGCAAGGCAGGAATCTGGGACTGGAGGCCAAAAATGTCCATCCAGGATGGGATGATCTTTGGACTCACCAATCTGGGATTGTCCCACCCAAAACCGGGATATGGCAACCCTATGTTTGTGGCAACAGAGACAATGCACCCTGTGAGTAACAAATCTACAATTATAGTTCCTTTTCCACTCCCTAAGTCATTACAGAAACCTGAAACAGCCTCCCCAATTCTTCAAAGTCCAAATATAAAACTACTCCCAGGAATAGGGAGAAAATAAGGAAAACATAAAGGAGTCAGACATCCAGATCTCACTGGTAATAATAATGGGCAGCCCTTTCATGAAGTTAGCTTTACATCTGCAGAAACATTGATATTCATTTTTCAGAGACTTAATGATATTCCAGACAAGATGGCGAAATTCCAACAGGCCTTCAAGGGATTTGTATGGCAAAACGGGGGGTGGGGTGTTAAAGAGGCAGCTGATTCTGGTCACAGGGAGGAAGATGGATCAGTTTCCTCAGGACACTCAGTTGTAGCCAGATATAGTCATGCTTTGCAGAAAAAGGAACTCCTTTTAGAGATCCATCACAAGGCACATATTTGAAATTTCAGGAAAGCAGTTTTTAGATTCCTCTCCCAGCTGCTAAATTGCCACCTCAGAGAAACTGATTTAAAAGATCACCACTTGTAACCCAGTTTTAGAGCAACCAAACACATATTTATGACATTCAATCAGGTATCTATCCCTAACAGACTAACTCAAATGAGTACTTTCCTTTTGCAAGGACATTATACCAAAACTATCAAGAGATTTCAAGGACAAAACGATTACAAGAAAAACAATGAGCATGAAAAACAATAAAAGACATGAAAACGTAGATAGTAAACCTGCCAACCACATTCAGGACAGAGGACCTACCTCATGGGAGGAACTTCAAGACATAAAACAAAAATGAATTAAATTGAGGGGGAAACTCACAGATACTTGGACCCCACCCCAGAGAACAACAAAAAGCAAATAGTAACCCTGACGACTAAAATTGTCTGCATGCAAGAAGCTGCCAGTTCATTATTTGGATTCTCTTGATATAGATAGTGGAAGTGAAAGTGATGACTCTCTATCAGAGCTCATAGAATTTATGAAATCCTGAGCAGCAAATATCCCTCTCAGAATGTCTTGTAATGATCCATCTTTCTCTACAATCAAAATCTGGGGACCTCAAACCCTATGTAATCCCTGCCTAGAGAAAAGACAACCCTCACCACCACTTATCTCATCTCCCACCTTACTGGATAAGCCAGGGGATGCTTCTGCTACCAAAGGAGTGGGATCTTTGCTTGCCTCTGCCCCTCATTTTGTTAACCACACTGCACTGGTGCTCCCATGTTTCCTACAGGACAGAGGGAGCAGGATGTCCAGCAAAATGAGGTGCGACCAACAACCACTCCTGTACAACTTTTATATCAATGACATGGTGGATCCTCTTGACAACACAAATTTCCATCTTCTGAAACTAGAGGGAAGACATATAATCTGCTCTGCTTTATGAAGATGATACAGCAGTAATTTCAAGAACACTTATAGGTCTAAAAAGAGCATTAAGAACACGAACACCATATTGCAAAAAGGATGAGGTAAAACTTGAGTACCAAAAAACCTAAAATAATGGCATTTGCTAAAAGACCCAAGAATCAAAACTGGATTATAGATTGTAACCAAACTGAACAGGTCTCTTGCTTCAAATATCTGTGGGTAATCTTATACTCTACTGGTAGCAGAAATGCACATGGGACTATATTGCAGGTAATGCTCAGAGGAGCTCAACAGCCATCCTCCAAATTTTTTATGACAAGAGGAGGTCATTATATCCTGGCAGCACTCAAATTCTTTGAAGCCAAATCAGTTGCACAACCGCTTAATGGATCCCAGCTGGGACCCCTCCCCAACTCTGCATCATTAGAACTAGTGCAATTCTGAGATGTGAGCCAGGCTTTATGAAAATGGAGGCCACAGTGTGGGTGACTATATTCATCTACTGTCTCAGACTATCCTTCTTTTCCACCAGCCTTGTCCCACTTACCCTGACTGATGAATTCCAGTCTATAAGGAAGCAAATGATGATGACTTAAATTTCTTCACTGGGTTTCTCTCCAGATCTTTTGCTCTGCATGGGATATGAAAAGGTTAAAGCAACTATCAAACAGTAGGTGATAGATGTAGGGCAATAGCTAGACCTAGCTAGCATCCCAACTTTTATGGTTAGTGACTCCAAAAGTTGGTTAGTTCCAACTTGGCATCACCTATGGCATATTTAGCAAAACTCAAAGTACTTAAACACTGGAGAGCCTTCACCTTGCATGATACTATGCCCTCCCCTCAGCTGTTCCTGAAGGCCAAAAGAAGAAGATCCCCTTCTCAAACAGACTATGTGCCTGTGACTCTAACCAAATACAGACAACAGGGCATGTATTACTCCAGTGCTCATACTATAGTGACATTCACCTCAGCCTTGTCTCACCTCTATTATATAAACATCAAGGACACACCAGTCAGTTTTACACTTCTTTGCTGCTTTCAGACATCAATTGTATATAACATATAATGTTGCCAGATTCTGTGCAACTGCGGCTAAAATCCATCAGGCAATGACCTCTGTAGTAGTCTAGTATTAATCTTGCCCTGCCACAATGGATTTTGAAGGGATAATTTAAATACTGTTTTTAACCTGTATTTTTACCTTGTTTTTACATTGTTTTTATTTGGTATCCCCTTTTTATCTGTGCTGGTCTATGACCATAATAAAAATGAACTGAAGTGAATTATCAGCAATTCAATGAAACAATGAGCAGTTCAACCATTCAGGGTCAGGGATGAGTGTTTAAAAGACTACACTTGAAATTCTGTGTATTCATACATGCCGATGTAGAATTAAACTTGCCACTTTTCTTTTTCTCTATTTTGTGCGATGCTCTTCACTTGGCTGACAGGCAGAAAAAAACTTGATTCCTTCAGTTGTGAGAAATAGACATATCTGTAGAATCCAGCATTTCTCAGATGAAAAATAAGACATGGGCCAAACAACATCAGAGTTTGGTCAAAATCACAGAAGCTATGAATGAGGAAATATACACAGCAGTTGACTTTTGCCTGAGTCTGCATGGATGGGGAGGATCCATACACATTTTGTATCAAATGAAGTAAACAGAAGACAAAGAGAGAAAGTGAGGGAGGAGAAAATGGAAGATTTTAGAAACAGCTGAAGAAAATGGGAAAATCAGGGCAAAATTGGAAGGTCTGTGAATTTCACCAGTATAAAAGGGTGAGAGTCTTATTTTAGTTTTTGAAGAATTTACCAAAATTTTCTATTGTGGGCAGAAGAGAAAACCACAATTTTTTTCTGTTCTTAAGCATTATTATTATTATTATTATTATTATTATCCTTTATTTATATAGCGCTGTAAATTTACACAGTGCTGTACATACAATCTTAGATTAGATGGATCCCTGCCCTCAGGCTTACAGTCTAAAAGAGATAACACAAAAGGAAGAGGGGAAGGTGATGGGAAAGGGGGTGAGGTCCGGTAGTTCTTCTCTTCCTCTGGGGCCAGGACCAAGGCAGATGGACTGGAAGGAGGGCATGGCTTCTTAATACAAAGTTAAAAGGAGGCATCCTGGGGCGGATGGAACAGTCCTGGGAAAGCTTCCCTAAATAATATAGTCTTTAACTCAGTTTTGAACCTGGTTAGGGAAGTGATGAGGCGTGCATGTGGGGGAAGAAGGTTCCAGGAGTGAGGGGCAACAAGTGAGAAGGGACGAATCCGCATGGCATATATCTGAGTAAATATTAATATGATGGTATTAGGGAAGTAATCCTTACTTGTCATGTCCTCACATACAAATATAAGAAACCACTAAATTGTTTTCTATGCCTGTAAAACAGCACAGTCTCAATCAGTTTTTTGCATTGGCAAGAATTTTTTTTTTTTGCAGAAATGGGGTAAATTGGGCCGATTGTGTAAGCTGAATATTGTAGAGTAAATTGGGATTGCTGCCTTGTTGGGCAGCCATTTAAAAATAATGTTCACTGGGTAAGTGATTGCATCTTTTTGATCCATCCACTAGTCCTTTTCTGCTTGCTCTGCCTACTTCTGTTTTGCTGTGCAAAGGGGTTTTAGAGGTTTAGTGCAAATATATTTTTCATGAATTATAAAAGCTCAATGGGACAAAAATGCTTTATGTTTTGTTATGCTGAAGACAGGAAGGGTTAACAAACTCTTGATGGCTTTTTAATCAAAAAACAAGATTACTTCACACATCCAGATTACACTACACTAGTCAGCAAACAGGAATTGTAACTGATTTCAGCTTTTTCAGTTACTGTTTGGACTATGAAGGCATATCATGGCATTTCTTTTTCAATTTCTACAATCCTGTCTTCATAGATAGAATAATTCATTAATAAATTTCCATGCCAAGGTGAACAAGCAAAGCTAACTTCATAGCATCAGTGCCAGCTCATTCCCTTGCTCCTATTGGATATGTTGACAGAATTAATGGAAACAGAATCAGGCATTCTGATATATAATAACTGTTTCACATGTCCACAGAGTTTTATCTGCAGGTGCCATGCATGAATCTCTCTGTGTTGATCTGCCAGACAGAATTTATTTAACACATGTTTTTCAAGGCTTCAGAATATTTGGTGAAGATTATGTTACATTAAAACATAATACCTGTTAAAATACATATACTTCTATAATTCCAGAAGAGCTGCATCACCCTTCCTCATGAAGAAGACTCTGGCAACAGCAAAATAACAATGACTGACCACTACAATATGGCGTTTCCTTATTAGAATTGAACCCTTCAGGAAGAAATTCTCCAAAAGACTTATGATCATTTGAGCTAGGAAAGGCGTGAGGCCCAGAAAGATCTAATATAATCAGTAGGATGACACTACATCTAACAAAGACTTCCACCAAAGGTTCCTACCAAAGATCAAGAACTAAAGCTTATTAGCTTTGGCTCATTTCAATCTGCTGAACTAAAAACTGCTTGTCAAGAATCTGGCTACTTAATATGTTATCTCTTCCTGGAAGATACCTTAGAGATGAGGATAACAACTAAGGACAACACTTGTTAAGTTTTGAAACTTGATATAGTGTTCAATAATTAAACTATTGTCATTACTCATTGCAAAAAGAAATAATCTGGGTTACTTCTGGAACTACTTATTTCCAGTCATTTTATTAAAAGGTGGGGGACCCTTAGGATTAGTAAGAAAATATAAAATGTGGAAAAATCCACTACAAATGCCTATCAAAATGGCCTTTAAATGTAACAATTGAAAGTAGTAAGACACTGTTACTCCTTAGACCAGTAAGGTAACATTGATCTTATTACATTACTTTTGAAGTGTAATATCATTACCCTCAAAAGTAACTAGTTACATGTTGCTTGTAACTTATTTCCATGTTTTTCTTAAGGCACAAATGACATTGTAGCTGCTGTATCAAAGGAAGCAGTCTATAGCATCATACATATTGCAACCCCTGCCTGGTCTAGATTTATTTTTCATGATGAAAACTAATCACATTGATCCTTTACAGTGCAGCATCCAGTTCAGGTTTGTAATACAGTATGTCTGTTGAAGACCTATACTTGTTTGCTTCATGGATTTTGACTTTATCTCATGAAGCAGTTATAATATATTTTGGGTTAATCTTTCTGGGCTGGGTATAGGGTGTGCTAATATACAATTAATTCAGTGTTTTCTAGAGAGCATATCTGGAAAGTCAGGACTGGGCAACTACTTCTTGACCTCCTGATCATCTTGTGTCTCATACTCACCATTGTCCTGGAAACACTGGGAAGAGAGCATCCAGATATTTGGACTGGTCTATCATCATTATCCAAATTGCACACAGCTTTCTCTCTTGTATTCTACCATCTGATGCTAGGAAGGCAGCGGGAGTTCTGAACTGGTGTCTGGCTGACTTATTCCAGAGCAATTTAAGATACTGTTTACTGGACATGTAGGACCCCTGGTAGTTCAATGATTAAATACTGGTACTGTAGTGATTCACAGCCACAAGGTTGTGAGTTTGATCCCAGGCAGGGCTCCAGGCTCTACTCAGCCTTGCATCTTTCCGAAGGTTGCTAAAATGAGTACCCAGTTTGTTGGGGGCAATTAGCTTACATATTATAAACCACTTAGAAAATGCTTAAGTGCACTGATAAGCAGTGTAGAAATGTACTTGCTATTGCTATTGCTAGGCTGCATCCACTCTACATAAAAAATCTGGTTTGACACCACTTTAATAGTCATGGCTCAATGCTATGGAATGCTGGGCATTTTAGTTTGTTATGACACCAGGGTTTTCTAACAGAGAAGGCTAAATGTGCATCAAAACTGTAAATCCTGGAACTCCATAGCATTGAGCCATGACAGTTAAAGTGGGGTCAAACTAGATTATTTCTGCATTTTGGATGCAGCCCTAGTGATCTGGAAAGGTCTTCTTCAGGTTATCATTCTACTTCTACCAAATGACCAGAGCTCTAGTTTATTCTGAAATCTAACTCTGCACTTTGCTGCACACTAACAGGAGTGGCCAGAATAACTATGATTGAACCAAAGAGATCTGAACAAGTTGTCAAATTACTGTATGAAAAATCATTCAGATCCATTCTGGCAGAGTTTTGAAAAGCCAGTTTTTAGGACTATTGGTTATCCTGGCTAGGAGATTCTAGAAACTGTAGTCCATAAAGAAAAGAAATGAACAAGCTTTGTATATTTGCACACTTTTCATTTTTTTTTAAATGGGAAAATTCCGTAACTTTAGAATAGGAGAACATCTAAAGGCTATACAACCAAAATGTCAAATAATATATCAAAAGTCAGGAGAGCTCCAGGATCGGTATTAAACAATGCTTATGTATATATGTAAATGAATTTTGAAAAAGGTGTCGAAACAAAATTTTCAAGTATAACTGAGACAATATACTCAATGTGGAAAACAAAGGATTACAAAATGGGTTGTAAAATTGAAATGTAAAAATGGAACAACAGGAAGTCTTTTAATTTTTATTTGTTCTTTTTTATTTTTATTTTTTTTCCTTCTCCTTTTCTTTCTTTCCTTTCTTTTTTCCTTTTCTTTTACTTGTGTTATACAAATTTGCTTTAAACACTATGTAAGACAGTTTTGCTTCGTTGGTGAATTTTTTATTACTGAATATTTGTATTGTTTTTAAATCAATAAAATTTAATTTTTAAAAAATGTACAAATACTTGTGCTTTATCCTGTGCACATTCTTCAGAATGTTTATCCTGTTTTCCCATTTTAGAAATATGCACATTTCCATCCATAGGATAGAATAATAGTGTCTATATTAAAAACTATTTGTGCTTTTTTTTTTTTTTTTTTTTTTTTTACAGTCATACACAGACAGAATCCAAGTGTAACATTTTGGCAAACTGGAACTGGATCACAATTATGCTTTGGTCAGTCTTTTAGTCCTGAATGGGAGAATTTGGTACCTCTGCATTAGAATACATACCTAATTAAATTCTCTTCCATCCCCAGTCAAATCAGAAGCAATTTTCACCATCATTTTTCTGGCACACATGTGTTTTTGCTACAATCCTAGGGAATCTGAACCTGGCCCCTGCAATTCAGAGTCTTATAATGAAAAACAAAAACAAGTTACTGCGATGTCCTTCACATGAACCACTAATTTGTCCAGCAAATGCCTACCAGTTTTCTATATGAATTCTCAGGTCAGGTAGCATAATGCTGTTCCACTATTCGCTTCAGTGCTTACCAGTTTATTTCTGGATTCAGTACAAAGTTTAAGCTCTAAATACTCTGGAACCATTCTGTTTTAAAAATCATATCCCTTCTCCTTGTCTGTGTTTGTCTGAGAACTGTTTTCATTTCTGAGGTACAAGAGGAGCATTTTTTTTCAAGGAAGATTTGTTTACTGGGAATGCCACCTTGTACCGTGAAAAACTAAGACATGATAATTTGAAAAGTCACAGTAACAATTATCTATACTCAGTCTGACGGCTGTGGATTTGTCCCACATTATTGAAAGAAACTAAACAATCACAGACAGTAGCATTACTTGGGGTTGGCATGGGGGATATGGACCACACCATGTGATACCCTAAGGGGGTGTGTGACACTGCTGATCCTCAAACAGCTTCATTTGGGCAGAAACAGTCTGTGGGATTATCCTGTTTCTTTTTTAAATGCCGAAGAAATGGTGTACAGTATGTGTGTATATGGGGGGGGGGATGCTCAGTAAGACGAGAAAGGAGAGGCCCCAGTTTTAAAAAAAAAATAGAATTTTTTAAAAAATTACCATGTTTTCACTTTAACCACATGAAACCATGTATATGTAAAAAACATTTGTTCTGTGCATTTGATAATGTAATTTAAAGGTATAATTTTAATTTTGCTAGTTGTTTTATATCAGAACTATTACCAATACATTCAGTGATATATAGGAATTACAGTTTATGAGTAAATTAGTATAAAAAACATTACTAAGGATTCTGTATGATGTGGTATGGGAGGATGTCAAGGGGGGGGGATGACATCTTGAGATACTGCACTGGGTGACACCAACCCCAATGACATCAAAGATTACAGATTTGAGGGTGTCTGACACTGAGATGTCTGTGCGACAATTCTAACCAGAAAAGGGCACTTTCCACCAACTGGCCTTTGGAAGTTAGGAATGTTAGGAAGGATGTAATTAGGGGAAATTTAATTAGCTCAAATTGTCAAGAGTGGGGCCCTAACAACACCCCTCAAGATCGTGTTCTGTTATGTATACCGAAAGGCCAAATAATCCCTTGAGAGATGATGCAGAAACGGACTATTTCCAATTAATATCTAAAGTTTATTAAAGGGGAAAACATAGACAGCAAAAGGGGGCACACTCACACATTCAATAATTGTGGAAAGTAAAGGAGGGAAATAGGGAGATAGGTTGAGAGAGGCACCACTGTGGGAAATACATACCTCTGAAAGCCTCTCTGGGAGTCCGATGCAGGCTTGGATGATGGAAGAGACACATCCGCCAAAATGTAGGGGAAGGAATGGTCGAGGGAGCTAAAATCAGAGTTCAGTCTGGCATGGACCGAGCTGTATTCTGGTAATAGCATGATGAGTGGTCAAAGGGTTCTTATAGGCCAAATCTAGCCACTAGCAATGAGCTTAATGGTCAAGAGAAAGGTGCTTGACTGCCTGGGCTTTATTATGGCAAGGTAAGGACAAGTTGGGACAATGCAGATGTGTCTGGACACAATCGAGGAGGACAAACAGAACAATGGGTGAGTCATTAAGCTGATCACAGACCCATTAGGTGTGATGCCAAAATCAAACAGCCAACATTGTCTAAGTCTTGGAGGTGATGGGATTCCCTTTGTGCAACTCCCAAACCTTCCTGTGGGGAATTTCCAGTGTATTATTTACAAAGGTCCTGTGAGGCTAATGTCATAGTGGTCAGGCTGGCTACCTGACCTTCTCACCTAGCCATAATGGCGAACCTGCGTGGGGTCATGGAGGGAACTCCACATTCCAAAATTTTAATAAAGCAGATATTCTAACAGGATGGACATCATTCCAGTGGGCTGCAGTTAATCGTCTTCATAGTTTCAAGTATCCCTTCATGTCTCCGTGTAGCACTAACTGAAATGGATGCAAATTCTGAAACAGTCTTTTATTGGTTTAGTTTTTCCAGAGGAACTGCAAGCTTCTTATTGCAGTGCATCTCTTTTGTGCTTGAGAAACACTGAAGTTTTTATAAATCTGTGGGGACTTACTATGTGAATTATGAGGCATGAAGCAGAACTACCAAGTGGCAAAGCTTTCCCTAGTCTGTACTGTATCATGGAAATGTGACCAGGTGTGTGGCTAGAAGGTTGGTATGAATGTTCCCCAGTGGGAGAAACACACTCAACTGTCTTAATTTTTGTAATATGCCTTGAATACTTAGGCTGCAGGAATAAAAACAGAGTATGTGTGAGAGACATTAAAATAATATCAATAACAACTGTGATGACCCTAATTCCCTCAGTTGCTCATCAAACCAGATGAGCCATTCATATCAAAGAGTGACATATGGTTGGGGGTAGGATTACTGATAGAATAAGGATGCTGAATACACATGATAAATACATTTTAAAAAGCTTATACATATAGGGGGACCTTGATATCTACTGGGGTTCAATTCCAGGGCACACCTTCCCTGCCATGGATGTTGATACCCTACAATAAACAATGTCATAGTAAAATAGTGTCCCTTGTATAAAATAGCAAAATCAAGTTCTTGCTGTGGGGGTTGGTGGGTATTTCTAAGACATGGATGGTGAAATCCATGGATGCATAATCCATGGATACGGAGAACCTCCTGTACCTCAGTTGAAGGATATATGGGAATATCCTTGGTATACATGAAAAACCCACTGTTACACTGGTCCCCATGATACGTTAGGATGTTACTACATGGGCTGACCAATTATTTGGGTACAGAGCATATTTGCTTTACCCAGAGCAAGACCAAAGGTGCTGTTTTCTGCTAAAACATTAGACAAGTCTTTCCTTGTTGTCTCTAAGCTCTCATGAGAAACGCCAGGTTTTAGGGTGCATTCCTTAATAAAAAGGGTCTCAATGGGACTGGAAGGCAGCATATATCTTGTGAGATTACCAGAGCCATTGTTATACAATAGTGACATCAATAGTAAGCAGAACCAGGCAGCTGCAGCATTGTTTCCTTATGAAGCTGTGTTTGCCTAGTGCTGACTTGTCTGTCAGAGAATCCTACCTTCTTAGCTGAACATGCTAGTTGTAGATGGCTATATAAACACCCTATGTACTGTTTCATTTAAGGTTAATTTGGATGGATTAATCAGTTGTTGGAGCTTATCCCATTAACAAATAACCTGGGTTACCTCTTCCGGCTTGAATTCATGATCCAGGATGCCTCCAAATGATATGGTATCTAAATTGCTGCCTATCTAGCTGGGACGCTGCCACTGGGATGCATTCTGGGTTGAAGCCTTGCTCAGCCAGCACTTTTTCAAAACCATTTCTGATTTCTAAAATTGGCTGGCTGGGTGAGGTTTCGACCTGCAATGTGTCCAGGCTGCAGCAGCCCGGCTAGATAGGTAGCAATTTAGGCATGATAACATCCGGGGGCATCCTGGATTCTGAATTCAAGCCAGAAGAGGTAAACCGGCTTATTTTTGTGTGAGAACACTTTAACTGCCCTGGCTCAGTGCTAAGGAATCCTTGGAACTGTAGTTTATTGTAGCTCCAGAGCTCTCTGGCAGAGAAAGCTAAATGTCTAACAAAACTTCAGTTCTCAGAATTCTCTAGCACTGAACAAGAGCATTTAAAGTGCTCTCAAACTGAATGATTTCTGCTCCATGTTTTGGACCTTAGATTTAGAATCAGCTCCTTTTTGGTGGGTATATTTTATTTCTTTTTGCAGGTGCATGTCTTCATTTACTGCTGATTAATTTCATTTTCTCCGTCATAGACACACTTTTTCCCTTGGCTATTTTGCAAACAGCCATAAGACTTCTGGAAGTAGTTTGTAGTCAGCAATTAAATTGGCACTAAGCCCTTATGGCATCAATGATGACAGCATCCTTTTGTCCAGATGCCCAATAAGCCCTAGTCTAGTTTGCTCAAAGCTTGCTGGATCATTATAAAAGCCAAGAACAATCCTTCACTCTGCTCTCAAAGTGGCTAATAATGCTATTACAAAAGGTGTGCTCACTGTGAAAAGTGAGGCCCTTTGGAGGGTAGAGGGCAAGACAAAATTCTTCTTGTTAAAAAGCTCAGTGCATCCATCTGCCTAGCCATCTGGCTTTCCATGGGGAAAAAGGTATACAGTAGCAGCACAGATTTTTAGAGGGGATTTCCATATATTGTCTCATATTATTAACAACACCTTAGTATACATGAAAATATGTCACACCCAAACAGGTGTACATTACTAACTGAAGTCATAGACATGTAGGTCTAATGTGCACTGCAGAATTAATTTGCAGAAACCATAGCATTGAACCATGGCAGTTAAAACTATGTCAAACTGCATTGATATTGCAGAGCACATTAGACAGCATAGGAATAAGGTGAGCCACAGATAGAGCAATGGGGGGGGGGAGTATGGAGTATGAGTCTCATGATTTCCAAAAATTAGGATTACTTGTGCTTCTTCCAAATCTATATTTGTCATTATGCATTGAAGTAGACACTACAGTTTGGTGGCAACACAAAGCCTGCAGCTACGGTACTGTAGCTGGATTACTTTCAAGAGTATCTCATAGGAACCACATGACATTGGTTCTACAGCACATGTTTCCAATATGAATACAATGTGCTAATAATGACATCCAAAGCTCTAGGCAAATTGGAACTCCAAGACATGAAAAAGTGTCTCTTTATGTAAACACCTGTCCAAGAACTGAGGTCTCCCCAGGGGAGGGCAAAACACTATGGAGATTATCACACAGGGATTTGATAGGAATGGAATTGCTCCCCCATCTTTATCCCATCCTTATCCTATCCTTGACAGCACAAACAACAGCTGGCACAAAAGGCTTTCAGACCAGCAGCACTGCTTCTGTCATTAAAGCGGCATTGCAATCCTGTTAATACAAAATGCCGGCCAATGTCACTTTCATGACAGGTTAATGATGGGTTATTGATAGGATTGGCATGACTTCATGTGAAAGCCTTGGACACCATTGCTGACATTCTTGCTTTGCAGATGGGATAAGTGACATGTGAAAGTCCTTCCTGCGATTATGTGGGAGGGACAGGATAATGATGAGAGAGGGATGGAATGTTCTTTGTGTGATAATCTCCTATATGAGGATGGGAAGAGGGCTTTCTGAGCTGTGGCAACCTGGTTGTGAAGTGTCCTCCCTATGGAAGCATAGTTGGCAACAATGTTTATATCATTTCAGTACCAAACTAAAATGTTGGCTCTTTATTAAAGCTTTGGAGGCCTAGGATTCATGATCTGTCTAGGTTATGGAGTTTTCTTTCAATCTGTTTGATTTTAATTATATGAAATCAATTTAAATCTATCTTAATCTTTTAAATATTTTAAAATTGTTCTTTTTTTACATTGTTCTGTTGTATGTGTCCCATTCTGAGATCTTTTGATAAAGACTAGTACATTAATATTTTAATAAATGAATTGTGTGTGTGTGTGTGTGTATGTAACAGAGTGTATGAACAGTAGTTATAGCAGCTGGATACCACTGTAACTGTCTTGATTCCATCCTATGAAATCCTAGATTTATAGTTTGTTATTGTACTCGGAATTCTTTGCTAGGGAACTGTAGTCCACTCCCCTGAGCCATGAAAGTTAAAGAAGTATCTATAACAGTGTAGTGTACAGATACTCATTGTTTTCAACAGGCAGCTTTACTTTATAAACATTGCCCATATCATTTTTCTCCCCCAAAGCTGTTACTGTCAGCCTCTGATTGATCATGATGTCATCTTAACAGCAGCAGAAATATCTTTGGCCATTTGTTCTATTACTGCCTTATTTATACCTGCCAACAAGTATAAAATATAAAAACCAGCTATCCTTCCAGGTAATGGAATATGTAGCAGAGTTACAAAATGGGCCCTAGCACCATCATAAAAACTACATCCTAATTAAAAAGATGTTCCACTCTTTCACTTGTTCTGACTGACAAGGACATAGTTTCAATGTAGATGAAGTCTGATTTTGGAACTTGCCAAAATCCATACATTTCTTTGGTACTTTGGATAAAAAAATTGAAATGTAGGAAAGCAGCAGATTTGCCAATATAAGCCAAAGGGGTTTGACTGCTGAGTTTTAAAAAGTCTTGTTTAAATCAATTTGTCTTCAACACTGTCCATGGTGCTAAATGAAAGTCCCTAGTATTGATGCTGGAGAAAGCTGATGCAGTTCTTTCTGAGTGCAGATTTGAAAGGTCCACCACCATCACCAAATTCCTGTAGGAACAGGGTTTTGGGGGGTGGGGTGGGGGAGATACAGATAATCTCCAATCATATTCAGATAATATTTTGTACGATCTTTAAAAAATGCAGAGATTTACTCAGAATAGTGATGACACTGTTGTGTTCAGCATTTTGGCTGCCGATACAGTGGAGAATCAATACCGTTTGCCACCATTTTAAATGATATGGCTCCATCCTATGGAATCTAGGGATTTTTAGTTTGTTGTGGCACCAAAGCTCACTGACAGAGAAGGCTAAGTAGCTCAAAAACTACAAATCCCAGAATTCCATAGCTTTGTGACATGGAAGTTAAAGTGGTGTCAGACTGTATTAATGGTGTAATGTAGATGTAGCCTTTGCTACCTTTTAACTATGTCCTATATTTTTATCAAGAACTGCCATGGGGACTGAGTTCCTCTCACCTTCCACTTATTCTTGAAGCAGCTGACATGGCCCAGGGAATCCAACCTGATATATACAGACATATTTCAGCCATGGGTCCATACAGTGCAAGGTGGAGGGGCCACCTTTGATGGCCTTCATGGAAGAGAGGTGAGCCCAAGTTGGATCAAGGTGCAAGGTGCCATGATGTGTTGCATAGGAGGTCAAGCCAAAGGTTACCTAAGGCTCAGCCATCCCATTTGCAATCTCTTTGAGCTTTGTCAAGAAGTGCCTGGCTGCAGAGTTTGTATTGCTACCACCAGTGCTCTGGCTTGGATTTTTTAGTGGTTTTTATGTCCTACTGTTTTTTATATGCTGTACACCGCCCTGATCTATGGAAGGGTGGTATAGAAATAAATCATATTATTATTATTATTATTAGTGGGACTGAGCAGACACAGGGTAGATTCACTGCTGTTTACACATTGTTTGATTCCACATCTCCTGGGGATACTGAGTGTGTAGTTGTGCTGGTGCAGGGAAGAAAGTTTTCTCAAGAAGGCACTTGGTGAACATAGGCTTAATCATCATTTGCCTTATCGTAAAATGGAGTCTGAAGGCCAGCGTAGTGTAGAGGTTTGAGTGTTGGACTAAAATATTGGAGATCTTACCAAGAAAACCCCATGACGGGAGCCCTGGTGGCACAGTGGTTAAATGCTAGCACTGCAGCCAAAAGGTTGTGAGTTTATCCCAGGGTTTCAATGTCCACTCAGCCTTCCATCCAGTAAAATCAGTACCCAGTTGTGAGCAATTTGCTTACATATTGTAAACTGCTGAGGGAGAGCTAGTTCACTTATAAGCAGTATAGAAATGTACTTGCTATTGCTATTGCTACTGCTACAAAGGTTTGCTATATGACTTGAAGGCACACAACAACAACAACAAAATGACTTGAAGGCACACAACAACAACAACAACAACAACAAGTTATAAGAAGGCTGGTAGGGAGTTTGAGCAATTTAGATTGCAGGGGGTGGGTAGGGTTATGGGGTCTTTCACCGATCCCAGTTGTACGAGAGGGCGGTTGCATTCCAGCTTCAATTGATCTTGGAGGAAACGGATTTTCTAGATCCATTTCAAACTGGTTTTCGGGCGGGCCATGGGGTTGAGACTGCCATGGTCGCCCTGGTCGATGATCTCCGTCTGGGCATCGACAGGGGTAGCGTGTCCCTGTTGGTGCTCTTGGACATCTCAGCGGCTTTCGATACCATCGACCATGGTATCCTTCTGGAACGCCTGGCAGAGGTGGGGAGCGGGGGCACTGCGCTCCAGTGGTTCCGGTCCTACCTCTCCGGGAGGTTCCAGATGGTGCAGCTGGGGGACGTGTGCTCCGATAAGAGGGCCCTCACTTCTGGGGTCCCTCAAGGAGCCATTCTGTCTCCCATGCTTTTTAACATTTACATGAAACCGCTGGGAGAGATCATCCGGAGGCATGGGGCGCGGGGTTATCAGTACGCTGATGACACCCAAATAGTCTTCTCTATGTCTCCGACTGATGCAGTGACTAGGGATGGCGTCGCTCCTCTCGTGGCCTGTCTGGAATCGGTAATGGACTGGATGAGGGAAAACAGACTCAGCCTGAATCCAGAGAAAACGGAAATACTCGTGATAGGTTCCCCTGGCCCAGGGATGGAGGTGGTTCCACCAGTCCTAAACGGGGTCACACTCCCTGTGAAGGACAATGTACGCAGTCTGGGGGTGCTCCTTGATTCATCGCTCCATCTTACTTCTCAGGTGGATGCGACGATCAGGAGCACTTGTTACCAGCTTCGACTGATACGCCAGCTGCGTCCCTACCTGGACCGGAGGGACCTTGAAACAGTAGTACATGCCCTGGTAACCTCTCGATTGGATTTCTGCAATGCGCTCTACATGGGGCAGCCTTTGTATCACACTCGGAAGCTTCAACTAGTGCAAAATATGGCAGCACGGGTGGTCACTGGTGCTCCCAGGACCGCCCATATAACACCAATTTTGAAAGATCTACATTGGCTGCCTATTCGCTTCCGGGCCCAGTACAAAGTGCTGGTTATCACCTATAAAGTCCTAAATGGCTTGGGCCCAGAGCACCTGAAGGACCGTCTCTCCTCACACAATCCGCCCCGCACACTTCGATCGACTGGGCAACAGCTTCTAAGAGTTCCAGAGGCTAGATTATCGTCAACATCAAAAAGGGCGTTTTCCGTTTCGGCCCCTAGCCTCTGGAACTCACTGCCCATGGAGCTTCGTTTAGCCGCCTCTCTTAATTTGTTTAAAAAAGGGCTAAAGACATTTCTGTTTGAGCAAGCCTATCAATGATTTTCTCTCCTGTGTCACCCTATTATTCCCTCATTATGATCAGATTTGATGTTCCATTAAGCCCTGGCTGACATTGTACTTCTACCTTGTATTTTTACTGTGTTTTTGAATGTTTTAATTTTTATATATGTTTTTAACTGTTTAACTGTGCACCGCCCTGGTCCTTGGAAGGGCGGTATAAAAATAAAATTTATTATTATTATTATTATTATTATTATTATTATTATTATTACATATTTTACAATTCTGTGGCCACTTGAAGGACATGGGCCTATAATCTATTAGGACCAGGTTGTTTGTGTTTGCTTTGCTGTTAGGGCTTAGGACAGCACAGTGGACTTCAGAGGTCACAGGTATTTGGAGTGATGGCCTCCAAAGTGGGCAAGGTATCTGATAAGTGTTAATCATTGTACCCTGAAGTTCTTGGTCTTCCAAGACAGACCAGAGTGAGGAAAGGGTGAAAATGAGTCTGTTCATGGACATGATTTTATGAGGCTTACTCATGAGGCCAACTCATGCAATGCAGAGTTATGTGTGAATCAGGGGTACTAGGCAAGGTCCTATATTTTGTCATACAGATTTAATTTTTTTATTTATTTATTTATTATTTTTATTATTATTATTATTATTATTATTATTATTATTATTTATTGCCCCTCACCAAATGTCCATTTAGATCCATTACTTCCAAGGTATTGTAGTGCATTTAAGAGGTATGTTCTACCTCTCAAGTTTTAAAACATTATTGTTTACTAATGCAGATTCTATGTTTGGTCTGGAGAGGCAGCAGGTCCTCATAGGTGGCCATAGTAAAGTTTACTGACAAGCAACAGGGCTGGAACTGCCATTCTGAGTGATCATGCTACTGTGGATTGGGTTTGGAAAAAAAGGCTTTTGTTGGAATGGTTTGTTGCCTGTTTTCATTTAGGATTAAACAGGGCCTCCTCCTCATGTTTTAGTCATTCACCTTGGTGGAAATGAATTGGGCCTCCCCAAGACGCCTTAATAGGGGGTTAGTCCACTTTCTTCCACACTCCTGGAGTTTGTAATACAGTAGAAGGGAGAAGCTAGGCATAGTCAGACACACACTCTAGACTTTAGAAGAGCTAATTTCAATAAACTTAGAGAAATACTGGGAGTGATCCCATGGTCAGGAATACTAAAAGAAAAGGGAGTTCAAGACGGATGGGAATTTCTCAAAAGGGAGATATTGAAGGCACAATTTCAAACAGTTCCAATGAGAAAGAAAAATGGAAGATGTCTCAAGAAGCCAGGATGGATGACTAAGGAACTTTCAACTGAGCTAAGTTTTAAACGGAACATGTATAAGAAATGGAAAAATGGAGAAATCACGAAAGAGGAATTCAAACAAATAGCCAGCACATGAAGGGGTAAAGTCAGAAAAGCTAAAGTGCAGAATGAACTCAGGCTTGCTAGAGAGGTTAAGAACAATAAAAAGGGCTTTTTTGGATATGTCCGCAGCAAAAGGAAGAAGAAGGAAACAGTAGGGCCACTGCGTGCAGAAGATGGCAAAATGCTAACAGGGGACAGAGAAAAGGCAGAATTACTCAACACCTTCTTTGCTTCAGTCTTCTCAGAAAAGGCAAAGGGTGCTCAACCTAAGGATAATGGAACAGGAGACAGAATAGAGGAAATTCAGCACAGAATAAGTAAAGAGGTAGTACAGGAATACCTGGTTAACCTAAATGAATATAAATCTCCAGGACCAGATGAACTACATCCTAGAGTATTAAAAGAACTGGCAAATGTAATATCAGAGCCATTGGCAATAATCTTTGAGAACTCTTGGAGAACAGGAGAAGTCCCAGCAGACTGGAGGAGGGCAAACGTTGTCCCCATCTTCAAAAAGGGAAAAAAAGAGGATCCCAACAATTATCGTCCAGTTAGTCTGACATCAATTCCAGGAAAGCTTCTAGAGCAGATCATTAAGCAGAGAGTCTGTGAACACTTAGAGGCCAATGCCATAATCACAAAAAGCCAACATGGGTTTCAGAGAAACAAGTCATGCCAAACGAACCTGATCTCTTTTTTTGATAAAATTACCAGCTTGGTAGATGAAGGGAATGCTGTGGATATAGTATACCTCGATTTCAGTAAGGCCTTTGACAAGGTTCCCCATGACATTCTTGCAAACAAGCTTGCAAAATGTGGGATAGACAAGTTAACTGTTACATGGATTTGTAATTGGTTGAGTGGCCGAACTCAAAGGGTGCTCAACAATGGCTCCTTTTCATCCTGGAGAGAAGTGACCAGTGGGGTCCCACAGGGTTCTGTCCTGGGCCCAGTGCTATTCAACATCTTTATTAATGATTTGGATGACAGAATTGGGAGCATACTTATCAAATTTGCAGATGACACTAAACTAGGAGGAGTAGCTAATACCCCAGAGGACAGGATCAAAATTCAAAATGACCTGAATAGACTAGAAAGCTGGGCCAGTGCTAACAAAATGAAATTCAATGCAGAGAAATGTAAGGTTCTGCACTTAGGGAGGAAAAATGAAATGCACAGATATAGGATGGGGGACACCTGGCTGAATGAGACCACATGTGAAAGGGATCTAGGAGTCCAAGTAGACCATAAGCTGAACATGAGTCAACAGTGTGATGCGGCAGCTAAAAAAGCCAATGCAATTTTAGGCTGCATCAATAGAAGTATAGTTTCTAGATCAAGGGAAGTTATAGTGCCACTCTATTCTGCTTTGGTCAGGCCCCACCTGGAATACTGTGTCCAGTTCTGGGCACCCCATTTCAAAAAAGATGTGGAGAAACTGGAGCATGTCCAAAGGAGGGCAACTAAGATGGTGAAGGGTCTGGAAACCTTGCCCTATGAAGAATGCCTTAGGGAGCTGGGGATGTTTAGCCTGGAGAAGAGAAGGTTAAGAGGTGATATGATAGCCCTGTTTAAATATTTGAAGGGATGTCATATTGAGGAGGGAGCAAGCTTGTTTTCTGCTGCTGCAGAGACTAGAACGCGGAACAATGGATGCAAACTACAGGAAAAGAGATTCCACCTCAACATTAGGAGGAACTTCCTGACAGTAAGGGCTGTTCGACAGTGGAACACATTCCCTCAGAGTGTAGTGGAGTCTCCTTCCTTAGGGGTCTTTAAGCAGAGGCTGGATGGCCATCTGTCAGGGATGCTTTGACTTGGAGTTCCTGCATGGCAGGGGGTTGGACTGGATGGCCCTTGTGGTCTCTTCCAACTCTATGATTCTATGATTCTATGATTCTATGATTCTGCCATAGCATTTCAGTGGCCTGAGCTCCAAAGGGCTGATGGGTGTTTATCTCTTGTCCATGACAGGTAGTGGATGCCATTTTAGATCCTGTGGCCTAGAAAGTGAGGTCTTCATAGGTTTGCCTTCCATCAGATAGCCGGATAGGGAGCAATTTAGTTATTGGATTGCCCTTGGGGCTCAGTTTTTTATTTGTTTGTTTGCCCAAGGGAAGGCAGAAAAGGAAGTCAAGGGTTGACACCTGGCCTCAGCTGATCATGAACTAGGTTGATCCTAGTCTTGCCCCTTTCCAAGTTCAATGAAGTTAAATAAGTTTCAGTGGCCCTTACTTAACCCAATTATCTGTACCTGATCTCACTGTTCCATCATTGGTCATGAGGGGAAAATGGGGGAAATTTCACTGTAATCATTATTACAGATTACCACTTTGAAGTCAATGAGACTAATTGGAAGGTGTCTGGGAGGGTGTGTTGGGAAACTGAAGTGTTCTCCCTCACCAGCCTGTTTAGTTGTTTAATATTTGGAACATCAAATGGTTTAGAAGGGAACCTTTCTCTTTCTGTCCCTTTCATGCTTGTCCACAGCACAAATACATGCAAACACATACACAGAGATTAAAACTTCTGCAGTGCCAACTCCTCATGAACCTTCTAGATATTTTTTATGCTGTGGAAAAATATTTAAATATAAAACCAAGCATTTATTATAAAATGCAGATAGAACATGGCAAAATGTGATCCATGGGTGTTTTTGTTGGTTTGTTCAGCCCTGAGGAAATGTGTTTAGTTGTGTCCTTCCAAAAATTCAAGTCAGGATAGCTTTTATTTTTTAAAGTAAATGGTGCCTCATTTAATGCAATATGCTTTCTAAAGAAAGGAGGGAAAAGAGGATCAAGAAACACAGAAATCCTTGGATATTTCTCTAGAGATGATTTGTACTGCTATAATTTTATAAAACAGAAAAGTGTAATACACAAACAATACTGAATATGCTTTCAAATGGAGCTATTGTGTTGGTGCTCAGTCATAGCACAGTAGAAAAAAAGTGCAATGAAATTATAGTTAATATTACTTAGAATTCATACAATTGACAGAGTCCCAGATTAATTACAACTTTACAGTTCAATCATATCATATTTGTAGGCATCATAGATTTTTAAATGACTTTTGCGTGATTTATGATCAAGAACAAAATTCTGAAGATTAAATTACTACTCAACTAATGTTTAGTTGTGATATGCAGGTTTTATCTGTGTGCTCCAGGAGGAATATACAATGCAGTGATTGTAGCATACTAAGGTTACAAATTGGCATGCAGTATGTTCACTTACCTATAGTCTGTTTGGCCTGAGGGCTGTGTGAAATCTCTGTGAAATGAATACAAATTATTGAATACAAATTATCAAGGAACAATAGAATGATACCTTCCATGTTCAGTTTATGGATTGTTGATTGGTCACAATAAGAAGAGGGATGTTGGTTTTTTTAAAGGGTTTACAAAATTCATGGAGGTAAAGTTTATCTTTGGCTGTTATATATTACAGCTACAAAGATGTCCAGAAGCATTATAGATCTGTGTGCCAGATGCTGGGTTCAAACACATTACAATAATAATCCTGTATCACTATTCACTTTCAATTTCCCATAGAATGTTGGCAAGATAGCAGAAATATCTGTCCCAGTGTCAGCCGACTGGCAGTAAGCAAGCCAGAAGTAGTGAATAAAATAGAAATGGGTCAGGTAAGAGTCTTGTACAGATGAGTACTTGGGTTATCAGGTAGGGATATCAGAGAATTATAGTGCTTTTGAAATCAAATCCCAAAGTTCTCAAAGACCTACTTCAAAACAGAGGTAATTTCTTAAGCTTCCCCAAAGAGGGATTACTTCATTTTCAAACCTCTTGGTGTGGTTAGATAATTGCAATTAGACTGGATGGCATGTGTTTGTTGAGGCACCTGAGATGGTGTGCTTGTCATAATCAAGTCCAGCTACATTTGAGGCAGGAACCTCCTTTCTCCTCGGCAGAACTCAGGATTCTTCCTGAATATACTGCCCTAAAAGCCCAACTGTCAGGCAAAGATTCATTTCCCTACCTATTGCCTTCTCTCTCTGAAATAAAGAAGTTCATTTCTGGGTAAATCTGAAGACAGCCCAGAATTGTCCTCTTCATTCTTATGCTTAAAACCAGGTGCTAAACCCAAGTAAACTAGAATAAACCTACTGAATCAGTTGCTAAATCATATATCAACATTTCCAGAAATCTCTGAAGATTTTCATACAAGCTCTTAAGCACTGGTAAATCGCCTCTCAAACGTTGAGGAAGCACGTATGTGTGAAAGCCTGGAATCGTCAGCTCTCTTTAGCATCATTGAATCATTCGGGTAGAGGGAATTTCCTCTGAACACAAAGTTTCTGTTCAGAGGAAATTCCCTCTCCCTGAAAGATTCAGTGACACTAGAGGAATCCGATGATTCCCTGATGTTGAGGAAACACACCAGCTTCCACACATGTGTCCTTCCTCAACGTTTGAGAGGCAATTTACCAGTGCTTACCCCATTATCAAGTGTGATAATCTTCTCGATTCAATGGATCAGTTCTAGTTGGGACTTGCAAATTGATTAAGGGCTACGTGTTTTCTTACGTTTCACAAAAATATATGAGTGCGTTGGTATAATTCAGAAACCTCTACAGAAACTTGTTAATAAAACCCCACAATAGCTTCGCCTAAGAGTCACCATATCTCAAATATGAAGTGAAGACACACAACAGCAAAGAAATAACTTAGAAAGAATTGTCTGAACTAGATTTCATAGTATATGGCTGTAGGAAGGGCCTCTCAAAATCCTGGATTTTGTCATTAATTAATAGGATTCTCAGATTTATTTTTTTTTAAAAAAAAAAAAATACTCAAGCAACTACTTCTTATCTCCAAATGTCCTTTTCTTATCCCAGGCCAACTCTGGATTCATTGCCGGATGCAAGCAATCCAGTTCAAAGAATACACAGGATGGAGACCCAACAAAGCTTTATTCTACTGTTCAATGTAAAGATGCAAGGGAATAAATTTCCAAAATATGAACATGGACATCGTTGGCATTATAACTTTATACAAACAGAACAAAGGGAGATAAGGCATAATAATAATAATAATAATAATAATAATAATAATTTTTATTTATAACTCACCCCTCTGAACAAACAATCGGGGCAGGGTACAGTAAAATATAACAACAAAGTACAGTTAAAATTATTGTGACCCAATCCCGACCTCCCACCCCTTAAAAAGGATTAAATTCAAGCAGAATTAAAACAAGCAGACAAAATAACATTAAAAACAGGCTAACCAGTTTCTCATTGGACAACTAGGGTGGTAGCATCTCATTACGTCAGCAGGGGGAGGAGCTGGGAAACTCCAGACACAAACATTGGGCAAAAACTTAGGAGCCGGGGGGGGTGAGATTAGGCATTATCCGGGAAGGCCTGCCACAAAAGATACGTCTTTACTGCTTTCTTAAAGCAAACAAGAGTCGTAATAAGACGTATCTGATCCGGCAGGCCATTCCACAGCCTGGGAGCAGTGGAGGAAAAGGCCCTCTGAGAGGTCTGCGACAGCCTGGTCTTTATGGGCTGTAGCAGGTTCCTCCCAGAGGACTGGAGTGTGCGGGGAGGGGTCATATGGGGAGAGGTGGTCCCTGAGATAAGATGGACCCAAGCCATGTAAGGCTTTAAAAGTTAAAGCCAACACCTTGTACTATGCCCGGAAATTGATCAGTAGCCAGTAGAGAGACTTCAACACTGGAGTTATAATGGTTTCTCCTAGATGTTCCAGTAACCATCCTGGCTGCCATATTTTGAACCAATTGAAATTTCCGGGTTAAGCACAAGGGTAGCCCCATGTAGAGCACATTGCAGTAATCCAAGCGAGAGGTTATCAGAGCATGTGCCACAGTTTCCAGGTCCCTCATGTCCAGGAAAGGGTGCAGCTGGCGTATCAGCCGAAGCTGATAACAGGCACTCCTGACTGTCACATTCACCTGACTGGTCATGTGAAGCAATGAGTCTAGAAATACCCCCAGACTGTGAACGGAGTCCTTTGAGGAAAGTGTGATTCCATCTAGGACTGGGGATTGTATTCCCAAGCCTGGATTCAGGCCTGTGACTGTTAGTACCTCCGTTTTGTCTGGATTTAGTTTCAATCTGTTTTTCCTCATCCAATCCATTACCACCGCAGGACAGTCATTAAGAGGAGAGATGCCATCTGAAGTCTGGGCTGACAATCTGGTCATGGAGAAGTATATCTGAGTGTCATCAGCATACTGATGACACTGAGCTCCATGTCTCTGAATGATCTCACCCAGCGGCTTCATATAGATAATAATTGCATCGGAGACAGGATGGCACCCTAAGGGATGCCACAATTAAGCTCTATTTTAGACGAGAAACTGTCCCCGAGCCTCACCCTTTTGGATTTACCAGAGAGGAAGGAATGGAACCACCGAAGAGCGGTGCCTCCAATCCCCATCTCTCTCAGCCGACCCAAAAGGATGGAATGATCTATTGTGTCAAAAGCCGCTGATAGATCCAAGAGCACCAGCAGGGCCACACTACTCCTGTCAATGCTCAAGAGGAGGTCATCAGCCAGAGCAACCATGGCAGTATCAACTCCATATCCTGTCCTGAAGCTGGTTTAAAATGGATTGAGATAACTGGTTTCATCCAAGACAGGTTGGAGTTTAGAGGCGACTGCTCTCTCGATCACCTTGCTGAGAAACAGCAGCAAGGAAACTGGTCTATAGTTATTCCTCTCCAGGGGGTCAAGGGAAGGTTTCTTCAGGGGGGGTTTCGATGCCGCCTCCTTCAGACAGGATGGTACAGTACCTTCCCTAAGGGACGCATTGATTGTATCCTGAAGGAATACCCTCAATGCATCACCCCCCTGGACAACCAGCCGAGAGGGCAAGTCGTTCTCCTTACACTTCCAAGGAGCTTGTCCACGTCCTCAGTACTCATAGATTGAAACTCCTCCAGTAAAGTGACAGTAGAGGAGTTCCTGGACACCTCATGTGTGGATACTGATGAAACGTTGGCATCCAAATAGGTCCTTATCCAAGAGATTATCTGCAAAGTAGATGTTAAATGCATCACAGCAGGCCGTCATTGGGTCAAGTAGGGGGTTTGTTGTAGGGGGACCTGTGTCAGCTCCCCCACCACCCTAAATAGCTCTGCTGGATGGGACTTTGCAGATGCAATATGTGCAGAATAGAAAGATCTCTGTGCTGCATGCAAAGCCTCCCTATGGCAAGTTCTGTCGGACAAGAGCTGAGTCTTCTGCCACTTGCGCTCTAGTCGCTGTCCAGTCTGCTTCATCTCCCTGAGTTCCTCTGTGAACCAGAGTTTTTGGTTAGAAGCAGGCTGGATAGGACGCTCAGGGGCGATTGCGTCGATAGCCTTGGGAAGATTGGTGTTCCAGGTATTCACCAAGGCTTCGACGGAATCACCGGCGTTGCCAACCATTAAACCCTCTAAGGCCTTTTGGAAACCAGTTGGTTCCATTAGCCTTTGAGGGTGAACCATTCTAATGGATCCACCACCCCGGGGGGGGGGATGAGAACCAGCCTTTAGTTCCATTTTGATCAGGAAGTGATCCGTCCATGCCATCATTGTATCACCAACATGTTGTTGTTCTTGTCTGCCGTCAAGTCATTTCCAACTTATGGCAACCCCAAGGGAAACCTATCATGGGGTCTTCTTGGCAAGTTTCTTTGGAGGGGGTTTGCCATTGCCATCCTCTGAGGTGAGAGTGTGTGACTTGCCCAAGGTCACTCAGTGGGTTTCCATGGCTGAGCTGGGATTTAAACTCTGGTCCCCAAAGTCATAGTCCAATACTCAAGCCACTACACCACATTTGTTCACATAACGCTAACTACATGTTAGATATCTTGCACATACTTACAACTTTTGTCGTTTAGCGCCATTCCATAATAAGATGCCTAGCATATTAAATCTCCATCTTTGGTTTTGGTTCTTATGCTGTAAACAAGAACTTTAGGTGACCTGCTATTTCTTTTGACAAGCCCAAGATTCATTTCCTGGCACATTCAGCCATTATCAGTCAAGAGTCCTGGAATTCTTGGTCCTTATCAGCTAAGGCTCAGAGTGTGCTATTTCTGCAGGCTATTGATATGAACCGGTTGCCTTGCCGGTTGTGTCTGTGCATTCTATGAAAAGTTGAGGGATTTCTAGTTGAAAGTTTCTCTTTTACTTTCTTTTCTTGATATATAAACATTCTAAAGTAATCTTCCATAAATAATCATTAAAGATTTTCATATTTGTACTGTCCTTAAAAGAATAGTGCTTGGCTTTAAAAGTATGTAAATGATAATAATAGTAAAATAAATTATTCTGGCAGGGTGTTTGTTTTTTTAAATGTGACATTCAATTGTGTAGAACCATACATGTTAAATATCTAATACTTTAAGTGTTTAGCTAGTTTTGTATCTTCTGGTCTTCATTTGTTAGCAGTAAACAAGTACACTGCACAGATAAATAGAATATATAATTTAGACCTAGTCATTGGAGTAAATTGTAATATTGATTCCCTAAAATCATGGCAAAATCAAAAATGAACCAATTTGAGAGGAGGCCAGGAAAATAAAGATTAATGCTTGGTAAAGTTCTTTTGTATAGGATTTATGGTTTATGATTTGTAACATCAGAAAGTGTATTCATTAGATATTGAAATACAAAAGAGTAGATTTATGTAAACCACAATATGAAGTGTCAGGGAAGAAATTATAAATGGATCACTGCAACGAACAAATAGTGCATCCATTACTGCATAATATATTGAAAAGATAGCAAAATCACTGATTATTGAAGGATGTTTTCAGTATTTTTCCCCCAGCAGCACTCTTCTGATGCTTTAGTACATTTATTTCTTCACAGTCCTGAATAACTGGCACATGTTATGTTTGCCTAACCATGAGTGCTAAATTCTTGAAGAGAGTCAGTATGTCAAGAAGCAAAGCATCTGATGGAATAACATAGAAGATGGTGATATGGGCATCATTTATGTAATGGCTAGACAACTGTGGGTCTCCAGTTGTTGGACTGCAACTGGTACAATTCTCTAGTATTGGACTGCATGGAACACTATCCAACACAATCTCAATGGTGACCATGTCTGGTTTATTTCTCATGGGAAATAATACCCTAAAGTGCATAACACTCAAGTGCATTTGCACAGAAAATAATGGCTTTTATGGAATTCTAGACCAAACAGTCACTTCTGCATTTCACCATTTTCCAGTGATGATGGAAACTTGTTTGTTGTAGATGGCAGTACTATATTTGGACTGCCTGTAGATAGCAACATCACAAGAAGAGTATGCTCAGAATGGCAGAATAGCAGCTTTGCCTTCTGAACTGTCGCTTGGTTTTTTCTGAGCCTATGATTTTCCCCCTTCCATGGCTTTCAAGAGCAACTGTCTGGCTTTGCTTATTGTTAGATTTCACTTGTGCACAGTCTGTTTCCTTTAAGAAAATGAGTATTGGGCAGTGGAAAATCTTAGATAGAATACATTAAGGACTGTGGCTTAATGATCAATAATGTCAAACTCTCAAACTAGTGTAACTGTAGCTCTTTCTTTCTTTCTTTCTTTCTTTCTTTCTTTCTTTCCTCTTTCAATGGCAGACAAGGAACATCACATGGTTCATGTATGCTATGCTATGTCTGGTGCTGCTAGCTTTTTTTATGACTGTTGAGGTGACATAGATTGTAGGAAAATATACGTATTTTGTACCACATTGAAGGCCCATAGCATTTAGATGTTTGTCTGAATTTTATGACACAGAAAATTCTAATAGCTAATCTAGATACTTTGTGAAAAGTAATAAATTAAATTACATTCAGAAAATATTTTTAAAATTAATTATAAAGTAACAAATTACTGCTGGAGCCTAGGGAGAGTGATTATTTCTATTAGTTTTTAAATGTAATTTTCCAAGGTCTGTATATTACCCAGGTTGAACAGGAGCAGTCAAAGGATGATGGTAACTATTATCTAAACATATAACCCATACATTGAATTTGAAAGCTCATGTAATATATCAGCACCAAATTACTTAGAGGTGAACAAGTAAATTCTGTCCAAAGTAACGTACTCTGAGGCACTACTGCACTTTTGCTTGATTTGTAATGGCTATGCCACAAGGAAGGGTGCTGATGGTGATGAACATACGAGGGGTATTGTAAAGTTTTAATGATCACCTTTTTAAAAAAAATGACAGAAAGTTTGTTTTGATTTGTTGTTGTTAACTTATCTCTATGTAGACACTATCTAGATTTATACATTTTTCCCAGCTTATCTTGACCCTCCAAATACCTGATATGCTAGAAGTCTACAGATTGCTCCTTATGAGGGGGTATCATAAAGTAATAATTATCACCTGGAAGTTATTATGGCATATTGTTGAAATTTTGTCAGTGTCATCATTGGTCCCTAAGTGCACGTTGCTCAGAAAATCAACTGCAGGACACTGCAGACTGGGTCAACCGGAAAAATCAGCAGTAGCAGAACATGTTATAAACCATCCTGGTCATAAAATGCTGTTTGAAAGCACTGAAATTCTGGACCATGCCAACAGCTACCATGTCAGCATGCACAGGAAAGCCATTGAAATCCATAAACACCTGGACAACTTCAACAGGAAAGAGGAAACCCTGAGGGTAAACAAGACTTGGCTACCAGTCCTGAAGAACAGCAAAGTCAAGACTCAGCCTATGAGAAACAGCCTAAGGCCAGGGAATTCGCAGCATTGTTTGCATATCCTCCCACCCTGAGGACTGCCATTAGCAACAGAACAATACATTTGCAAATTACCTCTTCCTTCCCAGGGTCACACAGGATATATACATCCAATCTTTTTCCAGGCTATCATTCTCTGAAGATGCCAGCCACAGATGCTGGAGAAATGTCAGAAAGGAACTCTTCTAGAACATAGCCATGTAACCTGAAAGCTCCACAAAAAGCTATGGATGCCGGCCATGAAAGCCTTTGACTCAACATTGGAGAGGAATTCTCTCACATGCACTCACTCTCTTACTCTCTCTCACACACACAAATACACAAACAAGTACCCCACCACCTTCCTCATTTGGAAGTAAAAGTTATGAAGACTTTAGAAGCATAAAAAGGCAGGAATGCCTTCCTAGATCATACGAAGGGTCACCTCTAGTTCAGAACACTAAGTGTTTTCACCTGTGTCCAACCTCTAGCCTATAGGAAGCTCATATGTGCAAAGCAGGATGGAGATAGCTATTCTGCACAGGTGTCTCCTCTTTCTAAAATGTAATCTAAAGTAGGTCTCATGTAGTACTGAATAATATATGATATGTATTGGCCAAAGAAACAGTTCCACTTTTCTGTCCTGAACCTATTGTCCATAAGTCTCACTAAATGACCCTGAAATATATTGGAAGGAGGAGGCCCTATGCTCACATCAGGATACCACAATCTTCTTTAAGATATTGAAACAAGATTGGGGGGAGTACTTGTCCTGGATGCAGTGTAGTTGAATTGTACATTGTAGATTCTACACTGAGCAGGAGGTTGAACCAACAACCTCCATGATTCTTTCAAATGCTATGATTCTATGAAACCACTGAGAAGGAGAAATTTATCCACTAGACACTTGCTACTTTCTCTTCACATCTTTATCAATCTCTGTTCTGTCTCCTGTGAATCATTGATTAAAAACCCCTAAAGAACCCACAAAGTGGAATATGCTCCAACAAAAATGAAATTCAAATCATCAAATTTTTAATAACCCATTTTTAGCTTCATGTTAATTCAATATACAGAATATATTAAGAATATATCTAGGAGAATCAAATTAAATTTAATAGAGAAGGGCAAAGTCATTTCAGTAAGGAGTGGTCAAGAAAAGTTAAATTGCCAAAAGAAACATGCAGTTGTTTCCTTTTATTATTTTATAATAACAATAGCAATATTGTCCATGACATCAAGTGGCTACCCTTTTCCATTAAAGGAATGAATTTGTGCTGAATATGTGCATCTCTAATGCTAGGTTATATGATGATAAAAAGTCAAGGCCATCTTGAATGATATGCTAAATGTATGTGTGCATTTACCATTTCTGACTGGTATTCAGTATTACAGTTATGCTTCCATAGCCATTAGAGTAACAAAAGTAATAGATCCACAACTTAGTCTTACTGGAAACCTGTGTAAATGCCATTGTGGTCCACTTAAAGAGTGAATTGTAAGACTGGTCAAAGGAGGTCAGTGTAGCTTCTGATGGGGGTGAAGGAAGAATTATGTTTTCCCACCCTGCTACCAATGAGAAACTCTGTGACAATCAGAAGCAGGAGTAAGGTTGCAAGTCCTTGTCACAGCCTTGCTCACTGGTAAAATGGGGGTGAATACATCCTTCTCTTTGCGCACCAACTGGAAGCTGAATGGATTTCCTTTACCTTATCTAGTGACTGGTTCTTATGTTGATTAGGAAGTGGTAGGGTGGGTTAAGTGATGTTACTTAGTCAAATCAACATAACCCATGTTGGTTATACAGTAAAGCAGATGTAGTTGATTCTGCTTCTGGATCCACACCCTATTTCAATACCAGCCACTATTTGGTTTAGATAATCTTTTGGAGAAGAGTCTGCACATGTCATTTGATACTATGCCTGATACAACCCAAAACCAATAAGATGTTTGACAATCTCCTCTCTGAGTAGATTCAGGTTTGTGGGGATCCTCAACAATCTTTCTTTTGCTGAGATTTCACCTGTGTTGCTGGGTCCTGACCTCATGTATACCTGGAAGAAGTGCTGGGCATATACACATTGTAGTGAGCAGGTACATTTTAAACATGCCATGGGTAGTATCACTGTGAGACAGCAAAAAATAAAAATGCTGGTTAATAGACACATCCACTTAGCCTAGAAGGTCAAAGAGAGGCATCACTACAATAGGGATCACAATAGCTCCTGAAGGTGCCAGAAGCTATTATACAAGAGTACAGGAGAACTAGATTTCACCACTCAGGTCCAAAACACACTGCAGAAATAATCCAGTCTGAGACCACTTTAATTACCCTGGCTCAATGCTAAGGGATTCTGGGAAATGTAGTTTTATAAGGCATTTAGCCTTCTCTGTCAGAGAGCTCTGATGCCACAATAAACTACAATTCCCAGAATTTCTATAACTTATCCAGGGCGGTTAAAGTGGTCTCAGATGGGATTATTTCTGCAATGTGTTTTGAACTTCCGCCAATACTGCAGAAGAAGCTGAAATAGTTAATGTTCTCCTCGCAAAACAAAAACAGAAAAGTTCCACACCTAGAAGAGCCTTTAATTAATGGATTTTCAATTATTGTAAATGATGTATTTGTTCTTAAACATTCCCTGAAAGAGCACTTGTGATTAATATCACTACACCTATCTTGTTTTAAGTGAAAAACAGATAAATCATTCACCAAAGGCAACTTTGGTTAATAAGAATTTTGGAAACAAGACTCCTGTGTCAAATTCAATCTGTTGCACAACAAACAATTAGGAATGCTTGACTGAGTTCAGATAAATTATGAGGCTAGCTCAACTTCAGACACTGAACACCCATGTCCATATGCAACTCTTGGAAAAGAATCTCTGAAAATCTATTAAACATAATTCCTTCAATGGGTATAGCAAATAACTAACGTCAAAACAGGACCATTGCATTATTTGTAATTAGTATTCAGCAGAGTAGAGATATGGAGAATGTTTGCAATTTCTTTTGGCCTTGATCAACTGGCAGAGAAAACCTGATCTTTCATCCATGAGTCGGAACAAAAAGAGGCACAGCCACAGTTTGGTTTTACTTGTTTCTGAACACATACATTTTTTAAAAAAATTAAAAACAAATATTTCTATGCAAAACTATTGTCATTTACACAAACAAAAATGTGGATGAGGGTGTTAGGACTATTTTGTTGATATCAAGAACAAAGAAAACCTATTTTTTCCATGTTCATAAACTAAGTAAATGAAGATTTATATAGTTTGTTGTTGTTATCTGCCCTTGAGTCAATTCTGACTCTTGGTGACACTGCAGTTGAGACATCTCCAGGTATCCCTATCTTCCACTGCTCTGCTCAGGTCCTGTAAGCTCATGCCTATAACCCTCATGATTGAGTCCATTCATCTGGTCTGCAGTCTTCCCATCTTTCATCTTTCATCTACCTTTCCAAGCATTATTGTTTTTTCTAGTGATCCATGCCTTCTCATTATGTGGCCAAAGTATGTAGCCTCAACTTGATCATCTTGGCTTCCAAGTAGGCCTCTGGTTTGATTTGTTTGTCTTCTTGGCTGCCCATGGTACTCTTCTCCAGTATCACTTCTTGAATGAGTTGACTTTTATACTATCTGCTTCCATCATTGTCTAGCTCTCACATCCATATATGGTAATGGGGAATACAATTTTGACTTTAGTGCTCAGTTGTATGTATTTACTCTTCAAGATCTTTTCTAGTTCTTTCATAGCTGCCCTTCCCATCCCTAGTCTTCTTTTTATTTCTTGACTAGAGTCACCATTCTGGTCAATGTTTGATCCTAGGTATGGGATCAATTTCCTCATTGTCTAGATTGAATTTAGATATTTCTTCTGTGGTCATTATTTTTGTTTTCTTCATGGTCAGCATTAAACCTGCCTTTGCACTTTCATATTTAACCTTCCTTATTAACTGTTCAAAATCTGTGCTGTTTTCGACCAATATTATGGTGTTACCTGTATATCTTAGTTTGTTGATGTTTCTTCCTCTTATTTTCATCCCCTTTCTTCTGATTCAAACTCTGCTTTTCTTATGATGTTTTAATCTTACAAGTTGAACAAATGGGGTAATAGGATGCAGCTTTGCTTGCCCTCTTTCTATTGGGAACCCCTATGTTTCTCCTAATTCTGTTCTGACAGTGGCCTCTTGTCATTAGTACAGATTTCTCATATGTTTTCAATTTTTCCTTCCACCCTAGGCTGAAATACTGGCACATCTCTAAAACAATTCAACAGTGTTCTCAGTGGTCCAATTTCCAGGACCTATTCTTAGAGAGTCCATATTATGGGTGTCATCCTGTTGGAACACGTGGGTCTACAATTCTCATCTGAGCTGCAAGCAAATAGGATAGTCTTATCCATACTGTTAACTCTTTATTGAAAAACATGAACGTTCCCCAGAAATTTATTTTTAAAATCTAGGAATGCTATTTCTGCATGTGTTAATTATGCTGGCACTCAAAAGTAGCCTATCTGTGTAGAAAAATCTACAACAGCAGTAATATCATGGGTGCCTCCAGAGTGTGGAAATGTAGGGCAACATTTAGGTTGCTTTTTCCTAGAAAATCTGCACTATTTGAACTGTCACAGTGGCTAGGTAAACAATGCATTAAAAATTAGGTTAGCGACTTGGTGTTCTCCTCACTTTTTGCTTGCATTTGTTTACAACAGAAGTGGGAAGACTACAGAATGGTTGGTACCATTTGTCATATCTGGCAGTCCACAGCAATACACTCAATTCAATTGGAAGTGACACCATAGCAGTTCCAGTTTTATTTTTGGATGATTTGGGGGCATTTTTCACTGCCCCTCCCCCATTTTAAGGCATGTAGACTTGTGGATGGAAAGTGGGGATTAAGAGACAAAAAACACTTGAAATTTTCTTTAAAAAGTTGTCTGCAGGCTTTTTGGGGAGATCAGGCTGGAAATTTGACCTGCATGTGACCCACGGTCTGTACTTTCCCCACCTTGATTTCCTATACCTTGGATCAAAGTTTATTATTAGGGAAATTCAGTGTGTAGGAAGTTTAATTTTGCACTCCACAGATATGTACTTACAAATAATTATCTCCCGTGACAAATGCAACAATGAGATTTATAGTACAATCACTCCCATGCTTGACATGGAAGCTTAGCTCTAGGACATCTAAATCTAATGAGAAAGACACTGCTAAAAATAACAATAAAAATGAAGAGAGAGAGGAAACACTATTTTTTTAAAAAGTCCAGTGTTTCAGTATTTTGACTGAACAATTACACACACACACACTGTGCACACAAGTCTTGCCATCTTGACCACGCACTGATGTTGTTTGGCCTCATGTGTCCACGTTTTCCTTTGTGAAATGCTACAGAGTATTGTGCAGCACAAGAACTTAACATCCACTATTTGTGTAAGTACTTGCATTTTTTGGGCCTAAAACCAGTGAACAGAATTGTTGTGTTCTGCACTTTCAAGTAATTTCCAACTTATGGCAACCCTAAGGCAAACCTGTCACAGGGTTTTCTTGGCAAGTTTCTTCAGAGAGGGTTTGACATTGCTACCCCCTGAGCCTGAGAAAGTGTGACTTACCCAAGGTCACCCAGTGGATTTCTATGGCCAAGCCGGGATTCAAACTCTGGTCTCCAGAGTCATTGTCCAATGCTCAAACCACTACACCACACTGGCTCCACAGTCAATAGAGTAGTTCCTTTGAATTAGTAAAACCTAAGTACTGTATCACTTTGCAAATTCTGGTTCATTCAATGGTCTATTCTGTCTTGGACTAACATTGGGATTAAGTCAAAGTAATTAACTATTTTTTTAAAATAATAATAATAATAATAATAATAATAATAATAATTAGTTGTGTCATTATGCTAAAACTAATTTTCACTACTAGGAAAGAAAGTAATAATAAAAAATAAGCATATCACTACTTTTTACTAATTCAGCATCAATTGTGTGGTGTTCCAGTTTATACAGTATTCCACATTATCAGTCCTCAAAGCATTTCTCTGTAATGAATTTGCCTGTGATATTCCAGCTATTTTTCATATCATAGCATTGTTAGATAAAAATGGACACTAGCAGAAATCCATTCCAGTTTTCAAGCTAATCATAATCTATTTTTAACAATTAGAACAGAAAATTTTAAAAAGGAGAAAACAACTTTAAAGAGAAGATGCTAAAAACTTTTAAATGGCTTTGTTTTGTAGTGACTTTAAAGGGCATCAAGAAGGCTTTACTCCCATAATATTTTGTACTACCATTTGTTTTAGAATTTAATGGCTGGGAACTGGCAGAGATCTTACACTACAGAGACCTAAACTGTGCATTAAATAAATGCCAGCTGCATTCATTTGGTCAGCACTGTGGAACAGGCTAGTATTTCTTCTGTTGTGTGTTTCCAAACAGTTATTTACCAGGTAAAGGTTTGCAGAAAATTAAATTCTAGAATCAGATTCCAGGGCTTTGGTGAAGGGTGGAATTTATGAATAATCTAATTACCAAACTGGACATACCTTCAGCAAAGATCATTCTAAAACAAATAGAAAGTGGGAATGATTGCATCTTTATCCAAGGTTTAAAATCTACAGAAATCCGAAATCTGAACAGACCATTACACTCATTTTATTATTCTCAATGAGTACAAAGATAGGCTTTGTTAGTGAAAGCCAGTATGGTGGTACTGGAAGGAGACAATAGAGCTGAAACACTACTTAACCAGCTAGCTCCCTTCAAAGTATTAGGCAAATTAATACTGGGCTGTGTTTACTATTTGGTGTTTCTTTCTTTTGAACATGTATCAATTCTATATGCAGAAAAAATAAAAATAAAAATATTTAAAAGGTATTACTCTGGACATCCAGTGGTTGCTTTTAAGTAATATGGGGAGTGGGAGTGTAGCATAGCACTGAGTCTTTCCAGTGTCTGTCACATTTTTCAAAACAGTTTTTTTTAATGGTCAGAAACTGTGTGTTAGAAACCATGATTAGGAGAAAATTGTATGGGTTAATATATTAGCACTTTGGGACTTGTTCTGTACAAGAATGCATGGTTTTCTGCAGAGAATACGTTTTTGTGCTGGCCCAAGAAAATGCTGTTTTCTATACAAAATACATGTTACCTGGGAACAAAAAAACAAAACAAAACAAAAAACCTTTTGCTTTTCAGTTTGGTTATTTGCTGCTTTTTCACAAAGTAAGTCTCTGACTGCAAATAATCTTTGAAAACTACAGGTTTTTTTCATAACTTTCTTGCAACAAGGAGAAAATAATGGTAAAATTAGCCATCCTTGCCCATGAAAATGAAATTTACAAAAATTTACATCAAGTCTATAACCTTCTCTGCCAAAGAGTGCTGGTGCCTCACAGAACTACAAATCCCAGGAATCTGTAGGATGCAGCGATGACAATTAGAGTCTCTCTGCATGTTCCACCACTGTCTAACTATTATCATTTAATAGAACATCCCTGCAAGGACCCCATGGGTATCAAGTGAAGTAAATGTTTTGCAGAAAAAGGCTGAATGATAGACAGGGGAAGACATGACTACTTTGTTCCCTATTGGAGTTGGGAACTTGAAGGCATACATTTTTATTTTTCATCTTGGGTACAATAGGGCAGCCCTGTCTCTCACATTAAAAGGTTGTATAGATCACTTTGGCAAAACAATCTTTGTCCCTGCAAGGACAAACATTTGCAAATGATATGCAAGAAGAGTGATTGCCACTAATGAAACACTTATTAGGTTATCTATGGAGCAGGTGAGAAGAGAATGTCACTAAGCTAAAAGATATGTGGCAGACAAGTCAAACCTTCCTTGCAATTTGACAAGTCAACTCTTTCTTGCAATAAATAATTCTTGTAACCCTTTTTATCCCTATTAGGAGCAATCTGAGCTAGGGCCCAGAGTGTGGATAGTTACTTTTAAAAAGTTAGTCGGGTTACTCACAGCACAAACACTCACACAAGCTCACAGAGAAATCCATCCTTATTACAGAGACATCTTCTCACTCTAGTTTGATCAAAGCAACTCTATATCACTTATTGGACATGGAGAACAATTTTAAGAATTTTTAAAAGATATTTTGAATATAACTTATATAAGATATAAGATATTTTGAATATAACTTAAAGTCTAAATTTCCACTTTTGTTAAACAAGAATAAGACAATAGTATCTTTTTGAGCATATGGTAACCTTCAGCACCACACTATTCTTTTGAGAATCTTTTTAATTCAAAGGCTCTTCCACACCATAAAGAAGAAACAGAAGTGAACCCCTTGGCTTAGTGAGTCTCCCTGAGTCCCCTGTATCTCTCCATGCATTTTTCATGAGTTTGTCTAGCAGACATTCTGCTTAACTAAGGAGTGTTAGAGCTCAGATTTCCTGTACTTCAAAACCATTCTTCAGAAGAAGAAGTCAGCCTAATATGGACTCTGGCTATGAATTATCTTTTTTCTGAAATTTCCATTTTCAGCGGGTTCCACACATTTAAGCCATTCACATCTGCACATTATCCAATAAGGTGGGTCAAAAAGTTTGAATGGGAGCAAGCTCCTCTTGGTTTCCTTCCAACCTGGAGTAACCATAGGAGAGACATCTGTATAATTAGGAAGGAGATTTCTTGAAATCTGTCAGCTCAGTTCTGCCCTGGCAGAAGAATTTCATGACTACAATAGTTCTTAAAGATACATCCCTTAATGGTGTGAGTTTTGTTTCTGCTGAAAGAGATGTCTCCAAATTATTTTAAATGAATTTATTGTCATCTTTTGCATTTAGCATGTGGAAAATCTCTCTGAAAAATTTGAATCTCCAGGGGAGGTAGAGAGGAGGAAGGCTTTGCTTGCAACTTTTACTTTTCTTTGATCAAACAAAAAAATACCTAACAGAATGAACATGCATGTCTTCACTAGAATGGGTGGATGAAGTACTCTTAGGTTAGGTTCATCTTATTACTGTATGGATATGTAGGCAATAGTTGCCTTATTAAAGGTGTAGGCAGGAGTAGCCTTTTCAAGGAGAAGGCATACAAATCTTGCTTTTTTTTAGTCTCCATAGCTTCAGATTCAGTTTGTTTTTCAAAGCTGATTGCTTTGTTGCCTAGCAGCAGAAGCCATCCTCCTTGACAAGCTGGAAAGAAAGGGAGAAAGGGCAAATTATTGCCTAAAGGTGTTTCAAACCCTTCCTCGGTTGACTCTGATTTAATTTTTTCAAAGGGAAAACAAAATGGTCATCCACCCACATCTCAAAATATTGGTGTCTGACTGACAAATTGGAGCTGTCCCTCAGGAGGAGTTATGACATTTGAAACATATTAGGCAATAACCTTCTGTACCATTTTGAGGTCTCCTCTCCCTTTGTTCCTGTATTTGGGCTTCTGTTCTTTCCATCCTTGTCAGAATGGCCTGAACAAGTCCTCTTTACTTGACATTCTAAACAGAAGAAGAAAAGACAGCCTACTGTGTGATCTCCTGCTGCCATCTTATTCTAGCTACCAGTTCTTCCTGAGAAAATCAAATATTATTTTAGCAATAAGGTTGGGGTGGGAGCATGCAAATTTTTTATAAGTTTAGTCATGGGATGCCAGAGCCAAAGCATCACAATGTGAGTATCAAGGCTGAAAATCAGACATCTGGGAAATGAGAGCTCCTGGTAAATTCATAGCACTATTATTTTGTAAAAAGTCCCTTACGATCAGATCAGCAAATCATATGACAGGTGAAGTTTTAGGACAAGTCTAAATGAAATATGGGAGATCCCAGATTCAGTCTTCCAATATTTATACCTAAGTTTCCAAAACAGACCCTGAATCTTCACACACACACATACACACACAAATTTCTAATGCCTGCCTGAACATCTTCACTTGCAAGCAGAAAAAGTGAAGGGAGAGAGCCAACTGGATTTCCCATGGAAGAAAGTTCCACTGCCTGGGAACAGTCACTGAGAAGGTTGTCTCCTGAGTTCTCACTTGTGGAGACAACAGGCAGATTAGAACCTTGGCACTAGCCAAAGGGTGTGAAGCCAGGAAAAGGTGGGGGCTGCTCCAGGTGCAAGTATATAGGAGGGAGGAGCAGATTTGAAAGGGGTTGATGTTTAGTGTGCCCTGAGGGATGAAGAGCTGTTGAGGCTAGGTTAGGCTGCTGTGAGGGGAAGTTAGAAAGAGCTTTAGGTACTCAAGAAAGGGCTGAAGAGTGCCCTTAATTAAATCGTTGTAGTGTCCTGTGGGAGAAGTAGTCTTTGGTGACTCGTGGAATCACAGATAATCAGAAGGGTTATGTGCTACAAAAGTTTAATAAGGGTTTTGTGAGAACTTAGTCTATAGGGGAATAATGGGGCAAGACAGACCACCAAAAATGGTGGGCTGGAGGCACCTATTTTAACTCCAGAGGGATGCTGCAGCAGCCAAACCTCATGGTGTCCTTCTGCAATAAAAAGAACCCAGAAAAATTGGTTCATTTAAGCTGTCTGATGCACATTACAAGTGCGCCATTGGCACACCAGTGATGTAAGCAATGCACAGCAATATCTGAACACTGTGTGTTGCTTACATCATCATGGTGGTGCCTTTGTGGCTGGGATGCCACCATGATGCCGCCACCTTTACACACAAGGGTTTGGGAGCATGTGGTTACTGTGTGCTCCCAAACCCCAGTATCGCTGGTGACACGCCGCATTTGGCCCATCTGTCCCAGAACAATTACATAGACAAGCTAACTGTCAAACTGTATAACTAATAAAGTATTTATACACCATATCCATTGTGAACACCATCCACTAAAAGAGATACTGTATTCATCCTTATTATTGTGTTTCAATAAACATCTGTCAGAAGTGGTTTCAGAAACACATTAAAAACACTACCAATGTTGAGAAAAGTCTTTTAGGTTTTGGACACTTTAGATAGTGGATGTGTGGCTGTCAAGGAATAGTTGGTGCCACCATGGGAAATATTTGGAGTGCTGGCATCAAAAAGAGAGTTATAGTGTAGGAAACACTTAAGAGAGGCCTGGGTTCAAGTCTCACAGTGAAGAATTGGTGTGATAGTGCCCATCACCTTCATATAATTGGTGTCAGCAGTGGGATCAAAAAGATCCATTGGGATACCATCTGAGAAAGTAGCTGGGTGAGTGAGTCTCTCCATCACAAATTGGTGGCAGCAGCGGCACACAGAGAAAAAGAGTAAAAGATTTTAAATAATTTTTGGCAGTGCTACGTTGTCATCGTCACATCACCTAACATGCCTACAAAAGTGATGGGACTGAAAGAAATCCCTTTGCATACCATATCCATTACAACTTAAAACTAACAGGTTGCAGCTTTGGAAGAGGGAAACATGAGAAGTCCCTGTCGCAGCTGTGCAGTTAAAACAGCCAATGCAATTCTAGCATGATCAATAGATGTATGGTATCTAGATGAATGGAAGCAATAGTACTACTCTATTCTGCTTTGGTCAGGACTTACCTGGAACATTATGTCCAGTTCACCACAATTCTAGAAGGATGTTGACAAGCTTGAATATGTCCAGAAGGGAGTTACCAAAATGGTGAAAGGTATGCAAACCATGCCTCCTGAGGAGCAACTTAGGGAGCTGCTGGGTATAGCCTGGTGAAGGTTTAGACGTGATGTGAGAATTGTCTTTGAAGATATGTCATACTGAAGATGGAGCAAATTTATTTTCTTCAACTGCAGAAAATAGGACACAGAGCAAGAAAACAGATTCCACCTCAGCATTAGCAAGAACTTCCTGAGAGTAAAAGCTGTTTGACAGTGGAATACACTGCCTCAGAGAGTGGTGGAGTTTCCTTCTTTGGAGGTTTTTAAACAGATGCTGGATAACCATTTGTTGTGAATTCTTTATTTGTGTATTCATGCATGGCAGGGAATTGGACTGGATAGCCCTTGAGGTCTCTTCCAGTTCTGTGAATCTATGATTCTATGGATGGCACAAAGGAAAGTGTTAAGCAAACACACCCCAGCACCATTGTTCTAATCCCATTCAGAAACTGTCCTGGAATAGCTGTTTGCTTTGTTGGGGTCTGAGGAGGAGGAGGAGGAGGAGGAGAAGGGAGGGGGAGCGCTTCTTCTTCTTCTTCTTCTTCTTCTTCTTCTTCTTCTTCTTCTTCTTCTTCCCACCCTTTTCCCTGTTCAGGACTCATTTAAGAAAAAACAAACCATAATTAAAAATTCACCAGATAAAAAGTTAGAACTAACACAAACAATCAAAAACTTTAAAATCCCATTAAAACATATGTCATTGGACACAAACACATCACCACAGCAATTAGCAGGAACCAGTGAATTGTTTAGACAAAACAGACTTTAAATAGTCAATCATCAAATGCCTGTTGAATAATATAGTTTACAGTTGCCTTTCAGTATCCACTGATTCTTTATCCAAGGATTTAAGCATTCACAGCTTGAAAATATTCCCATATATAAAAGCAAACCTTGATTTTGCCATTTTATATTAGGGACACCATTTTACTTTCCATTGTATTTAGTGATATTTCAACATGCACAGATTTGGGTATCCACAGAACAAACCTCAGTGGATACAAAGGCCCACTGTACTTACTTGTGACAAGAAGGTACAGAGATTGCCAGTCTAAATTCTCTGGGAAGAGTGTTCCAGAGACTGGGGGCAGCTACCAAGAAGGATCTCTCTTGTGTTCCTATCAGGCGTACCTGTGAAAGTGGTGGACAGAGATGGGTTCTTCACAAGAGATCTCAACGCATGAGCTGATTTGTGTGAGGGAATATGGTTTTTCAAATACCCTGGATCTGAGCTGTGTAGGGCATCATAAGTCAAAATCAGCACTTTGAATAGTACCCAGAAATGGACCAGCAACCAATGAAGCTGTTGCAAAAAGGGATTTGTGTGCTCCCTGTAGCCAGCCCCAGTTAGCAATCTGGCTTCTGCTCTTTGGTCCAAAATGGACAGGCCAAAAGAAGCAGTTTGCAGCCACTCCAAGACCACGGCATTTACATGACACATGACCCCAACATGGTCTAAAGCCATTCCTATGCCATGCTCCAGCCTGTTGGACTGGAACAAAAGGTGGCACAGGTTGGGGCCAGTGGTATCAGCCCACTTTGGGAATAGGTTGTGTGGTCAGCACAGTCCATCCTGCTTGCAGCCAGAGTGCCCTCCTCCAGTCCTTTGTGTCTGTTCCAGCCCTTTGGACCAGCTGAGGTTTCCAAACACACTTAAAATACTGCCCCATTTAGAATCCATTACATTAATCCATCTGGGATGTGTCACAAAGGCCAGATCTGATGTCTCAAGGAACGGATGCCACTGGGACACAAGCTTTATCTATGCAAATGTATTCCTGGCCACCATTCAAGCATGAACTTTCACATTCAGAGTTTTTATCCAGAGACACACCCCAGCTGCAGACTGTGTCTTCAAAGGAAGTATAACCCCATCCTGCACAGGTTGAATCCCTATTCCCAGATCAGCCTTTCAATGGGCCAGGAGGATATCTGTCTTGTCTGGATTAAGTTTCAATTTGTTCAGCTTCATCAAGTCCATTACTGATCACAGGCATCAATTTAGAAACAAAACAGCTTCCTTGGCTCATGGTGCAAAGAAGTACAATGACCCTACCAAATCAGTTGGCTAGCTATCTGTGAATTTGACCTCCTGCAGATCACCATCTCCCATTGCTTATACATTCACGAGGATGTCCTGATGCAGACACATGTACATCACTATACATTAAATAATATGGGATTTGAATTCTGTAATTTTCCTATCTGCAGGAAAGGCAGAAACAAAATTTCCGTAGATGAGAAGAGTCCACTGTAAAATAATTGGGTATCATCCACATATTGATGGCACAACCCCCCCCCCCAAACTCTGGAAAACATCTCCAAACAGTTTCATATACACTCAGCCACCTGTATCCATGGATTCAGCATCCATGAATCAACCACCATAGTTTGAAAATATTCATCAAAAACAAACATGCAAACCTTGATTTTGCCATTTTATATAAGGGATGCCATTTTATTACCCTATTGTATATAATGGGACCAACATACACACATTTTGGTATCTATTCGAGTTACTATCACCAAATCCCAACAGCTACCGAAAGTCCACTGTATACGTTATATAACATGGAGATAGAGCTGAGTCCACATAAAGGCAAATGGCTAGGTGTTCAAGCAAGAGTTGCCCAGCTAACCTTTTGGACTAGTCCGACTAGGAAAGAATGAAGCCACTATTTCTACAAGAAATCCATTGGTTGGCAGTATGGAAAGTTGCCTGGGACAGAATCAACACAAACACTTTCCCCTTGTCTAGATCCTGGGGTAAGCCATCCACTGAGATGACCTAAGCCATCTTTGTCCCATAATGCAACCTGAAACCAGATTGAAAATGATGTAGATCATCTGTTTTAAGCAGAAAACCCTGGAGCTTGTGGTAACCTCCCTGGAGCTAGAGAGGCTAACACAAGCTCCAGGGCCTTGCCTAAAAATGGAATGATAGGAACTGGCTGATAATGATTCAAATTGGTTGAATCCAGGGAGGGCCTTTTTGTAAATAATGGTTTCATAATAGCCTCACTCAGGGAAGCTGGAACTCTATTTTATTTATTTAACTTTATTTCCAGGATTTATATCCTACATTTCTCCCACAATGGGATTTTAGTGAGGCATTAACCACTCCCTCAATCCACTCAGTTGCCCTTTAGATTTTTAAAATAAGGGCAAGGATCTAACACACATGTTGTGGCTTTCATCTCACCAAGAATTCTGTCCACATCCCCAGGCTGTACAAATAGAAAAATATCCATTGACACTGGGCAAGCAGGTGCCAAAGTAACATCCACTGGATATGTATAAGTCATAGCAACCAAGTCAGAGAGGATCCATGTATTTATCTGCAAACCACAAGGCAAGTTATTCACAGTGGGCTGTTGGAGTATTCTGGATTATCCTCTCTTAAACCAGTGTGTAAAAGATCAAATGGAAACTTTTAGTTAAAATGTATAAATCAGCAGATCTGGACATGAGTTTCCATCTGTGTTGATCTTCTTTCTTTAAAGTGGTGTTTTGGGGGCTGTACAGACAGCCCTGAAAGGGACGGCCTGTAACCACCCCTGGAAGCGGTGGATTGAGGCCAGGGCAGCCTCACCAGCAGCCCTGCGGCCCCAATTCAGAAAAGAGGTGTCCTTTGGGCTTCATGTCCCCGGACACCCTGACAGTCACAGTCATGGGAGAAAGGAGCCACCCAGCCCCTTTCTCCTCAGCATTGTTTCCATGGCCGTTTGGTTCCCATGGGAATGATGCATGCACTGAAAAGGAGCTGCCTAGAGCAGCTCCTTCTTTGTGGCACTACAACCAGGAAGTGGTGCCATTATGACGCAACTTCCTGTGCATGACATATAGTCGGTGTGCGTTGGCATCGGCATCATGGGCCTCCGTGTTAGGGGTTAGGGGGGCGTGTGGATGGTGCACGTTCCCTAACCTTAGTATCACCACTGCTACACTATTTAATGGTCATTTGTACCAGCCCTTTGTTAACTTTCTTCAGATGAAGGAGGAGGAAAAGGAGGTGAAAAGAGGGACCAAAGTCTTTTGAGCATCTTTCTGTGTTTAATTCTAATCTCTCTCTTTGTGAGTCTATAATAATTTTCAGTGAGACAGAAATAAAATTTACACATATTGACTTCCTCAGACTTTAAATAAAACTCTCTCTCTCTCCTCTCTCCCTCTCTGCAACAGAATTGTTTCATGAGTACAAAATAAATTATGGATTATCGAGAAAGCTATTATGAAACATAGCAGAATAGATATCTAATGAAATTTAAATCATTCAGCTATAAACTTTTGTTTATTTATTTTCTTGGAAGCTCTAATCCAATTTTTCCCCTTTCATATCCTCATAGGTCTTCTTCCTCCTCCTCCTCCTCCTCCTCCTCCTCCTCCTCCTCCTCTTCTTCTTCTTCTTCTTCTTCTTCTTCTTCTTCTTCTTCTTCTTCTTCTTCTTCTTCAAAAAAGCCTGACAAATTCCATTATCAAATCCAAAATAATGGCTTAAAAACAAATCCCTAATTTATTCTAATAGCATTTGGGGAAAGGTCTACATTTTCCAAAGCATCATGATAATGTACAGATATACATCACATTAGTGGGGACATGCTGGGGAATGGTCCCATTAACATAGTTCGTGTATAATTGCTTTTTAGCCTAAACTGCTATCTTCTACCTTGCCCTGGGCACCAATCCAATTGGTTTATGCTCTTCATAAGACAAAGGATTTAGTAATTCTGTCTTTGGGTCATTGTATATTGACCTCTCTCTTCATCTTTGCACTTTTAAATGCATCTAATTATATGCATCCTCATGCTTCTGTTGCCTTCACTGGGATTATTAGACCAATTCTGTAGCATTTTCCTTCTAAAAAACAGCTGATACCTAAGTAAGGTGACCAGATGCAAAACTAAAACAAAGAGTCTGCACCTTTAACTGTTGTTTAGAAGGGGAACTTTTGAGTGGCTGCTGAATTTCTTAGACCACGTGTAGAAATATGTCCAAAAATGCATTTAAATGCAAGTATAAGACCAGCTGTGAACAAAGTTTGGACCTCCAGATGTTATTGGATTGAAACTCTTAGTATAAGTCAGTTTACAGCACAAGTGATTGTAGCCTATGATGAGACATGCTGGAAATCACACTCTGGCAACATCTAGAGGGGGTTTGCCTATCCAGTCACAGAAGCACAAGCCAACAGCTTTCCTTTACCTAGTGGCTTCCAATTGTTAAGATGGATAGCCAACTTGGTCAAGCAGTCAGAGAAGATTAAAACAGCTGAGGAATACAAAGATGATGAAGGCACATTATTATTATGCTTCCATACAGCAAAGGGGTTAGACATTTTACTTGAATCTAGGAAAATTATCTCACAAAAAGGTACTTCATAGTTCTTCAGGGCTCTCATTTGGCTGAACCTCTCCTTTCTTCTGAATGTTCCTTTTAATGTCTTGAGGCTTGTCAACATTTGTTAAGACAAAACAAAACAAAAACTAACAAAAAACAAGCTGAACTCACTGCTTGTTGTCACCATGTCACACATCTGCTTCTGGGGAAATACCATGGCTTCTCCCTATTAATCTGATTTTGCAATGTAAGAGGAAAATGCCAGTGTTTTCCAAACCTTGGGGGGGGGGGCAGAATTTTTTGGCACGTGGACAACTGCATCAGGCCCAATTCAGGCTGAGCAAGTTGTTCATCCACCAAGAACCTCACTATCCCTCTTTTCATGCTGAGCAGCACAGGGAAAATGAGCTGTTGCTACCACTTCCTCAACAACAGGAGCTATATGGAAAAGGTGTGGTGAGTCAATGCTTCTGCTGAAGGTAGAACAGGAATCTGTGTGATCAATGAGAGGAGAGGGTAGAAGGATCACTTGATCACATGGCCACATACCTCTTTGAGATGTCACAGCCATAGATGTCTTGCAGAGATCCCTCTACCCTCCCCTCTCACTGATTGCATGGACACCTGTTCTACCCTCAGCAAAAGCAGTGATATACCACAGTCTTTCCACAAAGCCCCTTCCAGTGAGGAACTGGCAGCAGGGTCTCCAAGGACAGGGGATGGGCCAATGGAGCCAATGTGGTGTCACCCTGGCTGGCACATCTGGACACCGTTATGGCATCACTCCAGGTTTGGCTTGGTGCATATGGCCATTATGGCTCAGACAGTCCTGGATTTTCAGGCAGTGTAGAAAAACCCTTGGAAAGAAAATGTTGTTCTGTGGTTTTTTAATGTTTAAAAATCTATTTTCTCCCAAGACACATATTTAAAGGACCTTATCACATGGGCGGGCCCTCAATTTTGAAAGAAAATATAGCGAGGTCTATTCAGAAATGAATGCAATTACATGAAAGGTTATTACATGGGAGAGGTTCTGCTCAATTTTGTAAAAAAAGATAGCCCGGGAAAAGAATAGGATTTCTGAATCTGCTAGTTCACTGAATTTGCTTACATTTGGATTGCGTTTAGACTGCATTCAGACTGTGTCCCCACTGCCAGCAATTGCATGTGATGACTTATCACACAATTATGTGAAACCCCATGATTGCCTTTGGACTGTGTCCCCACTATGAGTGATTGCATGAGATAACCTCTCATAAAATAATGTGAAACCCCATGATTGTGTTCAGACTGCGTCCCCACTGTGAGCGATTGTGTGAGATAACCTCTCACAAAATAATGTAAAACCCCATGATGACATTTGGAATGCCACTGGATTATATTCCCAAAACAGTTGTGTGATAAGGTTTGATGTTACTGAAAACAAGATTATGACATTTTGAGTAATGTGACATTTGGTGCACAGTTAACTTCTGATCTCCACGTGATGAGAAATAGTTCGTTTAGAGTGGGATATTTGAAAATATCAAGGTCTTTAACTCCATTGTAGGCCTTGACAGTTTCCTTTAAAGTGATTGATACAGTTGGAGTATTCTTTCTACAGCTCTTCCTGATTGTGTGTGTGTATGTGCACCTGCACATGCATATGTACTATTCTTAGGAAAAAGAATACATCAATAATAAAGACCCAAACTTTGCCAATTCAGTTATCAGAGTTATGAATATTAAGGCCCAATATAGACAGGCAGGAAGTGCTGTCATAGGGCCAAAACTGGGGCTTGGGAGCACGCAGCAACTGCGTGCTCCCAAGCCCTAGTATGTGCTGGCGGCACCATGACTACGTGGCCCCATCCACATGGGGCGTGCATCCATGATGCAAGCCCGGAGCAGCATCCCCACATTGTTGTGCTGTGCTTGCATCATTGGTGCCATGTGGTGTCCCAAGAAGAACCTGGTTTTCCCAGGTTCTTTTTGGGGTGGAGGGAAGCTGCACAGTTTGACTGCTGTAGCATCCCTCTGGAGGAAAAATGGGCACCTCCAGTCTGCCCTTTTGGGGCAGCTTATGTTGCCCCTAGGTTCCTAAGATGGATGTCTTGTTATTTGGAGTGCTTAAAACACTTAAAACCTTTGGTAGTATTTATGGTTATTAAAAGAGTAATCAATCAATGATAATAATTCATATTTTACAACTAACATTTGTTCTGAAATGGTATTAGTTGGTATTTGCAAATGGTGTACCATTATTTACTTTTGGTCTTATGTTGTTATTATGTACGTTTTATCTTACATTATAATCTGCTTTTTAACCCTTCCATTCTATTATGCATCCAACAATATTCACCATATTTAAAGATGTATAGGATTTAGATAGCAGATTTTTAGTATTTTATTTTGATTGGCAACATTTAAAGAATGGATTGAATCCAGACTTACTCATACTTTGGGTTGACACATTTAATTCAGTGAGATACAAAAGAAATTATGACTGACTTAAATCTTATGATTCTAGTAGTCTGCTCTAAGCATGATAAAATTGGGGTCTGTAAAAGTTATTTTTGGGTCTTCAGCTTTGAAAAGCTCCCCTCACCTAGCTAGCTTTTTGTGTATGGTTCTAGTTGAAGAAAGTAACTTCTCCAGCTTTCGAACTAAATCTAGGTCTCAATCATATCATTGTTTTAATTTTACTTCCAAAGGTAGATTAGAAAAGAATTCTTCTCTGCATGTATTCACATTCAATATCACATCCACTTCCCTCAGAATAAAAACAATAGAGCTCATCTAGCATTTTTCACAGTTTTACTAGATGCTAAAGAAAATCACAAAATGAATACATAGACATGAGGTTCTGATCTAAAACTATGATATGTGTCGGAAAGCAGTGCTAAGTGTAGTTTTCAGCCTGGTAGATATTCTGTGAAGAACAACTGTGACAAAGCTATAAATAATAAAACAGGTTGTATCAACAGAAATTATCAAGATTCTAGACTTCAAAACACAAATGAAGCCAAACTAAATTTATGTTGTAAGAAGGATGAGCAGCCATATTATATGAACATGCTCCCCAAACTTCCAGTAGCCCCATGATTTTAGTTAAGTACACAATACTCCCATTTTCAGAAGTAACTCACAAAAGTTGAATGTATCCAGGAATTTTTGTTTTGTTTTGTCTTGTTATTTTTTTTAAAAAAGTCTGCTTATGGACAAAGCAAAATTTCAAATGGAAGCAAGTCACACTCTATTCACTATGATTACTTCTATGAAAGATTGATTAGGGTCCTATACAAACTGGCAGAAAGTGCTGGCCTGTGGATGGAGTCGAAGTGCAGCGTCCTGACAATGCTTGCACTAACTCTGGCCCCTTGGCACCATTGTGGCTTGTGCTGGTCCAGACAGTGTGCACCATTGTGACATGCCTCTGGCACTGCATCCAAATGGAACAGTGCCAAAGGGACACCACAGAGTGCCACTGTGGCTACGGCACCCTTTGGAGGACGCAGGATCAGGGCAGTGGAATGAGGTTGCTGTGGCCCCAATCTGGCCAGGAAAGGGGTGGCCACAGACTGCCCCATCCCACAAGATTTCAATCTCACTTTAGTAAATGAGTTCAATTCCTGCCCAGTCAGTTAAGGGAGGCACCACCTATCCATCTTCCGTTTCTTTTTCACAACAGGAAGAAAGACAAGAACAAACAAAGGAATGGCGAATGTTCTAGCAAGCACCCTTTATTCTGCTAGTCCACATCAACCATTTCTTCTTACATCCACAATTATTTATTTATTAAAACACTCATAACTTGCCCTGGATCCTAGGATGTGAAGGCTGTGCATAATAAAATCAGTTTTAATGTTTTAAAGTTTTTGTTTTTTTTTTTTTAAAAAAACACCTACTTAATCACTTAACCACTTAACAAGTTACAATAAAATAGATGAAAACAAGTAACCAAAAGGCTGATGGCTCCCTGGAACCATTTTGTATCTCCCTGGGCTTCCTGTGTCTTTTTTCCCCCCAAAGTCCCCTCTACCCTCCCCCTCCCCAAATGCCCCATATGCCATCTAGGAAGTTTTGGGAACATATTTGTCATGTTTTGATCCCCTTTGTGCCAATTTAGGTCCAGGAGAAGACCTTTTTTTGAAACAAGAAATGAGCAGGAAGCAAGATTTGGATTAAATCAACTTGGTCCCAAAGGCTCTAGCAAAAAATGATCTTGCTAAAGCCTTATTGCTAATCACTAGCATTGGTGTGTCTAAGGGGTGCCACATCAGAGAAAAATCTCACTAACATCCTCATATAGTGTATTGTTTCAACTATGTGAGGATGAAAAGTTTATGTTATTTTCTTCCTGCTTCAGGTTCTGTGCAATTTTTGTTTATTTTGAAGGACAATGGTTTTTGTGCAATAGAAACAGAGAGGAAGGAGAGAGAGAGAGTTTCCAGGAAAATATGTGGAGTTTTTTTGTGCAAAAATAATGTTCTATATACAAAAACATCACTATGAACCAAAGAAATGCTATTGTCAACACCTTCGACCAAGGCAATGTAATTTTTAAAAACTGATGTTAAATAGTTTCTTTACGGTGTTCTAGTCAGTGTCTAGCAGCTGCTGCATTTTGAATTATTTGCAGCTTCATCTTTAAGGGCAGCCCCATGCTGAGTACTTTACAATAGTTTAATTGGGTAATTATCAATTGATGGACTACTATGGCTAGCTTATCCCTGTCCAGGAAAGGCCAGAGCTGGTGGACCATTATGATTATTCTGTGACGTCTACAGCATTTTTGTTGCTGATGCTGTTGCTGTTGTGTGCCTTTCAAGTCATTGCCAACTTATAGTCTTCATAAGGTATTCCTATCATGGGAAGATTTGTTCAGAAGATGTTTACCATTTCCATCCTCTGAGGCTGAGAAATTGTGACTTGTCCAAGGTCACCCTGTGAACTTACATGGTCAAGCCTATAGCTACCAGGCTTGCATTTAAAGATTGGAGTATACTGTCATATGTTTACTCAGATCTATGTCCCGCTGAGTTCTATTCTTTTTACTCTGAAAGAAGTACGTTAAGTATAAGATTGCAACTTAAATGTTCTCTGTCACTCTCTCTCTCTCTCTCTTTCTGTCTGTATGCTAAACAACTTTCTGGGAGCTGGAACTATGGTCCTACAAAGTAATTTGTCTAAGTTCTTTATCACCATTTTTCATTCCAGTATCACTGGTAGGTATATTCAGAATTTCCAGATGTTCATTATCTTTTCTTCTCTCAATGGGTTTCTGACATCTGATTGTTTTATAAATTTATGGAGGAAATTTTGCACAGAAGGGCACTATGTAATCTCTTCTGCCACTTAATTTGCTCCCTTTTGCACTCCTTTTCTATTTCTTTGTTTGGGTTTTTTCATGTTTTTAAAGTTCAAATGACTCCAAATCACTTTTCTTTTGTAGGCTTATCAGAGCACTTTTAAGAATGTAAATCCAAAAGTGGATTTCTGCAAAGCAGAACAAATTACTGCCATTTTAAAGGCAGTACTTTTTTTCATAGATACTCAAGGCTGGAAATTATCAGAGCATTGAGCTTTCAGCAAAGTGCAATATAAAATTCTGGGAACAATTTGATGTCTAGAGGAACTCTACAGTTCCAAATTGAAGTATTCTAAAAACTGAGCAGCCCCAGCAATTTGAAGCCTTTCTATAATATGAACGTCCAGCTGAGGCATTTGCACTGACAGTAATAGAGGCACCATGCTCAGTATTTTACAATCAGAACATGGGGTTTTCTTGGCAAAATTTGTTCATAGGAGGGTTGTAATTGCTTTCCTCTGAAGCTGAGAGCATGTGACTTTTTGGCCAAGCAGAGAATTGAACCCTGGTCTCCAGAGTCATAGTCCAACACTCAAACCACTAAGCCATTCTGGCTCTGCCTGTACAGTTATTAAGCACCTTTTGTTAGGAAATATTTTGAATTCATAAGAGTTCAGCTAAATGACTATGAAAAATAATGCATTGAATTTATTAAGTTTACCTCATTGCATTCTCAGAACGTTCTCAGAATGTTCTCAGAATGGTACAAAACGGGAACGGTTACTTCTGGTCCCATCTGATAGGACTTTATCACACGGGGGTAAATAGGGAGAAAAGCAGGGGTTTAAATGGACATTATACCCTGAAAATCATGCAATCACATTAAAGATTTTCACACACATTGCGATTAAACAGGACTTATCCCGGCAGTAACCAGGTAATAACCATCAACAAAGGATTTGTCTGTGAATGATTTGTTGTTGGTTATTACCTGGTAATTGCCAGGATAAGTTCTATTCAATCATGTCATGTGAAAATCTTCAACGCAATCGTGCAATTTTCACAGGATAATGTCTGTTTAAAACCTGCTTTTCTCTGTGTGATAAAGTCCATTGTGTCCTAAATCCAATTCCATGCCCCAATTAGAGTAAATCCATTGGATGAATGAGATTTAAATAACACAGGCCCGCAAAATTGAGGGTCATAAAAACCTTTAAAAATGTGTGCTGGCTTTATAAGAATTTGGTGTTCTAAATCCACAAATGATCTTTGATTTGCTACATCACATACAGCTTTTTTACAACTTGCTTTGGTGTTTCTGTGTTGTTACATGTGACTGAATGAAACAATCCTGCAAAGAATAAGAAAGGGGTTAAAGTCTTCTTATAGACTTTCAAAATACTTTAATTCACTGATATGAAACACAAAAATCTGTTCAAATGCACTAAAAGAAATCACATTGGAACATCAGTGTCCACAGTTAATCAAAGATGAATAACTGAATTAGTTTTTTTTTAAAAGAAAAACATATTGAATAGGTGAAGGAACTCTGTGTGGTATGACATTTTTATTGTGTTTTCCAAGATCAACTCACCAAAATATATTAAAAACAGCTGCACTATTGAAACAAGGGTTTTTTGTTTTGTTTTGTTTTTTCACCACAGGCGTGTAATTGTTAACTTACTATTCAGTTATTGATTTAATGGTCCACTCTATTAGGGATTAGCAATTAGATTTAGATGGATAGCTCTTACATCTGAGTAGATGTCTAGGGGATGGTACTGTCATTTTTGCATTATGATTTTGCAATGCTTTTGGGGTACTGCCATTTATAAGTTGGTATAATTAACTTCGGAGTCAAAGAACATATTACAGAATACATTTACAAAGGAAAATATGCTTAGCACTATGCATACTTTTGGAAGACATAGAGTCCCCTCCCAAGGAACATCTTTAGTCTAAGATTCAAGTACACATTACATTAAGCCCACTTTTTATAAAAAAAATGCATACTTAGTACTGTCTACTTTGTTTCTGAGGGAAAAAGTTGGAACAGATATGCTAAGGATATGAATTCTTCCTGCTTTGTTTTCCCACCAATAATTGCCCCAGCTGCTAAATACCCCAAAAGTTACAACATGAATCAGCTTACCTCCCTTCTTATTTTTCATTGAGCTAAAGAAAGGTTAGAGTGAAATTTGTTCCCCACCCACCCCAATATTATCCTCTTATCATAGAAAAAGGTTATTTTCTCTTGCTTCTTTTGTGGAATTAGGATTTTCTGCAAGTGTTAGTGATGGTATAGGTGCTTATCTTAATTCTTTGAATCTGTCTTGGGGCTCTTAAAAATTTAAATATACTGGGAGGGTGAGAAGAAATTGAGGGAAAGAGTTAGATGGGATGAATTTTAGCAAGTTTATTTAGGGATGAATTTTAGCAAGTTTATTTAGGGATGAATTTAAGCAAGTGCTCTTGATTTGTATCATTAGGGACTTGCTGCTTACGCAAATTTATGTGAGTTTTGCAGAGAAATATAAAGGAAGATGGATGAAGATATGAGCTATATTCCTGAAACACTGGCAGATGACTGTACAGATTTAAAGGAGGCATAACTGGCCTGGGTTAATAAAAAAGATAGCCCTCTTATTTCAAGTCATTTTTCCTTATCCTTGGTTACTTGGAATAGTAATGGTTAAAAGAAAAAGAACTGGAATATAGCTGCTCAGTCTGCTCTTCATGACCTCATGATTCCCTGATCAAATCTGATCCTTAAAAACATCTCTCACCTTTATTGAATCTTACTCTTTGGATTTCAACTGCTTTTTAAGTCTAAGACAATTCTTGATGTGCAGTAGAATATATTGCCATGACATCAAGCAATAGGGTTAAGGGTTTATGTGTGTTTCAGCAATGTACTCCATTACTAGGTGATGTCTCTGAAAGAAATCAAAGTTGTTGCTGTTCCCTACTGAAAAAGTGCTTCCACTTACTTTCACCTGGAGTCAATGACATTGAACTCTAGGTCTCTGTCCCAATTTCCTTCTCATAACTATTTGCTTTAGATAGAAGTTTGATTTGAATGGTACTTTCATCAGTTGGCAGGATTATCATTCCTGGAACACAGTTAACCTGTCAGTTGTTCCAGACTGAATGCCCTATGATGAGTCAAGTACTGTGTATCTTTAAAAAAAATGACACCATTTGTAATTCTTATGGGAAATTTCTGTTATTTTGGTATTATAGGAAAAAATATAATAAATTATTGAATGAGTCCTTTCCCTGTGCCAATTGTATACTTAAATAAATAGTTCGGGACAACAAAATATGTATTTGAAGGTTTTGCAAAGATGTCACAGTATTATGCCAAGTGAAAAGTGCCTCTGGCATCTTCCGCTCCATCATATGTGTGTGTGTGTGTTGCCCTTAGAAGTTATAAATAAAAATAAGCAATAAGAAAACAAGAAATACAGTGGTAGCAAGTGGTCTGTGAAAAAATGTTTGAAATACACAATTGAGCAATACATTAGGTCAAACCAAGATGCTACAAAAATGTGAAAAATGTGAAATTCTATGCAAATGCAATAGAAAGCTCCTGGAGCAAACCAGAATATTCTGGCCCTAAAGCTGCGTGAATCCCCCCACCCCATTATCTAAGCATCCTTGAGTAACTCTGGGCAGCTGTTTCCATAGGATCCTGCTGTGCCACCCACCATCACTACCATGACCATGGGTCATTTCCCTAAGGCCAGAAATGAGGCAACAAGCATTTGACCTTAGAAGAAGTAACCCCTGCAGGTGACATCAGGGGTGTGTGGTACACCAGGACACTGTAAATAGCTGCCCACCATCACTGCAAAGCCCTTTGGATTTTTTGAAAGATCCAAAGCAAAAGGTAATCTTTTCAAAATGTTGGTTGAGGGAGGGATGCCCAGATTTGCTGTGGAACTGGTCTTCTCTCATGATGACAGTGTTCAGTCAAATCAAGACTTTTGTCCTGCTTTATGTAGACAGGGTAGCATGAGGGCAGAGGGAAACTAGGTCATTTGGCCAATGTAGACATGCTCTAAGATAGCAAAATAAAACTAGATTCTGGAGGATGCAGTACTGCCTTTTAAAGTTTAAAGGTGTCTCATGCACTTGACTCATTTCCAAGCAAGTTAGCAAAGATGTGAAACACAAAGTTATTGGAAATTTCCTTGGAGAAAGGGAATATCACATTATCCCTTGAAAACTAGATCATTTTGCTAATACTGAGGGATCCAGCATAGCTTCACCTTTAGCATATTGGAGTCTGTTGAAATCACTGCATGAAGCTCAATAAGATTTCAGATTCATGTCCCTCTTAGTAACTAGGTAACAGATTCTTTTGTTGTTAGCTGCCCTTGAACTGGCCTCGACTCATGGCAACCCTGTGGATGAGATGCCTCCAAGACTTCCTACTCTCCACTGCTCTGCTCAGTCCCTGCAAACCCATGCCTGTGACCCCCCTCCAACTGCGTCCATACATCTTGCTTGTGGTCTCCCAATCCTTCTTCTCCCCCCTCCTTTCCTAGCATTATTATTTTTCCCCTAGTGATCCATGTCTTCTCATTATGTGGCAAAGTACAACACCCTCAATTTCATCCTCTTGGCTTCCTAGGAGAGTTCTGGCTTGATCTGTTCAACGACACATGTGTTAAACTTTTTGGCTGTCCATGGTATCCTAATCACCCTTCTCCAGAACCACATCTCAAATGTGTTGATTGTCTGACTCCTTCACTGTCCAGCTCTCACATCTGTACATTGTGACAGGGAAAACTATTGCCTGCATGATTCTAAATGTAGTGCTCTGTTGTATATCTTTGCTCTTTAGGATCTTTTCTAATTCTTTCATAGCTGCCTACCCATTACTAATCTTCTTTTTATTTCTTGCAGTGTGCACTCTATATTGACTCCAGATTGAATTTATGTATATTTTCTGTAATCATTGTGGAGAGGTGACAGAGATGGGACAGCCTAGTAACAACCAATAAGAAGAGAACTAGCAGAGATGGGTCAGCCAAGCAACAACCAATGGACAGTTTACCATAACTCCTTCTGGTTCCAAGCCATCACACACCATCTTCTCTGAAGATGCCAGCCACAAATGCTGGTGAAATGTTAGGAATAAACTCTTCTAGAACATGACCATATAGCCTAAAAACCAACATAAAACTATGAATGCCAGCCATGAAAGCCTTTGACTTTACTCAGGACAAACTGTCCAAAGTACTTTTTTGAGCTCTAATTTTCTTTCTCTACCCTGCTCTTTTCAGCACACACACTACACTAATAACTGTGCTGAAGAGAGCAGGGTAGAGCTTGTAAAAAAAGTACTTTGGGTTACAGCTTCCATGATCTCCCTTTCAGCTATAGGACTTGTTGTCAAAACTGATCCCATCCTCCTTTGTGTGACATTTTATGTTTGAGATTTAACAAATGGGAATCCAGTCACTGCAAAAACAACATCTCATTGGCAAGACACTCTTTGTAACACTCTCTTGCATTTATGGCAATGATGCCATAGAGCAATAAAACAATTTGAAACAATGAACTCCAAAAGGAATCCCTTCCCCCTGTCCCTTTACTTCATTTGCACAACTAAAGGGGCTGAGAAATCAGCAATTTGTGTCTTAAGTGAAACATGATGAATAATTGTCACATCACTACCTGCTAGCAACTGTTGGTCAAACCAGACAATATGGTTAGCATATTTTTCAAGAGGTAGTCCAAAAAGTAGCAAAGTACATCTTTTTTTAAAATCTTAACTTGTGATTGCATTTTGAATATTTTGTTTTATTACTGTTTATTAGTTTGAGATTGAGATTTACAATTAAGAAGGTGTTATTTTGCATAACTAGATTATTTACTTTCCTCATAGAACTACTTTGGATTTCCTGGTGGGTGTAAGATAGATAGATAGATAGATAGATAGATAGATATAGATTTATTCTGCTTTTGCAGTCAGCTGACTTCTAGTGGGTCTTTTAAGTTGGGATTCAGTCAAGTAGATACATTCCCAGAACCCTTTCCAGTTGATTTCTGGGGAATGAGATATTTGCAACAGTATAAAGTCCACCCTCCATATCCTTGGACTCGCCATCTGGGGATTTGTGCATCTGTGGATGGCAAGCCCCGGGGGGGGGGGGGAGTGGCAGTGGAAGAGAAGGAGGAGGAAGGAAAAGAAGGATGAACAATGTCAGTGGTCATGAAGGAGGGTAAGAGGAGGAGGAGAAAAGAGAAGGTAGTGGGGAAGAGGAAGAAGAGGAAGGAAGAGGCTGAGGAAGAGAAGAAATGGGGTGAAGAGGAGGAGAACAAAGAAAGAAAATGAGGAGAAGGAGCAGTGATGGGGTGAAGAGGAGGAGGAGGAGGAGGAGGAAGGAAGGAAGGAAGGAAGGAAGGAAGGAAGGAAAAGGGGGAGAAAAAGCATAGACAGGGTGAAGTGGAGGAGCAGGAGGAAAGAAAAAATCAACACCACTCAGTCCTATGAAATACTGCTAAATTCAGAGATACAGTGCTGTGATAGAAGAAACCTAAATCCATCCTTGCCATCTGATGAAGACTAGAATAATAAAAAGCTTATAATTTTGTTAGTCTTAGATGTGCTGCTAGATTGTTCAGCTGTCTATTTTTTCCTTACTTTTGCTAACATTAAAACAGAAATAAATCAAATTGTTGGATGATAACAAAAATTCTAGTAGATGCCCTTTTAACAATGATTTCAGTAGTAAACAACAGGAGCTAAGCCATGGATTTGCATAAATAACAATGCTGGTTTAGATTCAGATTTAGTTTTATTAAGAGAAGACCTAAGGGACTGAAGACAGTCATGACTAGCTGAGTCCCCTTTATTTCGGTTGACCTAACAGATAGAGAGCCAGAGTGGTGTAGTGTTTTGAGCATTGGACTGTGTCTTTGGAGAACAGGGTTTGAATCCCTGCTCAACTATGGAGCCCCACTGGGTGACTGTGGGCAAGTCATATTCTCTCAGCCTCAGAGGACAACAAAATCTTATTGATTTCCATGAAGTTTATTCCCATGCAAGATGTATAGGATTGCTCCCTAAATGTGAAATTTGTAATAGTGTTGACATTTCATAGTCTTGGCCACTTGGCAGTAGGGTCCATAGCTCAGTGGAAAAGCTAAGTGGTGTGGGGGAGAAGGACCTCCCAATATGGCTAAGTGAGCACCCCCTTCTTAAACCATGGGTCACTCGTTGACGGAATACCTAAATTATATATATAAGTTCACAAATTCAATCCCTGACATCCCCAGATATGGCTGGAAAAAACATCTATAGAGCAATTGCCAGTCATTAGAAGCCATACTGAGTTAGATGGCTAGAGAGGGAATTAGTTCTATGTGCCTGGTATTGAACTTCGTGTATGTGTGTAAAACTGAAACATTGTATATTATGGGAAAGCATTAGATGGCAAACTTCAATGTCAAAAAGGCATTTTGGGGGGGGGGGGGGAATCTGAATGAACATATCCTCTCACTCATGCTGTGCAATTATTTCAGTCTTTCTTCCCCCCCCCTCCAGATGTTGTTTTGTCAAATGAACAGGTAAATATAACACTATGTTGACTGAAAACATGAAGTCAGATAATCACATCTTGCTTGATATGCATATAGATGAAAGAGTCTTGCACAGCTCTGGTTCTTGCTGAAAGCCCATCGAAGGCAAATTGTTTTTGTGCCTATGAAAGCCAGTGTGTGTGTGGAACTTGTGTTTGAATGTTCTAGTCAGTTTAAATTTAAATTTCAAACAATAGGCTTCTATACTTTCCTTCAGGACAGTGAACCAGAGGCTAATTAGAGATCTCTCTCTATTATTGCATTTTCTCTTTCCCACCCTTCAAGTCCTTTGGTATCTCTGTGATGCTTGCAAGATAATTGCCTTTGGTTCAGCAGGTTCATTAGTTGGTTCCCTCAAGACTACTAGTTTCATATAAGGCTGACCTGGCGATCTGTTGATTGTCAATTGTTTTTCAAATATACCCCCATCTACACTTTATCAACAGGAAAAGCCAAACAAGTCTTCATTAATTCCTAATTACCTATACTACTATTGTGATCATTGTTGAAGTGATTCTTTAAAAAAGTAAGTCAGGTAATATTGGGTAAAATTATTGATTTGATGTATAGTTTGAATTTTATAACACACAGGTGTTTTCCCTCACATTTTCTTTCCATGGATGATGTGGGAGTAGAAAGAAACATCCTTCTCTTGTCCCTAATGTGGAGAGCAAAACCCACCATTTCATTGATTTAACATAGAAATAATTATAAGACAAATGGTTGATTTTCCGATTCTGGGACTAAAACTTACCATAAAACTCTATCTCTGTGCAACTCTATACAGAACTGCACTTACTATTAACATTGCAGTGTTTTAAAATTTCTATTGCTGCATTTCTCTCAACTTTATTAAAGGTAAAGCTATTCCCCTTTGACAAGGTTGTCAAGTCATGTCCGACCACACAGGGCAGTGCTCATCTCTGTTACTAAGCCAAAGACCCAGACTGTTACTAAGTCAAAAACTACTCTGTGAGTCATGTGGCCAGCATGACTGCACAGAACACGATTCACCTATCCAACAAAATCTCTTCTAAAGCTTAAAGAAAATAAGTTTGGATTTTGCAAAAGTTATAGACACCAAAAATCCATAAGTACAACAGGTCTATTTATGTAATCTAAATTTGCTCTGTACTTTATTAGATGATAGTGATGATGGTGGTGATACCATAATGTAACATTCAATCATATAAATGTCACTGAACTATGGTTTCAGATAAATGAATTCAAGCAATTTTATCCCCAGAAAATAAAGAGAAGGAATTATATTAGCTCATGCAATATTGTCCTGATTCTATAGTGGCAGTCTGTAGTATACATTACTAACACATCTAATACATGTGGGTTGCCATTATAGGTAATGGATACAATTTAGGAGATTATCACTTGGGCTTTTATCCCATCCTTTTCCCAATGGGATAAATGCATATTTAACTTTAAAGACAGGTCTTATCACATTGATCGATCTTTGGACTGTCTGAAGCCTGTCTGCAACCTGGTCTTATCAGTCAGCATTTCAAACATGGGAAAATACCATGCTTGAAAAGCCATGGGATAAGCATGGGTTGCATATGGGTGCAGATGGGATGCAGACAGGAGAATGTGGTAAGATTCATTTGTAAGTTAATCCTGTCTTTATCTTGTTGGGAAAAGCCCATGCAATAATCCTCTCTATATCAACAATACATTATGGGAACTTCTTCTCCATCCTTAACCTAAAAAGCTACTTTAAGAAAATAACTAATGATTATCATTTTTTCCAAGCATACACACCATGTAGTTAGTTATCATTATAATAAAGTTACAATTGTTATGAAACACTTGGTTTTCTCATTTTTCAAAAGGAATACTATAGTAAGTCTTTAAAAGAAAAAAGAAAAAAAGAAACAGTGTCCCTCACCTACCATTTAGTAAAGTCACACCCTGCTAATTATTTAAAAACAACAATAAAGTTATGTCTGAAAAGAAGTGAAGGTATATCTCATGACTGTACAATCAGAATGTAAATTGGTTATAATTTCATTATTGGTAAAAGGAAGTAATTACAAGTGAATTATTACATTCTTTCTAATTGGTTACTAACCAATTACTTCCCAGCTCTGCCTACATCCAGCTTCCAGAGGTTATTAGCATGGTGATGCCAGATCATGTAGTTACTTTAATTAAGTGTTCAATATGCCTAAAGGACTTCATTGAGTAGATTTAGAGAAGTATGGTATAGGTTATTTTGACTGATATTTCAAGTAAACAAATATATTTGCCTGTAATTTGCCATTCCTAAGGCTTGGAGTTCTCATGCTAAAAACAAGTAAACAAGTTCAGGCTTTTGCAAATGCAGGGGAAAAAGCTTTCCAAATTAAATTTTCTCATTGCCAGAGCTGCAGAATCTGCTGAGGATGTTCTCTATATGACTGAGTGCTGCAATGCTCAAAATCAAGTAAAGTGACAGTGAAGTCATTGGCATGTGATCTCAAAAGCTTAAGTGGGAGAGGTTGTTAAAATGGGCATACTTCTGCAATGAAAACTGGCTTTAAATGAAGTGGGAGCAAGTAAAGGGTTTTAGTCAGACAGACCCAGATATTTTGCTTTACTTCTTGTCTTTTCATTGATTTTCACTGATATATTTTTTTTTAATTCTCAAAGCATCATCCCATAGTATCTGTTAGATAGTACATCTAGGAATAGGGACAGAAATTAAGCTTAAAGTTTAAGATGTTGGTATATTGTGTGTGAGAGAAACAGGAAATACAAGAGAGCTGGCTGAGATTCTCTGTTGTCTATTATCTTAAAACAATAATTCAAATATCTTCAAATATCCAGGCTTTTTCATTTGGAAAAGAGAGAAAAACACCTCAGGTGATCATATATATATATATATATATATATATATATATATGGAGAGAAGTAGTGGTAGCTAACCATATGGTTGCCAGTCTCCACCCACCCCTATGATATGAGAAAATGAAGCTTATATTTGTACTGAAGTACTCCCCACACACTGAGTTTCCACATATGGCTTATTTATTCAGGGTTGTTTTCAATTTCCATACATATTATATGTCTATTGTCAACTGTCATTAGGATCATGGTAATCTTTTTCATTCATAAAGAAACATATTTTATGAGGTACTGTAAAAATCTATGATCAACATGCAAACTTTTTTTTTCATTTTAGAAAATAATGTTTGCAGTGTTAGAGATGACAGAAATTCAGATCATTCAAGTCTTTTATGTTAAATTATTTCATTTAATTTAAGATGAATGAATTGGAGAACAGAATTAACCTCTAGGTTATCTGGACCCATTTTAGTTTAATTTTAGAAATGACACTCAAATAGTTTTAGTTACCCTGGCTGACAAGGGACCAAAACACACTGCAGAATTAATCCAGTTTGAGACCGCTTTAATTGCCCTGGCTCAGTACTAGGGAATCCTAGAAAATGTAGTTTATTATGGCCCCAGAGCTCTGTAACAGAAAATGCTAAATGTCTCACAAAACTACAGTTCCCAGAATTTCCTAGCACTGAGCCAGAGCAGTTAAAGTGGTCTCAAACTGGATTATTTCTGCAGTGTGTTTTGAACCAAATTAACACTCAGGCAAAGATGAGGAAGTACTATCCTGTTTATTTTCCTGAATTTCTTGGTGGTATTTGATGCCATAAACCAAGATTAGACTGGTTCTTCAGGATCAGAGTAGGAGGAATATACTTATGGCAGTTCTTTCCCTGTCTATAGGATAGGTTCCAGAGTGGCACAGGAGGATTTCTGTTAAGCAGTATGATTATTAAACTCCTGGATGCTGCCTGGAGTTCTGTCTTTTCCCTTATGCTTATCTTATTCATTATTCCTTGAACTAAGCATTCTCTAAGTGGCTTACAATGTGTAAACCAACTGCCCCCAACAAGCTGAGTACTCATTTTCCCGACCTATGAAAGGATGGAAAGCTGAGTCGACTTTGGAGTCCCTCACAATCAAACTCACAACACTGTGGCTGCAGTACTGGCATTTAACCACTGCACCACCAGGGCTCCTTTTCTCAGTAGTCTGAGTGCTACTTATGCCTGTAATTGTAGTTAGCTGGAGATGTATAGATGCCAGGACATTGGCTAGATGGTATTATGAGAGAATCCAGGAACAGAAAATCAAATCCTGATGAGATTGATAATTCTTGAGACTGGGAATTACCAGGTTGGACAAATGATGGGATCTCATTTTACAACCTCTTCAATTCCATTAGTTATTAATCTCCAATTTACTCATCATTCAATTAGAATCATAGAATCATAGAAATTTAGAGTTGGAAGAGACCACAAGGGCCATCCAGTCCAACCCCCTGCCATGCAGGAACTCCCAATCAAAGCATTTCCGACAGATGGCCATCCAGCCTCTGCTTAAATCCTCCAAGGAAGGAGACTCCACCACCCTCCGAGGGAGTGTGTTCCACTGTCAAACAGCCCTTACTGTCAGGAAGTTCCTCCTGATGTTGAGCTGAAATCTTTTTTCCTGCAGTTCGCATCCATTGTTCCGAGTCCTGTTATCTGGAGCAGCAGAAAACAAGCTTGCTCCCTCCTCAATGTGACATCCCTTCAAGTATTTAAACAGGGCGATCATATCACCTCTTAACCTTCTCTTCTCTAGGCTAAACATCCCCAGATCCCTAAGGAGTTCTTCATAGGGCAAGGTTTCCAATTATTTACAACCTCTTGTAACAGCGTGATGCTGTGCACTGCACCACATGGTGCATGGCATCACGGTGCTCCTCTTGCACTGTGTTTAGATGACACAGCACCAAAGGTGTGTCATAAAGATGTGGCATGGCAGCTACGGGGCTTTTTCCAGGGTGCAAAAAGGAGCCCCTTTTTGCAGCTCCTTTTTTGCACCACAGAAAGACCAGATTGGGGCCACAGCATGTGGTCGCCACAGCCCCAATCTGCCTCTAAAAGGGGTGGCCTGAACAGCCCCTTAGTTCACTAAAACATATTTTTAAACTTTGGCTTTAATTGGGAAAATCTAGAAAGTTAGGTGAAATCCTTAGAAAAATAGTAAATTAATAACTGAATGAGTTCATTTACTGAATTTATTTCACTCCTCCTTTATCCTCGTTTATGTAGGAGAATTTTAAAATCCAATTTCAGCATTACAATGTTATATGAGTTCCACACACGTTGACCCATGAATATATGAACAGTCTGTATGACACTCCAAAAAAGAAAAATAATTTTGATGTTATTGTGTATATTATTATATCAAGCAAGATGCATGGTTTTTCTGGAACAATTAATTGGATACAAGAGAAAGTGGATTGTAATCCCCAACTGCTCATGCCAACATGAATTTATTAATATTTAAAAGTGGTACAAAACTGTTTGTTTGTTTATTCATTCATTTCTTCCAGAGTGGGCAATCAAGATGAGGAGTCAAACGAAATAAAGACAAAAATGGTTTGATCTTAAGCAATGTTGAATTGGTGATGCTTATGCAGACATAGTTATACTGCAAAACCTATCCCAGGGCAGAAGTTGGGATTAAAGTGGCAATTCCAAGAGAGAAGAATGGGAAGAGAAGTTGGAAATGGTCAGACAATCAAATGTTCCTAGACAAGGAATATTGCTCCCAGAGGGGGGCACTCCTGTCTTTTTGTTTACTTGCAAACTTGATGTTTATCACTGACACTCACTTCCATCGGTGAAGAGATTATGCAGATCTGATACTGATCAATCTTTCTGTGGCCATGTGCTCTTGTGCTGCCCCATGCTGAGCCTTCTAGATCCTCAAATATGGTCCCAGATCTCCTTATACGCCATGGCTGTCTCCTTGAGCTGGGGTTCATTTGTGGCTATGAGCCTCAGACAGTCCCTTGATATCTATCTACTTAATATCAGGAGAGGTGCAAGGGGGATGGGGTAACAATGTATCACATCTAGAAACTATGTGTTCATGTCCAGAATACTGGAACATTTCTAATGCATTCTGTCCACTTCAGATGAAAGATGGGATCATTTCAAAACTCCCAAAACAAGGGGATGATTTATATGGATAAGCTTTCACAAGTATGCCTAACACCAAATAATAAATAAATAAATAATAAAAAGTTCTCACATTCATGCATTTGCTAGTCAGACTTGATAGCCAAACTTGTGGAAACAAGAGGAAGAGGCAGAGTGCATTATTTCCATTCAGAAGGTTCTAGATCTACTACCTCTGGAGTGTGAGAGTTTAGTTTATTACATAATGTGACTTTCTGCATTTTGTATAAAACTTCAGTGCACCAAGTTTTCTCTGGTTTTTGCTTCAAGCATGTAACTCCTTCAATACAGTTCTCCCATTTGAGGGGGGCAGGGTGTGGCTTCCTATTTATTTCTAATTTACTTTAACTACAGGATTTAAACATTTGCTTAAAGTTATTTCTTCAAAGGCACGGGACTTGAATGAGCAGAAGAGTTCAAAAGAAGAGTGGGAAAGTGCTGCCACTAAAGAAGGCAGCCTCTGTTTTTGATCTTTCAAGCTCACAGACTGCTTAAAGGCACTTATCAAAAAATAATAATAAAAAATCTACCACTATAAAAACAAATGTGTGTGTGTTTGGGGAGGGGGAGAATACACATGCACTGTTGAAGCCTCATTAAAAAGCATCAGAATTGTCTCCTGCCGCAGATGGGTACTGCTTTTGTCTTGAAAAGAGAACAACTTCTATCTCTAATTTCTCAGAATTTGATACAGCTTCTCCCTGCCACTCCCTTGCTGTCCACACTGAAAGACATTTTGCAAAAGGGCAAAAAGTTAAGGTATTTGAAGAAGGAAACCACCTGGGCCAACTGCCAGAAAAGAAGCAATGCTGGACACAAAGAAAATTGACCTAAATACACTCTTTAAAGTAGAAGTGAGGATGTAGGTAGAAAGAAGAAAGGCTGCATGGAGAGAAGATTACAAAAGAGCCAAGGGAACTAGTAGGTTGAAACAAGTGAAGTTTCCCCAGTTCTTTGAAGAACTGATGCTTTTTGGTCTCCCCCCTCACTCTATATAAAAGAAGAATGTAAAAACACATTGGATTTTAAAAGCAGCTTTGGGATACTTCAAAGGTGTTTTGGTAACTTTGCTGTTTATTGTTTTCTCTTCTTGTATTATTTCTGAAACATTATCCAGAATAATCAGATACAGAAACTATATTTTAGAACTTCTGAAAATGTGGTTGTTATAGTCAATAAAGTTGATATCTACTCAATACATAACTTGTTTTATTGTTATTCACTCTCAAATTGGTTTTGGTTTATGGTGTGCCCTATGAACAAATGAGAGATGTCTGCAACTGTCTTAGGTTTCTACCACATGGCAGAATTAGACAGTTTGACACCACTTTAACTGTCATGGATCCATCCTTTGGAGTCCTGGAATCTTTATTGTTTGTTTGTTTGTTTGTTGACACCAGAACTCTCTGACAGAGAAGGCTAAATATCTCACATATCTATAAATTTCAGAATGCCATAGCACTGAACCTTGGCACTTAAAGCCGTGTCAAGTGACATTAATTCTGCACTGTAGATGCAACCTCAGTCTTCCTTCACCTTGTTTTATTTTAAACTGCACTTTCTCATTGAATTAATTATTGAGCCACTATGATAACACAGACAAAAGCAAACTCATTCTTAATCGATATGTGTGTGTGTGTGTGGTTTGGGCCCAGCCCTAGGAAGGGACATGTGTCACCTGAAACAGCAGTCAGTCAGAGGAGAAGCAGCACACACATATATATGAATTTCGATGGGTGGCAGAATTTGAGGCTTCTGCCAGTTGTATTCTGTATTTGGCATTTCTCAAATTAATATAAACCAAACCTTCATACAAGTGTGATGTGTATGAAGGACTTGGGCCCCAGAATGGCAAAGCATATGATTATTGATTCTGGAGTTGCTCCAATGTAAAATCAGCCCTTGTATCTGTTGGGCAATTCAAGTTTCCTAAGGCTTCATCCTTTGTTTAGGAAACAAAATATTTAAATATTAAAAATATCAAAACTAAGCCTCCTGAAGTCTACCTTTACATTCATAGAGTAACAGAAATGGATCTCTGATTATGCTTCTCTGATAACTGAGACTGAATCAACAAAAATACAACAACAACAACAACAACAACAACAACAAAATGAGTTGCTTGCAGTTTAACAAAATTTTACTAATAGCTTGAATCTACATATGCATGGGAAGCAACATCCTAACTACGCTAATGAATATTAGGTAAAAGAATAAAATTTAAATCCCAAATCCACCATCATCTAAGGAGGAGAGAGGGGCAGGCCAGCTCCATTGCCACTCTATTCTGCTTTGGTCAGGCTCCACCTGGAATACTGTGTCCAGTTCTGGGCACCACAATTCAAAAAGGATGTAGAGAAACTGGAGCGTGTCCAAAGGAGGGCAACTAAGATGGTGAAGGGTCTGGAAACCATGCCCTACGAGGAACGACTTAGGGAACTGGGGATGTTTAGCCTGGAGAAGAGAAGGTTAAGAGGTGATATGATAGCTCTGTTTAAATATTTGAAGGCATGTCATATTGAAGAGGAAGCAAGTTATTTTCTGCTGCTGCAGAGACTAGAAAGTGGAACAATGGATGCAAACTGCAGGAAAAGAGATTCCTCCTAGACATTAGGACGAACTTCCTGACAGTAAGAGCTGTTCGACAATGGAACACACTCCCTCGGAGTGTAGTGGAGTCTCCCTCCTTGGAGGTCTCTAAGCAGAGGCTGGATGGCCATCTGTCAGGGATGCTTTGAAAGGGAGTTCCTGCATGGCAGGGGGTTGAACTGGATGGCCCTTGTGGTGTCTTCCAACTATGGTTCTATGATTCTATGATTGGCCAAAGTAAGAAGAAGTCCCTCCCCCATTTCCACTCCACCATCATCTGGCCCACAGAGGAGAGAGAGGCGGGCCAGCTCTATCAGCCAAAATAAGAAGAAGGCCTTCCTTCTTTCCACTCCACCATCATCTGGTCTAAGGAGAAGAGAGAAGTATGCCAGCCCCATTGGCCAAATTAAGAAGGCTCCTTCCTTCCACTCCACCATCATTCGGCCTAAGGAGCAGAGAAAGGCAGGCCAGTTCCACCAGGCCTAATCCAAACTAAGAAGAAAAGCCCTCCCTTCAGCCCAACTGCCATAGCCATGATCCCAGAAGGAGAGAGGAACCAATGAACTTGATCCCTTTCCCACCACCATTCCCTTCTCCTTTTGTGTCATGTCTTTTTAGACTGTAAGCCTAAGGGCAAGGAATTGTCTAATTCAAAATAATCAAAAGTGTATGCCACTCTGAGAGCCTTTGTGGTTGAAGAATGCAGTATAAATACTACAAATAAATAAAAAAAGGTATGGGAGGAGGGAGATGATGACAACTGGACTGAGAATGGAGATTTTCCTTTTGTCTTTTAGAGTAACTTCCTAAAAGAAAGTGAGCTGAATATCCCACTTACTCTAAATAGCAAAGAGGGAGGGGAGGGGGAGACAGAATGCTGAAATCTTCCAACAGTACCTCAGTTGACACAGACCTGGTTCAGGAATATTCCAGATTATCTGTGAGACAAGGTCTGTGAGACAAGACTCTAGTGTATATTGAGCCCTAGTACAAGTGACATTTGATTTTCCCCATTGTTGGCTGAAATCCTGTTGGATAGTCCCAACTCGAGTAGGCTGATTTGATAAACAGTTGAATGATGAGCCAGCACCTAGGTAAATATCATTTCTTCAATGGCTCTGCTCTAATCAGGAGGACTCACAACAGGATTTGGGCCAGAGTGTTATAGGCTAGATTCCAGGTGATGAAACTGGCAAACCACCTCTGAGCATTCCTTGCCTAAGAAAACCCTATGAAATTCATGAGCTCACCATAAGTCAACAGGAAGCTTGAAGTTACATACATGCACAATTATCGCAAGCTCCTGCCAGGAAAGAAAATTGCTTAGTTACTACTGCTGTTCTTACAAACAGACAAACAAGCAAGCAGGCAAGCAAACACTTAACTGTATTGTTGATAAGAAATTCACACTGTGATAATAACTTTAATTTTACTTATTAAATGTTTTGTTGGTTTTGCTATGCATTCACTTGGGGCCCAGGCACACTATATAATTTTAGCACCCTATGGAATCCTGGGTTCTGTAGTCTATTGAACAAGCAGAGTACTGGAGCTAAGAATTATAAATGTCTCTTCCTAAAATGAAAATAAGAGCCAGTGTGGTGTAGTGGTTTGATCATTGGACTATGACTCTGGAAGCCAGGGTTTGAATCCCTGCTTAGATATGGAAGCCCTCTGTGTGACCTTGGGCAAGTTGGAGGCCCTGAGCAGACGGGTCAGGAAAACATGGGCTGACCCCATGTTTTTCTGGCCCATGTGCTCACCCAGATCAGTCTCCAGTCTGGTGCAGGGACAAGCAGGTGTTTATACTTCTGTTCCTGTGCCAGCCTGGGAATCCACTACTGGTGTGCACTCCATATCTTTAGGTGCTTTTGCTCCTACTGGGAAGCTCCCGTTGCTCTGTCTGATGGAGAAACAGGGAATCAGGCTGCATCCACATGGCCTTGCACAGCACTTCCACATTTCTATACTGCTTATCAATGCACTTAAACACCCCTTAAGCAGTTTACAAAGTGTAAGCTAATTGCCCCCAATGGTCTGGGTACTCATTTTAGTGACCTCGGAAGGACATAAGCCTGAGTTGAGCTTGAGCCCCCTAGCTGCAATTGAACTCACAACCTTACAGTTTGTGAGTGGGTGGCTGCAGTACAAGCATTTAACCACTGCACCACCAGGGCTCCTGAAAACAATGAAATGACCCTGGGCAAATCACATGCTCTCAGCCTCATGCAAAGGCAATGGCAAACCTCCTCTAAACAAATCTTGCCAAGAAAATCCCATGATAAACTCATTGTAGGGTCACCATAAGTCAGAAATGCCTTAAAGGTACACACAACAACAACAACAACAACAACAACAACAAAATCAACAGGCTATTTACCCCAAGATCAGGTCAGATCCACCAGATCTGTGCCAGGATCCAGCCTGGTATTTGATGGCATATCTAATCTGTTTTGTGATGACTGCAAATTTATACTTTCATGTGTAGATGTCATGACAATTTTAGGACCTCTACCATTCATTTAAGACATTGGACTTATCCAATTTCAAATAGAGATCTTGCTCTGCCTCCTTTCACTATGTCTCCCCAGCCAATCACTACTCCATTCTCCAGTAAATTAAATGATAGCTCCAGCCACATGGATACTGTCTCCCATTTCCCACATGCAAATTGATTTGACTTGTTTACTCTTTGATTAGTATTATTGTCATGCCATGCCAAACAACTGCAATTGCTTTAAAATTATGTTCTGTTTCTTACTTCCTTTACTTTAGAACACTATAAATTAAGTTATTTTAAACTGTTATTTCTGTGGGTATATGTGCACCTTCAAGTCATCTGCCAACTATGGAGACCCCATGGATTTCATAGGTTTTGTTTAGGCAACCAATACTCAGATGTGATTTTGCTAGTTACTACCTCTGAAATAGAACTTACAGCACCTGATGTTCATTGACAGTCTCCCATCCAAGTACTTAACAAAGATGACTCTGCTTATCTTCCAAGAGCAGTTTTGATCTGGTGCCTTTAGGGTAGTTAGGTCCAAACTACTATTTAATATTACATTACATTACCCATTTACATTTTCTTTGCAGCTGCAAAAGTTTCATGAAAACCCCTATTTCACTGGCCTCTTCCTTGCTATAAAACACAGCAAGGAAAAAAAGATTTTGGTCTTCCTCTCTTTATCTTATCCCAACATTTCAGTTCCAAATACAACTCTTCAAAGAAAGAAAAGAAGCAAAAATATGTTCCAAAACTCAGTGTTTAGGAAAATTACTCTTGGAGACTATAATTTCTAAAATATGGCACCCAAAATGGAACATGTGTCCCAAAATAATGTTGCCAAGCTCTTCCAAACAATTGTGCAGTAATGTATGTATATGTATCAGAGGGCTAATGCTCATGTTGCATTGATGATGTATCTGGAAGCCAATGGAAAGTGACTCATCTCATTTCCACACTATTTAGATACATATATTTGTTTGTTTGTTTTTCTACCCTAACCCAAGCAAAAGATATTCTTGGATTAAGTTGAAACACCTGCCTCTTAAATCTAATTCTATTTGTAAGATGCATTTAAATTTTGCCTGTATTGACATGAGAGATTTACATTGAGTGAGTTCTGGGGTATTTTCTTATCCCACTATGACTTTCATTGTAATGAAGGTTAAGGTTAATGGGAGTATTAATGTTAACATATCTTGAATTAAATAGAGGAATAGTGGGAATGCTTCTGAAATTTGCAGATGACACCAATTAGGAGGAGTAGCTAACACTCCAAAAGACAGGATCAAAATTCAAAATGACTTAAATAGATTAGAAAGCTGGGCCAAAATTAACAAAAAGAATTTCAACAGAGAGAAATGTAAGGTACTGCACTTAAGCAGGGGAAAAAATTGAAATACACAGATATAGCATGGGGGACACCTGGCTTAACAACAGTACTTTTGAAAGGGATTTAGGAGTCCTAGTAGACCACAAGTTAAACATGAGTCAATTGTGTGATGCTGCAGCTAAAAAGGCCAATGTGATTCTAGGCTTCATCAATAGAGGTATAGTTTCTAGATCAAGGGATGCAATAGTGCCACTCTATTCTGCTTTGGTCAGGCCTCACTTGGAACACTTTGTCCACTTCTGGGCACTACAGTTCAAAAAAGATGCTGACAAGATAGAACATGTCCAGAGAAGGGCAATCAAAATGGTGAAGGGTCTGGAAACCATGCCCTAGGAAGAGAAACAGGGAGCTGAGTATGTTTAGCCTGGGGAAGAGAAGGTTAAGAGGTGATATGATAGCACTGTTTAAATATTTGAAGGAGCTTCATATTGAAGTTGGAATAAGCTTGTTTTCTGCTGCTCCAGAGAATAGGACCTGAAGCAATGGATTCAAACTACAGGAAAAGAGATTCCACCTCAACATTAGGAGGAACTTCCTGACAGTGAGAGCTGTTCGACAGTGGAACACACTCCCTTGGAGTGTGGTGGAGTCTCCTTCTTTGGAGGTTTTTAAGCAGAGTCTGGATAGCCATCTGTTGGTGGTGCTTTGATTGTGTCTTCCCACATGGTAGGGGGTTGGACTAGATGGTATGATTCTAAAAAATTGTATGATTCTAAAAATTCCAGTGCCAACCCCTGAATGGGACTAACCTACTAACAACCAGAATATGTCACTTCTGCTTCTTTGCATCTTGGCTCCATCCATCCATCAGCTGATGAATCAATCACTTTATATCCCAATTTTTCCTCAAAGGTGGAACTTAAATAGCCTTTACAGAATAAAAAAGAAATATACAAGTAAAAACATGTATACCCAAGACATACAAAAAGATAAGATTGATATAATAATGTTAAATTGTCTATAGAAATAAAATTATATAGAACATTAATTCTAAAGCATAGATTAAAATCAGAGCAACATTAAAACAGAAAATCCATTGTAAAAAAACACCAATTCTAAAATGTTTGGTGGAGTAGAAAAGTATTAACTTGACAGCAGAAAGACAGCAAAGTGGGAGCCAATCTCAGTGTTATCCATACTGTACAAATAATGCTGTTTGACACCACTTTAAGTGCTGTACCTCCATCCTATAGAATATGTAGTTTTACAAATGGTGGGCTTTATAGTTTTAGAAGGTCTTTAGCTTCTCTGCCAAAGAGTGCTGCCACCTCACAAAACTACAAATCCCAGGATTCTGTAGGAAGGAGGCATAGGAATTAAAGTGATGTCAAACGGATCCATTTCTGCAGTGCAGATGCACCCCTAGTCTCTCAAAGATACAATTTCCAGAGTGCAGGGAGAACAAGAGAGAAGGATTTCTCCTGTATTCCCTGAATTTTTGTGAAGTGGGTGGGAATGAGGGAAGTAACTCCCCTGAAATCTTAGTTTGGGTAGGCTAATGTGGGAAGACACAGTCCTTTAGATTGCTTAGACCTAAGCTGAATAGGACTTAATAAGTCATGATCAGTACCTTGAATTGTACCCAGAAATGGAATGTAAGCCAGTGGAGCTGTTGTAACAAAGAAGTGGTATATGCCCTGTAATTCGCTAACAGTCTGGTTAAGGCAATCTCACTAAAACATAGCATGTAAAAATTTTGTACTCAATGTTTTCTATTAACTAGGAGATTTTTTCTTTGTACCCAGCCACTTTTTGACTCTTATTTTTAAACAATACTATATACACGAAGTAGTTGAACCTTGTTTCTCAGTGCTGAAGTGACAATTTCATCCAATGTTTACCTTATAGCTATAGATATGAGTGAATTCTGTGGCAAAGTGTGATTCTGGGGAACTAATTTATACCATCTGTGTGAATGGGAGTTAAAGATATTTTAATTTTTATAAACAGAATATATAATATAATCCCCAAAGTATTTTTTTGAGAAAGGACAGAAACAGAATTAGCTTAATCTTTATAAAAAGAAAACATGGACAATTTGTATATGAATGATAAAGGACTGTTTTGTTCTAACTTTTGAGTGTTCTGCAAAATTTAACATTGAGTGTTTGTGCTTTTTTCCAGAAGGATAGATGAGACAAAGAGAACAGAAGCACAGCTTTCATCTTCAAAAGGGCACAAGATTTTTCAATGTTTGTTGCCTTAAGAAGTTTCTATTGATGGTGTCCAGTGAATGAGGGAAAGAGAGAGGGTAAAAATCCCCAGTGACTTGCAGGATAAATGAGGGAGGGGGAGAGATTAAGTGCATATGAATAAAAACATTGATATTTTAAGCATGTTTGGTAAACAATAAATTCAGATCTCACTTCAAAGAAACCAAAGAAAACACTATTAATTTTTTTTTCTTTCTCCTTAGTATTTATTCTAGCAGGAAAAAATGTATTTGTTGTATTGCTACTAAACTAATTGATGATGAGGAGACCATAGATTAAATCAAAATTTAGACATACTTATAGTAAGCCTACTGAAACCAGTGTGACTTAACTTAGGACTTTTTCACATGGTGACCTATGTGCTTCCGTCCCAAAAATGGTTAAAGTGTTGTCATCCAAGAAAAGCAAGCGAATTTGCTAGTATTTATCACGCACAGAGCACAACAAGGGGTTAAAAGCACATCTCTTAGGCAAGAAAGTGAATTGAAAGCAAATTTGGGTTTCAGGCAGATGAGGAGAAATCCTGATGCAAGCTTGGAAATAACTTTTTTGCATATACACCAAACTATCATTTACACAAATGCATACATACACATGCTCCAGAGAGGAAGGGAAACTGGGGAGGAAAATTCTCTTGCCCCAAAAGCTGTTTCAGAAGAAGGAAGGATGACATTTCCCTTTGCAAACTCTCACAAAACCACACACACAGAGACTAGAGAGAAAGAGGACAGGGCTGGTCCATGAACCTGTCTGATTTCAGTGAGGGCTGAAACTCCCAGATGCCCTCCTTTTCCAGGACATATCCTCCATTTCTCCCTCTTGTCCAGGAGGAATTCCAAAACATCCTCTCTCTTGCTCTCCCACCAGCCCTGCTGCAGGAAGAGGAGATTAGCTGAGCAAGGAAAAGAGGTGTCTCTCTCTGGAGTTTATCACACGGGAAGGATTTCTCTCAATTTCGAAAGAAATGGAATTGAGGCCAGTTCGGAATTGAGTAAATTCGCTAGTTCAGCTAATTTACTTGATTACGTATTGACACTGCATTGCATTCAGAACTGCCCGAAACTGCCTCCCAGTGCCTGAAATTGCATGTGATAGTTTCTCACGCAATCACGCGAAACCCCATGATTGCATTCAGATTGCCACTTGATTATACTTCCAATTCCCTTCATGTGATAAACTCCTCTGTGAGTCTATCCTTTTAAGAAGAAGGCTGCCTCCTCTCCTTGGCACAGCAAAGAACCCTGGGAAATCTGGGAACAGGGAGAATCGAGGGCATGGTTTTCAGACTGCTGCAATTACCTGAAGAGAACAAATTCATGAATAAACTGGAAATGCAAACATGGTAATTTTGCAAAAATGCTTGCCCCTTGTTTCACCTCACTTTCTGTCTGGATTCTGACCAGTTTGTGCATGGCAGCATCTGAAAAGCAATTATAAAATTTTCCCTAATGTCTTGGATGACCCTGCATTGTGACCAGTTTAACCTTCCAATTTTCCCCATGTGAAAAGTCCTTAGTCCTCACTGATTTAAATCCCATTGGTTCTGCTCTTAGGGCTTTCCTATGGAGCAACTATGGCAAAGGAGCCTCTGCTGTTGCTGTCTCGTACTATTATTATTTGAAGAGCACCATGGCCAAGAGTCAGTTGTGTTTACTGTGCATTGGAGCGATAATCTTGGGCTCTATATGGCCCTGATAATTCAAATGAAGGAAGATATACAGAAAGTGAGATGATGCAATGTCCAGGACATGGAGTTAATTTGGTTTTCTCTGGTGTTCTGGATGGAAGTAGACCCACACTGCCCAGGCCAGACACATAAGAAAGTGAATTGGGGAATGAAGAATGACATGGCCAGGAGTTTGAGAATTTTCTTGGCCCACCTGGACATCAGATATAATTATCTTCAGCTGTACAGAGGCAATGGGGCACATATACGAATCAGACAATGATATCTTTCTAAGGATTCTGCAATGCCTGAAGGACATCTTACAAGGCCTAGTGGGTTGAGGAGCATTGATAATAGCTTTGCTCCTTAATGTGATTTCATACTGTCAAAAAAATGTCATACACATTGGCTAGTGGTGAGCATTACTGGGGATCTTTAGTTGAAAGCTGTTTCCCTGACTTCCTTTGGGTTGTGGCTAGAAGGGAAATAACTTTTGAAGCTGGCCTGGGCCAGGCTCATGTCTAATTCATGGGAATTAGGGATCATGGTCTAGGAGTTTCTCTCTGTCTATTAAATGTGCAAGTGACCAAGGCCAGACACAACTTTATGGTTTGACATCTGGGCCCTTGAAGCTCAGGGGGAGATCTGGAATGACCCTCTGTCTCACCTGAATTCCACATTAAGGTAGTATTCCTGCAGATTTTGCATAAACAATTAAATATGGCTTGTGTCTCACTTCTTTATTTTTGGTTTGGGGTGCAATAATCCTTCAGGAAACCAAGTCCATATGACTAACTCTTCCTCCATATGGTTCACCAACCATTGCTGAATTTGGTTTTCTTCAAGTCCTATCAATACAGGTTGAGCTATGTTTTGATGAACTGCGGGAAAATAAAACTACAGTACGCCCTTGTTATCTGCTGGGGTTTGGTTCCAGGACCTTCCATGGATAACAAAATCCATATATGCTCAAGTCCCATTAAATATAATGGCACAACAAAATGGTGTCCCATATATAAAATGGAAAATCAAGGCTTGCTATTTGGAATTTATACTTTTTGGGAATATTTTCAAGCTGTGTATGCTCAAATCTGTGGATAAAAAAATCTGTGGATAAGGAGGGCCAACTGTACTTCCTTTCCTACTCACTGTAGTCAGTTAAGTGGGCACACATAAAATCACATTATAGTCTTTTAAACCTCTCTGAAATGCTAGGAAAACACAAAATGTCAGCATTGGGGTGGAGTGGGGGTGTGGTTACCTCATGCTGCATGCCCCGATTCCACCTTGATGCCAATCTCATGACACCCACCCACCTGTACAGTGGGTGACATCACATCACTTCTTTGGTGCGGCATTTAGATGTGCTATGCTAAAGAAAAGTAAAAAAGCTACCTCCATGGCAAAGGTGCCCTTTTGCTGTTCTAAAAAGGAGTGGCATTTTGCCTGTTCCTTTTGGTGCAGCAAAGTGCTGGATTGGGCCCATGGCATGCAGTTCTAGCTGCCTCGTCGGGGCTGTCTCTTTTGCCCCTTATTTTACCTTTCTATGCTTTTTATTGGGCTCAAAGTCTTTTCCAAGAATAACCATGATAGCATTTGTTCAATAAGAATCCTACTAAGCCAAGACAAAATTTTAGTATCCTAAATGTGGTGGCTCAAGAGGTTAAGATGCTGACTGTTGATTGCAAGACTGGCAGGCTGCCAGTTTGAGGCCTTGGTGCTGCATGATGGGGTGAGTTCCCATCACTATTCCCAGCTTCTGCCAACCTAGCAGTTCAAAAGCATACAAATGCAAGTACATAAATAAGTACTATTCTGGTGGGAAGGTAAACAGCTTTTTGTGCAATCATGCTGGCTACATGATCACAGAATAGTCTCTAACAACTCTGGCTCTTTGGCTTAGTAATGGACATGAGCACTGCCCCCTATGGTCGGACACAACTTGACAACCTTGTCAGCAGGGAATACCTTTACCTTTTACCTTTAAGCACTTATTTACAGATTGTTCAGATAAATGAATAAACTGGGGGGGGGGGGGATTCAGACTACCATATGAACTGGTTTGTAAACTGGTTTAAAATCGAGAAGTTCATACTGAAACCGGTTGGCCCCCATAGCTGCCCCATTCTGTCCCCCATTTCCTTGGTCTCCATTTCTGTGTTGTAATGGCTGGCTGCATCGGCGTACTTTGGGCCACCTGATGTGTCTGTTGCCACTGTGAGTTATTCACTTCTCAGGTCAGAATGAAGCACCCAGCAAGGGCCATATGTGGGTTGCCCACGCAGACAGCTGCCATGGTATGGAAGCAGAGGGCTCTGAATCTTTCTGGAAGATCTGGAACAACAATTAAATTTTTCATCTTTGTCTATCCCTTTGAGCTGCAGTGCCATCAATAAGCGGATGACTCCCAGCTCTACTGCTCCCTTTCACCTCAATCCAAGGAGGCTGCCCAGGCCCTGGCCCTAATCCAGTCTTTGTCACCAGTAATGGACTGGATGAGGGAAAACAAACTGAAACTTAATCCAGGCAAGACAGGTGTACTTCCAGTCATTTGGAGGGCCGATTAGGGAATAGGCCTGTGTTAGATGGGGTTGCACTCCTCCTGAAGAAAAATCTCCATATTTAGGATGTATTCCTGGATTCAGCTTTGAACCTGGAGGCCCAGGTCTCTGCAGCGGCCAGGCATGTCTTTGCACATTTAAAATCTGTATGCCAACTGCACCTGTTCCTTGAGATGCTGGATCTGGCCATGGTGGTACATGGATTGGTTACATCTAGTTTGGACTACTGTAACATGCTCTATTTGGGACTGCCTTTGAAGAGTGTTCAGAAACCTCAGCTGGTCCAAAGAGCTGCAGCCACATTGGAGTTTATCACACAGGGCACTTACCGCTGCCCAAATGCTCCTGAAGCATTTCCCAAATGTTTCGGAAGCACTGGAGGTGGGATCATCCATTTGCTTCTGAAATGCCTTTGGAGTTTATCAGATGGGAGGAATTTCTCTTTATTTCAAATCGAGTCAATTGGAGCCAGTTTAGCGAATTTATGTGAATTCCAATTGCGTTCGGAATGCATTCAGAATGATTTCCTATAACCCGAAAATAACCCCACATTGCCCAAAATTGAGTGAGATGCTTTAATTTGTAATAAGGTAAAACCCATGATTGCATTCGGAATGACTTCCCTTTTGCCCAAAATTGTGTGAGATACTTTAATACGCAATCACGTGAAACCCCATGATTGCCTTCGGATTGCCATTGGATCATACTTCCAATTTCCATTGTCTGATAAACCCCATAGAGGCCTTCCACTTTCCTTTTGTTGTGGAAGCGTTCATGGGGAAGCCTCAGAAAAGCAATTTTTATTAATGGGTTCTTTCATTAATAAAAATGGCTTTTCCCAGGTTTCCCCATGAACACTTCCGTGACAGAAGGAAAGCGGGAAGCCTCTATGATGTTTCAGAAGTGCAATGGATGGTACCACCTCCAGCACTTCTGCAACATTTGGTTAACACTTCAGGAACATTTGGGCAGCAGTAAGTGCCCTGTGTGATAAACTCCATTGTTAACTTGGACAAGTTACTGAGACCACAGTTGAAACAGTTCCATTGACTGCCAGTTTGCTTTCAGGCACAATTCACAGTGCTGGTTATGATCTATCAAGCCCTGTACAGCTCAGATCCAGTCTATTTGGTAGACTGTGGTGCGTTTTACATTGGCAAAAAAAGGTGTTTTGAAGGCTGGTTGAAAACCCAGCTTTTACATTATAAAATGGGAAAGTGTGACATGAAAACGCCATTTTGGCGTTTTAAGGGAAAAAACGCGCTTTTAAAAAGTAGTTCGGTTGACCCACTACTTTTTTAATAACTGCGTTACAGCGCTAGTGCATGTAAAGGCTAAGGTGTACTTGCGCAGTTAAATGGGGCTCCGTTTCCTTAAGGCGCCCATTTAAAGGCTGCGCTGCTGGTGCGGATCAGAATGGATCGTAGTTGGGAGCATGCGTGGTGTGGACTCCACTCCTAATTAAAACGTTCTATGCCCTCCAGGTGTAAAAGCTGGGGTTTAACTGCGCAGTTTTTTAAAGCTCCCAAACCCTAGCTCCGCCCTTAATCCTAACCCTAGACATGCGCAGTAGCGCCTCTGGGATATTGACAGTTTTGGTGGCGGATGTTTTTACAGGTGCAGTGATAAGAGGAAACTTTCAATTTTCACACGAACCCCCCACACACATTCCAGCGCCATTTCCCACTTGCATTTGTCCAAGTCAGCCGCTCCTAGGGACACTCTTGCCGAGGCTTTGCTGTGGCACTTTGCACAATGGCAGAGACTTCTACAAGTGGCCCAAAAAGGGGGAGAGGGATGTCTTGGTCTCATGCAGAGACCTCAGACCTCATTTCCATCTGGTCAAGGCCCAATCGGACATAGCAATGCCACCGGCTAATTCACACTGCTCAAGCAGTGAGACACCAACTGCAGCTATTCTCTCTTCTGTATCATCACTGTCATCATCAGCTATCATTTCAGTGGTCACATCAGTCATTTCAGTGGTCACAGCAGTCATTTCAGTGGTCACTTTGACGATCCTGGCAGCACTAGCGGAGGCAAAGGCGGCAGCTTTGGCTGTGCTTTGAACATTGACGACAAGTGCCGACCACAAAGGAGAGGAGGCATCCATGTTGGTGATGATGCCCACAGTGACCCTGTGCTGACGAATGCCAACGTCACTGGGTCAATGGCCAGCACTCCTCCTCCTTTGTCTTCTTGCAGATGCTCGGTCTGTGGCTGCTGTCAAAATCAATTAGGAGCCCCCTTTAAATCATTTAAAACTGCGCAATTCGTAGCCTCGACCCTATCAATAGCGCAGTTCAAACCTCGACCCTCGCAATAGCGCAGTTCAAGACTCGACCATCGGAATAGCGCTGTTCGCGGCGGTACGAACCGCACAACAGCGCAGTTCGCAGCCGGCAAGGAAAAAAAAATTAAAATCGCAGTTTAAAGCTGCGTTTCTTGCTGCCCATGTATCAGCTCCGCCTGTGTTTGTAGCGTTCTGACAGCTTCCCATGTAACTGCTGAGCCACAAAAAAGACCACTCAGATAAGTCGTTCCCACACCCCTCAGTGTAGCAGCTCTGCACTTTTTTAATGCAAACCTGAGGCTTGCTATGTAGCTGCTAAGCATTAACATAAAGGCGAGTTCAGATCACACTTTCTTGCCAATGTAAAAAGCCCCTGTATTATTATTATTATTATTATGTTGTTGTTGTTGTTGTTGTTGTTGTTGTTGTATCCCACTCTTTTCCCAGAACTGGGACTCAGAGCGGCTTCCTTTATGATCCTGCCTGGGCTCTAAGATAATCAGGAGAGGCCTTTTTATCAGTCCCATCATCATTGCAAATATGGTTGGTGAGGACACAAGAATAGGCCTTCTTGATAGCTGCCAGGGAGGCCAGAATGGTCCCATCCTTGTCTTTCCATTAGCAGGCTAAGACATTTTTAATCAGATAGGCTTTTAAAACATAAGGTCTTTACAGTATAGGTGGGGTGTGCTGTGTTGTTTTAAAATGTAGGTTTTAAGTGCTTTTATTCTTATTAACAGTATTTTATTCTTTTAATGTGTGATCAATTTTAATATTGTAATACTTTAATTTTACTTTAATGCTCACATTTGTATGTTTTTAATTGTACTGTTACTTTAAATTGTAAATTGTTCTGGGTCCCAGCTGTGGGGAAAAACAAGGTATAAATATAATAATAACGATAACAATACAAATGGTTTAATGGTACTGCAGAAATTATGCAGCTTGACACTTCTTTAACTGCCATGGCTCAATGCTATTAAATTCTGGAATTTGGTGTGTGTGTGTGGGGGGGGGGTAATAGATATTTAGCCTTCTCTTTCAGAGACTTCTGGGGCCACAACATAATATAAATCTCAGGGATCCATAGGATGTAGCCATGGCAGTTTAAGCAATGTCAAACTGCTGCAGGGCAGATTAGACCTATGGCACTCCATTATCATAGATACATCTGATGGTTTATTGTGTTTATATCGGACTTGATGCTTCCAGGTAATTGTATCAACATAAACAAATGCATGCAAACATACCCTATCAGTTTGTTACTAAACCATTTTCAAATAGTGATACTTCTCCAGACATTTTTAGGAACAAAACTAGCTACTGTCTGACAGTAAAGAAAAGATGCTGGAGAGGCTGGACTAAATAATAAATCAAACCTGGACTAAATAACTCTTTTTAGAAGTTGTTGTGTCAAATACTAAATACTTAGGGTTAATCCCCACATACATTCAAACTGGTTTGTGATTTGCTTTTGCTCTGGGTCAGTGAATCAATTCCAGTCGATGCATCGTTCCCACTATGAAAGCGGGTCTTTTCTTTACAGTATTTGCTTCTTTTTTGGCATGATTGTCATTTCCACTAGTTTGTACTAATTCAAAATGACTGTCAATCATCTACTCATCATCAGTGATACAACCAGCAACACATTCAATAAAACATGGGAGGGAGTCATGGGTGCCATGGCCAACATTTTCCCCTGGGATGTATGCTTCCATGGTTAACATGGAGGACTCTCCCCAGGGATGCATGAAGGACTCTCCCCAGGGATGCATGCATCCATGGGTGTCATGGAGGACTCTCCCCTGGGATGCATGCCAGTGGAGCTTCGAAAGCTATCAAAAAGTACATTGTGCATTTCGGTTGGCCAATAAAGAAAGGAAAGTATTATGTTTCTGCTTTTGGTTTTTGATGAAAATGTAGGCTGCTATGGATAGATCTCAGTGTTTTTGCATCTATCTAATTTCCCTGGCCCTACCATTATACAAATTTTGGATGTCGTGAAATGGAAGCAATCTCTTGTTATCTCCCCCCCCCCCCCCCCAGTATATTGCCAGACATAAGGAGAAGTAATGATCAAATGTTCAACCTTAGGTGCCAAAGTATGATGAACCTGGTTTTGGAAGGTTGTGGATTGAACATTTGCTGCTCCAACTCTGGTAGCAAAAAGCCTTGGTCTGGCTGTGCCCATATGTATTAGCAAAGGGTCACTGATTTAATGCTGAGAACCTGGCTGACTCTAAAACAACCTCTAAGGCAATGTGTGTTTCAGCAAGTGTGTTAGCTTTGACCACAGTAACGTCTTCTTTTCCTTATTATAGGCCACAGTGTTCAATGTTACCTGAATCTCAGTGCCTTTTGTTTTGACATTGCAGTTGATCACTGTGCACTATCCAAAGAACTACAGTTATGCTCACACCCACCACACATGCCTTTAATCTCCTCCTGCAGCTGCTGCCAATTGCCAGTGTGCTGCCACTTGGCTCTGTTAATCGAACCTTCTAGTGAGAGTGCTGAACCTCAAACTGAAATGCACCCCCTCCCCTGCCCCCAAGAGCACAGAAAAGGGTTTGGCAGCAATCACTCTAGATATATTTACTATGTACTCTGTCCAAGAGCTGTTATCCATGCTGGCACAAGAGAACTGGTGTGATAGCAGCCAAGGCAAAGTTTTTATTTATGAACATTTCATTGAGACAAAGACTGTGTGCATCCTTCTCGTTCCTCTGTTGTCAAGATCATTTCTATGAGCAAAGGAGGAAAATATTAGCAGCAAAGGAGGCTTCTCAACCATTGCACACAACAGTAATAAAAACAGAACTAATAAATATGGATTAAGGCCATGTCAGCTTCTAATGAGCTCAGGTTATCATGCTTTCCAATCTATCTTTAATAAGGTTTCCTTGAATGTTTTCCAATATTGCTTTGCATGCCATCAAGAATACATTAATCTCAATTGTCAATCTTCCTGATATGCCCTCACAAAATCTGGTGCCAGTTAACATTCTACATAAATATGAATGTTTTCCATGTCTGTGATCTCCTGGACCACACCTGAAGAGACTGATAAACTGATCAACTCCATAGAAATATTTACTAAAATTGAAAACAGGTATTACTTAATTTCATATATGGCAGGGATTGGGAAAGAGTGGCCCATAGACAGCAAGCCCTCAACCAAGGCTGGGTCCTCTCAGTATACACTCATTTTTTAAAAATAAAAAATAAAAATAAAATGATATGTTTGACGAATTGCTCACACATTGTCTAGGAGACCCTGAGGATCAATTTTGCCATATATTTTGCTCCCCCTATCTCCACAAGTTTTTGTTGACTTCTTTTTTCAAACAAGCCCTCTCCTGGGCTTAAATCAAGCTCCCCCCCCCTTTTTTTAAAGCTGTCTGGAAATCCCAATTGACTTCAGATTTTAAATCAGCCTTCTTTTAAGCATAATCTGCATGGTGAAAATAATGCAGTTTGATACTGCTTTAACTATCATGGCTCACTCCTATGGAATCATGGGGTGTTTATTTTGTTGTAGCACCAGAACTCTCTGACAGAGAAGGTAAAATTTATCTCAGAACTCTCAAAATTCCAAAGTATTAACCCATGATAGTTAAAATGGTGTCAAACTTTAAACTTGAAACAATCAAAAAAGGTGCCAAAATGGGTCAGAAGATAAATGTAAACAGTTTGACTCCATACTAATGGAAATATGCCCAACCCTGATGAAAGGAGAAGTATGCATTGAAGCTCTAAATGTCACAGATTGTATGGCAAATACCATCAAAATTTCTTTATACCTCAACCTACATTTACTTGCTATGTCTTACTTGATGTAGCATACAAAGGGGAATGATTACTGCCATAATTTGCATGGAGAAGACTGAAGAATGGCTAAAACTATGGTACAAAACATGGTATCTCAGTTTTTGAATCAAAGTTCCTAATTAACAAACAAAGCCATGCTCATTTTCTCTGATCTTAGAAGCCTACTGTTTCTTTGTGAGAGTTTGGTGTAAGAAAACCATGCACCCTGCTCTTTCTCTGTCTTAAAAGCACAATTCCTTCTTAGTTTTATCAGAAATCACCTCATTATTTCAGCAGTTGAACCTTTCAGTACAACAACTTCCTTCCAATAGGATAGTGACAAAACTTGTCAGATCGTGTACCTCATTTGTACTCAGGTTACCTCATTATTGTCACTGAATCCATAATCTGAATGCTAATATCAGGACAAAGACTTGAAAGCTTTTGTGAAAGTTTGGGGACATCATCCTACTGTAAAATCTTAGCCCATTAATTTCCAGCATGACAGCATAAGAGGAAAAATCAAATTTTTACACATATAGTTCCAAGTCACAAGTATTTGGGTGTTGTTTTTTTTTAATACCATGTAGATACATGAAAATCTGCCATTTTGCTTATTTCTCATTTCTCAGCATTGAGGATCCTTGGATAGATGAGAGCCACCATATGTATATGGGGCTCTTACCCTTTCTGAATCTTTCTAGATTTTAAAAGTAGACAAAAGAGGACTGATTAAGTAGAGGAGTGGCGAGTCAATTACTGAAAACCAAACCAAACCAAAAAAAAAAAAAAAAACTTTCTGAATTCCAACTATAATAGAGAATTACAGGCCAATCTTTAATATTCTTTTCTTGGACAAGGTTCTAGATTTTTCAGCTCTAGGGATTTCTGGATAAAACAGAGTATTCATGTTATGAGTTACATATGAATTTTAGACTTTGTTGCATAAGGTGGAAAGCTGTCTATTGCCAGAATCTGAATGAATTGTTAAGAAGGCATATTGGACAGGTCTTGGACCTTTGCCCATATTGGAAAGAAGGAAAACCTATTTTAAAGTACAATCTGGAATTTCTCTCCAAACACACCCACACACACACCAACAATCATCTGAGCTCCAGTCATTGTCCTTCCTGTTTCAACTCTTTTCTGTATACCAGTATCATTTTGATGTTACAAAATCCTCCCCTCCCCCAATGCAAACTGGCTCCATCTTGCTTTCTGTCAATGGAAGGAAAATAGATATGCAGCTTATTATTTCAATTTTGAGATTTAAATGTTTAATTTAAGCCTTTTTGTACTATTTCTCTTTTCTGGAAAGGCAATAGCATTGGAATTAGTACGTCTCTTTCTAACATAGCAAGCATGAGACCATGGAAGAAAACAAGTTTCTTTACTTCCCACCTGTAGAAAATTGGTCAAACAATCCCAACCAAACATTCACCTTCTCCTCCCTAAAGTTGCCCAGCAAATTAGTAACACATCTCTGCAAAAGCTAATACCTAAATTCTAGTGAGGTGGCAGGTTCTGCAGTCTCTTCTTCCTTGTGAATATATCATTGTGGAGCCTTCCATTCCCATCTAAATGAAGGAGAGACAGAAAAATGTTTGAGACAGAGATCAGGAGTGTGTGAATCAGGAAGCCAATGCCTTCTTTCTAGAGGAGAATGTCACATCAATTAAGCTTTCTTAACTGTGTTGTGTTTATTCAGCCAGGATATACACCACAGGCCTGAGGAAGGCTTTAAATCTCTTTTAAAGTAAAGGTGGGGAAGGTTCATCCCATGAATCTCACATGACCCATTTTTCCAGACTTCTGAGGTATTTTAACCAGGTCTCCAGTCCCCTTTATTCTTGTTTGTCACAATTTTTGAGTAGTTTTCACTAAAAAAAAAAAAAAGAAAGAAAGAAAGAAAGAAAACACCAGAGAACACCCAAATGTCTTCCCATCCCCAACTTGCCACTTCTCTTTTTCAACTATATGCCAGCCAAAGCGGAAAGCAGAAGTTATGTCATATCACTTCTTCCCACTATTTTTGTCAATATACATAAAAAAGAGTACCTACACGGGCAGGTATAACCTGTGACGGTGGTGGAGAAAATTGTTTCCTTCCCTCTAAGCTATTGTTCACCCCTGCTTTTAATGACATTCAAGGATGCACAAAGGATTGAATTTGAAAGTGGTCATCTGATCCAAGATTACCAAATAATCACTGAGGGGTGGGCTAATGACTATCACTAGGACCTCTGGTGACAGCCAGGGAGCCCTGGTGGAGCAGTGGGGAAATGCTGGTATGGCAGCCACTCACAAACCACAAGGTTGTGAGTTTAATCCCAGCCAGGGGCTCCAGGGTCGACTCACTCTTGCATCCTTCTGAGGTCACTAAAATGACTACCCAGCTTGTTGGGGGTAATTTAGCAGACATATTTTAAACTACTTAGGGAGTGCTAAGTACACTGATAAGTTTGATACACCACGTCTTCTATTCTATGGCAAATCTGTGTCCCTATTTCTGCTCATTTCTGTCTAAAGTGGACATTTTTGCTTATTTCATTTCTGCATACAAGGATAAGTAATTTCAAAGATTTTAGCTTGCAGTTGGGAAACATAAGGATTTCTGCTCATTTCTGGATTATGTTTTCTGTGCAGGAATTAGTATATTAGTAACATTTGCATAAATCTGTTCAGCTTTTGGAAAACACAATAGAGGGTGATAATATCAAGTATTTTAAAAAGCAATATTCTTGCACAGTAATTGTTGCATTTTACAAAAAGTGGATATTTCTTTTTTATATTTTGTGCAAATACAGTGGGCCCTTGGTATCCACTAAGGTTTGACTCCAGGATCATCTGTGGATACCAAAATCCATGGATGCTCAAGTCCTATTGCATACAACAGCATAGTAAAATGGTGTGCCTTATATAAAATGGCAAAATCAAGGTTTGATTTTTGAATATATTTTAGAGAATATTTTCTAGCCATGGATGGTGGAATCTGTGGATGTAGAACCCATGGATACAGAAGGCCAACTGTACAATGCTGTCTGAATATTGCAGTTTTTTTCAGCACTAATTCTTGAACCAAAAATATTGATTTTTTTAGTCAGAAAATATATTTTATGTAGAAAACATATTATGGTCCAATCCATGAAGACTACCTTAACAGGCATCAGCTGCATTGAAATCATCTGCTGATCAGGGCAATAGGAAGAGGATGTTTTCAGCTGCCTCTCATCAGTAAACAAGGCTGAAACAAAGAACTATGATGGGGTCCTGCTTCTGGTTGTAGTAGCCTCTTTTGCTTTGGGGAAGTGACTGCAAATATCCTCTTCTTTGTGCCCTAAGCAGCAGCTCAACAGACATCCTTCACCCAGTTGGCTGCTGGCTAAGGTGGGTAGGGGGGTGGATTTACACAATCTTATTAAATTCAGAGAGGTTATAGGTGCGTAACTGCAAAACAGATTGCCAGCCAACATGATTTTTGTTTCTGTTTTTTAAATGAAAACGGACATTCCCAAATTGCCAAAGTGTGATGGCTCTCCTTTTCCTTAGTAAGGTGTGCTGATTGTTAGAATACACTTTTTTGCATTGGAATGTGAGTGTGAGCCACGCTGAATCCCACTTTGGGAGAGGGTGGAATATAAACCCAATAAAGAAATTTTAAAAAATAGTAAAAGAATATGGGCATATAAAGTTCTGTCCTTAGACTTTTCAATTCTGTTAGTTTTTTTAAAAAAGCCTTCAAAATACCACAGAGCCTTTCCCTGCAGCAAAATCATTTCTAAAACTCATCTTGTGACTAGTTTGCTAGCTCAGCAGAAGAAAAGATTGAGTAGCTGAAGGTTAGCTAGTGGTGTTTCCCCTTCACACTTTGAGATTAAAGGTTTACACAGGGGAGAAAGATGTGATTGTAGAATGAGACCTCTTGTCCATATAAGGCGATAATGAGACACAGTTGTTGACTGAGCATATAATGGGAGCTATGTGAGGTCAAAAGAGCAGGTTTGAGCTGCTGGAAGGAAGATAACTTGATTGCAGCCTTCTAATTTGTGCACTCGATTGCAAGGTATTGGACACACCATAACTCTGGAGAACTGGCTGGGGGTATGAATTACATTGGTCTGATTTATGGAGTGTGCACACAAGTGGCCTACCAGCACATGCTAGATTTTGCAATAAATCACCATTTCCCTTGGGATCCCAGTGTGCTGCATTCCTTCCAAAGTAATGTAGAACTTTATATTTGCCAAAAGGCTCTTAGGCAAAATCCTGAGGAATATATAATGTTGACTCTTGATTTTGCTGATTACAGTAAATGTGGCTACTGCCCCCTCCCACTGTTTTTGTTCATTTTATTCTTGCACTGAATAAAATTCTCTACCTTAAAACAACCCCATTTTAAAAAGAAGCTATATAATTTTGTGTAAATAAAAGTCATATGTTAAATGCAAAGATGAGAAATGTGAAATTAATTTCTTATTATCGCCTATTCTATAACTGTTGGCTGCTGAAGGCAGTTTGCAACTGTTTTTTTTAAAAAAAGTTTCATGGTACACAAGAATCCTGCTCAAAATGGCAAAATTTCACATAGGAAGTGTACTGTACATTTTTAAGTAATCTGAAACAATTTTGGGTTGTCCTTTATAATAGGTATATGAAGAAACAATTCATGATTATTTTACTACACTTTAAAGAATTCTGCTATTTACAGTGCCAAACACTGTTTATATATTTTTGTTATTACTGAAATTAATGGTTTTTCCATCCATTCACTCCAAAAGTACATTTGGTACACAGTATTTTATTTAATTTTGAGTATTTTACTTGCATAGATAAACTTAGATTTGTGATTTTTATAGTCATGTAGCAGCCACTTGTTATCATAACTATTTAAAAATATATATTCTGCAAGGAAAACAGTGCATATTTTAAACAGCACTTCTGTGTAAAATGGAGTGTGTTATCAATAAATAAGTTTCAGGCCTCATTTCCTTTGTCTCCAGCTTTTTATTTTCTTGTTTAAGGGCTCTTTCCAAACATCATTTCAACAGGGTTTTCATGTGGGAAATAAATTACATTATCAAGAAGGGGCTGGTGTTTTGCTGTTGTTGTTGCTGTTGTTTTTCCTTTTTTAAGATTGTTAATAGGTATGAATCATTGCTTTTTGTAGCAACATCTCATTTATACTGTATCTGCCACACAACTGCTCTGTGGGGTGCTATATTAGACCAAATGAAACAGAAATATCATTTAAAAAATCTTGTACAGAATAACAACAGACAAGAAACAAAAGAAAAGCCTCAGCCTTCACTTTGTAAAGTTTCCATGTGAAATAATAAGTGGCTGTTATCAGAGAGATGGAAATATAGAAAGATCAATCAATCTATTTTTATTGTTACATCATAGTTTGTGTGTTTTAAACTCTAGGGTGTATCTTTGTTTGTTATTCACAAAAGAATGAACAGAGCTGGCAGCTTGTGAAAAGAATATAGATTAAACAAAACTCCCAGTGCTGATCAGAATCTAGTTGTGATGTCAGAGCAAGTTGTGTTTTAAGTTTTATAGTAAAGATACATTTCATGAACCCTGTTTATTCAATCCTAAAAATCATTGTTCAAAAGAACACTTGGATTCCCCAGCACTGAACCAGTATAGCATTTCTATATTGCTAAAGCAGGAGCATCAGCATCAGCAATAAGCATAAATATGCAAATGATAATCAACTGGAAATTTTGTTAGCCATGAAGAGCAAAACATGTAGTTACAATGTGTATCTTTATGTTTTCTCATTGGCAGGTACTGGTAGATCAGAGAAAGAGGCTATCATAAAATTATCTTGCCATTGTCTTGTTTGACAAAGTATAACACAGTGGTTGGGTTGCTTCCAATGCTAATGTTAAATGTTAATTCTAAGAGTTAGGAAGCATCATGACAGAAAACTCTGAGAATCATAAGAGATCTCCTTTACACACCCACCCATACAATGGGACTTCCTGTATAAGTTGCTGTTTAAGTTATAAGACCTCAAAAGAACCGATGGAGGGGCAAATTTCACTGCCTCCACCAGGCTCTGGGGAACAGTTGAGAGTGAACAATACTTCCATACTCCTAGCTTTCTGCCAAGGACATCAGAGGGCCAAATTATAATTTTCAGTGTGACTGTTATAAGAGACAATGTGCAGAGAAAATTACATTCAGATCTTTTATATCTTTTAAACATGTCTGGATATGATCTAAGATTGACTTTGCAACCATCACATTTATTACAGTGTTCCTGGGGATAGGGGGTTGTATCATGTTTATATTACATTCAGATGTTATATACCTGCTACATGTTTAGAATAAAAGCTTTCCAAGCTGTATTGGTCCATGAGTAAAAACTAAACCCAGAATGAGTTAATACCTTTAGTAGAACCAAGTAAAATGCAGCAACAATGTGTAAGCTTTTAGGCTCTTTGGAACTCTTCATAAGAAGACAAATGATTTGTGAATATACATTACATCCATGTTCTTGCTTTCTTTTACTTGAGTATAAGACCCATCTAGCATAGAAGATTTTCAGACCAGTACTTACTGTGGGCTAGGTGTTGGTAAAAAGCTGCTAAATCATTTGGAGATGTGTGTGTGTGTGTGTGTGTGTGTGTGTGTGAAAGCCTGATGTGCTTCCTAAACGTCAGGGAATCGTCAGCTCCCCTCCAACATCCCTGAATTGTTCAAAACAAAACAAATTAATAGGGTTAATCCTTCAAATAAGACTTTATCTTTTCTTTACCATTATTAGAATCCATTTTTCAAAATTCTGAAGATTTCAATGAAGCATATGCGTTAATAATCTTCAATCTGTCTCCTCATCTTGCCATTTCCTAGCTCCTCCTCTCCTCAGGGTACCATTTCATGTCTCTGCTCGGCCTTCTCTCTTGTTCTTTGTACTCTGCTGCTGCTGCTGCATATTCTTTGCACTTTCCTCTTTGCATTGTGATGCTATACCTCTTTCCCTTCCATCTTGCCAAACTTCATTATTACCTGTTGTCCCTTGCCCTCCCTCCGAACACTGCTTCTTTAACCCTTGCTTCCCTACTTTCTTCACCCTCACCTCACTGTCTTTTCCCTCCGCTTCCTTCTTTGGCTCACTTTGTGTCCCCATAAAGCCCCTGTTCCTTGTTCTTTGCATTTTCCTTTTTCTCCAACTCACTCCCATGCTTTTCATGCACCCACAATATATATCCTCATAATGTGTCTCATTTACTGCTTGCTATTGCAATCCTTGAACTCCACTACTTGTACCTCTCACTTCCCTTTCCCTCCTACTCCCTCCTTTGCCTCACCTTACACCTTCCCTTGCTTCTTTCACTCTTCTGCTAACACTTCTCACTCTCTATTCCCTACTACTCCCTTTCCCACTTCACCTTGTGCCTGAAAGGCAGGGGCTGACTTGTATCTCAGAAAAACAATTTGTCACGTATCTCAGCTTCTATAATAGGCTGGAAACTTTTTTAAAGCAAAAAAAGAATCTTGTGTCCAATCATGGTCTAAATAGTCACCAGGTGGCATGTCATTTAAAACCCTACTAACAAAATTCTATGGCAACTCAACACGTGCGTTTTTGCAGAAATGATGAGGTCTGAATCTAAGTGGTACAGAAACATTGTAAAATAGCAGCAGCAACAACAACAACAAAAGCAAAAGCTTAGATAAGAAATTAATGACGGGGGATCAGAGAAACAACCAGATAGCAAGGGAAAAGTGTCCTGGCTTAGATATACAAGTGAACCAAGTATCCTGGAACATATAACATGCTGGTATTGAGATTAAGCAAAGGTGTGTGTGTAGTCATTATTCAGTCTCAAAAGAACCTCATTGAAAATATAGATGAAGAGAAGGTGTTCCAAGTATTAGAATCAGCAACTACTGCATGCCTGTACCTTCTAAGTGGTAGCTTGCATGTTTGCAGACTTCTGGCTTGTTTACTTTCCCAAATTCTCTGTCTCTTTTTCCATCATCTAAGTTGCAGTCACTTTCTCTTGTCTTTTTCCTTCATCAGAATATATACAACTGGGAAAGGAGGGTTTTTTGAGAAGAACGGTAGCTGGAGAAGAAGTTTTCTGATGGACTGGGACTGGGAGTATATTTTTTGGCTACCAACCTGCAGTATATCAAGGACAGGGAACAATTTGTCCCAGAAAAGATACAGAAGTATGAATGGCCTTAAATAGATCCCTTTCTGGACTATGTGTCTGCATATTTGTTTTCAGATAGGGTAAATCTGAGGATAGCATCTTGCTCTTGGCTCACCACTTCCCTGAGACAGACCTCATCCAAGATGAAGCACTTTAGAGAGTTTTCCTTTATAGCAAATATCAAACAGAACTTCTTAATGCAGGAGGTTTATGGCTTTAACACAGAGGCCCAAAAAACATCAGCCAAAAGCACTGACTTCAGGCTGATCCGAGGGAGTGCCATTGATATAATTCACATCCACAGCTGCACCACAACCACCTATGGCTGCCCAGGGCCACTGGCAAAAGGAGTGGGGGGGGGGACTGTTCCTTTCCAGTAACCTGTTCAGGACCACATCCAGAACTATAGGAGTTACACGCCTCCCACTGGTGACAAAGGCAAAATTAGGAGATATCAAGACACTACTTCCAATTTCTGAATGAAAGAAAAGGGCTTGAGGATGATCCAAATAATTTCTTATTATATCATAAGTTAGTTTAATTGGTTAAATTTTTTATGGTTGAATCCTGACAACATTTACTTAAATATGTCCAAAGATTATTCAATTGATATCTATTTTCAGACACTCACACAGTCAGACAATGCATCAATGTTGGTATTCTCATAGACAGACAGACAAATATAGACAGCCACTGTAATATCCTACTGAAAACCTCTGGTGTTGTATATTGAGAACAACATATAAAACTGAAATGGTTTGCTTCTCTGGAACTTAAAGTTGTTATTCTTCACATTGTAAGAGCAGAATAGTGCTTACAATGTGTATTATAGGAAAGTCATAAGAGAGCACTGTACTGTATGGTAAGATTTAGTCGTGCATGGGAAAATAAGACCAAAGCTCTGCCACTCAAAATGGAGGTTATATAGCATATAGAGAGAATGATGTGCTGCTGAGAAGCTGAAATAAAAAATCTCTTTAAATCATAGTTCAGCAGCAGACAATTATAAATGATCCATATCTTTCCAGGACTTGCCAGCTAGCCAGACATAGTTTCCTCTAAAAGCAAAACATTTACATATGTTTGCCCAAAAGAGAGGAGAGGAAAGGAAGGGAAAGGCAGTGTTTCTGCCTTTTGGGTTAAGATGATAGTGCAGGCTTCAATACAGTTAAGTGAGGCACTTTAAAAATCTAAGCAATTTCTTAATATAGTCATGGTATATGGTATATGAGTATAATATATAGTATATGCGTAGAGTATACTTGTGGGGTATACTCCTTAGCATGCTTGATAGATTTCAATAGTCTAGGTTTCTTTGTCTTAGATCTATGTCTCCATCCCTCCCATGTGTTCTCTTTTATCATTATAAATAAATTACCTTTTGCAGTGGATAGGGCACCACAGATAATACACAGAGACCACCATATGGAAGAAAAAAGGTCACAGCTTTATTCAATAAAGCTGACATGTGGGGTTGGCCCAAAGCATGGGTCAGGACTGACCAACCTGACTGTTGATCGATGAACCCTGTTGTCCAGTCACAGCCAAGACCAGAGATGGCAAGGGGTCTCCAGATGTCTGCACTCCACCACTTGTCACTAGGTAATGCTAATAAGGCATTTGCCCCTGCATTTGATGACTCTTTATCCATCCCAGCACCCCTGGCTCCCCATATGACTCCCAATAATTTGTGCTCCACAGCACATATAGCCATGCCCACCTGACCCATGCTACCACCACAAAAAGCTAGCTGAAACATGTACCAAACCCAAACAGATAACCAGATCCCACAATCCCAGGTAAGGTGCACCAAGGGCCCTCCACTGGAGGAGTCCAAGTCCAGATGAACATAGCTGGTGTAGTCCCCAGATTTCGACCTGCTCAGTTGTTTAATGTCTTCAACAGCAAGGCCTCATTCTGCAGTGGTGGTAGCAGCCCCAATGTGGAAGGAATGTTCTCCGAATCCTGCCACTGACATCCCAATGTACCAAATAGCTAATCTGAGCACTGCCACCAACTGGAACCAAATGAACAGAGTTCCATTCTTATGCAGAATAAGCAGGCCCTTTATGGAGGGGAGGGGGGTAGAGCAGCAACCAGGGATAATCAAGCTCCTTGCATTACAGCATGTTCCCAAGATCCCATAGCATCTTTGGGAAAGGTGTGGTTAGGTGGTCTTCTCCAGGTGCCAAATACTGGAACCTGGCCTCCTGGAAATGAGAAAGAGTGTGCAATGTTATTGTTTAGACCTGACACAAAATAGGCTTTGACGATGATATTGTTGTGTAGGCACCCCAAAACAAAATGCCAGACAAGCTGCATAACACACTCAGACATGGAAGACTGGCAGTTGAAGATCCTAACTACAGCCTGATTGTCACACCAAAAACAAACAGCCTTGTTCTTAAAGGAATTACCCCAAATGTGCACCTCTACCAAGATGCAGGAAAGTGAGGGCCTAAAGGATCCTACCCTGCTCCCACTCTACAGGCCAAAGTTCAGCACACCAGTGCCCCTGGAAAAAGATTCTGAAACCCAAACTCCCCTACATCTGCATGGACTTGGAACCCCTGTCCCAGGTGCCAAGGTCGCTGCCCCAGGGACACCACATTGAAATTCTCAAGGAATTCCAACCATACCAAAAGGTCTCCTTTGATTCTCTTGGTTAAGCAGATGTGGTGATGGTCAACCATGAGCCTGGCCAGGAGGGTGCAGAATGCCCTGCCCAGGGAGACCACCCTGCAGGTGAAGTTTAAATGGACCAGGGAGCACTGGATGCCCTTTATGGTGACCTTCTGGGCCCTGATGGTGTCCTGAATCATGGAAAGGAGAGTGTGGAATTTATTATCTGGAAGGCGTGAACCACCCACTACTGAATCTAGCTTAATGCCCAGGTAAGTGAGCACAATGGAGGGCCCTTCAGTCTTGTTTGCTGCTAGAGGGATTCCCAGTTCAGCAGCCAAAGATTGGAAGGTAACCAGAAGACTGGAGCAATTCACCAGGCCTCCTGATGAATAGGAAGTTATATAAGTAATGGGTCACCAGTGGTGACCCAGGACAGCCTTTTTCCTCTCACTCAAGGAAGGTGCTAAAGTTGTCAAAGGCCACACAGCTAACAGAGCATCCCAAGGGCATGGATTTGTCAAAGTACCATATCCTGAACCCATGGAGGCAGAAATTGTCCAGGCTGACTTGGTGTCACACTTATGTGTGACATGCCTTTTCAAGCTGGACTGCTTGGTTGAAGGAAGGGTACTATACCGAGAATAATTCAGGGGTGATGGGGTAGGACAGGTGGTGAATAAGGCAGTATTTATCCAGTGCCTTCTTAGGGGTACATGCAGGTTAGGTAGAGGAGGTGTTGGAAAGGGGCCAGTAAACTGGCCTGCCTGTTGAGGACCAGGGGGAACTCACTGACAATTCCAAATCCCAGACATCAGAGGCTACCCTGGGCTCTTAGGAAGGGATATCTACAGAGTAGGGAGTGTTGCACCATTGGGTGCACAGGGGTGCAGGCAAGATTGAAATTGGGATGTCAGGCCCCTGAATATTTGCTTAGGATCCTCCATCACTCTAATGCTGGAGCCAGCAGCTCCCTCTTTTTCCTCAGAGGCAGGGGCATCCTGCCTGAAAGGGCTGCTAAATGCCAGTGGGGTGGGAGCAAGCCAACTTGGCATGGGGGCCAAGGCAAAGCTCTCAATTGTGCTCAAACATACACTGGCGTGGACACATGGTATGTGCGGACTTCCAGCATACCAGCCTTCAGGAGTCCTGCTTCCCAGCCCACTGATGGAGCCTGGAGGAATCCCCCCCCTCTGCCCAATGTGGGGGTCTTTAAGGACCAGCTACAGTTTGTCATTTATAAGGTCCCACTTAGCTCTGCTACTTTGTGATGTCTACTTGAGGAAAGCTGAGTCATTCTCCATAGTTGCCACCTCTCCAGCCAGTGACCGGGCCTTCAGGTGATTGGAGAGGTGCCAGCCCTTTCAGGGTATACCATTTGAACAACTCCCATAAAAATACCCCACCAATCAACAGGATCGGCCTTTGACTCCTGCATCCCCTTTTCCCCTGTCTTGAGAGAGCGGCCCTCCTCCCTTTCAGTCTTGAGCAATGTAAAGACATCCACAAAATGCCCTCAGAGGATTTTGTCCCTGGTTTTCTTGGGGAGATGAATTCCCAGAGGGTCCTCATCATTGCTCTTTCCACAGTCCCTTTAGTCCAGGATGTTAGCCCCCTCCATCCAGTAGTCTTCTCACCCACACTCATAATCCCCATCCCTTCTGCCCTTGCCAGCTATTATTTATTATTATTATTATTATTATTATTATTATTATTATTTCTAGCCCGCTCTGTCCTGAGACTTTTCTTCTTCTTTTTGCCACCCTTCTTCCTTTTTCGCTTTCTCCACCTGTTGGTAGAGGAGGACACAGTGGATGTGGAACTACTTTCGGAACTGCAGCTGGATGTACTGCTACTACTGCTGCTGGATGCAGACGTGGAGAGCATCCCTCATTGGTCTTCTTCAAGAAGTTGTTCTTGGTTCTCTGACTTGGCAGAATCAGTGGAGACTGCCCACAAGCTCATCCCTGAAGCAGGCAGAGAGCTTAATGCCTACACACACATCCTTGCCTGGTGGTTGCGTCACCTCCTGGGCCTGCACAGAGGATGCTGAGGCTATGGGGTATCCCGTGTGCTGCCAGGGGCCAGGTCAGCCAAGTATTTTCTAGGTTGATCAGTCTGGCCCCTGGTAGTGGGCCTGGAAGTCACCGCCCCCTGTTGGCTCTGTGTTGGTGGCATGCTGTGGACAGGGGCAGAGGGCCTGATGGGGAAAAAAAGGGATAATCACACACCCCCTCCCATTAAGAGCTGGAACGGTGTTAGATACCTTCCTCTTAGCTTGAGAGAGTGTGACTTCCACAAGGGCACCCAGTGGGTACATAGTGCTCACCAGGCTGTAACTGTGGTCCCATGTGGCTGCCCTGTGAGCAGCAGGCTACTACCTCTCATACAGGCCATCCCTGGACCTTGACCCTATGGCCACCAACTGTGGGTCACCGCAGCCCAGGCAGGGGCCCACAGCAATGGTGGGACTGTAGGGCTGGTGCCTTGTCAGCAAAAGGAAGTCTGGTAGGCTCAAGGCCTTGAGCCTTCTTGCCCTTGGTGTCCTTGATGCCTCTCCTGTCACCAGTGCTCTGCCTCCCAGCTCTGATCTCTGACCTGTGTTGCCAGATTGGAGATCCAATCTGGAATGGTGTCCTCCACCCAGCCACATGGCCTTATATAGGCCTATGGACCAATGAAAAAGGGGGAAGGAGGTCTCGCTCCTTCCAGTCAACCTGATGGGTCAAACTGATGGGAAGGCCAGAAATCCCTGTCGATGGCCAGATGAGTCAACATCCACTTCTGGCTCCTGGTGCATGCTGGGAGTTGTAGTCTTGCCAGAGCCAGATGTTCAGCCTTTCCACAGCCCTGGCAAGTCAATCAGGTCCATGGCCATGCCACGGTGGCTTCTGGGATGGTGCTGGAGCCAGGTGTCAGGTGGTGGGAGCCGCGGCAGCTCCCCAGCACACCCACCTGAGCAGGAAATTGGCCAGCCCAGTGAGGCAGGTGGCCACACTTTTATAAAGGAAGAACTATTTTAGTAAAAGTATTGAGACTGCCTTCTTTTATTATTGTACCTATGAAATTCTAAATCATCTATATACTCTTTTTACCTTTGATGAATCTTATTTCAAATTGAGCCTCTTTATTTTAAAACTTAAGAGTCCAGCTCTTCATAAAATGGGTACTAGAAAGGAATCAATTAGTGTATGCTTTTTATGTGTCACGTTTTAATCATCATGTTCTTTTCACCCAGTCTGTCAGATCATATCATAGTTGTTCCATAAAAAGATAGTATGCATAAAAATTTGGCTGAAATGCTTGCTGACATCTTTTCTTAAAAAGAAAAAATGTTGGAGAAGACAAAGAAACAAACTAATGAATTCTCAGCAGCTATAATTCATTTCAGTTATATCTAACCTTTTGATCATGCTGTTCAAAACGTATCAAGGAAGCTGCAGCATGGTACATTGAGGAATTAGCTTCAGTCTTAATGGCTGCTTCAGTTCTTCTGTTTAAAAAGTATTCTAAAAGTTATAGTGTGCTAGTTTCTATCTGGAAGGATTTGTTTTCAGTGAAAGAGCTGTCAAGCATGTGAGCCTCTAGCTGAACACTGAAGTGGTAAAGCCCATACATGTTTCTCAACTCAGTTAGAAGCAGACTTTACAGTCAACTGGGTACTATTTGTACCAGAGACTTTGATTTCAGAAAATGTCAGGTCTGACACTGAGACCCCATACAGAGTTGGGCAGGCTTTAGACTTTGAGGTGTTCTTTGAGCACCTTGAGTTCCACCCATATGAGCTGGTAACATAAGCCTTATATTTAGAATGAGAGAACTTTTGAGCGCAGGAATTTGTTCTGATTCTCAAAAAGAACTTGCAGTCCAATCTGCCTTTAAATCTATACTTCATTATTTCAGTTTTTCTTTATTTAAGCAGTGTAATGGAAGTTTCCCCCCTCCCTCCTTGCATCTCTCTGTGTTTTCTCATATTTTTGCAGTCATTATTGAAGAATACCAGTCAAGAATCCTTGCTGATGTCTTGCAGATCACCCAGAAAAATCTGCCACAAGAGCTAGGTCTAATATGTGCCCATTTGTGTTCTACTAAATGGAACATAGAGCTAGCAGTTAAGGACGGGGGAAACAAAGGGCAAGAAACAAGTCAGAGGAATAACTCAACAATAAGACTTTAATAATAATGGAGAACCTTTGAATAAAATAGCCTGCAATCTTTCAATTCAAAGCCCATTAGACCTTTCATTTATTTATCTCATCGATTACCAAGGATTCAGATTGGCAGACAGTGGCATTTCAGAGTAAGTGGGATCTATAGAAGAATGTGCAAATATGAATGTTTGGGTGTGTGGATTACTTTTGTTGATTCATTATCTTGACTCATAATCTATGATGTATTCCATTCCCGTATGCTCTCTTTTTGTGAACATTTATTCAGGGAAGGAGAAATATGTTTTGATGTAACTTTAAAGCAAGGAAATGTTTTTACAGATGCTTAGGAAAGATTAATAGGTCAAATTGATGTTAAGGGTAATACATATTCACCATGGTTAACAAATTTTATCCACAAAAGGACTTCATAAAGATGCATGCTTCAACAATATGACTTGCAAAGTAAATCCATATGTAAAAAGATCTTGTAGCACCTTTGAGTCTAACTGAAATAAATAAATTGGCAGCATGAGCTTTTGTAGACTTTGATCTAGTTCCTCAGATGCAGTTGGTCATCCAAATGCCTACAGAAGCTCATGCTGCCAGTTTCTTTCTTTCAGTCTCAGAGGTGCTACAAGATCTCTTTACGTACTGATTCTACAACCTAACATGACTATATCTTTGAAAAGTACATCCATGTTTACTTCCTAGTGAGCTGTCACAAAATGAAACATCTTAAATACAAGATAGAATTCAAAGACATAGCCATATTAGTCTGGGAAAATCAGTATGCAAAGAGATCTTGAAGCACTTTTGAGATTAAATGAAATACAGAAGTTAATAGCATGAGCATTCATAGACTCGAGCCTATCCAAATACATATGAGAAAATAGATTCTAATCTACAAAAGCTCATGCTACCAATTTTTATTTTTCAGATAGTTTCAAAAGGTGTTGCAATTTATCTTTGCACAAGATACATACGTAAGAAAATTCATGTCAGACAGACATCTTTTACCACTTGGATGACCAAACTCTGCTAAAATGAGCAAAATGCACATTTTTTGCAGTTTGTGCCAGGGTGGTTCAATGTTGGTGCTTTTAGGTGTTTGAAGTGTTTTCCAATGCTCACTGATGTGCCCCATGTGTGGAAATGGGAATTCCTAAATACATTAACACTGGACCATGACAGTGAAGAGATGGAGCATTACTTTACACTAAATATGTTATGTGGTAGATGTGCAACGCCAACTCATTCATCAATTGTGACATTACACGATTGAATACACAACAAGAACTGCATGTTCATGTGTATCTGCAATGTGGAGTTAACATTATACAACCATATGCAATAGGCAACCATGCATAGCCATGGATGATGCAAATTCCCATCATGCACAAAATGCCATAATCTGTGCAATTCTTTTCCCACATCCTTGAAATTAATTGCTCTTGTTATATACTTTCAAGTCATTTCTGAATTATGGCAATCCTAAAGCTAATCTATCACATGGTTTTCTTGGCAAAATTTGTTCAGAGGAGGGTTGCCCTAGCTTTCCACTGAGGCTGAGGGAGTATTGATTTCTGAGCACAATACAAGGTCTTGAATAAAACCTTTAAAGCCCCTCATGGCTTGGGTCTAGAGTACTTAAGGAATTGCTTTCTCCCATATAATCTGCCCCACACATTAAGGCCCAATAGTAAAAACTTACTGTAGCCAGCCAAAACTAGGCTGGCTGCGGTTACTCAGAGAACCTTTTCATTGGCCGCTCCCAAATTTTATTGTGGATAGGAAGGTTGGGATATAATTGACAATGAGATGCTTTGTAAGCTTATTGTATTTTAAGAATGTTTTAATGTTAGCCACTTCGATCTTTTTGGAGAAGGGGGAAGCAAATCATCATCATCATCGTCATCATCATCATCATCATCATCATCATCATCATCATCCCAAGGTCACCCAGTTGTTTCCATGGCTGAGTAGTGATTTGAACCCTGGTGTCCAAATTCCTAGTCTAAGGGGCTTTCTAGATTGGCAGGAAAGTGTGACATGAAGTTGCCTTTACCTTAATGCTTAGCAGCTACATTGCAAGCCCCAGGTGTGCATTTAAAAGGTACAGGGCAGCTAGACTGAGGGGTGTGGGAACGACTTATCTGAAGTCTTTTCTGTGGCTCAGCAGCTACATTGGAAGCTCTCAGAACGCTACAAACACAGGCGGAGCAGCTGCACCAGCGGCAATGAACGCGGCTTTTAGCCGCGGTGAACCTTTAATTTTTTTCCCCTTGCCAGCTGCGAACAGCCGGAAAACCTGCATAGCTGCGCAGTTCCCAGCTGGCAGCCTGCTGGGAATTGTGCAACTGTGCAGTTGTGCAGGTTTGCCTGCTGGGAACTGCGCAGTTGCGCAGTTGTGTAGGTTTCCCGGCTGCTGGCTGGGAACTGCACAACTGCGCAATTCGCAGCCGGCAAGGAAAAAAAATTAAAGTTTCAGTGTCATTCCGGTTTCTCTGCTTTTTTTTAAACTGTACAGTTGCATTGCTGCATCATGAATGAACCCCTTTATTTTGTGAATGAATCGACATGTTATGCACAGTGGAATAACAGTTACAGCATCCCAGAGTCCCTACTGCGCATGTCTAGGGTTCGGATTAGGGCTAGAGCTAGGGTTTGGAAGCTTAAAAAAACTGCGCAGTTAAACCCCAGCTTTTACACCTGCAAGGCATTAAGCGTTTTAATTAAAAGTGAACTCTACACCACGCATGCTCCCAACTCACGATCCATTATGATCCGTACCTGTATCGCTGCCTTTAAATGGGCGCTTTAAAGATACAGCGGCCCCTTTAACTGCACAACTACACCACAGCCTTTAGATGGAGCTGCGCTGTTCCACAGTTTTTAAAAAAGAAGCTGGGAAAACCAGCACCTTTTTAAAGGCGCTTCTTCTCCCCTAAAATGCAAAAAAAGCATTTTCATGGCACACTTTCCCTTTTTCTCATCTAAAGGCTAGAGTTTCATGCAGCCATGAACACACTTCTTTTTGCCAATCTAGAATAGGCCTGACATTCAGACCACTACCACACATTGTCTTGAACTGAATACATGAGACAAAAATATTGAACTTACACATGAATAAGACACCAAAGCAGATTTCAAACCCACATGTAAGTCAAGTTAAATAGTTGTAAGAGAGATATGTGCCCAACACACTTCCATGCAATATTACCCCACTGTCACAGTCATAAGTCTTTGACAGGAGGGAAGAATCTTCCATGAGATTTGGGAAGCTATACAGTATAGCGAATTCACTTTCCTTTTATAATTACTTTGTGTTGGGATGATGTTAACAATTCTTTCTTATCACACTAATGATAAATTTCATCTAGATAACAACATTAGCTTTTAGTCACTGTGTATTGTTTGTTATTTCCCATTTTCCCCCTCATTAAATGCTTTTTGAATTTAGCCTCAATCTTTGTGGCTAATTGAAGCTGTTTGATGTTTCAAGTCTAATCTGGCTTTTCATGTCATTTATTCTGTTCCTCTTTTATGATGTACTAGTGCCTGCTTTTCCCCAGCTATGTCATGCTGTCTTTTCATGATGACCTGTTTTTGTTTTCTTTTAGTAGATAAAAATCCCATCATTATCTGACTCAAAGTGTATTTAATCATTCTTCATCCACTGTAGTGCTCTATTTCCGTTGTATACGCCTCTACACTGGAATTTGTAGGAACAATGTTCTTCTAGTTTTTGTACTTGACCTTCATACATAACCTATGTCTCTGAGTTAAATTCGCCTTCCACTTGGTCATAACATATGGAAAGATGCTTATTAGGAAACAGAATGTTGTTCAAATTTTAAAGTTGAAAAAAGAGGATTACATTTCTAGGAGATACAATCATGAAAAATAAGAGTTTATTATTTCATAACAACCACAAAAAAGTCTGGCAAGAAATTAAAAGAGGCTTAGAAAACTGAAGAAAGCTAAATGTATCCCTTTTGGATAGAATTGCTGTAATAAAAGCAAATGTTTTGCTAAGGCTTTTATTTCATTTTCAAACAATCCCAATTATAAGAAACAGAAAACCCTTTCTGCAGTTGTAGAAGGAGATTTCCACACTTATCTTGCAGGCAAGGAAACCCAGAATAAAATCTACAAAATTGAACAATATTACAGAATGGGGCACTTGGGAGTTCCTAATGTCAAATTGTATGGCATGTCTGGTTGTTTGTATGGTTGAAGGAATGGATATTTCTTAGCAGTGTCAGAATCTTGCAACTTGAAGGCCATAATTAATTATTTCTTTGGTATCTTTTCTTTGGTGCGATAAAGTTAAGGCACATGCTGAATTTAAAAATCATTGCATTAGAAAGGCTCTTCTACAAGTATAAGAACAAATAGATACTTTTTCCTAAGATATTAGCTACTTCACAACAGGAAGCCTTTTTAATGGAAACAATTGGTTATAAGTCAGATATGGTTGCTTTATGATGAATTTTTGTGTCTTTAACCAGACAGCCAGAAGTTCAAATCAAGAGAGATTATTCTTATGGAAGACAAAGTTCTTAATTGGCTTGCTTATATGTAACTTAAGGAAATATTTGATCAAGACAAGATAAATGCTGCTATAAAGGTTAAATAAAATAAATTTTATTTGGAGCTGTGCAAAGATGAGAATCACATAATTAAAAAGGTGTACACATGTCTTCTGAAACTAGAGATAGAAGATTAGTCTGTAAAAGGGAAAATTATGAGGTGGGCATAATATTTATATGGAGGTAAAGTGGTCTAAAGATATAAAATTACTTTGTGCAGTGATTTAAAAGAAAACCTGTATAAGATGAGGCACAGATGATAAATAAGCTTCCAAAAATACCCCAGAATGTTTCAAATGAATGTTGGGGATGTCAAGATAAGGAGGCTTCTTTTTCATGTGAGGTAGACTTGTAAGAAGGTGAAATGTTACTGATCTAAGATTTAAAAGTTAATATCCTGTTTTGTGCTTGGGAAGCAAATCAGACTTTCAGAAATAAAGCACAGTGTTCCACAGAGTTACAGGGAGGGATTCAGAGCTCACCAAAATATTGGCTAAAAAAACAGAGGTAGTCCAGTCTAGTTCAAGTCATCCATGGTTCTATAAACAGTCCAGGCAAGCAGTCCAAAGGGTAGTCCAGAGGAGTAGTCAGGAGTCCAAGCAGAGTTCAAGGCAAACAAGCAAACAGTTATAGAACATGGCAACAATGTTGCTTCTACCAAGAAAGTTTGGTTGTCAGCAACACTCATCTGCATGTGGGGCTGGGTTATAGGAAAGCCAATAGTTCTCCTATTCAGCTGCAGTCTCAGGTTCTACAGCTTGGTAACAGAGCTTGGTAAACAGGGCTTGAAAACAGTGGGTTTTTCATGTGTGTTTAATGTGGGAGTTCAAAGGTTGCCGCGCAGGTCAGGGCCCCCCCCAATAAATACAGAAACCTGGTTGGAGGAAAAAAGGCCACAACTTTATTAACTGTTCCACACATGCAGAACAACACAAAACCATAGGGTTGGCCCAAAGCATAAGGTCTGGATCTGGCCATCAGCAACACCCTGGTTGGTTGATGTACCCTTGGTAGCAGGGGCAAACATCGGGATGACGTAGGTGCCAAGCTCCGCCCTGTTGCGCAGTTAGGCAACTGCGCTGCTTCACATCGAATTGCGAGACATCCTAGTCACCGGGTATTTTATCGACTGTGGCCCCCGCAATGGCCACAGCGAACCGCTCCTTACCCAGGTCATGAGGACTCCCGATCCAGTGCCAGCGGGCCCTGGAAACCCCTACCCCAGATCCAGGCCTATGCTGCCGCCACACAGGCAGGTCTGAAAGAGCGCCTGCCGCCAACCCTAAGAACCGAAAAAGAACCCTCCACAAATAATATTAATAGCATCCGCTTGAGCAAGAGTCCAAATCAGGGTGCACATAGCCCGCAAACACCCTAGACTTCCATCAACCTCAGTGATGCACAAGTATCTTTTGAGCAATCTTCGAAGACAGGACCAGCTCCCCTACCCTCAGGGCCCCAAATGGCGGGAAGCTGGGAGACAATATCCTGAAGCAGTGTAAAAACAGATAGGGTGCCTGGCATCGTTTTTGTCCATATTCATGCATCTCCAACCCTCCAGAGTGCAACGCACTTGGAAACAAGCACATGGATCAACCAGGCTGGAGGCTTTTGCAAAGAACAAAATACCTGCAAGGTGTCCTCTTTCAATGCCTACTTAAGACTACTGAACATGGATAGTGAAGGAGCTGCTGCAGTCAACTGTAACAGCTGTGGTGTATTTGTGCTCTTGTCAATGGATATGAGTTCTTTCTGCCACCAAGTGCAAGTTGGTTGCCCTGGTGGAAAAGAAAGTCCAGGACCTGGAGGCTTGGTTATGTTCAATTCAGCATATTAGGGAGCAAGAGGTTTTCCTGGATAGAGCAGAATTGACTATCCTGGATGGGGAACACACAGAGGGCATTTCTGGGGAGAAGGTCAGTTCCCATACACAGGAGGCAGACAGTTGGAGGAATATAACACATAGAAATAGGAAAAACAGTAATCATTCTGCAAGCTTGCAGCTACAGAATCGATTGATTATTTTTCTTTCCCTCTTCCTTTTCTTTTCTCTCTTTTTATTTTCTGAATGTATATTACATATCATAACATGTTTATTTACGGTCTTTGACCTGGGGAGTGGAATTCCTCTGAATGCAAAGTTTGTGTTCATAGGAAATCTGCTCCCCTTGTGACAATTCAGGGATGCTAGAGGGAGCCACGTTTCCATGGCGATTGAGGAAGTGTGCCTGGCATTCAGACACAGGAGCTTTCTCCACCTTATAGAGATGTTTGGGTGACGTTTAAGTAGTGATGGAGCACAGATGACCTGCTCTGTGCTGCTGCAATGTTCTGACCTGTGTTATAATCATTCCCTATGTCTGGGTAAGGATTATCTCTCTCTGTCCTAAATACCCTTAAAAGCACGAGATCCCATCTGATCTTGGAAGCTAAGCCAGGTCAGTTCTGATTAGTACTTGGATGGGAGACTGCCAATGAATATCAGGTGTTGTAGGCTATAATTCAAGGGAAGGAACTAGCAAAACCACATCTGAGTATCCCTTGCCTAAGAAAACCCTATAATATGCATTGGCTCATTATAAGTCTATATGACTTATACATTATATATGCATTTGAACACACACACAAAGACACACTCACAGAGTCATCATATTGGGAAATTATATTTTTGTGTTGTTCTGGGCTATCAGACAACATCGTGGAGAAAACATTCCTTTGTTTCTATGTTTTAAAAATGTAGCCTGCCATTTAACTTTGGTTATCAATATGATTATAAAATGAAAATACTAAAAACAGAAAAACTTGGCATTAGCAAGTAAAAGTCAATATTCAATTGCTATTCCCAACTAGAGTAAACCTATTAAATTAATTGCATTTGAATAACTGACCATTTACTATTTGATGCTTATTTCAATGAATCTGTAGCAGCTAGGACTAGAAAGTAGATTTTGGGGAAGGACCATGCAATATGTCAGTTGCTTTAAATAAAAAGTAAATACTTAGATGAGACTGTAATTTAGAGACAGAATGAAGATACATCATTATTCCTTTTCCAGATAAAAGATGAGTTGCCCAACTCTTGAGAAACACAGACTGGAAAAATAATGGGTATTGTATTGCACATGTATTTCTGGGAACTGTTTTTTATTGGTAGGGGAAGGATTTTGGACAATAAACACATTTTTGTGTGCTAAAACAATATTTCCAGAAAACACGGGTTTTTATTTGAACAAATATATTGTGGGAGAGGGTCACACAAAAATGCCAATTTTGCACAAATAGTGTTTTCTGGTAAAATTGACTGACATTCATTAATACAATTGTGGATTCTTAATCTCGAGTTATGAATCTGCTACTTCTTAGCATTCAGTAAGACAATATCATCTCGGTAGCTAGAGCAGAATGTTAGTGACTGTTTTTTGTTCCAAAAATTGTGCCCCCCCCCCCCGGTCATCACACAGACTATTTTAACATAAAACTCCTTGCATATATCTCCGTGGAATTATATTCCAATACACTTCATGATGGGTGAACACCAAATAAAGACTAAGCAGAAATATTAGCTTTGCCCCACAGTGGGAAGAATATACACTCAGAGCAGGAAGAAAAGCATAGAATTACAAAAACTGATGTCCTTGCATAGAAGGACAGAACAGTTGAAAATATATGTCTCTGTAGAAATTGCTGGTATCTAAAAGCCACCAGCCTAGGTATCAATTGAACCGAAATAGGCCTGAGTCTGAAAAATGATGCAACAAAATGGAGATGCCTTCATGCCGTACAGATGTACAGATGGAGAAACCCAAAAGACTAGCCCCCAGAGAAATCAGAAATTCACACAGGAACAACTAATCTTACAGGAAACTTGATCTCACATATCTAGGACCTTACAAATAAAAATCATAATGATTAAATTTTAAAAAAATCAAAATGATTCCAGTCCAGAGATATTCAAATAGCCAGTGACATTCTTTAAAAATCAGAAAAAAAAAATGTCTATCCTAGCTGTTCCAGTCAACGGTCTCATTTAATAACAAGTAATATTATCATGTTCAGTTGGCTCCCATTACACTGCACTATGTCTCAGAATGAAATTAGATTTCAAGCATTGTGTCAAATGCAAAATGGTGGCTGGACTCCACCACAGAAGCTCTGTATATACCACCATGGTGACAGCTTTTTAAAAGCTAGTACTGCTTTTATTGAAAACGACTCTACCCATGCACAAACTATTATAGAAGTTCATACTGACAAATAATGTTTGGTTAATCTCTCCTTTCAAATAAACACCAATGAGAATAAATTTTACTTTCATCTTCAGAAGTTATTGACCATAAACGGTGACTTCAATACACCATTGAATTAGGTCAAATTATTATAAATCTGTACCCTTTTAAGATGCACCAAAATTCATTCTTGGACATTTTTCTTACCATGAAAGCAATCAGGATTCTTTACAGAAATTGCATTTTACTGTGTTATTGACCTTTGGAGCCCATTCTTACAGCATGATATCATTATAAAGTTTAAAAAATGCAAAGGATTGGTATTACTTCCCTCTTTTTGTATTACTGCATCAATCAAGAAGATACTGGGATTTCACATAGGTGAAGATGCAGGTGAACAGGGACATCATATTATAGCTAGAAACAGGAAAGAGCATTTTGCTAAACAGATAAGATATTGAGAGCAGTACAAAAGAAGAAAAGAGATCATCCTTGGGCTAAGATTAGCATTCTTCTTTCTCATAAATCACTGAAACAGTGGCAAAAGTATTATGTACGCTGAGAAAGAACAGACTATCTTTTCAGTAGCAATGTGAAATTCTTGTAAAAGTCTGTGGGAAAAAAAAATCCTGAGGCCAGTGATATTCAGGTTTTTCTTAACATTTCTCCTTGCAACTGAAGCTTTTTATTAAAAATAAAAACACTTTAAAAATAAATATTCTGTGTATTCAGATTCACAGTTCATAGTGCTACTTTTAACAGCATTCTCTCTCTCTCTCTCTCTCTGACACACACACACACACACACACGATCAGACACACAAATGTGCATGGACACACACACAGATCCTACATCACAGTGTAGCTCTGCCTGTACAGTTTGATTCCTTCCTCCTCCCACAACTGTCAAGCACTGCACTGGGTTTGAATTTCAACTCTGTCTAAACTGGAGCTACCCAGAAGTCTGTCTAAACTGGATCTTTTCCTAGAAGTAAATGCAGCATCTTTGATAACTCCTTTAAATCATTAACTAACCCAGAATAGATATACTGTCCAACTAACATTTGGAGACATTAGCTGAAAGTTGTTCATTAGACACAGCTAAGTTATTTTGGGTGAGAAGGTCATGTGGGAGAAAACTCTCATGTCAGCATCTACCATTAGAGACTAGAATTGAAGAGGTAAGGCATAGAAATTGATTGAAACTGCATTCAGGAGCTAAGCAGAGCTGCTTATTATCCTAACAACAACAACAACAACAACCCACATGGTCATGTCTCTATGCATATCTATTTCGTAGACATGACCATGTGGGGTATTATTGGTTCGGATAATATGTGACTCTTCTTAGCCCCTGTGTGTATAAGAAGCTATAACTGATGTTCCCTTTTCAAGTAATGTGGGGAAATTGATTACAGAAAACTGAAAATCTGGATGGGGGGAACAATGGTAGCAACAACAATAACAAATGATGATGATGATGATGATGATTTATATCCTGCCCCATCTGCACTCAGGCAATCGGGGCAGCTTACAGCATTAAAAATGATACATATCATATCCCACAACCCTCTCTCCCTTAAAATAGAATTAAACACAAAGATGGAAACACACAAAGATGGAAATGAGTGGAGAAAGCTGTGGCATACCAGGCTCCTTCATTTTTGGTAGCTGGTATGATCTCTCTGTTCTAAAGAGACAAGTCTCCACCTCATTTGGTATATGATAAGGATAATCTTCCCTACAGCTCCAAGGCCTAAATCAGGGATGGGCAACAAAAAGAGTTTCAAAGGCAACTTTTCATGTCCTGGGTCCCTCTGGGGGGCTGTATGAACTACCAGAAAATAAAATAAAAATTTTTTAAAAAAATTACTTGCAAGATAACTGGAAGTCTACTTGTACTTGTGAAAAATGGGCATTGTCTGATATTGGATCCCTCCAAGCCTATTTTACATGGAAATTCATCATTGTTGGTTTCTTCTTCTTCTTCTTCCTCTGGCTCGGTATTCAGGAAATGTTGGCTAGGTATTCAGGAGATGTCAAGGGCTACAAAAATATTGAGGCTACATTTAGCTCCAGGACCACAGTTTGCCTAAACAATGAAACTGTTGAATTTTTAATAAGAATTAAAAGGAAAGGGTTACTGGTTCTGGACAGTATCAGAGAATCCAGCCTCCTGCCACAAGGACCCAATTTTGTTGCATCTGCTGTATCAGTAGCAGAACAATGGCAATGTACTTTCACTTTCCTGTTCTATGTTCCTTTTGCTTCTCTTAGTGCTCATAAGACTACTATGATGTGTTAAACAGATCTGGTACAAGTAGTTTGCTCACAGCAATGTGGGTTTTTCTTTTTAGTTATTTCAAGAAAGACTACACCATCATTCTTTGTTCTTTTGAAGGAAATACAGGCCCATTTTAGATTGGCAAAAAGAGGTGTGTTGATGGCTGCATGAAAGCCCAGCCTTTAGATGAGAAAAAGGAAAAGTGTGCCATGAAAACACTATTTTGGAGTTTTAAGGGAGAAGAAGTGCCTTTAAAAAGTAGCTGGCCCATTTTAGATTGGCAAAAACAGGTGTGTTGATGGCTGCATGAAAGCCCAGCCTTTAGATGAGAAAAAGGGAAAGTGTGCCATGAAAACGCTTCTTTTGAGTTTTAGGGGAGAAGAAGTGCCTTTAAAAAGTAGCTTGATTTCCCCACTACTTTTTCAAAAAGGGTGCAACATTGCTATTGCATCTAAAGGCTAAGGTGTAGTTGCACGGTTAAATGGGGCTCTGTCTCTTTAAAGCACCCATTTAAAGGTAGCGATACAAGTGCGGAGGGAGAGAAGGTGCCAAGACAAGAAGAGACCTTCAGAGCCTGGCCAGAGTGCGCCTGCACCTTCCTTCACCTCCTCCCTTTGGCTGAGAGAGTGTGACTTCTAGGGAGACAGCAGGGCACTGGAGGCGCTCAGCCAGGCCAGGGCAAGCTGGCAAGAGGAGGAGGAGAAGGGGAGGGACCTGGAGCACCTCCGCTGCCCTGCTTCCCTGCAAGTCACACTCTCTCAGCCGAAGGGGGGAGGAGAAGGCAGGCCCAGGCACACTCTGGCCAGGCTCCAGGGCTCTCTCCTGGCTGCCTTCCTCCTCCCTTTGGCTGAGAGAGTGTGACTTGCAGGGAGGCAGGGCAGCAGAGGGGCCCCATGTCCCTCTCCTCCTCCTCCTCCTCCTGTTTCCAGCTTGCCCTGGCCCAGCATCAGGAGGACCTGGAGGACCACCGCTGACCTTCCTCCCTGCAAGTCACACTCTCTCAGCCAAAGGGAGGAGGAAGGCAGAGGGGAGGGAGGGAGGGAAGGAGCCAGGAAGAGACCCCCAGAGCCTGGCCAGAGCACGCCTGGCCCTCCTGCTTCCTCTTCAAAAAGAAGGCTGGAAAAGTAGGGCGTGTCCTGGCAAAGGAGGACGTGCCTGGTCAACTTGGAAAAGGGGGGCCTCTGCTCAAGAATGGAGGACATATGGGAATCCCTCCTGGACAGAGGGCTGAAACCTCAAGACAACTCAATATAATGCTCTGACAGAACACAGACTACAACTCCCATGAGCCTTTGCTACCATTTCCCAAGATGCCTTAATTTGCAACAGAAAGTCGACCAGTATGTTCACATGTGATGAATTCTTTCGTATTGACTCTGCATTTTCTTTTTGTGTCGATGCTCTCTTGTCTTGTGTGTGATGAGCTTGTGCGTAATCACGTGCATTTCCGAACTGACCTCATTTTCTCCCTCTTTCGGAATGGTCCTGTACTCCCCCATGTGATAAGCTCCGACTGTATGATGTACCTGCGCAATTGCGCAATTCGCAGCCAGCAAGGGAAAAAAAATGTTTAAAGCGCGGCTAAAAGCCACGTTCCTTGCCGCCCATGTAGCTGCTCCGCCTGTGTTTGTAGCGTTTTGACAGCTTCCCATGTAGTTGCTGAGCCACAGAAAAAACCTCAGTCTAGCTGCCCTGTACTTTTTAAATGCACACCTGGGGCTTGCAGTCTAGCTGCTAAGCATTAAGGAAAAGGCAACTTCATGTCACACTTTCCTGCCAATCTAAAAAGCCCCATTATTTTACTTCAAGGTCAGGAAAAAGTACATAGCTTGTACATTTGATTGATTAAATGTCTTTATTGCTGTTTGCAGTGATCTGTGCCATTGACTTGTGACATTTTAATACAATAATGACCAACAAAATGAATAATTTATACATATAAATGTATCTGTGGTGTGACCCAATGAGCTTGCAGAACAAGCATGTTTGCATAATATGAAGAACTATTTAAAAAAAGAAAAATCAATTTTCTGGTCTACATGAATAAATATTTCATAATTGCATAATTTATTATTCATTGATTTGCAGTGAGTTTTAGTCATTAAAAGTGTTAATCTTTACCACATATTAAATTAGGTTTCAAATTGTAATTAGGTCAACATTTTGGATTTTTTTTTTTTAGTTAAGTGGACCTGAATGAGTTGAGATTTATTATTCATTAAAAATGAACAACAGAGTTTAGATTTCTTTATACCTGTAGCTAACATTTAAACTACTCAAGGCTTTTGTTCTAGTATTTTCAAGATTGTATGCCTTAGAGAAGACACTACATACACCACAAAAGGCTGCCTCTCTTCAGTATCTAGGAACACTAAGAAACTTTAATGTGATGAAGATGTAAATAATACAGCAAATGCACTTTGAAGAGGAAGAATATCCCAACATTTTAAAGCATCTTGTTAAAAAAATTGACAGTGGCTACTAGAATTATCACTGCTGTGCAAGAACAAAAACAACAGCATTTTAAAATGAGGAGCAATAGAAAACAATAAAATAAAAATTGCTTTTGTGCAAGGCTACATCTATTTTGTGTCAGAAACATAGGTGTTTATAGTCTTGTAAACTGACTTGTGATAAAAAATAAAATCTGACATTGTGAGATGGTTGTATTCTCAGGAGGGGAGCAGAGATGTAGTGATGCCTCTGGGACTGGTGGGCAAACAGAGGTAACAGTGTGGTCATTGAGCCATAAGTCCTATTGTGCCATGGGCATAAGAGTTAAGTGGGTCTTGTTCTGCTTTGAGAACTCCCATTGTGCAAAAAGACACCACACAGGAGTCTCTAATACATATTATCACAATTCATTGGAAAGTTTGCATGTCCTGCCATAAAATTACACATTAAAGCCTCTGATGCAAGATCTTAGGTATTGTATTTGGCACCTCAAACAATGCTTATGATGTAAAACAAAACAAACAAACAAAGCCCTCTACTTTCCCCTCAGAAATAGTTTGTGAATCCAAAAATTCTCTCCCAAATGCATGGAAATTCTCTTAATCTTCCCTAGCAGGGAAAATAGTAGAATTGTTCTCATTTGGGGCACTTCTCTGGGCACCTACAGACCACCCCTTTTGGGTGGTCTGTACAGCTCCTACATGTCCACAAAAAATTCTTTCTGCTCTGCATGTATTGCATATGCAAATTCCCATCCAGCAGCATTGTTCAGGGTGATAAGGGAATTAATTCAAATCCCCATCACCCAGAACTCATTATTGGATTCTACACCAGCCTGCTGTGATGTGTTTAATAACCATTTTGCAGATAAACTCTCTCAAATAAGAATGAATCGACCAGCAATGTGTCCAGCAACTCCATGAATGAGACTAAACTGATTAGTTTTAGTCTGTGAGTACTGAGGAAGTGGACAAACTCCTTGGCAGTGTGAAGAGTGCCTGTTATCAGCTTCAGCTGATATGCCATCTGCACCCTTTCCCTGACATGCAGGACCTAGAAACTGTGGTACATGGTCTGGTAACCTCTCACTTGGATTACTGCAATGCGCTCTACATGGGGCTACCCTTGTGCTTAACCCGGAAACTTCAATTGGTTCAAAACATGACAGCCAGGCTCATTACCGGAACATCCAGGAGACAGCACATAAAACCTGTGCTTAAGTCTCTCCATTGGCTGCTGATCCGTTTCCGGGAACAGTACAAGGTGTTGGTTTTAACCTTTAAAGCTCTACATGGCTTGGGTCCATCTTATCTGAGGGACCGCCTCCCCCCCTATGATTCCACCCCCCCCCCCCCGCACACTCCAGTCCTCTGGGAGGAACCTGCTATAGCCCATGAAGACCAGGCTGTTGCAGACCTCTCAGAGGTCCTTTTCCGGCACTGCTCCCAGGCTGTGGAATGGTCTCCCGGATGAGATATGTCTTATTACGACTCTTGTTTGCTTTAAGAAAGCAGCAAAGACATATCTTTTCCGACAGGCCTTCCTTGATAATGCATAGTTTCCCCCCCCCCCCCGGTTCCAAAGTTTTTGTCCAATGTTTTTGTCTGGAGTTTCCCAGCTCCTCCCCCTGCTGACATAATGAGATGTTACCACTCTAGTTGTCCAATGAGAAACTGGTTAGCCTGTTTTAATGTTGTTATTTTGTCTGCTTGTTTTTATTCTGCCTGAATTTAATCCTTTTTTACACCGCCCTGATCTATGGAAGGGCGGTATAGAAATAAATCTTATTATTATTATTATTATTAAGGGGTGGGAGGTTGAGATTGGGTTATAATAATTTTAACTGTATTTTGTTTTTATATTTTACTGTACTCCACCCCAATTGCTTGTTCAAAGGGGCAGCTTATAATCAAAATTTATTATTATTATTATTATTATTATTATTATTACTATTATTAGAAGATAACACAGTCCCTCAATCCTTGCCCTTCATGGTTGGTTGTCCAGGTGGGTTTTCTATAGTAAAACATCTGAAGTGTGTTATAAATGCATCTCTTAGGGAAGGTCAATTGCCATCTTGCTTAAAGGAAGTGGTTGTGTGACCACTCCTGAACAAACATTCTCTAGATCCCCTGGATATGACCAGTTACAGACCAGTCTTATGTATTCCTTTTTTGAGCAAGGTAATTGAGAGTGCTGTTGCCCTTCAACTCCAAGTAGTTTTGGATGAAACCATTTATATAGACCCATTTCAAACTGGCTTTAGGACAGGATATGGAGTTGCGACTACCATGGTAGCCTTGGTCGATGATCTTCATCTAGGGATTGACAGGGAGAGTGTGACCCTGCTTGTACTTTTTGACCTCTCAATGGTGTTCATTACTATTGATCATGACATACTCTTGGAATGCCCGGGAGAGTTAGGAGTTGGAGGCAGTGCATTGCATTGGTTCCTATCCTGTCTCTCAGGTAGATTACAAAGGTTGATGCTAGGGGACAGTTGCTCTTCAAAAAGATGCTCAAATTTGACATCCCTCAAGGCGCTATCCTGTCCCCAATGCTATTCAACATATACAGGATGCTGTTGGGTGAGATCATCCAGAAAAATGGGGTGCAATGTTACCAGTACATTGATGACACCCAAATATATTTTTCCATGCCTTGAACCATAGCTGAGACCAAAGACAGTATCTATACTCTCAATGAATGTCTTAAAGCGGTAATGGACTGGATGAGGAAAAACTGAATCCAGAATTCAGAAACTGAATCCAGAAAAGATGGATGTACTTGTTGTTGGGCCTACTGATCCAGGTATAAGGATAGGTCAACCAGTCCTAGATAAAGTCAGGCTCCTCCTAAAGGACTGTTTTTGAAGTCTGGGAGTACTTCCTATCAGCTTTAGCTGATCTGCCACTGCATCCTTTCCTGGAAGAGAAAGACCTAGAAACTGTAGTGCACACTAGTAACCTCGCGACTTGACTTCTGCAATGCACTCTACATATGGGTACCCTTTTGCTTAGTCTGGAAACTTCAATTAGTCCAAAATAAGGCAGCCAGAGTGGTCACCAGGACAGCTAGAGGCGACCGCATTACCCTTATCTTAAAATCTCTTCACTGGCTGCCTATTAGTTTCCGGACACAGTACAAGGTGTTGGTTATGAGCTTTAAAGCCCTACATGGCCTGGGTCCAACCTATTTGTGGGATTGCCTGCTTTCATACAATCCACCCCACACACATAGAGCCTCTGGGAAGAACCTCCTTCAACCAGTAAAAAACAGGTTGACCACGGTTACCCAGATTGCCTTCTCATCGGCTGCTCCCAAATTATGGAATGGCTTGTTGGAAGAGATCTGTAACATTACCAATCCTGACAGCTTTAAAAGGGCTGTCAAGATGAATCTCTTCCTTCCCTGAATAACTCATCCAGCCCCCCATAGACAGACCATGGAGAACATCTGAACTTCCCATCCCCTTGTCTCTGACTGGCTGATTGTTTAAGCATTGTAAAATTTTAATCTTTAATTTTAATTTCTTGATTGTTTAATGATATTTTATTACAGTATGGTTGTGGGGGGAAGGAATTAATGGGATGTATTTTAATTGGTATGTTGTATTTTACATTGTGTTTTATCTGATGTTGCAAGCTACCTCTATCGGTGGCATGTAAATAAAATTATTTTATATATATATATATATATATATATATATATCTCAGTAAACATTTTCCTCCCACATTTGATACATGTGTGTTTGCTTGTGTAGAACTGAAGTGGGGCCCACACCATCCATGGAAACAGGGTGGGCTGCACACATTACTCTATAATATAACACAGATAATATTTAAAATTTCCTTAAATTCAAATATTGAGTAATATTGAGTAATACACAACATTATCTATTCAATATTCTAATTTATCTATCCAAATTCCAGTATTGAGTTATAGACAAAGTATCTTAACTCTTTTTTTATGATGACTCAAAGTGTATATGTTCAACATTACATTTAACTCTTAAGATATTTTACATTGCTTCTGGCATGGCAATAAAAATACATTCCAGTTTTGCTATGATGAACTTTTAGTCCATTTTAATTGAGTAATTGTCAAATTATTTGGCTGAACATATTGTAAATACATTTAGAGTCATAGTATTCCCACCCCAATGAATCTGAGATCAAAATATTGCATGAAATTGTTTTGTCTTTAATATCTTACCTTCCATGTATTCTTGTTTAAAATCATAATAATATTTTAAAGAAACAGAAGAGACAGAAAATGCCAATTGTAGCATAACTACTTTGCTATTAGCATAATACTAACAGGATTCTGGTCCTTCTTTAATATAAACAGCACTTTCTGTACATACAGATAATTAATTTTGTCTGAAAGAATAATAGTATGGGTCTTGCTCATTTTTCCCCCTGGTATCTGAAAGTGCTGGAAAGGAATTATTCTCTGGAGAAAAACAGGTAGGCTAGCACCCTATCAGTATGTTAGGATATTGTAAGTTGCTTTTTTGGTCATTTCATAGTTCAGAATTCTGTTCGTTATGTAAAAACCAAAAGCCCCCTCCCAACCTACCTTGGAAACCACTTTTTCTCCACCACCACCACCACATGACCATTTAGGAATTATGAGAGAGTAAGAGAGGATCAGTGACATGCCCAGCTCTTTTTCTGCAAGGATCTCATCTGCAGGGATATCCCAGAAAGAATGGGAGATTCCTACTGGTTCCTATTGCAGCATGTCAGTTAAGGAAAATAGAAAGACATGCATCCGCCAATCACCTGCTTCTCTGACAACCCAGAAATGACTGTATTGACAGGGTGTGCATGGCATACAAGGTGGGTTTTCAGAGGATAGAGTCAGAGGATGTAGTTATGGAACATAGCTATGTAAAACATATATGCCTCCCAAAGAAAGAGCACAAAATCTTTGCACAAAATCTTGATTTCTACACAGAAAATGGGTTTTCTGCACAGTAGACAGGGTTTTTTTTTTCCTGCACAGGAAACCTATTTTCTTTTCAGTAGAAAGAGATGAAGGCTGTGTTTGTGCAAAAAGACAGCTGCATTTCTCCATAGAATAATTTCTCTGGAGCTCTATGGAATGTTCAAATACAGGGAAAATACTGAGGGGAGCATTCATTATTCATTATTTGCAGCAGAGAGGAGAAAACTACAATATCATATGATACAGCAATGAGATAGTTGAGGTTTTACATCCCTAATGTACCATAATTTTCATGAAGAGAACAAGAAGTGGGGTTGACTTGCAGTTCAGTACAAGGATAGAATGAAAATTATGCCTGGGGCTTGGAGAAACAGAACAAAATCAAAACAGAAAGATTCTCATTAACCCATTCTCAGTCTTTTGTCATTCATATGATTGATTTCAACTCCCAGAATCATGAACTAGATGAGACAATGATCAGGAATTCTGGAATTGTAGTCCAAAACATCTGGAGGGCCAAAGGTTGAGAACCACTAAACCATAGCAGATTATCTAGTCATCACTTCAGATCGAGGCTTGGGAAAGTTAATTTTTTGGGATTACATCTCTCAAAAACCATAAACCAGAATGCCCAGTGGCCAAGTTGAATCAGAGACCATAAAATGTATGATTTTGCTTACACACAAACACATTCAGGTGTTGAATTGGCAGCCCAAATGTCTATAGCCATCGGATCTCATAATTGCCAACAACTTTGAGAAAAAGCCCCTTCCAGTCCTGTCAACAATGTTGCCCACCATCACCTGCTGTTAATTCACATATATTCTACAACAGTTTGGCTTCTTCAATTAATCCGTTTCAACTGCCCATGTAACTTCCTTATTCTCCTCCACTTTTAGAAGAAGCTAGAAATCACAGGAAGGCAGGTGAGTGAGCAACTGGATGACATCAAGAAACTGAAGAGCAGCTCTCTGGGGGTACTTGTTACTACTGGATCTGCTTCTAAGTCAATGAGAGGGTTGTTGTTCACCAGCTCCTGCAAGAATTGGACCAACCAGCTGTGGCAGGTAATTGAAGCAGCTATAGTGCTGTTCAGAAAATATTGCTTGTGAGAATTCTAACTTGCTTGCTCTCATGCTGCTTTCTGAATTGCCATTTCAACCTGAAACAACAATGAAAGTTTCTCATCTTCTAGTCCTAAATTGAAAGAAGAACGCTGCAAGAGACAGAAACACATGACACATATTTTCTAGAAAAACAAACACGTAAACAATAGATGTCAGTAACAAGTGGTCATGTCTCTTTACCCATAAGAGACTGAGAGAGAGAGTGTGAGCACAAAAACTAAATTACATTGTCTGCAGTTTATAGCACTAACTGTTCAGTATTCCCAATTTAATCCCTATCAGATCCCACAGGGATTTCTCCAGAATCCCCCCGCCCCCATGTAAATTTTTCATTTGAATATTAACTGAAATGTTGTCCATTTACACTACAGCAAAACTGGACTTTTAAGGTTATGGTACTGAAATGAAACTGAGCTGAGCTTGTTGATGACAAACGATTTGGCTGCTCCCTCTCACCCCAATTATTGCAAAGCTTTTAAGGAGTTGTTCTGCAAATTGTGATTATCCCATAAAGAGAATTACAATGAGGGATTGTTCTGAGACAATGTGAATTACTCTTCAGAGAAATTCAGATTTATTAATCTTCTTAGCTTGCTTATAGGGAAATTAAAATGAGTTTAGTAAAGGAAAAATGCCTTGTGGCAGTTCCCTTAAAAATCAGTAACTACTGAACTGGAAGCCCTTACTAGAGAACTCAAAGGAACACAGCCTGATACAGAATGACATTTAGATGAAATATATGAAATTAATTTGTTGTGTGGTAGGAAAACATAGGCCAGAATGCAATGTTATGTTTGCAGTTCAGCAAATATACAATTTAAGCACAAAAAATTGTGTCAGCGGCTGATTGTGGATCAATACTTTCACATTACTACTTGGAAGGTGAATTAAGGAAATATACTCTGTTTTAGAGATAACAAATACTGTAGACTGAAGCAAACATGCATTTACCCTCTTTGACAAACTTCATTCCTTACAATGGTTGGATTCAATGGAGAATGATCCATCTAAAGATAACATTCTACCCTTTCTGATGTTAATACTAAAAATTAAATAATGATTCAAATAAATCCTAATGCTGACAGTTTCCAGATAGCCATGGACAACACGGGCTCCATACTACATTCAGAGCTAAACTTTATTCTGAATTAAAGGTTAGTAAAAAGAAAAGATGATCTCAAAAACAGCTCCATGGACTCTTTCACACGGGAGAATATCCCTCAATCCCGAATGAAGGTAAAAGTGAGGTCAATTCGAAATTTAGCGTTATAACGTGGTTACTGATCATATGCAAACCCTTAAACAGCAGCCCCTGCGAAGGTAATCCAGGGAAGTTTCTCAGGAAATCTTCATATAATTTCCTTTCCCACGCTTTCCAGACTTTGAATTAACAATTTTGAGCATGTGCAGAGAACACAGAGGCATTTCTCAACCTCTGTACACTTCCGGGTGACCCCCCCTTTCCTTCTTGTCCATTGTTTCACGTTATAGCGTTTGACAAATTTGACAGGGCCCCTCCAACCCCCTGGGATGCCTAGATTTCCCAACCTAGGCATCCCAAGGCCCCCTTCCTCCAACCCCCTGGGATGCCTAGATTTCCCAACCTAGGCATTCCAAAGCCCCCTTCCTCCAACCCCCTGGGATGCCTAGATTTCCTGATCTAGGCATCCCAGGGCTCCCCTCCTCCAAGCCCCTGGGATGCCTAGATCTCCCGATCTAGACATCCCAGCCCCCCTCCTCCAAGCCCCTGGGATGCCTAGATCTCCCGATTTAGGCATCCCAGGTGGGATGACATCTCCAAAAATGAGGAGGGATGGTAAACATTGTCAGGGATGATGGGAGTTGTTGCACATAACCTCTGGCTGTAACTCCTCACCAACTTGGTAAAGCAGAGCTGACCAGTTTTGGTCAGTGGTTGTTGTGTTGCAAATATAGCAGAGTTGCAGAGTAGGTGCTGAAGATCCTGACAAATCTCTTCTTGCACTCTCTCTCTCTCATCTGGATATCACCACCTCAGGAACTGCTGGTCCTTGTTTTCACAGCTTGGCACTCCTGCTTCAAACAGTCAAGAATCCACACAACTTGTAGTCTAAACAATAGAACTACTTTTATTCTGCTATCTGGTTACATACAACTAATAAAATAACAAACAACTTTGCAACACATTGACTAAGCTTCTGTAACACTATATATTCACTTCAAAACCTCACAGTTCACCCAGTTCAAAAAACACCACCATCATCATGGACAAGACTGGCAATTATTACTATTGTTAATTGCCACCCACTGGGTGTGCATATCCACATTGATTGGCTGACTTTTCTCTTCCCAGACTTAAATCCAACCCTTGACTATGGTGGTCTTGCTCATAAGTCACGTTCCAGGTGTTTTCAATGTACATTCTTTAGTGACCTTGACTTTCAAGACTTATTGTTTTGATTATATTTGCACCTGTGATTTTGTGTATGTGCCTTGCCATGCTGGAAACTTTCTAATTGGAAATCTTCTGTCCCTTTGTTTCTCACATACATCTTTTCATTTCAATTACTGCATGTCCCATGCTCCATTTCTTTGCCATTAGTTCCTCCCTCCAGAGAAGTCTCTAGGCAACCAGGAAGTTTTCAATCACGGGGAAGGGAATCCCAGGGCAGGAAGGAAAATGCATTCCACACCAATGCTAATTCGAATGGACCCCAAATACGCACAAGAAACAGACTTGTAACTTTGATGGTTGCCCGAATTTACTTAAACCCAGAATGACCCATGGATGCCTTTGTATTGGCCCCGCATTGCCAGCAATCATGTATGAAAGTCTTTTGCGTAATAAAGTGAATTCAGATGACAATACCGAATTGGCGCTATTTTAACCTTCCAATTCAGCCCCGTGTGAAAGAGTCCCACGTAGGATTAATAACTTGGTGAATAAATAACCTTCAAATAACCTGGTGAATATCAGCACTTGGAATTAAAAGTACAAGTGTTTACCCTTTGCTTCTTTCCTTCCCTGTCTCTCTAAAGTCTTGTCCTCCAGTTAATCATGTTTAGTGCATTACCATATTAAAGCAAAAGATTCAAAGTTCAAGACAGGCTCTGGTGTTATATCTTCTTCCTCTAATGCGACATCCAGGCTCTGAGAACATCAATGGGTCAGAGCTAAAAGCATATTCCTTCTCCTTATTTGGTAAATCATAACTCTTCACCTCTGTCTTCTCTTACTCTGCTTTTCTTATTAGAAGCAGTCTGTTCTTTGCAATCCAATGCTAGGGTGTGGCATACAAATCAATACATTTTTGTGTGGAGGGGTGGATATGTCTAGAAAAATAAAACTTTTTGTCATCATAGAATCATAGAGTTACAAGATACCTCAAGGGCCATCCAGTCCAACCCCCTAACATACAGGAACATGCAGCACCCCCGACAGATGACCATCTAGCCTCTGTTTAAAGACCTCCAAAGTTCTTCCTAATGTTTAGATGGAATCCCATTTCCTATAGTTTGAATCCATTGATCTGTGTCCTATTCTCAGGACCAGCAGAAAACAAGCTTGTTCCAGCCTTAACATGATACCCCTTTAAATATTTAAACAGGACCATCATATCACTTCTTAACCTTCTCTTCTCCGAGTTAAACATACCCAGCTCCCTAAGCAGTTCTTCATAAGATATGAGGATATTTCCAGACCCTTCACTATTTTTGTTTCTTTCCTCTGGACATGCTCCAGCTTTCCAACATCCTTTTATGGATTGTGGTGTCCAGAAAATGGACACAGTATTCCAGGTGAAACCTGACCAAAAAAGAATAGAGTGGCACTATTACTTCCCCTGATCTAGACATTGTATTTATATTGATGCAGCCTAGAATCACATTGACTTTTTAGTTGTTGCATCACATTGTTGTCTCATGTTCAATTTGTGGTCTACTAGGACTCCTACATCTCTTTCACATGTACAGTGGTCATAGTCATGTGTCCCCCATCCTATATCTGTGCTTTTTAAATTTGTTTGCCTAAGTGTAACACATTGCATTTCTGCCTGTTGAAATTCGTTTTGTTAGTTTTGGCCCAGCTTTCTAATTTATTAAGCTGATTTTGAATTTTGATCCTGTTCTCTCGAGTATTAGCTGCTACTCCTAATTTGGTGTCATCTGCAAATGTAATAAGCATGCCTTCTCTTTCATCCAAGCCATTGATAAAAATGATGAATATCACTTGGACCAGGACAGAACCTTGTGACACTTCTCTCCAGGATGGAGGCATTGCAGAGCATCCTTTGGGCTTGTCCATTCAACCATTTACAAATCCTGACAAATCTTTGGGGCTTTACAGATTGCCAAGAAGGAGCTCTGTTTTAGAGCTCCTTCTTGTGCCATGGAGAGGATGCCCTAGGTACCCTCCTGTGGCACGATGTCGTCAGGGATGCACCGCTCTGTGTAAATGCAGCACGCACCATGACATCATTGGTGCATGCATGCATGGACCACATGTTTTTACAAATGGTGCCGTCCATATGCAGTAGGGCTGGGGAGCAAGCAGGTGCTGTGTGCTCCCCAGCCCTATTCACACTGCAGAGATGGCCCTTTTGGGCCATCTGTACTGGGCCATGGATAGTGAGCTAATATCCACACTTGGACAATGGAGCATCTAGGATAGTGCCTAATCTACTTTATGTGTGTGTCAGATCTCTACCATTGATACTAGCAGTTTGGGTCCTTTGTGTACATCCATATAGGTGAGAGTGCAAGCAAAGGGGATGCTCATGTATGAGTGAAAGCAAAGGGAATTGCCCCAGGAAGCCCTCTGCAGATTCAGCTCAAGCTTGTTTGGGATAGATTACATAAGTTTCAATAGGATTTACTTTCATTTACATAAGCGAGAGCTAGCATGATGTAGTGGTTTGAGCACTGGACTATGACTCTGGAAAGCAGGGGTCAAAACCCTGCCTGCCCATGGAAACCCACTGGATGAACTTGGGCAAATCACACTCTCTCAGCCTCAAAGGATGGCTATGGCAACCCCCCTCTGAAGAAACCTGCCAAGAAAACCCTGTGATAGGTTAGCCTTATGGTCTCCATAAATCAGAAATGACTTGAAGGAAAACAACACACACATAAATACATACACTCACTCACAAGCTTAAGACAGGCTTTTCGTAATATGCACAGCATAAATAGGCATCTGGACACCCTTTATGTTGGATGTAAATTCAGATATGGTCACAATCCATCTGTACTAAATATACATCTATCACAAATTTCCTGTAAGTAGGTCCCTTAAGTAACAGAAATCACCATTGCCAATATCCAGCTTTTCTTCACTTTATTAAAGGAAGGCAGCAGCCCTAAGTATGTGTGAAATCAATTATATTCCTGAGTAAGCATGAGCAACAAAATTCATCGAGCAATAGTGGCATAGCAATAATTTCTCATAAAGCTTTACATTTATTTTTATATATTTGTACCTCCTGCCATTATTTCAGGCAGCTCCGAATATAAAACATGTCAATATGTGCAGTATATAATATGTCAAGTCCACAAATAAACTATGAAATTCCCACAAAAAAGATTAAATCAATAAAGAGATCTGTAACAAAACATCTTCACAAGGTTTTAGCAAAATTCTACCTGTGCCCTATGTGTATTTTAGAAAAACCCTGTGTCAAATGCTCAATGTTTTGAACAAAGATGCTGCGGGAGAGTTATTGTCAGGAGTTGCATATGCACCTTACCTGACATAAAATGTTGGAAAGTTGGTATGATGGTATATTATGCAGTAGAAAAAGCTATTGCTGAGACATGGTGATCTCAGACACAAGTGCTGAGATAACAGAGGCAGACAGACAAGCATGAACCAGGGCTGTTCAAGGCTGCTCCGGGGAAAATAGTGTGGTTGTCACAATCTTGAAATGCTATAGGAAGGATGCTGGAGCATAGTTGCTGAACAGCTGCTATGCATGCTGAAAGCCCCAGATTCAGTCTCTTCAAGTAGGTCTGAGTGAAGCTCCTGATCAAATTATATAGGGTAGAAGCTAGTCAATGTAGATAGAAGTGAGAATTGTGTGGCCTTCCATAGGAATGGGAATAATACTTGAAAAGGTTTTGAAAAATGATAGCAACATGTTTATCGAGTGTTCAGAAACCCAGATGAGGAGAATCCTACACTGACAAAAATCTTCACAGTTCAGGATTTATTCTATACCAAGCCTGCACATGAGTTGGGGGGGGGGGTATGTTAGGAATAGGCCCTAAGTGAAATGTCCAGATGTGAGACAAAGGCAATGACCTTTGGTTATTCAGGAGCCATGATGGGGAACTTGTACATTTGGGAAGAGCTGAGTCACAGGAGGAAATATCTTCAGAGGCTGAAAAGTGTAAAGACACACTGCACAGGGAAACTTGTACATATGTAATACGGCAGGAAGTAGATGGACAAAGTGCCTGAGCTTGGCGCTTGTATATAAGGGGAGGAATCTCATCATTGTACAGTTTGGGTTGGTGGCGTTGTGTGTAGTGCAAGTAGCTTTGTCGGAGAGAATGAGATTTGTTTACAGAGCAACAGAAATAAAGCCTCCTTTGGAAGATATCAGCTTGTTGTCTTCTTTGCTTGCTTTTGAGAGAGGCAGAAAGATTTCTCCAGCCTGCACAGAGTTCCGTGTCACTTCGGTGTCACTCCGTGTCACTTTGGTGACTATCTCGGTGCACAGCTTCAGTGTGGTCCAACGTAGTTTGCACAATTGCGCTAACCATTTACACATTTAAAAAAGCATTTTCTGCACAGAAAATTGTTTCCTGCACAGAAACTGTTGTTTTGATATGTGAATTTTGCACATAATACATTCCAAATTATAAATAGCTTTCAAAAACTCTGCAGTTTTCAAAAACTTTTTGATACCAAGAAGAAAATTATTAAAATTGCTCAAAATTAGTAAAGAAATACATCCTTTTTGTTGGAATGCAATTCTCAGCAGCCCTGACCAACACAGTCAATGATAAATTATCACAGTCAATGATAAAAATCCCTGTGTCAAAACTTTGAGCATTTGACACAGGAATTTTTCTAAAATGCACATAGGGCACAGGTAGAATTTTGCTAAAACCCAGGGTAGCTCTACCATTAGGGTGAATGAAGAACTTAGGTAGCATAAATGGGGGAGAGGGTTAGAGCAAAAGCAGGGTACAATAGGACAACTGTATTACACATTTGGCTTACCATGTGCTTTTAAACCAACCTGTTACCCTTACCTCTGTTTGACCACCTGTACTGAAGTATAATTTAGTAAATAATCTCATTTGTTTCTGCAGTTAAATTGTACTTTTGCACCACCTTCATCTCTTTCTTTAGGCATCAAAATATCCTGGAACACTCTGAAAAGGGCTGAATAATCTATCCTCCCCCCTAATCAAGAGCCCCACAAAAGTATACAGTGGGCCCTTGGTATCTGCTGAGATTTGGTTCCAGGATTTCCCATGGATATCATAATCTGTGCATGATAAGTTCCATTAAATACAATGGTCTAGTGAAACACTATTGCTTATATAAAATAGCCAAATAAATAAATAAATAGCTTTTGGGGGATTTTTTTAAAAAATATTCTTAAGCTGTGGATGGTTGAATCAGTGGATAAAGAATCCATGGATGTGAAAGGGTGGTTTTAGTCATGATGAGTGGCTCTGTGATTCATCCACCAGAGATTCTGATGCCAAACGTTCTCTTTCCTTATCCCTATGCAGAAAAAGTTCTTATGCTACACATGCGGGATCTGCATCTCAAAGTCTGTATATATACAATATCTGATCCATCTGGAGTTCTGTTGTATAAGGAAGAATATCACAAGAAAGAAATGAAAAAGTAGCAAAATATGTGTAAAATTGATCAAAGAAAAAGGAAGAGAGAAAATAAAACCAGAGAATTGTGATTAATAAAACACCATGATGGAATGAGGAAGAAAGTAGAAAACAGAAGGCTATGTTCCAATTCCTCTGGGCCTCTGTTTTTAATAGACCAGAAAGGGGGGATAAAAAGGTCACCCTGGCAATAAATAAATCAGTTTGCTTCTGATCTTGCCTTAATTTATTTATATGGGAACTTGAAGATTTCTCTGTTTTCTGTTACTGCTTTCTGAGTGATATTATATATTTATGTTGTCTGGAGTACGTGAAGTGTTGAAATGTCATGGAATTAACAATGTTATGCTGCCTTGCCTTGGCTTTTCAGTTGATTTTCAGGGCTGGAACTTGGGGCTTGTATTTTAAAGAATACCTCCATTATTCAAATTCACACAAGATGCCACAAAAATATGCAGAAATAGCAAGTAACTACCTTGTTCATAAACACCAGATAAACTTATTGATAGGCAAGTAGTCAGATCTGTACATCCCAAGATGGGATGAAGAGTACAACTTTGCTTCAAAATCAACAACCTACCTTCCTTTTCCCCTTGTAATGCAGTGTGACAGTAATTTTCCAACTCATCAATGTCACTGGGAAGTGGGAAATTATACAGTTTGGTCAAGTCATACTATGTGGTCAAAGACAAAGGAGTCATGAAGGGGGAAAAGAGCCAGTCTTCTATGTTGTGACATTGTAGAAAGGTGTAATTAATTATCCCAGGCTACCTCGATTGAAAATAAATTAATCAAGTATTTTTAAAATGAATTCATCTAGTGTATGGTATGTAAATCTTTTCTTTACTTATTTCATATGGTACCTGTCTCCCAAATTGGACTCAAGGCAGCTCACAAAAGATGCTTACAAACAACAATAACAACAACAACAACAACACAGTACAATTTTAAAATACAATTAAAACACCTCATTAATATGACAAGTCAAAAATGCAAAATCCTTAAAAATGCAAAGTTAAAAAAACATTTTTAAAACAAACAAACAAACAAAGCAAACATACCTATAAGAAGCCTCCGTGGGTGCAATTACTTATTAAAAGATTGCTTTAAAAGAAAAGTTTTTGTCTGCTGTGAAGAGAGGGCAGAGAGAGAGACCAGCTAGCCTCCTGCAGAAAGGAAATTCCAAAAGACGGGAGCAGCCAATGAGAAGTCTCTTTCTCTTGTCCTCACCAAATAAGCCTGAGATAGTGTGAGGAACAGGAGAAGGCCTTCCCCTGTTTTACTTTTACTTCCCAATCACAGATATAAAATCTTCAACATTTAATTTTTTTATGTCAGATTATTTACGGGTACATATGTAAAACTATGAGATGCAGTGATCTGAGTGTTCAATTATGACTGTGAAGACCAGGATTGGAATCCCCACTTGTGCATGCAAATCCACTGGGCCAAATTGGCCAAATCACACTCTCAGCTTCAGAAGAAGGCAAAAACAACTCTGAACAAATCATGCCAAGGTAGGTTCATCTTAAGGTCACAATAAGTTGGGGGAAAACTTGAAGTCACACAACAACAACAACAACAATATGTAAAATTGAAAATGTGTTATGTCTTAAAAAACATAAACTTCAATTAATGGAAGAAATATGTATAGATTAAGAAAAATGAATAAAAGATTCACTATAAAAAGCATGTATAAGCATGCACAAATTTCTATGTGGGAAAAGCAGGGGGTCTTGCAACCAGAAATGGAGCATTCATCGGGAAACACAAACCACATATACAACAACATCTGTCACATATCCACGTTTCCATGTTTGCTACATGAGATCATTTAAAAAGATGTTAAGAATTTTATTTAAGACAGTATTTACAGCATCTTTAAACTGCCAGCCTTGCTAATTTGCACTATTCTAAAACCTACATCACCTTGTGTATTGTTCCCCTAAGAATGTGATTAGGAAGTCTTATAATAAAATAAAAAGTCAAGCAGAAAATGTAGCTTCTTAAATGACCCTATTCAGTTGTTAGGAAGGTTAAGGCAGTAACACAGTAACAGAATGACAATCTTGCTTCAGTGATACACAGCAAACTGCACCTTACTCTTATCATTTAGAAACTTGATTCTTCAGTTGAGTGGTGTGTAAAATTATATGATTACTGCTAACATCAGCTTTTTGCAGCAGCAGTTTGGTTGTCAGGAGAACATTTTGTAGAATGTGTCTTGTTTGGTATACAGCTATCTTGTTCAACTCAAAGGAGGATGAGTGAAGCAATTCTGTCATAATGGTTGACATCATTTAGAAAGAATCTGAGTTCAATATAGATTAGACAGTTCTGGGCATGTTGGGAAAAAGTTTCCCAGCATGTTTCATCCAGTGCAGAAATATGATTCAGTCATTTACACCACATTACAACCAAGCTTAGCTAAGCTGTCTATCCAAGTATACGTATCACCCTGGAACATATGATACCCTAGCATTGTAATACTATCACATCGGAATACCATATATTGCCTAGTTTACTTGGCATATACTGCCAGAAACTGCATTTATCTTTGAATTCAACCAGCTATACACCAACAGTTAGATCTTTCCTTGTGTGAACTGCATTTGAAGATGTTCATACATTTGGGATCAAAGCCCCAATTTGAATGTGGACTGCGAAGTCGAAGGCTTTCATGGGTAGCATCAATTTTTTTTTTTTTGGTAGTTCTTTTTTGTGTGGGTTTTTCAGGCTATGCGAATATATTCTAGAAGAGAAGATGCCAGCCACAGATGCAGGCATAACATCAGGAATAAATTCTTCTAGAACATGGCCACATAGCCACCAAACACACACACACACACACACACAAACTATGAGTGTGGACTGTCTTTATAACATGGGGCCAAATCCAGACCACCACCCCTTAAACTGGATTGAATATACTTACATATTGCTCTGCATTTTCCATGAGAATCCAGAGCACACTGGAATGACACTAGGTGGCTGTCCACACGTGTCCCCAGAGTGTCCCCAGAGTGTCACCACCACAGGCATGAGTCACTCTTCCTGAGATCACAACAAGGTTCCCAGCCTTGCTGGGATCAAGGCTGGGCACCTCCATTCCATGAGAGTGAATATCATATTTCTTCCAAGGTTTCACATTGTTTCATTTTGTCAGTGATATTAGACCAAGACACTGGGCATTATCATAGCTGAGTGATGACAAGGGGCACCCACATTTTTACTCTGGCGGTGTTATTCTTGTTTCATGCCATGAAAATATATCTCTGGCTTGTGTAGTATGTGGAAAAAATGTTTTCTGTCATGCTCCAGCACTATTTCGAGCACTATTTCTTAATTTGAATTCTTCATTGGCCCTACATGTTTCTGAATGATTCCTGTGTCTGCTGTACAGTGAACTGTCTGCAGGTGTTTTGATCAAACTTTTCTATCTTTGCATCTCAGGAAATCAGTGTGCACCTGCCTTGAATTCCACTGTGGGAGAAAAGTAGGATATAAATCCTTGAAATAAATAGAAATGAATACATTTGCCCTTCCTGGAGCAGATTGTCTGAGTATGCACTTGAAAACTTTCCTGTAAGTCTTCTGCCCTTGGACAGCCATGGCCCTGAGACTTGTCTCTTTCACTAGTACCTAGAGGCATTTCCAGCAAATGTTCCTCAACAGTGCTTTTTCTTGGCAAATACTCTGAGCAAAGTTTCTTTTCAAATTTTGAGCAGCTTTCTCAGGTAATACAAGGTCTTTCTCTTCGGATGCGTACTGATAACTCTGAGTCAGTCTGAAGCAGTCATTCTGGAGGTTCATCTGAAGTACAACATTTTCATTTCATTGCACTTGCAGATTACATTCCAGGAAACACAAAAGCACCCCATGGCAAAGTGTGCTGAACAGCTAATTTCCATCGTTCTTGTTTCAGTCAATGGGAATTGACTTTTTCCATCTCCTCACTCCACTATGAACAGTAATGTGGACTCTTTTTTCCCCCTTTAATTTGCCACCCACTCCTATGCAGAACACACACACACACACACACACAAAATTTGGAAATGAGTACAGACATGAAGTTACTATTGGGGTGGCTGCCATGAATTTTGTCTTCAGTAAAGTTTGCTTCTCCCAGGGAATTCTGAATGCTTTGACTTCAAAGTAACTGGATACAGATTTTTACCTTTTCAGACAGAATACTTTACTATCTTTTTTAAAAATAAAAGTAAAAATGTTTATACAGATGACAGGGTTTCAGAATGTGCTGTCTATCCATTTCTCAATGGGTAGATGGAGGGGTTATTTCTCATCTGTGTGCTCACATCATCTCTGCATTATCCTTGAATCACAAAATGGCAGTGGACATTTTTTCTGTCTCCCAACGTATCACACTTAAAGGTACTCTAATGGCAGAGTGCAATAAATTTATTGAGACAGCATTTCCCCAGATAGTTTGTATCTGAAAAAAAAAAATCTGTACATAACAGAGACAGAAACTTGGATATGCTGATAGCAACTCTTCATGTGACAGTACCTTAAAATGCTTTTCTTATACATTTAGCTCTGCATAAATTCTGAAATAAACATGAGTTTGGAAGACTAAAATATTTTGTCCATTTGGATGATGGTTAAGAAAACTGCAGGGGGCACCGAGTGAGTCACACCTTGTGAGTAAAAGTAGAGGGAAACTGTCCTAACAACCACACTCCATGTCCAGTGCAGACACGTTGGATGGAGCAGGTGTAGTGGGTGGACCCTAGTGCTTCTTTTCCTTCCTTTTAAATTGATTTGACTTCAACTGTGTCTCTCCATCTGGCAGGAAATGGAGTAGGAATCGACCAACCAATTATGAACCATGGCCAAGTGCAGACCCCACTCCAAATGGGGCAGGTGTGGCAAACCCCACAAATTTGAAGCCCAGGACCCTCGGAAAGGGTGGCACTCTGTTGTGGAATAGCCCCTGGTTCCAGGAGGAAGAGGAAGAGAAGGAGGAGAAAGAGGAGGAGACGGCTGCTGCAGCCAAACAACTATCTCTATGTTGAGGTGCAGGCCCTCCAGGCAATGTGGGTGCAGTGAACCCTGATAATATGTCATTCTCTAGTTTTGGACATGTCCCCACCACCAGTGGAGGGTGCTACACCAGCCAACCAACTGTACTTTATTTCGTGGCTCAGAGGCAGTCTTGAAGTATGCTCTGCTACAGTCACAGAGAAGAAAACCGTAGGCCATCTTTTTGTTTAAATTATCAGTGTTCTTCCACCTACTGGCCACTGGTCCCTTAAGCGAAAAAGGACATTACTTCCAAATTATATAGATCAGGGATTGGCAAAGTGTGGTCAATAGACCACATACATGTATTCAGGGCCACATGCAGCCCCACTGAAATTCCTAGGCTTTTCACTGCCCCAATCTTCTTTTGTCTCAAAATGGTTAATTACATCTCCATGTGTGATTGGCCACTTCATCCCACTTTCACACTGAACTGTTTTTTGTTTGTTTGTTTCTGTTTTGTTTTTTAATAGTGTTCCTTTATTTCAAAACTGGAAATCACATGGAGAGCATGATTGTTTGAGGGCACAAAAAATTCAGGTTGTGGGGACTTGGGATTGTGGAAGGACATGTATGGCTCTATGAGCTCCTAGGAACAGATATATCTTCTAAACCTCTGGAAGTTTCTCTGAAGATGCCAGCCACAGATGCAGGTGAAATGTCAGAAAGGAACTCTTCCAGAACATGGCCACATAGCCCGAAAGCTCCACAAAAAACTATGGATGCTGGCCATGAAAGCCTTCGACTCCACAAAAAGGATGAAGTTTAATTTAAAATCTATTTTTAGATATTTAATTGAGTCGATCAGAACATTGTCGTTAGTTGTCGATTAAGTTGAAGATATGATTTATTACACTGAACCAAATGTTTTCTAATTAGTAAAAGAAATATTATTATATTGAAGGTCTTAATTTAAAACTATCTGCAGGTTTAGTTTGCTATGACAAACTGTTTTTAGAATTTGTTAAAGCTACCTCTGAAAACTGAGCAAGCAATGTGTAAATTCCTAAAATCTTCTCAAGGTGCCTAACTGTAGCATTAATAGTACAGAGAAAATCAATAAAAATGCATTTCTGATAATCAAATATTAAACTATAAATTATGTATAATTTGTTTGACATTTAACCTAATGTATTGTAGTTACTGGGCTGAGCATATGAGACAGTATTCACTGTTATCTGTATGCAAATATATTACATACTCTTCAGATATTGATTATGCAAATGTTTCTATGCTTTCAAACCCCCTTCTTTTAAAAATATTGCAGACAATTCCATTCCCAGCCAATTTTGCTTTCAGCATGTTTCATTATTGGGAATATTTTATCCCCCCTAGGTTTTACAAGATTTGGTCATCTGAAGGTAATTACAAAAACTACTCTCTGGCATGTGAATTGTAGCTTAATTAAACTAGCCTTGAGGCAGCTGAGCTGATGATGCTGGATAAGCAACATTTTTGAAATTTCCCCAGTGAAAGTATGTTCTTTTCACTTTTGCTGATATTGTGCAATTTATGCCAAGTAACTTTGTGATTCACAATTGGGGAGGGGGTAGTTTTCATGAAGGCTGGGAAGAGTCAATATTCTCCACACAAATAAATTAATCAAATGGTCTGGTTTTGTTTGGGAAGATTAGTGAGTGTTTGATCCCGTAGCTCTGATGCTTGCAGTGCCTCTGCTCCAATGCAGATGCTTATCCATCTGTCCAACCCTTTTTGTGAGGTAGAGGTGTAAGTGCAACTCTCCTGCCTTCGCTCATATCCCTAATGTAATATGAGGTGGGCCCTCCATTATAAGTCAATATGTGTAGAGCTGCCAGCTGCCAGATTTCTGAGTAGCCCCTGAAGTGGGGCTATTACAGCTGTTAGCTCGACAGCAATTATCATATTTAGTCTATGTCATGAAAAGCTTTACATGCTGATTTCTGCAAATTGGAATTATTTTAAAGGCTGAAGAAAAGACCACCCTCTACTAACCCCTTTGGGTTTCTTGTTTGTTTATTGTTGTCATTTTCTTGCCCAGAAAAATAACAGAAATATAGCCAGAAAATCACAACAATAAAAGTTAACAGCGCCTCTGATAAGGAAGCTCCCTTTTACAAAGTCTTTTTATAGTCTCCTAGCCCTCTGTACTTCCTCCTCCTCTGTGTAGATAGAAGAGGTTTTTTTTAAGCAGCATCAGGACTGAGAGGAGAGTAAGAAGGGCTGGAAAACCACAGACTTTGTTATCAGATGACAGTAAAGTAATTCCAGTAAAAATAAAACAAAAACTTCACTTGAGAAATAAAGGGATTCTACTCTAGCTGAATCAAAGATTCATAGAATCATAGAGTTGGAAGAGACCACAAGGGCCATCCAGTCCAATCCCCTGCCATGCAGGAACTCTCCATCAAAGCATCCCCGACAGATGGCCATCCAGCCTCTGCTTAAAGACCTCTAAGGAAGGAGACTCCACTACACTCCAAGGGAGTGTGTTCCAGTGTCAAACAGCCCTTACTGTCAGGAAGGTCCTCCTAATGTTGAGGTGGAATCTCTTTTCCTGTAGTTTGCATCCATTGTTCTGCGTTCTAGTCTCTGCAGCAGCAGAAAACAAGCTTGCTCCCTCTTCAATATGACATCCCTTCAAATATTTAAACAAGGCTATCATATCACCTCTTAACCTTCTCTTCTCCAGGCTAAACATCCCCAGCTCCCTAAGTCGCTCCTCATAGGGCATGGCTTCCAGGCCCTTCACCATCTTAGTGAATCTATTATATCTGTGTGTGCCTGCATACAAAAGGTATGGAAAACAGTAGCTGTCTTTAGAATCCCTTTCTGTGCATTTTAATGCTTTATGAATAGAAGCATAAAGAGAAAAGGGGGAGAGCAGATGAGCCAGTCTCACATGTTGAGCATAGTAGTGAAGGGTCTGGAAACCATACCCTACAACACACTACCTAAGAGTGTAGTGGAGTCTCCTTTCTTTGAGGTCTTTAAACAGAGGCTGGATGGCTATCTGTTGGGGATGCTTTGATTTAGAGTTCCTACATGGCAGGGGGTTGGACTGGATGGCCCAACTACAATTCTGTGATTCTAAGATAGACCTGTACGTTTGGCCACCAAACTGGAAATCACAAGAAAAGTTGAAGCTGGTGAAAATAAAAATCAATATAGGATTCATTTAAGAAGGAACTTTCAAGCATTCTCTTGAAGTTACAAAATGTTTTTATCAACTTATGGAAAGCTTATCTGATTTAGTTGTTTCATTTTACAAGTGCATATTATTAGTTTTGTATAAAAGGTTTGTTGAGATATGTTGAACTGTTCATTTTTGCAGTACAGGAACTTATCACTTTTTTCTCCATTTTTTTCTGCTTCTGGTAGCAATTTTTCTATTAAAGAAGTAATAGCTAGAAACACAGCAACTATGCTAACAGGTATCGTTATTACTTCTGCTCATGTGTTCTTTGAAGGAGACTTATGGTGACTGTAAAGCAAACCTATCACAGGGTTTTCTGGGGCTGGAAGAGTATAACTCACCCAAGGTATTTTCTTGTGTGCCTTCAAGTCATTTCTGATTTATGGAGATCCTAAGGTGAACTTATCATGGGGTTTCTCGACAAAATTTGTTCAGATAATAATAATAATAATAATAATAATAATAATTTATTTGTATCTCCCGCCTCTCCCTACAGATCGAGGCAGGCTCACAACATATTAAAATCCAATCCAATCCAATAACATTAAAATCACTTATTAAAATCAACTTAAAACACTACATATCAACATACAATCAATAGGCTGGGGTAGTTCTGGTTCTATAAGGGATTACATGAGGTCAGGTGGATATGCCCGCTGGAAGAGATCCGTCTTCAGTGCTTTCTTGAACGCCTCCAATGTAGATATCAGACGGATCTCTTCCGGCAAGTCGTTCCATAGCTTTGGAGCCACAGCAGAAAATGCTGATTGAGATGTAGATGTCAGCCTCGTGTATTTATAGTCTAGCAAATTTTTATCTGTTGTTCTCAGGGTGTGGGGCGGATTGTGTATGGAGAGGCGTTCTCTCAAGTAACCTGGGCCCAAGCCATATAGGGCTTTAAAGGTAACGACCAACACTTTGTATTGCGCCCGGAAGCTAACTGGGAGCCAGCGTAGAGATTTAAGGATGGGGGTGATGTGCTCTATCCTTGAAGCCCCCGTCAACAATCTGGCCGCTGCATTTTGAATCAGTTGGAACTTCTGAACTTGGTACAAAGGTAGCCCAATGTAGAGCGCATTACAGAAATCTAAGCGAGAGGTTATCAGTGCATGTTCTACCGTTTCTAGGTCCTCCCTGCCCAGGTAGGGACGTAGCTGGCGTATCAGCCGAAGTTGATACCAGGCGCTCCTGGCAATCGCCTCCACCTGCGAAGTCAATTGTAGAGATGCGTCCAGGAGCACCCCCAGACTACGAACCTCGTCCTTTAGGGGAAGTGTGACCCCATCCAGGACTGGTTGATGAATCTCCATCCCAGGGCCTGGAGAGCCTATTACGAGTACCTCCGTTTTCTCTGGATTCAGTCTGAGTTTGTTTTTCCTCATCCAGCCCATTACCGAGTCAAGACAGGCATTCAGAGGAGAAATGCCATCCTTAGTCACTGCAGCAGTCGGAGACATAGAGAAGTGAAGGTTTGCTGTTGACTTCCTCTAGGCTGTGAGAGTGTGGCTTGCCAGTAGGATTCAAAGCCAAGCCAAGGTCATGCAGTAGGATTCATGGCAGACCAGGGGTTATTTTGGTTCTATTCCATGGAAGTATTTGAAAATGGTGCAAATAATGTTTCCTACACACACACACACATACAAAAACACACACACACAAACTATGCTTTCAGTAGAAAAGCCACATGCAGATTTTTTGTGGAATAAGTCCCAGACTGTAAATAATAATAATAATAATAATAATAATATTTTATTTGTATCTCTCGCCTCTCCCTACGGATCGAAAATTATTTTGTTTCCTTTTAAAAAAAAAAAGTACACATGCAAATTGTTCACAGAATAAGGGGCAGTACAGATGGGTGGCTGGAAGCCACCTCTTCCTGCCCCAGGTCAGTGCCACAGCAGCCACATGCTGCGGCACCAACCCACTCCCTAAAAGAAGCTGCTATGAGCAGCTTCCTAGAAGGGGCATCACAAGTGGGCTCACATACCATGATAACACCTCTTCCAGAAAGTGCCCTTTGGGTGCTGCCTGCCATGGATGTGATCATGGCGCATGCTGTACGGATGGGTGTGCACCATGATAGCGTGGGGTGGTGAAACTAGGGCTAGGGGCATGTGGATGCCAAGCCCTAGTTCACATACTGGCTGGCAAAAAGTGCCGGTCTGTACTGCTTCTAAGTTCCAAACTGCAAAGAATCTTATCAATCCAGGCTTCCCCTTGTCAGGTTTTCTTGATATTCAAGAAATACTCTTTGGGATACATTTGTCAAATATTATTAAATTTTCTTTCCATCCCTTGTCAGAATCATATTAGTACCCAATGTCAACATAAGACATTTTTGTAGCATTGAATAGAAATGCTGGGGTTGAGGGGACAAGAGAAAAATTCTGTTCCCAAGCAACTTGAGAGTCAGCCATGCATCTTTCCCTCATGTATGGGATGGATTTTTCTGCTGTTTCCTCTGTCCTTATAACACCTATAGCAACTTTATCCCTGCTGCCATATCACCACCTATATCTATGCCACCTACGCTAGCATAGTTATACCAACCAAGTCATTTACAGCCATAGTTGTTGACATCATTACAACAAAACCAATGCGCTACTTCAAGAATTACTAGAACTGAACAGTAATTTTTTAAAAAAAATAATTGAAATGCCTCTCTGTTTACCCCAAGGAGATTTGTCTGTAGTATGTATTGTATGTATGATGTAGTTCATACACAGAGGTCATACCATGTACCCATCCAGAGTTATCTGTATTGAATAAATGTTACATTTCTCTTGCTGAATTTTTTCTAGTCCAATAACCAAGCTATACATATTTTCAGAGAGAAAGTTCCCTGTTGTTTTACTGTTGTATTTGCAGTCTTTTGGGGACAAATGTGCAAATATGGCCATGTCTCTTAATTTTACATTTCTGCTCAGAGCTTTACCAGAAAGTATTTACATGAATAAAACATTATGCATGTAATTATACAAATATAAATCTTCTGGGCACCAAGTTACATTTTAGTGAATTATCCTCTTCTTCCCCTGGAAAAGGTCAGTGTGAGCCTTCCTCATGGAACTAAAACGCACTCACACAAAAAAGATATCTGCTATGAAAATCAAAACTTTCAAGAAAGTCCTTGCTATTCTAGCCTGAGTTTTATCTCTTTAAAAATGGGGTCTGAATATTCAGAAGAAATTCTATTTTCATGGGAAGTAAATTAGTTTGTTTGTTTGTTTGTTTTAAAGGCAATTTTTTCTGTATTTTTTTGGGAAGTAGTTGACCAGAGTTGTGTCTATTTCACCTAAGAGAAGTGAAGGGGTGGGCTCATCACTAGGTGTGTGGAGGGGTGTCTCCCCAAAGGGGGTGTGTCACCACTTTTCCCCAAACGTCTGCCTTTTGTCAGAAATAGGCTGTGATGTTCACCTGTATCCCTTTAAAAGCTCATTGGAAGAGATGGTGTGAGTGGCATAAGGCTCAGTGAGGGGAGGAAGGCTTCCATTTTTTTCTTAAAGGCTTAAATTTAAATATTTTTTTAAAAATATTTTAAAATAATCACATCTTACTAAATTTTGACATGGAAACAAACTAACCACATGAAACTATGTATTTGCAAATATACATGTGTATAAGATATTGTAATTTAAAGGTATAATTTCAATTTTGCCAGTAGTTTCTGTCTCATCTACTAACATTACATTCAGTGATATATGATAATTATGAGTAATATGAGTACAAAAATGTTACTATGAATTTTGTATGGTGTGATATGGGAGGAGGCCAATGTGGGGGTGACACCATGACTTACTGCACTGGATGATGCTAACCCTAGTGACACAAATGAAGGGGGATTATTTTGGGCTTCTTCTGGCCTTCTGTTGACACAGGGTGCATTTCTCCTCCACCATGACAGTTATTTCAGTGACTGGCTTGGTACTTCTTGAAGATGCTGTTATCCCAGAAATCACACAACAGGATGTTATCTGTGTTACATTTTGCCAGATAATCACTGTCCAAGGAACAGTTGGGAAACTTTAGAAAGGGGTTAGAATGTTGTTTTGATGCACTACGAACAGAATTGTTCGCAGGTGGCAAAGGGGTCAGACAAGGCTGCATCCTATCATCCTATCTTTCAACTTGTATGTAGAAAATGTCAGACAAAGACCGGGCTTGGATACAAAAGAAGGTGCAGTGAAGATATAAGGAAGGAATATCAACAAGCTAAGATATGCAGATGACACCATACTACTAGCAGAAAACATGACACACTTGGTAACAATCATTAAGGAAAATCAAAACAAAAAGTGCAAAGGTAGGCCTAATGCTAAACTTAAAGAAAAGAAAAATAATTCACATTGAGAAGTTACATAAATTCGACCTTGATAAATGGTGCTGCCCGAATCAACGGGCCAGTGCTGTTGCTGGGGTGGGAGGGCCCCAATGACTTCTGCACGGGCAGGACCTTCCTCCCCAGTCAGCCCATTTGCTGGTGGGATGGCCTGGTGTTGGTTGTCTGGGGTGGAAGGGGTGGCCTTTTTGCTGGCAGCTGGAACTACATCTTCCAGCCTGCCTTGCTCCCAAGCAGTGGCAGCTGATTGGCTGTCCCAGGTGGATGGGTTACAGCCCATTGTTGGGGGGGGGAGCCTGGAGGGTGGTGCTACCATCTTTCCAGGCTCCCTATTGGCAGACAGGCCTATTTAAGGCCTTGGGACACGTGTCTGTGGAGCCATTTTGCTCAGCTCTCCCACCCTCCCTCCCTCGGCTAGGGTATTTTGTCACAACTTTTGTGGGAGGCAGCACAGGTCCTGGATCTGTGGGTGTGGTTTCCAGGGCTCTGTAGCACTGGATTGGGAGTCCTTTGGACCTGGTAGCACTGAGTGCATGCAATGTGACCATTGCAGGGTCCACATTCCTTAGCTCCTGGTGACTAGGGGCATTAACAGATACCACCGTTGAATTTCACAATTGTGGAATTTGCCCCTATGTCATCCTGATGCTTGGAGGGCCAAGCAACCTAGCATGAATCAACCGGGGTGTTGTTTGATGCTCCAGATCCAAACCTTATGCTTTGGGCCAACCCTACCTTTGTGCTGTGCTAATAAAGTTGTGGCCTTTAACTCCAATGTGTGTGTATGTGTTTCATTGGGCACCTTCCCTTCCCTAGCAATGAGGAAATCAAAATAGTTTTCAAAGTTTTCCCACACCTTGGATCAAACATTGATCAGAACAGAGACCGCAATCAATAATTCAGAAGATTAGGATTGGAAAGGCAGCTATGAAAGAACTGGATGAAATACTAAAATGTAAAGATATACAGACGAACACTAAAGTTAGACTTGTTCAAGCCATTGTATTACCTATTACCATGTGTGGATGTGAAAGCTGGACAGTGAAGAAAGAAGACAGAAAGAACCTTAAATAATTGAAGATGTGGTGTTTGAGAAGAGGATATCATGAACATCTAAAAAGACAAACAAATGGGTCCTAGAACAATTCAAGCCTGAACTCTCCCTGGAAGCCAAGATGACTAAATTGAAGCTGTCATACTTTGGCCATATAATGAAAAGGCACAACTCATTAGAAAAGACAATGATTCTGGGGAAGGTGAAGGGAAATAGAAAGACAGGAAAATCATATGCTTGATGGATAGACTAAATCAGGGAGACCATGGACATGAATCTGTAGGACCTGAGCAGGGAGATTTAGAAATGACTCATTAACAGGGTTGCCATGAGTTGAATCAACTCAAAGGCAACAAAAAAAAACATAAAAACAAATTTACGCATGAAGACCTTATCTAGTTCCTTCATGGCTGTGTTTCCAAGACTTAGCCTCCTTATTTTTAAACTGTGGTCTCCATTCTAGTTAATGACTCAATCAAGGCATAGGAAACATTCGCTTTGATTTTATGCACTCTTGTTTACAAAATGCATTGTGAATAATAAATATGAAAGCATCTTTAAAAGAATCCAACTCTTAAAGTTAGTTAGCCCCAGCTATTTTTTGTATTTAATGTGCATCGTTCTCTCCAATGTGACTGAAAGTATTGTTTGTATAATAATGTTCATCCAGGAGAAGCAGCATTTACTTTCTGCTGTTCTTCCAAGCATGAAGAGCTTTTACACAAGGAATTCAACACTTGCTACACTTGTCTTCACTTATGACACTGGAAGTAGTTCAACAAGAGGAGGACCAATTTAATATATTAACTCACACAAAATCCATTGAAACAATTATTCTAATTTAGCTCACTGTAAAGCATCTTCTATTTTTAATCTTTAGTCCATTAACAGTGACCGTGGTCAGCAAATGTGCAGCATGCAAATGAAGTTGGAATATGTACAAGACAATAAGTGTGTGTATGTGTTTGTGTTTGTGGTGAGCAGGGGGAGAGACTATGTATAATATTCCTGCTGTCAAGAATTCATATGTTCTCCTGATAATCCAGGTAGTGTTGACTGAGGCACATAGTTATCTCTCACTCCTCTGTCAGGCCACGTATTCATTTCTATGGTTCAATTATTACTGAGTGACAGTGGCAAATGAAGTGCTCCACAATGGATTAGCTAAAATTTATTATAGTGGCAGCCATTATAGCTATCATGGCAAAGCACTTGCAGATACTGTTAGAAATTGGATGTTTCCCAGGTTGTCTTTGTCCTTCATATATGGGTTAAATGTAAGTGGAGGTAAAGGAAAAGGCAGAGAGAAAGAAAGGTAGCTTAAACAACATTATTATATATGCCACTCATTTCTAGGTTCCTCGTTAACTTATTGGTGTGTTAACAGGGTTCAGTATAGGGCCAAACTAGATGTGACACTGGACTCTTTCAAACGGGGAGGAATTTCTCCCAACTCCGAATGGAGCCAATGCGGATTTATGTAAATTCGCTTGTTTAGCGAATTTACGTGAACTCCTGCTCCGTTCGGAATTACTTCCCATTACCCGAAATTAACCCCCTCCTGCCCGAATTTGCATGCGAAGCTTTAATTCGCAATAAGGTAAAACCCATGATTGCATTCGAATTGGCTTCCCTCCTGCCCGAATTTGCATGTGAAGAGTTAATTTGCAATAACATAAAACCCATGATTGCATTCGAATTGACCTTAAATTATACTTCCAATTTAGCCTTGTATGAAAGAGTCCACTGGCAAATCTGTGTCAAGATCAAGTTGATCTGAGTTTTCTTCAAAATTCAAAAGGAAAGAAATGGCTGAAGAGGTTAGGAAAAAGGCAGTTCCTCCTCCCTAAATCTTATATTTTTAGTCAAGCTAGTCCCAGTAGGGCTAATGATTTGTGGGAGTTACTTCCTCAGTTGTCAAAATATTCCAATCTATGTCTCTGCCTCCGCCTCCTTCTCTTCCTCTTTATATCCCTGGACCTGAGCTGTATAGGGCTTTATAGGTCAAAGCCAATGTTTTGAATTATGCCCAGAAACTGACAGCCAATGGAACTGTTGAAAGAAGATATATATGTGTTTCAGAAAAAAGATTAGGATTGGAAAGGCACCAAATCTGGCTGCATGTCATGGCCAGGCAAGACATGGAGTCAGAGGATGAGGAGGAGGACATGGCTCCTCAGGAGCAAGAGGATTTGGAGGCTAGACCAGGTCCCCGTTCTGCAATGCCAGACCCCAGTCCTGACATTTCAGCCCCAGGAGTAGGAGCCCAGTCAGGCTCTGGCACTGTGGAGCTCCCTTCAGAGGCTAAGCGAGGTTTCAAATGAAGAATTCAGTTTGGTGGTTCCCTCCTTTAAGGAGAAGAGGGCTGAGAGTGCTTGTGTGTATCGGTCCCACAGGCTTGCTGAAAAGCAAGCTGGTAATAAAGCACAGCTGCCAACAGGGAGGATGTCTCCTACTTAAGCACCTGTGGGATGCCATCCCTTTGCCAGAACTTATTGTAAGTCTCTTGGTGGGACTGAGTGCTGGCTTTGTGTCTTTGGAACTCTGGTTTGCCTTGACCTTGGAACGATTTGGAGTTTTGCTGTTTTCTCCTTGCCCTGACCTTGGACCGGACTGACTTCTGTGATTCCCCCAACCCTGACCTCGGCTCTGGCTTTTGAACTATTCTTTGGATCAATGTTTAGGTGTGTGGAACTGCCTTATCAGCTTTTGTTGGTGTGTTCAGGGCACTGCAGCTCTTTGGAGTAGCTGAAATATCTGAAGCACCATTCAGAGGCAGCTCCACATAGAGCATTTTACAGTAATCTAACCAAGATGTAACTAAGGTGTGTTTCATTGTAACACAATGCCCCCAAATCACATCCTAGCAACATGATCCAGATCGATTGCATGGTTGATATTATCAAATGCCACCAAGAGATACAGCAGAAACAACAAGGTCACACTTTCTTTTACTAGTTTACCACGTAGATCATCCACGAAGACAACCCAAACTGTCACTGGTCCATAACCAGACTGAAATGTATCTATATCAGGCCTGCACAACTTGGAAGGAGGTAGGGGCTGAAATTAAAATCAGCTAAAGTTGTTCCGGCTGCCAATAGGCTTAGATGAAATGTAGGACATTTAGTTGAAATGTAGGACATTCAAGAAAAATGGAGGGCATGACCCAATAAAAGCTGGAAGCACATACTAAATGTAAATCCATACATCTTAGCCATGCTCAAAATGGGGGGGGGGGCATTGTGGAATCCCTCCTCCTGAACAGGACAGCTAAGATGGGGGATATGTTAGAGGGGTGGCCTGAAAGAGGAGACCCAGCAGTTCATTTTTGTTTGGGGGGGGGGTTCAAGGAAGAGATGGAGGATGCTGCCACGGTGGCCTCCTCAGGCGCAGCTAGCTGGCTGAGACCCTCATAGCTCCACCGCTGCTGGAGGAGAGGCCTCCCTCCTCAGCAGGGCTCAGCTAGCCAGCTGAGGCCCTGTGTGAAAGGTGGCAGCTGCAGCCTTCATCTCCTCCTCCTCCCTACACACAAAAGTGAGACACTGGGCCTCTTCTTCCAGGCTGCTCTGCCAAAAGATCGATGGTGGTGGTGACCTCCATCTTTTCCTCGGCCCCAGCCCCCACACACCAAGATACCCTCTGGGCCCTATACTTGCCAGACCTCTCTTGCTCTGCTCTCTCTGTTGCTCTCTCTCTTTCTTTCTGATTCTCTGCTGTATCTTGCTTGTTGTTTTTGCTCACTCTCACTCGCTGCTCTCTCCTACTCTCCATTCAAAAAGCTTCTCTTCATGGGCCTCATTTGGCCAATGAGCGGCCAGATGCCCATCCTCTGCAGCATTTTCCTGGCTGGAAATGAAATGCAAAGTCCAGAGAAGACTTCCATTGCTCCTGAGTCCTCCAAAGCCCTGTGTGATTGGGGCAGGACTCTGGGAGCTGAAACATCCTCCTCCTCCTTGTTAATTGCTCCGGGCCTCCAAAATTGAAATTAAATCCAGACAAAACTGAGGTACTTCCGGTCACAGGCCCAAAACCAGGTCTGGAAATACAACTTCCAGTCCTCAAAGGAGTCACACTGTCCTCGAAGGACTCTGTTTGCAGTCTGGGGGTTCTTCTTGACTCATCGCTTCACATGACTAGTCAGGTGAATGCAACAGTCAGGAGTGCCTGTTATCAGCTTCGGCTGATACGCCAGCTGCGCCCTTTCCTGGAGATGAGGGACCTGGAAACTGTGGTACACGCTCTGGTAACCTCACGGTTGGATTACTGCAATGCACTCTACATGGGGCTACCCCTGTGCTTAACCCAGAAACTACAAATTGTCCAGAACATGGCAGCCAGACTTTTTATAGGAACATCCAAGAGAGAGCATATAACACCTGTGGTTAATGCTCTCCACTGGCTTCCAATCAGTTTCCGGGCACAGTACAAGGTGTTGGTTTTAACCTTTAAAGCCCTACATGGCTTGGGTCCATCTTATCTAAGGGACCGCCTCCTCCCATATGAACCCCCCCACACATGCTCCGGTCCTCTGGGAGGAACCTAGTACAGTCCATGAAGACCAGGTTAGTGCAGACCTCTCAGAGGGCTTTTTCTCCAGTCACCCCCCAAGCTGTGGAATGACCTGCCAGATGAGATGCATTTTATAATTTCCATCGATGGCTTCAAGAAAGATGCATCTCTTCCGGCAGGCCTTCCCAGAAACTAGTTAATACCCAAATCAGGGTATAGATTTCCCCAACCTCCGCCCGTTATCTCTTTCTCTACTAGAGCTAGAAATCCTTGTCTAGGCATTTTTGGCCTAACCCATTGCACATGTTTAAATCTATAGTTTGATTTAAGCCTTTTTTAAGGGGAGAGGTGGGAATGGATGGGAATATTTTAATCTGCTATGTTTTTAACTTCTTTTGTAATCCACCGCAATTGCTTTGTTCAGAGGGGCGGACCAGAAATAAATATTATTATTATTATTATTATTATTATTATTAAAAATTCTTTGGGGGACCACATGTGGCCCCCAGGTCATATGTTGTGCACCCCTGGTCTAGATGATCTATCTCATCCAGGAGATAGATCATTTTTAACTCAGTTTTGAAACATTGGTGGTTTCTAGCAGGCACAATAGAGGAAGAGAAGAAATTTGTCTTTGCTGTTTGCAGAGCCACAGAAAAAAATGCCTTAGATAAGTTGTAGTTTGTATTAAATTGAACCTGTTCTGAGTTTACTGTCCATAGTGCTCTAGTTGCCTTCTCACTTGCTTTTTCAAAACCAGAGGGCTGGGTTGGCTCCACTTCATGAGAAACGGATCTTAGAATTATAGAGATGGAAGAGACCACAAGGTCCATCCAGTCCAACTGCCTGCTATGCAGGAACTTATTTATTTATTTATTTATTTATCCTGCCTTACTCCAATAAAAAAGACCAAAGGTTGCTCACAATAGTAAATAAATTTTAAAAAATGTTTAAAAACAATTCAAATAACCTAGTTAAAAACACTAGAAAGTTAAAATTTAAAACATACAAAAGTTAAAAACATAATCTAAACCAACACCCCACCCCACCCCTAATAAAACCAGACTTGCATCATTTTAAACAGAGAATCTGCAGATAACTAGAAGATAATTCCATAATCGCAAAAAGCCAACGTGAGTAACAAGTCATGCCAGACAAATCTGATCTCTTTTTTTAAATAAAATCACCAGCTTGGTAGATGAAGGGAATGCTGTGGATATAGTATATCTTGATTTCAGTAATCTCTTTGACAAATGTCCCCATGACATTCTTGCAAACAAGCTCGCAAAATATGGACTAGACAAGGTACACGTTACATGGATTTGTAACTGGTTGACTGGCTGCACCAAAGGGTGCTAAACAATAGTTCCTTTTCATCCTGGAGATAAGTGACAAGTGGGGTCCCACAGGGCTCTGTCCTGGGCCCAATTCTATTCAATATCTTTATTAATGACTTGGTTGACAGTATTGAGGGCCTAGTTATCAAATTTGCAGATGACACTAAATTAGAAGGAGTAGCTAATACCCCAGAGAACAGGATCAAAATTCAAAATGACCCGAATAGACTAGAAAGCTGGGCCAAAGCTAACAAAATGAAATTCAACAGAGAGAAATGTAAGGTTCTGCACTTGGGGCAGAAAAATGAAATGCACAGATATAAAATGGGGGACACTTGGCTGAATGAAACTACGTGTAAAAGGGATCTAGGAGTCCAAGTAGACGATAAATTGAACATAAGTCAACAGTACGATGCAACAGCTAAAAAGGCCAATGCTATTTTAGGTTGCATCAATAGAAGTATAGTGTCTGAGGGAAGTAATAGTGCCATTCTATTCAAAACAAAACAAACAAAACCCTTTTGAATGTTGATAGTAGTTGGCTTAAAAGCAGTACTTTTATTCATAGAGTCAGGCCCTCTTCAGACTGGCCATTAAGGCTGGCCTGTGGGTAGAGTAGGGGTGTCACGTCCAGATGATGCATGCCCTGACTCCACCCCAGGGTGCCATGATGTCATGCACTGCTCCACATGGCATGTGGCCTTATGGCACTCCTCTGGCTCTGCATCCATATGAAGCAGCACCACCAAGCTGGAGCAACATGGCTATAGCATCCTTTCCAAGGTGCAGGAACAAACCACTTTTTGTGCCCTGCAAAGGCCTGATAGGGGCCACGATGTGCAGTTGCTGCAGCCCCGATCTGGTGCAAAAAGGGGTGGTCTCTATAGCCCCTCAGTTGGCACAACTGAGCAATTAATTGAATGATGAGAACTCGTGTGTTATGGGATGACAACTTATGTTATGTTATGTGAGCTATCAGAAGACTCCTCTCACTTTTTATTCACTGTTTTTTTAAAGAGAGAGAGAGAGAGAGATGCTACAGGCAGTGCTTTTACTTCATTTGCTTCTTTGGCACAGAAATACTTCATTTTCACAAGCTTGAGGCATAAGGTCAACCTCTTCTTGTCTTTCTGGCTTCACTTCCTCACTGTTGAGATGAGGCACCTGAGGATACATCTGTGATGTGTCCATTTCATCAACACATACAAGCCACCATCCAGATCATGGTTGTGTCCCTTGAGCAGCAGGTTGACTAGATCACAGAAGCAACTTGGGTAGTCAACAGTATAGCTTGATATATTACTATGTTCACTATGATGTATTCAGAGGAAATATCTGAACTGAGCAAGTGCCTTCACAATATGCTTTCAAAGCACAGCAAGTATTTTAAGAGTGTCTTATCTTTTACCAGCTTCATAACATTATTTTCTACCCCGTAACTGCACATTTCCTGCAAGTACTTGCATCTCATTCTTTCCCCTCCTGTATGCTTTAATGATTGAATTATATTATTCAAATCACCATTTTTGTTGCTGATTGCAATACTTTAGGGTTCCCCCCATACTGTGTTCATTCAGCTGCATAATGTTGACAGTTTAACTGTGTATCATATAGAAACAGCTGCTTGCTTTGATTTAGCTGAATTATTTGTTATGGTGCTGTTGTTTTTTAAATGCATTGCCTGCCAGTCTTGCTGCATAATTTGGCTGATGACTGTCTACTTAAGGAAATAAATTTGTCAAAAGGCTTTTTTTAAAATTGTGCCAGCTTATTAAAATGGCTAAAACACAATTCTCACATCATATATGGATTGCATATACCCAGACCAAGTTTGTCTAAATGCCAAACCACTCAACATCTATGTATTTTGACACATGGCATCCTATGGCCAACCCACTGTTTTTTGGTTTGGTTTGGTTTGGGTTTTTTGGCAGGTAGGAAAACAAACAAACATTTATTGATATAATGGAGAGAACCTGCATACCCTTTTGGGTTGTGAATTATCCAATCCTTTTTTCTTTTTTCTTTTGGTAATCTTTGTGTGTGTGTGTGTGAAAGATTATATGACACATTGACCAGTCTGTATCAACAAAGTTTAGTTTAGCAAGGGATTTTGGGATTAAAAGCCTTGTCTCAAACCAGTCCAGAGTGTAATCCCATGAGTGTAAGACTATCTGTCACATCACAGCAGCAGAGCCTATCCCAGTCAGAAAGTGTGATAGTTGAAGCCTTGTGTCCTGTTGTGGGAGAAAGAAGGGATATAAATGAAATGGCTTTTGAACCAGTTCCCAAAAGATTTAAGATCCACTGTGACATCAATGTTGTAGGACCTTCCCGGGGTCTTGAAATAGTTTTCTTTAATAGTTGTTTCACTATTATCCCACTTCTCTGAATAACATGGCATAATGCATTGGAAGGTTTGGGGGAGTTCTTTTTTACCCTAAAATAAACATCAGAATTTACCTTAAATTCAACAAGAAATATGAAAATTCTTCTCAGACAGAAATGAAAGGCATTATATTAAGCTATCATATTTTCTGTGAGCAAGCATTTAACAGATCTCAGGTTATCAACTAATTTTATCTAAGGAAGAATTTAAAGCAATTTGTTAGTCCACCATGAGAAGGAAGATAGAATAATTTCAACGAGACTAGCAAAATATTTCAGTAGGGTTCACATTGTTCTCATAAACTCAGCTCTGACCATGAGATACAACCATACCTGAATTTTTTCCAGGTGTTTATTTGTCTCCTGTCCATATAAGAAGAAGTAGGAAGAAGCCATTGGCACATGACCAGCCATTAAAACATTTTGTGTGTGTGTGTACCTCAGATTTTACTGTGGGATATTTTCTTTGGTTACCTTTCTTTAAATTTTCATGTTTTTCAATCCTGGATTTTTTTTCTTGGCATTACCAATAAACTAACAATGTACAATCTTACTTTTTCTCTAGTTTATTGGTACAAGAATATGAAAAGGTCAGGTTACACAACATGACTTTTTTCCACTGGAAATGAATAGAATTTGTTTGTTTGTTTATTGTAATGATACAATAATTTTTCATAGAAATGACCAGTTGGCTATAATAAGCACCCCCCCCAATTGTCTTTTGGAAGTTTTCTTGCCATCCAAGATCTTGCCCCTAACAATACATCTTGAATTAATATAAATATTAGTTTTGATATATAGGTAATACATTGTGCATGTTTGATTTTCACTTGGTACTTAGAGCTCCTTTCTTTTAGACTTTCTGCACTTTGATTTTGCTTTATTGGAATTCTACTTTGCTCTAAGAAATATATCCCATTAATTAAATGGTATGCACTTTGGATTGAATATCATGACTGCTTAAATAATTAAAATCAAAGTAATTGAAGTATACAGTGTATAGGACTGCAGCTTAGAGAAAAATTAGAATATTACCTCAAGTTTGACACTGAAATGTTAATTTTTTTCCTAATCTGGTTTGTTCTGACAGACTTTCTGATTTTCTGCCTCTTGTTGAAATGAATGCCCTTCTGCATACATTCTGCATCATTAAGAAATGCCTTGTACATTAAATAGTTCTCCCAGTTTCATTTCAAAGCTTTCTTCCATGATTTTTCAAACAATTCCTATTCAACCTGATAAAAATAAATTACTTTCAAAGTAGTGTTCCAAGGAGAACATGTAGGATGAATTCTTATGGACTAAGTACAATATTCTTCTGCTCATTTTAGTTATGAGGCAGCCAAGGATGTTTATGAAAGTCTGGTATTTTATTTTACAACGGTCACTTTAGTGATATGTAGCATCACCAATGTCCTGTAAAAGAATTAAGATAATAAATCATAAAGTAATAATAATAATAATAATAATAATAATAATAAATAATAATACTTTTTATTTATACCCCACTTTTCAGCCAAGGCTATCAAAGCGGCTTACAAATTGTTAATTAGACATTTCCCTTACATAGAATCACTCTAAAAAGATACGAAACAAAAGGAAAAGGGAGAGGTGGTGGGGAAGGATAAAGTCCAGCATATCTTCTCTCCCTCAGAAGCCTGGACCATGGCAGATGGACTGGAGGGAGTGATCTTCCTCACAAGCAAGGCCTGCTGGAACTGGCTTGCCTTCTCTCCCTAAGATGGTGGAGGGAGGGATCTTCCTCACAAGCAAGGCCTGCTGGAACTGGCTTGCCTTCTCTCCCTAAGATGGTGGAGAAAAGTAACTTTTCTCCTATAGAGCTTTTCTAAATTGGGAAGTAATCCACTATAGGGGTTGCACAGAAGGGACTGTATTGCAAATATCTGTATTTAACAGTAGATGAATTCATACACAATTGTTAGAAATGGAACATTTGGGATAACTTGTTGGATTGAATGGGAGTCCCTCCATTTATTCTTCTTCTCAGATAACAAAGAATCAAATGTGGGAGGAGTTACATTTTAATGAAGGATTATATCACAGCTGATGAGATGGCAACTGTCCAATGAAATGGGCAGTTGAAAAATGTGAATTTTCAAGTTTGTTTTGGGGTAGAGATTTAAAAAGCTTGGAAGCAACATGGGGCTTTTGTGGTTTGCCTGCTTGTTTGCTGGGCTTTTGTCTCTGGTTCTTGTGTGGCAAACCATGAGGAAGCTGGTGGAGCTGGGCAATTTAGTCCAGGCTCCCAGCTATCCAGAAACATCAAGGACTAGAAATTCCATCTTATCTGTGAGTAAAATTAGGAACATGTGCCACCAGTGACATCAGGGTTTTGAGTTATTTTCCTGGTTTGGCTGAAATGATTTCACTTTGTGACTTGAAACTTTTTATTGTAGCCTGTAAGACAAGTCGATCCTCCATGTAATGATATCCTTTTGCTCTAGAACTCCTTTGGTAAGAATAAACTTTTTCTTTAAAAAGTACACTGCTCTTTGCAGTCTTTTTATGTGCTTTAGCTTGGCTAGTTCTTCACTGGGTTGGCAAATACCAGTGGAATTCCCCAGCAACATCTCCAATACATTACTAAGGTGTAATAAGTTAATCATTGGGTGGTGGGCAGCAAGTTTTTTCTAGATGTGGTGGCAGCAGGTTTTTTCAACTGGTCTTAAGGGATCTTATCCAACTCAGCAAGAGTGCACAGGGTCATTTAGATAACCTTCACAGCTGTGGAAGGATCTGTACTCTGAGGAATGCCAGCTACAAGGGAACCTTATTTTCCCCTGACAGGGGTTCTGACTTTTTTTCTCTTAACACTTGTTTTTCCAAAAAGGAAAGTCACTTTGAGTCATGCCTCCCTTGAGGACTATTTGTCAGGATCAGAACTTACTCTGCAACTAATTTTAAGAAGGATACATGGATATAAGTTCCACTCAGTCCTTTTCAAAATTCTCATAATGGTTGAGGATCAGAGCAAAAGAGGAAATTACTGCCCAGTCCTGGAAAAATTCCATTCACCTACCTCAAAACAATAAATCCTTGGGAATAGGATATCTGAGGGCTAGATCAGCTACAGCTACAGCTATAGAGGGATCCAGTCAGAATCTAATTAACTGAAAACATATCCAGTCATGCTGACTCTCCGCTAGAGTTTTCTACCTCTGATCTTTCTGTGGCATATCTCCCTGACTTCTTGTTCTTGCCTGAATTCCACTTTTATAACTATTGGTTGAGTTTCCATCATCCAGCATTCCAAATATTCCTAAACCCAAAACATTTTCATTGGTGACTGAGACCTTAGCACCTTTAATTTCTAATTGTTCAATACACAAAGTTTGTCTCATGGACACAGTTATTAAAATATAATATTATATTACCTTTAGGCTATGAGTATAAGGCGTATATGAAACATAAGAATAAATTTAGTGTTCAGACCTATATCCATCTCCAAGATATCTCATTACGTACCTATATGCAAATATAAGTATTCAATTAAAAAAAAAAAGATCAGGAATCCAATACACATCTAGTCCCAAGAATTTTGGATAAAATGAGACTTAACGTGTATTTACAAGCTTTTTGATTGTTTGAATACTTTGGACTACAGATATAGATAGACTGCTGGATCTTTATCTGAACACACTTCCGGGAACACTCTTGGCATGTTCTCAGTTTAGCATTCCTGGGTACTCTGTATCAGCCTTTCATTCATAGACCAATTGATTGTTGTTGTCATGGCTATGAAGTAAGTATGGGGGTGGGGGTTGTACATGGCTTGGTTTAGTGTTGGCCATCTGTGGAACCATGCAATGTGTAGCCATGCAATGTTCAGCCATACAGGATTACAACCACAGACTGACTGAAAATGAGCTGAGCCCAGACTTTTGTCATCAAAATATTCTTCATCATGGGGAAGGAGAGGGTGAATGATGCTAGGTATGGGGCATTTTGGAAGCTGAAAAATAGTGGTTGTGCTGTCAACATGACATGTTAGTGTTGTTGCCTCATGTAGTGGCAGCACAATGAAAAAAAAAACTCGAAGAGAAAATAGTTTTAAAAGAGAGGACAGATCTGTTATGTCTGGGGGAATGGCAAGAGTAACCTCTAAGTATCTGTTGCAGATTTTTTGTTTGTGGGAAAATGAAGTGAAATTGCTGCCCTTTCCATTTCTCTGTGCACAAACAGAGGGAGACTATTTGTTTTTATTGTAAATCTTCAAGTCATTCCTGTCTTATGGAGATTCTAATGTGAACCTATCAAGGGTTTTCTCAGCAACATTTCTTCAGAGGGGTTGCCTTTGCCTTCCTCTCAGGCTAAGAGTGTATGACTTGTCACCCAGTGGTTTTTCATGGCTCAGCAGGTATTTGAACCCTGCTCTCCAGAGTTATAGTCAAATGCCCTAGAGTTATAGTACAGTACTTGAGCCATTGCACCATGTTGGCTCCACGGACCTTTTCTTTACAGCAATAGATCTGTCATGAGCATTGAGCAAAGGGTTAACTGGGGAATACACTATTTTCATTTTGATCTGTTTTCATTAATAACAGTAATATGTACGGCATAAGTCATGCAAGTACTGGAATGAAACTCTTCATTACTTATTCACATATGCAATTAAAAGGGCATGAAGGCAACCAGGAAAAGGAATTTAACAGACAAGCTGAATACCAAACATGAATTAATATTCATTGAATTAAGATTTTTCAGGGTGCCAAGGACAGAGCTATATCAGCTAATAGAATTAAAAGCATGGTTGCTTTAGATATAAGTTTACTTGTTCATAGAATAGCATTCACAAAATAAAAAAAAAAAGTCATAAGGATTTATAGCCCTGACCATAACTCATCAGATGAACTTAAGGTTGTCAAGAACTGAAAAACTGGTAGAAAATCAAGTTCAAGCGTATGAAAGAGTATGAAAGGCAAGCTCAGAAATGATGCATTCTTAAGTTGCCTATTTTCATACGTTACTCCCCCATTCTCCCTTATTTGAGTTTTCAAAATATCTAGAGCTAGGGTTAAACAGAAATATGTTCGTACAATGTGTTACTTTGTAATCCTCCTCCCTCCAATCCAGCTCTCCTTTGGTACTTTATTTATGTATTTATTTATTTATGCTACAAGCAAACATGAAGACTTCAGACAAGCCATTCCATTAGTTAATCTAGCCCAACATTATCTAGAGAAAAGTGAGAAATTTGTTGGCTTCACAAATTTACATGAGCTTGTCCAGTTCACAACCTACAAAATAGAACATGGAGCCAAAGTCTGCAACATCATGCATTTGTGAGGGAGGTGTGTTGCTTAAAACAGGCATAGAATAGAAAAAATGTGTATAAAAGTGTTTATATTTGGGGCAGGGGATGCAATCATTGTGTTTGCTCTACGGAAAAATATGACATTTAAATTATAAATATTTTAAAGTATATATACTTTAAACTATTTATAATTTAAATGTTATATTTTTCCATTGAGCAAATACAATGATTGCACACACACACACACACACACACACACACAAATGTATATCTTATAAATTCACACATAAATATGCCGAACCTTCAGTCCCAAACTGATCCAAGTAAGAATGAGTTTTAATGTGTAAAATCTGGGAACTCTGCAGAGCTTAGACTGTGCAATGTGGAGGAACAGCATGGGGCTAATATCACATTACATACCAAAATCTTGAGAGAAGTGAAATCATTTGCTTCCTGCAAATAAATAAGCACGTGAAAGTAAAAACAAATAGAAACTAACCTAGTCTTGATTTAGATCAACTGAGTTCAAGGGGTCAGCTATTTCCAATGGCTGGATTTTAAAACAAATATTGTGAACATTGATAAAAAAGATATTAGATGAAGAAACTTTTCAGACCGACTTGAAATTATTACAGTACTCCTTACCATGAAAACAAAAATAAGAAAATAATGGATGACATCCTGTTCAATATTCATGATGGACTTAAAGCATTTTAAATTTTGGAATCAATGTTTACAGTTATTCCACCATTACAACAAGCAAAAGTGCCCCCCAAATCTACTTTTTCAGCATCATAGAAGGATTTCCAAGGTGCTGGAGAGCAAGGCAGTGTGCGACACTGGATAGATTTAACTGTGTTTTTAGGTCTATTTTCCTCTTTTGATTCTGTGATTATCAATAAATGAATGAGAGCCTTCAATGCCTGTCACCAAAAAAATTAGCGCACAGCTAAGAAACGTGATGTACTGCCGCTGATTTCAATTTGAATTTGGGACACATCCAGATTTTACATCCAGATTTTATTGCATGCAAATATTGCATGGCTTTGCAAACTGACCAGCTGAGCTTGGATTCTAGCCAGAAGTTACCTGGTCTGCACCTGGCCAGTGGCATCAGCAGCAAAATGCATGCGATAAAATCTAGATGAATCCCAAATTTTAATTGAAATTGGCAGCGGTAAATCACTTTTTTAGCTGTGTGCTCATCTCCTAAATGCATTGTTGAGAAAAGGCTGGAGATGCGATCCCACACTTTTGTACTCTGCAGTACCTCTGAAAGCCTTTTGGGGACAGGGCTGCAAAGCAGAAAAGAGCAGGTTTTGGGGATAGCAATGGGAGATGTAGCCACAATGGTGGAGCTCTGTTCTGTAGCTACAGTTTCTAATCCGAGAGTTTGATCCTTAGTTTAACAATCTTGTAATCAAAAGACATTACCACATTTAAACTGTATTTTATTAAGAGACTAGTGCCAGTGTGGCATAGTAGTTTGCGTGCTAGACTGTGACTCTGGGGATCAGAGTTTGAGTCCCACCTTTGCCATCAGCCTCAGGGGAGGACAATGGCAAATCTCCTCTGAACAAATCTTGTGAAGAAAAGCCCATAATATGTTTCCATAAACCCAAAATTTCATTACAAATAAAAATAATAGAGAAATAATATTAAAATAAGGCATGCTGGGCAGGGCATAGAGCAGGGGAAATGAGGAAAGGAGGGGTAAATGGAAAGGAAGAAGACACCACATTGGGACCATTGATGGCATAAAAAGCCCCTGTCATGTTATTGAAGAGAGGTGTAGTAATAAAAGCTCCAAAACCAGTATTTATTGTTGTTGTTGTTGTTGTTGTTGTTCTCTCCCTTAATAATGTGATTGTGGCAAACCCAAGGTAAGACTGAGGCTTGCGTGATAAAATCCATAGCAATTCCAAAGCATCTCACATTTGGTATCAGAACTAAAAAAAGAGACTCGGTGCAGGCTGTTGTTTTCTTATTGGTAATCACAGAATCAGAAGAAAATAATATGCCTAGAAATATTATTAAATTTGTCTGGTTTTTCTTATGTGAGCCATTCAAAGTAATGTTGGACCAGTTGTGATTCTGTACAACTTTTGCTACTTAGCCTAAATCCCTAGGAAATGGGGTTCTAGAGTACTATATTCTTTTATGTCAGATTTGCTCTGCATTAACATTCAGCCTTAATATTTCAAAATGAATGTGAAATAATGGTGCCAAGCTCTGTTGGATAGATCTTATGGTGTCATCATTCTGAGTCTTATCTAATTGCATTGCCTTCATCAACAGTTAGTTGAATTGCAGACATATGGTTATTACTTCCTTAAAAATCATTATGACTAATACTTTCTTGACGCATATAACAGTGATTAATTTCCACAAGCTCTGTTTTGCTTCATTATATGAGGATTACTTCTGAACACACATTAGTCTTGTTCTAAAGATGAGTTTTAGATATAAAGTACTTTAATTCAATAAATTGGGATATCCTGATGGATAGGATTTTATCTTGGTATCACAAAATGTTTTATTTCTTTTTTGGATCTTAGGAAGAATGACCTGTATGGCGTACATCCCCTGACACGGGTGTATTTTCAATGGAATATTATGACAGGAGTCTAGTAAGATGTACACCAGCTGTGCAGCCATTGGCAATTAATACTGATCATTTTAGTGAGCAAAACTGTTGTGAGTCATGTTTTGGCAATTTGTAATAGCTGTTATATTTCATACAAAGAGAAAGATTCCTCCAGTGTAACAGGGTCAGCTGGAAATGGGGTGAAAATGCTTACGTCTTTTCAAAATTTGCATTTCAGGGACCTTGGGTTTTTTGCTTTCACTAAAGTTAATATGGGATGTTATGGTGCTTTCCAGACAGCTATTTTATAATTCATTACACTCACAACTGCAAGAATTCTGGACAAACATTTTTTCCCCATGATTCTGGGGAAAATACGATCTCCCTCTAATCAACAGTGATTTTGGAATATAGTGTACTATCAGGAATGTGACTGTCTGCAGAATCTGTACTGATATTAGATTGCACCTCATAATATTGGCCAGGATCACAGAAGCATCTGGGTACATCTTCATAACTAGACACAACATGATGACATCAGTGCCAAAATCTACTGAGGTTTTCAGAAGGTGACAACACTGTTGTAATCATTTCATATTTGACTATGGATACATAGCCAGATTCTTCTGCAATAATGCCTCCTCTCCACAAGGCATGACATAGCAGGGCCCTGTGAGGGACTTTGGAGTCTGTTCAGCATGTCAGTGAGATGTATGGCTCGGTCTAACATAGATCTACATGCAGACCTAAAAGGCTACTCTGAGCCATATAGGATTGCAGGCATAATCTTTTGTGTGTGTGTGTGTGTGTGAAAAAGTGTTATACCATTTTGGATTGTTACATTTATAGTAGCATTTACACTAAAGCTGTTCAGCTTGGCATTTATGAAGTGATGTAGAAGCACATCTTTCAGAAACTGAAACACTGATAGAGAAGGCTTAAGACATTTTATTAACTGATGGTGACGTGAAAAATCTGATCTCTTTATACTTAAAGATGGGTAGGGCAAAGTTTTAACATATTAATGTGCTATTATGCGACTTACTACTGTTGGCATTAAATCCATAGAACTGATGAAGAAAATGACATGTAGGCCTTTGACTGGCACCATTTGCTTGAAATACTATATTTTGTTGTTACTTCCTTCAAAAGAGTTCTTTTGGAAATTTAAGTTGCTTTCTCTAATCTGGTACTTTCCAGATGCTCATGGATCTCACAATCTCATTTCTGGTTTGGGATGATGGGACTTGTTGTACAACATATCTGGAGACTGCCAGTTTGGGAAAGGCTGCCCTGACAACCTGTGCAGTTAAGTTTTGCCACTGACCTTCTGAGTCTTTACACACACTCACACAAACACACACACACAGAGAGAGAGAGAGAGAGAGAGAGAGAGAATATTTACTCAGCCATCAGACTCCATGGATTTATTGTTTAAAATATAAGGGAATAGCATTTGAAAAATGTATTAAATACCTCTAAACTATCTAAAATTGTCTTCTAAAAATATCATTTTAAAATAGATAGAATATACTACTTGATAGACAGAAGTAATACTAACATCACAGACTTGATAGTGTGGCACAGCTGTGACGTTGCGAATGCGCAGTTTGGTGCTTTTTGCATCGTAAGTGCAATGCAAAAAGGAGCCAAGTTGTGGCAGTCCTTTTTCTGCCGCATCTTCACCACTTCATCTGGCTTCTGAGGCTCCATACCACCCTTTTTGGGTGGGTCTGTAAAGCCCCTGTGTTACTGTAGGTCATTACTTCCCATTTTTATTAATTTGTCCTAAGCATGATATTTTTGTTTTACAATACAGCATATATTGTTTGCTACATCTTTTTATGTATTGTAAGGCTAAAATCAGGTTCTTTGTTTTACAGTAATCAATGTATACATGTACATAAACAATATCAGGGTTAGTCTCTTGAGGCTAGGTTAGACATTTTCTTCAATCCTAGGAAAATATCTGAAGGAACGAGGTGTAAAGAACCTCCAAATGTTTTTGGACTACAGCATTTATATTCTTCATCAGCCTTCAACATTATAGTCAGTGGTCATCTGATGGGAGTTGTAATTAAAATAGCTGGAGATAAGAAGGTTGTCTTTTTTCCATAGCTGACTAAATAGTCCACCATTATCTGAACAAGATGAAGAATTTAAATTGCTCTCTCTGAAGGATGAAGCATTTCTTTATTCAGGAGAAAACATACAACTATTACTTCAAACAAACAATTGCAGAATCCTTGTTGCTATGCATTAGGGATTACCTCAAATGCTAGAATATCTTTATAAATAAAAAAAAAATCCTTTAAGCTTCCTGTAGAGTTTGTCTCTTTGTCTTCTTTCTGCTACAAAACTGAGATTGTGTTTATTTTCTCCTCCTACCCCACCAACTATTGTCCCTACTCTGTGTGTAGGTAGTTATATCCCCCCAAATGTGAGCAGCAGGAATCTTTGGTTCAAAAAGCATATAATTCACAAATATATGAAATTAAAAGGGCTGGGCAGCTGAAAATAACAGCTCTTGCTCTAGAAGTTTCATCCTCTAATCTTAGATGTTTGGTGTGGTTATGTTTCTTGTTATTTCTTCACAAGTCAAGCATGAGCTAAAATATAACAAAGAGGGCACACTGCTAAACTCTTTTGTCTGAAGTCCTACTAAAAAGCACGTGCATATTTTAAAATGCTATGTGTATGAAACAGACTTCAGTGGAATTCTCTCAAATGCAAAGACAGATATGATACTGTATGAATACAAAACATATCAACCTAAATTAAGTTGTAGTCCCAACTGCTATAGAATTTCTTAATACTTATCCATGTTTGTCTATATTTATGCAAGTTTCACTGATTTGTTGTGTTTGTTGAATTTATACCCTATCTTTTGCCGAGGATGAAACTCAAGGCAGCCGTTTACTTTATTTGAGACTAATACACGGATTTGAAAGTATGGTCTTTGTACAACTGCAACATCTATCAACCCTAGCCAGCAGAGCCAATGGTACTGAATGCTGGGAATTATGGTCTGACAATATCTGGAGGGTTGCATCCCTGTTTAGACCTTATCTAAGGCTTGTCTACACTATGGAAAAATGCCAAACTCACCTCAAAGCTGGTGCTGGCAGTCCAAATGACATACAAATATTGCCAGGGAGATCCTGGCACTAAATATGGCTTTTGCATCAAACTAAAGCCAGGAAAAAGCCTGGAGTTTTCTAGAAGTCTCAGAGTGACCACAGATTATTTTGACATGTGGACAGCTGGATTAGGTCCAATTTGGCCCAATCCATTGTTCACATAACAAGAATTGTGCCATCCCCTTTCCCTGGGCTGAGTAGCAAAGGAAAAGAAGATGATCTGTTTCTGGAGCTGCTGCTGCTTTCTTGCAGGCAGGAACTCCTCCAAGACACCCTGGCCATTACTGTTATTTCTGCTGGTGTCAGAATGGGGCACCCATGAGACCAAGAGGAGGTGGTAGAGTGGCACCACATTCTGGCCTCAGCGGAAGCAATGGCACTGACTGTGCTGTAGCAGGGAGCTGCTTGGCTGGTGAGATTGCAATGACCATAGCAGAGAAACTGAAAGGGACAGCCAGTGTGTGTGTGTGGGGGGGGGGATGTGGTGTCAGCCTGCCTGGTTCATGTACACAATGATGCGACATTGCACTGGATTCAGCCTGGTGAATGTGGTTACCATTGTAGTTGATCCAGGGATAGTCTGGAGTATAATTGTCTGGACTGGCTCCTGAGTAAGTGGTTAGCATAGGCAACCCTAGTTCTAGTATGCGTTTCTCTTAACAAAATAGCTTTGTAAATACTCCTAACAAATATTTAAAATGCCATCTTGCAAACAGTCTCTCATCTTCCAAAGATATCTTTAATTTATCTTTTTTAAAAACACAGAGAAAGCTAATCATTTAATAAAGAATGCAATTCTTAAATGTACTGCAGCTTTTTTTCCCTAGAAGAAACAAGTTAGCTAATAAATATGCAATGTTTATATAATTTCATTAAATATTAAAGAGTGTCAAGAAAAGACGAATTAGTCAACAAAGGCACAAGAGAAAACAGTAGACTGGGTGAACATTACACAGGCACACATAAACAAAAAAACAGAGCAGCCAGTACATTAGTTTTCTGCCAAAGAATGCAAAATTGTGAAATCTAAGACATATTTTTACTTTATTCCACTTATCATCCCATAGCAATAAAAGCTTTAAAAAATACAGGAGTCATTGGGAGACAACAAGGAAGCATTACGTTCAGTATGATACAATCTACATTCCCCTTGGTTAGCAATTGACATTTCCAGAATGTGCAGCAATTTCATTAAAAAAATACACAAACTTAAAAAACAACAACAATGGTTTTATGCTATGTGACAAATTGCCAAAAACAACACTGGACTTCCATTTGTGCAAAATTAGAATCCAGCAAAAGGGAAGGTACAAATTTCCCTTCTAGCTATAGATTTCCAAATTCCCTCAAATCTGTTTCTCTGTTTACTCTAGAACATGTTTTGAAGCTGGAGAGAGCTACAGCAAAAGGGTTCTCAAATTCTTATGCCATTGTGAGCGTCATGTTTGATTACATTACAGGTTGCTGTCTCTAGCCATGAATTGTGTGGTAGTCTGAAAGGAGGCACTGAACCAGAATAGAATAGCCATAAGAGAGGAGACTATAAATCCAAACAGACCAATCTGTTTAAAATAGTTTATGGTATTACATAGTGCCTTGAAATGAAATGTAACTTAAATGTAAGTTGCTAATTTAAGATACTAATGCAGTCCCACAGATTTAATTTTAACATGCAAAAATAATTCTGAAAATTCTGAAATAATCTTGAAATTTGTCTGAGGGGATACATCCAAGCAAAAGACTAGAGAAACTAAAAAACAAAAGCAAAACCGAAAACAAAACACAATTTGACCAAACAATTACTAAGCTAAGAATGATCAGAATAAATATAGAGGACCTGAAGAGCAGAATTAATATCAGTAAGTTATGGGGCACTTGAGGACAATTATCAAAAACTGCACAATTTGAAGGGATAATGTATAAAAGAAATTAGGGTATGTATTATGCTCTGGGTGAGACTGACTCCTCAATTTCCTATTCAAATATTTTCCTGTGTCCTGGAAACTAGAAATTTTTAACCAATTCCCATTACCCACATAAATGACTCCTTTACATCGGTGTTCTCCCAACCTTTTTAGACTACCATGTGCTTTCCTCTTGGCCAGCAACACTTCTAATGCCCCCCCCCCACCGGTTTGCCACCAACATCTGCCTCAACGGCACCCAGCTCACTTCCACGTCCTCCTCAGTCTCTGGGAGAAAAGACTTTTTAGGTGATGAAGGGGGATCCTCAGAAAGAGACTGTTCTCCTCTTATACCTCTCACCCAAGTGTCACCTTTGCCACCAGGGATGCCAGGATGGAGGGATCTTACCTGAGAATAGAAAGCCAACCAGTTTATCCCAAATGGCTGGGAAAAGAAAAGAGGAACAGGCAGCCTCTTCATAACCAGAGGAGGATTCAGAGGATGAAGAACCGAAAGATCCCTCTTATGCAGCACCTAAGAGGAGGAAAAAAGAGAAGAAAAAAAAGATGATGATGGGATGGGAAAAGAGGTAGAGGAAAGTGATGTCTCATCTTGTGGCTCCACAAGTGAGGAAGAGGATGGCAGTATAACAACCAAAGACCAGTCTGAAGGTGAAGTATCAGCACAGTACCTTTTGCAGGCCTATGATACAGATTTTCATAGCCTGGATGATTGTGAGGTGAGCAAAGGAGATCTCAAGTGTTCAGACTCTTCCTCTACCAATGGACAGCAGCAAGAGACCCAGGAAAGGTTAATTAATAAATAATAATAATAATAATAATAATAATAATTTATTTATATTTCCCGCCTCTCCCATTGGATCAAGGCGGGATTACAACAATTAAAACAGTAACAATAAGACATTCTTATAAAAACTCAATAAAAACATTAAATAAAAACATTCCTTATAGTTAAAAGCATCAATTAGCATGTGCAACATAGCAGCCATAATGTGATTAAAACAATCCAGTGCAAACTTACAGCCACAATGTCTGCTACTTACTCAAATTCAGCGCTCCAAGTAGCACACAAGAGGTTGGATAGTAGAGGTTGGATGATATATACACCTTTTATGAAAGTGGCTTGATATCATTTTACCAAAACATTTTGAACAGCATGATATGTTGAAGCTGTGGGGTTTTGTTGTGGGCCAAATAAGTTTGCCATCACCCAAAAAGAAACTTCCAAATTTCTGGAAATATAGTCAGGACAGGATATGGGCCTATCTGGAAAAAGCTCTGGGAAACCTGGAAAAAGCCTATGAGGTAGTGCCATTGTTCCGAAGTGACACAAAAGTGCTTACAATTAGTTTTAGAATACTACAATTCCCCCCCCCCCAAAAAAATGTGGTTCAGTGGGTCTCCAAACATGCTTCCATTCTTTAGGGACCTGATAAAAATCAGATACTGCTAGTTTTTTGACCAGAGAGTATCATTGCATTGTATCATTCAGGAACTGTGACCCCCATTTTAGAAGAAGTAAAATACCCAAGTAGTTTTTCCTAGGAGCTGACCGAGGAGTGAATAGGTACAGTGGGCAACCAGCTGCATGTTTTCAGTGTGGCTCTCATAATCATCAAAGATGTACTTGTCACACCCCATTATGTTCCCGCTGTGGAGTAAGGGGCCACCCATCTGTTGCCTGCTGGACAAGCATTTGATGCAATTTCTGTAAATAATTTGAGCACACCTATTTCTTATGTACCAAGGCCATTTATCATTGGCAGGATCCACAGCGCCTGGAAAAGGCCAATGGGGTTGCTAAATCTGGCAGAGAGAGGGCTCGGGAGAAGGAAATGCAAACTCAAACATGAGAAGCAAGACATCAGTTTCAGGAAGCTAGCCAAGGAGGGGAAAGTAGGGTCAAGTATGTTAGTGAGCAAAGGAAGCTCAAGGACCAACATGGGCTAGACAGACTCCTGAAGAACAGATACAAATGGGAAAGGGGGAATGGAGTATAGCATACAAAAGAAAAAGAATGAAAACGGGGTAAAATCACAAACAAAAGGAGAGTTACATTTACTAAATGGGTTTGGTTCAGAAAAAAACAAGATTGAATTATTGCAACAAGGGGAGGGGGGGAAAGGTTACTGAGGATGTTGATCAAGTTTCAGAGAAAAACGAGGAGGAGGAGGCTGCCATGGGTGCAGGAGGAAATAAAGAAAATGAAATGACAGATCACGAACTACTTAAGGAGTCTACATTAATGGAAAAGGAACATTAGCAAGGCCAGGAGAAGGGGAAGGTAGCAGAACCCAAAGAGCAGAGGGGTTTGAAGGAAAAAAAGAAGGAATGGAGGAGAAGGGGCCGTAAGGGAACCAATGGAGGAAGTAAGTGAAAGCATGGTAGAGGTGGATACTTGTGAACAAGATTCCTCTTCAGGTCTTAAGGATTGGTCTCAAAACCTTCTAATACCAGGGCAACCTTTGGCATCATTCCCTTTGATTCCTGAACTTTCTAGTGGTCTATCAGGATAACATCCCCCTGATCAAGCATCCTATCCTTCTGTTTACAGGGTTTGAATGTGTTTATTTAAAGGAGGGCAGCTGGGACAGATTAGGGATTCTTTCAGTGTGCCATCCACCCCGCTGCACAACAGTCTCCCTTCCTGAACTAGCCAGGGTGAACTCAGGGGTGGTGTTGGAGAGTCTCCACAGCTTATATTGCTGGGGGACTTTAACATACATGATGAGGCTATCTTGTCAGGACTGACTCAAGACTTCATGGCCACCATCACAACTATGGGACTGCCTCATCTGGTATCTGGCAATACCCATGCTGCAGGGCATACTCTAGGCCTTGTGTTCTGTATAGAGGGGGAGGATGGTGATCTGGGAATACAGGAGCTTTGTATTGTTCCATTGTCATGGACAGATCACTTTCTGGTTAGGTTTAGACTCAGAATCTCTGCAGGAGTGGGGGAAACCATTAAGATGGTCCACCCCAGGAGGCTTATGGATCTGGATGGATTCCTGACGGCTTTTGGGAAGTTTCCTGCTGCCTTGGCAGGTGGTCCTGTCAAAGCCCCAGTTGACCTCTGGAATAGAGAAATGACCAGGGCAGTTGACACAATTGCAAAATTCAGAAATCTATGAATTGTGTAGAAAGTACCATATTTTTCACATTTTGGTTGAAAATCATAAAATTGAATTAGGCCCAGTACAGACTGGTGCAAAGCGCTGGCTGGGGCCAAAATTAGGGCTCACGCACTCTTCCGGTGTGCGTGTGTCCAAACGGCGCTCACACTGATGACATGTCTTATGTACCATGTCCAAATGGTGTGGTGCACAAGAGATGTCACCATGCTGCTCCAGGGTGCTAATGGCACCCTGCATTTCTCAGCTCCTTTTTCCAGCCACATTGTGGCTGTGCCATTTGGTTGACATGGCCATGATCCGGAGGAGAAAGGGGCAGCATCTCGCTGCCCCTTTCTGCCCATTTGTGTGAAGTTAGGCAACTTCTCCTTCTCTTCTAGCTATTAGGTCAGGGGTGGCAAAGTTAAAATCAATGTAAATCAATGTAAATGCCAAAATTGAACCAATGGTACAAGTGAGAATCATGGTTTTGATTTGCACAAGGGGTTGCACTGTTTCTGTGATCATGCCACAGTTGTGAGGGAAGGCTGACAAAATTCTCCAACTTTGAGCAGTGCCTTACTTCCTTTACAGCCACAGCACTGTGGCCTTTTCACAACCTACATCAGTGTAGTTAGGACAGTGCAGGTCCATTTTTCTTGGACAGCAGGGTAAAAAGTAAAGGACTTCAGGGAGGGAAGGGGGGGGTGAAGAGAAGTCCTTAGGATAATTTGCTTTCCTCTGGCAACATATTTTAAAAAAAACAAACAAACAAGGGGGTGGCAGAGAAAGTTATTTTATTCTATCTGTCAAATTGTCTGATGGATTTATACAGTGTTTGGTTCTAGCTATGTTTCAAGGGTCTGTTGAAACAAACAGCAAGATAAATCTCTTTTTAAAATCACTTAGCCTCTAAGTAGATACACAACAGATGAAGGATGAGACGAAGTGTATAATCAAACTGTGTATCACAAATGCACAAATTCCCTTTCCTTCTGTTTGATGTTCAGTCTCAGAAATCATGCCTTGGGGGAAGAGGGAAATGAAGCCCTGAGCTGTGAATAAGTCTGGCTGATGAAATAGTAATGGCAGCAATGAGGGGATAGCTTTAAGTACTGCAGTGCAGGTGACTTAAGACTGCTATAATGATTAGCCTAAGGAGTGGGAAATTTGTTTTGCAGTACAGCTTTGTGTTTATTATTCAATTCCTTTGAAATGTGATTATTACATTTGACCCTGCCCTTTCCCCAAGAAGCTCAGGATCATGTACACTGTTCCTTTACCATTTCATCTTGAAATGAACCCTGAATAATAGGTTGAGTTAAGAAGAAGGACTGTCCCAAAGTTACTATCTAGAAGTAATTTATCCTCACTGTTCATCATAATCATTTTAAGATTATTCATTACAACTGTAAAATTTATTACAATTGCAATCCTTTAATTCAGATTACCATTTGTTATGTGCTTTGAAGTCAATTCGCAATTATAGCAACCTTTTGTTGAACTTTCTTGACAAGCTTTAATTGGAGGAGGTTTCTCATTGCTTCCTCTGAGGCTGAGAGAGTGCAACTTGTGAAAGGTTATCCAGTGGGTTTCTGTAGTGGTGCAGGAATTTGTTTTCCTAGAGTCCTAGTTCAATATTCAAACTACTATATCAAGCTGCTTTCACAATTACCATTACCACAACAATTAATTAAATTAATAATTAATTACTGTTTTGAAACAGTCTCACTGTCCCTGTCAAAATACTTCTTAAAGCCAATTAAAGATGAATTTTAAATGTCACAAGGCAATATTCTCAGTGTCACCAATAATATAAATTATTTCCTACTTTTTATGTTGTATGAAAAGGTAATTTTATTATAAAAGAACCCACTGTTGATAACATTACATTGCCTGTAACTTGTTTCATTCAAGGTTTTGCCCTAGCTCAAAGACAGAGAACACATTTTGCATGCATAATACATCAAGTCCAGTCTTTGCACAGGGCCTCTTTGAAAGCCTGCAAGTATGTGTAATGGACACTTCGCTGTGTTCTCTAAAGCCACACTCTGAGTACAACTGTTAGCATATGTGTCAGATGCAGATTCAGATGATAGGTACAAAGCTAAATGTTGCAAATTGTTATTTACTTACTTGCTTAGGTGAAGATCCTGCATCAGACACATAGCAGCTACATTCTGTCTCCCAATTTGACCCCTGAAACTCACCTTAAAATCCAGCCTGTTGCACTGAGGGACAGAGTTCTGCAAATGCTGGTGAGCAGGGCACTGAAGGATGATGTGTCCTGACCCCTTGTGACAGAAATCATCAGCACACTGATTAGAAGTAGGTATGCCTGTGTTTTCCACTCACACTTGTTGACAGGAGTGGGCTAAATATGTCATCTTTCACTGTCCCATTTGTCAGTGCTACAGAACACTGTCCCATGATACAGCTGGTAGGGTTTCAAGGTGGCTTCTGCAGGCTTATATTATCATGGCAATAGCATCATGGTCATAAATGCAAAGAGGAAACAGATATAAGGTCATAAGTCTAACTTACAAGATAAATAAGTAACAGTATGCTAACATTAATTTATAGTATACTATTTATTCAGATTAGTTTGTGCATTAATTAGTTATGGTCACTTTATTAATAATAAAATTCCTTGGGAAACTATGCTTTCTGGTCCCCCTCCTCCCCCATAAAAATCATTTTTATATGAGGGAAAATACACCATTATCCATTACTACGAGTCATACTTTGCTGCTACTACAAGCCAGAAGCGGCGGGATGGGGTCGCGGAAGCTGTCGGTGTGGCAGCCTTGGCCCCATCTCGCCGCTTCTTGGGGTGAGTACAGACCACCCCTTTAGGGTGGTCTGGAAAGCCCCTTTGTTACTTACATAAGGAAAAACAGACTGAAACTGGATCCAGATAATACAGCGGTGCTTGCTGTTAGAGAACCAAGCCTGTATCTGGTAGTTTGTCAACCAGTCATGGACAGAATCACACTTCCCCTAAAGGACTGTGTTCGCAGCTTGGGAGTGCTCCTAGTTGCTACAGATATCAGCTCAGATGGATGTGACAGCCAGGAGTGCCTGTTATCAGCTTCAGTTGATATATCAATTGTGTTCCTTCCTGGAACTTGAGGATCTAAAAACTGTGGTGCATGCACAGGTAACCCTCACAACACGACTTCTGCAATGCACTCTACATAGGGCTGCCCTTTCACCTAGTCTGGAAACTTCAATTAATTCCAAATGTAGCACCCAGATTGGTCACCGGGAGATCTAGAGGTGACCATATAACACCTATATTAAAATATCTAGGATGCCTATTAGCATCTGGGCATAGTACAAGGTGTTGGTTATGTTAGGAAGTCTCTCACTTAGGGGAATTTTAATTAGCTCAAAATATGCAGAGAGAAAGATCCTAACAAAGTCTTATGCCGGAATTGCGGTCCCAGTATTGTCTACCGGAGGTCCACCGACAAACCCCAAGAGAGTTGACTCCAAATGACTCCAATGAAAATACTCAGTTTATTGGGCGCATAAATACCACACACAGCAAAAGGGGGCATACACACACACTCACGTTCGATGCTAGCGAAAAGCGAGGGGTAAGATTGAGAGAGACACCGCTGGAATACAACCTTAGAAGTCTTCTCCAGGAAGCCTGGTAGATGTAGATGAGGATGATGGACACAACCGCTGGGATGAGGGGAAATGGGCCGCAGGAGCTATGAGCAGAGGTCAAACTGTCGTGGATCAGCCTGCACTTTGAGGATAGCATCAACAGGTGATTCAAACTCAGGGTCTCTTATAGGGCTGAACATATCTGGGGGCTACTAGATAGTCTTAGACAAAGGTGTTGATTGTTAAGCCAAGAGCAAATAATTTGTGTACAATGCACTTAGGTCTGGACATAATTCGGAGGGGCAGCCGACTTAATGGTTAATCACTGGCTCATCAGATATTTTGCCAAGGCTATTGTCTTACCTGGGAAATGTGGAAATGTGTGTTTGGTGACTCCCAAACTTCCTATAGAGAACTTTCAATAATCTCATCTCTAGGGGCCCTGCTGGTCTTTCCAAGGCAATTTACTGTCTTGCCCAGTGGTTTCTCTCCCTTTGCGGGCCCTCTAGGAAGTCAACTAGGGGTCATGGCACATGTTCCCAAAATTTTAATAAAAGCATATTTCATTACAGTTATCACCTTTAAAGCCCTTCATGGCTTGGGCCCAGCTTACTTAGAGGATCACCTTCTCCCATACAATCCGCCTCACACACTGTGGTCCTTTTATAAAAACCTGCTGCAGCCAGCAAAAATTAGGCTGGTGGAGGTTACCCAGAGATCTTTTTCTTCTACCAGTCCTAAGTTATGGAATAGCCTGCCAGAGGAGATCTGACATATTGTCAGTCTTGACTGCTTTAAAAAGGTGGCCAACACATATCTCTTCTGGCAGGCTTTCCCAGACTAGCCTCTCAGTGGCCTCCCATCAACTGCCCCTCAATTGTCCCTGCTTAGTTTATAATTAAAATGATTTTTTTTTATTGTGGATGGGAGAGTTTATGGGTCATGATGTTTTATTGTATTTTAATGTTGTTTTATTATTGTTAGCTGCTTTGATCTGCTTGAGAGGCGGGATAATAATAATACTTATTATTATTATTATTATTATTATTATTATTATTACTATTACCAGACCCTCCACACCTCCAAAACCTGACAGAAACATAATTCAATTGTGATCCAACCATGTGCAGAATAAACCATATCCTCCCCATGCAGTTGATGGCTGATAGAGTAGGTTGGAGCAGAGTTGCAATCAAGGCAATAGTGTCAAAACTGTGACTACTATATACCGCATACTTGTGTACAAGTACACATCATGTAAGCCTGAGGGCAGGGAACCGTCTAATTATAAGATTTTATGTACAGCACTGTGCAAATTTACAGCACATGATGATGATGATGATGATGATGATGATGATGATGATGATGATGATGTATAAGTCTCGGGAAGGTGTTAAGGCCAAAATCATGGATTTTGCTATGAAACTGTGGGAAGGGGAAGATTGGGAAGGAAGGAAGTGGATGGAAATGGGGTGTTTGATGGGCAGAGAGATCCAGAGGAGGAGGAGGATGGGGAGAAAAGGTTTTATCATTGGCTTGAGAAGGGAATAATCTCTTTCACATACATGCATGCATACACACTCTTGCTTTGGCAGCTCTTTCAGAAATCACTATAAAGGCACATCAGAGCAGTGCTTCTTTCAGGACCTTTCTAAGCAGTCTTACTACCTTGGCCTGTATATAAGTCAACCCAGATTTTAGGGTCAATTTTTGGGCAGAAATGTTTTGACTTATTGTCATATATATATATATATATAGTAGTGATCGTGAATATGAAAGTGTTATTGTCCCATGACATTAATGATCACTGACAGGGAGGGGGTAAAGCCCCAGTATTTGCTTTATGAATCAAGTCTGAGGGTGAGGGGATGAAAGGAGTCAAAACAGTGCAGTAAACAATAGTCAATAATATCTTGCCCATTTACACATTAGTAGTTTATATTTATAGCCATATTTCTATTCTCAGAATCAACAATCAAAGAATCATGGGTTTTTGTATTTGCAAGACAAAAATAAGATAAAATAAAATGTGCTGTGTAGTAGAATCTGGAAAATCCATTTGTATCTCTAGGCATTCTTCACATTTCTTCCTCACTTGGCATTTCATTAAAGTAAAGGAAGCAAGAAGCTACCTGAGGCAAGATTATTTCTTCCTGAATCATTCAGCAGGTACTATCCAAGTGTTAAATGAATTCTTTGTAACACAGTACTACATTAAGAAAAAATATATATTATGGCTTTATCATTTGTACAGGTTACCTAAGTCACAATTCATTTTTTTTTTTAACTCAAGGGTTTTCTTTCAGTAAAAGTTGTGTAAGCAAGGAGGGTGCTGCTAGTTTAGATAAACCACCAAATAGGCATGTGATAAATAACAACAACAATAATAATAACTATTATTATTATTATTATTATTATTATTATTATTATTACATCAATAACTTGATCTACAATAATCAAAATGGAATGGATCATTAAAGGTGGATGGGGCTATCCTTTTTTTTGGGAGCTGGGAAGGCCTACCGGGAGAGATCCGTCTTGACAGCCTTCTTAAAGGCATCTAAGGTGGTGATAAGACAGATCTCCTCCGGCAGGTCATTCCACAGTTTCAAAGTGGCAGAAAAGAAATTCCTCTGGGAAGTTTCAAATAATCTAGTCTTCTGTGGCTGGAGTAGATTCTTCTCAGAGGATCTGAGAGTGTGGGGTGGATTATATACGGAGAGGCATTCCTTCAAGTAACCTGACCCAAGCCATCAAGGTGATAACCATCACCTTGTACTGTGCCCAGAAGCTGAGTGGCAGCCAGTGAAGGGTTTTTTAAAACAGGTGTTATATGGTCAAACCTGGATTTGCCAGCAACCCCTCTGTCTGCCATGTTTTGGACCAATTGAAGCTTCCAAACTAGGCACAAAGGTGGCCCCATGTAAAGCACATTGCAGAAGTTGAGACAAGAGGTTACCAGCATATGTACCACGGCTTTTAGGTCACCCTGGTCCAGGTAGGGTTGCAGCTGGCATATAAACTGAAGTTGATAACAAGCGCTCCTGGTAGTCACATCTATCTGGCATGACAACTGAAGTGACGAGTCCAGGAGCACTCCCAACTGCAAGCACAGTTCTTTAGGGGAAAGTGTGACCCCGTCCAGGATTGGTTGGCAAATTTCCATTCCTGGATTTGGGGTTCCTATAGCAAGTATCGCTGTTTTTGCAGGATTCAGTATGAGTCTGTTTTTCCTCATCCAGTCAATTACTCCTGGACTGACAATAATCTTTACAGTGCAAAACTTTTGGTATGTAGTTGGTTTTCATAAAAACAGCATACTCTGCACATATTTTTTTTTTTTAAAAAAAATGTTTCCTGTGGAGAAAATACTGTTATCTGTGGAAAACAACCACATGCAAATTTTATTCTGGATTATAACTAGGCCTTGAACAAAATAAAGCTTTCAAAATAGTTGGCCTAATGTTTGCAGCTACATTAGAATATAGAAATGAAAATAGTGACAAGATAATCCCTTTAATTATGGCTAAATAGTTAGAAAACAGCCGGTAAACTTGCAGAGTCCTCAAGCTGTGAGTTATTAAAACAAATTAGGAATGGACAATAGCTTTTCTGAAATGTAGAATATGTAACAGTAAATTCAAAATCAGATCAAACTTTTTCCAGGGATGGAAAAATGTTTAAAAAATGGTTGAAAGAGAAACCCTGATAGGAAGAATCCTGGATTCATGAGACTCTTCAAAGTTCTGGACATATTTTTTACAAAATTCTCAGTTGGTTGTTTTGCTCAGAAAACAACATTCTCTGTCCAGGAATTAATATTTCTGCATATAAATATTATCTACACAGAAAATAAAATTTCTGTACATAGAATTTCTGCCCAAAACAACCATGTGTGAATTTTTCACAAATGAGTTCTAAATTACAAGTAGCATTCAAAACTGAGGTTTTCAAATACTTTTTCACAGTGGGGGGAAAATGGCTAAAATCAATTGCTTCTTTTGAGAAGATAAATATTAGAGAGTTATTTCTCTACCACCAAGTGGTGCGATAGTCTGAATTGCACCTTGTCCTGTGTCTAAGACAAACATTTGTATTTGAAAACATCACTCTATTTTCATTAAATGTCATTTGGGCTATACAGGGGGAAAGCAGATGGGCAGCAAGAATAGCCTCTGGCTGATCTGGCCTCAATCAGGCTACAATTAAAGCAGGCTGCTGCCTGTGGTCCCAAGCCATGCTGCCCAGGATTAAAAGGGCTTCTTTTTGCAGCAGTTTTGGGCCACAGAGCCACTTTGGGGGCATGCATCATGTAAATACCACATCCCCAAAGTGGCCAGAAGCCACTTCTTTTGGCCCGTTTGTTTCGGGCCATTTTTGAACAATATTCTTTCATTGCAGTCATTCCTAATTATGCTCTCAAGCACCATTGATGCACAATGTACATTGAGATGAAAAGTGAAATATTAAAAAACAAACAGTGGTACAGAGCAGAATGATTGGTTCATCTGAGTATTGTCTCCCTGAAATAGAAGCTCTCCATAAAAGGGTCTATCCTCTCCTTACTTGCACACAAAATAGATGCTCTGTTACTGCCCATGACTCTCCTCAGAAGTGACAAAGTTTTAATTCACAGGACTTTGAAGAACAAAGCTTGGATAAGGTGGCATGCTGTTTTTGTTTGGTGTATGTGTGTTTGTTTTGTTTTGTTTTGGAATACAATCCCCAAATCCTTCAACCATACTCCAGAAAAGTAACTTTACCAAACTTTCTTCAAAGGCTCACCTAAACAAAAAATTAAATATAAGGAACATGATAGTCCATAAATAAACAGAGTAGTTTTAAAAAAACCCAAACAAATGTGATCCTGATAATCCTGATAATCATTGGTCTGTGTTTAAGTCATAACTACTTTTCTCTTAAAACATATTGCTATGCATTCAGTGGGAAGATCCATTATTAGGTATTACGGAAAAATAATTGGTACCCCTGAGTACATACACACACACACACACACACACACACACAGTTCTTCTACAATTTATATATATGGTTTTTGTTACATATTTTCTATTGTAGAGGCTGAGATCTCAAATCAGCTATTTCAAATACAGATGTTGTTTTTTTTGAAAAGCAAAATAATTTTGTTTTAATAATAGGCCATTTTAAAAGTCTAAGATAGAAAAAGCCAGTAAAAGTGAGTTAATTGGATGTTAAGGGAGCAATTGTAAGGATATATTAATCTCTATTTGCATATTGTTGGCATATCTAAGTCCCATATGTGATTAAATAATGTTATAAATATTCAGGATAGTTTAGAGGTGTATAAGATGAAGGTAAAACTTTTCTTTTGGTGGATAAAGTGGAAAGAACAGAGCATCAGGAACTGAATAACCTACAAGATGATAAGTTACATTTACAAGTAAATGAACACTGAACTAACTTTCAAAATGTAAGGCTTAAAATACTCTGAACTGTCCTGTAAAAACTCAGTTTATTTCTGCTTACAAAACATGGCTTGCAGGAAAGTAGAGGTGGATGATACAAATTTTAACACTTTGGCCAAGGTTTTGCAAAAATATCAGCTATTTCATCACACACAGAGTTTTTCCACAATCACCTTGAATTTCATTTTAGGCACAATCAGGTGTCCACAGTCCTTTAGGGACAAGTTAATCCCAGTGAACCCCTTTTAAACTCTTTTAAAATTCTATCAGATGTTTTGCCTGAGAACTAACTTCACATTCCCTTTGAATTTCTCTTCAGGCAGTTCTAGAGTACCATCAAATGTTTAGCCTTTAATCACATATCAGGGAGACAAAACACTCATGAGTACATTACTTAAATTCTTTGTAAAATTTGCTTCCATGTGCTTAATGTTTGGTTGTGAATACACTTTATTTATAAACCAAATCATGGATTGACTAGACCTTCTTTATGGAAATTCACTTTTCTTTCAAGGATTAATGGGAGCAAAAGATCCATCCTTTCTGTCTGCTGTGCTCATATTCCCTGCCGCATTATCATTTTGTCATTCTTACTATCATATAACTATCTGGCTGCTATGAACTTATTTTTGTTTCTCTGCCTTCCTGTTTTGTCTGGTTCTCTATTTATTTGTCTATACACCCACTCCTACATAATATGACCAAACATATAAATTGTCTGTGCCCCATAAATAGAACAGACCCACATTTTAGGTCCCATTATTCCATAAATGAAAACCAAACAAAAATAAAATGTGGATAGATAAATTTGCAACTTTTTTTTCCAGGAGTCTCTGACTAATATTTACACATTTACATTTACAGATAAATAGTGGAACATGACATTGAGTAACAAAGGCTTTACATAATTTCAAAATTATTTGTGAATGTTATGTTTGCTATCAAACATATGAATACCTAGGCCAAAAAAAAAAAAAAAAAAAAAATCAAATATTTTGATTTGCCCATGAGATGCCCATGTAAATATTCTTATATGAAATCCCATCATATAGTCCTTTTGATGCTAAAGAACAATTTCTGGCATCTTTTGCAACAAAACTAAGATTATGGGATACCCTGTGATACACTTGCATCTTGCTTCAGAATGGCTGTGAAACTTTCACAGAAGTTTGCACTAATATCAAAATGGTATTGGTGTCCATGTCTTAAGTTATAGACACAGACAACCACAACCAAATTATTAAAAGACTGACAGAAGTAATCTCAGAGCCACTGGCAATAATCTCTGAGAATTCTGGAGAACAGGAAAAGTCCCAGCAGACTGGAGGAGGGCAAATGCTGTCCACATCTTCCAAAAAAAAGGGGGGGAAGATGATGATGATGATGATGATGATGATGATGATGATGATGATGATTTATATCCTGGCCCATCTGCACTCAGGCAATCAGGGTGGCTTACAGCATTAAAATTATACATACCATACCCCCCAACTCTTTCTCCCATTAAAATAGAATTAAACATTTTACAATTAAAACATGTTAAAAAAATGACAATTTGGACAATAAAACAACAACAACAGGCAGTCAAACAGCAAACGGGATCGGTCTATATTTTTCTGTCTTTGGTGGCTGGGCGTGTATTCAGGAAAGGCCTGTCGGAAGAGATCTATCTTAATGGCTTTTTAAAAAGCTGTCTAAGGTGTTTATATGGCAGATCTCATATAACCCAAACACTTCCTGCCCAGTTGTCTGACATCAAAACCAGGAAAGATTCTGAAGCAGATCATTAAACAGAGAGTCTGTGAACATTTAGAAGGAAATGCCAAGCTGGAACATGCCCAGAGAAAGGTGACCAAAATGGTGAAGGGTCTGGAAACCATGTCTTATAAGGAGAGAATTAGGGAGCTGGCTATGTTTGACTTGGAGAAGAGAAGGTTGAGACTGAAAGGTGATATGACAGCCCTGTTTAAATATTTGAAGGGGTGTCACATTAGGATGGATCAATCTTGTTTTCTGCTGCTCCAGAGAATAGGCACCTGGAGCAATGGATGCAAGGCACAGGTAAAGAGGTTCTACCTCAACATTAGGAAGAACTTCCTGACAGTAAGAGCTGTTACATAGTGGAACACACTCCATCAGGGGGTGGTGGAGTTTCCTCCATTGGAGGTTGTTAAACAGAGGTTGGATGGCCGTCAGGGTGTTTTGATTCTGTGTTCCTGCATGGCAGGAGGTTGGACTGGATGACCCTTGTGGTTTCTTACAACTGTACAAGTTAATGATTTTATTATTTTATTAGAGCAAAATAAAATGGCAGCACCTATGCACCAATGGAGTGTTGGCATTCAATTTGTGCCTGTTGTGGATAAAATGGTTTTCCTGTGAAAATTAAACTAAACAGTAGGGCAATTCCATTTCTCACTCTTCATAATTTAGCTGCTGAAAAAAATAAATGAAAAATGAAACAAGCCAACATCATATGAATGTAGATTGATTTTTTTTTTGTTATTTTGAGGTGATAGATCCTACAGACTTTTTTTTTAAAAAAAGATACAAGTCATAATATATTTAGATTATACTGTGTAAGCATTAAATAGCTGAGAGAGTTTGTGCTTAGTGAAAAAGTTGTAAATAATTTCATAGAGGCTGCATAAATTGCTCTTATTTTAATGTTTTGGAACCTCAAATTCAGATAATTAGAGAGATAATTTGGGAACAGCTTTATTTCAAACACACCAACTGTGTTTTAATTAATTTTGAAAAGCTAACTAATATCAGAACAAATTATTTGCAGTTTTGGTAATTCTAACTGAAATATGCAATCTGGAGCAAGAACCTACCAGCACTCTCCAGTCACAATGGGAAGGAATTGTGTGGAGTCATTATAGTTATACAGGCAAATGGTTTGCCCAGTTGTTGGTTGCCAGCTTGGTTTGGTCTCCTAAAAGAGAGTATTTTTAATAAAATAAATGAATAAATGTTATTAAATAAATAATAATAAATTAATATAATTAATATAAATAATAATAATAATAAATAAATAATAAAAATAAATTATTTTTATTAAATAAATAATAAAACTTTTTTAGTAGTCCAGTTCAATCCACTATTCGTCTTTCTTATTCTTAATGTATTGAAAGCTAGCTTTCTTCCTTTCCCCCCATTGCCTCAAGTTATTGATAAATGTCCAATTTGCCTCTCACTATGATCTATGTGTTAAAGAAATCTGTTTGAATTTTCTCTATGCCTCTATATGTGCACAGTTTTGGTCTGCAAATTAGCATTTTTATTTAATTAATAATTAATTAAATAAATAGACTTTGATCCTGAGCCTCCTTCCACTTCTGTGGCTGCACACAAGGTTCCTTCCTTCCTTCCTTCCTTCCTTCCTTCCTTTCTTCCTTCCTTCATAGTGTACCATGCAATCTCTTTTGCCTCCATTACTCTGGGAGGTGCCATGTACATTGCCATATAAATAAAATTATATGCATTTAGATATATGGGAAAACTGTATCATTCATTAAACAAATATCTGATAGAAGAAGACAAAGGGCTAATTATTGTTTTGTTTATAGGATGGAATACCTCACAGATAATTTTGGCTCATTTCTGTGCTTTTGGACTGAGTGCTCATTAGACCACAAATGGGCAACCAGTAACTTTTCAGAGATTCTTAGACTTCAGTTTCCACCAGTCTTCATGAATGATAATGCAACATAGGAATTGTAATTCATTAATCTTTTGAGAACTATAAGTTTGCCAGGCTTGCATTAGGTCTTTTGGTAGCCAATCTGAAAGAAGGGTCAATATGTAGCTGAAAGAGGGAGTCTAAAGACTGCGGAAAAAAATAAGGAAAAGAGAGGACAGGGGGGAAAAAAGAGATGGGAAGGACATCGTTCATGCATGTTAGTTCTTGGTGGGGAGGTTGCTGAAGGGCAGCAGATTTGGCACCATGTGAGGATATGTACTCTTTGGCTTTAGCTATGTGTATTTGCAAATAAAGCAAATCTGATAAAAATAGCATGCATCTCTGTCCAGTGTTTCTTTATTCAAAAATTAAAATTGGAATTTCTTACTACTCAAGGAAGTACAAAATTATGTATTTCCCCATGACAGAGAACATTACATTTAAATGTTAAGCCTCCTCTACTGACATAATAGAAAAATAAAGCACAAATTGCTTTCTTTTTAAAAAGTGGTTTAAGTGCATGCATGGTGATTTAAGTGATTTGAGACAGACTTCTGAAAGAAATGAAGAAAGCCTAACATCTTCTGATTTAACCATTTATAAATTGCATCTATTAAGATCCTTTAAACAGCTTTTTATTAGTGGAACCATAAACTCTGTTTTGCCATAAACAGTGTACTGCTGCAGGAATGGAATCTGACAGATTTAAGTAATTAATGCTTGACAGTTTCATGTTAATAGCTGTCTATAAATATGCAGTGCTATTTTCATTTTTACAGGCTGAATATAAAAGATGGATAGGCACAAAACAAGCCATCAGTAACTTAAGTAAAGTCTGTGTTGACTCACATAGGCAAGAATTCTATTGGTGCCATGCACAAGTTTAACCTTCCCAATAGAAGTACTTGGACATTTTTGTCTAATATGCAATCTTCACAGTAATTCAAAGTCATGCAAGCACAGTTGGGCTGCTGATGCATCTCCAGCTGCACCTTCTGAAATTTGTGGAGTACTCCTTCAGCAGGAATTTAATTCTTCACTGTATTTTTTCATGATGGAAGTAATGAGCAGTCTTATAATTTCCTCTTATTTATTCATAATTCAAGACTTGTTCTGCATACAATTGGCACATATTATTTTGGGCACAGAAAGTACTTTTCTCTGTGTAGAAAATGTGGTTTTCTGTGCAAAACAAGCCACATGCGAATTTTGTGCAGAACAAGTCCTGAATGACCAAAATTCTCATCAGTCCAGGATTCTTCTCCTCAGCGTTTATTAACCCTCAATAACCATGTTTTCCAACCATTTCCCCAATATTTTTGTATATTCCTTCCATTCCTACCCTGCGATTTTTCAGTAGGTTAAGCATTTTCCCCTTTTGGCTGCCATTCAACACAGGAATTACATAAAACCACCAATCATAACTCTACAGGTGGAGAATTAGGCAAAACATCCCTGAGGTAGGATTTCATCCATTTCATCTCTAACCTATCCAGTTACACAAATGGTGGTAACTTCTGTAACCTACTTATGATTTTTCCCAGTTTGGAACTGTTGCACTGTTCATTGTTATGAAAGAATTCCTAGCTCCCACAATATCAATGCTACTAATGTTCTTGATAGAATGAATGTCAGATGTAACATTTCTCCAAAAATCTTTCTTATACTATTTTGTTAAGCACATCATTTCAGACACCACACAAGTTCATCCTCTGTTCATGCTTTCTTCACAACCAGCGATAGATAGATAGATAGATAGATAGATAGATAGATAGAGAGATAGATAGATAGATAAGACAAGAGGGTAGGAGGACACCAAGTACTTGAGAAAACCACTTCAATGATACCAGGAGAATTAGGACAATAAACAAATATACCACTTCATACTGCCTGAGGAGTGTCTAAGCGGTTTACAACTGTAAGCTACTTGCCCCCAACAATCTGGGTACTCATTTTAGCGACCTCGGAAGGATGCAAGCCTGAGTTGAGCTTGAGCCCTTTTTGCTGGTCTTGAACTTGCATCCTTATGGTTTTGAGAGAGTGGCTGCAGTACAGGCATTTAACCACTGCGCCACCAGGGCTCATAGTACAATAGTACAAGAGGCAAAAAATGAGCAGACAACAACATGAAGAACACAGCTGGAAAGATGACCCATAGTCTTTTAAAGGTATTTTTTATTAAAACACAAATTTTCCAATAATATAAAGTACACTCACAAAGTTATAAAACTTCAAATACTACATACAATTACAAATGCAATACAAGAGGCCAACAGTGAAAACACCAACAAGAACAAAAAAGAATTTTATGATAAGTGAAGATTTAAAAGAGACATATATAAAAAATGGAAGAATGAGGAAACTGCCAAAGAGGAATACAAATGAATAGCTCATACTTGTAGGGGAAAATTCAGATAACCTAAAACTCAGAATGAGTTCACGCTCAATAGAGAGCTTAAAAATAATTTTAAAATGGTGGTGGTGGCTGTAGTGGTGACAGTGGCTATTTTCATAGCAAAAGAAAGAATGAGGAAATGGTAGTGCCACTGCATAGAGAAGATAATGAGATGCTAATAGGGGCTTATTGTGTAATACTTCATTTACATCAGTCTTCTCCCAAAAGGAAAACAGGGCTCTAATTGGTGAAAATAGAAATCATGTAGCAAGAGGACCACAGCCCAGCATAGGTAAAGAGGTAGTAAAGGGATACCAAACCACTCTAGATTAAATCAAGTATCCACAGCCAGATGGACTGCTATCAAAGAAACTTAAACATGGAATCTCAGAGCAACTGTCAATAATCATTGAGAAATCATGGAGAACAAGAGAGGTCTCTGGAGACTGGAAGACAGCAAATGTCTCCTTTAAAAAAAATTGTGGGGGAGGACCCAAACAACTACCAACCAGTCAGCTTGATGTCAATACCAGTAAAGGTTCTAGAAAAGATTATTAGAAAAGATATGTGCATATTTTGATAGCATGTTGTGATTATGAAGAGCCAGCATGAGTTTTTGAAAATCACAAGTAATGTCAAACTAATCTCATCTCTCTCTTTTAACAGAGTTACACAAGCTTGGTAGATGAATGTAATTTTGGATGTAATATATTTCGATTTCAGTAAGGTTTTGACAAGTCCCCCATCATATTCTTATAGGCAAGCTGGTGAACAATAGGTAACACAGTGCTATTGCTAGATGGATTTTTAATTAGTCAATAGACTGAATCCAGAGAGTGTTCACCAATAATTGCTCTTCATTTTGTAGAGTGGTGACTACGAGGGAGCCTTAGGGTTTTGTACTGGCCCTGTTTTGTTCAACTTCTTTATAAATGACAAATGATGGAATAGAAGGCATGCTTAATCAAATCTGCAGATTATATTAAATTGGGGTGAAGCAGATAATACCTCAGATGACAGAGTTAGAATTCAAAATGAGCTTGGCAGATTGGAAAGCTAGGCCAAAACTAACCATTTAAAAAGGTATAAATGTAAAGGTACAGCATCTAAGCAAGAAAGATGAAATTCACGGATACGGAATGGGTGACACCTGGCATGAAAGCAGTGATCCCATATAAAAAGGGAGCAAGGAGTCTTGCTAGAACACAAACTAAAGATTCAGAGGCCAAAAAAAAAAGAGTCATTGTAGTTTTGGACTTCATCAACAGGAGTATAGTGAGCAGATACAGAAAGCAACCTTCCAAATTCCTAGTTTGACACATGGCTTAAGTAAACATATGTATATTGCATAGTTACCTTATATCAACCTATGCAATTTCATGCACTTCAGATAGGCTAAACATGTGTGAACATACTTCCAAACCACTCATTTGCTCATTATCATCAGTAGAAAGGCTCATGATGACCCCTTGAACCCTTCACTCGGGAATTCTAAACATTCATTTCCATAGTTGTTGACTATTTTTGACTCCCTACTGTTGTTAAAAATGCAACTGATCTGGCATGTAACCTTCTGTACCAAATGATGGCTTTCTCTGATTGTAGACTTGATTGCAGTGCCATAGGTACAATATTGGAAATCTACACTGCAACCTAAATTTTACTAGTATAGGTGATAATGGTGGTGACTGAAGGGGATGAGAAGATGAAGAATGAATACACGGAATACTTCTAAGAGTTTGATAATATTTTTAAAAGCCTCACCAAAGACCTGTAAGATTAGAAAAAATGGTCATTGCTATTTTCTATCATTTTAATCACATTCTAATCTATGGATGTCAAAAGTTTGAATTAGACATGGAAACCCACTGAGTGAGATTTTGAGCAAGTCACACTCCCTCAGCCTTAGAAACAGGTAATGTCAAATTTTCTATGAATAAACCTTGCCATGAAACATGTACGATAGGGTCACCTTAAGTTGGAGTCAATTTGACGAAAAACATCACCACCAACAATGCATTCTTAAATTGGTCTTGTGTGAATATTGTTTATAAAAAGATATGAAAGAAATTTGAGTGAAGATGATTAAAATGGTTATGTAGATTATTCAGGCAAAGTTTATTATGCAAATTGAACGGAGACACAATGGGGGGAAAAAAGAAGGAAGAATGAACACAAATTTGGAATTTGACATATTATGCACACATTAGATGTGATCAATCTTTGCACAAGTGGAAATGTTGTTAATCTAGAAAAATAATATTTTGATGCCTGTTACTGTTTTTTTAAAGATGAAAATGAAAAAAAAAAATAACTGGTTTCCTATTCCCTATTTATAGACTCTACGAATCTCAGAATTCAAAACTGGGAAAACTGACATTAGAAGATAAATTATTTTAAATATCTTTTTGTAAACTCTAGGAAGACAATCTCTGTGAAAGTTGTAGGCTGTGGATTCCTCCCATCCCTATTCAACATTATTTTAGCAATAATTACAATAAATATTGGCATACTTAGTTAAGAGCTAAAATTAAAACTCAAGAGTTTATTAAGCCAAATGCAAAATCAGTTGTAAACCAAGTGAAATTGTTGGATTTCAGGGTCACATCTGAGAAATGCCTTAGATGGAAGACCAGATTTATGAACATAGCTGCATCTGCCTGTGGTTTCCTTTTATGTGGATGCTTGTCATTTGCCATTTTTTATTGTGATCGAGATGTCTAAAAACCTGTTGTTTTCTTTCAGGGAGTATTCTATTTTTAACTCGGTGATGGGTAGAATTTATTGGAGTCCTTCTGTCCATGAGATAAAACTATCATGAATATAATGGAGCTGTCTGGAAGGTTTATTAAATCCATAGTTATGTATTGGTTCCTCTATATTCATCACTAAAGCCTCATCATTATGTGGCTGGGTTGTCATTTGTGTTGTCGTTCTGGTACTGTTGCTAAGGTTTCTGAAGAATGTTTGGCTGCAAAAACATTGTTATAAATCAGAAGAATGAAAATTATCTTAGAGTTTATTAGGTTTAATAGAAGTGAGTTGTGTATACTCCAAGAATAAAAAGTATTAGTTCCTGGGATATCTGATGGGAAAATGAATAACTATCAGTTATAATACAGGTAAATGTGGAACTTTTGAGGGAGAAAATTGTTTTACTGAATATGGAACTGTTCTGAATTATTTCAGATTCTCTCAGAAACTTGGCCTCAAAGGAATCCTAAAATTAGCATAATATTTCACTTCAAATTTTATAGCCACCTTCCGATACATAAACAGTTTAATACTTTGATGATGATGGTGGTGGTGGTGGTGGTGGTGGTGATGATGATGATGATGATAAATTAAAACTGAAATTCACCCGAGTTTGTCATGGTGCATACACAACAAAGTTCATTTTTAAAACTCATTTTACTGTGCAATTTACATATCATAAGACCATAATCAGAGTCACTACAATTCATACAAAAATTAACAAACCTATGGTTATACATTGTCCAGAGTCATGGTATTCCTGTACATTCAAAACCTTTCACAAACCACAACCACTTCTTCTTTCTCTGGTACATCTAACAATGGATGGTTTCTCATGTACATTGAAGATCTAATCATTAATCAAAGAAAGAATACTATGCAAGAGGATTTTGTATCACTTTTGAAACTAATAGAAGGAAAGAAGCTCATAGCATGAGCTTTTGTAAATGAGCCTACTTCCTCAGATTCATTAGGTGGAGTTGAGAGTCCAGAGAAAGACCTATATAAACTGGTTGTGTGTGAGAATGTTAACTGAAAGTCAAACTTTATGGGTATGGAGATGGGGTGGCAATTCAATTTAATGGTTGTTGAGGATAGACATTGCCTAAAGCCAAGGAGAGCAGATAACCATATGAATGAGTAGTGTGGGAACCAGATAGGGGATGTGTTCATGAGTACCCCCATGAGGCTTAGGGCTTAGATAGTGTTGAAAGTGTGCAGTGTACCAGAAAACCATTATCTCTGTTCAACCCATTGCTGATGGACTGCGATTTGTGGATACATTCCAATTCTTCTGTTTCTCTTTACAATCTTCCTTTGTAGCTTTTTTGTTCAAGGACTGTTGTTCTAAGGTCCAAGATGGAGGCCCAGGAAGATTGAAGTGTTCTGCAATTAGTTTTTGTTCATTTATTCCCTGGCTAAGGGAGAAGACTGTTTGCCTAATGTAGGCTGCTGAAAGGCACTGCTGCCATAGTATGGCACAAATCACATAGGAGGATGAGCAATTGAAAGTCCCTCCAATATTGTGAGTGATGTCATTAGGTCCTGGATTACATTTCCTGAATAGGTAGATAGATAGAATAGATGTTTTAAGTTGGCCAAAGAAACAACAGTTAACGCTTCAGACTAAATGGTGAGTGTAGACACCAAACTTTGAGTCTTTCCCCTCCCTTTCCAAATTCTTGTCATCTAGAGATAAGCCTTTCCCAGATGTTCTGGTTTATACATAAGATAAGACACATTTCTGCATGTTTTAACTGATTCTTTAGGAGACAAACATGGTGAACTTAAGTGTGAAACACACTGCAGAAATAATCCAGTTTGAGGTCACTTTGGCTCAATGTTAGGGAATTCTCGGAACTGTAGCCTTGTGAGACATTTAGACTGCTCTGTCATAGAGCTCTGGTGCCACCACTGAGACATGGCAGTTAAAGCAGTCTTAAACTGGATTATTTCTGCAGTGTGTTTTGGACCTTATAGGCTTCCCATGAGCTATTTGATGTGCTTCTTAGTTCACACTGATTTGTCTTCGTATGAAGCCTTGTACAGTAGGCCCTTGGTATATGTGGTGTTTCTGTTCCAGACACCCCCCAGCGTATACCAAAAACTGTGTATGCTCAAGTCCCTATTGTCCCCAAGGGTGGTGCACATGCACGGACACCACCATTGAGGACAAAAGTCCCTCTCCTGCCCTCCTGCCTCCAGCCTTCTGCAGTGGCGGCAAGGTCTGAAGGCTAAATAGCAGCACCAGAGGCCTTCAAGGCGTTCAACACCGGCACCCAGCCTTTCATGCAGCAATGGCAGCAGTGGCAGCAAAAGAAGGTAAGTAAAGGGAGGGAAGGGAGAGAGGCAGGGAGGGAAGGGAGGGAGCGAGGGAGAAGGAAGGTAGGAGGGAGGGAGGGGAGGGACTTTTGTCTCCAGGGGCGGCGCCTGTGAAAGCACACCACCATTGGGGACAAAATAGTGGCTTTGTCATGTGCATATACTCAAATTCGTGCATGGCAAATCCGCGTATAAGGAGGGCCCACTGTACCATAATGGAACCCTTGTGCATATCACAGAAACTTGTGGGACACATTCTAAGGTTAAAGAAAGTGCTGTCTAATTTTTGCCCTCCATCAAATGGAGGGTGCTTTAACATCCCAACCATTCTCTTGTGTCTGCAAAATGCAGAAGGAGAAGATTTATCATTTGTCAAGTACTTTGTCCACCATTATCTACTCGTCAAGGAACCCTTTGTAACTTTTCAAGTCACATCTGGGCTTCTCATGAGACTTTTGAAAATCATTGTAGGGCATTTAAAATTATATATTCATATGAATGAAGAAGAAACCTTTTGTCTTCACATTTTTTTCCCCAAGAGAAAGGCAAAAATTCAGCTCTGCATTCTGTGACTGGCTGAAAGCTCTATTAATTCCCATATCATGTTCTATTTCTTTTGTACGTGTGTGCATGTTTGAGCACTTGTATGTGTGCATGGAAATTATGGGCAGTAGCCAAATGTGATAAGGGTAAATAATACTGCATTCTCTGACAGGCTGATTGTCTCCAACAAATGAACAACTATTAAATCTGTTATGATGAAATTTCATCTAGGACAAAATGCTCTGCTAATGCAATAATTTTCAAGCAATAGTTCTTCCATCTGGTAAATGGAATTCATAGTCTGTGGATTCAAACTGTTTTAATGAAAGAGCAATTGTCTAGGAAAATGCACTCATAAAAAGTTCCATTTTCTTTGCAGCTAGGCTAGTTGAAATTTTGCACTTGAACAAAATCCTCTTATCTGAAATTAGTTCATTGATTTGCATACATACCAACCCCAGATGGAAAGGAGATTTTAAAGTGAAAACACCATCTGCATTTATCTTTAATGACAAGCTATAGAGTTGCCTGAGAATCTCATTTTCAATAACTACATTCCAAAATGGTTTACAAGTCATCATTATCATTACTTTTGATCCTACAAGGCTAAGGGTGGAAAAGCCAAACACAGTTCAGCCTGATCAAAAATGGAGGTGTACCATCTCCTTTGTAATTAATGATTTGATAAATGATGTTCTTTCTCCCACCACCTTCCGCATGCATGTGTTCACAATCATCTCAACAAAGTCACATCATGCATGAAGCTTCTGTGCTTCTGTGGAGCAGAAACCATTTGAAATTGCTGTCATCTACGGGGGTAAGCTGAATTATATACAGGGGGGGGATTTCAGTGGGCAAAAAATAGGGAGCTAATGAGTGTCTACAGCTCCAACTAAACTCAATAGGAGGTTAGTTTAGTCAAGTCTTTTAAGCAAATTCTTCAACAGAAGTGGGTTTGCTCTTTCATCAGTCCTGTCAAGCAAGAACTTGGAGTTCAAGCATAGAGGACAATCATGAAGTCTCCTGTATGTATCCTCGGCAAATCACTAGCTATAAAAACACATACAGTGAGATGCAATGGCCACCAGTGCAGGGGTGTGTGTGTGTGTGTGTGAGAGAGAGAGAGAGAGAGAGAGAGAGAGAGAGAGAGATGGAGTGTATATATGAAACAGATATATAGCTCTATTGTATATATGTCAGGCACAGCTAAATCTTTGGTAGTCTCCTACTTGCCTGAAACCTGACAGTAAGCCTGACACTGAAGCTTTGATAGGGGTCAGAGAATAATAGATACATGTCTATTGATGTGACAAGACTCTTTGGCAGCTGTCTGGTCTCACAGCAATTCCATCCTTTGTCCAAAGGGATAGTGACAAGGCTGAAGCTTGTGTGTGTGTGTGCACGTTATATGAGGCCTTTCACTTGTGTATAATCCTCAGGAACTCTGAAATACAGCATCTCCTGCATGAAAGGCCTGGAAAAAGTCGATCTATGGGACCTCTGAGTACTTATTTTTTAGGAATCATGGTTTCTGAAAAACTAATATTTTTATATTCCACATATCAGGGAACAATACAGTAATTTCTCTCATCCCTTTTCCACCCATGTTGACATCTCAATCTCCTCAGCATCACTACTAGTTAAATTCTAAGCATTCATTTCAGCAGGAGTCAAATACTTTTGGTGAAGCCAGTGATCCTGACTCTGCATATAATTACATATAATTGTGAGGTTCCACATTTTAAAGTCACTCCCAAAGTATCCTGATCTGGGCAAATGGGGCCATGAATAATTACAATATTGTCAATATTGATTAAATAAAAGAGGGGAAAATTACATATAATTGTGAGGTTCCACATTTTAAAGTCACTCCCAAAGTATCCTGATCTGGGCAAATGGGGCCATGAATTATTACAATATTGTCAATATTGATTAAATAAAAGAGGGGAAAATGGAACACAAATTCTTGTCATAAAAACACACACATCAAAATTAAATAGTAAACAACTGCCCTGCAAATTCACTTATGACTATTCAGGATACACATTAACCATTATATTAAGGGAGTGAAAAGAGGCTTTGGCTAGGAGGAGAGGGAGGAATCTATTGAGAAAATAATCTGGTTTTTTATATGTTGACAGGAAGGAGAAAATAAACTGAGTAGCATAGATCATTAGACCTGAGGCAGGATGGTTAAAGGGAAAGGAATAATTAAACAGCAGTCTAAAATGGGCATGAAGAATGAGTAAGACATTACACAGAGCCTGGTGATCTGGAAAGGCTCTATTTTGCTGTCAGAGAATCAAGAGCACTTTGTAACAGGTAGCCAAAAGGACACATTCAGCCAGTACAAACTGGCAAAAAGAGCTGACTTCACAGTAATTTGGAGACATGGTGTACACATGAGACCCCCCATCCCCAAGATGTAGGAAAAGGCCATGAAGTCACCCAAACAAACACATGGCAGCAATGTTGCAGCGTTTCAGCGGTGTGGCATTTACACACTGCATGCTGCTAAAACCGGCTCTGCAGTAGAAAAGGCGGCTTTTTCCCCAACACAAAAAGGAATGGCGGTTTTTTTTTGCTATAGTCAATCGAACACACTCACCATCTTTCTTGCTATCGTATCTTCTAGTATTCTAGTATATGAATTAAAGGTAGAGCTTTCCTCTTGACATGAATGTTTAGTGTAACTGACTGTAGGGGGTGGTTCTCATCTCCATTACTAAGCTAAAGAGCCAGTGTTGCCCGAAGATGATTTCATGATCATGTGGCCAGCATGACTGCACAGAATGCTGTTACCTTCCCACTGAGGTTTATCTACAAACATTTGCATGCTTCTAAACTGCAAGGGTAGCAGAAGCTGGGACTAGTGATGGGAGCTCACTCTGTCATGCAGCACTTGGGCTTCAAACTGTCAACCTTCTGACTGTACTATCATCAGAATTGGTGTCTTAAGCAGTAAGCTACCACATCCCTTAGTATATGAATTAGGATCAAGTAATCTCTCATTAGAGCCAATCTATACACAAAACTTGAAAGTAAGTAGTGAACTACTGGTAATTAGTTCCTTTTCCCACAAATGAAGGTATAGCTACATTCCATTATTTACAAGAACAACTTTACTTCTTTTGTTATATGACTGTAACTTTTGATTTTATAGACATGCAACTTTTAGTTACTAAAAGACTGTAATGTTTAGTTGTTACAGGGATGTGGCTTCCCTAAATAGTTGACTCTCAATGTTCAAATGTGTTCTGTCTCTTCTTTGGGATGTTGGGGCATTAGGAGAATAAAGAAGAGTGCAATGTTTTCTACCACTGCCAAGTAATTATAAAAGCAACTAACAACTATTTGTGTCTTGGAACAATAAGAGTACCTACTTAATCTATATGTTACTTTCTAAGCATCTGCACATTACTCTAAACATGGTGACAAAATTCTGCATCAACTACATAAATGTGAAAGAGCATACTGTTTATCCATAGGAAGAGAGAATTGACACAAAACAATATTTAAGAAGTATATTAACTGTTGCTGTCTTTTTACATTAACCCCTTAATCAATCAACAAAGAAAGTAAACTGAATTTACCCACTCCCAAATAAATATATCATTATGCATTGTTCCAAAGCTGAATTCTTTGTCTCTTCCTATAAGATGTCTGTCATTTCTGTTAATGATATAAAAGGCTCTTTTGGGCATCATCACAGAGTGACCTTCACATGAATGATAGATTCCTAATCACCACAGGGCCATCTATTAGCTCAAATGTCTTAATTTGGCTTTTTATGCAGTTAATTTTTTTTATTTTTTTCTAAACATAATGTTGTAATTATGATAAAGAAATCAATCGATTTGACATTTTGATATAAGACTGAAGAGGAAGTGGAATCTTATTAAAATGATTCATTTTCTCTTAACAGAAGGATAGTAAAGGTTTCGAGCACGCTGATGAAGAAGTTTCATCTGCATTTTAAATTTCCAAATTTTGCTCACTTCTAATCAAGTCCAAGCTGAAAGGTTTTCCCATCACTAATTTGAATTTTTTTTTTTGTTGGTGTTGTGTACCTTCAAGTCATTTCAGACCTATGGTGACCCTAAGGCAACCCTATCACAAGATTTTCTTGGCAGGATTTGTTCAGAGCTGGTTTGACATTTCCTTCCTCTGAGATGGAGGGAGTGTGACATGCCCAAGGTCACCCAGTGGTTTTCAGTGGATGAGTGAGGAGTCAAACCCTGGTGTCCCAGTGTCCTAGTTCAACACTGAAATCACTACACTATGCTGGATTGGAGTATTTAGACTTCCCCTTTCCTCAAGCATTTGGAAATAAAGATTTGAAATTATATAATATGCTGCCCAAAGTACAACAGATCAAACAACATCCCTAATCAAGTGTTCTGAAAATGCATCCATGAAAAGATTTCAAGCCACACACATAGAATTTTATTTTAATAATATTTATTTTTATTATATCCCACCCTTCAGCCCTAAAGGCTATCAGAGTGGCTTACAATTATTATTTTTAATTAGACAGTTCCTCAGGCTTACAATCTAAAAAGGCACAACACAAAAGGAGAATGGAATGGTGAAGGGGAATGGGATCAAGGTCCAGCAGTTCTTCTCTCCCTCTGAGGCCTGGACCAAGGCAGATGGACTGGAGGTAGGGCTCTGCTTCTTAATCTAGGACAGGCCTGATGGAGTTTGGCCTGTCTTTTCACTCCCTCCTTGGCCAAATGGTGTTGTCAGGAAGGAGGGCTGTTCAACTTGAGGCCAGGCCCACTCTTTATACCCACATTCCAGCCTCACTCTTTATACCCATGACTCTTTATTTCCATGCTGAATAGGAATATCTCAAGCAAAATTGCAAAGGCATTAGTTACAAAGAGTGTAACTTCATACCTGACAGCTCTAGATTCTAATCATGGTAAACAGTTTTACCTGAGTACTACCATCATAGTACTTTCAGTAAAGGTGCTCCCATTTTTTCCCCAGGAGCACAAATATGAAAAGAGCTTTGATTAAGTCTAAAGAACAACACATTGTGTTGTTTGTTATTGGTTTTTGAGAAATGCTGGTTGTTCTGGTCCTTCTGTCTGCTTGTATGAATGCTCCAGATTCATCACACCGTGTCTCATTGGCACTAAATGTGACTTCAATGCCAAATGAGCAAAGGAGAAAAAAACATTTTTTTCCCTTAAGGAGTTTATCACATGGGAAGGAATCAACCAAATCCCATGAACAAAAGGGATTTAAATCTGGGAAAATCCTGCAAAAGCAGGATCATTTTTAGACAACATCGAGGGCATTGAGCATTAATGTGACATTAACCTGCACAGGTTGCAAAATTGCACCACTTTTTACTTTTGGGAAAAGTGTGATTTTGCCCACTTTCTGTGCGGATTAATGTTGCATTAATTTTCAATGCCCCAAATGTGTCTGAAAATGATACTGCTTTTGTGGGATTTTCCCAGGATTTAAATCCCATTTCTGCATGGGATATGGGCACTTAGCCTGCCATGTGATAAAATCTTGTTTAATTATTTGTCTGTTTCTCTTGGCCCTGGTGCTATCCTCCTGAAACTGACCAGGTATCTTGCCCAGAGACCCCTTTGTGATATATGCAGTTTTCAAAAAGAGAAAGACAGAACAAAAACTAAAATAGAAAGCATAGAGATGGTAAGGGGAAGCAAATGTTTTCATTCTACAACCCCACACCTCAATCCTGCAACCAATTTCTCAAATTTATCAGTTTTTTTTTGTTTTGTTTTTTTGAAGCTGGGATGCTCTGAGACAATCAGGCAAAAAGAAAACCACACATTTCTTCTTGCCCTAAATTCAGTATGTCTTACATCCCCCAGAATTATCTAATTCTGCCAGTACATTAAAAACTTACCTGCAGTCCCCTTTAAAATTAAAATTTAGATATAAGTACTTGTACAAAGATCACCCACTCATTTGTCTGAAATATCGCAGATGCACTCCCTTCATATAGCTCTATTCAGTCAGTCAAACTTTTTTTTATAAAAGTAATTGATGCATACTCTAATATAGGCTTGGGAATTGTTTGGCCATTTAGATGTGGAAACTCAGAAGCCCTAGCAAACACATGCAATGGTAAAGAATGTTTGGTGTTGCTGCTGAAAAACATATTTGGTTTTGTTGTGGTTGCTGTGTGCCTTCAAGTCATCTCAGCTTATTCTCATCACTGTTCTATTATAATATGTCACCTAGGACTCTTTCAGACATGGGAAATTGGAAGTATAATCCAAATGCAATCCTGGGGGTTTCATGTTATTGCGAATTAGAGCTTCTCACGCAAATTTGGGCAAAAGGGAAGTCACTCCGAATGCAATCATGGGTTTCACGTTATTGCGAATTTAAGCTTCTCACGCGATTTCAGGCAAGGGGGGGTTATTTTCGGGTAATGGGAAGTGATTCCGAATGCCTTCCGAACGGAGCAGGGGTTCAAGTAAATTCGCTAAACAAGCGAATTTACATGAATCCCCATTGGCTCCATTCGGAATTGGGAGAAATTCCTCCCGTTTGAAAGAGTCCCTAGAAAAGGCACTTTTTGGACCAGAATTTCATAGTCAAAGGAGTCAAGCTCTGGTGCTCCAAGCTCTAATTCTATGCTAAGCTTTCTCATAAATGTAAGCCCTGAAACCATCTCCCAGTACCTGGCTGGAGAAAGTTAAGTCTTTCTAAGACTGTTTCAACAAATATGAACAGAATAATTTTTCTTTGTTCCAACATAGGCCTTAATGCTTAGAATTTTGTTTTACAGCACAATAACCTTTCACAAAGGCAACCTGTAAGGGCTCAAAGCTACAGAAATATCTATAGAATAAGGTGGGTGATGTTTTCGGTTTGCTTCTTTGAAAGAAAAAAACACACATTGCCATAAAAAAATGTGCAGCACTGTAAGGAATTCCTTTCCTCATTTACACTCAGCACAAAGTTCCATGCAGCAGTGGTGACTAGTGGCTTACATGTCAGTGGAGTGATGAGACTTTAAAATATAGAACACCATTCTCACCATAGCTTCACCATCTTGATTAGCAGCTTTAAAATTTGGATTAATTCCCAGAATGGAAGCTGTCAGCTGGCACACCAGTACAATGTATCCTCACACAGTACAATTGTGGTAACTCAATCTTTCGTTATTGTTGTTGTTGTTGTTTCTTCTTCTCAGTGAGGTCAGTTGGCAAAATTGCATGGAAGTATATTCTGTAAGAGAGGGTTATGTTGTGATGCTAACATGTGGGGCATTTGGACAATTTTTAATCCTTTCTATGGCTTAACTCAATTACCTGGTTTAGTCAATGAGTGTCAAATGACTGTCCCCCACTCCTGCAATTGGATCAAATAGTTATGGGAATCCTGTAGAATAGACAATCAAATTTGGCAGTTTAGAGACACCAGAAAAGGCAAGTGAAGATATATCTGTGTGAGCTATTCAGTGGTACATAAAATCATTTTGTGTGGTTAGAAAGGAGAGGGGGAAACTTCATGTAGGGCAGCAGCTACTTTACCAATATAAAATGGTAGAAGATGGTTTATCTACAGTGACAAAGATGGGCCAATGGGTGTACAAGGGCACCAGTAAATTAGTCCTTCAGAATCAGTGTAACTCAGTACAGCAGAAAGTGAACATTACTGACTCATCTGAAGTTTCACCTGAGTAGCAATAGATCCAGTTGTTGCAACCAGTTCTATTTGATTGCTGCACCTTAGTGACAAATAAAAATAAAATCAACATTAATAGACAGATTCTCTGATTCCTATGTACTGTGACAGCTGAGACAAATGCAGTACAGCTTCAGTGAATGTCCTAGCTGTGTGTAGGAATGAAGACTTTAAATGGATATTCTGTTCTAATACCCAGTCTCTGTGACCCTACTTTTTGCAAACTTAATAGCAAAAATTCTCCATATTGGTGTGTAGATGTTGCTGAAGTAATATCATCACTATTCATGATGGTGACCATTAGCAAGCAGTATATGCTAGAGTCTGACAGCTCATATGCCATCTAGTCAACATTTGACATTATCTAACATGTAGCAGTCAGTATTTGGGTGTTTCTGCCAACCAACATGCAGAGGTTTTCAGTATCTATCAGAGATGAAGCAACACATATTGACAGTATCTGAGAGGTAGCATGATGGAACAGGCTGCATTTGGCAGTACCTGGCAATTAGTATATAGGATACAAGTCTATATGTGGAACTGAGTAGATTTCAGCTTCTGGTGTATTCTCACATAAAATGCAAAATGTTAAAAAGAGTGATTTTACTTAAGAAGAATTGGCCTTGTCTTCCCATTCCATAGACAAGCTTATTAGAGAACGTATCTTTCTTCTCTGATGTATAGAGATGTCACAAGAACACTGTTAAGGAACTATTACAGGTTGATCTCTTATCCAAAATGCTTGGAACTAGGTGTGCTTTGGATTTTGGAATTTTTAAAATGAATACCTGTTTTTACATATGTGTACATAATAGGATACCTTGGAGCTGGGGCACAGGTTTAAACAAAATAATAATAATTATGTTTTATATACACCTTATACAAATAATCTGAAATAATTTGTGCATAATTTTGTGCATAAAACAAAGTTTGTGTACACTGGGTCATCAGAAAGCAAAGGTGTCACTATCTCAGCCACCCATGAAAAAAAGGTTTGGTTTTTGGAGTATTTTGGATTTTGGAATTCCAGATAGTGGAGATTCAACCTGTACTATAATGACTGGTTAAAATCCTCAATGAAGAAAAAAATCCTACAAGGAAGGAACAAACAGTGTGGTACAGTGGTTTAAGTCTTGGATTAGGAGTCTAGAGACCAGGGTTCAATCCCATAGAATTCTAGGGCTTGGCCAAAGAAACTCACTGGATGACATCAGGGAAGTCATATACTCTCAGCCAAAGAGGAAAGCAATGTCAAACTTCCTCTGAACAAATCCTGCAGAAAACCACATGATAGGTTTATTTTAGGATTGTCAGAAGTTGAAAATTACTTGAAGTCACACAACACCAAGGCCTTTTCTGAATGAGATGCAAAATGACCTAGTAGTTTGTGTTACATATCCTGGGAAATGAGAAGCTGCATATGTTCCCTTACAATTAGACTGTAAGGAGTTTATCACGATGGGAATTGGAAGTATAATCCAATGGCAATCTGAACGCAATCATGGGGTTTTGCGTTATTGCATGAAAGATGATCACACACATTTTCGGGCAATGGGAATGTGATAATGTCCTAAGACTGCTTTATAGTTAGGATTACGTCCTTGGAATGCAAAGAGAATTTGATCTGATCTTGTATTAGAACTATAGCTTTGGAAGCCAATTGCATAGCAAAATCAGTATGTTATTATTCCTCACAAAACAGCATTCAGGATAATGAAAGGCAGAAAAGGGGTGGTGTTTTATCCCTTAGTCAGTTCTTAACTTTTCAGCTTTTTATATTCAAAATATGTGGCAGAAGAAGTGTTCTCTCTCTCTCTCTCTCTCTCTCTCTCTCTCTCTCTCTCTCTGTGTGTGTGTGTGTGTTTGAATGTACATAATTCAAACAGTTTGAATAAGCAATCCTGTGGAGGGCTTTCAGCCTACAATGTAGGGAAGTGGGCTGAAAGCCCTGTAGTTATACAGGATTAATAAGGAAACTCAGATCCAAAACACAGTGCTGAAATAATCCAGTTTGATACCACTTTAACTGCCCTGGTTCACCACTAGGAAATCATGTGAAATGTAATTTATTGTGGCACCAGAGTTCTCTGACAGAGAAGGCTAAATGTCTCACAAAATGACAGTTCACAGAGTTCCCTAGTATTGAGCCTGGGCAGTTAAAGCAGTCTCAAACTGGATTATTCCTGCTCTGTGTTTTGGACCTCAATGAATTGTTACATCATTAGTTTTTTGTGGGTTTTTAGGGCTATGTGGCCATGTTCTAGAAGAGTTTGTTTGTGATGTTTCATCAGCATCTGTGGCTGGCATCTTTAGAGAATGCTGTGTGACTCTGGGTTGGGAGGAGTGATTTCATGTTAATCTGTGTATTGTTTTGTTGTTGAATGGCAAGGCATCAGAGTGGGAGGATATGCAAAGAAAAATTGTGTCTGTCCAATGTCTGTGTTTGCTGGGAAAACCCCTGACCCTGAGTTGTTTTTATTTGCTAGGTCTTCATTTTAGTACTTTTCAGGAAAGGTAGCCAAAGTTTGCTAACTTTAACAGTTTCTTCTTTCCTGTTGAAGTTATTCAGGTGCTTGTGGATTTAAATGGCTTCCCTGTGCATTCTGACCTGATTGTTGTTGCAGATGACACCAAATTAGGAGGAATAGCTAACACCCCAGAGGACAGGATCAAAATTCAATATGATCTTAATAGATTAGAAAGCTTGGCCAAAGATAACAAATGAATTTCAATACAAGGAAATGTAAAGTACTACACTAAGGGCAAAAATGCATAGATATAGGATGTGGGACACCTGGTTGAAGCAGACTATGTGTGAAAGGGATCTTGGAGTTCTAGTAGACCACAAATTGAACATTAATTAGCAGTGTGATGTGGTACTTAAAAAGGTAAATGTGATTCTAGGCTGCATCAATAGAAGTATATTTTCTAGTTCAAGGGAAGTAATGATGCCACTCTATTCTGCCTTGGTCAGGCCTCACCTAGAATACTATGTCCATTTCTGGACACCACAATTCAAAAAGGATGTTGAGAATCTGGAGCGTGTCCAAAGAAGGATGACCAAAACGATGAAGGGTCTAAAAACCATGCCTTATGAGGAGCAGCTTAGGCAGTCTTGAGAAGAGATAGTTAAGAGGTGATATGATAGCCTTGTTTAAATATTTGAATGGGTGTCATATTGAGGATGGAGCAAGCTTGTTTTCTACTGCTCCAGAACAATGGATGCAATTCACAGGAAAAGAGATTCCACTTCAACATTAGGAGGAACTTCCTGACAGTAAGAGCTGTCAGAACAAACTCCCTTGGAGGATGGTGGAGTCTCCTTCCTTGAAGGTCTTTAAACAGAGGTTGGATGGCCATCTGTCAGGGATGCTTTGATTGTGAGTTCCTGCATGGCAGGGGGTTGGATTGGATGGCCTTTGTGACCTCTTCCAGCTCTATGATTCTATGATTTTAGCATTCTCTGAAGATACCAGCCACAGATGGTGGTGAAATGTCAGAAACAAACTCTTCTAGAACATGGCCACATAGTCCAAAAAACTCACTAAAAACTATGAATGCAATCCATGAAAACCTTCGACTTCAAATTGTTACATTGTTTGGATAAAATAATCCTGGTTTCTTGAGAAAACATTTTTGAAAGTTCCATGGATTAGATTGTTCCCAGTTATTTGTACTTATTACATAGTCTGTTTTATATGATGTATAAAATCATGCACACACAGTGAAAATTTCTAATTCAGTTTATATTAATTTTACCTGCATTTGCTTCCTGCCCAGTGTCAGCTGATAAGATTGTGTTGTGGCACTGAAATTCATTCAATTTTCAGTGTGTGTTTGCCAGTTTTCACATTTGTTTGTGCTGTTTGCTGTTTTACACAACTTTTTCTCCATTGATTTAAAATGTTACCTGGAGGAAGTCTCCTCAGATGAAACAGGAAGAGTAATGTTAAGATAAGAGATTGCAGTTGTAACCAGAAGAGGTTAGATGTCCTATCATGCCAGTAGTAGAAGCAAAATCTGGACTATCCCAACCGATGCATGCAGATCAGGAGGAGGATACAGAGACACTTTTTTTCATGCACACTCTTATGAATTAAAATGCTAGGGGCAAAGGGTCAGGAATTGTCATGCTCCTTTTTAAATGGAAGACATTAAGCTAATGAGGTCAGCTGAGCTGATTTACTGGTCTGTATAAATTAGTTCAGGCAAGGCAATTCTATTGCTGTAGACCAATAATTCTATCATTTCTTAGCAATCTTGTTTGGTGGCTTTTGCTTTGTGGATTCCTGACTTAAACTGTGTACTTTGGACTAATATTACTGAGAATTCTCTTCTTGACTTTGAACATGGTTCAGGAATGAATACTCCTTCCCTCATTTGGATCTTGGACTTCCTGGGTATGTTTCCATTTTGAAATGAAATCCCTGGGACTTGCCAGGGCTCCCCACATCACATCATTTCATGTAGACTGTAGCTGCAGTTACCTGACTGGGCTAAACAGGCAGACAAAAAGAGGCGTTTTCAGGTGTGCCCTGTCTTGAAGGTGTGGCATTTAGATGGCACATGCCTTGAAGCCAGCAGGAAACTGCCCTCTAGATGCCTTATGCAGAGAAAAGCCATTTCAAAAAGAAGCAGCTTTTTCCTGCTTCTTCCTGGCTTGAAGCCATGTCATGTGGTCATGATATGAGCACTCCAGCTGCCTAGGGAGCCAGTGGTGTGGTTGGTGGGGTTTCAATGTGGCTTTGGAAAGGCAGCTTTAAGACACTTTTTCCTGCCCATACGTTTCACCCCTTAGTTGCCTTTTAAAGGTCAATTTCAATCTCAGCTTCAATTTTAGGCTTAACATCAAGGTCAAGGCCAGTCACTCTTTCCTTCTTTCTAATGCAGGTGCCATTCAGGAGGCACTTCTCCTCTCAGATATAGAAAAATATTTGTTATAAAAATTGTAATAAGAGGGGAAAAAAGAAAAAGAAGAAACCATGGATGAAAGATAAAACACTAAAAGCAATAAAGGAAAGAAGGAGGGAGGAGAGAAAGAGAGAGAGAGAGAGGAATAAATTAAGAACTATGAAAACAACAATGGCTAGCATGAAAAGATAAAAACTACTATAATGGCCAATGCAGGGAAATGGAAGACAACAACAAAAAGGGAAGAATGAGTGATTATTTCACAAGAACTGGGTAATCAAGGGAAGTTTCAAATAAAGGAGCTTGGTGCTCTATGACAATAAAATAACATAATTCAAGATCAGGAAGGAATAAAAAAGACATTGGATGAAATACACAGAAGATATATGTAGAAGAGATGACAAAAGGAAGGAAGGTGGAAAGAAGAGACATATGAAGATGAACCCCAAATTCTAAAATGTGAAGTAGAAACTGCAATAAGAGAAGTGACAAAAACAAATCACCAGGAACAGATGGTATTTCCATCAAACTGCAGCAGTCCACATTGATAGAGTCAACTCTAGTGCTAACCAACATATGTCAACTTATATGGAAAATGAAATGGAAGCGGTAAATATACATTCGTATCCTTCCAAAAAGGAGACACAAAAGACTGCAGCAACTACAAGACCATAGCATCAATCTCCCATGCAAGCAAAATTATGCTCAAAATTTTTCAACATAGACTCGAACCATACATGGAGAGAGAAATTGTAGAGATCCAAGCAGGGTTCAGGAAAGGAAGAGGCACTAGGGACCACATAGCAAACATACGATGGCTAATGGAATGCACCAGGGAATTCCAAAAGAAGATCACCATGTGCTTTCTTGACTATATAGATCACAAAAGGCTATGGAATACCCTTAAAGACATGGGAGTGCCAACACATCTGATATTCCTGATGTGGATTCTGTATTCAGGCCAAGAGGTTATTGTCAGAACAGAACACAGAGAAACAAAATGGTTCCCAGTTGGCAAAAGGATCGGACAGAGATGTATTTTATTACCCTAGCTGTTCAACTTATATGCAGAACATATCATAAGAAAAGCAGGTTTGGACACAGAAGAAGAAATGAAAATAGGAGGAAGGAATATTAACAATCTAAGATACACAGACAACACCATAATACTAGCAGGAAACCTCACATACCTGGAACAACTATAAGGAATATTGAGGAGGAAAGTGCAAAGGCAGTCGTACTGCTGAACAGAAGTAAAAGAAAAATAATGACCATGGAGAAACTACATAAATTCGACTGAGTAAATAGTAAAATAATTATCATACCTGGGATCAAATATTGATAGGAACGGGGACTATAGCCAGGAAATCAGAAAAAGATTAAGAATGGGAAGGACAGCTATGAAAGAACTAGAAAAGATCCTAAAATGCAAAGATAAACAACTGAGCACAAAAGTTAGAATCATACAAGCAGTTGTATTTCCTATTAGCATGTATGGATGTGAGAGCTAGACAGTTCAGAAAGAAGATAGGAAGAAAATCAGTTCATTCAAGATGTTGTTCTGGAGAAGAGTGTTTGAGGATCCATGGATGAGCAAAAAGACAAACAAATGGCTACTAGAGGAGATCAGGCCAGAAATCTTGGAAGCCAAGATGACAAAATTGAGGCTGTTGTACTTTGGACATGTGGAGTCGAAGGCTTTCATGGCCAGCATCCATATTTTTTTTTTTTATTTTTTTTTGGGTAGGGCTTTTGGGCTATGTGGCCATGTTCTAGAAGAGTTCCTTTCTGACATTTCACCAGGATCTCTGGCTGGCACCTTCAGAGAATGATAGCGTGGAAAAGGATTGGATATATATATCCTGTGTGACCCTGGGAAGGGAGGAGTAATTAGAAAATGTATTGTTCTGTTGCTAATGGCAGTCCTCAGGGTGGGAGGATATGCAAAAGAGGATTAATGTCTGCTACTTGGTGCTCATTGTCTCCTAGGAATCCCCTGACCCCAGGCTGTTTCTCATTTGCATTGGCTGAGTCTTAACCTTACTGTTCTTCAGGACTGGTAGCCAAGCCTTGTTAACCCTCAGGCTTTCCTCTTTCCTGTTGAAATTGTCCAGGTGTTTATGGATTTCAATGGTTTCTCTGTGCATTCTGACATGGTAGTTGTTGGCATGGTCCAGAATTTCAGTGCTTTCAAGCAGCATATTATGCCCAGGATGGTTTATAACATGTTCTGCTACTGCTGATTTTTTCGGCTGACCCAGTTTGCAGTGTCTCTCATGTTCCTTGATTCTTGTTTGCACATTGCATTTGGTGGTCCCTATGTAGACCTGTCCGCAGCTGCATGGAATGCAGCAGACTCCTGCAGCTGTGAGAAGGTCTCTCTTGTCCTTGGCTGAGTGAAACATTTGCTGGATTTTCTTCATCAGTTTGTAAACCATTTGCAGGTTGCGTTTCCTCACCACTTTCCCCATTCTGTCTGTGACTCCTTGAATGTATGGTAAAAATATCTTCCCTTTGGGTGGTGGTTTGTCTTCCTTCCTCTGGGTTTTTCTGGGCCTGGCAGTACTTTGAACCCATCGTGAGAAGGCATGAATCATTAGGAGAAAACTCATAATGCTAGGAGGGAAGAAGAAAGAGAGGAAGGTCACATGCTAGATGGGTGGACTCTATTAAAGAGAGCGTGGGTTTGCAGGAAGTAAGCAGAACAGTGATGGACAGGGAGTCTTGGAGATGTCTCACACACAGGGTTGCTATGGGTCAAAATCAACTCGAGGGTGGTGAACAACAATAACAAAATAAGGAAATCATATTATCTTCCTTATGGACAATAGACTCTTAGTAAATCCACATAAGAATCTCTTGAATATGCCCAAAGGCTCTAGCAGGCAACTTTCAGTTCAAAAGTTATTAAATTATCAAAAAGACATGAAAACAATTAAAAACATTGCAACAAAAATAAAAAAATTAGAAAGTCCAGCAAAATGTACAAAAATGTATATGCCTCCAAAACAACCAGCCCTCACATTCCTGGGAAAACAAAACATCATCACCTGTTTTTGGAAAGAGAGTAGAGAAATTGACAGTCTAACTTTTTTGAGTAGGGATTTCCACAGCTGGTGGCCATTGTGAAGGCCCTCACCTATGTTCCTCCCAGATGTAACTGTTAGGACCACGTGACAGAGAGAAAGGCTTCCTTAGCAGAGCTCAAAACACAGTCACTTTCATAAGGGAAAATGTGATCCTTTACTTAACCTGGACCATAATAATAATAATAATAATAATAATAATAATAATAATAAAAAATGTTTATTTATAGCCCGCTCTGATATTCACATAATTGCAGAGGGTTACAAGGTTAAAAAATACAGGTTAAAACAGTTATTCCCAACCACCCACCCCTTAAAACTAAATTAAACCAACGAAGATTTAAAAACAGCAACAATAAAAACAAGGTACGACCTCATGAACAAAGTTCTTATGCAAAATAGCAATGGGTGTCAGATAAAGGTTGAGTGTAGAGAACAACCTAAAGGTTAACTGTCCAGTATCAGACCAGGGAACAGAAGGGTTTTAGGGGAAGGCCTGCCAGAAGAGATGCATCTCTAGAGCCTTTTCAAAGAAATCAAAAGATGTAATAAGACACATCTCGTCCAGCAGGCCATTCCAAAGCCTGGGAGCAGTAGCTGAAAAGGTCCTCTGGGAGGTCTGTGATAGCCTGATTTTCCTAGGTTGCAGGAGGTTCCTCCCAGAGGATCGGAGTGTGTGCAGGGGGGGGGGGTCATATGGGGAGAGGCGGTCCCTAAGATAAGATGGACCTAAGCCATGTAGGACTTTAAAGGTTAAAACCTATAGACTAGCAGTTCACCAAATGGTAGCATGTGCAGCATTGGTAAATACAAGTTGGTTACAATAGTAATCTGCATTCATCAGGTGTGCTTCACACTTCAGATAATAAATGTCATGCAAATAGAAGTTCAGAGACTTCTTTCCAGACAGTTTTAATCACAGTTCCATTGAAACTGTACTGGTGGATCACTTGAAAAATATGTGTCAAAGAACATAAGAGAAAAAAACATGCATAAAGCACAAAATGACCTGCAAGTCCTGCACACTTTTAGAGATAAAATACTAAAGTATTGTAATGTTAAGAAATCCTCTGCCCACTATAAAAAAGATATAGAGGGAGCACAGCAGGTTTCCATTTCAGCATGAACTGCCACACTCCTGAATTGCCTACCAGAGAGTCTAAATCAACACATTTCCTTATTTAAAGCATCTCAGCAAAGGGCTAAATTGATGAAATTGCAAGAACTGTTGCAAAGTTGCAAACACTGAGAGAATGTTTTCTCCTATGAGCTTGAAATCAATTCTCTCTCCCCTCATATATAGAGTTAACAAACATCCATTTATACTGAATCCTCTAGTGAAGGCATTTAATTTCATTTTCATTGTTGCCACATGAAGCCAAAATGTTTGGTATATACTACAAATAGGCTAACTGTAATATTTAGACACAGATTTCTGTGTAGTTCCAAATATTTTAGACTTATTGGGTTTGATGTCAAATGGTTATACACTTTAGTTGGGAATGGTTGTAGGATACAGGACTTTAAGAGCTTTTTAAAAGCATCAGGATAAACTATTGTTTAGTTAGGTTTATTTTTCTATCACAGACAACAGGAATGGGCACATCATCCTATTCCTAACTGTAGTCACTTATTCATTCAGGCATACATTTAGTCAAAGTGTCTCTTTTAATAATTTGTCCTACACGAGAATTCACAACATTTTGGCTCTATTCCTAAGCCTTCACTATTAGCAAAATCAAGTTATTAAGATGAAGGGAGGAAGATAAACAGTAGAACATTGTTCATCTTCTACAGGTGTTGTAAGAGAGAGAGGATAGTCTTAGAAGCTCAAGAACAAATTCAGCTTTTTTAAAAAGTAACAATTTTGTTAGTGAACAGGTCTCGCTACACACTATGATGTAACTTTCAAATTTAAACATCAAGGGCTGAATACAAATTTAAACACCAAAGGCTGAGTGTAGTCTAAATGGATTAATGGGTTTAGACGAAATATACCAGAATTTGAATCATGATATAGGCTTAATTTTATCACTCAGTAAATGCACTCATCTTTATTGTGTGGGTTTTTAAAATTTAATTTAGAATCAGGAAAAGAGGGTTTTTTAGACTCAAGGTGGGTGGAGAGATTGCCTGATCAGAGTCCTTCTGAATGAAAGAGAATGAAGCTGTAATCTTGTACACACTTGTATTGGGATGGGCCTCTTGCGGCCTGAACAAGGAAAAAGGCAGAAAGCATATCGCAAAATGAATATTGGTCTGTCAACAACCCAGGGAGTAACTCTGCTGCTAAATTAGGAAGAGGAGGATAGTTAGTCTTGACTTGGTCCCTGTTCTAGTCTGACTGGTCCTGGAGGAGTACTTTCAGTTGCAAAACACATGTCCTTTTAACAGCAGTTGTCAGCTACCAAGTTTAGAAAATATCCATACCATGGAATCCCAGATTTTTTTTTCTTCCAAAAACTGCTTCAGTGATTTACTCCTAGGATCCTATTAATATTAGGTAACCATGGGGCTTTCCAGACTGCCAGGAGAGGGCGACATGAAGTTGCATTTTCCCAAATGCTTAGCAGCTACACTGCAGGTCCTAGGGGTGTATTTAAAAGGCATAGGGCAGCTACAATGAGGGGGTGTGGGGACGACTTATCTGAAGCCTTGTCTCTTGCTCAGCCACTACATTGGAAGCTGTCAGGATGCTAGAAACACAGTCGGAGCAGCTGCACAGGCGGCAATGAACAGGGCTTTTGGCCGCACTGAACCTTTATTTTTTTTTATTTTATCTTTGTTACTGGCTGTGAATTGTGCAGTTGCACCAGTACACCATACAGACAATTGTATTGCTTGCTGCAAACTGTGCAGTTGCGCAGGTACATCACACATGAACTGTGCAGTTATGAAGATCTGTCAAATTACAATTGCAGTTTTGCTTCCCTTTTTTTAACTGCACAGTTGCACTGGTGCACCATGAATGAACCCCTTTATTTTATGAATAAACTTCTTTATCTTATGCGTGAATTGACATTTTATGCACAGTTGCATAACAGTTACAGCATCCCATACTGCAGGTGTCTAGGGTTCAGATTAGGGCTGGAGCTAGTGTTCAGGAGCTTTAAAAACTGCACAGTTGCACTATAGCATTTAGATGAAGCTGCACAGTTACACCCTTTTTAAAAAGAAGTGGGGAAAAGCAGCTCCTTTTTAAAGCTGCTTTTTCCCCACTAAAACACCAAAGAAGTGCGTTTATGCCAAACTTTCACTGCAGGTCATCTAAAGGCCACACTTTCATGTAGGCATGAACACACCCCTTTTTGCCAATCTAGATCAGTCTAGATCTAGATCCATGTGTTCATTTTATTGAACAATTCAACTCACTGTTTCTGACCTTGCTTCTTCAAAAACTAGGGTTATTCCAGTTTTCTTTGCCCAATCTTGAAATAGGATTAGTGTTAGTCTAGTTTTCTTTGCCTAAGCTTGAAATAGGATTTACTCAGGCTTTGGATTTGGTATCACTGTTATAATTACTAGTAAAAGAAAATAGCCACTATGCATTGACAAAATTAGGCTAATGAAATCACCACAACAAATCACTGGGTTTTCCTTTCCTCCTTGCAATTTTAATCTTGGATATAGCTAAAAGAAAGCCTTTTAAACTTACTGAGAACTTTGTTTCCCCCTCACTTAAAGCACATGCATTATTTTATTCAGACACTCTCTCTCTCTCTCTCTCTCTCACACACACACACACACACACACACACACGCACACACACACTTCAAAACCTGACAAATAACTTGAAGAGAAGGGACTGTCACTCAGTAGTAGAATACAAGGTTTATCAAAGAGCCCAGGTTCAATTCTGCCATGCCTAGTTAAAGCTGTCAGATAGCAGAAAGAATAGACTTTATCTCAAGACTTACCACATTACCACACTACATAGTGCTGCTTTCCCACTTTTACTGCCCAGGCTGCCTCTTGTTCATTCTGAGGTTTGTAATTCAGTGAAGCCTAAGAGCTCTCTGGCTGAGAAATCTAAATGCCCCTTCTTAAACTGAAAATCTCAAAATGCAACAGGAGGCAGCCAGAGCAGTAAAAGTGGAATAGCAGCAGCAGGGTGTAGTGCAGTAACCTAGTACATGATCATAGAATCATAGAGTTGGAAGAGACCGTAAGGGCCATCCAGTCCAACCCCCTGCCATGCAAGAACTCTCCATCAAAGCATCCCCGACAGATGGCCATCCAGCCTCTGCTTAAAGACCTCTAAGGAAAGAGACTCCACCACTCTCCGAGGGAGTGTGTTCCACTGTCGAACAGCCCTTATTGTCAGGAAGTTCCTCCTAATGTTGAAGTGGAATCTCTTTTCCTGGATTTTGCATCCATTATTCTGGGTTCTAGTCTGTGGAGCAGCAGAAAACAAGCTTGCTCCCTGCTCAATGTGACATCCCTGCAAGTATTTAAAAAGGGCTATCATATCACCTCTTAACCTTCTCTTTTCTAGGCTAAACATTCCCAGCTCCCTAAGGCATTCCTCATAGGGCATGGTTTCCAGACCATGTTTGAAATTGCGCCTTCAGTATCTCCTTTTTGAGATACTCCCATCCGTCTTGAACTCACTTCTCTTGACCATGGGATCACCTCCAGTATTTCTCTAAGTTTATTGAAATCAGCTCTCCTAAAGTATAGAATTCATGTCTGACTATGCCTAGCTTTACCTTTCCACTGTATAACAAACCTCGAGGATTTGGCAGAATTTGAATTCCAGGAAATATCAGGATAGTTGAAGTCACCCATTACTACTCTATTTCTCCTATCTGAATGTGTGGTCATCTTTTCTAGAAAGGCATCATTCAATTCCTCTGCCTGAGTTGGGGGTCTGTGGTAGACTCCCACAGCAACATCCCTGTTGCTTCCCTCCCTTTTAATTTTTATCCAGATGCTCTCCACTTGGCTTCCAGGATTGATGCCCTGGATCTCTTCACTCGTGTAAATATCCCTGACATATAGTGCTTTTCCTCCTCCTTTCTTCTTTGGCCTGTTTCTCTTTAAAAGGTTATACCCTTCTATTTCTACATTCCAATCATGAGACTCATCCCACCAGGTTTCAGTGATGCCTATTATATCATATTTCCCTTGTTGTGCTAGGAGTTCAGTTTCTTCTTGCTTATTTCCCATACTCTGTGCATTAGTATAGAGACATCAAAGACCATGTGTCCCCTTTTAGTTGATGCCTGTTTTGTTTAGTTTTGCCTCCTTTTGCCTTCCCCACATCACTCAGTTTAAAGCCCTCCTGATCAGATTCTTCTGACTGTTGGCAAAAATGTTTCTGCCAACTGGTGTGAGATGCAGCCCATCCCTTGCCAGAAGTCATTCTTCGTGGAACCATAGCCCATGATCCAAGAATCCAAATCGTTCTTGGTGACACCATCTGCAGAGCCAGTTGTTGACATCTGCTATTTTCCTCTCTCTTCCTGGACCATTCCCTTCTACTGGCAGAAGAAACGAGATGCCAATCTGAGCATCCATTTCTTTTAGCTTCTTTCTCAGAGCCTCGTAATCCCTTTGGATATTCTGAAGGCTGTGTCTTGCTGTGTCATTCGTTCCCACGTGGACCAAAAGGAAGGGGTATTGGTCAGTAGGCTTGACCAGTCTTGTCAGCCTCTCTGTCACATCATGGATCTTTGCCCCAGGGAGACAACACACCTCTCAAGACATCTTGTCAGGCCCACAAATCACTGCTTCTGTACCCCTCAGCAAGGAGTCCTCCACCATGACCATGCAAATATCCCACAAATGTTGCAGGTTACTGCAGAAGTTCCTTCAGTGTCCATTGTGAGAAGTCTTAAGGAGTCACTGAAACAAGATTGTGAGCTTCCTCCTTAAATAAAATCCCCTGGTAAACAACAAAGTCAAAGTCCCCCAATGGCCTGACCTATTTCACCAATCTTTGTCAGTGAGCTCAATCTAATGGGAATATAAATTTATACAGATCTTCTGGTTGCTAAGTTGTAATCACTTACCTCTGAGGTGGGGGAAATAAATTCTGAGAGGAGTTCTATATAGCTGGTCTCACAGATATGACTCCTCTTCTGCAACAGACACACTCCCCCAACAGATTTTAAAAACCCAAATACTCACCACTTAAAATAGCTGCAGAGAAACTGCTCTTCCATCTTCCCTCTAGCTTCAAATGGCCTAGAAGAGGCTCTGAGAGGAGTTATATATACCTGGCTCCCAGCTCCTCCCACTAGTGACTCACATATGTGACACAGAAGCTCCTCCTCCTCTGCAACAGACACACTTCCCCGACAGATTTTAAAAACCCAAACACTCACCGCTTAAAATGGCGGCCGAGAAGCTGCTCTTCCTTCTTCCCTCTAGCTTCATATGGCCTAATGAGGCACCACAAATTAGAGTTAATAGGCAAAAATATCTGATTTAGCATAAGGCACAGTCTATGTGTTTTGTTGAAGAATTTATAAGGAAGTGAAGGCAGAGTAGCTTTTTTTCCCAGACTTCTGAAACTCTGACAGAAATTAAAGATTCCTTTGAAATGCTAATTCCTGCTGAAAGACCAGACCTCCCACATTTAATAATACAGTGCATCCTTGGTATCCATTGGGATTTAGTTCCAGGTCCCACCATGGATACCTAAATCCATGGATGTTCAAATCCCATTAAATACAATGGCATAATAAAATGGTGTCCCTTATATAAAATGGCAAAATCAAGGCTTGCTTTTTGGAATACACACACACATTCAAACTATGGATGGTTTATTCTGAATAAAGACTCTATGCATATGGAGGGCTGACTGTACTGCCTAAAAAAATAATAAAAAAATAAGTGGGTACTGAACATTCCCCTAAATTAAATTACTTGCATCTCCTCAGAAAAAGTGGTTGTCTTTTCTAGAACTTAGCTTTAAAAGGTCATCTGAGTTAACAAGGAAAGATTTAGGGTGCATCCACACTGCCAAAATTATTCAGTTCAACACTTTAACTGCCGTGGCTCAATGCTATGGAATTCTTAGAATTATAGTTTTATGAGATATTCAGCCTTCTCTCACTGAGAGCTCTGGTACCACAACAAACTATAACCTCCAGAATTCCATAGCATTGAGCCATGGAAGTTAAAGTGGTGTCGAACTGGAGTATTTTGATTGTGTGGATGTAGCCATAGTCTGATAAAAACATAAAATATCAGTAAAGGGAATGCAAAGTTATGATATTTTAATTATTTACTTTTGTCTTAATTTTTAACAAGAACAGTCTAACTCTTCTAAAACATGGCCACATAGCCCGAAAAAGCTACAGAAAACTATGGATGCCTGCCATGAAACCTTTGACTTCACATAAGAACAGTCTGATTTACAATAGAAGTAAAATACTATCAAAATAATATTTAGAAAATAATAGGACAGAATGAAGAAAAAGAGAGAAAAGAAAAACAAAGTCATATAACTAATAGATAATAGGACTCTGCCCCCAAATAATAACCTCACTGAAAATGAATAAGAATAAAAATATTATTCTTCTGCCATTAGATCCAGCTAAATAATTCTGCTAAAAAACAATAATCACAGATTATTACATCATTATATATGTTATTACTACAAAAAAAGTCCATGAATGATTTTTAGTCTTTCAAAAAATCTTCACTTGGCTTATCCTTTGAAACCCATGTTAATTTGGCAATTTGGGCTGACTCTTTCATCTTACCAACCCATTCGTTTGCCATTGGCAGTGCTTCAGTCCATTTTCAAGTTTGAGGAAACAATATTCTAGCTGCTGTGTCACATACTGAAGAAATAATCCATTTTTACTCTACTGTTCTTTGTTGATAAGACCCAACAAAAATATTTCTGGTAACATTACAAAATCTGCCTTTAACATTTTTGGATTAAAATATAAATCTTAGACCACTAACCTTTTACCTTCTTACAAGTCTACTACATACGAAAGAAAAAGAAAAGGGGGGGGGGGGGAAGAGTCCATCTTGACATCCACAATGTTGGTTTGAAATTTTGTGAGACATTTTCGACATCTTATTTGGAGTTAAATATCATCTATACATCATCTTATACAGATTTTTTCAAACCACCACACAAACTAAATTGTATACCTTTAGGCCACATTTCCCCATATATTTGCTATGGACATTATGCCCACAGTTTTGGGGCCATCCTATCAACCACTAGTTTTAATGAGTACTTTGTCTACAGCTGTACATGGAACATTTTAAAACGTATGAAAAAACTTTTTTAAAAAAAATCTATGTAAAGCTGTATACAAACTTTTTAATTAGACCATTCCCTGCCCTCAGGCTTCCCATCTAAAAAGACATGACACAAAAGGAGAAGGGAATAGTGCTGGGGAAGTGGATCAGGTCCAGAAGTTCTTCTCTCCCTCTGAAGCCTGGACCAAGGCAGCTGGACTGGAGGGAGGGCACTTCATCTTAGGCAAGACCTGATGGTGTTGGGCCTACCTTTTCACTCCCTGCCAGGCCAGGAGGGCTCTTTCTCATTCAGGCAAGGTCTGAGGAGCTGACTTGCATTTTTCTCCTCTTGGAGATGCTGGGTGGAGGGGGGAGTCTCTTCCTCTTTCTATATGTGAAAGGGATCTAGGAGTCCTGGGCTCATTCCCACTGGCAGGATAAATCGCTTCCTTATTCGCCCTTGCTCCAGTTTGGAAAGTGATTCTAAAAGGTCCCCTGAGGTCCTACATTAAAGTAGGTTTTAGCTTCTACAGTAGGAAGAATGTTGTAGAGGTGTGGGGAGGTGAGCAGCAAAATAACTTTGGTGGCATGTCTTTTTAGTGCACACCCTACCCTTAAAAGATGTGCGTGAGGAGACGGGGTGCCTCTTTCTTCAGCTCTTGTTCCCTGGTGCATATATGTGTGTGATTTGACAAAGAGCTTATTCTCTATTGTTACAGGGAAAATGTCATCGTGACCTTTGTTAGAAGATCCCTTGATTATCGCTATAGGAAGGGTACACAAATGGCATCTTGTTTTCATGGACTGTTATCCTTTTTTTATTTTGGGATCATAAAAGAATGAAACAGAAAAACGAAAGTGTCACTTAATGTCTCTTTTGGAATGACACAGATTCATCCATTCAAGCTTATGCTGTCATCCCAAAACTACATTTGTCCTACTTGTTGATCTGAGATGTTATCACTGAAATGCACCAATATCTATGAGTGATAATATGCTTGGTCCTGAGGATACCACACATTCATTATGATCAATTCTCCAGGTTATGTACTATGGCAGTTTTGACATGTTTCCTATTTGTGCCTATAGGCACTATAATAATTCAAGGACAAAGTCTGCTTCTTTATCCCCACTGAACCAAAGGTCCACATTCTAACATCCTAATACTTTGTAAATTTATCTGTCTCTCAAAAGAAAAGAAAAGAAAGTCTTGTCAGTGCCATGTGCAGGACATATACATCTGTTTCACAAAGCTCTCCCACTATCCTGCACAATTTTAAATGTTATAAAAATATTGAAATACATAATTAAATATGTATTTTAATACACTTATTCTCAAAAGACATTTCTAAATGTCAGAAATATTTGTCACTTCAGTCATTTGCATGAACATTTGATAAATACAGGACTGTAATATAGAATGGTATAGTGTGGAATGCCCACTGCCACACAACAACCAGCATGGCATAGTGGCTTCAGTGTTGGATTAGGATTAGGACACCAGGAGGCCAGGGTTTGAATCCCTCCTTGGTCATGGAAATCTCTCAGCTTCAGAGGAAGGCAAAGGCAAACCCCCTACAAACAAATCTTGCCAAGAAAAACCTGTGATAGTCCTGTATTTATCAAATGTTATGGTCATGATAAGTCAGAAATGACTTCTTAGGCACTCAACAATAACAACAGTAAAGTCTGGTTGCATAGATAATGTCAATTCGTATTAGAATTTGCAAAGATCAAGAGAAATTCAGGGGACAGCTATGACCTGCAGGGGACAGATAAGACCAGATGCACCAGCTTGAACTGATCCAAATGCACTTTTCAATGGGAGGTAGACCTGGCCAAAGTAACTGTAATGACTGTTTTGCCACAGTACCTTTGCTGTACTGGTTTTTCTATGTTCCAGCAGCATGCAGCATCTAAACACCATACCACCAAAACACAGGAAAACCATCATCCTGTGGTCACTCAGGCAACTTCACAGAGGTGTCCCGGAAGCTTGGGGGCATGCATTGTGTGTACACCAGGCTCCCAAGCCACTGGGACGCTGGCTCTTTTTGCCAGATTGTAACCTTCTCCCTTATATAGGTGGTCTTCCTGGAAGTCATGTGACAGCCATGCCATAGAATCATAGAATCATAGAATCATAGAGTTGGAAGAGACCACAAGGGCCATCCAGTCCAACCCCCTGCCATGCAGGAACTCCAAATCAAAGCATCCCTGACAGATGGCCATCCAGCCTCTGCTTAAAGACCCCTAAGGAAGGAGACTCCACCACTCTCCGAGGGAGTGTGTTCCACTGTTGAATAGCCCTTACTGTCAGGAAGTTCCTCCTAATGTTGAGGTGGATTCTCTTTTCCTGCAGCTTGCATCCATTGTTCCGCGTTCTAGTCTCTGCAGCAGCAGAAAACAACCTTGCTCCCTCCTCAATATGACATCCCTTCAAATATTTAAACAGGGCTATCATATCACCTCTTAACCTTCTCTTCTCCAGGCTAAACATTCCCAGTTCCCTAAGGCGTTCCTCATAGGGCATGGTTTCCAGACCCTTCACCATCTTAGTTGCCCTCCTTTGGACATGCTCCAGTTTCTCCACATCCTTTTTGAATTGTGGTGCCCAGAACTGGACACAGTATTCCAGGTGGGGCCTGACCAAAGCAGAATAGAGTGGCACTATAACTTCCCTTGATCTAGAAACTATACTTCTATTGATGCAGCCTAAAATTGCATTGGCTTTTTTAGCTGCCGCATCGCACTGTTGACTCATGTTCAGCTTATGGTCTACTTGGACTCCTAGATCCCTTTCACATGTGGTCTCATTCAGCCAGGTGTCCCTGATCCTATATCTCTGCATTTCATTTTTCCGCCCTAAGTGCAGAACCTTACATTTCTCTGCATTGAATTTCATCTTGTTAGCATCGGCCCAGCTATCTAGTTTATTCAGGTCATTTTGAATTTTGATCCTGTCCTCTGGGGTATTAGCTACTCCTCCCAGTTTAGTGTCATCTGCAAATTTGATAAGTATGCCCCCAATTCTGTCATCCAAATCATTAATAAAGACATTGAATAGCACTGGGCCCAGGACAGAGCCCTGTGGCACCCCACTGGTTACTTCTCTCCAGGATGAAAAGGAACCTTTGTTGAGCACCCTTTGAGTTCGGCCAGTCAACCAATTACAAATCCATGTAACAGTTAACTTGTCTATCCCACATTTTGCAAGCTTGTTTGCAAGAATGTCATGGGGAACCTTGTCAAAGGCCTTACTGAAATCAAGGTATACTATATCCACAGCATTCCTTTCATCTACCAAGCTGGTAATTTTATCAAAAAAAGAGATCAGGTTCGTTTGGCATGACTTGTTTCTCTGAAACCCATGTTGACTTTTTGTGATTATGGCATTGGCCTCTAAGTGTTCACAGACTCTCTGCTTAATGATCTGCTCTAGAACCTTTCCTGGAATTGATGTCAGACTAACTGGACGATAATTCTTGGGATCCTCTTTTTTTCCCTTTTTGAAGATGGGCACAACGTTTGCCCTCCTCCAGTCTGCTGGGACTTCTCCTGTTCTCCATGAGTTCTCAAAGATTATTGCCAGTGGTTCCGATATTACATTTGCCAGTTCTTTTAATACTCTAGGATGTAGTTCATCTGGTCCTGGAGATTTATATTCATTTAGGTTAACCAGGTATTCCTGTACTACCTCTTTACTTATTCTGTGCTGAAATTCCTCTATTCTGTCTTCTGCTCCATTATCCTTAGGTTGAGCACCCTTTGCCTTTTCTGAGAAGACTGAAGCAAAGAAGGTGTTGAGTAATTCTGCCTTTTCTCTGTCCCCTGTTAGCATTTTGCCATCTTCTGCACGCAGTGGCCCTACCATTTCCTTCTTCTTCCTTTTGCTGCGGACATATCCAAAAAAGCCCTTTTTATTGTTCTTAACCTCTCTAGCCAGCCTGAGTTCATTCTGCGCTTTAGCTTTTCTGACTTTATCCCTACACGTACTGGCTATTTGTTTGAATTCCTCTTTCGTGATTTCCCCATTTTTCCATTTCTTATACATGTTCCGTTTAAAACTTAGCTCAGTTGAAAGTTCCTTAGTCATCCATCCTGGCTTCTTGAGACATCTTCCATTTTTCTTCCTCATTGGAACTGTTTGAAATTGTGCCTTCAATATTTCCCTTTTGAGAAACTCCCATCCGTCTTGAACTCCCTTCTCTTCTAGTATTCCTGACCATGGGATCACTCCCAGTATTTCTCTAAGTTTATTGAAATCAGCTCTCCTAAAGTCTAGAGTGCATGTCTGACTATGCCTAGCTTCTCCCTTCCACTGTATTACAAACTCCAGGAGAACATGGTCACTTCCACCTAAGGATCCAACCACTTGCACCCCATCAACTAGGTCTTCCCTGTTGGTTAAGATCAGATCTAAAATGGCTGATCCCCTTGTTGCCTCTTCCACCTTTTGGACAATGAAATTGTCTTCCAGGCAAGTGAGGAATTTGCTAGACCTTGAGGATTTGGCTGAGTTTGACTTCCAGCAAATATCAGGATAGTTGAAGTCACCCATCACTACTACATCTCTCCTTTCTGAGTATGTGTTTATCTGTTCTAGAAAGGCATCATCCAATTCCTCTGCCTGAGTCGGGGGTCTGTAGTAGACTCCCACAGTAATATCCCTGTTGTTTCCCTCTCCTTTAATTTTTATCCAGATGCTCTCCACTTGGCTTCCAGTATTGACTTCCTGGATCTCTTCACTGGTGTAAATATCCCTGACATATAATGCTATTCCTCCTCCTTTCCTGCTTGGCCTGTTTCTCTTAAAAAGGTTATACCCCTCTATTTCTACATTCCAATTATGAGACTTATCCCACCAGGTTTCAGTGATGCCTATTATATCATATTTCCCTTGTTGTGCTAGGAGTTCAAGTTCATCCTGCTTATTTCCCATACTCTGTGCATTAGTGTAGAGACATTTAAGACCATGTGTCTTCTTTACTTGCTGCTTTTGCACATTTTTTTGCCTCCTACTGTTGGGTCCTTGCACTGTTTGCCTTGTTCCCTCTATGCCCCTTTGACTATTCTCTCCATCCCTTTTGCCTTCCAGAATGCTGTCTCCCTCCCCCACATAACTCAGTTTAAAGCCCTCCTGATCAGATTCTTCAGACTGTTGGCAAAAACGTTTTTGCCAACTGGCGTGAGATGCAGTCCATCCCTTGCCAGAAGTCCCTCCTCATGGAACCGCAGCCCATGATCCAAGAATCCAAACTGTTCTTGGCGGCACCATCTACGGAGCCAGTTATTCACCTCTGCTATTTTCCTCTCCCTTCCTGGACCATGCCCTTCTACCGGGAGTAGAGATGAGATGACAACCTGTGCATCCATCTCTTTCAGCTTCCTTCCCAGAGCCTCATAATCCCTTTTGATATTCTGAAGGCTGTGCCTTGCAGTATCATTGGTTCCCACATGAACCAAAACAAAGGGGTATTGATCAGTAGGCTTGACAAGTCTTGTCAGCCTCTCCGTCACATGATGGATCTTTGCCCCAGGGAGACAACACACCTCCCGAGACATCTTGTCAGGCCCACAAACCAATGCTTCGGTACCCCTCAGCAAGGAGTCCCCCACCACGACTACGCGCCTCCTCCGAGGCTTAGCAGTGGCTGTTCCTTTTCGTGATACTCTCAGGCTCCCCTGCTCTGTCCCTGATGTCTGTCCCTGCTGCTTTTCCTCATCATCTCTGACAACAGAGAGAGATTCAAAGCGATTCTGTAGTTGCAAGCCGCTCACAGAACGTTCCCTGGTTTCCTTACTTCTGTGTGTGACCTTCCTCCAAGCATCTACCTCTGTTGTATGTGGAGTGACCTCCTCCACCCCAACAACTTCCTCTCTCTGTTTCCCACCCATGACATTCTGGCCTGTTCTGTTCAGGAGAATTTCCTGCTCTCTATGATGCTGGAGTGCAGATATCTGCTCCTCTAGCTGCTGTACTTTCTCTTCCAAGAGGGCTACCAACTTGCACTTGTGGCAGGTGTAGTTCCCCACCTCTGTAGGCAAGAAGACAAACATCCCACAAGTGTTGCAGGTGACTGCTGCAGGGTCTTCAGTGTCCATACTGAGAAGTCTTAAGGAGGCACTGAAACAAGACTGTGGGCTTCCCTTGCTAGACTTGGCCTTTATTCCCAAGCTCTGTCACTGAGTTCAAGTCACGGAGCCTATAGTTAGGTAGAGAGCTCCTGGCTAAAAGCTCCTTCCAAAGGCAAGTCTCTGATTCACTTCTTCTGATGCTTCAGGCCGGGTTCTCTTCTATTCTCTATAAACCTCCTTGACTAGATAAAAAAATCAAAATTCGGCGCGCGCTTCTGCTAGCCTTGAGTAGCCTTAAGTAGTCTCCCAGCAATGGCTCCCAGAATGCAATGGCTCAAGTGTAAATTAGATTAGATCTCACCCAAGCACATGGACTACAGCCTCCTCCTTTTCTTTCTCCTCCTTAAAGGAAATGAAGCTTCTGCTAGCCTTGAGTAGCCTTAAGTAGTCTCCCAGCAATGGCTCCCAGAATGCAATAGCTCAAGTGTAAATTAGATTAGATCTCACCCAAGCACATGGACTACAGCCTCCTCCTTTTCTTTCTCCTCCTTAAAGGAAATGAAGCTTCTGCTAGCCTTGAGTAGCCTTAAGTAGTCTCCCAGCAATGGCTCCCAGAATGCAATGGCTCAAGTGTAAATTAGATTAGATCTCACCCAAGCACATGGACTACAGCCTCCTCCTTTTCTTTCTCCTCCTTAAAGGAAATGAAGCTTCTGCTAGCCTTGAGTAGCCTTAAGTAGCCTCCCAGCACTGGCTCCCAGAATGCAATGGCTCAAGTGTAAATTAGATTAGATCTCACCCAAGCACATGGACTAGAACCTCCTCCTTTTCTTTCTCCTCCTTAAAGGCAATGAAGCTTCTGCTAGCCTTGAGTAGCCTTAAGTAGCCTCCCAGCACTGGCTCCCAGAATGCAATGGCTCAAGTGTAAATTAGATTAGATCTCACCCAAGCACATGGACTAGAACCTCCTCCTTTTCTTTCTCCTCCTTAAATGAAACCTGCTGCATTCTGGGACTTGTAGTTTAGAAAGGTGCATTTAGAATCTTCAGCCAGAGAGTTCTTAGGCCCCACTTAACTACAAACCCGAAAATGCAACAGGAGGCAGTCAAAGCAATTAAAATGGAAATAGCAACATTTTAAGAATGTAGTGCAATAATCTACTAAATGAATTCATATATTATTTATAATACTATGTAAAAACTATCTCCTCCTTTTTCTCCTCCTCCTCCTCCCAGGAGCAAGATTTCTATTTTTCTGCATCCTTCTCTTTTGTTTTGTTTTGTTTCAATCTTACCTTATCATTCAAATGTGGCTGCCTGGACCTCTTGTTGTTAACTGCCTTTGTCCTAGTGGATGAGTTATCTTCAAGACCCCTATCCTCCACTGCTCTACTTAGGTCCAGCCAATTCATACCTGTGACTTCCCTAACAGAGTCCATACATCTAGCATGTGGTCTTCCCCTCTTTCTACACACCTCCTCCTTTCCTGGCATTATTGTCTTTTCTAATGAGGCATGCCTTCTCATGATGTGGCCAAAGTATGACAGCCTCAACTTGATCATTTTGGCTTCCATGGAAATGTCAGGCTTGATCTGTTCAACAACCCACTTCTTTGTCTTTTTGGCTGACCATGGAATTCTCAGTACTCATATCCAATACCACAATTCAAATGAAATGATTTTCTTTTCATCCACTTTCTTCATGGTCCAGCTCTTTCATTCATACATGGTTATGGGTAGGCTATAATGGCTTGGATGATTCTAATTTTAGTGCACAGTTGTCTATCTTTACTCTTAAGGATTTACTTCTGGTACTTCCTGATTACAAAAAGCCCCATGACAGGAATTGCCATATGAGATCTTCTCCAGAGCTTTAACTAAAATGTAGGAATCTGGGAAGGCTACATAACACGAAAGAGATGATTGCAGAATAGACTCCTTGGCTATCTTGAAATCTAACATGAGTGTAAGAACTCCACATCTCAACACGAAAAAAGAAAATGAAAGAAAGTCACTGACATTTTCATCCTTCTTTGATTCCCACCCTAAAAGTAATTTCCTTCCATCAAATAGGATGACATTGTAAAAAAAAAAAAAAAGAAAAAGAAAAGCATACATACAACAACAACAACAACAACAAAATTCAGCAAAACAGAAAAAAAGCACAGTACATTTTGTAGCTTAAACCTTAAGGGATATAATCAATTACTAGTGGTAATAGTGAGTACCAGTGGCTCCCAGGAGTAAGCTAGGCTAGCTGCCAGAAATGTGTGTCAAGTATGGGAACAGAGAGGGAAGGAAAGGAAGAGAAGGTGACTTAAAAGCAAACAATAAACAGTGTAAATCAAATTATCTTAGGTTTGCAAATATGGTTGAGAGAAAGTGTTTCTACTGGCATTTCTGACTTGAGTTAATCCATCACAGCACATAAATGTCTACTGGCTGTATCCAAAAATGAAAAATGTTGATTAAAGTTCTAATGAGGTGACAAACAGAAGAAACAGCCAGTACACTCTTCATCCTCCATGGCAAACTGCATCCAATACCAATAGAAAGTTTAAGAGTGAAACTTTGTAAAGGTTGCAAGTAAAGTAAATCCCAAAGTTCTAAAGTAAATGAATTTACTTGTAATTTTATTCCTTAATCTATACTTATGTGTTCTAAGGTTGATGGAAGTCAGCAGAGAAGGATATGAAAATCATGAAAATTAGGGGTTAAGCATCCTTTCATGATCCCAACAAAATCCTAGGAGAAAGTCTTACCCATAGTACCGTACACTCCCAAGCCACCTGGAAGCTGCTTGGAGGCTGTCCAGTCATTTACAGAGGCGTAGCTTCATGATGCTCCATTGGCATGGCTGTAAAGCTGGATTTTTGCTGCCCGAAAAAGGAGCAGCTCTTTGCAACTCCTTTTTCAGGCTGCTTCACGGTGGATTGGTGCCACAGCATGCGGTTGCCATGGCCCCGATCCACCTTCAGAAGGGGCGGCTTCAAGCCATCTATTTCAGCATAACGTCAGCCTATGGAACAACATGAAAATTGGAATGAGGCAATTTCTTTAGTTGGTCCTTTGTGAAAGATTCAATATTTTCATCATCAAATGTACATGTAAACAATAAATTAGGATACCTTCCACCTCCCAGTGTGAATGAGCCAAGCATGATTAAAACTTAAATCAGTTTCATAATCTCAACCAAAGTGGATCTAGTGAATGAATTAAATTTCTGTAAATATTGACTTTGTTGCAGCTGCCTCAAAGTTCTTGTGCCTTCAAGTCATTTCTAACTTCCGATGACCCTAAGGTGAACCTATCATGGGGATTTCCTGGCAATATTTGTTCAAAGGGGATTTGTCTTTGCCTTCTTCTAAATGTGACGAAGGTCACCTAGAGATTTCCAAAGCTGAATAGGGTTTCAAATACTGGTCTCCAGAGTTGTTGTGCAACAAACCACCTAAAACACTACAAACACATTGGCTCTCTAGGTGTTGATTTACCATTCAGCACTTAATTTAGGAGGGCTAGTCTAACTAGGACTAGTAATTGGATTCAGGGCTAAAGGTTTACTTTTAAAATCTGAGCAAACATTTTGTTGTTGTTCCATCACATTTGTTTATTTATTCACTCATTCAGTTTATATCCCTTTCTGACAGATTGCAATTAAATAAATACCGTTAACATGTGGCTTCCAAAAATAGGCTCTTGTTCAAGAGCAGTTGCTTGTAAGCCTCTTATGTGTGAGATAGATCCAGACCTAGTTGTACTTAGAAATTCATAGGATTAACCTTAGTAATTACTAACTCAAATATTATTCATTTCAGTGGGTCTACTCTAAATATTACAGATTTATAGTTGATCAATGAGAAAATAAAAATAATGACCACATATTTTTTTTACATAACTTTAAAGTAGACAATGAACACAATGAAATAGTTCAAGATTTTCCATACCTTGGCTCAGCCATTAATCAGAATGGAGACTGCAGTCAAGAAATGAGAAGAAGGCTAGGACTTTGAAGAGCAGCTATGAAGGAATGAGACAAGATCCTACATGTAAAGATATTTCATTGAATTCTAAAGTTAAGATTGCCCATGTTCCTTTTCAGTGTATGATTCTTTTAGTTGGACAGTGAAGAAAGATAGACTCAATCAAGGAAGCCAAGGCCCTGAATCTCCAAGACCTGAACAGAACTCTTGAAGACGGAGTTATTTGGAGGTCCCTCATTCATGGGTTTGGCATAAACTGAAGTTGACGATAGCAATTAACATCAACAAACTCTAAATATATTTAAATATAGCTCACCCACAGGGATACCATGAGCTGGGATCAACTTGAAGGTGCTTAACAACACCAACAAATAACTTATTATATACGTTTGCATCTTCTATAGTACATGAATAATTAAATGCATGCATCCAGCACAATAAAGTTTGGTGAGTCTGACGATGGATCTACTGGTATCGAGATGCATGTGTAGCTGTATGCTTCCGATTTGTGTCAGTCACATGACAGAGTGGGTGAGCAGGTGGAGCAAACTTACTTCTCTATGACAGCCCTTCACATATTGATACAAAATGTCTGAAGAGAATGTGTGTCTATTGTAGATTACTGTCTAGCAGATGTCTTTGGGAATGTGATGCTATGTATTTTAGAATTATATTGAGTCCAGCATAATTTCTCAAAATTATATTGTGTAAGAGATAGATCACTAAAGCTAAATAAATAGTTACAGACACACACTTAGCCAGTTGGATTGACTCTTTTATGGAGCACTTCATGATAATGAATACAACTTTTGCTCCATCTCTGTATGTTTTAGGGAATGAAACTGAAAAAAAAATGTGATGTAAAAACATTATTTAAATATAGGATGGAAGCCTTACAGATTAAGCAACCAAACTCATATCATATCCAGAGTGAAAAACATATACCAGTACCTTCATTTTGTTTTGGTCTTGTTATGTACCTATATAAACATATATCTTTAATAAAGTTCCACAATCTAATCAGTACAACAGGGACAGACCTGTTCTGGAAATAAATATTTAAAGGCTTTTGCAAATAATATTTAAAATAATTCTCAATTGCTTAGTGTATGTGAGTCTATCTCTCTCTGTGCATATCTGGATGCAATTTGGTACTATGGTTTCATTTAATACTACAACATTAAGTTTTTATCCAACCTAATCCACAAATTGCAACCTAATTAAGAATCATAAGTATAAATATTTTATATAATATTTATAACCTATTACATACAATTTTAGCACAGCTGAAGGTATACATGATTACTGCTGCGTCTCCTTTTGAATAAAAGAAAATATTTTCACAGTAAGATTTTTGTCGTCTTTTCCCTTGTTTATATAAACAGTTATTCAGCTCCAAGTAAATTTGGTGTGAATAATTAATCCGAGAGTGTGACATTCCCATAAAATACACATGTGGATTAGGTTGTAGACATAAGATTAGAAAGTCTTTCCTGGCCCCCCTAGTTCCACTTGCGTATAATTTCTCAACATAATTAGGCACCTAAAGTTAGTTGATGTATTTTCATGTATTGGAGTATGAATTATTAAAACACATTTTATGCAGCTTTGTTCTCCATTTCTGCTATTCAGATTCCTCAGGGAAACGTTCACTTTACAATCTTTTTCCCCCTCAAAAAAAAAAAAAAAAAAAAAAAAAGCTTTCTTTGGGTGTGTGTATTTTTTTATATTAAAGTTTTATAAAGATTAAAATGCCAGTTGAAAATGAGGAGGGATCTAGGAGGAGGAGGGAGGAGATAGTAATCAAAAGCTTTCATAATCAGATACAATAGGCAAACAAATGTAATTTGCAAATGCTGTACACAAAAATATGCAGTGCTTATGAGGAAAAACTACAAAATCTGGCTGCCTGAAAATTAATCTTTAGAATCCAAATGGTGGCTTTTGGCTGCTATGTTAGTAGGGTTTCAGTTAAGGTGAATGTATCTGGAGTTTTCTTGGCATGATTTGCTCAGAGGAGTTTTTTCATTGCCTTCATCTGGAGCTGAGAGAGTGTGATGTACTCCAGGTCACTCAGTGGGTTTCCGTGTATCAATAGGGATTCAAACTCTGGTCTTCCGAATCCTAGTCCAGGTTTCTATTTCACAGTGGCTATTTGATTAAGTGAATGTGCAAATATGTGCAGATGTGGCAGGAATAAAACCCCTTCACAGCAGTTGCATTCATATAGCTGGACATAAATATTGACATAAATACAGCTGTGGGGTTATTCCTGCCACACCTGCACATATTTGCACATTCACTCGCCATTGTTTCCCTATCATTCTGATTGCCTATCTGCACTTCTATGAAGTGAAGCCAGTAGAGCTGGAGGAGGTGAAATAGAAACCTGAGCATGGGTGCAACAGTATGTATGCACCTTTCTGTATGCAAACACCAAATCCAAAGGGAAAAAAGACAACACCTATTCCAGATGCCAGTACAAACAAGGGAACTACATTTCTGTGATAAGAACAATCTAAGGGTGACATAAAAAGGACCACCTATCTACATGGTCCACCTTCCGCTAATTCCACCACAATCTCCATTTAGTGGTCTAATCACTTTCTAAAAATAATGTTGTTGTTTTTTTTCAAAAACAAAAAAACAATGAGACTTTTAAAAAATTTGCCTTAAAGCTTTCAGGTATTGAAAAGAAGTGCTTTTACATTAGAATGAGAGGAACATGACATGTTCCAACATCACTGGGATCAAGTTAAGACACACTATTTAGCCTTTGTAAATTCACCCTATGATAATAACTGCATATATCTGTGACGTTTTAAACCTTCACATCTTTTTTAAAAAGTGCAGTTGTTTTGTGCACAATTTAATTCTCTGAAAGATCCCATAAGCTTCACTTATGAATGAAGATCCCATAAGCTTCACTTATGAATGAAGAATATGAATTCTTGAGGCAAAGTGCACTTCTTTTAGCCATTCTTGAAAGGCACAGAAGGGCTACATTTGTCAAGAGTTTTAAACCAAAAAAACATTGTCATCCCATCTGAAACCATCTGAGTCATGCTGTAAATCTTGACTATAATTGTCAATTATCTTCCTTTGAGAATAATGATTTCAATGATTATCACACCAGGGCCAATTCCATCACAACCACAATTGCACTATTGGACGATAATGGAAGCATAGCGCTATAGCAATCTATAGTTCCGCACACTCACAGAATCACACTATAATAATAAAATAAAAATTCAACAAAAATGCAGTCACATTCCACATACAAAAGTGGATTGCATTATTGTAACATTAATAGATTGTTATTAGATGTTTCACGCATGCTTCCTTACTGTGCATGATAAGGATGTATAAAATGTGTTTCCATCCCAAACACAACAAAATAAAATTTCCATATAATATTTATCCAGTTCAAATAAAATGGTACACTATATGTGAAAATGAGAAATAAATCTACTCCAAAAATGATTGTAGTAATGAGAATGAATTGCCTGTGTCAAAGTGCAGCCTGGGGAAAGGTTCCTGATAGTGAACCCTGATGGTACAAATGCATTGTTATTACCTTCCACACCTTTGCAATAGTACTTCATTTGATCTATTGACAAACCACTCATGGGTTTGCCCAATGAATGAGTAGTTACAAGATTATCATAGATTATTCATGGGACAACTACAGTATGAGCGCAATGTCATATGAAAATCTTTGTGCAATCACACTATAATGACTGAAGTATTACATTTTTCTTCCATTTTTTTATCCTGTGTGATTATTATTATTGTTAAATTTTATTTATAGAGTGTCATAGATTTGCATTGCGCTGTACAATATAAGTAGCCAAAATACAGATAAAAGCCTGCCTACAGTGAACAGTCTAAAAACGGAACAAAAAAAGTTAATAACATATTAATACTGTTAATGTCTAAGATCAAAACAAATATCAGAAAACAATAATTCAATATCTCCTTCAACTATCATATCAGGTCATGATTGGTAGTGCCTCCCTTCAGAAAAGAAAGAAGTAGTAGAATGACTATCTCCTTATCTGAGAGACCTTGGCTTCCAAACCAGACTTTAGCATTCAGTGGTCATAGATAGACATTTATAGGGCAAAGATTACCAGTGTGAAAGGACTAAGGTTTTGTTCTGAGAATGATGCTGCAATATACAGCGAAGATGAACGTCACTGAATTTCTTATTCAACTATTCTCATTTCAGAACTATAGTAGTGAGCTTCAAAGGGCTACACAATAAGCTGCTAAATTCATGGGAACAAGTTCCATGAACTGGGAAAACATCTATTGAACACAAATAAGAAATTTACAGAGAAAAGAAATGTATAGTGAAAAAAAGCACTTGGTAAACAAAGTGCTGTACCAGATTAACGCTATCTCTATTTTTTAATGGGAACAAAATAGTTGTATTGGATCCCATCTTGGGTCACTTAGTACCTTGGAAAAACAGTATATTTTTCTTGAACTGTTATAATAATCACTTGAGCAAACGGTATACATCTAAAAATCAACTGTGGTTAAATAAAACAGCAGAACTTGTTTGTTTAAATAAAATGTCACCATTCAGCAGTTTATACATTTTTTTCATCCACATTTTTACCCTGCCTAGGTCTTACTGGTCTGAGGCAGAGTGAAGTAATATTAATTGTAGGACAGGAATAGCAAACATACTGAGATAAACAAAATATATCATTCATTTTCATCCACATAGCACATGACAGCTGGCATGATGTAATGGATTGAATGATGTACTATGACTTTGGGAGTCCAGGGTTTGAATCTCCACTTGCCCATGGAAACCCATTGGGTGATCATGGGTAAGTCACACTTCCGCAGCACCAAAGGAAGGTCACACATCATGGAAAAAAACACCATGATAAGTTCATCTTAGGGTCGCACAAGAAACCATAAAGCTTCTCCCTGGCCATCTGAATCAAGTTAAAACATTGAAAACCACAGCTGAGGAATGTGTCCCAGAATTCTATGCATCTAAATGGCTGTCACAATGGAGGGGAAATCTCTCTACCCTCCTATAGCCCATTCTGTGTACTAGTCATTTAAAAAAAAAAGTTTAAAATCAGCTACTCTCCAATAGGAGATGCATGCTGAATATTCTGGTATAACATCATAATCACAGTGTACTACTGCAGTTGCAGTGACTATGAAGATTTTCATGCCTGGCATAAACATGGCTCAAATGTCACTGAAATGTCCTGAAAAGGTGGTGGAAACGTGTGTGTATGAACTCCAGGTGCACTTCCTCCATTGGCATTCAATCATCACTCCCTCCTTTGTGTCCCTGAATCATTCCTGAGGACTGGATTTGCTATTAATGCAAAGTTTTCATTCCTAGGAAATCCACTCCCCTTGTGGCTATTTCAGGGACGCTAGAGGGAGCCACATAGCCCTGATGATGGAGGAAGTGCACCTGGTGTTCAGACACACAAACTTTCGCCACCTTTTCAAAACATTTCAGCAACATTTTGAGCCATGTTTATGCCAGGTATAAAAATCTTCTAGGTGGCCCACCTAATATTGCTGAAATCAAGTTCCCATCATTTCTCACCACTGGTTCTGCTGGATATGGCTGATGAGATTCTTATTCCAACAATAGCTGGGTGACAACAGTTGCTCACTTTCTATTATGAATCCCATCTACTTGCATAATTTGGATTTATTGAGTTATACTGATAATAAATAATATCATTATAAACCTAAACTTATAGGTGATTCCCCCTCCCCCCTATATTTATAACAAGAAGATCCCTTATCCATGCTTCCAAAATGCTACTTGAATAACTTGTAAATGATTTCAGTTAGTATGAACTTCCAGGGGAAAGTTTGTTTATTTTATCTTCTGAGATTCATTTTACTTGCTGGTCACAATACTGGTGTAAAAAAAGATTTTTTAAAAGATTTATTTTTTTAAAAAAGGATATTTTTAAAATAATATTTCATTCTAAAAGCTAAAAGACCTTTTTAAGAAACAAACAAACAAACAAAAACCCACATTTGCACTTTGGGCACTAGTTGGTAAAATGAATATGTGCAAAAAAGGATCCTAAACCTTCTGTGAATCCCTGAAATAAAAACAAAAATAAACATTCTGAACAGAATACAATTTTGGGAATGGAAAACAGACATTTTATTCAAAATACACTGACTAAGGGACCTGTTGCTAAGGAGATCACTAAGCTTCCACAAGTCAAGCTTTCATCCTCTGATGATGATGGGGATAATATCCTATGAAATTCACTGTTGCCTCATATACAGGCTTTGGAGGCAACAAGGTACCTTCACCTTCTCAGTGTAAAACAGGTAGGTTCTCAAATCAATTGAGAACATTTAATGAGATTTGTTCTCACCTCACTGTTCTAGAACAACTCTGTGATCAGGAAAAACCATCTTTGACTATACAAAGTGATGGCCTGTCCCTGCGGCACCTTCCAAGGAGCAGCATACTTTGGTTGAAGAACAGATTCCTGCTACTTCTCCAGGTGAGGTTTCAGATGCTCACCTTTGTTATCCTCAGATAACATGGCTGTGGGGGTCTAGTGTCCTATCTCCATCCTGTCAAGCTAACTTTCCAGCTGCAACTTTGTCAGGTGTTCAGGTTCCCTCTTGTCCTTTCTTCCAGGGGTGGAGTTGGCCCCCACAACAGCTATCTGCGCAAAAGCCAGCATTGACATCCTCAGTTGGATTTGGTTATGATGTGGTTCTGGCATTGGCCATCCCTTCTGGGGATATAACTCTTCCTTTAGGAGAAAATTTGTTGCAAAACATAAGAGAGAAGATATTAAGGGGAGATTATGTAGATATATTTCCCCTTTTATATCATGATTTGGATAAAAAGGAGAGGGAGGAGCTTGATGATAAGTAGAAAGAAAAAACTGAAGAAGAGGCAGGTTGAGAAAAATTAGATTTCCTAATTCATGATAGATTTATAGTCGGAGTGCCACCCATGTGGTCTGCACCCCCTTTTAGCCGCCCCCTCCCTTCAACAACATAGACAGTGCTTTTTCTTGTCCTATGTGGTCATTATATGACGAGGCATTTTGGATGTGTGCACCAAACTGTCCTACACTTCATTGGGACATGATGCATTCACAGTTGTGGATGTAATTCATGATCCCATCTTGGCCTACTCAGAGAAAGCATTCTTATAGTGGCCATTTTGTTATTTCATTCCACTGGGACACCAGGATAGTGACACAAATTGTTATGTTGGGAATTTGGTTCCCAGGGAGTTTGTTCCCACATCCCCTGCAAGCTTAAGCACAAATACTTAATACTTGGTTTGTGGATGAAACCACTCATTTTGTAACTGCACACAAGATCGGGGCAGCCTGGAGGCCCTAGAAATCAAGGTGCCAAAATGTCTCCAAATGCCCTTCCCCCTCATTCAAAAGGGTCCTAGTTCTATTGATCTGTCTAGTTTGACTTATTGGCTTTGCCATTATCTGATAGGTGGTCTCCTTTGCTTTTATTACAGGGCTTCACAAAAGGATAGGTTCCTGTTTTGTTATTTGTGACACCCGTTTAGGGCCAACATCCTGAAATCTGTGGTTGGATTTGAGCATATTGTAACAAAAAGATTGCTAAAAACGTTACTGACATCAGAGTTCTTGAACCATTTGCTTAACAGAGTCTGATGGCAGGCTAATAATGAGATACATAAGGACGTGGAAGGAGAACTTTATATATATCAGCTTGCATCAGATAGTAACCCAGTTCTACAGGGCTGATGTCACCCACCTTTCCAAGATTGGTGAAGAGTTCTTTCTTCAAGATATATAGGATGTGGTGAGGGCTTGTTTAGCTGACCTGGTGGGGGATAAGGGCTAAGCAGACAAATGGTGTATATTTGGGAAGATATAATAGGTGGACACCTACAGCACCTTCTTTGGAGAAGTTTAGGTTTTGCGACTAAAGAGGTAGGAAAAAAAAGACTTGCCTCGGGGCTTGTCTAGTATATGAACCCTCATTTAAGTCTTGTGAGTTAAGTGAGGGAATCTGGGGTTGGTGATTTGGATGTGGGCTGGCTGGAGAGCAATCCAGTGCTGGGCTGCCCTTGGGGCTCAGGTATTTCACTTTGGGGAAGCTGGAGAGGTGGTCTAGGAACTGACCACCTGCCCCAGACACTCCCGCATTAGGTTGCTCCCCCATTTTTTCAGAGCTCAAACAAGAAATAGTTAAATATGTTAATTTAAATAAAATTTCCCATTTCTAACCCAGTTCTCTGTGCTTGGTCTTATTTGCCTAGTAGGTCAGCAAATGACTCTCCCCCAATTAAATGTCAAAGTGAGAAAATATGACAGCTGATCTCCATTTCCACGGTAAGGAGTTTAAATATAAAAAATACTTCTTAAAAATAATAATCAAAGATTCACAAATATTCTTCCAGCTTCCTTCCAGCTGGTCCATGCAAAGTAGTCAAAAGCGGCTGGAAGAGCTGACAAAAAATTCTGGCTGAGAAACAGAGGGTGTCCCCAGTTTTCCAGACAGGGTCAGTGCCTGCCTAGCAGCTTCATCCATGATAGCCTTACCAACAATATCAGCTTAGCCCCAGTATACCAAAAAACTGTTTCTTGAAGCCACAGATCCAGACAGCTTCCTTGTCCCCCAGGGGACACAAGAGAACCTTCAGCTTCCTAAGCAAGCTTGTAGGTGACATGGTTTCCTCCTTTCTTTCCTTCTTCCATCTCACTGAAGCTATTTTTTGGAACAATATATAGTAGAAGGATGCAAGCAAAGGCATAATTCAGCCACAGCCAGCAGATAACTATTTGCTTCCTTTTTTAAGGGAAGGGTGGGCTCTTTGTCAGAGAATTTCCACCAGCTGTGGGACTTTCAATAAAGCCTGTTTGGACATAGTAATAATTTGAGGAATGCATGAATGAAGATGCGTGAAATGTCTTACTCCCAGGAGCAGATGTGACACTGTGACAAAACTGTCAGATACGAACTGTTTTCTCATGGTTATGATCACTTTCACAAGTGTCTTCTGAAAATGGCCTCTGTATGGGATCTCTTTTTTTTATGAAGCGACCTCGAGAAAAGTTATAATACTGAGAGATTTTCTCCCTAGTCCTTCACATTTCCAGGCAGTAAATAGCTTTAACCAAAATTTAGTAGGAAACTTTGGGCATGTAGGGTAAATCGTATTCCAAATGCTAAGAGAGGGGAACCCTTCTGAGGTTGTAAATTGAAAACCAGTTAGTGTGAGAAAATAAAGATGCCCAAGGGTAACCTTGAGGAGAACTCTTAGGAGGAGGTAAGAACTATTGATCTGACCCCCATAAAGCAGATGAAATCAGCAGTATGTCTCAGTAGATCTTGGAAGATGGCAGTTTTCACCCTCTGTGTGTCAGTATTGGCAAGGGAAGAATGTATTTTGGACAAAATCTACTCACACACTTCCATATATATTTCAAAGAAAAAAGAAACAAAAGTAAATAACGAAATGTCAAGAAATCTGTGAAGCTTTTTTTCTATATCATTTAGCTATTACCAAAAATATCAAAATACTAAGTTTATCCAAACATTGTGGTTAGTATTCAGACTCATAGCTCTCTTAGCCTCGAATATCAGTATGCAAAGGGATCTTGCACAAAATTAGCTTACACTTTGTAAACTGCTTAGAGAGTGCTTAAATCCACTGATAAGTGGTATAGAAAAGTACTTGCTGTTGCTATTGCTATAATCCTACTAGACAAAGTAGCATTGAACAGCATTGGCAGTCCCCAATCCAGGAGAGGAGAGAGATAAAGAATATAGTGCAACTCTGGTGAGGCCAATGGACCTTGGCTTTTGCTTCATCATGTACCATATTTAGGCCAGGCCTGGATTTCCCATGTAACAATCTGCCCTTCCTTTTGAAAAGTTGCAGTGTAATTTAACTAAGTCAGCATTCATTCTTGACAGTTCATATAGTGATTCATGTAACACTATAACTTGATAAATGTTCAGGGAATAATTACATACTGATTTACAAAGTTCTGCTAAGACCATGATGATGATAATCAAAAACAGTTTAGTAACATGATATTTCATTTTTATTACAAAAAGGCTGAAGTTCAGACATGTCACTGTGGAGGTCCAAATGAGTGGGCAGAGATGGTGATTTTGGAGACAAATGAATAAAAGAACCATTTTTAAGCACACTTTAAAATGTACTTCAAGTCACAGAGGAAGAAAATTATTATGATTTAGTGCTGAGCAATTCAGAGTGGCTCTCTTGTGTGAGTCACAGGCAGAACCAGGTTATATATCTTTAAAATTGCTTGCAGTATAAAGTTTTATTATAGCTGTAGTTTCCAAGTATTTCTGTTGTTGGCCCATAGTACATTTAAGTCCTTTAAGCAATTTTAAGCCTCACCAGCATTGGAGGGAGTATTAAACATGTCCTTGACATGAGCTTACTTCTCTTCCTTGAAGCAAATCTAAATGAGAAACCAACTACCATGAACTCCAGCCAGCAAGCCAAATATCAGGCATAGTAGAATTCTAGACCAACATTTTGGACATTCTACATTCTCCATCCCTATGTTACACTGTTACTTATTCCAATGAAGTACTTTTTGTCTCTGTGTTATTGTTTTTTTATTATGTGTGTATTTGCAATTATCAGTTTACATAGGTTGCCTTTAGAAAAAAGTAATGATATGTATGACATATGGGTTTAATATGTTATGGAACCTCATACAAAGAAAATCTTCTCTTATTGTTTTCTTGTTGTAATAGAAGTAATTTTAAAATCCACAAACTGTGACAACCCTAACATTTCTAGTTCAAAATACTTTATATTCTATTATAAACAGAAATATCTTTTTATAAGGACCAAAAAGTAAGAAAAAGGAAGTACAGTCTATAACTAAGATCTCTCGAAGGCAGGTTGCAACTGCAAATTTTGAACCTAGTTATTCAACAGGGAAAAGCTTCCAGGATAGTGAGAAGCCGTGATCAAACATCCTTAGAACCTTATCTAGTTATTATAGCTTTTGCTTATATAAATACCAACTAGGGTTGGTTAGACATAGGGGATGTATTGTTGAGAACAGTGGACCTCAAACTTGTCCCTCTAGATATTGGAGTTCAAGTAGAAACCATGGTCAATTGTCTCACATTTTAGGAGTTGTTGGCCAAATTTCCTGGGAACAAAAGAAGGGGAATCACTGGCCTAGTGCCTAGATTTTAAAAATGAAAATATTTTCAAATGGGATGGTGGTAATGGTTGCCTTTTCTGGGGCAGGAGGATGAGAAGTTTCCAGTGTTTAAGGAAAAGATGGTCCACAATACTCAAACCTTGTTCAAAGTGATGGAATGGCCTTTCTTCTCCTTATGGCAATCAGAAGCAAACAAAGGAATATGCATATCAGTTAAAGGCCTATGCTTAGACACATCTTTAAATCACTTTTGAGTGGGGGGTGGGTGGGGAGGGATTGAGGGATAGAAGGCATTCAGGACTTAGAAATGAGGCCAAGGTGGGTCACAATAGCTATAGAACAAATGATGAAAGATTGAAGATTCACTTTGAAATTAAGATGTATTTTAATAATTACAGCAGAGCTAGGGAGTGTGAGAGCATCTGTGCAGTGGTACATTTCACTGAGGGTCATATTTCAAGTCCCTTCACAGTGCCGAGAATTCCTAGAGGGCAAATTGGTCTGCAAAGACAAATTCATTATTAAAACTATGATCCAAATAATAATTTGGGTCACAGTCTTCAAACCATGCTCACCAGAGTATTCTCGCTAAAACTAATGAAGCAAATTCTAAAGTCTTTGGGAAACTGCAATCACAATCTAATAGAAGATATTCTTTTCAATGTGGGAAGTGAGAAAGGTTCCCTCTCACTTCACTCTGTAAGTGTTCTGGATGCTTATCTGCAAAACAAAGCAAAGCAAAACAAAACGAAACAAAAAAACACATGCGTTCTGTGGGAGCGTTTGCTGAGTCAGATTTTAGGTATTGTCACTTCCAGGATGAAAATGAGATAAAGAGAGGGTTTTTCTTTTGGCTTCATTTAATTTTCTCTATTTTGAACAAAGATAGAACTACTGACTTTCTTGCTCTGTGAAACAAAGCACACAAAGGAGCTTATTACACGACCAATTTTTTCCTGAAAAACCGAACGCAATCATGGGGTTTCGCGCGATTGCGTGATTTCTCACCACATGCAATTGCTGATTTTGCGAACGCAATCATTAGGTTTCGCGCGATTGCGTGATTTCTCATTACATGCAATTGCTTGTTTTTGCGAACGAAATGGGAGTTTTCACGTAATTGCGTGAAAGGTTATTATATGCTTTTGCCTAATATGCGAATGTGGTCCAAACGCAATCAGAAAATAGGCAAATTCGGTGAACTAGCGGACTTACAATTCCTATTCCCTGGCAATTTCGTATTCATTTCGCTTTTTGGGGGTGTGATAGGCATTTCTATTCATCCCCAATTTCGCCATCATTACTACAATTCCCATGATCCTTCATGGCGCTGGCTTCTCCTTTTTACTTCCTGTAGTGCCCAAAATGTTTTGCCATGCATGAACAGGTGGCCAGAAGAGGGAGCACTTTTATGCTCATCTAGTGCCAGCTTTACCCTCATCTTTTTGCGTGATTCCTGCCTTCCAACAGTTGCCATAGCAATTCCTCCTTCACTTGCCCAGTTAAGATGAGGTCCCCAAGGGCTATCCAAACAGACCCCCATCTGCCCTGGTTCCCATTCATTCCATAGAATTCATGCATGGCACCACTTGTCCGGGTAGATAAGAATTGGCACTGTTACAGTGATTTCAAGATGACACTCACGTCATGGGGCATGGGGTCCTGAGAGTCTTCTATTCTGACCAATAACATGCAGCATGATTTGATGGGGAATTCCTGCATGGCACACCAACATCTCAGCGCACATGGGGCTTTGGGCACTGGTCCAACATGGAGGATGCTTTGATGGGGAATTCCTGCATGGCACACCAACATCTCAGCGCGCATGCAGCTTTGGGCATGGTCCAAAATCATAGATTCATAGAATCACAGAGTTGGAAGAGACCACAAGGGCCATTCAGTCCAACCCCCTGCCATGCAGGAACTCTCCATCAAAACATTCCCGAAAGATGGCCATCCAGCCTCTGATTTAAGACCTCCAAAGAAAGAGACTCCACTCCAAGGGAGAGTGTTCCACTGTCGAACAGCCCTTACTGTCAGGAAGTTCCTCCTAGAGAGAATCTCTTTTTATTAATATGGTAGAATCTCTTTTATTAATGTGGTAGAATCTCTTTTTATTGAGTTTCCATCCATTATTCTGGGTCCTGTTCTCTGGAGCAGCAGAAAACAAGCTTGCTCCTTCCTCAATGTGACATCCCTTCAAATATCACCTCTTAACCATCTCTTCTCGAGGCTAAACATCCCCAGTTCCCTGAGGCGTTCCTCATAGGGCATGGTTTCCAGACCCTTCACCATCTTAGTTGTCCTCCTTTGGACTCGCTCCAGTTTCTCCACATCCTTTTTGAATTGTGGTGCCCAGAACTGGACACAGTATTCCAGGTGGGGCCTGACCAAAGCAGAATAGAGTGGCACTATTACTTCCCTTGATCTAGACACTATACTCCTATTGATGCAACCTAACCTCTAAACAGAGGCTGGATAGCCATATGTTGGGTGTGCTTTGATTGAGAGTTCCTGCATGGCAGGGGGTTGGACTAGATGGCCCTTAGAGTCCCTTCCAACTCTAGGATTCTATGAATAGCATTGGCCTTTTTAGCTGCCACATCGCACTGTAGACTCATGTTCAGCTTATGGTCTACTTGGACTCCTGAATCCCTTTCACACATAGTTTCATTCATCCAGGTGTCCCCCATCCTATATCTGGGGAAAAAGCACAGCAAGTAAAACCCTTAGCTGCTTGCAGGCTTTCACGTGAAAATGAGGAAAAAGTACAAGTAAAACCCTTAGCTGCTTGCAGGCTTTCACGTGAAAATGGGGAAAAAGTACAAGTAAAACCCTTAGCTGCTTGCAGGCTTTCACGTGAAAATGAGGAAAAAGTACAAGTAAAACCCTTAGCTGCTTGCAGGCTTTCACGTGAAAATGGGGAAAAAGTACAAGTAAAACCCTTAGCTGCTTGCAGGCTTTCACGTGAAAATGAGGAAGAAGTACTTTTACATTTCAGGGAGGAACTGGAAATTGCAGAGGGAGTACCCAAACTCAATGACCTGGAAGTACATGAGGTCACCATGGCATCGGTTGAGAACTGGGCATGTGCAGGAGAGCAATTTCGCATTTAGAAATCCACTGGTGTAATAAGATATTCCTGAATGTGTTTGTATAAATGTACAATAATGTATAATAAGCTTTCGCGCAATCGCGTGATTTGCGAATCCATAGCGCAATTTATTTTGCGAAATAACCTAGCTATATCATTGTGTGATGCACTTTCACGCAATCACGCGAAATTTCGAATTGAATACGAAAATTACTATTGCGAAATTGAGAGAAATTCCTCACATGTGATAAGGTCCAAAGAGAGCAAGAGCAGAATGACTGGTTATTCTTGTTAACTGCTATCAATTAAACTAGCTTATGGAAATGCTATGAATGAGAAACAAGTCACCCTACTATGAACAACCCTTCTCAAGGCCATGGCTACTTTGATTGAGTTCATCCATCAGGAATGAAGTCTCCCCCCCTTTTTTTTCCTGCTGCCTTCTATCTTACAAAATATTACCAACTTTTCTAGTGAATCACTTCTTATGATTTCAAAGAACAACAGTCTCAGTTAAATCATCTTGGCTTCTAGGGAAAGTTACTGGCCTTTTCAGGGGTCCATGGTAATCTGTGGAACCCTTCTACAGATCCAGCCAAACAAAAAGATGGTTTTAGCCATCATAGTTTGAGGCAATTGTAAAATTTGCACAAATATTTCTGCAAATAGAACTCTCAACAAAAAAGGGTAGACCATATCTCAGCACCTTAGCAGTGAGGGAGAAAATGTGTAGTTTCTCAATCTCACTCTAGAACAAGGCAAGTGAAGATTTACAGCACTATATTGTTGTTGTTTTTTTTAAAAATTCTATCATTATCATCATCATCATCATCATCATCATCATCATCATCATCATCTTATATCCCACCCTTCTCCCAGCATAGGGACTCAAAGTGGCTAACAACAAATTTAAAAAGGAATTCAATTTAAAAACAATACAAAATTAAAAAGTATAAATATAAAATTTAATAAACAATTAAGCAATTTCAAAAGTTAAAACATTTATGAATTAAAATATAACATTAAAAATACAAACCTTAAAATTTTAAACACAAACATTTAAATACCAACCCTTAGCAACTTGAAAAGGCCTGACAGCATAAGAATGTCTTTTACCTGCCACCAAAGGAGCCATCCTGGCCGCTCTAGGGAGGGAGTTACAAAGACTGAGAGCAGCTATTGAGAAGGCCCTCTCTCTTGTTCCCACCAAACAAGCCTGAGAGGGTGGTGAACAGAGACAAGGGCCTCTTCAGATGATTTCAGTACCCTAGTGGGTCCTTCAAATAACTTGGACCTAAGCTGTATAGGGTTTTATAGGTCAAAACCAGCACTTTGAATTGTGCTCAGAAACGGATGGGCAGCCAATGCAGCTGTCACAACAAGGGTGCTGTATGCTCTCTGTAGCCAGCTCCAGTTAACAATGTGGCTGCAGCTCTTCGGGGTAACTGAAGTTTCTGAGGACTGTTGAAACTAAGGCAACCCCACATAGAGCACACTATAGTAATCCAAATGGGATGTAACCAAGGCATGTACCACCATGGCCAGACCTGACTTCTTCAAGAATGGGCACAGTTGGCAGACTAGCTTTAACTGTGCAAATGCACGCCTGGTGACCACCGAAACCTGAGCTTTCAAGGCTGAATCCAGAAGTATCCCCAAACTATGAACCTGAGTTTTCAGGGGGAATGTAACCCCATTTAACATAGGCTGAATCCCTATTCCCGGATCTGTCTTTCGGCTGACCAGGTGCACCTCTGTCTTGTCTGGGTTAATCTTCAGGAACAGCTTTCTTGGAATTGGGTGGAAAGGAGTGATAGAGCTGGGCATCATCAGCATACAGGTGACACCTTACTCCCAAACTATCCCACAATCATGCAATCAATCAATCACACTATCTCCAAGCAGTTTCATGTAGATGTTAAACAGCATAGAGGACATAAACCCACAGGTCAATGGCCGAGCAGTTGAACAGGAATCTTCCAACACCACATTCTGAGAACACCTCTCCAAGAAAGTGCAAATCCTTTGTAAAACTGTACCTCCAAGCCCCATCCCAGAGAGGCAAGGATACTATGGTCAATGGTGTTGAAAACCACTGAGAAATCCAAAAGAAACAATGAGGACACACTTCCCCTTTCCAGTTCTCTGCATAGGTCATCCACCAAAGTGACCAATGTAGTCTCTGTCACACAACCAGGCCTGAAACCAGACTGATATGGATGTAAATAATCCATCTCATCCAGGAACTCCTGGAGCTGAGACACTGCCACACGCTCCAGCACCATTACCAAAAATGGACGGTTGGAGACTGGCCAGTAATTATTAGTACAGTAGGATCCAGGGAAAGTTTTTTCCCCCCAAAAGACATCTTACCACAGCCTCCTTTAGGTGTGTTGGAATCCTTGTTGCAAAGAGTCCCTTACTCACTCCACCAGTCCTCCTCTGGCCTGCTTAATTATCCAGGAAGGGAAAGGGTCTAGTATACATGTGATGGCTTTCACCACTCTAAGGATCCTGTCCACATCCTCAGGCTGCACAAATTGAAAAGTATCACCAATACTGAACAAGCAGGTTACATCCACCAAAACTGTGTCAATTCTGGCATCTACGTCAGAGCAAATCTGAGTGATTTTATCAGCAAAATGGTGGACAAATTCTTCACAGCAGACTGTTGAATGGCTTAGATACTCCTCAGGACCAGATCGTAACAGATTCTTGACCACTTGAAACAATTCAGTTGAACAGTTCTGTGCAGCCATAATAGTTTTAGTCAAAAAAGCCTTCTCGCTGCTTTTATTGCTATACCATATGTCTTCAGGTAGATTTTAGCCTGTTTTAGTTGGATTCACTTTGTTTTCTTCCACTGTTGCTCTAGTCTCCATATAGTTTGTTTCATTGCTGCCAGGTCGATGGGTTAGCTCCAATCCATGAGACAGGATGCTTAGGACCAATTGCCCTGTTCATTTCTTCATTCCAGAGATCAACCAGGACTTCGACAGGACCACATGCCAAGAAGGCATAAAATTCCCCAAGAGCCATCACGAAACCATCTGGATCCATAAGCTTCCTGGGATAGACTATCTTAATGGATCCCCCACCCCTGCAGAGGCTCTGAGTTCCAATAAGTCTAAACCTGACCAGAAAGTGATCTGACCATGACAACGGAACAGCTCCTCCATTCCCAGATTGCCAACATCCCCTGTACAGAAAAAAAAAGTTCTAAAGTATGCCCAGCGGCATGAGTGGGGCCATATACTAGTTGGGACAGCCCCATATATTGCTTTGAAATTTACTTCCTGTTTCCTACATGATTCCCAGAAGGTTAATATGGCAGTTGTTCTCCAGTAGGTTTCTTAGAAATTAGCTCTGAAAGGCACACTGATTCTTGACATTTTTTTTTTAAAAAAAAAATGATGGTAGAAGTGATGCACATTGGATATCACTTCAGACTCTTCTTCCAAGAATATACAGCAGTAGATAAGGGAAGCATTACCAATGGATTTCCAAATTGCATCACTTTCATTCTCTAGAAATGCAATAGTTCAGATTCACCAGAAATGCAATAGTTGAAAAAACAATCATGAAGATATGCTGTTTATACAGTGGAGGCTAGAGATTCTAATAACAATTGGGTCATTGCTCTAGGCTTTACTCTGAAATTAAAAGATGTCATTGAAGGTGCTGACTCTATTTTGTGGAGACATACAGGGCTCTTTATAGCTTCTTAAAAGTTAATTCACTACTGCACTAATGTGAGAGTTACCTGTCTTCATTGCTCAGTAGACATGGAAACCACACATATTTGTGACTTATTACCATTTTACATTTAAATTTTCTAGAGCTCAGAATTAACTAATTGGTTAACATGTTAGGCTAGTAATTTGCTCTTTATTTTACCTGCCTTTCTAGATTCCCTAGATTCCCTAACTATCTCTCTGTCATATTCGGGAAGGCAGAATAACCTGCTACCTCAGGAGGACAATATCAGCAATAAAGGAAATGTATCTCATAGAGCTGTTTTTAGGCAAACTAATCTGTGTGATTAGAATCATAGAATTGTAGAATCATAGAATCATAGAGTTGGAAGAGTCCAACAGTCCAACACCCTGCCATGCAGGACCTCTCCATCAAAGCATCCCTGACAGATGGCCATCCAGCCTCTGCTTAATGACCTCTAAGGAAGGAGACTGCACCACCCTCCGAGGGAGTGTGTTCCACTGTCAAACAGCCCTTACTGTCAGGAGATTCCTCTTAATGTTGAAGTGGAATCTCTTTTCCTGGAGCTTGCATCCATTATTCTGGGTCCTGTTCTCTGGAGCAGCAGAAAACAAGCTTGCTCCCTTTTCAATATGACATCCTTTCAAGTATTTAAACAAGGCTATCATATCACCTGTTAACCTTCTCTTCTCTAGGCAAAACATTCCCAGCTCCCTAAGGCGTTCCTCATAGGGCATGGTTCCCAGACTATTCACCATCTTAGTTGCCCTCTTTTGGACATGCTCCAGTTTCTCCGCGTCCTTTTTGAATTGTGGTGCCCAGAACTGGACACAGTATTCCAGGTGGGGCCTGACCAAAGCAGAATAGAGTGGCACTATTACTTTCCTTGATCTAGACACTATACTTCTATTGATGCAACTTAAAATTGCATTGGCCTTTTTAGCTGCTGCATTGGGGAGCAGAGAAGGAAGAGGAAAAAGAGAGAAAGCTTTCTGGAGGAGAAGGGTTGGATTTGTACAAAAGTACTATAGTTAGGTATGCTAAAGAAAAAGAAAAAAAGAAAGCAAAAGAATTGAAAAGAAGAGAAAAGTGACTTGGAATATGGGAGCTCTCTTGGTGCTTGTGTTTCTATATGTCTTGATTTTCAAATAAGTGTCACATATATGGTGTGTTAAACCAAATTTGGTGTCTCAAAGTATCTGTTCCAGCCTGGCTTTGGGGTAGATCCTTTTGAAAGTGGGAATTTACATTTACACACTCTCAGGAAACAAAGAACTGCCCTACAAAACCTGGGCATAACACACACACTAGGGGTACAGTGGAAACTGTGTCAAATTCTCAGGGCCCTTGACCATTTCAGCCTCAAGTTTTGTTTCATTGCTTTATTTATTTTTCTAAACAGGCATCATCTGGGACTAAAACAGTGGAGGAAGTGTGTAAAAAAATTTATCCTCATACTCTCTAGAATCCTAAGGTTTTCACCACTATGTCAGCTGAGGCATGTAGAAGACAAAGGAATGTGGTGATCCATATATCAGCAGAATCCAATGCTGTTTTGATTCTGGGCTGTGCATTGCCAGTAATTGTGCTAGAGACATAATGGGAGGCAATATTTGGTGGTGGGGGACATAGGCAAGTGGTAACATAAGAATAATATACAATACCTCTGAATTTCCAGAATCTCCTGATATAATGGAGCTTAAATTTTCTCCTTCTTATACTTCTTTGGCATCTGATGGAATTTTTTCTTCAAATGATCTTCACAAGAAGGCCAAATAAGGATATTTTCACCTTTCTGAATGGTAGCAAATTAAGATTACCCATTAAAAATCCCAAATTGTGCTGCTGTAGTTAATTAGGGGGTTCATTAAGAGAATCACTGAGAAACTCTGATTATGGATGGATTAATGAAACAAGGAATGTTTCTTAGGTATGCTCTACAGAACCATTGAATCATTATAATATTTTGCCCATAGCAAAATCTGCAGAAAATGCAGAATTTCTTATCAGACGAAGCATTTCAGAAATCATGAAAGAAGACCAAAGTAAACATACAAATAAAACCTCCAATAATATTACTGAAACTTCTCGAAAGGTTTTAGAACATTTCTTGTTTATTATAAAGCATAAAAGAATAAATGAATGATGGTGAAATTATGAATGAATTACTGAGATTTTTCTAGAGGCCTGAAGGATCAGCATTACTACTATCCAGAGGATTCCACTCAGTGAAAATATCCAGAGAATTCTGAAGATAGTAAAAATGGTTTTCAGTAAGCGTAGTGATATTACTTGTCGGTGGAGGGGAAGATTACATGTCTGTGTGCCAGAAAAATCTTTGGACTGTGAAAGCTATCTGGTCCATAACAAAGACAGTTTTCTTCTAAGAAAGAAATTGATCAAATGAAATACCAAATCTGTATTCCACTGTTCTCCCATTTTGTATGTATGAATGTTTAATAGTTTTCAATTTTCACAGCCATTCCATAATCTTTCTTTAATGAGATTTCTCTATAATTAGGTTTTCTTTAATAATCTCACTTTCAGAAGATAATAGCTAGTTAAATCAATTAAGATCTCCAATACCTAAAACTGATGATGCAGAATGAAAGAGACTCGATTAGGGTCTCTATGTATGATGCTTTCATTTTAGGATATCTGAAGAAATACATGTTAAGGTGTGATAAATTACAAATCTAGAGGTTTTTAATTAGCATTTATACAGCCTTTTTGGAATCTTCAAAACATTTCACATACATTATCTTGGTAATCCTCAGAAAAATCATTTGAAGTAAATGAATTTTCTGACCTTAGCATGTCAAGCCGAGAGCTAATCTGAAAGTTTGGTCCAAAACACCCTGCAGAAATAATGCAGTTTGAGTCCTGGCTCAATGCTACACAATCCTGGAAACTGTAGTTTATTGTGGCACCAGTGCTCTCTGAAAGAGAAAGCTAAATACCTCACAAAACTAGAGTTCCCAGAATCACTCGCATTCAACCAGGGCAGTTAAAGCAGTCTCAAACTGCATTATTTCTGCAGTCTATTTTGGACCTAAGTCACTTAATTTAAAGTTAGGTAGCCTGAACCAACTGAATGAAATGATACTTCTGAGTAAAAACATATAAGAGTGTAGTGTTTGTAATTTTGCAGCTGAGATGAGATACCAGACCAGAACTTTAAAATTCAACAATTTAGCTATTATCTTGCATTATGATAACACCTTTCATTCATGCACCCTGAAGATGTGTAATCAAGATGAAGTATCATATATAATATATGGAATCTGAAGAAAGCCTACAGCCTCCCCCCCCCCCCCTTTCCTGGCAGCATTGGGGCTGTGGCAACCTCACACCACGGCCCCAATCAGTCCTCTGGAGGGTGCAAAAGGAGATGCAAAAAGCGGCAAAAAATGTGGCTGTATCTGGATGCAGTGCCAGAGTCATGCCATGATGCCGCATGCTGTGTGGAATGGTGTGCAGCATCATGATGCCCTAGGGGCAGAATCAGGGCATCTAGTGTCAGGACACCCTAATCTCATTCTGCCTACAGGCTGGCACAAAGTGGCAGTCTGTACAGGGCCTAACATTCACATCTGAAATGCGGAGTTTGAAAAATATTTGAAAAATGATTGAAAATGTATTTCTCAAATGTCAGAAAACACTGATGAGACAAAATGTGGACTGACCAGAACCTATGCAGTTCAGGATTTTCATCTGAGCAAATTTAGTATATGTGTGGGATGGGTGGATATATACAAAAAACATTTTCTGTGCAAGAAATAGTTTTCCTGCATAGAAAATAACATTGTTTCACCTAAATATTATTTAATGCACAAAATGTTGTTTTCTATGCAAAAAAACAAACAAAAAACAACAACGAACAAACAAAAACACATGTACTAATTTTGTATAACATTTTATGCACAGCAAATTCTCAGATAGTATTTTGCGCACATCTAAAAGCTATTTCCTCCACAGAAAATTATATTTTCTGCACAAAACTGGCATGTTTATTCTGCATAAAAGTATCATATTTATTTAATTATTTACTTATTTAATTATTTTGCAAAAATAAACCCAATTCTGGTATTAGTCTCCAGAAACTGTATCATTTTTGAACACTTTCCCTCAGTGGGAAAGAAATTGCTAATATTATTTCTTGTTTTCTTCAAACATGATATTAGTGAAGAATTTCATCTATACACTCCACAATGCTGGGCTTTATGGAAGAGTGACAAGAAAGATGATATTGAAACAAACCTATATCAAAGTCTATTTGGGAGTTTGTGAAAAGGCATGTGATAAACAGAGGAAACATGTGGGGGAAAGATTCTTTGATATGATGAGACCAAAACTAAACATTTTGTCCTTGCTACAAACATCATGTGTAGCACTAAGCTAATTTTACTCATTGCTCTGAGACACTATCTTCATCGTGAAGCATGCAGCATCATATTGTGGGATGCTTTTCCTTATCTGGGGCTTTTCCACATCAGTGGCTGAGAAACTGGTCAGGACTGAATTAAAGATGGATAGAATCAAATATAGGCCAATTCTGAAAAAGAAATAACCTGTTTCATACTGCAAGGGACCTGACACTAGATATGTGTCACCTTCTGGCAGGACAGTAAGCCCAAACACAGAGGCAAGGTAACACTGGAATGGTTTAAAAACAAGAATCCAAATGTCTTAGAATGGCCAGACCTCAATCCAATTGAGAATCAGTGGCAAGACTTGAAAGTGGCTGTTCAATATGGATCTCCATCCAACCTAACAAACTTGGAGCAATGTTGCAATGAAGAATGGGCAATAACTTCAGGATAGCTATGCACATACCACATAAGTACCCTAGGAAATTTATGACATGGAGGTCCTTCTGTGTGCTAAATGTAATGGAAATGTGACAGAAAAGTCACCAAAGCGCCAGGAATGTGATTCTCTGTGGCATTATGGAAATGGAATTGGGCTCCACGCTATGGATTGGTAATGGAATCATGGCTGACCACGCAGGGAGGGGATGCAGTGGTGGCACTACTCCAACGTGTCATCAACATGTCCCTTAGGGAGGGAAAATTTCCATCTCAACTTAAGCAGGCTGTTGTTAAGCCACTATTGAAAAAACCCTCCCTAGATCCCCTGCTAAGAGACAACTATAGACCGGTCTCCTTACTACCATTCTTGGGCAAGGTGATCGAGAAGGCAATTGCCCACCAGCTCCAGGTAGTCTTGGAAGAAGCCGATTATCTAGACCCATTTCAAACCGGGTTTAGGACGGGCTACGGAGTTGAGACAGCCATGGTCGCCTTAGTCGATGACCTCCGTCTGGGCATGGACAGGGGAAGTGTGACCCTGTTAGTGCTCTTGGACATCTCAGCGGCCTTCGATACCATCGACCATGGTATCCTTCTGGAACGCCTGGGAGAGTTAGGCATCAGAGGCACTGCACTCCAGTGGTTTTGTTCCTACCTCTTAGGTAGGTTCCAGATGGTGAAGCTGGGAGACAGTAGCTCTCGTAAAAGAGAGCTGATGTCAGGCGTCCCTCAAGGCGCCATTCTGTCTCCCACGCTATTCAACATTTACATGAAGCTGCTGGGAGAGGTCATCCGGAGACATGGGGCACGGTGTTATCAGTACGCTAATGACACCCAAATATATTTCTCTATGTCTCCGACTGTTGTAGTGGCTGAGGATGGCATCTCTCCTCTGAATGCCTGCCTTGACTCGGTAATGGGCTGGATGAGGAAAAACAAGCTCAGGTTGAATCCAGAGAAAATGGAGGTGCTCGTAATAGGTTCCCCGAGTCCGGGGATGGAGATTCATCTACCAGTCCTGGACGGGGTCACACTTCCCCTAAAGGACGAGGTTCGTAGTCTGGGGGTGCTCCTGGACTCGTCTCTACAATTGACATCGCAGGTGGAGGCGATTGCCAGGAGCGCCTGGTATCAGCTTCGGCTGATATGCCAGCTATGTCCCTACTTGGGCAAGGGGGACCTAGAAACAGTAGTACACACACTGATAACCTCTCGTTTAGATTTCTGTAATGTGCTCTACATAGGACTACCTTTGTACCAAGTTCGGAAGCTTCAAATGATACAAAATGCAGTGGCCAGGTTGGTAACAGGGGCGTCAAGGATGGAACACATCACCCCCATCCTAAAATCTCTGCACTGGCTACCTATTTGCTTCCAGGCACAATACGAAGTGTTGGTAGTTCCCTTTAAAGCCCTATATGGCTCGGATCCAGGTTACTTGAGGGAACACCTCTCCCAACATAATCTGCCCCACACCCTAAGAACAAGTGATAAAAAATTATTAAATCATGTACATACGAGATTAACATCGACATCTCGCACAACATTCTCTGCTGTGGCTCCAAGGTTATGGAATGACCTGCCGGAAGAGATCCATCAGATACCTACACTGGAAGCATTCAAAAAAGCACTGAAGATGGATCTCTTCCGGCGGGCATTTCCATCTGATCTTATTTAACGCCCCATTGAATGCCCCATGGATGTATTACTGATGTAGACACTGATTTTAATTTGATGTAATTATGATGTTGATTGAACTGCACTGTGTTTTTAATATGCTGTAATCCCGCCTCGATCCGTAGGGAGAGGCGGGAAATATAAATAAAATTTTATTTTATTATTTATATTATCAGTGGGGAAGCCTCCTGGAGCCCTTTTTGTATTAAAGATTTAAAGAGGGGATACAGACTGGCTGAAAGGGACAGCAAGGTGTCACCCCTTTCTGCCCTGGATGGAGGCCACAGCAGACAAACAGCACAACCTCCAGGAGTACAAAGCTAATTAAATCAATCTCAGTTCTTGTTGTAATATAACAATATGTGGATAAATCAAAAGTGTGTGTGTGTGTGTTGATATGCAAAGTATTGTATCTTTTGTAAAGCCTGGTGTTTGTGATCGGTCTTGGGGATAGATCTTGTTTCCAAACATTTTAGCATGATGATCATTACTTTTTCTCTCAGACATAACAATGACATATGAGCTAAATCAGAAGCTGACATCTAATACCAATGCAACAGAATGATTGTTTTAATGGCATGTCTTGTGTACATTAGAAGGCTGATTATGCCAAAGGATCAACAGGACAATGGGAATTTTATGATGTTTTGAAATAAAATTTTAGCAAACATCTGCTACAGCAATAAATGGACAAAAAGATAATTAAAATAACGTTTTTTTTAAAGAAGAATAAACAGCAGGCTAAGTGAATTATGCTATTTAAAAAGTCCATCAATTTCTTGAGAGAATATTATAGCTAAGAGGTCAAAATATCTTTATTTTTCACAGAATCTATCAAAATAATTGGGTTCCTTGTTGCTCACAATGAAAAACAAGCAAACAGCCAAACATAAATCTGTGTGGTTGTGTTTGGTTTTAATAAAAAATTAAAAACAAACATCTTTTCTTATAAATTTCCTATTATACTTTTGAGATCATTTTATTCTTCCATCTACTTTCACATGTTCTCCTTCACTGGTGGTTGGTTTCTTTTCTCTACCTCCTTGGAGACTCACATTGATTTAGATATATAACACTCCCACAAATTCTCCCTTGGCCTTTCTGGATTTCGGTATGTCCAGCCATTTTGAGGCTGGCTCTCATTTTGAGGCCGAAAGGATTATACGGTCTGCCTTCTGTATACACGGACTTGCCATTCGCGGACTTACGTATATGTGGATGGAAAGCCCGAAGGGGGGTGTGAGCAGAGGAGGAGGGAGAAGAAGAATGAGGAAAAGGAGGAGGAAGAGCAGAGAAAAGGAGGAAGAAGGAGGAGGAAAATGAGGACAAGCAGGGAGAGCAATGGAGGGGGGAAGAGGAAGAGGAAGAGGAGGAAGGCAGAGAAGGAGAGTGAAGAGGAGGAGGAAAAGGAAGAGAAGGAAGAAGAGGTGGAGGAAGAAGAAGAAGTGGAAGGAGGAGGATGCGTGGAGCCCCAACCAACCCAAACCAGTCCTGCACTCAGAGGTGCAGCTCTTCCTCCTCTTCCTCTTCTTCCCCCCTCTGACATGCTGCTGCTGCTCATCCTCCTTTTCCTTCCTCCTCCTCCTCTTCTCCACTCTTCTTCATTCTCCTCCTCATCATCATCCCTGCCACCTCCTCCTCAACTTCTTCCCCCACTGGGTGACTTTGAGCAAGCCACACTCTCTCAGCCACATGGGAAGGCAAGGGAAAACCTTAACAAATTTTGCCAGGAAAACCCCAGGATAAATTCAGCTTAACTAGGTTAACTTGGCACACCACCCTCATTCCCCAGAGAAGAGAGAAGAAGAGGAGGAAGGAGGAGGAGGAAGAGCAACAGGGAAGATGAGGAGGAGGAGGAGCAGAGGAGGAGGAAGAGCGAAGAAGAGAAAGGGCTGAGACAGGCTGCAGAAATAATCCATCTTGAAACCGCTTTAACTGCCCTGTCTCAGTGTTTGGGAATCCTGGGAATTGTAGTTTGGTGTGGCACCAGAGCTCTCTGAGACAGAAGGCTAAATGTCTCACAAAACTAGAGTTCCCAGCATTCCCTAGCATTGAGCTAGAGTAGTTAAAGCGGTCTCAAACTGGGTTATTTCTACAGGGCGAGGGGAGGGGGCAAAGTGCTATTGTCCTCAATGGTGGCATGGTCACATGGTCGCGCCACCATTCAGAATTTTATTCTTTGAACTCTCATTAGGACATTGGTCATGATCAACAAAAGTTTGTGGATGCCATGAAGTTAAAACTTAGATAAATTGTATAAATGAGATCTATCCAGAATGTGGAAGCTATTTTAAAAAACAATTAATTATAGTTAACAGTGTTGTTGTTGTATGCCTTCAAGTTGTTTCTGGCTTATGTTGTTCCTGACTCGCCTCATGGGAGAAAAGTGGGGTATAAATCCTGGAGATAAATAAATAAATAAAATTATATGACTCCAACGAAACCTTTAGGCAGACACATCACAGGGTTTCCTGGGGTGAGACTATGTGATTTACCCGAGATCACTTCATGGCTTTCTATGTCCAAGCAGAGAATCAAACCCTGATTTCCAGAGTCTAACTCATACCACTACATCATGCTGACTTTTTTTAGTTGTACCACATTTCTATAAAATAGTTGTTGTTTTTTTACCATTATGGAATAAATTTTGAAAGACCAATCCCTGTTTCCCCAAAGTAACTAAATAGTATTTTAAGTTACAAACATCTGTATGCTACAATTTGCTGGCTTGTTATGCAAAGCTCATTCTCCTCCAGACTACTCCAGTGCACCTTAACAGTCTGAGACAAAAATATGAACTAGCCTGTGAGCTTGAGCCAGTCTGTGAGATGTCTTCTCCACTATTAATTATGTTCTCATAATTGCAGAAGTAACAAAAAAATTCGCCCTGATGGCGCAGTGGTTAAATGCCTGTACTGCATCCACTCACTCAAAACCATAAGGTGGCGAGTTCAAGACCAGCAAAGGGCTGAAGCTCAACTCAGGCTTGCATTCTTCCGAGGTCGCTAAAATGAGTACCCAGATTGTTGGGGGGCCAAATAGCTTACAATTGTAAACCGCTTAGACACTCCTTAAGGGTATGAAGCGGTATATAAATGAAGCTGTTTGTTTGTTTTGTTTGTTTGTTGCAACACTGTTAATTAGAATTGTAAAATAATGTACCTGTATCTTCATGATTGGTTTAATAGTTAGTTACAAGTTCAAATAACTAGTTACTTCAAAGATGAGGATATATGGAAAAAATAGCTAAAGTGGTTCTGTTAATCCAGAAGTCAATGGCACTGTATTATATAGGATTTATGCTTGCATGTGTATCATAGCCCCATTCTCTTCTTCTGGTACAGCAGTGAATTTGGATGCATGGTTATATCCTCATCTAATGCGAAATCTGCAGTGTTTTGTGGCATTCTCCCATGCAATAATCTGCTTGATTTGCCAATTCCGTCCTGTTTCCTCTCCCTTCCAATCTGCCTCGTTTCTGTTCCCCAGGGCCCATGTGATAAACATATCAGTTAAAAGCACCTGTAGAAGGTTTTCTCATCATTGTGTCTATATGCTATTGAGTGTTTGGTTATTGTAGCACATAAAATGGGAAGAAAAGCAAGAAGCAGGCATGTTCACTATGTAAGTTGTAATAGGTGATGTCTGCTTATAAAAAGGATGTATTTAATGTATTTAAAAAAAACCTTTAAATGTAATAGGCCCATTTATTAGGGAGAAAATGTGCCAAAATGGAACCATCAACAACAGTATTAAATGAATTGTGCATACTGAAGGCCATGTAAATGCACTTTTCTGTTCATTTGCTTATATGGCTTCAATCCATTAAAGCATCAAAACGAGCACACGCTTAAATTCACAACTTGAGTGGAAGTTACTAAAAGCAATTAAAAAACTAAACATTTAAAAGTCCATTATGGCATGTGAAAAGAGCCATTTCCTATCAAAGCAAAATACAGAAAAAAACTGAAAGAAGCTGTTAGCCACAGCTTTCCTTGATACAAGAGAAATACACCTGAACAGAGCTAGGCCTGCATACAGTGAAAGCTCTGGGTTTTAGTCCAGAGAAATGCAAGATGGTGAACATATCTGCAGATAGGTTTCATAACTTTTCACAATACCTGTAAAGTTTGGAAAGGAGTCAATGCACCATGGTTATGGGTGCAATGAAGTACCAACAGGCTGCACCTCAGAAGGCTCCCATCTAGTGGAGTTGAGTCTATTAAGGGTGACGTGGTGAGAGTGTTGTTGTTGATGATGTTGTTGTGTGCCTTCAAGTCATTTCCATCATATAGTGACCCTAATCATAGGGTTTTCTTGGCACAATTTATTCAGAGGATCATAATCTGGTTTGTAAAATTCATTAATTCATTAAATTTATGTCTCATCTTTCATTTGTTCCCAGGGATTTTGCTGAGCCATTCAGGTGATTCTCTTTAGCTGCCCCATTAAATAGTCACTGACCTTGTTTCCTTATACTTTGCTGGTTGGGTTGCTTATGCATAATATCTTCTTTTTCTTCATTGATTTATCCTTATCCAGATTTTTGAGAAGGTCAAAATACCTTGTTTATATTATGTAAGGCTTAGGTAGAACTTGGAAATTTCTGGCTGACATCCATCATCAAGAGGCAAGGCATAAAGTTTTGCCCAGGCAGAACTACACCAAGTCTGCCTTTTTCCTCTGATAGGATTCACCATCCTCCGGTGGACCCCTCTCCCAAGTTTATGTAGTGAAGGGGCAAAGGAGCAGCTGGTTGTTGTTGTTTATTAACATTTATTTATAGAGAACTGTAAAATTTACACAATGCTTTACATAGTAGAGGTCAAATAAAATAAAATTAAAGCCTGCCAAGCACTGCACAATCTAAAACAGCAACACTACAAGATTAAAAACATTTCTAAAATAACATTAACCAGTGTAAAGGGAAGACAAAGAAATAACAAATTGGCAACCAGTAAATTGGAATGTCACCCGGAACAAAAGTATCTTCAACCCAACCTTGAAATTAGTGAAAATTGTGTGAAAACTCAATAAAAATTAAATTAAAAAAAAGAAAGAAAGAAATTAGCCAAGGAAGTAATAGTTCTTAGTTGTGTGGGGAGGAGATTCCAGGCATGGGGATCTGCACAGGAGAAGAGGTAGATTTGAGTAGGGAAGGAGGGGAACTTCAGCTCAGCCAGGAGACTGGTGTCATAAGTTCTCAATGCATGGGGAGTGCGATAAGGAGAGACGAGTACTGACAAATAAGAGAAAGCTAAGGAAGCTATGAAGGGCTTTAAAGGTCAGGAGAAGAATTTTGTAATGGATTCTGAATGGAATAGTGAACCAATGGCAGAATAACAACAAGGAGGTGATATGATCAAAACAATGGGCAGAGAGCCAGCATCCTGGCTGCTGAGCGTTGCACAGAAATTAGGGGGCTAAAATGAAAATTAGGAAGACCCACTAGCAGTGAGATGCAATAATCCAGGTGTGATATCACCAATGCATGCACCAGTGTCTTAGCTGCCAACACAGACAGAAACAGTCAAATTCTGACAAGATTATAGAGAAAAAAAAATCTGCATGACTTGGCTGTAGCCTGGATCTGTGAAGTGAATGATAATGAAGAGTCAAATAGCAAGAATAAATGTGTCCATGTATGTCCATGCATGCTTTTTTGCCTAAAACTATGACGTAAAAACCAAATTAAATATAATTCAATTGAGAACATAATAATAATAGGAATAAACAGTTTCCAGACAGTCTTTTTAAAACTTAGCAAGAAACCATTTCACTTGCCAAAGGCATGCCTGAATGGAAATCTCTTTGCTCACCTGTCCAGTCTAGGAAACAAGATAACAAACCAGCCTCTGGTCTACTGCACTCCATTTCATCCAAGTAGTTCTTCCAATCTCCCACTGAAGTTGCCACTGAAAGGATTCCAAGAGAAACTCCAGTTACAGAGGAGAATAGGAAACCAATGATCCAGCAGCAAAGTGTCTAAAAATAATCCCTTGCAGGACAAACTAAACTGATCCAACTCAGATATCTGCAAAAGAAAATAACCAGCAGCACTCTTTTCTTCTGCTTCATACACCGGGGAAGATACTAAAAGCTTTACCTTCTAGTTTGCTATACCCTATGGTTTATTGTTTTGTCAAAATGTAGCAATCTATGATTTGCACAAATTGTCATGTATGTAACATAATTTTGGTTTGAAATTAAAATCAAGCTGAAAACTAGAAGCAGAAACTTCTAGTCCTTTATTCCAGTGGGCAGAGGGAGGATGAGCTTGGAAACTGATCGGCATACTAGCAAAGAAGGATTTGTTAATGATGAATTGTATGATTATATTTTATGAAGTAATTCTGCTGTGCTTTTACTGCACATTTCTACATATTTCTGTCCATAACACACTTTACTATGTACAACTAGAATTGCCCCTCCATTTTCGCAGGGACCCCTCCATGAAAATGGAAATCGGCTGATATTCAAGACCTATTGGCTTGAATGGCGTTATGGCCCCATGGGCACCTGCGGGTTTGCACCATGGGCATGTGCCCCATTCTAAGTCCCTCTATTTGCCCCTTGCAAGTAAGCAAGGGACACAGATCTGACGTCCACACAAATGGAGGGATGATTGTTGTCCCATTTAATTCATTTATTTTCCTTTCAGACAACGATTTAAACAAGAAGTGACAATATTTATTATTTAAGCTGAAGCCTTGGGTAAGGATTCAGGTAAAAGACTGAACTGTTGGGGAAAACAGAAGAGCCTGCTCTTCCTGCTTTAAATGATTAAATTTTAATGAAAGTCAATAAGCCCAGCATTGGAGATCTGATGCAAACTTAAACACTGTTGGAGCATCATTGGTACTTTTAAAAAAATCTATCAAGACTACTTTATAGAAAGTACTGCATATTTAATTCTTTTTAAACAAGAAATGAATATAATTGTGTGTGTTGCAATGTGAATACATTTACTATAGGAATATGTTACTGTCATGATATTCCTCCTACCACTACCAATATTGTGATAGGAGTTAATTGTTATGCCAAGCATGAAGTTTCTATGCTGACTTCCCCCCTCTTTTCATCTAATTTTAAACAGAATGAAGAAGAAGAATTCAAAACAGAAATTTTCATTAAGCATGGAAGTGGAATTTTAATATGATAGCTTGATTAATTGTGTTTAAACTTTTTTATTGCCAGTGTTTAGCTTTTACTTTTTTTAGCATTTTTGTAAGTTGCTTTACCAGAAGAATGTTGGGATGGAATTTTAAAAACAAAATGGAACAAAAACAAAAGCCATGCATAAATAAATAGTTAGTGTATTAAACAGACTATATATCACTAAGTACAACAATAAGATACTGCACAAAGTGGAGTCGAAGGCTTTCATGGCCAGCATCCATAGTTTTTTGCAGGACTTTTGGGCTAGGTGGCCATGTTCTAGAAGAGCTCCTTTCTGACATTTCACCAGCATCTGTGGCTGGCATCTTCAGAGAATGATAACCTAGAAAAATTTAGTTAGGTTCTTACAAATATAAGTATAGTTAAACAATTATCAATGGACAATATAATGTCTGTTCATCATGACAGTGGAGAACAATAATTGTTAATTGTGAGTCCAAAACAGATCACCTTGCAAGGATATTACTGTAAATAGTATGGAGTAATAAGATGAAAAAAAGATCCTCTTCTCAAAATGGTAAATCCATGGCAGTCAATATAAAGCAAACAGCACAGCAATTCCAAACAGATGAAGAGCAACATAACCAGATGGCACCTGTAGCAGTGGCACAGGTAACAAAAATAAGTCACTTTGCAAGGATTATACTGTAATATGCATGGAGTGGTAAAATGAAAATAAATCCTCTTTTCAAGATGGTAAATCCATGCTTATCAATATGAAGCAAACATACCAGCAATTCCAATCAGGTAAAAAGCAAGGCAACAGGGTGGCACAGGTAGTGGTGGCACAGGAAGCAGTAGTGCAGATAGCAGTAGCACAGGTAAGAGATGGCTACCTCTGGAGTTATAGAGCCGTTTCGACTATATAGTATTCTTCAGTTGCATTAATTATGTTTCAGTTCCAGATTTCAAAACAGGAAGATAAAGTTTCAAACTTGCTTTTCCATACTTCTGAATCCATAAAATTAGCAAACATTAACTATAGAAATCTCAAGTATCACAAAGGGAAGAACAAATATATCATTCTTTATAATTGTAACATCTTTACCTCTGTTTTAGGCCATATCCAGCTTGCTTACAGCAGAATCAATTAGTACAAATGTTTGTAACTAATGGGAATCATATACACTCTGTTCTAAATGCCCTACAAGTGGCTCATTCATGTATAACAATTCTTAAATGAACATGAGTTTGCTCCCATTCAAACTAAATCTCCCAGCATGGAAAACCTAAGAACAGGCTGAATAACATAATAGTATCCCATTATATACCACAATACCATGAATTAAATGTGCTTTGAGCTGTAATAATAATACCATGTAACAATTGATATTGTACTAAGTTCAAAATTCAAAATTCAACCAGAGAGCAAACATAAATTTAACAATTGCCCATTCTGTAAATACAAGTTTACAGCTTCTTTACAGGAAAAAATTAGATAAATCCAAGCATTCATTTAGATCCTCTTTTAAAGGACCACACTTAATTGACTCAATAATGAAAAACCTTTAAGGAATCTGGAGAATGACCAAATTGAGAAAAATGCTCTGCTAATGGGGTATCAAGACTTCTAAATTTACTTTTCTGTTCACTAATCCTCATTCTCAAATTCCTAATAGTTTGTCCTACATAAATCTTAGGACAAGGGCATAAAATAACATAAATTACATTCTTAGAGTTGTAATTAGTAAATGATCTAAAATCATATTGGTCCTGTGATGTGGGTTGTGAAAATGTTCTAATATTCAAGAACTGTCCACAACACAAACACTGTCCACATTTATAGTGACCCCCTGGTTTGGGAATGCTCATAGTTATGTGAATAAAAATCAATGTGTACTAGTGAGTCTTTGATATTCATGGTCCTATGTAATGCTATGATTGGTACCTCGGAGCAACCAGGATTGTTCTGAATCAAGGGCCAATGTTTAAAGATAATTCTTTTTATATGATGGGCAACATGATTAATAGAAAAGGAGACTATAATTCTATGACATGTTGTTTTTTTCTGAAGGTAGGAACAATGAATTTCAGTCCCTAAGCAAAACTCTTTTCCTAGCATCCTGTACAAATTTGCTGCAGAAAGGTTTTACCATATAGTTCTTGTTTATATTGATCTGCCACCATTTCATAGTGACTATTCTTACTACAATTCATTTTTAGTCTCAAAAATTGTAAGGTAAATTCTTGACACAATGGCCCAAAACAGACGGGCAGGAAGAGACGCACTTGTGCCATGATTAGGGTTAGGGAGCGCACAGCATTTGCACACTCCTGAACCCTAACACATAATGGAGCCTGCGTCATTACGTAACGCTGTTTAGACAGCGCACATAATGACACTGCCACAACTGCGCAGCTTCTAGACGGAGCTGTGCAGTTGCAACGGAGTAAAGGTGCCCAATGGCGCCCTTTCCATTTATTGTGCCACAACTGCGGAGCTAAAAAGGAGTGGGGTTTCTTCGCTCCTTTTTTTGCTGCACAGTTTTGCAGCAGCATCTAGCTGTTGTGGCAAGGTTCTGCAGCAAAAAAGGAGGCTACAGACCACCCTTTTGGGGCAGTCTGTAAAGCCCCATTGTGACCAAATAAACATTATTGGATAATAAGAAAATGTATGTCATGGAACTATTATTCTCTTGTTGAAGACCAGACCAAAGATTACATGGACAGATTTTAGTAAAAACAAATGACATAACTATTTATTTATTTATTTATTTAAGTTATTTACATACGCCTTATACAGTGAAACAGTAACCACTGATAGAATGTAATCAGAACAAAGGCTTCCAGAGCTAATTTCTCTAAAATACCTTCCCATTTCTTTTTATTAAGCCCAAGTGTCCTTTCATACAGTGAAAAGCATGAATTAGTGGCTTAATTCCTGAAGAGATTTTCTGCTTTAGATATATTTCCCATGAGAATTTTGTATTTCTGACTGCTTTATATTTGTGCACAAAACAAATGATTAAAATCTGTTCATTTCAATTTAAAAAGCCACTTGCTGTGATTTCTGATAGGCTGCATTACCTTTGTTTGTGTTTTAATTTGCCCCTTTTTTTCACCATGAGCTTATTTCTCTCTTGTTAGATCTGTGAGACATGAACAACTGATTCTTTTAGCTACTATTCTAAAAATTAATGAAACAGGAAAGGCATCAGCTGGGCCACCCTTAGTTCCATGTCAATGAAATATATGGAAGCAAAATTGTCCAGCTAGGCCAAACACCTTTATGACATATGAAAAAGGAAAAAAAATATGTATGACAGCCCACCAGTGGCTTCCAAAACTCTTTTTTTGATGCTTGACAAACTGCAAAGCACAGATACTCTTGAGCTGACAAATTATGAACACTGCCCTTGGCTTAGTGTGTTTTGGATGTGTGGAGGGGAGGTTAACCTGGAATCTGAGGAACTCTTGGTAGCCCTCTGGCTATTTTCATGTTTTTCAAAGAAAAAGGATGCTGAATGTAGAAGTGTGCACATATGCATTGGCATGCACAGCTACAGAGGAAACCCAGAGGTAACGAAGCTCCCATCAGTAGGTGCTGTTGCATGTGAAATCCTATCATCTTTTACAATATGTCATGTTGGCTGTGAAAGACAAAATGATGGATCTTAAGTATATCTTGAATCATAGAATCATATGGCTGATCTAGACTGGCAAAAAGGGGTATGTTCATGCCTGCATGAAAGTGTAGCCTTTAGATGACCCACACTGAAAGTTTAGAATGAACGCACTTCTTTTGCATTTTAGTGGGGAAAAGGCAGCTTTAAAAAGGACCTACTTTTCCCAGCTTCTTTTTAAAAAGGGTGTAACAGTGCAGCTGTGTTTAAATGCTGCAGTGCAACTCTGCAGTTTTTTAAAGCTCCCAAGCCCTAGCTCCAGCTCTAATCCGAACCTTAGACATGCGCAGTAGGGACTCTGGGATGCTGTAACTGTCATGCAATTGTGCATAAAATGTCAAGTCATTCATAAAATAAAGAAGTTTATTCATAAACTTAAATTGTAACAGATTTAATATCTTTTTAAGGGGGGGGGGAATGTAGTTTGTTTTATTGATGTAATAGTATTTTAATGTGTAAGCCACCTCAATTGATCTCAAAGGGGTGGGGTAATAATAATAATAATAATAATAATAATAATAATGGGTTCATTCATGGTGCACCGATGCAACCAGGCACTTAAAAAAGGGAAGCAAAACCACAATGGTAATTTGACAGATCTTCATAACTGCACAGTTCATGTGTGATGTACGTGCACAACTGCGCAGTTCGCAGCTGGCAATACAATTGCCTGTATGATGTACCGGTGCAACTGCCAGTTCGCAGCCAGAAACAATAACAACAAAAATTTAAAGGTTCAGTGCAGCCAAAAGCCCCATTCATTGCCACCTGTGCAGCTGCTCCGCCTGTGTTTCTAGCATCCTGACAGCTTCCAATGTAGTTGCTGAGCAACAGAATAGACTTCAGATAAGTTGTCCCCACACCTCCTAATTGTAGCTGCCATATGCCTTTTTATTACACAACTGGGACTTGCAGTGTAGCTGCTAAGTATTAAGGAAAAGGCAACTTCATATCTCCCCATCCTGCCAATCTAGAAAGCCCCATAGAATCATAGAGTTGGAAAAGACCATAAGGAACATCCAGTCCAACCCCTTGCCATTCAGGAACTGCCAATCAAAGCATCCCAGACAGTGGCCATCCAGCCTCTGCTTAAAGACCTCCAAGGAAGGAGATTCCACTATATTCCGAGGGAGTGTGTTCCACTGTCGAACAGCCCTTACTGTTAAGAAGTTCCTCTTAATGTTGAGGTGGAATCTCTTTTCCTGCAGTTTGCAGCAATTGTTCCTCGTTCTAGTCTCTGGAGCAGCAGAAAACAAGCTTGCTCCCTCCTCAATATGACATCCCTTCAAGTATTTAAACAGGGCTATCATATCACCTCTTAACCTTCTCTTCTCCAGGCTTTGTCACTCCTCATAGGGCATGGCTTCAAGACCCTTCACCATCTTAGTTGCTCTCCTTTTGACACGCTCCAGTTTCTCCACATCCTTTTTGAACTGTGGTGCTCAGAACTGGAGACAGTATTGCAGGTGGTATTCCAGACCAAAGCAGAATAGAGTGGCACTATTACTTCCCTTGATCTAGACACTATACTTCTATTGGTGTAGCCTAAAATTGCATTGGCCCTTTTAGCTGCCAAATCACACTGTTGACTCATGTTCAACTTCTGGTCTACTTGGACTCCTAGATCCTTTTCACATGTGGTCTCATTCAGGCAGATGTCCCCCATCCTATATCTGTGCATTTCATTTTTCCTCCCTAAGTGAAGAACCTTACATTTCTGTGTGTTGAATTTCATTTTGTTAGCTTTGGCCCAGCTTTCTAGTCTATTCAGGTCATTTTGAATTTTGATCCTGCCCTCTGGGGTATTAGCTATTCCTCCTAGTTTAGTGTCATCTGCTAATTTAGTGAGTATATTCCCAATTCTGTTATCCAAGTCATTGATAAAGATGTTGAATAGTACTGGGCCAAGGACAGAACCCTGTGGCACCCCACTTGTCACTTTTCTCCAGGATGAAAATGAAGCATTGCTGAGCACCCTTTGGGTTCGGCCATTCAACCAATTACAAATCCACCTAACAGTTGCCTTGTCTAGCCTACATTTTAAATGCTTGTTTTCAAGAATATCATGGGGTACTTTGTCAAAGGGCTTACTGAAATCAAGATATACTATATCCACAGCATTCCCTTCATCTACCAAGCTGGTAATTTTATCAAAAAAAGTGATCAGGTTTGTCTGGCATGACTGTTTCTCTGAAACCCATGTTGACCTTTTGTGATTATGGCATTGCCTTCTAGATGTTCACAGACTCCCTGTTTAATGATCTGCTCCAGAATCTTTCCTGGTATTGATGTCAGACTAACTGGATGTTAATTGTTGTTATCCTCTTTTTTCCCCTTTTTGAAGATGGAGACAATGTTTGCCCTCCTCCAGTCTGCTGGGACGTCTCCTGTTCTCCAGGAGTTCTCAAAGATTATTGTCAGTGGTTCCGATATTACATTTGCCAGTTCTTTAGTACCCTTGGATGTAGTTCATCTGGTCCTAGAGACTTATATTCATTTAGATTAACTAGGTACTTCTGTAGTATCTCTTTATTTATTATGTGCTGAAATTCCCCTATTGTGTCCTCTGCACCATTATCCTCAGCTTGAGCACCCTTTGCCTTTTCTGAAGCAAAGAGGTTGGTGAGTAATTCTGCCATTTCTCTGTCCCCTATTTGCATTTTGCCATCTTCTGCGCACAGTGGCCCTACCGTTTCATTCTTCTTCCTTTTGCTGCATACATACCAAGAAAAGCCCCTTTTATTGGATGGCACAGTAGATAGAAGTGGCAGAATGGGCAGCCTAGATGATAGTGGGAGGATATGATCTTACAGCGCTCTTTTTGCTGTATGTTTTTTTTTTCTTATTATGATCAGAAAAGTGTATGTATGTATTATTATTTTCTATTCTCATAAATATTCCATACACTATCATATCTTTTTTACTCAATTTTCAGTTTTAGACTAATTGCACATTTTCTCCCAAGGAAGCCAAAACAAGCTTGCAAGGCCTACACAGCTTAATGTTGCAATCAAAATAAAAGTAACATAAAAGAGATTTTTAATAAACAAACAAACAGTAAGCTGTCAACAGATTCAGTACAGGTAGCATTGTGGCATTTTTTTTGTCTCAAACCTGTCTATTAATCCCAATTACAGATGTCCCACTAAAATAACTCTTGATGCAAATCCAACTGATTCAGTGGGTCTGTTCCAAACCTTTACTTGGTGAGAATGTAACATTTGACAGGAATTAAATCTAAATGTTTTGCAATAAATAAACTTTTAAATAAAACCATAAAGGTGAGAAATGAGAAAATGTATACTTAGCCAAGATAAATGAATTAAGTTATCTATTAAGGGGACATTTTTCTAACCAAAAGGGACCATTTAATTGACTGAGTTGTAATTTCAACATTGATTTCAACAAAATATGTTATTATTTAATAACATACAAAACATTACTTAAGTTAATTACTTTAGCAAAGTTATTAATGATTTAAATAATTGTGTGTGCTAATGAGCCAGCTAATGTTTACATTATCCAGCACATTCTTTACGCAAAGCCTATTTATTTTGATACATATTCAAGAGTAGGTGTGCTGGCCACACAACAAAGTAAAACAAAATCCAAAATCCACAAAAGAGGGATACCTTTCTTGGCCAGCCAAAAGGCAAAAAACAAAACAAAAAAACCCACAAAAAACCCAGTGTTTGAAGCTTCGCTGGCTTTTTCATCAGGCAAAAATCTTTTTAAAAAAACATACAGAAGAAAGAAAGGAAGATGATGATGTGTCACAGGCCTACATTTTGTATAGATGTCTATGCTATAGTTCAGTTGGTTTGGAGGGATTTTAATGCTGGATGAAGCCACACTCCTGTTGGCAATGAGACTAAGGAGAGTGGAGGGTTGGGAGGTTGCATGTATTTGCACTCACCCTCACCCTTCAGAAAATGTTTCTTGCTTTTGTTTTTTGGGGTCAGTCTCAAGATTCAAACCACTTTAGTTCATGCGTCTGAGTAAGTAGACCAAGTCTATGAAAGCTAATGCTACAACTTCTTTTGCACAGTTTGTCTCATAGTTGCTAAAATATCTCTTTGCATACTTTAGATCAGTTTAGCATGAGATACTTTTAATTTCAATGCTGATTTTAAACTAGCCAGTAGTAAGGGCTGTTTGGAAAGGTGTGGTCTTTTTTTTTTTCTCCCAAGACTTTTTTTGATGATCTGTGTCCCAGACATCACATAGAAGCTCCTCATCTGTCTTGAGAAACTGATGTGTGAAAGCATCACTCTGGTTCCATTGCTAGGATCAATGTCGTCATCTAAAAGCTAAGAAAGGATCTGTATTTACAAGCAAAGAAAAAAGAGAAAGTCAGCGAAGTGTTTTGAGGGTGGATGGGTGAATGGGGTGGATTAGAACTGGAATGGCCAACTAAAAGGCTGACAGCAGTGCACAAATTTGATTAAGATGTGATATCTGTACTGTCCCTTCCCTTCATGGATATAAGGATTTCTTTCTCATGGCTGGAGGGACGGTAAGGAGAATCCTCAGTATCCAAATCTGTGGAGGGTTCAGGCCTGTAGGGGCTTGGACAATGATAATTGTAAAGACTAAATTTTGAAATAAATTTTATTTTCTAAACAGCAGGCACATACTTTATAACAAACAAAGTATGTGCCTGCAGACAGTTCCCTGTCAGTTTATGACAAGAACATGAATTTCATAGGGGTTTTGTAGGCAAAGAGTATTCAGAGCTGGTTTGCCTTTACCTTCCTCTGAATAGGCAAAGATCTTTTTGTTTAACCAAGACTTTAATGTGCAAGCAGGGGAGCTTCTTGTGTTTTATTAATATTTTAAAACCTTTGTATATTTTTAGATATTATTCCATACTGTTTTATGTGGTAATTTTAATTAAAAAATAGTGATAAGGACTTTAAAAAAAATTGTCACTCTTTGGGATCCACCTTGGGTCTCACTTTATGCAAAAGGCACAATACAAATGAAATGAAATGAAGCCTACAATACATGATATTCCCTGACAGTCTCTCTTCCTAATAGTAACCACGTCTGACTCTTCTTAGCTTCCAGAATCAGGCAGGATCTAGTGTCTTCATGGTCTTTAGACACTATGTAGCTATAATATGTTGAAAAATTTAGAGTGGGCTCCCCAGTCTTACATCTTGTCTGAGGCCCATTGTCAGTTCCAAGTGATCCTAGCCTTCTCTGAGTCTTCAAATTGTGACATATTTGATGGCGGTGATCTTTCATTTCATTCAGCTGTATTGCGGGAAAAAAAGTACTGTGTCTACACCAGTTTCCTTCACGTGCTTAGCAAGAACACCAAGCTTTGAATTAAAATACAATAAGCAGGTGGAAGGATTTATTTCACATTCAGACTATAGTGCTTCCTATTATCTGCCATAGTCTGGCAAAGAGTGGCATCTGTAACAGACAATATATCTTTGTAGTTTAAAGAGGATAACATCAGTGAAGCAGGTAAACATGACGATTCCAAATAGTTTAAGTGTGAGTCCATCTCTGGAGAAAGGAGGGGAAAAAAGCAAATAGTTTCTTCACAAGTATTGGAATCTGGAAGCAAATGTATTGCTAACTAGTTTTGTAATGACAGATATGGGCAGCGAAGCTGAGGGCTACTGACAATAGCTGAAGTGAGATTATGGTCCCTGATGAGATAGCCAAGCCTGTTTGAATAATACACTTAGAATTGGTTTCCAAATTGCTTTAAAGGTGTGTGTGTGTGGTGGTGGTGGTGGGGTTGTTTAAAAAAGTTAACTGCATACCTAAAATAAAGTATGTGGTTCAACAAGATAAATTGGATGATTCCCTGCAAATTCAACACAAGCCCAGGTATATTTCTTTTCTGAATGAAATCCCAAGTGCTTCATGAAGAAATACAGCCTTTCTTAAGCACTCTCTGTAAATCCATGAAATTGAAGCATTCCATCTTCACAGCCTAAAGCATGATAGCGGCAGAGACATGAGGATGAAATAGGTATACAGAAAGGAAATGGTAATTGTACAAATATATACCGCTATAAAGAATCTCCTGACTGCTTCCATTGTCCACTAATTATTGGGAGATGTTTTAATTTACACCACCAGCTAGCTCTACAGCCATTAATTAGTTTTAAACACTTTTGAAGGAACTCCAGAGAACCATTTGTTACTGGCAAAGCTCTGAAAAAGGCTACAGAATATTTTAACAGCTTGGTAATGAGCATGACTGTATGTCATGTTCATGAATTTGAGCACATTCATACTCAAATGTACATAGCTGTATTCAACCAAACAGGAGATCCAGAAGTTGTTCATCTATGGGATTTATTAGGTTCATTGGCATGTCATTAAAACTGGATTTGGTGAGGATCCAGGTTTTTCAAATTCTACCCCCCAGCCCAGACCTTAGATGATCACTCAAACACTTGGATCTTCCAGAGCCCTCTAGACCCTACTCATGGCTATGTTTACCATTAGGTGACATGGTTGTCTCAGATGGGCTCAATGAATTGAACATTCTCCATCTCACTGGAAATTCCCCAACCAAATTCTTGGACCCTTTTCCTCCACCCCCAGATCCTTTCACTCTCTCATCTTCTTGCTGTGTTTACTGCAAACCACTGTACTTTCTCTTTCTTCCCAGTCACTTGGTGATATGACTTTTTCATACCACTTCTGTCTCTGATCCCCTGTCTCAAAGTGCTGGACACTCTAAGGAGTTTATTACACTAGGGAGATCCCAAAGAAAAATGGGATTTAATCTAGATTTTAAAAAAAGCCAATGCCAAATGTTTATCAGACTTTATTGCAATTAAAGTGAAATAATGCAAAGTTAAACCGAATGCAAAGCAGAGAAAACCATCAGCGTTTTACTTTTGGAACTTCCTGAAAGTAAAAAGCTGATGGTTTTCTCTGCTTTACCTCTGGTTTAACTTCACGTTATTTCACTTTGGGGGTCATTATGTGTGATAAACTTCCCTCATTTGTGGTTTTTTTTTAATGAATCTAGTTTAAATCCCATTTTTCAGTGGGATCTCACTAGTGTGATAAGCTTATAAGTGACTCACGTGCCTCCTCAGATATAGCAGGATCTTTCTGTTATTTTAGTTTATTTTATTTTTGCAGAGGGCACCATCTCCTGTGTAGCACAGTTAGGAGAAAGGATACTTTGCTTCCCACCCCAAGGACAGGGAGATCTTGCAATAAGTCAACTGAGCTTTCCCACCACCACCACCAATTGCGCCTCAAATCTTCCTTGTCCTAATAACTCCATAGCTACATTAGGGACACTGATAACACAAGCATATACTAATACTCTGTTTAACTCTGATTTGTTACTTAGGGATGAAAAAAAAATCAATCAATTTTGCTATCATCAACATTTTAAAAAACATGTTTGTAAAGGACTTTACTAATGGAGTAAGAAGTCTGTTAATTCTGGTGTACTCTTAAACTGAATGGAATGCACAGATATAGCTGGTCAGAGCATAGGCAGAAACCTTGTGCTACCTGTGTTAAAATAATGAGTTGGTCAGAAAAAAGAAGGCAAGCCCTAATTGAAATGAGAAAACTGGGTTAAATGTACATGACTAAAAGTCAAATGTTTAAGTGCCAAGCACCCGAAGCCCAGGGTCTGGATGCGTTAATCTGCTAGTCTCATTTCTCATTTCTTAAAAATGAGAAAAATATCTCATTTCTTAAAGTCTTGAAGAAATTCATAAATTTTGGAAAATCTTTATAAACAACAACAACAAAATATTCTAGGCCTGATGAAAGTCTGCTCATTCCTAATCTGAACAAAAATATCTTTGGCATCTATGTTAATTTCTGATCTTATCAATTTGGACAAGAATATAAAAGTCTTATTACAGAAAAGTACAGTAACTAAGGAAAGATTGAATTGGCATTCACCTGTCTCATTTTAGTAGGGGAAAACATTGCACAATAGTGGCAGTGAAGAATACTATGATGATGGTCTCCTGAGGAATAAGCTGCCTGAGAGCTTATGAACTGAAATACTAAGATCCAGGAGTCATCTAGGATTATAGTTTTAAGGCTTCTAAAGTTGGGTATTAGTCAATTGACAGCTGTGAATTAAACAAGAACAAGACACTAGATGGCTGAACTGTAAACTCGTGGGCTATATATTCCAATAGAAAATAAAAGTAAGACAAGAATCTGTTCCTATATACCTCCCTAGAACAATGTCAATGTTTCATTCATGAACCTGCTGGAAAAATGTACTCACTTGTTGTCAATGGTGCCATAACTCATCAAAGCATATTTTGCTTGAAAACATGATTTTTTCCCATTTTAAAAAAGTATAATAGGGTCAGACATCAAAACAGTGGTGTCTGTTGTATTTCAATCTCCGCATATTCTGCATCAAATCCTTTTTATTTCCAGTTTCTCTGTACTTTCCAGGCCAAGAAGAGGGAATTACCTCTCTTGAATCCAAACTCCTCCTCTTCCTCTTCCTCTTCCTTATTCATGTTATCGGTCAGAAAATGATGGTTAATTTTATTGAAATGCAGACATATTTACCTTGTGTTATAGTACATCAACTGTGAAAAGTTTAAAGTGCAATATTAAAACTGTAAAGCAATTTATAATCCTGACTGTTCAACTAGTTCACTGATTTTCACTGGTTTATCTAGATTTTACAGACTCCAGTTTTCTATATTTTATAGATAATTGATAGAGAATAATGTGATACAGATTAAACTGATGGGAAGAATGGATAAAATAGGAACTATAAAATAAAGATAATGCTATAGGAGTATTAATTAGCATTTCTAGGTATTTCTCCATCATGCTCACTTTACATACTTTACATACTCCCAGACATATTATTAGAATAAGAACATTTAAAGAAGTATTACATTTATTATACATAAAATGAGCCATAAAATAATCTTTCAAAATACATCTCAAAACTCTGACTTAAACCTAATATTGGAAATGTAAGTAGCTTAGTCAAATAATACTCTGCAGCGCTAAGTCAATGCCGAAGCTAATCAAATAGGAAAGTGATTGAATTTAACTGGGTCCATCTTTCTGTCTGCAGTAAAAATACAGCTCTTTTTGGTGTCTGGGCTAGGAGTTCATTTGAAATGAGAATAAATGGGATAAGCAATTCTCAGTAACTTAGCATTTAATCATGATTTATTCATGTCTTTATTTTGAAATTTTAACCTAAAAGTTATGTTCTTGAAACACAGTAGTCATAGCAAGACTTCAAAAATATGGCCAAATTAATTGAAGGATAAAAGACTAGACAGATAAAATGAGATTATTAGCTATAGAATTAGCATTCAGTTTATAATAAACTACATCATTTGCACATTATGGAACAACAAAGTTTTCAGTAGTGGTCCCCAACTTTGGAAATACCTTCCTCAATGGAAAACTGTCCAGAACCCCTTGATACAGTTAGTATCAAATACTCCTTCTTATATGTACTTCATTGGGGTGGGGAGAAACGGGGGGGGGGGGGATAAATAGCTTTTACTATGCAAATTTCTTTATTAGTCCTCATGAACAGAAGTTGAAATAAGCCCTTCTCAGGCATGGCACAATGCAGATGAAATAATTGTGTGAAAAAGAAGGTCATACCAGCTCCACTTCTGCCATTACTCCCCACATGTGCAGAATAACAATCTGAAGAAGAGAGTTTATTTTACATGTGAAGGCTTTCTAAAACATCAAGGTTCTGAACAACACAGAGAGCCCTCTTACTCTGCATGGAGGAAACTCTTCTCTTCAGGCCATATCAGGAGAGTGATAATACAGGGGAGAAGGCTTTAGATATTCTTCTTCTTATTTTCGGTGTATGATATAACATCTAACAGGCCTATAGTAATCCTGTTTCTGGATTTTACAACTACTTCAGACTACAACTACAAGTTCATAGGACTGACTGCACCAATATCATGTCATAGATCTCTCCCTCCCTCCCTCCCTCCCTCCCTCCCTCATTATCTGTGTATTGTCCCAGTTATCTTAGTTTTTCATAAGGAAGCCCTTCATCAAGTAAACTGAATCTGGAGTCAAACCTCATACACTCTAGTCCAGGTTTCTCAACCAGGGTCTGGGTCTCAACAATCTGGCTTTCTCGACCAGAATTTCCTGGAACCCTAGCCTTCCATGAGAGATCACTAGGTTTTCTGCAAGATATTGGGACTGGGAAAAAAAAAACATTTTTTGACCTGTCAATATAATATTTTTTGTGTAAGTGTTCTCTGAGAGTTGGAAAAGATTTCAAGGTTTCCCTCAGGTTAAAAGACTGAGAAATCTTTTTTAGAGGCAGATTTGCCACTTTTTCCCCTTTTTGGAGGGGGGGGGGTTAGGCTAAGTTAGACACAACAATGACATTCCACCATATTCAAACAGGATTTCACGGCAGTATCTTCTACTGTTTCACTTTTTTATTTCCAAATATCCAGAACATAGTACCTCTTTAGACTGCAGCAGTTTTCAGTCCCTTTACAAGTTTTTGTCCCCAATACAGTTTTGCAAATCCAGTTCTGATGTCAATTGTTTACGTCTTCACAATACTTTGTCAACTTCCTTCTCACAATTTGTTTTATTTTGTATTTATTTCAACTTAGTGGGAACAAATCAGATATGAAGATGGTTTCTCACCAAGACTATGCATCCCACATGAAAATTGACATAGTCAGTCAGTCATAATATTTAATCCCATGGGGATCTTTTTTATGGCTGTGGGGACAATGAGTTGGTGGCTACAGACAGTAGAGTCACCAACTAAGTTCTGCTATGGGTATAATGGGAAAAGTGGGGTTGGTAAGGTTGTACTCCAAAACAATGTTATGCTATGACATATCACTTGATAAATGAACATATCTGAAAATAATCCCTCCATAAACTATTTGTGATTGATTTTGGATTGTATTTACCCAACTGGCTAAACAATGTGAGGGGGAATGACATAGTGGGGTGACTGTGTCTGTCACAGTAATTTCTTCAAGAATCCATTCAAGCTGTCAGAATGAAATGGAACCCTATGTACTGATACTGTCCTCTGATGCAACCCATAGGACACCACCAAGTTACTCAGCACCTGGATAACAGAGTGTGCATCATTATTCTGCAATCGTGCAAGGTCAGTTCTTTTTTAAATAAGCATTTCATATCACCATGCTTTTCTCAAAAATCTACATGCAGTAGGAATATAAATCTTCAGCTATTTCATCATCCAACATAATATGATCCTCCCTGCGCACTCCAGTCATCTGGGAGGAACTTGCTTCAGCCCATGAAGACTAGGCTGTCACAGACCTCCCAGAGGGCCTTCAAAGTACAAAGTTGCAGACTTCAACTGGTAATCTCTAAAAACAATTCCATTACCTCCGTGATTTTGGGCCAAGAAAGTGCAGTTGCATAGCTGGATGCAAGTCCTCACTGCAGACTCCTATGACCAATTACTCAGCTATTCATACAGGGAAGCTACAAGCACACAAGGCCTTGCCAAATACCTTAGACAAACGCAAACCACATAATCTACTACAGATTCTGTTATCAGTTACTTCACTAAGACAAAGAGAAATCACTGAACCATTTTTCTTTTCTTAGACTCAAAGTGCTTCTGCAGAGTGTGAAATAATGTGTCCAGTGGGGTATCTTCTGACAATGATGGAGCCAGCATGTCAGTTGGTAAGGCAAAACAAAGTTTTCACACTGAAGACAGGAAAATAGCCCTTTGTTTAGCTTCAGCCTGCACACCCCTGTCTCCTAAAAACAGCTTAAATTTCAAGATAACAAGAAAATATTACTGAAACCTATACGAAAGTCAAATTTGTTTCTCCTTGCAGGGAATCCGTTCTGCAACTGGTTGGTGGTCAGAGAAAAGAGACAGTTTCAACAAGCTCTGAACAATCTATTTCTTCACTGCATTGATTCCTTCATGACTTTTTCACATGCAACCTTTTTCTTCCTTTAACTACAGTGACTTGGGGTGGTGGTGGTGGTAAACAGACCACCCCTTTGGAGCAGCCTGCTGCCATCCCTTTCAGCACCGGATCAGGGCTATGGCAATTGTATGCCACAGCCCTGATCTGGCATTTCTGCTGTGCAGAAATGAGATGCAAAAAGAGACTCCTTTTTGTGCCATAGAAGGGACACCTTTGCCATGGTGGCAGCATCTTTTGGCACGTGTTTTGGCACCACAGGAGGGATGTGATGACACCTACTGTGCAGTCGGGCATATGATGTGATGGCAGCATCAAGTCAGTGTTGCATCATGGAGGCTGGTGTATAACACCGGTCTATAAAGCCTAATAGGTCCAAAACATAGTGCAGAAATAATCCAGTTTGAGACCACTTTAACTCCCCTGGCTCATTGCTAAGGAATCCAGGGAATTGTAGTTGATTGTGGCACCAGAACTCTCTGACACAGAAGACTCACCAAACTACATTTCCCAGAATTCTCTAGCATTGAACCAGGGAAGTTAAAGCAGTCTCAGGCTGGAATATTTCTGCAGTGTGTTTTGGACCTGAGTGGACCTGTGTATAGCACTAATTAGATTCCAGTTTAAAGGGCTATTCACATGGGATAAATGGCCCAAGTTCCCCCTGACCATGTGTCATCACCCTGTTTCTACAATGCAGGCCAAAACCTCAGAGCTAGGATCAAGCTGGATCCTGGAAGGCCAGACATGGACCCAGTGTATCCAGCACAATCCTGGGGTAAAGAATGGATGTGACTGGGGGTGGGGTGGTAACATGTTCGCACCTGGCCCAGGAAAGCATAGGCTAGTCATGCTTTCCTGGACCATCTGCTCAGAGCCTAAGACCCGTTTGCATAGCATTAACCAAGGCAGAGTAATTTATGAATACATTAGTGATATCTTGCACACAAATAATTTTTTATGTACGGAATCATGCAGGCTTCTTATCAGGATTCTTTTTCTGGGGCATTCACATACATTGGCAACATACAGCAGGTTTAAAGGTAAAAATTAATCAAAGGACAGCTGAAGTAAACTGCATTTGTTGGTTATATAATTATTTTAGTATTTCTCACAGTGAAAGTAGACTCCAGAAGGGACAAATCAAATACAGGAACAAATCAAAAGAGGGCAACATCGCAAAACAGGAAAATTCCTTTCATCAGTTTAACTGTGTTCCTTTGGATGTCGCTCATGATCTCTCACTATTGCTTTTGCTAGCTGGGGTAGCAGAAATTTGCAGTCTACCAACATCTGGAGGGCCACATATTCCTGATCCCTGTGTTAATCCCTAAAATTTAACAAGACAGTAGGAGGCGAATGATTTTTTCCTCTATCAGTTTAGATTTTTTATTGCAGAATGCTGTATGAGCCCTCTGTTGACAACAAAAATGCTGATGCTGAGGTGTGAAAATATCCACTCTACTGTAGTTCTTTAGTGAGTTCTTTTTAGCAATGTGCTCTCTCTCTCGCTCTCTCTCTCACTCTCTCTGTCCCCAAAACTTCTCATAAAATTTTAATTGTACACTATTTTAAATCTGTGGTGGTCCCAAGTCCATTAAGGAAAAGGTGATAGAAAAACATCCCCAAAATTTCACAGAAATGTGAAGTAGAATCTGACTTAAGGGTAGCACAAGTTTGCTAAGGTAAGGTGGATAGAAAAACCTCTCAGAAATGCTAAATACAACTTCAAAGATTTATAGATAACATTAGTAGGACACATTGGGTGAGGACATGGGCAAGACCCTCCTTTGTTCTCTTTCTATAGGCATTCAAAGCCTTTTTGTAGTATTTAGGTAGGCTTTTGATACTTGAATCATATGGTAGAAAGAGCTTTTAAAATAAGATGTGTAGGTTTTATCCTTTTACTATAATTTAAATATGTTCTAAACTGTGTTAATATTATGGTTTTTTAAAAAACAGAATTGTTGTTTAATTGAGTTTTTAAACTGTATTTTGTTTTAATGATCAAGGAAATGCCCTATGTTTATCATAGGACATTTCCCATTTAACTCTTGTTTAACTCTAATTTAAACCCTGCTTGCCTCCTAGTGTGATAAAGCAGATAGCCATGTTAGTCTGGTTCACTATGCAAAGACATTTTGTAGACTTTTGAGAATAACTAAAAGGATTTGATGACGTAAGCTTTTGCAGATGATGATGCAGACTTAAGTCTATGAAATAAGACTTAAGTAGACATTTGATGAAATAATCCTAAATTTATGAAAACTTATGTTACTGACATCTTTCTCTCAGTCTCAGAAGTGCTACAATATCCTTTTGTGTTACTTTTAACCTGTAAGTGATCTGTGAATGTACAAAGGTGGGATATAAATTATAAAGAAATCAACGTAAATAAATAGCATGAAATCATTTTTTTAAAATTAATAAGATGAAATACCCGGCTCAGATCATTTTAATTATTTCTAAAGACATTTGATTTACCTTTCTAAACAGACTATTTCCCTCTCTAAATGTATTAGCTAAATATATATATATATATATATATGTGTGTGTTCAGAATTATTTGGGAGTGTTAATCATATTTCTGTCTAAAGAATTCTCAGTTTGTTTCCACAAATCCCTATCATGCCAACAATCCATCATGTGGAGCTTTTCCTAAATCTCAGAAACTATGTCAGTGAGGTATGAACTATCGTATGGTGTTGCAGATTGTTAAAGCCTGGAGGCAGATTATAGTTCTGCCATCCAAGGATCATCACCACCAAGATAGTCACTTGATGACAATTTGGTCATAGCAGGTATATAAGCAATAGCTGAGATTATCTACAGATCATCCAGCTAAGATCACACAATTAATAAAAATATGTTCCATCTGTTATAAATTTTCTATTCCAGTCATAGAGTCAATGAAAAACTGGTATAATGGGATTTAACCTAAAACATTTTGACCTGTTAGAAAACAGGTTTTCTGCATAATTACTTTAAATAATTGCAACTCTGTATTTTACTCGCTGCAAATAATAATAATAATAATAATAATAATAATAATAATTGCCCCAGTTATTGTAATCTAACAAGCATTTTGCTTGGTTTGTACTATTCTCCAAGCTGTCTCATACGTTGTTACATGTGTTGGTGAGAGGTTGACTCAAATGAGGAAAGAATGCAAATTGTATCACAGTCTACCCAATAGTGTCATCCAGATTATTAACATAACTTTTGAGAAATGGGACACTAAGGATTTACTTTCTAAAACTGCAGTGCTTATAGTAACTAAGTGGGTTTTGAAAAGAGAACTGTAATTATAGGGTTTAACTGTAATGGCAGACTCAATTTCTTTATCATGTACATGTACTCAGTGAATGTCTGAACAACTCTGTAAATCAATGAATGGAAAATACTTCATACTCCCATACTCACAATTAATATATTGAATTTATTGCTGCTGATACTTAGCCACGTTAGAAAATATTAGACTGTTTGAATTAGAAAAAAAAAAAAAGAAATAAACTTGCTGTATATACTTTTGTATAAGTCAATGTTATGTTTAGGTTGAGGGCAGGTTTGGGGGCAAAATTGTGGATTTTGATATGACCCATGGTGATGTGTAAAACATAAGGACATGTAACAAAAGATGTGAAAGATGAAGCAAAGAAAAATTATGCCAAAGAATTTACACAATTTCAGCAAGCATAACTTTTTGTGTTTACCCTAAATACTAGATGGATGAGGAGAGAACTATGTGTGATGTGTAGGGGAGATAAACAGTCACAGCCAGGGCTAAGAAAATGCACACAAGTCATGAATGAAGAAAAGGCAAGAATTAAGGTACAATATTTAACTTTTATTTAAAAAGGAGCCATCTCCTTCTCTGAATAGACAAGAGCTTAGTCTCACGTAGGAGAACCTTAAAAAAGCAATGCCCCCTATACTGTCTTCATGTTTCTTTGATGTCAAGTGTCATAAAGCTATCATTGCCACTGTTTTCCTGCTCAGACATTCACAATGGACAAAAACAGAGCCACAGTGGAGAGAGTGGAGGGGTTCAGTGGTTCTTTTAGGTTCTACTTGGATAGACTAAGCTCTTGCCTTTTGCCACTCTATTCAGAAAAGGGGATGGTTCCTTTTTTATATACAACAGTTAAAGTACAGTATGTACAGTGTCCTGTTGATAAGTTGACCCAGGGTGTTTCAGTCAATTCTTTGATTAAAATTTCTAGACATATGCATGAGTAAATGAGAGCTGACAAGAGGAGAGCTTATCAGTAGGAAAACAGGTCAGGCATTAGCATTCAGCTCAAGCTTGATCAAATTTGCATTCCTTCTAACGGCATAGATTAATAGGTTGCAACAGTTGTGGGAGAATTCAATATGGAGGACACAATTGCATTCATCTGATTGCTCTCTGTTTGAACAGAATGTATGACTAAAATGTTCCTTCAATCTTATCCAGCTTTTTTATAGTCTGGAGGCTCTTATGGATCTATGTTTGAAGTTGGATATTCAGGTCTGTAGAGAAAAGGCAGATTGGAGTGTTGGCAACATCCTAACTGTTTACTGGTTCTGTAAAGTATAATCTTCTGATGCTGTCTGATGTCTATAGATTCCCCAGAGAGATATGTCATTCATCCACATCAATATCTGACATAAATTTCTAGGAATGGGGAACCTTGAGGACCAGTCTTCTCAGGATCAAACTGGTCTTTGCATTAACAGTATATCTAGCGCTTTGACTTATATTGAGTTACCCACATAATGAACATTCCCATTCCAAGACCTGGATTCTCAAGTAGTTTTTCTACAGGTATGTTGATTTTATATAACAGCCTCCAATGGAATGTCTTTTCCAAAGCCCTGTAGTTATTATAGACAGGGACTGAACATCAGCAAACCCAGAGATGTGAACATGGAGAGAGCTATAAAAAATTGCTCCAAAAATTGCTGCAAAAGGAGAAAAGAAATACTTACTGCTTTATCACACTAGGAGGCAAACTGGATTTAAACAAGAGGCAAACAAGAGTTAAAGAGGAAATGCCCTGTGATAAACATAGGGCATTTCCTGTTTAGCTCTCGTTTAACTCTCGATTAAATCCTGTTTGCCAGTAAAATGAGCTGCCAGAGGAAATTCAACAGCTGAATACACTGTCCAAATTTAAAACAGCATTGAAGACCAGTCTTTTCCAGCAGGTTTTTCCAGATATTGTGAATAAAAATATTGAATTTTAAATGTAAACCAGTGTTTCCAAAACTTTGGTCATCCAGGTATTTTGTACTTCAAATCTCAGAAGTCCCAGCCAGTTTGGCCAACAGTCAGGGGTTGTGGGAGATGAAGTCCAAAGCATCTGAAGGACCGAAGTTTGGGAACCTCTGATGTAGATAGTTTTAAAATGTGCATGTCTTATTTGTCCTTTTAAACTGTTGCATGTCTTCATTAATTTTTTTAAATTGATATTGTTAATTGTTGATTTGTTGTTGCTCCCTTTTTCAGTCCATGGGGTGAGATGCATCAAAAAGAAATACTGTTGTTGTTTTATATCCATGATACTCCAGAAATGAAAAGAAATGAACAAACAAGATGTAGAACTAAGTGGGGGAGAGGCATAGCTACAGAGGGCTACAGAGCTACAGAGGGCCAGTCGGAAACAACACTTTAGCTGCATCAGCATAATTTCTATACTTTTAATTCTGCCTCTCGGGGACACATTGTAGAGACATGGCACCATGGATTTAGCTAAAGGGAAATCAGAATAGAGAATGCACTTCTGCCCTTAGGGCTTGTTATCAGTAGACTACATGTCTATTTTTCAAAAACATTATCCCATTTTCTAACACCAAGTCATTTTTTGTTTTCCTTTATTGGCTTGCCTCTCCCTCACTTTTTAAAAAGAATTTGGAGGTGACATCAAATTTCTATTGTGGATAATTGCTATCCCTGCCATTATCTGCATCAGCGTTAAGCTTATTGCTACTTTCATCCATTTCTATTAGGTCTCTGAAGAGGGAGCAAGAGCATCATTCCCACACAATCTTGTGCTGCCTTGGTTGCTATGGAAACACTCATGTACCACTCCAACAACGTGTATAGATGCTATAGACAAGGTGACACAGAGCTTTACGGCTTGATTCCAGGTGCCCCCTTAGGCACATGTGCAGCTTCTGTCTCTGTCTATGCGTAATGACTTAATTTGAGAGTTGAAGTGAATACATTTCTCAAATTCCTTAGTATATTTGAGCACTCTGACATCACCCCCTCCCAACCTAGATTACTAAACTATCCATGATATGTATGGGAGACGTCCATTTAAATGTAAGCAGATGCAGTGATGAAAAAAGTAATCTCGAAGAAACATTTTGCTCACCACACACACACACACACACACACACCAGTATTAAGCAGCAGCAGAACAAGGAGGACATGCTTTTTTGGGTCCGAGGGCCAAATTTCCACATAAATAACCTACTGTAGGCTTCACCAGCCACAAAATGTCTCAGAAAAGTTAAACCTAAACTGGAAATGGCTACACATCCGTGCCTATTTCTTTTCTTTTTTTTTAATCTTCTTTTTCTTCTTTCTTCTTTTTCTCCCTCTCCCTCTCTTTTTTCTGAGGATTGAGACAAAACAAGAGCAGCTGTGCTTTGTTTTCATTCAAAGTTACCCCTTATTGCAGCCCTAAGAAGTAGAAACTGACTTTTTTTTTTGTCTACTTGTTGTGCAGTGACATTGGAAACCCCAGGAGTGCTTCAGAATCCTGAATAAAGAAACCCTTAGGGGTTGTACTTTATTCACTCCTCCTGAGAAACCACTGAGTTAGATCTTCAGGATTCTTTGAGTAGGACTGTCCTATTAATTGTGCTTGTGTGCAAATTAAAGCACAGGGATCGCTGAACAGCGTAAAAGTACACTCCAAACGAATGTGGTTGCTCCAGTTTGCCTTTGCTATTTTGTTGGTCCATTCTACAAGCTACCTGTCAAATTGTGAACTAAAAAGCTAGCTTATTTCTAGGCATGTGGTCTCAACCTCTTTAATGTTAATCCTTTGTATTTAGCAAAATTATGGACTGCCTGCCTGAACCACCCCATGAGCCTTTTCTTTGGTAAATAATATGAGTCAGGTTCTCCTAGTCTCCCCGTGCAAATGTTTTATTTGTCATTATTATTTCCCATTGATATCTAAAAATGCATCATGATTCGGGAGAGGCAGTTCGGAGGAAGGGCAATCAAATTGCCAACCAACACTAAATTTTGGAGAGTTTTTGTCATTACAATTTCAAGGTACAATACAATAACTCACATGCATATAGTACTATCAGCATACATGCACCAACATCACAACCTGGGAGAAAAAATACACACATACACACACATACACCACATTTATTTTGGGAGAAATGAATGTTTTGTGGAAGCATGTTGATAAAATTGACAGTATTATGTCAGTTCTGAAATAAGCCAAGCCAATATTTCACAGAACACTGTTAAAATATTTCCAAAAGCAGGTTGATTTCAGAAGTTGTGAAACAGAACATTAAGGATGAATTAAGTTTGCAGTTAATCACTCAGAAATACCAGAGAAGGGAAATAATTTTGTTGGAGCTGAGATGTTTGACAAAAGTATCCATTTCACATCTCACATAACTCATTGCAAAATAAAGCATGCATTACATCTGCAGTGTACCTGGTGCATTTCAGAGAAATAAACTTTGCATATATTTTAAAAATGAGAGTAGGGAAAAAAAGTGTTAGTTAATGTGAAAATGTTTACATTAAAAATTCATACAAAAAATTGTAGACTCAATAATTTGTAGACTCAATTTTTCACTGCTAAAAAAAAATGTATTGAAATCTCATAAAAACAAGAAATGGCATGCTTTAGGTGACTTTGAACAAAATACAACACTGACCAATCTTGATAGAAAATGATCAGACTTTTCCCTTCATCCCGAGGGATATAATTCTTCTCTGATTTCATTCTCACTGGAAGCAGGAAGTAATTTTAGCCATTGTTTCCCCAGTAGAAGGGAAAATTGTTCAAGTTTTCAAAGTCTTATTGCATGCAATAAATAAATAAATAAATATAAAATAAAAATCTAATTTGGAACCTACAGCATGCACATTTTGCAATCCCCCCCCCCCCAGAAAACAGCATTTTCTGCACAAAAACCTTTTTTTTCCCCCTGCACAGAGTGTATGGTTAGACAATTCTTTTTCCTTCACTGAAAATGATATAGTGTGGAACAAATTCTGAACAATATTCACATTAGTCATAAAATGTTTTGCACCTAAAACAGCCTTTCCTGCAGATAATTTCTGTGCAGAAAATAATGATTTTTACACAAAAAAAGGCAGTTTTCTTCTCTGAAAGCCAATGAACAAATTTACATAGACAAAGGGGTTAAATGGACCTGTGTTCTATGCTGGTATGGATCAGGACTATGGAGTGCAGTTACCGTGGCCCCAGTCTGGTGCTGAAAGGGGTGGCAGGATGCTGCTCCAAAGGGGTAGTCTGTTGAAATGCGAAGTTCCAACCTGTGAATCCTATCCAGGACTGTCAGCATCACAGTTTCCCAACACTTGATAAATATGTTTTTAACATTTTTTTCCAAATATGTTCAAATGTTCTTTCTATCTGTACTCCTCCCCTCTTACCCAGATGTCCCCATTGTCAAACTGCCCTGTTACTCAATTCCAATGTCTCTACTCCCTTGACAGACAATAACTCAGCCACTGGATGTTCTTTTGTTGGTTTTTAAATGAAGAAAAGGACTAAGTGTCAACTTCAGCCATAACATGGGAAACTCTGCATACATATTTCTCTACTATTAAAAGTTTAGATGGCTTCTTTACTGAGTTATAACAAATAAACAAGATGTTTAAGCTGTGTGGTTCACATAGATAACAGTATTCCTCTACACAGTTGGCAATACATCTCTTTTCCTTAACCCAAGTAGTTGCATTGTGCTAGCAACATCATTAAATTATAGAGCAAACACACCCAATTTGCATATTTCAAAGAAGAGCTGAGATTATTTCCTTTGAATGTGTTTAAATGGAGTTTTGGAAATGAATATGTATTAAGCATTGTGAAATAATGATGATGATCCTTAAATGTGAAGCTTACATTATTTACATGTGCAACATATTTAGACAAAACAGTTATCGTCCAAAATGAATCAATCAGTGTTTCATGATCAATGCCTCTCGCAAAGTTATCTAACAGCTGATAAAGGGCCTCAACAGACGGGTGGCTCAATGCTTCCCCTTTGAGCCCCAGAAGCAGGCCACAGCAACTACACACTGTGGCCTGGTCATGGAGCAAAAAGAAGCCCTGAAAAGGGACTTCTTTTTGTGCCATATAAGGGGCACCATAAGTGCCATGGCATGGCATGGCATTATGATGCCCTTTGTGTGAAGCACTGTTTGGCCACTGCACACAAAGGACGTCATCATGGTACACCCCATGTAAATGGGTGTGCGCCAAGATGACACCCTGGTGGAGGAAGAAGAGCTTGGAGTGTGTGAACGCTCAGCCCTTCTTCAGCCCTAGTACGTGGTCAGACTGGCACAGAGTGCCAGTCTGTACTGCCTCAAACAATACAAACATAGGAGGAAGAATTACCAGCTTTATAAAGCAATCATGTGGATATTTTGTACTTAAAAGCTGCTGGAATCTTCAGTTCCTATATTCCCAGCCCCACCTTTAGGTCAGTCATGTTCCCCAAACCAGGACAGCACTGTCATGCAATTATTATAACAACACATAGCAGTTATCTAAATATGTCATTTAGAGAAAAATGGAAGTTGCACACAATTCATGCCATTTAAAATATATTGTCCTCTGATCAAGGACTACCTAGACATAGGGATTGCAGTCTTGTTGCTAGAATGCTAGTGGTCACACTATAGTCACATGGTGGTAGTGAGAGAAGGCAAGCAAATTCCACCAGCTTTCAGCAACCTAATTCTCCAATGCTTTACTTGCTTCACAATTGTTGTGGCCACAACCTTTTTCTCCCTACTGCAACCAGTCTAATAATTGTTAGAACATCTGCTTTATTAAAATTTTGGAAGTGTGGTGCTCCCTCCATGGGAAGCTGACTCCCCAAGCTGACTCCCTTAAGCATGTCTGTCATTATGGCTAGGCAAGAAGGTCAGGTAGCCAGCCTGGCCACTATAACATCAGCCTCATGGGACCCTTAGAAACAATACACTGGAAATTCCCCACAGGAAGGTTTGGGAGTTGCACAAAGGGAATCCCATCACCTCCAATACTTAGACAATGTTGGCTGTTTGTTTTTGGTCTCGCACCTAATGGGTTAGTGATCAGCTTAACGACCAACCCATTGCTCTATTTGTCCTTCTCAATTGTGTCCAGACCCAGTTACAATCTTCTTCATCTCGGCTTAACAAAGCCCAGGTAATCAAACACCTTTGTCTTGACCATTAAGCTCATTGCTAGAGGCTAGATATTTCCTATAAAAATTGGACCACTTGTACTGTTAACAGAATACAGCCCGGTCCACTCCAGACTGAACTCTGATATTAGCTCCCTCATCCATTTCTTTCACTATATTTTGGGGGCTGTGTCTCTTCCGTCATCCAAGCCTGCATTGGATACCTAGAGAAGCCTTCGAAGGTACATGTTTCCTGTAGTGGTGTCTCACTCAATCGATCTCCTTATTTCCCTCCTTTACTTTCCTCAGACATTGAATGTGTGAATGCATGTGTGCTCCCTTTTGCTTTGTGTTTTCCCCTTTAACAAACTTTAGATATTAATTGGATATAGTCCATTTTTTCATCATCTCCCAAGCGTTTCTTCAGCCCATTGGTATACACGATGGGACATGATCTCAAGGAGTGTAGTTAGAGCCCCACTCTCACAATATTGAGCTAATTAACATTCCCCTAATTAGTTCCTTCCTTACATAATTTTGTGGATTTTGTGTTTTCTTGTATTTTGGTATATGACCAACACAACTACACCTGAATACACACGCGATTTGAAGCGGGTTGGAAAGGATGCTTAGGGGTGGTCGTGTCAATAGTTCTGGAAAGATTGGTGTTCCAGGTATTAACCAGGGCTTCGACAGGATCACCGACATTACCAACCAGGGAACCCTCCAAGGCTTTCTGCAATCCAATTGGCTGCATTAGTCTCCGAGGGTGGACCACCTAATGGGTCCTCCACCTCTGGTGGGGCTGACAGTGTCTCTCAGTCCAACCCTGAGCAGGAAATGATCCGTCCATGACAGTGTGGTGGTATTTATTATCTTCGCCCATGGATATGCCTGTTCTGTATGGAAGACCACATCGAGGGTACAATCCACACAGTGTATTGGGTCAGAGATCAATTGGGATAGGCCCATGTCTGTCATGGAATCCATGAACTGCCGAACCGCACCTGTTAAACTTGTCTTGAGAGGAATGTTGAAGTCGTCCAGAACTAAAAGTCTAGGCGACTCCAGCAGCAACTCCAAGACCAGCTGTGTCAGCTTGGATAGGGAGTCTGTTAGGCAACAGGGTGGACGGTATACCAACAGAATCCCTATGCTATCCCTGGTCTTCAGGCTAAGGTACATACACTTGAAGTGGTCTGTTTTCAAGATAGGTATCCTAGTCAAGGTGAGGTTGTATCTATAGACCAGAGCCACTCCCCCCCCACTCACTTTCCCTTACCTGATCACTAACAAAGTACCCAGCTGGGAGGGCTTGATTCCAAGTGATGGCACTAGCATCCCCCAGCCAGGGCTCTGTGAAACAAGCCAGGTCAGCTTCTTCATCCATGAGAAGGTCATGGATGGGAAAAAAGTGGCATCCCTCCTGGCCCTCTCAAGAGTCCAAGCAGCTCAAGCAGGTGTGGGGGTGGATGGGAGGGTGGAGATTTATGGGCTCCACTAGGCCACGCCCCCTGGCTTGCCTTGCCTCAGTCTCTGTGGCCAGTGAGACCCTGGTGGTGAAGGGAAATGCCGAGTCCTGGCTGCTGGTCATCTGGTCAGGCAGGCAGTATGGGGGCAGACTCAGGGCAGCCAGCAGGCAGTTGCCATGTCCACACTCTGCCCCCACGCCAGCTCTTTATGCTGGTCTGTTGAGTCCCTAAGTAACTCATCATAGGGCATGGTTTCCACAGCTTTCATTATTTTGGTTGTCATGCTTTGGACACACTCCAATTTGTCAAAATCTCTCTTGAATTGTGGTGCCCAAAACTTGACACAGTACTCTAGGCAAAGTCTGACCAAAGTAGAATAGAGTGGCACTGTTACTTCCCACAATCTAGACACATTCCTATTGATGCAGCCTAGGATCCTATTGGGGTTTTAGCTGCTGCATCACTCTGTTGGCTCATGTTCCGCTTCTGGTCTAGTAAGATACATGGATCCCTTTGTTGCATAGAAGTTCTGTCAGTTAATAGGCATGTTTTATCTTCTAGTTCATCTCTTGAAATAATTTTGTGAAAATATTTTGTCTGATGAAGTTGTCAGACTTCATTTCAAACTGTTATAAAGCTCACTTATGTAGGTGAATAATAGTCTGTATCAGTACAGGCCTTAGAGAACTTTCCAACATGATTATACAAATGTTTTCATCCAAAGTGGTCAGTGGTACTCATGTAATCTTCCATTAAGGACAGTTCAGTAATATTTTATTCCCAAATTTTTAATCATGTGAATTTCTGGGTAGATGCAGAATTTGACAGGACATCCGAACCTTCAGAATAGCTGTGTAGAAGAAGGATTTTGAGGAAATGCAGGTTGCACACACACACAAAAGGTTTTCATGTGTAAGCCACTTTCTACTAGCCACCAGCAGATATAACTCTAATTATCCTGCTGAAATGGCTATTGGCAAGCTTCTCCAAATCAGGTAGATGTGTTGGGAGGTTGCTGGAGGTTGTGGTATTTGTTGTTTAGTTCTCAATTGTTGTCTGTCTGTCTGTCTGTCTGTCTATCTATCTATCTATCTATCTATCTATCTATCTAGAGATTGTTTTTTGGCAATTATTGGCACTGGATGCAACCTTTTATTCCCACCCTTGAGCAGGTTTCTTTTCACTCTGAGAACAACAAAAAGTATCTTTCTCTCCTCCTTTCTCTCTCTCTCTCTCTTTACAAATAGTTATACTGCTATAGTGTATCACTGCATCAGTAAAATTTTATTTTTGCATTCTAAAAAAAAAATCAGAAAAATATCTAAAATCAAATATCAGGTGGGAAAATGCTCTTCAATGTATAGGACCACTTCAACAAACATGTCCTAGTTTTTGTTTTCTTGTGTGTGATTTTTTTAAAAAAAGCTAATCATTTAAGTTTATCACAGTTCTCAAAAATTGCCTGCTCTGGGATGGATGGGGAACAGAACGGAACAGAACAAGGACTTCTGGCAGCATTTGGCAGCATTCTGGTGTGCAGTAAAATGTGTCCCCCACCTGTTTTGATCCCATCCCGGCCCCTTTTGTTCCATTCTACTTGAATGCCTAGAGGCCTGTGTGATAAACTTATTTGACAGAGCCTTAGTACAGAAGAAGGAATGAATGGAAGTGAAGTGGCAACAATTGGCAAAACAATGCAAAATCCAAGAAGCTGTATTGCAAGAATTCACACTTCTTTAGACCGGTCTGAAAGAATCAAGGAAGAGCATATTACCAGTTTTTGCAGCAAATACTTTATGCTATACTCCCTAAAACACTCCCCAGAAAGGATTATTTACTTTAAATAAATGGGAAAGTAGACATATAGTCACTAAAATCTCTCTTTTTCAGCATGAAAAATGTGATGTAGATATTTAACTATTCTCTTTTACATTAGGTTAATAATGTTTTTCCTTGATCTTTTCATTTATGTGAAGACAGAGTGATTCATTGTGGATATTTGTCAGCCTGTGCTACTCTGATCAGTATATTTTATAAATAAATTATTAAAAAAACCTTCTATGCACTGAAATAATTTTAAAGCTGAAAGACACACTGACAACAACCAGTAAATTCAAAGTTACGCTTTTGATGCCCAAATTGGATGTTTTCCAATGGGTACATTTACTCTCAGAAAAAGAGATCTACTAATGATTTTTACTGCCAAGGAGTCAAAGCTTGCAATTTGTATTTTACTCACAGCATTCTGGATAAAAGGCACTTCTCTTGTCAGTTTGGAGAAGGCAACAACTGACTTTAACTATGCGAACCAAAAAACATTTTGCTTCATGCTATTTTTTCCATTCTAAATAATAAGACTGCTAGATTCATCTTCCTCAGGCAGATTGCTTGCAGATTATTTCACTCTGAATAGTCATATGCAACTGGGAAGGGACACTCCATCTTTGGATCCAGCACAAAGACATGGCCATGCACTATGCACAGAAAAGTATTCTGAATTTTTGCCATTACAAAAAAATCATTCTGCCATGCTTCTCTTCACATAAGAACATATGTTCTTATGCACCAAGAAATCAAATTTCCTTGAATTGTTATCACCAAGTTAGGCCAAATAATATAACTACATGAATGGATTTGAGATATGTAGTTTGGAGAAACACTAGAGCTCTCTAGCTAAGAATTCTAAATATCTCTTCAAACTGGAATTCCCAGGACTCCATGGAATGACTCATGGTGGTTAAAGAATCTCAAAATGAAACCCAGTGTATTAGTTTGATCACTAGACTACAACTCTGGAGACCAGGGTTTGAATCCCAATTCAGTCATGAAAACACAGTGGGTGACCTTGAGCAAGTCACATGTGTCACACTGAGGTTGAGGCGTGAATGTGATTTTCAGTATCTCTGCCAGACCTTGAGATACTTTTAGAAATCGGGAAGCCGAAACCAGACAGTTCCAAGGTGAACAATTTGTTTACAGAGGATAATGGAGTTGACAATATACAGATGCAGAACAGAGTTCTATATGGAAGCTTATACTCTGACGTCCTCCTTGGCAGCTCACAGCAAAACAGAGCTATACTAAAACTCTCACCGATACTCACAAGCACCAACTTCACTCACCCTCCACAACTCCACAACTGTAACCCACACTTATTTACATTAGGTTCAGCCTTAAATACTCTTGGTTGATGCAACCTTTCAGTACATGGCATAAGACATTATATCATTCATACATAATCACAGGTCACTGTTCAATAAACAAGTAAATGTCTGGCCACTTCAAGGACATTTATCACCAGATGTCCTGACCTGATCACACAAACTACACACAGATCATCTTCTTCATTCTTTAATTTTTCCATTCTCTTTTTTCTTGCTTCTTGTTGTATTAGATAGCCTCATATTACTGCTCTCCCCACGGCCCACACGATGTGGGTGGATGCATAATGAGATAGACACATACACAGTAATACCCAGCTGAAGGTCATATCTTTCCTCACTCTTGAGTGGCTTGAAACTACACAGCGGCTGTTAATCCAAGTTGCTTGCTCAGCGGCCTGGCTGCCTTCTACTTGGGGGGTCATTTGATCATTGGGTATTATCACTGGATTCATGCCTTATGCCACACCAACCTAACCAGCTATAACTTAAGTTGTAGGCATCTTATCTCCAAATTATTTGTTTACAATCATTAACGTTGGTATCTCAGCTTCATTTGATTCATACCTTCCCTTTACCACTAGTCTTACTAAATAATCATGTAATTTTATGTTTGTATATGCACAGCTTTAAAATGATATTAGCAATAACAGACCTTAGTTATAAATCAAAGCATTGTTAATTTTATTTTACTTCGGAGCCAAGAGGCCAGAAATAGTCAGTGGAGTATTGATTAGATATATTTATTGGATTTAAAGTACTGTTTTCGCTTGATTAAAATGATAACTAAAATAATTTTGCAGGCAAAGCTCTTTTTCCAAGGAAACTATGGTCAGCAAATCTGTTCCATTATGTCACATCACTTGGGATTAATTTATTTATATTTACATGCTGAATTCATTAGAAATGATTAGCTTTCTAACTTCTGAAGTCAAAGCTTTGATACTCCTTGCATCGTAAAACAAGTTGTCCATTTAAAGACACAGTCTTGGGCATAGTTCCCTACAAAAAATCTCAAATGCAGTATATCAGGCCTTACTTCAGAGGATTGACATTGTCATCAAGGGTAACCTTGATCCTTCTCTGTTCATCATATATTAAACAGAAATAGCTTCTGGTCCCACAATGGAATGTCTATCCAGGGATTTCAGTGGTGTTGAGATGAATCTTTGTATTTCAGCCACTCATCGCAATCAGTTGTGCATACAAATTTCCCATCATAAAAGGGTATGACCTGGAATTTATGTGCTTTTAGAGTTGTATTCTTTCTTTCTGCAAAATAATCCAATCTTGTTCACATCAAGATGGAAATATACAGTAAAAACTAGAAGTTTAAAACAATGCAACAAAAGTAATTAAATACAGGAGCAAAATAAAATCTTTTCAGTAACATGTCTGTCCATAAGACTGTCCATTCCTGTGGGCCAGAAGTGGTCATGTAACACCTGGGCACCACTTTCATGTCTCCTGAAGGTCCAACCCCCCCCCCCCCATTAAAAAAAACCAGAACAATTTGTGGGCATGTTGTTTACCCTGAGACCATATGGAAAGTCCCCAATGGTGCAACAACATGCCAACATATCTCCACCTATCTACCTCCACAAGCAACCCAGAATCCCATATCCCTCCATTTTGCTCTGACATCCTCTCAAAATTTTGAGAGTTTGAACGAAATTGCCAAGTGAGCAGCATGACAGGTTTGCCTTAGGGCTGCCATAACTGGAAATGACTTGAAGGCACACAGTAACAACACTATTAATCAAATCTGCAAATACCCAAACCCACAAAAAATCAAAGCCACAAACGGGGAGGGGGAGAGGGGGCTGGCAGTGCTGTAAATATGGCAGATCCAAAGTTGCCTCCTGTTTTGTGACCATAATTTTGCAATTCTGTTTTAAGATCGGGTGATGAGCATAGAATGATAATTCTCTTTATGAAACAATTCTCTACAATATAAAAGGTGTCTTTTTAAAGGTTTTTGCTGCATTTAGTTCCTTTGTGTACTAAAAGTAAAATAATTCTAAGAGATGGGTAGAAATGAATTAAACATGAGCAACCTTCTAAACAACAATTATTCTCCCTAACACTCAGAAAGAAATCCATTAATTCTTTATAAGACAGACAGAGAAGCATTTACCATAATAGACATTCTTGTGACAAAATTTAAGGAAACTAAAATGCTCAGTTGCCATGGTGTGGTGATTTTACTTTTTGTGCCACATCATTTCCATAGAAGGAAGCATATAAACGTTATGAGCTATTCTTCGAATATATAAATGTGCAGTGCCAGGGAATTAAGTTTATATAGATAGGAGCCATAGCTACCTATTATTCCCAGCTAGAAACCTCTATTTGATGAACCAGCTCTGACCGTTGTGAATTTTGTTTGCAACAGATTAATTGTGCAACAGCTTTTCTCAAGAACAGAAACTCTGTTTTGCTCACTCACATATGTGCATATTCAATGCCTTTTTAATTATACCTTTTCAATGGTAAAAATAAATAAATAGTGCATAACAAGATCAACTTATACCCATGTAATAGGAGGAATCCTGTTGTTATGAATGATTTGCAAACAATGCATTAATAAAACCACATTCAAATCTAGACTGTAATAGTAAACATGTTTTATATTTGTTTCTAAAGGACTCCTGGTAGTTATAGTTTTGTGAAGAATGGACCCCAGGGATCACTAATGGAGCTCTCATCAACCTTGCAAAAGTGCATTTCAAATTACTTTTAAAAGCAACTTTTGGTTGTTGTAAAACTGGCATAAAATAGTGTAAGATTCTGTTGTACATAGGCTGTAGAAGCCTACAGGGTCTCTGCCCACGCTTTCATTTTCTTTTCTTTCCTCTTTTCTTTTCTTTTTCTTCGTCTTCTTTTTCTCTCTCTCTCTTTCTTTCTTGACAAAACCTCAAATATTGTGTCATGTGAAGAAAGGTAGTAGCCCTTGGCAGGAGTTTATACAATCCTGTGTTAGAATCTGTCCTCTACAACCTCCGCCCATTTTTTCTTTCATAAAAGAAGCTTCTGTTTTGATCTTTCTCACATTCAGGGTATCTCAGAAATTTTTTTGTGATGTTTTTAGCACTTTATTAAGAGAGCTTGTGTGCATGTGTGTCTGTCTGTTTATCACATTCTCTCCACACCCGTCCCTTTTAAATGCAGCTTCTCCAGCTATCTGTGCTTCCTGATCAGAAAAGCCCTGACTGAAAGAGTTCCCTCCTCCCCATTCTGATTTAGTAGCACTGAAATGCAGGGAGCTCATACTTAAGTTACATTTCACTGCTCTGGAGTCCATTTTCTAACTTTTATTCCCTATGTAGAATTTTGAGTCAAGGCTGCAATTTTTGGCATGTCTGGCCTTGCTAAGCTCTTTTCTCCCTTATGCACTTGAGCAAGCAACAGGAGAGGGCAAGATGGTTTACAAGAAAATAGAGCTGAATTAATTCCAGGGGAATCCCATATCTCTACTTCCTTCTAAAGCCTTGGATGGGCACTTCATCCATTGAACATAAATTACTTGTTCATTGGGCATGCCAGAGTGCTGTTTTCCATGGTGCTGAAATCATGTAACCCCTGAGAGTGGTTTTCGGGGTAGTTGAGCTTTACAAGCTACAAAGCCCTGCATTATTAGGATTCTTCTGTGCCAATAAAAGGATTGTAAGCATATCACTTCTTCCACATTTTATTTTCATTTACGCATCAGAGGACAATTGTACTTGCAGTGTACATAAGACTAAAAGTGCTTGACTTTGGTTTGTCTACTGCCAAATATGCACAAATAGTACACCAATTTTAAAAAGAAATTGAAGGCAATGCATGTTGAAACAGATCATTGCACTCAAAGATGCTGCTAATTAAAATGATTTTTCCCTTTTCACAGAATTAATATGAAAAGCAGAATATCATGTTAATCAAGGTCATATACTGAGTGTCCATTCTGTAAATGGAAGGACAAATAAGAGAGGACTTTTCTTTTTAATTCAGACAACTTTTCAAGTGTAAAGATGATGTTGAGTCAAGACTTTTATGTGAGCTGACAATATCTAATGTTTTAGCTGATAATAATGAAATGACACTGTCATCTGTATCCAATTACATGCTTTCCAACAAATTATTAAATAGATGAGATATGTGAAAGGCAGAAAACTTTTTGAAAGTAAAAGCTCAAATACTTTTTGACTCGAGCTGAACTGGGTGCTCACATTCTGTATCGCTATTTAGTGGTGGCAGCTTAGCATCATGCACAAATATACATACACATACATATATGAATGTTTGCATAAAATAGTGCTATAAGATAAATGCTTAGTGCATAGTTTACAAGAAAGAATATTAGACCATCATGAAAAACTTTTTCTGTATATAAATGAATACAGCTTCCTGTCATTCTGGCATGATACTCATCTGCACAAACTCCGGTGTGAGAGTCTCCCATTGGGTTGTTTGCTCTGCCTGAAAAACTCTTTAGTGGCAACTGTATTGTTTATAGATGCTTCCTTTGTTATTATTATTGTTACTATTAAAAACAAACTTTCTGTTTTCAGTTAACCATTTCACATTGACCTACATACTGAAGAAGACCTCTACCTTGGATATTCTAATGGTCTCAAATCACACAGGTTACTGCCAAAGCTACTTGGCCCATTAGCCTACATGAATAGAAAGGGTACCAACAGTTCATTGTACTTGTGCATTCTAAGAGAAGACTAGAAATGGTGAGCCAGTTGTCTTTCACAGAAATCTATTTGCCATTATCGAATGGTGAAACCACCAAAGCATGTAATTAAATAGGCTAATAAACTGAAACCAGAAGATTCAATAATTTACACATGTTCGAGGAACCCTGTTTTCATTTGAACAATCTGTAATATACTTGTAAGTTAATCACAGATTGATTATAATTTAATTTGTATTTTCAGCACATGGACATCCTACATGTTGAAGCATCAGACACCACCAACTTTGTGCATACTCAGATGCTGATGATTGAAAAGTTTATTTTCTAATGGAAATGGAAAGGTCTCATTACAGGACAAATGTATACAAAATTGTTTCAATTCACCTTTTAGTCTTTTACTAAATTTATAACACTGGATTTATAACTCAGCTAGCAAATTTGAAATTGTGAAAGGGAGAACTTACCTATCACTATTATTGGCCCTCTCCTGATGAACCTTGATGAACATCTGAGAAAGCTCTTATTTCCTCTGAATCTTTCAAAACCGCTGGCTTAAAAATGACACTACATTTGTAGATATTCTTTTTAATTGAATGGGAGACTTTGGCAATACTTCCTAAGAGACATTGACATCTTGCCTTGTCTAATATTCCTTCTAGAAATTAATTCTAAGACAACATCTTCTCAATTGAGACTGTTTAGCCCCTACATCCTTTATTCTTGACTTTGATATGAATTGTCCCAAAGGAACACAACACTATTGGAGGTTAGCAGCGCAAACTTTGAAGATTTGTGTTTTAATTAATTGAACACAATTCCAGGCTAATATTTTTTTAAAAAAATGTAAGTGTAGCACTTGAATTTCAGCTTTTCGATACATAATTAAAACAATTTGATGCAAAAGCAAGACTATTTAAATGACCTTCACTTTGAATAGATAAATGATTCATGTTCAGTACAGCTGAAGGTCTGCAACAGTAATACAGATGGATATTTTGCCAATTAAAATAGTCACTTGTTCCCTTCTATTCTGGAACATCAACAAATCTGCAGTTCCATTCAGTTTCTCTCCATTTTATTACTCCTGCTTTTTCTCCACACTGACATTTCAATGGTATGTTTTGCTTCTAAAATACAATGGCACACACAACCATAATTTCTCACTCCTTTTTGTCAAACTATTATGCCACATCTGCTAGAATTGCTATTATCCCCTTTTGTTTAGCTATAATGCTCTTTGCCATTAGAACAGATGAAAAAACCTGAACACACTGTTATCAGGAGACATGTTGAGAAGCACCAGAAAATATAAAAATGAAACAAATAAAATGAGTGAGGGGTTAAAATAATTATTTAATAGTGGAAACTTACTTCGTTGTCAGTTCCATTGAGTTCAAGTGGTCTTATTCCCAAGGAAGTACATATAGGATTAAAGCCTAAAGTAGGAATGAAGAATACATAGCACCCCAGATGTTGTTGAGCTGCAAATCACACCATCTATACAATGATAATTGGAGTTGATGGGAGTTTCAGACAATATCTGAAGAACCATATGTTCTGAACCTCTGTCTGAGACATATGACTCCATGCATCATGCCAACATTTTTGCCATGATATTTTTGTTAAGCTTTAAGGACTCTTATTTTTGCCCTATCACATTTGCACCTTGGGAAATCTCTCAGAAGGTCCTCTTGATGAAAAATATCCTATTTGTGTTGGTTTGGGGTAAAACAAGCAGCACCTATGGGGTAATGAAGATGAAGAACCTCCAGATATACCCCAATAGCACTATTTTGACTTTCCATAAAATTTGTCATGCTGTGCCTGAAGAGAAACCCTATGATTCAGTCTAAATGAAACTTTGGACTGGTACAAATGGGTGGGAAGAACCATCCTGGCACCAATTCTAGGGTTCTGAAGTTCACAGTGACTGCATGCTCCCGAACACTAGCACATAAAGGCAGTGCCATCATGACTGCTGCCATGATGACACACCCACTGTATAGTGTCCAGACGTCACTGGTAGGAAATGGTATCATGGCAGCACCTTTTCCTGTTTGTGCCACTCTAGGCAGCTTCTTTTTGGCAGCACATTGGTGTTGCACCACGCAGCTGCTGAGGCACCAACTTGGGACAAAGACGGGCGGCACGGAGCTGCTCGTCTGTCAAGCTCCTTTGTTGAGAATAACAAGCCATAATCAATTAGGCATCCACTCTGTTTTCAAACCAGTTACAAGCATGCATCTCAGTTCTCCCTGGTTTCCTTACAGCAGGTGCTAACAGATACACTCCTCCTCTCCCAGTCACTGTTAATATTCCTAGGTACCATGCCTCAATTTTAGTTGTCAAAACATTGCCATCAGTCAACATTTTGTTTGTGTGTTCAGCTGAACTTGTTACCACAGATGTTTTGAATTGTCACTCCTTCTGAAGGTTTGTTACACCAGTAAATTAATTTGTACCTTGAAATGCCTCACTAAAATGATCTCTTGAAGCTCTGAAGGTATGTTATTTCACAACAATCATAATGACATTTATACATAAACATATTAATTATTTATTCTTTTTTTATACAACGAAATTTTATATAGGTGGAATATGGATTAGATTTGGACAAGACTCCTAATATAAGCCAAATAAGGGCTATACAGGCATGGGCTAGATGCTTCCTGTATAGCCCTTATTTGGCTTATTTGGGATTTGCTTCAAAGCAGGGGTGCTCAAAATCTGAACACAGTTTTTGCTGCTCTTTTTCGATCCCTCCAATATTCTGGACAAAAGCAATGGTACACCACATGTTCTGGAAGCCTTTAGGAAGGTGGTCCCCACATTTTTGGAACAGAACTCTAGTGCAGTCCATGCCTCGGCACATATTTTTTGATATTAGGTCTGCTGTTCTCCATGTAGCCATGCTGGCCTCATGACCACAGATTGACAATACTGTATGGTTTCCTTTGCTTAGCAACAGAGATGAGCACTGCCACTACAGTCAGACATGACTAGACAGTCTGGTCAAGGAAAAAAAAACTTTACTGTTATCTTTTCTACTGCGAATTCAAAACAACTAATCTTGGTTGTTGCTCCTTTTCAACCCAGTCACCTTGGGAACAGCAACAAAGCAGCTGTCTGAAAAGCATCCAAGAAGCTTCTTGCTTGTACCAGCCTTGCTGCTAAGGCTGGCCTAGGCGAGAGGTTCTTGATTGCTGTTTGACTGGCTTCTCAGTCACTGCTCCCTTTGCAGAGCAGTTGGCTGAGCAGCAACTGAGATGTCTCTCACCATGCCAGCCTTGCAGCAAAGGCCAGTGAGGACAAGCAGCCTCTTGGTTGCTGCTCAGGCAGCTGCTCAGATGCTTTTCCCAGGGTGACCAGGTGCAAGGCAGGAACTTCTTCCTAGAGAGGAGGGACTCTCAATCATTCTTTGGGCAGAGAAAGGTGCAACTGGTGTACCCAACCCTGCCAAATTCTTCTCAGTTTTTTTCTCCTTCATGTACCAATAGTCTTCCCCTCCATCCAATTTATTCAGTAGCAGTGGTGGGAAGAGGAAGAGAAAAAGATGGAGATGGTGATCTTTCTGTCTTCTCTCTCTGGGTCCACAAAAATAGGCCAAAGAACCAGTGGAAAGTGACATTTTTGCAGGAACTTACATAGGTTTTATGTCTAGCACATTTTAATAAAAATATTATAAAATCAATTTGAGGCCTGCCAGAGTTTGGACATAACTATTTGGTTTGGAGGGCACATGCCTTTTCTTGTATGAACTAGCCTATGATCTGAAGTAATTTGTATGACTACTTTGCTTCTGGTATCAAGGTATAGTATTACAGTACTGGTACTGTTAATAAAAATGAAATTAGGAAGTTTGCATGCATCATAGAACAACAGTGGAATCTGGTTCCCTAAAAACTCTGAAATATTCCATTTGTATTAGATGAGACTTGAATAAATATCACAATGTTTCTCAAAGCTATTCAATATTTTCACTTTTTCGCCTCTTCTGGCTACTCATTTCCAAAAACTATATTACACAAAACAAATAGTCTCCACTCCCTCAGTGTATTTTTCATCAAAGAGTAAACAGTTCAAGTAGAATTATACCACCATCACAACTAGTGGATTTTACCAGAGTCCTGGGTTCTTGCATAGGTATTTACCTGATTGGTTGATTCTGGGAAGTCATAATATTGCAATGCCAGAAGGACTGTATAGCGATCACTGAAAACACCAACACCACCAACAAAATACAGACAGCATGAATTGGCCTTAGTTAGTCCTTAGTTTTCCCCCCCACATAGCTGTATGTCATGGCTAAACAACCAAGGTGAAAAAATAATATGCATGAATCCATAATTTAAAGTAATTAAAAGTATGGATATGCATAAACATGTAGATAAATAAACCCAATCAGATTTAATGGCAGTGACAGCAATATATAAGATGAGAATGAGAGTAAAAAAGATTAGCACTGACAAATGTTACTGATTAGCAACAAATCAAGAAAATATATATAACATGAGTCAAGTTTATTTTTTATATAAAAAGTAAATATTTGATATTCCTGAAAAGGAACATTGTGGGGCAGTACAGACCACCCAAAAGGGACGGTCTGTAGCCACCCCAGGAAGCGGGAAGATGGGGCTGAGGATGCTCACCAGCAGCCTAGGAGGCCCCATCCCGCCACTTCCGAAGACCGCGGGGAAGCAGCAAACTGCCACTTCCCTGTGACCTCTAAGCGGGGTGCAGCAGGCGCCCTGGGTGCCCACTGCACTCCGCTTCCCTCGGATGTGCCGAGGGGAGAAAGGGGCCGCCACTGCGACCCTTTTCTCCCCAGGTGTTTGGCGCAGCTGTTTGAAAGCCATGCCAAACACCCAGTGCAAAAAAAAGAGCTCAGTTTTCGAGCTCCTTTTTTGCACCATGGGAAGGGTGCAAACCCCTGCAGTGCGAAGTCATCATGGCATGCCCTTATGGACGCTGCCATTTTTAAATGGCGGCGCCCATACACTTTAGAGTTAGGGAGGGTGCGGACGTTGTGCCCTCCCTAACCCTAAAGGCACCTTTTTGAGTCCTTAAGGCACCTCTTCGTGCCCGTCTAGATCAGGCCTGTATGACTAAACTGTATCTTTTGGCTTAGCTGTAATTAAAGCTGTTTGTCCCGATACAGCTGATTGCAAATTACATTTTGATTGCCATTAGCTGCCAGCTACCACCATTTCAACTATTAAAACCATCAAACAAGCAAATTATTACATATTTTAAAATATCACATACATTTTTGATTTATGTTTATAAGATCATTTGGTGAAAGGTCCCAAAAGTTTGATCTTCTCAGAGGCATAAAACAAACAAAAAGTTTATTATGATAAGTCTGAAATATATTTATTGTAGAAAATGTTTGATGCCTATACAAAGATTTCAGGTTTTTTTAAAAAAATGTGTTTGTGATCCTCAGCACTTCCCAGGTTCTTACTCATGATGCTTTTAACTTCCTTGAAGATTTTCTTCCTGAACACAACATGTGATTTAACATTGTTTAGTGTTTTCAAACTGAACCTCATTAAAGGTTTAGGCTCCATTTCAATGCTAACCCACTAGATATAACTTCCATTAAAATCAGTAGGAATCGCTTCTAAGTAAGATCATGGTAAAACTTTCTGTTTGAAAATAGGTTCTTCTAATCCTGCATTCCTAAACATAATTATGTGGAAAGAAGCTCCATGAAAATCAATGGGGCATTTTCAAATCTATATTTAGACAACCACAACATAAAAAAGGATCAAAAGTAATAAAAAGCATGTGTTTCCTTTTCTATTTCTTTTTTTTTCGTGTTCATCAGACATTTGTGCAGCAGGATATCAAACTATCAATTATCAATTTATCAAATCTAAGATTATATGAAACTTCCCAGTGCAATTATGTAGTCACCTCTCTCTTTCTCTGGTTGCTTCCCTCAAAATTCTTCAGATATTTTTGTTTGAATAGAAACTTTTAGAGGTTCTATTTAATGGTGACCAAAGTAATTTCACATGTAATATCTCCCCTCCCCCCCCCACACACATATTTACCTCTGGTTATTATGAGATTCAATAAGTAACAGCAAGGAATGTTCATATAATAAACCTGAACTGATACCCCTGTCTGACAGTTCAATTTAAGTGAAATTCAGTGAGAATCTTTAGTGCAGAGGTTGAAAAAGTGCAGAGGTTGAGTCCTTCATATAATTTTGGATTACAACTCACAGCATTCCTCACCAAAGAGGGTATTGCATTTCAGAACCATCTGGAGGATCACAGTTCGTCCTTCCTGTGGTTTAGAATCAATGAAGATTGAAAAACTGGAATACAATATATAATGAAATTGTATATGATATTAACCCAACATCCACTCCTGCCTCACAATACATCTTAACAAATGGCAAACTGCAGTGGAGAACAAGGAGACAAAGGAAGTGCATAATCCTCCACAAATCTATCATTTTTACCTGGAACTTCATCTAAATCCCATTAGTCCTTTAGCCCACTAGTCAAAGAGTATAATGCAATTCTGAGATCTATGGACTTTAATCATTTCTTATAACCATGCTCTAAAGTTTTTAAATAATTTGTCAGAAGGTTGAATGCAATGCAGTTTGCTTAGGCATGGATGAAATTAACTTGCATGATACTAGAGTATCATCCCTGAAAGAACTGGAGACAAAAATCTATTCCTTCCACACACTACTTTATTTTTTTACTTTTTGCTATACACATTCCAAATATATTTAAAGCTTACTTTTCCTGCCTTTCCTCCCAACAAAAGTAAGTTTCTCCAATAAAGCATATATGTCATGTCTTAACTTTGGAGGTGAGAGGAAATGTCTCTGTTCCACAGAAAGAACAAGTGTGTGTATCAACTCTATTTTATACTGTGTGTTGTGATTTCTTATTTATAATGTATTGACTTTTGGAATGAACACAGGCATTATATCCAGGAGATACAATATTATACAGCATACATATATTCTGGTTTACTCAAAAGTTACCACTGAGTTTTACCAAACATAATTTCAAATGAACAATGAGCATCTTCTACTACACATAACTGGAGTCAAACAGGATCAAGCAGCAGTCCAGTTGAGAGTAGCTCAAGTGAAATACAGTCCAAACACAGTCACCAGTAGAAGAGTCACAAAAGCCAAGGAACAGCTGACAAGGTGGCCAGTACTGATATAATTTTCTGCTAGCCCCTACAAGGCAAGATTGAAGTGTTTGTGGCAAAGCTGCATGAACCCAATTTCACTTTACCCCTCTCCCCATTGCCAACCCCCCACCTTTTCAGGATTATGCCAAAACAACAACAACAACTTTTCATGATGTCTATTACAACAACCTATTGCACTCTTGAGAAGCCTTCCTTTGTAAATGGGCACTTCTTCAGGTAGCCTCCAGCCTAACAATGTTATCTCCCTACACTGTCCTCTTGATCTTACTTATTTAGAGTATGTATACCACACTCTTCAGCCAAAAAGGCTCTCAGAGTAGTTTACAGATTGTTAATTTGACAGTTCCCTGCCCTCAGGCTTACAACAACAAGAACAAGAACAACAATATTTTATTTATAGCCCACTCCTCTGTATCCAATTGGAGTGGGTTACATCAATTAAAAAATACAAGATAAAATATACATGACCCATACCCAGCCACCCATCCCTTAAAATAGAATTAAACTATCATCTATTAAAACAACATAATTAAAATTACAACATAAAACAACAAACCATTGCATGGACATCAGGGTTGAGATGTTGAAGAAGTTAAAGGGGGAGCTGACCCAAACAGAGCCGGGAGTTAAGGGCTTTCTGGGAAGGTCTGCTGAAAGAGATGCATATTTAAGGCTTTTCAAAAGCAATCAGAATAGGATGCATCTCATCCAGTAGGTCATTCCATAGCCTGGGAGCGACAGCTGAAAAGGCCCTCTGGGAGGTCTGTGCCAACCTAGTCTTCATAGGCTGCAACAGGTTCCTCCCAGAGGACCGAAGCGTACCGGGGGGGAGGGTTCATACGGGAGGAGGCAGTCCTTCAGATAAGATGGACCCAAGCCATGTAGGGCTTTAAAGGTTAAAACCAACACCTTGTACTGTGCTCGGAAACTAATCGGCAGCCAGTGGAGAGACTTGAGCACCAGTGTTATGTTCTCTCTCTTCAATGTTCCCATGATAAGCATGGCTGCCATGTTCTGAACTAATTGAAGTTTCCGAGTTAAGCACAAAGGTAGCTCCATGTAGAGCGCATTACATAAGACCAGTCGTGAGGTTACCAAAGCGTGTAACACTAACTCCAGGTCCTTCAACTCCAGGAAGGGGTGCAGCTGATGTATCAGCCAAAGCTGATAGCAGGCACTCCTGACTGTCTCATTCACCTGACTAGTCATGTGAAGCGATGAATCAAGAAGTACCCCCAGACTGTGAACAAGGTCCTTCGAGGAGAGTGTGACTCCACCCAGGACCGGAAGGTGTATTCCCAAACCTGGCTTCAGTCCTGTGATAGTTAGTACCTCTGTTTTGTCAGGATTAAGTTTCAACCTGTTTTCCCTCATCCAATCCATTACTGCCGCAAGACAGTCATTGAGAGGAGAGATGCCATCTGAAGTCTGAGTCGACGTTCTTGTCATGGAGAAGTATATCTGAGTGTCGTCAGCATACTGAAGACACTGAGCTCCATGCCTCCAAATGATCTCACCAAGTGGCTTCATATAAATATTAAACAGCATTGGGGACAGGATGGCGCCTTGAGGGACGCCACAATTCAGCTCAATATAAAATGACATGACACAAAAGGAGAAGGAAATTGCAGTGGGGAAGGGGAACAAGTCCAGAAGGTACTGCTTGCTCTACTCTTCCTCCAAAGCCAAGGTGGTGGCAGTTTGCTTAGAGGCTCTTTCCCAAGCCAAGCACTGAACTTACCCTTTCTAGAGCTGCAGCATCCTCTACATCCTCTATCCCCTAATCCCCCAGGGCCAGGATCCACAGTAATAAATAATTCGAAGTTGTCTTCAAACTTAGGATTTTAGTGTTTGTCCTCCCTGTAGTAATCCTCCATAACAGACACTAACAACACTCCCAGAGATTCTGCTATAACCAGCCTTACAAAGTTCTCATTTTTCTGTCCACTCTGGGAAAAGTTCCTGCACATCATCTGAAATGTTCTTCAATTGTTCCCTGGAAGTTTAGATGTCTTTCCCACCCCCCCCCACCCCCCCACCCCAAAAAGGTATTTTGGGGCTTACTCTAGACACAATCTACCTTGCTTGGATTGTTGCAGGGACAACATTAATTTATATATTTCTTCCTAGCAGAAGGAGATGGTGATTTCTAGCAGAAGGAGAGGGCAGGGATCCGTCTAATTTAAGATTGTATGTACAGCACTGTGTAAATTTACAGCGCTATATAAATAAAGGTTAATAATAATAATAATAATTATTATTATTTCCATGTCCCTGGGGTAATGAGGATTATCCTGATCTAGGTTTTATTCTGAAAACAAAACAAAACAAACAAACAAACAAAAACAAGTTAAAAAGTACTGATCTCTGTCTCCCAAATAATGAGCTCTCTCTTCCAAGTAGTTTACATAACTTGGGTAGCTAAAACTAAACCCCAGCCCAGTGACATAAAAGACATTAACTTCTACTCCCTAGGGCATATTCTGGAGGTGTGATGAACCGAATAGCAGGCAACACCTACTTTCCCTTGAAACCTTCAAAGAGAGATTTCATAGAACTCCTTTCCTTCTGTATGAAAAAGGGAGAACTACTTCCTCCTTTTCAAGGACAGAATGTTTTCCAAATATAGGAGTTAGATCTAATACAGCACCAAAACATATACACACTGAATGAATATACAAACATGACACTATTCTTTTTGGGCCCTCTGCCCAGGAGAACACTGCTGTCATCATTACCCTGATCAACAGCACCTTGGAAATCCTTTGATTTCTCTTTCTGTTGGGGGTTATGCTGGGTAATTAGTGATCATAAATGTGAATAATAAAAAATATAAAATTATAGGTCTGGCAGGTTGTTGTTGTTAACAGCTCTTGAGCTGACCTTGACTAATTCTGACCTGATGACTGAGACACTTCCAGGACCCTCTCTTTCACCACACCTTTCCTGTGCATATACATAAGATGTTTTGTGGCAATTTATATAATGTTTACTTTGATTTTTATAGCTTGGAGGGGAGGGGGGATTGCTTCACAAGTATTCTTGCTGCCTTCAGAGTTTTCTTTTGGTGAACTAATTTCTGTTGTTTCTGAATCTTCTGCCAACAACCCCCAATATTATATGTTTATACAGTACAGTACTAGGAAGAGTTGGCTCACTTCATTACCAGGAAGATTTCTTGTGGATATTTACCTCACAGCCAGTGTCCCTGACTTTTCCCCCTGGAACATCTATTTCCTCTCCAGATCTTAGGTGTACTGTTTTGGCTCATTTAGTAGATGGAGTCTTTGGAAACTGCTGACTTCAGTGTATTGTACTCTTCTCAGTGGTGTCTGTAGATGCATCTATGCAAGTTTCTCAAGCATTGGTTTAAGCTGCTTATTATGCCAGTGAATCATCAGCACAATAACCAGTGACACTATACTACTAGTATAAACAAGGTGACACATGACACCAAGTAACCCATCAGGGGACCCTTTCCCATTTAAAAACCACACTCCTCATCCCCACTCTGTATGTATGGCTGCATCAAAGTAGGCATACTGAACTGTGCAAAGGTGAACAGTTACAGCATGATTTACCAACTCTTATGAGAGTAAGGACTCTAGCATACAAGGCTAGAAAGCAGATTTTTTTTTTTTTAAAAAAAAAAAGATAAATGTATCTTTTGCCAGTATTTATCGCATGACATCATATCTGTCCTGTTCCTGTTTTGTATTTCACCTGTTCCCTCGAGTGCGACTTTGCTTTGATGGGTAAAACCCATCAATAACTCCCAAATGTGCTGCTTTTCCACCATGAATTTCCATTGATAGGTACCTTTCACAGCAGTTTTTCTTCTCAGGAAGTCACATGCTTTGAGTGGGTGTGATTCTGTTCCTCTCTCCCTCTCCCCCTCTCTTCACCTCACGAGCCCCAAGCAAGCTGTTTTCCTTTTTTATTATTATATTTTCTTTTATTTCATTTCATTTCAATTTGTGGTAAAATAAAAATAATAAAAACTGAAAGGCATCCTGGGTAGGGCACAGAGCATAATGACAGGGTTATGGAGGCTGCAAGGAAGAGAGATTGGACCACCATTGACCACCAAATTGCTGTTGGAGAGAAAGGTGTGATAATACATGATGCCCAACTGGTATATGTTCATTCTTAAACTAGTAGGAATGCAACAGGACAACAGGCTGGCTTGATAAAGTCTTGGCTTTGCTTATTCCCCTTACCTACTACTCCCCTCCTCACCTCAGTTCATAGCATTGTAATGTGCTTGCTTTTTGTGCTCTGCTGCTTGTATCATTTACACTGTTATTACAACAGTGTAATAATACATTCATCTTCCAACATAGATTCATAGAATTATAGAATCATAGAGTTGGAAAAGACCACAAGGGCCATCCAGTCCAACCCCCTGCCATGCAGGAACTCCCAATCAGAGCATCCCTGACAGATAGCCATCCAGCTTCTGCTTAAAAACCTCCAAGGAAAGAGACTCCACCACTTTCCAAGAGAGTCGAACAGCCCTTACTGTCAGGAAGTTCCTCCGAATCTTGAAGTGGAAACCCTTTTCCTGGAGCTTGCATCCATTGTTCCGGGTCCTGTTCTCTGGAGCAGCAGAAAACAAGTTTGCTCCCTCCTCAATGTGACATCTCTTCAGATATTTAAACAAAGCTATCATATCACCTCTTAACCTTATCTTCTCCGGGTTAAACATCCCCAGCTCCGTTCGTCATTTCTCATAGGGCATGGTTTCCAGACCCTTCACCATTTTAGTTGCCCACCTTTGGACATGCTCCAGTTTCTCCACATCCTTTTTGAATTGCTGTTCCCAGAACTGGACTGGATGGTCCTTGTGGTCTCTTTCAACTCTATGATTCTATGTTTCAAACAGAATGAGGGGGAACACAGAAGGTTATAGGCCTGGAAGGGTCAAGGCCAATTGGTTGTAACTGAATGTGCATCTACACTGTAGAAATAAAGTAGTTTGACACCACTTGAAGTGTTTAGCTCCATCCTATGGAATCTTGGGATTTGTACTTTTGCAAGGTCTTTAACTTTGCAGCCAAAGAGTGCTAGGGTCTCACAAAACTACGAATCCTAGTATGATGTCATGACAGTTAACATGGTGTCAAACTGCTCTATTTCTAGTGTATAGATGTGTCCTGGAAAATGTTGGGGTATGTCTGTTCCTAAATTAGTGATATAACTGTTGTTGTGTGGCAGAACTGAAGGCCTTCAAACCTTTAATGTATCTATTTTGTAATTGGCTGGTCTTGCTGAAATACTCTGGAAAAGTTACATATATTCTTATACAACTGGTCCTCAACTTTTGCAGTGTTAAGTGTGCATAATCCCTGTGAAATTGCAAAACTGTGAAGATAAACACTCTATATATTTTAAACCTGAGATAACAATTCTCTAGACATTTCTACGTCCTTTTAGCACATCTCTATGATCAACCTCCATACAGGGTCCTTTTATTATGAGTTCCCACTTCACCTTTTGTGTCATTTCTAGTGGCATTTCTACCTTCTTCCACAGTCATTTTAAAAGATGCATAAATATTTTTTCTAGTCCTTTCCATGGAGGCTGAAAAAAAACTTTGAATTTCAGTAAGTTAATTACTGCCTGCTCCCAATATTCTAAACCATCTGCAAAGGATATTTTCAATAATTGTATCCATTCCTAGCAAGAGATAATCCTGTTGTATCTTCCTGCATTGTCATTAGAGAGGTGGCCACTTCATTTCAGTGCCATAAATATTGTTGAATTATGAATAATCCAGTCAGCTGAGTAACCAAATCCCTCTGCCACGATTAACAAATCTATTTGGGGTTTTTTTTTTGTGTGTGTTTGGTTTTTTGTTTTGGTTTTTTGCTTTGTTTGCTTTTGTGAAAGAGAGGTGTACTACCCCTCCCCTGCATATCCAGTGAATCAAAAGTGTGAATGTGGACATGATTTGGCTATAGTTTCAGCCAAGAAACAGAAAGAGGTATCATCAGCCCAGACCTTCACTGGACTCGCTGGAGGTTCAAGAAATTGGCAGGCCTTTTTTCCTCCTCAGTTGTAAAACTGCAATATAATATTCCAGAATATTCCAGAATCTCCACGATCCTTTGGTTCCTGATTGACTGTAAACAGGTGAGGTTATGCATGTGAGTGGAAGGGGAAGCCCAGAAAAAGAACATTCTGGCAGCAATCATACAGGTCTCAGGCCACTGTGTCACTTTTTCTTGATGAATGTGTAGATGGCTGAAAAGAATAAGACAATCTAGAAAAATGGCTAACTTTGTTATCATTTACCTGTTAGTTTGCAAGGTATAGCTTAGGCCAGCTGCTACTGAAATATACTAAGATCAAATTTCATAAGCATCTCTAGATGCAATAGAACATAAACAGTATAAATTTTTAATTGGTGTAGGTTGAAATGCTGTAACATCAGTATGTGGAATTATTATTTTTATCACACTCAAAAAGAGAGAGAGAGGGAAGCCATCTTTAATTCCTGTGAAATGAAGACAGCTGATATCTTAGCAGGGGCAACTCTTGGGTTAACAAGGATACTGGCTGTGTGAAGAAGGACATGCACTTTGTCAACAAGGGCTTTCTGTAAAGTTGCAAGTTCTAAATTCACAAAACACATTTTACAGCTATAAGACTTGTCAGTAGCAAATATTCATGCCTTGTTCTCTTGATGTAGGTTCTGTGTAGATCAATAAGTTCAGCTACAGAGTCAACAGGGAACTACTGAATCTGAAAAAGTTTCCTGTATCATAATGCAAGGAGAAGAACCCCACCACCACTAGCTTCTCTATTCTAAGCCAATTGTCCTAAAACTTTAAGATAATGTACCCAACCCACATTCTTTGGGAGCATTTCTATTATCTGTCTTCTCTACTATTCCTTCCTTGCCTGGCATTGTGAATTGTCAGTTTACAGTGTCCTTGTTTCTTAGATGATGCTGATTGTATGACTAACGGCCTTTCTTCTCTACTCCATTCTGTGCTTCATCATGATTCTTGGATTCTTCATCATAATTCTTGGATTCTGCTGCTCACATTGCTCAGTCTCATGTCCTTCCTATTCCTTCCTTTGGCTCACCTCACACTTTCACAACACCCCTCTTCATTACTTCTTCCACTCTGATCTATGAACTTCTCACTGTCCCTTCCTCTGTACTCCATTTCTCCCCTCTTCTAACAACTACACTGTGTCCCTCTCTGTTGCAATCAGAATTCCATGACTAACAATACTCACTTCCCTCCTAATACCGCTTCTCATGTCACACCCACATAGATCCCCCTCCCCCCATGTTTGATTCATTCCACTACTGGCACTGCTCACCTGACTTCCCTGGCTCCTTCACCTTATATCATACTTCAGTGAGCCCCTCCATTGCTTCTTCAGTGCTGCTCTTGGCACTGTTACTCCCCTCCCCTTGCTTCTTGCCCTCTGCTGCTCCCACTGATCATTCACAGAGAAAATTGGGAAAAATCAGGGGTTTAAACAGTCATTTTCCTGGGAACGTCATGCGATCATGGTGAAGATTTTGACAGGACGTCACAATTAAAGAGGACTTATCCTGGGAATAACCAGGGGAATAACCAGTAACAAATTATTTCTGGGGAAATTCCATGGATGATTTGTTGCTGGTTATTCCCTGGTTATTCCTGGGATAAGTTTTCTCTAATCGTGATGTGTGTGGAAATCTTCACTGTGATTGCACAACTTTACTGTTTAAATCCCTGATTTTCTCTGATTTTCCCCATGTGTGAAAAACTCCATAGCTTTGCAATGTACCCTTCCTTTGTTTACTCAATGCAACAGTTGCATTATTCAACTCCCTTCTCTGCTACTGTCCCCTTAAACAAATTAAATGGATTGCTTCCTTGCTTCTTACACTGGCTCCTGGTTGCATTCACCTCCTCTCCCTCCTACTCCATCTCTTGTCTTCTCTCATGCAATTACAATGAACCTCTCCCATGCATCTTAGATGCCACAGCAGGCATCACTCACTCCTTGTCCCTTTTATCCCTTTTCCTTGCCTCAAGAGTTTATCGCACAAGGCTCCAGCATGGATGGAGAACGGTCCAAAAGGGGCTGGGATCAGGATGGAACAAGTGGAGGACACATTTTACTGCACACAGGAAGTCCCTCACTCCTTCCCTTCCCTTCCCTTTCATTCCCAATCCATCCCAGAGAGGAGGCGATTTTGAGAACTGTTCTGAACAGTTCTCAAAAATTGCCTCCTCTGGGACGGATGGGGAACAGATGGAGAACAGAACAGAATGAGTGAGGGACTTCTGTGTGAAGTAAAATGTATCCGCCACTCATTTCTGGCCCCTTTCGTTCCATTCTCTGACCGTTCTGTGGCACCCCTGTGAGATAAACTCTTTCTCTTGCTTCTTATTTTCTGCCATTTCCACCATTCATTTTCCCTTCACTTCTGCACCCACACTCACAATGTGCCCCTCTCTTTCTTATTATATTCTGCCACTCACACTAGTTGTTGTTGTTCTGCTCTCAAGTTGACCCCGACTTATGACAACCCTGTGGATGAGATGTCTCCAAGCTCCTCTATCCTCTATTTCTCCAGTTAGGTTCCACAAAGCCAGGCCCGTGACCTCTCTGATTGAGTCTATCCATCTGGCATGAAGTAAGATCTCTCTTACTACCATCTTCTACCTTACCTAGCAATACTGTCTTTTCTAAAGAGTTGTGCTTTCTCACAATGTGACCAAGGTATGACAGCTTCAATCTGATCATCTTGCCTTCCAGGGAGATTTCCAGCTTGATCTATCCAAGGATTCATTTGTTTGTCTTTTTGGCTGTCCACAATATCTTCAGCACTTTCTCTAGCACCATATCTCAAATGTGTTGATATTCTTTTATTTGCTTTCTTCACTATCCAGCATTTGCATTCATATATGGTGATGTTCCTCCTCACCACTTGCTTTTTCCTTACACCACTTATTGCTCTTCATTCCTACTTTCTCCCTTGTATTCTTGTACCCTTTCTTAGTAACTATACCATGCTTCAATTCCACCTCCGTAACCACTGATTCTTTCTATTCCCTCCTTTGTTGGACTTCACCTTCCATTTTGTACTCTATTGCTCACACTACTCAATCCCCCATCCCTCCTGCTTCTTCCCACTGTTTGTCTCACAATGTGCCCTTCCTTTCTTCCTTCCACATTGCTGCTTACACTGGTCACTCTCTATTCCAGCTGGTGCCCAACTTATCTCACATTGTTACCCTCATAATGTACCACTCATTTTCTTCTTGTATTTCTGCTGCTTATTATATTGACCACCTTTCCTCACACCCTTTCCATTGACTCCCTCATCTTATCTCATCTCACTACCTCACAATATCTCTCTCCATTGCTTCTTGAACTCAACCACTGGCAACACTTCCCTCCCTTCCTTCCTGCTAGCTCACTCTCCAAAAATTGCAAAAGAGTGAAGAATGCAATGTGCCCCCTTATTTCATGGACTGCATCACTCATATCGCTCACCTCCTTTCCCAACAACTACCTCCATCTCTCTATCTTGCATCTTCCCAAGGCACACCTTCATTCTTCTTGTAGTCTGACACTTGAGGTCACCTGTCTTCACTGATACTCCCTGCCTTCTTCCTTGCTGCTTCTCCCTTCTCCTCACATTATTGTGTCCTTTCAGTGCACTCCTCCTTTAATGCTTAGGTTAAATATACATGATGGCTGTATCAGCTCTCTGGCCCAGTTTGACCCCCTTTCCTGCCACACATACCTAAAATCAGTTTGGAAAACCGCATGGGAAATATTGGTACCATATTGGTACAAGTGGGTTTTCTACTGTGTGGATGTGTTCACTGTACCAGCTTATGTCCATTATTATGACCACAGCAGGTACACTTTTTTATTCCCACCACACATATGCATAATCAAATTTTCACTTAATGAAATAGCCTTTTTTGTGTTGTCTCTTTGTTCCAATTGCCTATCTGCACTTCTTTAAAGTGAGGTCAGTAGAGCAAATGTGTGCAATGCTATGTATATGAAGGCTTGTATTCAAACACTTTCCCCAACACACCCCAAAAAATGACCCCACCTTTTCTAGATACCAATACAACTCTTCCATGGCTGGAATGATCAGGTGACCTAGATGAGAACCTAGTCTTGTGAGTACCCACTAATTTGGCCCCACTATTCCTCCCAATTCCACCATGATCTCAATTTGGAAGGGAAAGTCAAACCACACATTTTAAAATTTCCCAAAACAGTGAAGTACAACAATTAGACAAATATATGCCTCTTCATTTTGTGCCATCTATCAAGTCTTGCCAATGCTTTAGATTTATTTTTTATGAAAATCAAGGCTTAAAAATGTACCCAGATGATGATCTAAATGGTCATTGGGAACCATACATAGAATCTGAATAAAACCCAGCAAAATTGGAGATATGGCAACCCTAATACATCCAATTGTTTCTGGGATGGGAAGGGAAGGGAAGTGGATTTCATTTCCTGGAGCAGCAATTTACTTTATAAATAAAGTATATCCCTTACACACACACACACACACACAAACACACACACACACAAAGCTAGTATTTATTGTCTAGGATCAGGTGATTGGTCCATGGATCTGCTGCTGTTACACACTCCACAATGTAGACTTGATTGTGGAAAACAACTGTGTAGCTGTTTGCTCCTTGAAATTCATCTTGAAACCGACTGTATTGACTTTTTCCTTTGCTTTTCTGTTGTTGTTCAGAGCTATGATAATCTCCTATGGAGTGAACAAACATCATTTGCATGTCTGCCTTTGGGACTGTTCGCTTTTTAGTTGCTTTTGAGATTTTCCCTTCAGTCACTTTGAATTATGAACATCTTTTGTGCACCAAGCAAGCATCATTAACATGCCTACTCTGGAGACTCTACTAGATTCTTCCCTAGGAGTATCAGTAGGGGGGAGAGGCAGTAAGCAGTGAACAATGCTAGAGGTACAAGTTGCAGCAAAATGGGCCTTGAGCTTGCAGAAAAATATATGCAAGAGGCAAGGAGAGAGAATGGGGAATATGCAGTAAAGGAAAGCTTGTATGAGAAAAAAATCTTACAAAGTGTCTAGAGAACTATACATACTAAGGCAAGAATGTGGGCTATTTGCCTAGGCAAAACAAGGCTTGATCCAAGAACATTTATAGCCCTATAAAGAGTTTAGGAAATCACTTTTTTGAAGAAACTGGATATAATGACATGCTAAAAACCATCCACAGTATGGTTTTCTGGGTTCCAAGCCTCATCCTACCATTGCTTGATTATAGGTGACTTCAACATGTCTCTGACTGTATATTTTTGATGCTCTACCTGTTGGTGGAAAGAACATTATAAATAAATATCATCATCATCATGGTTTGCATTCAAAAGGTGCCAGATTCAGTTTCTGGCATTTTCAGAATAGGAAGGAAGATAAATGTTTTTGGAATGATAAGAACATTTTCATGTAGGACAAAAGAATATGAGATCATGAAGCACTCTGTAAAAATGTAACTTCTTTCCAGAATACCTATGGCTATGATGGAGGTGATGGGAAACGTTGACTTCCCCCCCATTATTTACTCGAGGTTGCAAGAGTGTAAACTAGGCAGGCTTGTGGTTGCAGTTTTATCTCCCTGGACAACAATCAGGGGCAGAATTTTCTCATCCCCTGCTTCTTCAATATAGATCTGAGTGCTCAAGAAAGCCTGGAATTTACATAGAAATACCTCCATCCTTGATTGATGGGCTGAGAGATGAAACTGTTCTGCATAGAGAATGAGGGTTTCGTGGTTAAAAAAAACAAAAACTGAATACTTACTTCCACAGTGTAAAAAAAGAAAAAGAAAAGAAAGCTCCATAAGCCAACATGACCAGGGTTATGCTGACATATGCCACTGACAGGATGCAAGACAGTACCAACAGAAGTGGTACAAAATGTCACAATTCTGAATTATTAATCTGTATCTATATGAAAACAGCTTCCTGTATTCTTATGGCCAATCTAAGCAAAAGAGAAAACAGAGTACATGAGTGGATGGTGATTTTCTGAAATTTGGGTAAATAAACCTTTCCCCTTTTGATGTTACATTACTAGTCTGGGAGTGATTTGTCAAAAGGGAAGTAGAGCAAGGATCCCTAATTCTAATATTACTCTTTCCTGGTATTAACATATCAATGCCATGATATATTTAACCTAGACTCCTGAAACTAGGATGCAGTAGAAAGAAAAGACAATTGTTTGTGAATTTATAAAAGCATGCCTTATGAAATCAAAATACAATAAGAGGGTGAGGTGTGTGTGTGTCTGTGTGTAACACCTTATGTTTCTTTATGGTGTTTGCTAAGCTTAGAATGCCACTTTAAAAAAAGAACAACAAAAATAAGATTGTTTGCTTCACTTCCTTGTCAACAGTCAGATGACTCAATTTGTCCTGAGATGTCATTTTCTAAATGAAGAGATAAAATCAAGCAACAGATGAGCCTGGCAATTCAGGAAGCAGAAAACAATACAGGCAGGTCATTTGTTTTGTTTTCAAATTAAAATGTGTGACACATCAGTCTCATTTAGCAAGAGAATGGTGGTAAGAATCTAGTGATATATGAACAACATCATTATCAACTCAAAGATTGTCAGACATGCCTTCTACTCAATGCAGTTTGAAAAATGTGGCACATATGTGTGTGTGTTTTAGCCATCAGCTCAACAGAAGTGCTGTTTCTCTTAAATAATTCACTAGCTTTATTATCTCACAGGAGGCATTTGTTCATCAGAATTTCAGGGCAAACAGCTGTGCGGAACAGTTGCTATATCACAATGACAACATAGGCCAGGTTCAGACTAATGACACCTCCTCTGTGATTATCCATACTTGGAAACACTGGAGTCTACAGCCCAGTATCACTATTTTGGCAGTGCTTTGAGTGAACAGGCTTCATGGATCTGAGGACGGGTAGCATTTGATAGATCTGCTACAGTCAGCAAGTGACTTAGAAATCAGGTGACTGGAGTGCAAGAGTTGTCGGATAGTTAATCCAGATCAGTCACAGATCATCCAGTAAAATGAAGAGAAAAACAAGATGATGGTCACCAGCTGGTCCAGATGTTTTTACAGCCAGTCAGTAATGCAGATAAAGCAAATAAGGAGTAAAATAGAGTTGTCAATAGCACCCAGTCGAAGGTCAAGAAACACTAATGCTGAAGAATACTGCCGGTCACTAAGACAGAATGGTTGAAAGCACAAAGACTCCAGGGAGCTTCTAAGAGATTTATAGGCAGCTCTTTGAAGACACCAGATAGTTAATGAGTTAGGGTCTTCCACATGTTCTGGGATTACTATAGTCTCTCATCATCTCTATGAAGATCTTCAAATGATCCTCAGTGTTTTCTCAGCATCTGTCAGTTTCTGCTAGGAGCAGGCCCCTAAGTGCCTCAGACCCCAGGTCCTCAGACTCAGACACAGAGGAGTCAGATTTCCAGGAATTTATGGCTCCTGGTAGCTGGGCCCAGCCACCAAGAGCCATAAATTCCTGGAAATCTGACTCCTCTGTGTCTGTATGTTTTGACTCCAAAGGGTGAATTATGACAAGATCTGGAACAGGGAGAGGGTAAAATTCCCCACTGGGAGACCCTGTTTTGTATAATAATTATCCAAAGTTATGGTGATATATTGCTACTATAATCTTATAGCTATGTTTTTTCAACCGCCTGGCAACTTCTAATTCCATCAAGTCTCCTCCTTTTTTGCTTCTATCCCAAAAGATCATGTCTATTACAGTTTGTTGCTTTAAAGTGTATTAAAAATATATTCCAAATAGATTTATCACCAAATAACACCAAGGATGATTCCTTATGTGTCTGATTGGTTGTTACTTCTTCAAATTTGAAATAAATGTCTGATTGGCTATCAGAATAAAAGTATATGAATTTGATGATCTCAGCATCATCATTGTAATCATTCCTAGAATATTTGTTCCATCCATTTAGATAACACACACATAAGAATGCTTAATATTGAAAGATAGTAATGAGGGTAAAGATAAGTATTTAATCTAGAAAGTTAAGACTCTGGTTTTAACAGACACAATGCAGCTACCTTGCTGTACCCCACTAGATCTTATTGGCTTCAGGACGTGAGACCTCAGTGGAACCCTATTTATACTGCTTGGAGCCTAATGGAAAAAGAAAACAGAAAACAAATAACTATGGACATTTCTCTTGTTCTGCCACAGCATAGTTTGCTGAACACAATGAATACAATAAAGGACAAAGCCCTAAGATACAAAATCTTCCCCTCCATGTGCAGAACTTAACATGTTGTGGCATTCATTTTTTCACTGAAAATTATTCCTGATAACCTCAGGGCAATGATTATTTCAGATGTGAATAATTTTCAGAAACAAACTGGAAAAGGCAGTAAGTTTGCATGGAACATAAGTTGCCTCAGGACCAAAATGGCTGATGTCTCCAAAAATGAGATACGCTAAAGAAGAATGACTGTGGGCATCACAGACTCCAGAGGGCAAGTCTGGTAATGCATTGCATAAGATCTTCTATGGGTTTCTAAAACATGATTTATTGATCTCACAAGCAGAACAGCAGTCTTTAAATAATGACACATTGGCAATGCATTTATTTATAGAAAACAATATGGATACCCCAATTTAAGGCAAAGGTGGACAAAATAACATTTTTCAAAAAGAAAATATAAACACCGTTAACTGAAACAACATAAAACATTTTTAAAATATTTGAAATAATAAAAGCAATTTTTAAAAGTCACATTACGACTGATAGACCTATATTTAGTGAAACTGAATCTGAAACAACCAGGACATCCATGCCTATCTGAAAACAGGCAGGAAAGAAACCATTCACACAGGGACAGGGAAATTCCACACAGAGGTGGCTACCACAGAAAAGGTGCTCTCTGCTCTCTTGCAGGCCTAATTGACCATACAAAAATCCAAAATGCACAGACCATTCTCCAGGCCTATAAATGTTTGTATGTATCCATTTTGTAATCTTGAGATATCTAATATTTGAAAGGCCATCACCAGGATTTTTAAATTGGTCCTGGAAACCCACTGTCAATTATAGAGAATAGGTGTTGTGATCACCTAATACTCAGGAGTAGCCATATTCTCCACTAAAAAAAATTGTCAAAAGCAGTCCCATGAAAACTCATTGTTGTTGTTTTTATTGTGTGGCTTTAAGTTGTTTCTGACATATGGTGACTCTAAGGTGAACCTATCATGGGATTTTCCTGGCATGTTTCGTCAGAGGAGGTTTGCCATTGCCATCCTCCAAGGTTGAGAGAGTGTGACTTTCCCAGGATCACATAGGTTTCATGGCTGAGTGGGGATTTGAATCCTCTTCTCCAGAGTCATTGTTTAGTGCTCACACCACTACACCACACTAGCTCTCTCTCCATATAGACTAACTGATTTATCACACTAGGGGGCAAATAGGATTTAAACGAGAGTTAAACAAAAGTTAAACAGGAAATGCCTATAATAAACAGCCATTTCCTGTTTAACTCTCGTTTAACTCTTGTTTAAATCCTGTTTGCCCCCTAGTGTGATAAAGCAGTAGGTGTGGACAAATGTGTGGGAATTTCTGGGAGATGAGACATGTACATTTGTGTATGGTTTCAGGAATTTCAGTGCAATTTTCTGTAACTGGGGCATAGATCACTGTAGCAAAGCCTGCTTTGTAGATTAATATTGCTTATTCTGCCAAAGTGGTTCTATGGTTCTTTGTAACTTTGTAGTTTATCATATGACAGAATTTGGGGGGGGTATAATGCAATGGCAATCTGAACGCAATCATGGGGTTTCACATAATTGCGAATGAGTGTATCTCATGCAATTTCGGCCAATGGGAAGTCATTTCGAACACAATCATGGGGTTTCATGTAATTGCATAATTGAGTATCTCATTTTCGGGAAATAGGAAGTCATTCTGAATGCATTCCAAATGCAATCAGATTTCACGTAAATTCGCTAAACTAGCGCATTCACGTAATTGTGAATTGGCTCCATTCACAATTGAGAGAAATTCCTCCCATGTCATAACCTCCTTTGTAACTGATGCCACCAGTACCTCCACAGCATCCAGGAAAACCCTAAGCTTTGCACATGGTTTTTCAAGAGTGCAATCAATGTTATCATTCCATCAACATTAACAGTTATCTGAAGTATAGAAAATGAGGTAGTTAGTCCTATATAGCAGAATAGGATAACAATAACAACAACATAAAAAACAGCAACAGTAATAATAATATCTGCCTGATACTTTGCATTATATCTCTGTGTCAGTAATGCAACCGGGTTGTCTTTTTTTTTTTTAAAGACAACCAACTATTATATACTACTGCTAATATGCAGAATACTTTTAATGACCTCTACTGATTTTGCTAATCTTCAGTAATATCTGACCTATATTTATTGTAGCTATTGTGGTATAATGGTTTGAGTGTTGGACTAGAAGTCTGAAAGACATGGTTCAAATCCACACTCAGCTAGGTAACCTTGGGCAAGTCTCACTTGCTTGCCTTAGAGGAAAGCAGTGACAAACTTCCTCTAAATAAACCTTGCCAAGAAAGCCCTAAGAAGTATATAACTCATGCTCAATCAGAATGCACATAACAATAATTTATATGTTATAGCCATAAGTAGTTACTGAGATAGACAGATATAGATATAGATAAAATTTCTTATAATTTCTGATTTAGGATAACCCTAAGGTGAAGCTAATTGGGGTTTTCTTGGGAGAAATGCCCAAGTAGAATTCCATGGCTGAGCAGAGATTCAAACTCTGCTCTCCCAGTGTCCTAGTCCAACAGTCAAACCACCACACCATGTTGTCTCCACACACACACACACACACACTCCTGGGTAGGATCCATGGAGATTAACATGGATTTGCAATCATGATTACCATTATTTTATATTGCAATTATTTATTCCATGAGAGAGAAAAAGACCCTAAATTCCTTTTTGATTTCCCCGAATCCAAATGCTACAAGCATTTCCTCTCTATGCTTCTAGAACCATACCCAACTATGTAAACATTCTGTTTTTCCCCCTCTTTCTCTCCCCCCACCCCCATTCTAGACAGCACTCAGACAGTACAAAGTACTTCCTAGGTAATAGGATATATCCCTTGGTTGTTGTCACTCATTTAGCATCCATTTAACATTCAGAAGCTTGAATTTTTATCTATCTCTTTTTGTATAAGCCTTTCTAGCTTAATATAAATCTCAATTCTGTTCTCTTTCACCCTCTCTTTTAAAGTTATTTATGTAGTTGCATTCTAGGCCTTTCTCTTGCTCCTATTGATTCTGTCTTATATTGAACTAGCCTATCATTTCTTAGAATATACCCCCATCACACTTGATCAGAACTTCTTAATGCTTTAGTGCAAGTTTTACCCCCTCCAGTGCCCTCCAATATACCATTAATTATCTACCTTTCAGTCCAATTCACTTTACTCATTCTTCTTCAGCACCACATTAAATAACTTATCATTTGCTTTCTTCTGTTTCATCTGTCTTCCATATCTCACATTCACATAGAACTATATCCCATAAATTTAAAAATTATGTGCTTACTTATTTTGTTCATTGTGTATTCCTCAAAAAATACTGTTCTATATCTTCCAACTTCTTCAATAACATCTTGGTTGTTTTATTGTTTGAAATCTAATTTTAAACTCAGCTAGTTTAATTCTATTTTAAGGGGTGGGAGGTTTGGAATGGGATCATTGAATTATTTTAATTGTAATTGTTTTCAATCTTGCTGTACCCCGCCTCGAGTGTTTTTACAGAGGGACGGGTAAGAAATAAACATTATTATTATTATTATTATTATTATTATTATTATGTGCTGGATTTATTTTTATTTTATTTATTTTTTTGCTTTATTCTGGTGAGGCACAACTGAAAATAATTTTATTTCAAGCAAACACCACAGATGCAAAATACAGAATGCTTCTTAAAGATTAAAAAAAAAAATACAACATAATGAGAATTGTGGTATAAAACATAATAGAGTGAAATATTTAGGAAATTATGAAAACAATAAGGAATGTTAAAATATTATTGTCTTGTCAATGATCAACAGTAAATGAAAACTTTGGATGTAATAATTGGATTCTGGTCTGACAGAAAATGAAACAAAATATTCTGTTTTGTTTTTGTTTTTGGCTTGTTTGTTTATTTTTAGTAAAAATAAAGTAGTAAAAGTTAATTGGGACAAATTCAAGAAAGTATGGTCAATTCTCTATCTTCCTCCCACTTTGCCAAGGTCTAAGCATAAATGTCTCATCTACAAGGTCACCATCAGTCTGAACCAGTTTGAGGAAATTTATCAACAACAACCGGTGGTCTCCAGAATTTAGGAATAGTTAAGTATGCCAGCTAATTTGTCAATGAAAAAGTCCTCCCATTATCCCTTATAATAGAATATGATGTGTCCAGATTTAAGTGGCTGTGCATTTTTCTAGACCAAATTAATGGTTGGGGGGCGGGCAGGTTAAACTTTAATATATCCAAGAACTATTCACACCAGGAGTGAATGTAAGGTTCCACATTTTTTCACACAGTGTTCATTTCCATTTGGTGTGAAATGTTTTAGTTAAGGTCAATGGTGCCATTCCCAAAAGTTGGAAACTAACTTCAACAAAAATAATCATAATAATAATAATCTTGTGACTGCTACAGAGATTTGTCTCCCATTTTGGGAGAAAGATGAGATATAAGTACAATAAATAAATAACGCTAGTTTTAGGATTACATTGGCCACACAGTTCAGAACTTCCAATATGGCTCTCTGAAACTCTCGGTTTGTATGACATCAAAAATGGTTTGTATGACATCAAAAAGGTCATAGCTGCCATACACACAAAGCAAAGAGTCATATAACATTTGGAATATAAACTTTTTGGTAAATACCTGCATTGTGCAGGGAATATGCTACTTTTGCATTTACATAAAAATAAAAGGGAAAAAAAAACCATAATGCCTTGCATTTCCTTCGGCGTTCCTTGTCCCTCATTTTGTTTATGTTCTCCATGTACCAAATGAGTGAAAAATTAACCCAGATATGCATAGGATGTTTTGTTTCATTAATGCTCATCAACCTGCTATCTACGTCTGAAATTCAATACAATTGTGGGGGGAGGGATATTATTCTCTTGCAATATAAGAAGCAAGAAATAATTCAAATAACTTCACTGCCATTTTTGAGAGATGCTTCACCCATCCATAAGTGTCACCAGGATTTAACTAAGTATGCATATGCACTGTAGAAATAATGCAGTTTGACATGACTTTAAGTGCTTTAGTTCCATGCTATGGAATGCTGGGATATGGACTTTCACAAGATGTTTAGTCTTCGCTGCCAAAGAGTGCTGGTTCCTCATAAAACTACAAATCCCAGGATTCTGTAGGATGAAGCCATGGTAGTTAGAGTGGTGTCAAAGTGCATTATTTCTCCAGTATAGATGTTCCCCTAAAATGAAATTGAAAGGAACTTTTAGGGAAAAGTGCTTTGCAAGGGAGGCAAAAATGTTTATTGAAAACCAGCAACAATTCTCATGCAGTTTTGTCTATTTCTACATTTTTAAAGACATAGTTCTATGGGAAGATTTGGGGTAGTGGCAACACCCAGAATTTATGGAATTTGATGGATATGCCCAAATTCTGTTATTGTTCAGGTAAAATTATTTTTGAATGTATTGATTATATTTCCAGTAAGTATATTAAACTAATCACTTATTAACTTAGTTCAATATAAGTTATACTGTACTGTCTTATGCATCAGTTGTATACAATTATTCTTTCTCTGTTAAAAAAGTAATCATGTTGGTAAGGCTATCTTTAGTTAAATTAAGCCTATTGTCATATGGCTCTCTGTGGATGGGAGATATGAATGACAGCTGGAATGGGGGGAAAAAGAAATCTTGTGTTGGCTTCACTTGGGTTATACAAAATCATGTAACAGGCAGCTAAGAATTATTCCTTAACAGATATGCCCTGTGATCCAGACCCTCTTCCTTGCTTACATCAGTACATTCTTGTGATGTTTTTGTTTTTTACTGTGTTTACCATGAGCAGAGCTTTTCTAGGCAGAATCTAAAATTGACATTTCTGCTAAGTGAAGTTGTTGGATTAGAATTGATCAATGACATTACCCTGGTCCCTCCACATTCATCTATTATCTAAGAGAACACCTCTCTAGGAATCTCCAGGACCTCCGGTGCCACTCTATGGTCAATATCTGCTAGTGGCTAATAATAATAACAATAATAATAATAATAATAATAATAATAATAATAAATAACCCGCCCCCTGAATGAAAAATCGGGGTGGGGTACAACATTTTAAAAATAGGTACAGTTAAAATATTACAACCCAGTCCCACCACCCACTCCTTAAAATAAGATTAAACTGATCATATAATCATGTTGGAGGACCTACAAATGCCTGGAGAAGTATTTTCTCTAGTAACTTCTAGGTTTTCCAGCACAACTCTATGGTCAACTTCTGGCAGAGTTGTGCTAGAGGACTTAGTGATTCCTAGAAAGAACATATTACTCAAAACCGCAAATAATCAAATTTGAAAAAGTCAAAGCCCCAAATGTGGATGACCACCTGTATTTCTTTTCCTTTCTATGTTCTCTCCAGCTTTCTACCAATACACTGCACATTCAACCACATATCCCCACTACAGCCATATATTCTCTTTCCTGTCCATTTTATCATGGTTTCTCTAATAATTTAAAATTGTGGGGTTGGGCAAGGATTGTGACAAGCTCATACAGGTCCATTTAGAAATAAAAGGCTCTTGATAGTGTGATACTGCATTCAAATGCAGATGTGGATTATGTTTTTTCCTAATGCACAGGGATTATTGGAAAGAATTGGAAGGAATTAATGTGAATGAATGGAAGGAACCTAAGTTAACAGCAGAAACAACCTGGACATTACCGTTATGACATGAATTACACATGTGCATGATGAAATATTAGAAGACAAACTGTTAGAAGAGAGTCTATTAGAAGACTAGTCTATTAGAAGACTAGTAACTAGTAACTAGCCAATCCATAATTACCAGCCAGATCTGAAAAATAACAATAGAAATCCACCAAATCCTTGCCATGTTTCAATTTATTCATCAAGCTTCTTCATTCTCATAACGTTTTGTTCATATGCGGCAACAGAAACCCCATGTTGTCCTGCGGCCAGATGGAAACATGCAAACAGAAACTTTAATTTAATATACTATTGACAATAGAGTTTATCACATGAAGGGAATTGGAAGTATAATCCAATGGCAATCTGAATGCAATCATGGGGTTTCATGTGATTGCGTGAAAGATGATCACACACATTTTCAGGCAAAGGGAAGTCCTTCCAAATGCAATCGTAGGGTTTGGCGTGATTGCGTGAGAAACTATCACACGCAATTTCGGGCACTGGGAGGCAATTTCGGGCAGTTCTGAATGCAATGCAGTGTCAATACGCAATCAAGTAAATTCGTTGAACTAGCGAATTTACTCAATTCCGAACTGGCCTCACTTCCAATTCTTTCGAAAATGAGAGAAATTACTCTCATGTGATAAACTCCAATGTTAAGAAAAAGACATTATAAAAAGGATATGCCAAAATTGTGATAAGATGAGCCATTATGCCACAGTCATATGAATTTATGACTAGGAAAGGAGATCTAACAATTGATTTTTAATCCAAAATATTCACCATATATCTTGGTTTCTTTACAGATTTTTCTGCCTTTGTCTATCTTTCTTTTGTTTCCTCCCTTGCGCATCCAATGTGTGTTGTTTCTTTAGATTAATCCAACTTCTATCTGTAGGACCCCAAAAGTGATATATGAAGGGAGAGACAGAATTAATACATTGACCATGCTCCAATACCCTTGATGATCATATAATCAGCATTAGTTGAAGGAGTCAATGGGTGCATGCAATCTGTGCATGCACATCTGTAGCTTTGCAATGTCTAGCAAGCTGTTGATGTCAGAGCAAGTTTATTGGACACTATCCTAATCTCCTTGTACTGAAATTCCAAGAGAGATTGTTTAAAAACACTTGTTTTAATTTTATATCCATCTCTATTCAGTTATGAAACACCTGATGTTTTATAGTTTATATTTTCTTGGATTTCACACTTACTGTCTTTTGCCTTTTAATGAAAAGAAGTTCAAATGTTATTACTTCTAAGCTCACTACTGTGTGTGGGACACATAGAAATTAATTTATTAATAAATAACCTTCATATAGTCCCCTCATGATTATAAACAACAAGCAGAGGAGGTTATTTGATATTACAAAGAATAATCTATTTTCGGAATTCATGTCTAATGAATCTTTGGCCTTTGCAAATATGATATTATATTTTAGAAGGGAGGAATACAAACCCTGATATACTCCTCCAGAAAAATGCAAATTCAGAATTGATACTGGACATCTAATTACTGAAAAGACCTTGACAAGTTGGCAGGAGTTCAGAGAAATGAAACAAAATGTGATGAGTCTATATAGATTAGTTTGTGAGCAGTCATTAAAATACTTAATTATATGTAACATTGCTAAAGCATAATGAAAGATGGGCAAGATGACAATCTTCAAGTAGTTGGAGGTTGTGGATAGCAAAGAGTCAAAGCTGCATATAAAAACCTGAAAAGAACCGAATGCTAATTTCATTGCAGTTTATTTCTGCAGGAATGTTAGGGTGGGTTTGAAAATGAATGGTGGGCTGTATGCATAGGGTAGTTTGTACAATTACTGTAAAGTAGACTATACTTCCAGAGGCTAAAGTTGTGCACTGGTAGATAGATTTAACCACAGAACTACAACAACATAGTAATGTGTGAAAAGGTTTATTGCTTGATTGTACGAATTGGCCCTGCATTCACCAGGATCAAGTGGCAATACTGTATTTAATCTTAAGCATTCAGAAAATAGTATTTGAGAAAGCCTATATTGGACATTTGCTCTTTATATTTTAGGATTCTTGTTTTTCACTAGTTTGTTTATACAGCAGGGCTTTCATTTCATTTAACTTGCATTCCACTTTTCTCTCCAAACAGGAGCCAAGGCAACCTACAAAATAGAATACTGCTAAAAATATATATATCAGACATTTGTGTGTGTGTGTTTGTGTGTTTGTGTACATACACACATGTGCACACTATCATATTAAAAATAGCACTGACTTTATTTTTTATTTTTTTTACAACTGAACAACTTTGCAACTTTGAACAAGTGAACAACACCAACAAATTTGATGCAGAGGGGAGAAAGAAGAAGAGGCTGAACTTGGTTAAATAGCCCTTCCTGGTTCCATCCCCCTGCATTCCTGGTATCCAGGTTTCTAGAGGTTGAGAATATTAAACTGGTCCCTATTCCTGGCAGTTCACCCAATTTTCAGAAGAGCTGTGGAGCAAATGGATCTACAATGATGGAGCTCTGTCATCATTGGCTATGGCTGCTGATGCAGAGTCTCAGCTTTATTTATTTATTTATTTATTTCTCTGAAGGATGGTTTTGCCTCCTCTTTCTCAAAGCCACACACATCCTTTATCACTAACCTTTTCCATATACCTGAATCTTGGGAAAGGACTGTGAAACACTCCTTACAGAGCCGAAACATGTTACACAAATGCAATTCTACAGGGACAGGATGTTTGAAAGCCAATTTTTAAAAACATCTTGGGGACCAAATGAAGTCTTCAGGAAGAAATGCAGTGCCAAGGTTCTAAGGAAATGGATCCATAATGTATAAAATGAAAAACTGCTGCCACCAGCATCAGATAGTTTAATCTTAGGAACTGTGAATTGGCTTTCAGAAACTGACTGGAGGGAAAAAGCTGGCTGATAACTTGAAATTAGATCCATTATCAAGGCCTATGGTGTGACTTCAGCAAAACCCATCCAGAGTAAGTAGTAAAATTTCAAAATCAATATGTCACAAGACAGGCAGCCAGTGAAGCTTGCTGGAGAAAGTGACAACACAATCAGATTTTTATTTATTTCATGAAATGCAGCCTGTAATGAAAGAGCAGCTGCTGTTCGCAGAAACTTAGAAACAAATAGGAAATAGCCACAGTGGGACAAGAGTAACAGGACAACAGGACTCCCAGTCAGATATAGAGATTAAAGGTTGTGAAGATTGGAGGATAATTTTTCTCCATAATCTTTCATCCACAGCTTTTGGGTATCTTATTTCATTGTTCCCCCCCTCTCTCCAAAGAATCAACTCAGATCTGAAGATGAGGTCTCCCCATTGTTCAGAATCATTGTAATTACTTCCCAAAACTAAAAACTTTTAACACATCATAAAATAGGAATAATCTTCTACGTCCCAGTATCCTATTATTTCATTATTCAGCTTGTTATAATCCTTAAATTTTGAATTCATAACTTTCAACGCTAACAGACTGTCTTCTCGGAGGGTCTTTAAAAGCCCAGTTTTCCCCTCTCCTTCTCATTGTGAGATGCATGTTGCTTGCTAGAACCAGTAAACAGATTTCATTTGTGCTGCACTCAAACTGGGAAAAGCTGCATCCATTATATTGAAGGTTCCATCATACGATTTGAACTTTCCCCAAGTATATAGTGAAAAACAACATAAACAGGTGGATTTTATTCACAGAAAGCTGTTCAGTTTTCTGTGTATAGTGGGGGTGGTGGGGGTGGGCGAACCTGCAAGTGTAGGTTTTTATATCAAAGATGTCCAGTTTCTCAAATTCCTGCAGCTTTCAGAAACTCTGCAGTTTATATTGTGCCAGGAATAAAAAAGAAAGTTCCCACAATTTGTGGGAGCTTTCAACATGCCCTTTTAATTCCTGAACAGATTTCCTGAGTTGTTGTGAACTCTAAATTCAGCCTCAGTCAGAAAAAAAAAAGAATTCTCATTCTGTTTCTGCTCCACTAAACAACTGAGGAATAATATCACATATTTCCTAGCTATATCACATGTTTCCTACCCCAGCAAAGGGAGCTGAGAGGGGATTTTTTTTTAAAAAGGTATTTAATCAAAGTAAATATTTTAATTAATTTTGAGAAATATTAAATTAAATAATTTCTTTCAAATTCATAAGCAAAACAATAAATAGCTATTTTTCAGGCATTGAAACTATGTTTACTTTTGAAAAAGTAACTCCCAGGTTCTCCCCATAATCACAAGAATAGTGCATAGTATCAATTCACACAACTACCTCTAGTAATGTTCTCCCAATATGGAGGGAAACCAATCTGTTCCCTATCCCTATGTATGACACAAGAAGATAGAAGTAAACCAGTCTGTAAGGCTGCATCTGCACTGCAGAAAAATGCAGCTTGATACCACTTTAAATCTGAAAAGACTGGTTCAAAGTCCCTCTCCTTATGAAGGTCACTGTGACTAACCTCTGTTTCAGCCTAACCTACTGCACAAGAACCATGTGAAAATAAAATGGCAGGGGAAGGCAAAACTGTTACTCAAAGAACTGGTGAGGAACATGGAAGGTCTTCACCAACTCTTAGTAATACTTCAAGTGTTGGGGAAATTAGCTTTGTGAAAGGCTTGAGTACTGATGACGTGGACAAGCTCCTTGGAAGAGTTAGGAAGATGATGTGCTCTCTCGATCCATGTCCATCATGGCTGGTCACCCAGGGAGGGGATACACTGAAGACATTCCTTCAGAATGTAGTCAATGTGTCCCTCAGGGAGGGTACTATTCCATCTTGTCTGAAAGAGGCAGCTGTAAATCCTCTCCTGAAGAAACCTTCCCTTGATCCCCTGGACAGAAACAACAACAGACCAGTTTCCTTTCTGCTGTTTCTAAGCAAGGTGATCGAGAGAACAGTCGCCTCACAACTCCAAGCTATCTTGGACTTTCTTGATCCATTTCAAACTGGCTTCTGAGCAAGATATAGACTTGAGACTGCCATGGTTGCTCTGACACATTACCTCCGCTTGAGTATCGACAGGGGTAGTGTGACCCTGCTGATGCTCTTGGATCTCTCAGTGGCTTTTGATATTATAGATCGTGCCATCCTTTTGGACCAGTTGGGGAGGATGGGTATTGGAGACACTGCTTTGCGGTGGTTCTGTTCTTTCCTCTCTGACAGGTCCACAAAGGGTGAGGCTCGGGGACAGTTGCTCCTCTAAAATCGAGCTAAATTGTGGCATCCCTCAAGGCGCCATCCTGTCCCTGACGCTGTTTAATATTTATATGAAGCTGCTGGGTGAGATCATACGGAGGCATGGAGCTCAGTGTCATCAGTACATTGATGACACTCAGATATACTTCTCCATGACCAGATCATCTGCTCAGACCTCAGATGGCATCTCTCCTCTCAATGACTGTCTTGCAGCGGTAATGGATTGGATGAGGGAAAATAGATTGAGGCTAAATCCTGACAAAATGGAGGTACTGACTGTCACTGGCCCAAAACCAGGTCTGGGAATACATCTTCCAGTCCTGGATGGAGTCACACTCTCCTCACAGGACTCTGTTCGCAGTCTGGGGGTAGTTCTAGACTCATTGCTTCACATGACGTGTCAGGTGAATGTGGTAGTCAGAAGTGCTTATCAGCTTCGGCTGATATGCCAGCTGCGCCCTTTCCTGGAGATGAAAGACACGGAGGCTGTGGTACATGCACTGGTCACCTCACGTCTGGATTACTGTAACACACTCTACATGGGGCTACCTTTGTGCCTAACCCGGAAACTTCAACTGGTTCAAAACATGGCAGCCAGGCTAGTCACTGGAACATCAAGGAGTGAACATATAACACCAGTGCTTAAATCTCTCCACTGGCTGCTGATCAGTTTCCGGGCACTTTGACTTTTAAAGCCCTACATGGCTTGGGTCCAACTTATCTGAGAGACTGCCTCCTCCCAGATGAGCCCCCACATACACTTCAGTCATCTGAGAGGAATCTGCTTCAACCTATAAAAACTAAATTGTCTCAGACCTCCCAGAGGGCCTTTTCTGCTATTGCTCCCAGGTTGTGGAACGACCTGCCGGATGAGATGCGTCTTATTACAACCTTGGAAAGCTTTTAAAAAGCGACCAAGACACATCTCTTCCGGCAGGCCTTCCTGGATAGTAACTAATTTTCCATCGCCGATGACCCCCCCCCTGCCCCCATCTGGCTGCCTACAGGGGACTTTGACTGAACATATTTTAATCTTGATTCTTTTAATTATGATTAGTTTAATACTGTTTTAAGGGGAAGGAGGTGGTATGTTTGGAGGATTTTAACTCCATATGTTTTTAATATGTTGTCCCCCACCCCGATTGCTCGTTCAGAGGGGCAGGTAAGAAATTATTATTATTATTATTATTATTATTATTATTAACCTTTAGATCATTTGCATGAGTTTATACCAGTACTAAATGAAGGTGACTCCAGGTTATGGGTGAATTAAGAAGTTTTTATTTAGAAAAATGCAGTGTGTAATCACATGCACACAAGATAGCATTTCAAATAGATACAGATAGAGATATAAGAAAAATGGAAATATGGAAATGGGGTAACAGAGGGGTTTTTTTAAGGGTTTGCAGTGGATTTATAATTACTTATCCATTTACTTTTTGCAAACAATAAAAAAGAAAAAGAAAATAAATAAATATTTTTAAAAGGGCGGGGCTCAGACTCAGGGTGACACAGGACATACATAGAGTGTTAGTTTGTATGAGGGCAGAGATTAGATTTTTAAAACATATAGATACCTTAAAACTAGCCCTAGGTGATGGTCTATCTGGCCAGGTAACAAAGGCTGAATGTATTGTCCCAGGAATCAACAATGGGATTCCAGACTGGTTGAAGGTTTTATTTTGGTGTAACAAAAACGGCGATTGGATGAGGACATCTCTGAGATGGGTGGAAGGGGATGTTTGATTGGAAACAGAACAAAAGATAGGCAGAGAGATTGGCTTACGTCTATGGGTGTGAAAAGATCCTTTGTCTTGAGTTTTGAGAAAAAGGCAGATAACTTGGGGGAAGGAAGGAGAACTTTAGACTTGATGGCCTTGTTTACCTAGATGTATTCATGCCTTGGGACATGTTCCTTTTCTTCTGGAACATTACCTAGTTTCCTGAAAGGTGAAAACATGCTCTTAAAAACATGCTATCTCCAGAAATGACATATGAAAATATAAGGACTCCAAAATATAGTGGGGTATGCAATGGTGCTTAACAGTACTAACCTGAGCTACCGGTAATAGAGATTATCTTTATACATCTTTTAATGCCTTGAAAAATATCTAGCAAAGAAAAGGAACAAATAGAAGTAAATTATCTCAAACATGAAAAAGGTTTCTTGGGGGGGGGGGGTATATAGATAAGCCAACAAATGGGGGAGGGGGATGGCTCCATGTAGACAAACTTGGGACTTGACCTAACTGTATGTGTATGGATGTTATAAAACAGGTCCCCAGGAATTAGAAGACAATTAAAGAAACAGTTTGCAGCACATTGCTCTTTCCTTGACCACATGGAAAATAGCTAAAGGATAGAAAATGCCAGGATTCTTGTCTAAAGCAACAGGCTTTGGTTGCTGATAGAATTTGTTTGATCAAGACAGTAGAGTGATAAATGAAACTGCTGTGTTTTTAAAAGCAGTTCACATATATCCTGGAGATCAGGAATAGTTGTGCAGAAAACAGGAGAAAAGTTCTGTATTCCTGATCAGTTTGGCTAAGCTCAATAGCCAAGCTGAGTATGTGCCATTTACTATGCTTCCATTGAATACTGAGTTTGCCTTCACTTTGCTGCATCATGAATGCCTGATAGAGCTATACAGGATTTTAGTTAATATTTTGGATGCAACACTGAGGAGAATAAAGGATACCATGAATCCTTTGCAGAGACTTTGAAGAATTTTCACTGCCTGTATTTGTTAAGTAAGATTGCCAAATGAGCTCTCATTATTGAAATTGTTGCCGTGTTTTTTAGCTCCCAAAGACATTTAGGCATCAAAATGTAATTCTGTGATTATGCATACATATATGTCTTCTGTTATTAAAAAAAAAAAAAAGCTACCAGTGAGTTTTAATAATTCATATTGTGACAATGTTTGCCCCTTGACTGCTGAATAGATGAGAATGGTAAAGAACCTCTCATTTAAAAAAAAGTAAAATAGCAACCATAATTTTGTTTTAACATGGTTTAATAAATTGAGATTTAAAGGTAGAATTGTAAGTATTTGCCATGGAACTGTTCTGAAAGTTTCATTTCCCCCCACATTCTTTTTCAGCTACTAAGCTTTGACAAATTCTTACTAAGCAACAGAGAAGTAAAAAGGAAATCCTTACCCTTCCTAGATTATGCTGCCCCATCAGATATGCCAAAGTAAATCTCAAGACCAGGCATTTGACATATGGAGAGATTAATTAAAATATCAATGACAATGACAACAGCAATGATGGTGATTATATACATAACTGGGCTAGAACCAACCATAGTACAACTCTCCTTCATTCCATTCCCATCTGTTAAAATAACACATGAAAGGGATATGGAGGTGTAGCCAAGGGTCTCTCTAGGGAAATATTATGTAGCTCAGTTTATTGGGTCAGCTACAAGGACCCTCGAGCCATACCAGCCATAGTACAACTCTCCTTCATTCCATTCCTATCTGTTAGAATAACACATGAAAGGGACATGGAGGTGTAGCCAAGGGTCTCTCTAGGGGGATATTATGTAACTCAGTTTATTGGGTCAGCTGCAAGGACCCTCGAGACCATTTCCTTTGTGTATATCAATATAAAGGAGTCAAAGGAATATTGCAGAGGCAGAATTCTCTGAATGAAGTATTTCTTTTATTAAAGGGGGACATCACGCAACAGTCACATTCACTCACATGTACAAGCCAGAACTAAGGAAATCAGGAGTTAGCTTGGAATAGTTGGAGGCTGAACTAATGATGATACTTACACAAGATGAGACTTGACTCCAGATCTAATTGTGAGGGGGATAAAGCTGGATACGGCTGTTTGGGTGAGCGGAGGGAGAATGGACATACAGGACTGATCAGAGTTCAAAGTGACAGTGTCCCCCTGCCTCCCATTTAGCCCACTGATGAAGGATTTTTTGGAATCTTTTATAAGCAAAAAAGAGTTTGAAGGCAAAGATGTTTGTCTTACATCAAAGGGAATCAAATCTGCACTGTAAAGGATTGCTTGGCCTAGCAATGCCCAAGTTGAGAATAAAGTTGTAAATTAGCCTTATCGGACTTGCCTGGAAAAATATCCGGCCTAAATTACTTCTCTTCCTGACTTTGGAGGTATTAAACTATTCTATTTGATGTGCATATGGGGTAGTGTGGACGTACCCCCACACATCAGGGATCATGGCTGCCCAGAATAAAGCATCCATTCAGGGCCATAGGGAAAACACACACACCAAAATTCAGATTTCAGTTTAGCATAACAGGGGCCTCATGAACAAGCTTTTCTTTCACAGTTTGTTTATTTATTTATTTATTTATTTATGGAGCTTTCGGGATAACTCTCTTTCACCTCCCTGTCCCTGATGGCTCCATTCCCAATCTGGGCATGCTGAATGGGAATAACTGAAAGAGAAACTTTGTGGACTAAGCATAATTGCATCTTTCTGTCAAATAGAAGCCCATAAAGCCAAACTGATGAAAATTCTCCCTTCAGATCATCCCATTCCATCTGCAAAAATCAGCAGTGGAGCCACATCATGAGTTTATTGAGGATAGGGCCAGTCAGTCAGGAGGTGAATTTTGTTCTGGGGTTTTGTCCAAACTGTAAATCAGAAATCTAAGTTGCTGAACACTTAACCTCAAATAGGTTTAGTCTTTGGATGGCACCTTTAGAGTTCCTGCATTAGCAGCCAAGACACAATGGGGCTATTACACTTAGCTCCCTTCCCTCTACAAGGTCTTTGAAAGCTTCAGGAAATAACATATGCTGAGTTTTATAATGTTAACCTGGTTGCATTAAAAAAATGGTTCCTTGTTCCATTCAAAGATAGGATTGAGGGATATCCTTCACATGTTCATTCTGGGTGCTGCCACACTGCAGAATGAATGCAGTTTGACACCACTTTGACAGTCATGGAACCTTGGGCACCAGAGTCATGGCACCAGAGCTCTTTGATAGAAAAGGTTAAAAATAACTCACAAAACTACAAACTTTAGAATTCCATAGCACTGAGCCATAGTAGTTAAAGCAGTATCAAATTGCATTCATTCTGCAGTGCAGATGCACTACTTGTGAATATTGACCTGATATCAGCCTACACAATGCCATTTCATTTGTATTGCTTATACACTATGTTATATCACACACACACACACACACACACACACGCTGTATAGCCAGTGCCTACATAATCCGGTTATAATATCTACTTGTCACCATATAGCTGCTCTGTCCTGCTATATAACTGTGGCGACTTTTCATTGAATCATAGAATCATAGAATCATAGAGTTGGAAGAGACCACAAGGGCCATCCAGTCCAACCCCTGCCATGCAGGAACTCCAAATCAAAGCATCCCCGACAGATGGCCATCCAGCCTCTGCTTAAAGACCTCCAAGGAAAGAGATTCCACCACCCGCTGAGGGAGTGTGTTCCACTGTCAAACAGCCCTTACTGTCAGGAATTTCCTCCTAATGTTGAGGTGGAATCTCTTTTCCTGCAGTTTGCATCCATTGTTCCGCGTCCTAGTCTCTGCAGCAGCAGAAAACAAGCTTGCTCCCTCCTCAATATGACATCCCTTCAAATATTTGAACAGGGCGATCATATCACCTCTTAACCTTCTCTTCTCCAGGCTAAACATCTCAGTTCCCTAAGGCGTTCCTCATAGGGCATGGTTTCTAGACCCTTCACCATCTTAGTTGCCCTCCTTTGGGCATGCTCCAGTTTCTCCACATCTTTTTTGAAATGTGGTGCCCAGAACTGGACACAGTATTCCAGGTGGGGCCTGACCAAAGCAGAATAGAGTGGCACTATTACTTCCCTTGATCTAGACACTATACTTCTATTGATGCAGCCTAAAATTGCATTGGCCTTTTTAGCTGCCGTATCACACTGTTGACTCATGTTCAGCTTATGGTCTACTTGGACTCCTAGATCTCTTTCACATGTGGTCTCATTCAGCCAGGTGTCCCCCATTTTATATCTGTGCATTTCATTTTTCCTCCCTAAGTGCAGAACCTTACATTTCTCTGTGTTGAATTTCATCTTGTTAGCATTGGCCCAGCTTTCTAGTCTATTCAGGTCATTTTGAATTTTGATCCTGTCCTCTGGGGTATTAGCTACTCCTCCTAGTTTAGTTTAAAATAATAATAATAATGTAATAGCTATCTCCTATTATCCCTCACCTTCTGTAGGACTGTTAGTGCTGAGAGAAAGTACCAAAGTAACTTGGAATGCCTGTATGATTAAAATGTGTCCACAAGAAAAGCTGAAGTAACATTTAAATCAGCCTTCTGTGACACACTTCTGCTGTGCTTCCCATGAAGACATTAAACTTGCTTATTTCTCTCATGAAACAAAGTAAAGATCAAGACTCTATTGCTGCAAAATGATGGTAAAGTTTTAGATAAAACATCTGCTTCACAATACAGGTTAGTTTGCAGTAGAAGATGTGGTGGGGGAGCTATTCACAAGACATTATTTTCAGACTTAAAGATTGTGTTAACTTCGCATATTTTAATAATCATATATAAACTAAATCCCCATTACCTTTGACTTCTGAAAAGAAAGACTTGGCTTGCAACTTTTAAGCAGTCTTGTTCCAAAGAGATTTCTGTAAAGTAGGTAGATAAACTCCTAGAATTCTGCCAAGTTTTCTGTGCTATACAAAAGGCCAGTTCTTTGAAGTATAACCTTTTCTTAACTGTTTTAGCAGACTTTTAAAGCTAGAGTTAGTACTACAGAAAATTGTCTTTTACTTTTGAGAAAAGAGTGATTTCAATTGTAGTGCATTCTGGTAAAAAGTCATGACTCTTAAAAAGAAAAAAGAAAAAAAAGGGGGGGGAGCAGTTACAACAGCTGCTTGGATTTTCTATGGCCCAGAAGCCAAACAAAGGGAAATCTTATGAAGACCTGACACTAATATTAGCAACATTAGGAGGAGATATGGAGTGTCAATGTCTTGCAGGCCCAGTTAATGTCATTTACTTGTTTATTTATCACATGTGAATGTCATCCTTCCTTTGAGAAGCAGGAGTGGGAAGCATGCTATTGGCTTACAACTTCCATCATATCTTGGCTATGCTGGATAGGGCTGATGTGAATTCTAACCCAACAACTTCTAGAGAGCCACAGGTTTCCCCAGCCTACTATTACAAAAGTTTTACTTTTGATTTTCTCTTTAAAATGAAAATATTATTGGACTCTGTCCAATAATCTCAGTTTCTAATACTTAATTTTCTTTCTTCCAAAATGCAAAATAGTTCTTGTTAAGATAGCTTGTCAACTGGCCAACTTCAACAGCTGCACTCCATACACAAGTTCAGGAGGTAAAACTGGTCTCTGAATCTGCATGGCCAAAAACACAGCTATTGAAATTGAGTTTGTCATACTGCTCTTGAATATCAGGAACCTTATCGGAAATAAACAAGGCAACTTTGTGTGTGTAGCTTCCTTAATTTCTCCAGAAAATCTCCTCTGACTTCTGTTTCAAACAATGGCTCACCTTTGAACTAAATATTTGTGCATCTGGCTGAACCTGTCTTAGAGGTCAAAACCCACTTTGGGAAGGTGACATTCAATGGAAATTATCACACCGGACATCAGCTGTGGTTTACATGTGGTTTCTAACTGTAAGAGATGAAACCTACTACACTGTGCCATCCCTGGGCAGTAGGCAGTTGTTCTGATTCAAACAAATCTTTTTTTCAAATCTATCCTTAAAAAGCTACCAGAGAAGCCCAGGTTAGGTACGGGCTTCCTACTGCCTAGGGGTGGAGCATTGTGGGAAGATTTGTCTTTAACAGTTAGAATCAGTGTGTAATTCATGGCTGATTTCCTGTGTGATAATCTCCAATGGGTACAAATAGCAGGAGAACTTTACCTAAATTAGGTGGGTGGCATTTTCCTTTAATTTTGCACACACACACACACACCCCCTTAAAAACTGGCATGGTGCTTGATGTAGCCACGTGGCCTTCTATGTTTCCTTCACCCATAATTTTACAAACTCCCTGTCTCTCAATGAATTTCTGAAGAAACCTGGAACAAAAATTTTAGCTGAACTCTGGCTTGGATATATACACTCACAGCTAATACTTCCATTGCCATTGCAATTCTCATACAAAAATTTGGTTAGTGGCCACTGAACAGAGGTAGACAAGAATAGTGACAAGAGATAGACCAGAATTGTGTGGGATGTAGACTGTGTGCCGCCACATGGCAATAGTTTGTGTAGCCCCACAAAGCATTCCCCTCCAGGTTTCTCTGTGATGTGTGCAATACTGTTTACCATGGCATGGAGAAATAACATAAGTCCTTGGGGTTCGATGCTGCAAAGTATCCTGTGCAAGCACATTAGTTTCCTTATTTGTATGGATACATTCATACCACTTTCTCAACATACCAATGGATTGTGTTTGCTTTCCATTTCAGTATAGGAAGTACACTTAAGGTAATGTGGGATATTTTACATCATGATATTTTATTCTTCTAAGTTTTTTCTTCCAATCTAAGCTTTTTTCATATTCTAATGTCCTCCACTTTAAATGTTTTATTATCCTTTTTCCTCAGAATGTGTGGTTTAATTATCTTCTGTTTTAGTATACTGCTGTGGGAGAGTGCCTGACTCATTAAATACAACACAAAACTGTTCTTTTTTAAACTATTCCATTAGAGTAAGAGACATCCAGAGTGGTTGGTATTAAAAGAGGATGTGCAAATAAATAGCAGCAACATCTTGAAAACATGGAAATACATAGAGATAGATGACAGCCAGCCAGACAGGTGAGTAGCACCACATTTCAAACGAGTTGATTTTCTTCCCGTCAGCTTTCACCACTGTCCAGCTTTCACAACAGAAATCAGAAATATTATGACATGAGTTGTCCTGATTCTCCTATTTGCTGATCTATCTTCATACTTGATGCCTAGAGGACATTTGATATGTAAGACTTTGAACAAACTCAAGAAGAGATATCAGCTGGAATCTAGGTGATTATGGATGCAGTCTGGCAGAATCTATTTATTCAACACAATGTCTGGTGGTATCTACAGTTCACTGACTTTTAGTTGGGCCAGTAATATTGCTTGGCTGACAATCCTAGTAATCTGTTCTAACAACCAAATATCTCTGACATTGTCAACATCTTCTCATTTACTTACATATTTGTCACTCTATGCTGGTCCATAGGAGAGTGTGTGTTGGAGCATCCTTGTGTCACTGGCCAGTGTCTGCTGCCATATCTCTGCATGTTATTCATCATCCCGCAAGGGTTATATGTTCAAACAAGGTCAGTTAGAATGTTAATGATTTTCCAGTTAATAAACCTGGATCAATAACTCTGTTTTATAACATTAGAAGTGAAAAAGAATATATGTATTACACTGTTTTGTTTTATTTAAACCACAGCTCTCTTGTTCTTTTATTCATTTGATAAAACCAGGAAGTAGCTAGTGATTTGGATGACTGTTTATTATTCTTTCAGGAAAGTGTTCCCTGATTTATTGTCAGGAGACATGCACTTTAGTTAATTAGAAAAATAAAGGACTTTTTTTTTTAAAAGAAAGAATGGTTCAGTATTTAACTCTCCCCCTTCAAAATTTATTTTGCATGAATCACAGTGACCTTACACAATATACATTCTGAGCAGCATCCACATAAGTAAGTCACTTGCAACTACCAAAATATTAATTAAGGTAAAAATGGTTTTAATAAATAATTTAAGCATAACGAAGAGGTGATTTGCACATCATTATTAGATGTTGCATGTTTCTATAGGTCCAAAATTGCCCTAAATGTACCAAAAAGCATTAAAGACACCAAGATCTCAACGTCTTTCCCCAAATTTAGAATAAAGCAAGATGTCAGCATTGGATTTAATTAAGCTTTGGACTATGATTGTGGAGACTGATTGTGGAGACCAGGGTTCAAACTCCTGCTAAGCCATGGAAACAGACTGGCTGATCTTGGGCAAGTCATATTCTCTCAATTTCAAAGGGAGGCAATGGCAAACTCCATTTGAACAAATCTTGCAAAAATAATAATAAAAAATGATAGGTTCAGGTTCACCTTAGGGGCACCATAAGTTGGAAACAATTTTATGATCATAACAACAACAACAATTTTATTTACCGAAAACAATGAAAGAGAGAGAGAAAGGTGAGTAGACCTTTCACCAATGGAGATCTGATTATGGACCCCTATCTTGCTCTGATGTCAGGATGTATCTTTGTGTCAACAGTAAGGTAATTCTTATGGGTAATGCCATTCGGTTAACAGTCTCCCTCAAGATGACGTGGATGATTCAGGGACTGGTAGGAGTTGTTGTTGTTGTTGTTGTTGTTGTTTTATTGGGGAGTATTGTAATTTCACCTGATTGACATGTTGAAGAAGAGGTAAACAGGTGATTTTTATAGCCAGCACCAAAAGCTCATAAAACTTTGGGACAATTGTCTAGGGACAGTGCTCTATTAAATAATTTAGCTGACTAGTCAGGTAGCTTGACTGCAGACAACAAGCAACCAGCACTGATGAGAACCCAAGGGCACCTGTATGATACAATCTTTAAACTAACGCTTTGGGGCTTGTGGCCCAGGGAACACAGTCTGGACAGGTATCCAATTAATTAGTATCCAAATAGATATCCAATTTATTGGTGCCCCCCCCCCCCCTAAAATTACCAGATCACCCAGATCTGAAGTTTATTAAGGGGAAGAGCCTTTTGGGGCAAAAAGATTTTGTCATTTCAGCCCAATCCTACAGGAGATAATTGAATGTATACAACTGTGTTGCTGTCATGTCATATTACAGAAACTATAATAGCCATAAATATAAGCAACTGTTAGAGTAACCCAAGAGCCAGCATGCTGTAGTTGTTTGAAGGCTGGACTAGGATACTGAGATACCAGTGTTTGAGTCCCCACTCAGCCATGGAAATCTACCATGCTATCTTGGGTAACTCACACTCTTTTAGGTTCAGGGAAAGTAATGACAAACCACATCAAATTCCTAACAATAATACCCTGTGCTAAGTTCATTTTAGGGTCATCATATATCAGAATTGAAGGAACACAACAACAATAACAGCAGCAGCAGCAACATGAACAAACTTGTGTGTTTTGTGTGCCTAGAATATTGGACATTGGAGCTTACTTCACAGCCCCCAGGGACACTCCTGGCACGGAATGAAAGGGAGCTAGATGGGAACAGAATTGGGACTATCATGCATTTTATTGCATTCTGGAACACCAATGCCAACGCCAGAAGTTCCCATTCCATTCCTGATCCATCCCAGAGGAGGCAGTTTTCTGGAAAGCATTCCTGAAAACTTCCGGTGTCGGCATTGGTGTTCCAGTGTGCAATAAAATGTGTGATAGCCCACATTCTGTTTCCATCCCACTCTCTTTTGTTCCATGCCAGAAGCATCCCTGGGGGCTGTGTGGTGGCTGGGGTGATTTAGGTTCACTAGTTATGAAGTTCACTCTTTGATCTTGGACATGAATATAGTTCTTGGCCTGAACTATTTCACCAGTTTGTTCTTTGGATAAAATGAGGAAGTTGGAAAATGATTCCTTTTCAATTTGGAAGAAGTAAATGATATTTGAACCCCCTAGAAATAAGAGATGAGGCAGAAATTATGGGGGAAATGAGGGACACATTTATTGACTTAATTATAAACCAGATCTTCAGTGGGGCCTTCTAAGTATGAAAATTTAATTAAGCAGGACATTCATCTCAACCTCAAGGAGAGACCTCCAGTGTCAACAACATGTCATCAGCCAACTGTTTATTCTCCCCCCCCCCTTCAGTCTGTCCCTCTGTACACCACTCAACACACATTTACCATAGAAGAGCTACACACCCACTAAAGAGAAGAAACAAAACTATGAACCAATGCTGTAATCATTTCCTGCCTGTGGAAAACCAACAGAGACACCCTACTTCAAGCCCCCCCAAAGGGGGAACCTATTTCAAGCCAAATAAAAAATAAATAAAATGTTCTTCTCACAATAGAGCACCAATAAATTTAAAATACAACTGTTCAATTAAAAATAGCTTTGATACATTATAATTTGTACCCACTGTTGATGGGTCTATTAGTTTAATTTTTAAAAATGTGGTTCAGTTACAACTGACTACAAAAATAATAGTCCACTAAGAATTGATGTTGCTGTCTGTAATGAACATCATGAGTGAAATGCAGTCTGTTGCACCATAACTTTCAACTAACTGTCTCTAAGAAGAGAGTAACAGTTTTGACTCTCCATATTAGATATTACAACAAATGGTAAAGAAGAAATTACTAAGCTTCATCCTCCATTAATTTTATGAGACTGATTAGAGAGGACCATATGTTCTTCAGTGGCTCTAGATCTAGAATTTCAGATCATTTCCTCACAAATTAGACAAAACACAATTGACAACTTCAGTTCATGTTCTGCTTAAATTATGATGTGTAGATTAAAATGTTAGTTGTGGGGGTTGTTAAAGGAAATGAAATGAATTTGTGAGACCCAGAGGCACAAGTGGCAAGGAAAGTGACATATTTGAACTAAACAGCAGGGAGTGGATATAAAACTGAACCCAGCTGTCTTACTCAAATAATCTAGGTAACAAGGAAAGACAAAGACAAAATGGCACCATTTTCAGGGACAAGGATATTCAACAGAGGATTTTTCTCAGGACCAAAATTACATAAGTTCTTATGCACTACGTATTTAGATGAGAACCCACCTATGAATACCAGGTGCTGTAGAACATATTTCAGAAGAAGGAACTGGCAAAAACACCTCTGAGTATTCCTTGCCAAGAAAACCCTATGAAATTCACAGGGTCACCATAAGTCAACAAGTGACTTTAAGGTACACACATATGCATTCTAAACATGGAAGCAATATTTTTTTTTTATTTGTATTTCCCACTCAGGGTGTCTGCAGCACTGTAGAATGCCAAAGCCTCTTTACTCCAAAACATGTCAGTTATCTTCAAGGATCCTAAAAGTGGTGAGTCATATAAGACTGAAATACTATTCTGTTCCTTTATTAGCACTCAAATCAAAACAGTGGTACAGCCCAAGCAGAAGATGGAACAGATGTACTGATGAGATATGAGCAGAACATTGGGCAGCTGAAGTGGGATTCCAAAGTGCTAGCTTCAGAGCTTCAACTATTGATTCATCTTGAGTTTCTGTCCCCACAAGGAAATGATTCCTGTAAATACATCTCCTTGCTGTTTGTGAACATAAGTAAACATTTCCTCCTATGATGTTGAAGGGTTAATATCTTAATTATTATTTTTTTCTGAGATAGAGCCCTCTGAGTCCAAGGGCAAGGACAATGCAAGTTTCTCCTATCAGAAAAATGGTATCTGAGTCAGTTGTTGAAGTCAGGGATTGTAGGGATTGTTGAAGACGTGGGACATAGTAACATGGCACACACTAGGAGAATAAGCTTGGAAAGTAACTTTTAAGAGTAATGAATGACACACCGACACCATTAAGAACATAGTAGAAGTAAAATGTTTCATGTGTGCTAATGACTCAGTCCTACTCCAGAGAGCAGGAGACCAAATGAGAAAGATGAAGAGGCAGACTTGGCTAAAATAGTTTCGGCTTTAAAATATTGTCACTATTTGACAAAACGCAGAAGAGATAGTATACTTGTAATATCAAAATCTAAAATAAAAATAACAAAAATATAGAAAATAGTACATTTGCTACGAATATACAGATTTCACAATCCTTCTTTATGCTGTGGACAGGCAGGGCAGAAGGAAAGGAATATATCAAGCTCACTGAAATAATAAAACTCTGAGAAGGGTACATCATGCATGTTGATAAAGGCAAATTTGGTTTCTTTGAATGCAAAGGTTCATCATAGTCCAATTCTCATCTAAATTGTCACCATATTTTTCTTTTCAATAGCCATTAGTTGAAGACCAGGAATCACTCTTGTCACATACATGTCAGAGTTATATTTTATACCCTCTCACACATGCTATTTTTCTGCCAAAAAGTCTAATTCATTTTCAGTTGTGTTGCATAATACCAGGAAATCATTCCAGAATGACAGCATGAGGATGGGTAAGACCACATTTTATGTATGTTTGTATGTTATGTATTTAATATTCTGCCTTTCTCCCCAAATGGGACCCAAGACATAAAGTTAAGAACAAAAGACATTATAAATCTATTTTGATACAAAGGGTGGGGGGAGCATTAAATAAACAGTTCCACTAAAACAACAACAACAAGAAAAACAAAAACACCAACATGAGAACCCTCATGTAGCTAAGGAAGTAGGCTCAAATCTACAAAAGCCAATGCTTCTATTTTTCAGTTAGTCTCAAAGGTATTACAAGATCCCTTTGCATATATTAGAACAGTTAAAAACACATCAAAACACAGTAGTAAAAACAGTACAGTATACCCCATTAAAAACATTCATCTGCCACAATCTCCTTGACAATAGGCTCCTACTTACTGGGTGTCTTAAGTTAAAATGGTGTAATATGCACTTTGGATTGATGTCTAGCAGCAGCATATTATTTACAGTTTGAGGGAACTCAATGCAGAGAATAATGACCTAACATTGTGGACTTTGGGCTGTTGTTGTGTTCCTTCAAGTCATTCCCAACTTAAAGTGATCTTAAGGCAGACCTATCACAGGGTTTCCTCGGCCTTCCTCTGAGTCTGAGAGAATGTGGCTTTCCCAAGGTCACCCAGTGGGTTTTCGTGCCTGAGTAGGGATTCAAACTCTGGTATCCAGAGTGGTAGTCCACTAATCAAACTGATTCCTTTTCATTTCTGATTCCTTTTGACTACCTTGCTGTATCTTGTTTTGCTGTATGATTATTCTACTCTCCCTTGCTGTCTTTGAATTGTTTGACATTAACTTTGGAACTTTCTGTTTAGAAAAGGCATGCTGCCTGGTAGGATGTGTTTTGCCTTTATGGTTTCTTTCATTCTGTTCTAGGCTTGCCCTTCCTGGGCTAGAACTGAGGAGACTATGGTATTGACTATAGCACAGGGATTTGCCTGTCCAGAAGCAGGATACTATCTGTCAAAACTGTTCAGTCCTGTTGAGTTCTCTTTAAAGAATGTTGACACAATGAATACAGACTTTGTTCATTATTTATTAGAGAAACCCCACTCTCAGAGAACCACAGCTACAGGTAGCAAAGAAATGAGAACAATGGCTAATCATAAATACTAGCTGTACACACATCAAACCTTGATAATCCATTAAGGGGAAAATATTTGAAATATAACAGTGTATCTTTGGATAGCAAGTCAGTGGGAAGTAATTACTTTTCCCATTTTAAAACTGATTCATATAGCTCTTCAGCAGGCTGCCTTGAATATTTCATTGCTTATGTGAATTCTCCACCTGTCTTAGGAGTGTAACATCAGAAGAAGAAAGTTGTGGAACATCATAGATTATCTACGGTGAATGGGGATTTCTGTTGACAGTGTACATACACATACATCATTCATTTAAGAATTGGGGGGGGGGGTGACAGATAAAATTATCAAGGCATACAAATGTACAGAAGTCTCCAACTGATAGTTTGGCTTACTTGCTTTCTAGAACTCCTAAACATTGACTCTATCAAAGTGAGAACTGAATTTCCTCTGCTTTATGTAAGAATCTGTCAAAATTCACAACATTCTTCATATTCAGTACTTGAAAATTCAAAGAATCGAATAAGATAAACTGAAACTGACAGACTCGTCTGTCCAAATCCAGGGCTTTAAGCAGAATTATTTTTTTTGGTGGTGGGGGGGATGACACTCAGAATTCATCAGCCAGCCTTGTGATAGGCTATGAGAGCTTCCAGATTGTGGAAGCTGGATTCATCAAATCTCCCTTTTCCAAGTTCTGGTTCGAGTGCATACCTTTTAAAAGTCTGACTTTGACTCTCAGTATTGAATTTAGGTTCTTCAGATTTTTGATCAGTTAAAAAGACAGCTAGAATTGTCCCATCCCATTCTGGGAATAGCTGTACCTATTGAATTGGTCTAGTGCTTACCTTTAGTAATTCCTTGTCAATCTCTAGGGAATCTTAATATGCTATTCAATTTGACTTTGGGAGCCTCTGAGAAAACAACTCGTCTGATAACCTTAAGGCCAGTTCTCCTTCACAAACAGCTGGATTCAGAGTTAGTTTACTTTCCTTGCTTGGGCAGTTTTTAGGTGCATTAACTAAAAATCTATCATTCCCTTGCTCACAGTTCAGGACAGTAATAAATTCTTTCTTATGAGGCAAGGGTAGACCATCTAGAGATTATTTGACAGTACTCACATCAATATACAATCTATTTGATATATATGTTATCCCATAGATCCAAAATTAGTGAAGCCTTTTCACTAATCCTATAGTGATCTAGGGATACTTTACCATCTTGGGATGCTTTAATCATGCTCACATCAGGATATAATGTATATGATTCATGTGTTATCCTATAGACACTATATTAGTGAAGCTTTTTTACTAACATTAACTCAGCAGGCAAATTTCCCAGAGGATGAAGCAAAAATACTGTAATTCCTGCCTTTAAGAAAGGAGAGAAATCTTTACCAGCTAATTACCACTCTATAGATCTGCTAGATGTAGCATCCAAGATATATATGCAGTATCTGCTCTCTACGGTGGAGGGGTGGGTAGATAAAAATAGCATTATAGGGAAGGAATACACAGGTTTTTGTCATGGTAAATCAACAGTATACCACTGATTTCTCCAGTATACTAGAGGAGAAATATGCTAGCTCCCCAAAGAAGTAACTATATACTATCTGTGTTGATCTGACTTTCTGTTGATAGGATTAATAGACAGTGGCAATGACATAAACCTCAAAAGCTTAGGATGGAAAATTGTCTGTTGATTCTGATCAAGAATCTATATTCTGATACTGTACTATAACTAAAAATGGCTCCAATTTGTCCAACAATTATATAAATGGTACCTTGTGGTGCTCATTTATCTGAGGCAGTGGGAGCTCAATTATTTAATATTTTATTGTATGCAGACAACATGGTTCACATATCACAAAATTTAATTAGTTTGAGGAGGATGATAATAGTCTTTGGGGAAGTATATGAAAAGGGCCAACGATATTTCTCAATTACTAAAAGACAAAAGTAATGGTTTCTACATCCACACACCTAAATATAAATGGACATTGAATGAGCATCAGCTGGAGCAAACTAAGCAATTTAATTTCTTGGAAGTTTGTTTTACTCAAAATGGTTCCCACGTTAGCCAATTATCAGATATTAAGCTGAAAGCCTCAAAATCCATAGAGATAATATTGAACTTTGCAGAAGTTAGAGGCACTAATTTATTTGTTACAGCCATTAGAATTTATGTTGCAAAGGATATTCCTCAAATTGCATATAGGGCTGAAATATGAGGTTTTCTAGGAGAAAATTTATTGGAGACTATAGAGAGCAATTTTTAAGAATCTTATTGGGTGTCTCACCTGGCATACCTGCCTGTTATATATGAGCAGAAGTTATATAAAATATTATGTAAATCACATTTTTCTACTTTCTTAAAAAGCATTATCTGCAGAAATAATGCCGTTTTATAGCTCCATCATATGGAATTCTAAGATTTGAGGTGTGTCATGGCACCTGTCTGACATATCTCTCTGTCATATCTCTCTGACAAAAATTAAAATTCCAAGAATTCCATAGTATGGTACCACAGCAGTTAAAGTGGAATAAAACTAAATTATTTCTGCAGTATGGATGCAGTCTTAGATAATGAACTAGAGAGAGAGAGAGAGAGAGAGAGAGTTTATCTAATAAGAGAGCTGGCATGTTGTGCTTCCAATACTGATTAATTAGCCTTTCCTTGAAAAGGAATAAATAAAACATCAATTCCCAGTTCTGAAACTGAAACTGGGTAGATAACCTTAGTTGTCCCCTTTGTTTAATTTCTGTGATTTCATCTATTGCGTATTTGCACAAGAACTGTTCATGAGATTTCACTTTGTTTTAATTGCTACTGATTTTAATTTTAACTGTCGTTGATTTTAATATTTGCTGGTTTAATTTAATTTTAAGGGGGGGTGGTCGGGAAAGGGTGTGATTGTTGTTTTACTCTGTACTTTTTAACTGTGCTGTACCCTGCTCCAATTACTTTGCTAGAGGAACGGGTAATAAATAAACATTATTATTATTATTATTATTATTATTATCATCATCATCATCATCATCATCATTATTATTAACAATATGTATTTCTTATCTGGATGAATTTGGCTTTGACCATGTAACCTTGATATCAGGTGAATTCCAGCAAATTCATAAATCTATTATACAACAGATGGAGGAGCATTTTTGCCAAGATGGATATAGAAATAATCAGGAGTCCATCCATCTAGCATGAGGCCTTCTTCTCTTCCTACTTCCCTCCACTTTTCTCAGCTTTATTGTCTTTTCCAATGAGTCCTTCCTTCTCATGATGGGTCCAGAGTATGACAGACTTCCAGCGAAGTTTCTGGCTTGATCTACTCTAGGACCCATTTGTTTCTCCTTTTGGCTGTCCATAGAATCCTCAGCAATCTTCTCCAGCACCATTTCTCAAATGAATGTATTTTTTTTTTCCTGTCTTCTTTCTTAACTGTCCAGCTCTCACATCCATACATGGTAATAGGGAATACAATGGCTTGTATGATTCTTACTTCTTGTGCCCTTTGCATTTTAGAATCTTTTCTAGTACTTAAATAGCCACCATCCCCATTCTTAATCTTTTTCTGATTTCTTGACTGCAGTCCCCATTTCTATTAATGTTTGATCCCAGGTATGGGCATTCTTTTACTATTTCTATTTCTTCATTGTCTATCAATATTTATGTAATGTTAATTACCAGTCAAGAAACATTGAAAAGACACCAACAAGCTTATGCAGATTGTGTGGCTGTTTAGTTAACTTAAAGTACATTAGTAACACAAGTGTAATTGTATTAATGTATTCAGAAGTAAAGTATCTTTTTATTGGTGCTTAACTGGATAATTAGAAGTAAAATAGAAATTAACACCATTATTAAAACGCTGTAGTTAAGGATTAATTGATACCCATTTCCCCCTCTGGACTGTTGTTGGCAATCTTAATTAAAAGCCTAATTAATGACAATGAAATAAACAGATCCTATATGCCTTTACTGTGAATGTTCTGAATTACACTATGATGGTTATTACTGAACTAGTTTATTGGAAAAGTGACTTATAGAGAGGAACTTCATTGCCTTTATGAAGCCCTGAGCTGGATTAGAGAGAAAATGAAAATAGCAGGTAAGTCAGATCTCTCTTGACTATGGGGAAGGATACTTTATTCAAATTTTACTTTTACTACTCTAAAATGTGCATAATTCTATATTGCTATTAGGAGTAATGAAACTTGAGGATACTTTGCTATATATCCCTCTTCGTGTATTAATTGCATGAAGAAATTTCATGTCTTTAAAATGTTAGTGGCTCTGTCTTACTGGCTCCAATCCCAAAATGTATCTGCAGGAACCAATCTGCAGAGAAGAAGTACATTTCCAAAGGAGCTAGAATTCTGTATAATTAGGGTTATAGCTCCTGTAGAAATATACAAATCTCTGCTTATGTTTTTCACCTGCAGGTGACCAACTTGGGACATGGAAACCAGTAGCATGTCAGGTTGATGCCAGCAATATTGTGGGGATGGAAATCATATTTTAATAAATGATCAAAGAAAAGTATTTTTTTTTTTTTTTTAGTGTCAGCAAGCACTAATGAGAAGAATTCTGAACTGATGAGAAACTTTTCAGTTCAAGAGTTATTATGCACAAAAATCATCCCCCCCCCACAAAAGTCTAGCATTTACATATAGGAAACAGCATTGTCCACCCACAAAAATTAATCATTTGGGAAGAAAATTGTTAAAATTTCTTGCTGCTTTCTCTGAAAACTAATTTAGTAAATAAATAAATATCAATCACTATAGTTGGTTTCCTTCCCTTATTTGTTTATGTGAATCTGGGAAATATTGCTGAATATGTAAGGTTTTAAAGAAGAAACATCTCGATGGCATTGTTACCATTTTTTTCATCAAATTCATGTGCTCCTGTTTCAGCAGTGTAGATTTTTGTTGTTGTTCAGTTCAAACAGGGATGCAATGGGCATATATCACATCACTAATCTCTCTTCCTTAAATTCTAGAGCAATATTGGAATTCTTCTTGGGAAAAGAAGTTTCTGACTTTGGAAAGAGAATGATAAGGTGAAGGATTAAAAAAAAAAAAAAGGAAAGTGTGTAGGCCAGCCATCACTCCACTGTACTAGTTTTCTTAAAGCCCATAGATAATTGAAAAGATTTTTGGGAGGTTACCAATCAGCCCCAAAAATCAAATCTTGCTAATGTATTAAAGTAAGAAGTGAGGCATGGATTAACATGAATACAACACAAAACCTCATTCTATTTATGAGGTCAAGAGAAAACAGGAAATGTATAAAAATGAGGGGGGAAGGAGGGGAAAAGAATTAGAGGAATTTAGCAACACCTTTAACTTTAACTGATCTGTTTTAGCATAACCAATGTCTGGTGTAGCATAGGTTAGGAAATGGTAACTGAGGCTGTGCAGACTGACCCCAAGGGGTGGCCTGCAACCACCTCCAGCTGTGCCAGATTGGGGACATGGCAACCACATGTCACAGCCCCTATCTCTCCTTTCCAGGGTGCAAAAAGGAGCCTCAAAAAGCAGTTCCTTTTGCACCCCAGAAAGGGCATGATTGCCACAGCTTTAAGGTGCTCCTTTGACACTGTGTCATGTGGATGGAGTACCAGAGGAGTGCTGTGATGGCACGCACCATGTGGAGTAGTGTGTGGTATCACGCCACACTGGGATTGGAGTCAGACATGCGTCATGTGGACGTCACATCCTAACTCTGCCCCCAGGCTGGCCTTTATGGCCTGTGTGCACAGCTACTCAATATTGAGTAATATATAGATATATTTAATAATATTTCAATCCTTCCACAAATGCACTTTCTCTCAGCAACAAAACAACTGGAGGGGAAAAGCGAACTCCCATAACAGGCTAGCCACTGATACATATCTGCTCCCTTTCCACTGGGAGGAGAGATTTGCCAAAGTGGAGCATTCATGGCTACAAGCCACCCCAAACCATTCTTTTTCTGCCACCAGCTACCATTCACCTCTCTCATCCCATCCAGCCACTAGGTGCTTAATCACACAATCGATTGGTTTCCCATATGGCAAAATAGTGCACCCAGTCACACACTGGCACAGCATAATCATAGAGCCCCCTATACATACCCACTTTCTCCCTGTCCCCCCATGCCCCCTGTCAGACTGGTCAGTTTCTTAATGTTTCTATTAAATCCATTGCATTGTTGGAATTGTATTGTTATTTCACTTCACAATGGGTTGATAATGAAGCTGATCCCTCATGTGCTCATGTGATCAATTCAGGTATGGAACACAAAATATATTATGGCTAGCAATGGCACCTGCAGCTCACCCAGCCTAGTCCTGATCACTTCTGCTGGACATCTGACCGCTCCCACTTTATCCACATTGGTACACAGCTCTGCATGATGGTATGATAGTTCACTCTTTCCAGATTGAACTCGAGCAAGCTGGATGTTTTCTGCTCCAATGTTAAGCCCCCGAGAATGAATTCAGTCTGTTTTCAGCCACATGTATCTAGTGCTGTGACAAACTATGAAGACACACCCAACTAAAATGGTGGCTGACGTGGGTGTGCTCCGCCTGTACCCTGGTGAAACCAAACCTTTGAAGTACCCAAAAATACTTAGAAGCAGAATGCAGAGTTAACAAAAGGGGGAAGTTTTATTTAAAGGATAAAAACAAAAGGGTCTTCTCCTCCCCAGCACTGCAAACTTGAAAAGAGGGTACTTTGCTGCTAAGAGTTCTGACAATCTTCAAGTTGACATCCCTCTGGTAACAAACAGGTTTGGTTTCCTACTTTATGAAGCTGGTGCCAGGTCTTTCAGCTTCCTTGTCGATGGTGCGGTAATTACTTCGGCTTAATGTTGTGGTAACTACTTCGGCTTAACGTTGTGGTAACTACTTTGTCTAACAGTGTGGTAACTACTTCGGCTAACAGTGAGAGGAATTCCTTTCCCACCTGCCAGGCTTTAAAACAGCCACCAAAAACTGCTTGTACCAAGCTCTCTGCCGCTCTATCTAAACTGCAACCTAGTACCAAGCTTGCTTGGCTGGGGCAAACCAAAAGCTGCAAAAGGGCAGGGGTTCCCTAAACTCCTCCCACAAGTAATACAGAGTGCAACTCCTACACTAACACTCTAGGGACTAAACCAAAATAAAGAAAAAGCAGGAGGAGATAAGAGCAGTCCTAGCAGGACATCACACAAACCATTTTTTTCTTCTCATCCATTGAGAAGTAGGTGCAGTTTTTTTAAAAAAAAAAAAAATTCAAAAGTCCCATTTTCAAAAAAATTCAAGAAATATTTTTCACAGATTCCTCAAATGAAAATAAAAGACGAGTGGTGAACATTTACACTAATTACCTGGCATTTCAAACTCAGTTATCATGTCAAAAGGAAGTTTGGCAGAGGTTTAAAGAACATTCCTCTGCTAGAAAAACACAATATGAATGGTAGCTTTGCTTATGCAAAATATTCAAATCCTGGCCATCGAATTAAAAACCAAAATTCTTACTCTTTCATCGTTCATAATTTCTTCTCTTTAAAAAGCTTTTGAAATCTTCGAATAACAAATATTTATTTTCTTCTGTTTATCAAATTTTGATGAATATTCTTTACATCACTACATGTATCATCTAAACAGGTAGGGTTCAAAATGGGGCAAGGCCATTTCTTTTAGCCTGTGCAGACAACCTCATAGTGAAGTAATAATCTGAGAATTAAATAATGGTATTTTTTTCCAATTTGTACCTGTTTCTGAATTTGAAGAAATAGCTTTCTGAGAAAGAAGGTGTTTAAATATGTGAAATGCACTTATTCAACTCTAAAATCAGCAATTATAGTATAAAAATACAAAAGAGGCTATTTCACTCAATACTGAGTAGCTGTGCACACAGGCCATAAAGGCCAGCCTGGGGGCAGAGTCAGGATGTGACGTCCACAGATCCATTGTCAGATCCATTTAAATCACCCAACCACATACACACCAACATAACACATATTCACACAGCCCATGACCACCCCTGTAACTATCTGAAAATTGGGTGCCATAACCGTCTCACCAGGAAATGGTAAGTCTGCAAATTTCTTCCAATTCTTGGAAAAACCCAGAAATGATTACCTTTAAAAATTCTTCAGTGGGAAAAAAAATACATTTTCTGATTTCTGAATCTCACCTTGGTTTGGGGACCTCCAGATGGTGTGTGTATGTGTATGTGTGTAAGTCTCACAGTTTCTTTCTGCACAAACCAATTTTATTTTAGAGATCCATAATATATTTTCTCACTCCATGCTATATCTTTGGTCCTCCTGTTATTATCAAAGAGGATTTATTCAGGTTACAACCAAAACATAAAAAAATTGGAAAGTTAGGCTGTATTATACAGCCTGTGATTGCCATCAGTGCACATTCCTAGACTGTATCTACACTGCAAAAATATAACATTTCAATACCACTTTAACTGCCATTGCTACCTACAAGAGAATTCTGGGATTTGTAATTCTCTGCTAAGTAAATATTAAGTTAGTCCACGAAGTACAGGAACAAAATCCAAAGATTTTGTTAGACAGGCCTATGGTACTTAAAGTGGCATTGAAGTGTTATAAATATGTAGTGTGGATACATGGCTTGTTGATTGTGCAATTGAGTGGTTGGTTATCTGGCTTGTACCACAGGATGTCCAATCGCTTGATAGCTGGTAGAGATGGAGGGTGCTTGGCAGCTTCTGGTAGAGCCTTCATGTGCTCATGTGCTATAGAATGGAATAAATAATAATGGTATGACACAGCTTGAAGCCACTAATGTTCTGTTATGGCAGGTCCTTCCTTGAAGTGGCAGAGGGGTGGAGAGGGCTGCACATCAGTTGCTGGGAAATGTACAGATATAATCCAGGGTATACATATATCCCTCCATTGGCTCTGTGTCTTCAAAGAACTATGCTATACCATTTTGTCATTACAAAGGTTGTTTGATTATTCAGTTTTATTATGGAGGCTTTGCCACTGATTTCCCCTTATCACTGTTTCCCTTGTATTCCCTGACAAAATTTATTTTTTAAAATAAATAAATAAATAAATCTTGTAATATTGTTACAACCCCAGTGATATTTCTTGATGCATTTTTAATGAAGCCCAAATGCATCTAGCTATGTATAATTTAGGATGTATTTAAAGGGTTTTTTGGTTAAATTGAGCATCCCTAGTTAATATTATCATTATATAGAAATGTTTGTCTTTACTGTTTGCTAATTATGTTACACTCACTTTTCTCCTATTATTAGAGAATTAAATTGCATTAGACTACCCAGTGTATTAAATGTCATTAAAATTCCAATGAGTAGTGTACTAATATACAAACGAGCAATTCAGTACTTAAAATGAAGATGTGGAAATTAGCACTGAAATGCTTATGAACTTGTAAGAAAATATCTTATGACAGTGTACATCTGTCTTGACAGAATTTAATCTCAATGAATCCTATATCAATTACTTTGTCAAATATGCTTAACTAAGGGGCTCAACAGACCAACTCAAAGGGGTGGCATCCCACCATCCCTTTCCTAGCCGGATTGAGGCCACAGCAACCTCACACCACGGCCCCAATCCGGCCTTTCAAGGGTGCAAAAAGGAGCAACAAAAAGTGGATCCTTTTTGTGCCCTCGAAATGGTGCCATAGTACTGGTGGTGTGGCTATATGGCAATCTTTTGGAGCTGCATCTTATGGATGCAATGTCAGAGAAGTGTCATGATGTCACATGCCATGGCATCCTGGGGGCAGAGTCAGAGTGTGCACCATCTGGACACAACACCTGACTTTGCCCCTAGGCCAGCCTTTCAGGCCGGTCTGTACAGGGCCTAAGTAACTTCTCCCAGCCTGTTTTCACCCAAACATCCATCCATCAGCAAAATAGGTTTCCTTCTCCCCATGCAATTGCTAAATTAGGGTGATTTTGGGATGGGAGGGAGATTATTGTAACAATAATGTCACAGTCATGTCTAAGTAGTGACAGTGAATACAAAACCATTACTTAGATTTTCCCATTTGTGTCTGAACCTGAAACTAAGCAGGATCAGCCCTGGTTAGTACTTGAATGGGAGACTGCCCATGAATACCAGGTGCTGGAGACTATATTTCAGAAGGAACTGGCAAAACCACCTCTCAGCATTTCTTGTGTTGGAGAACCCTATGAAATTCATGGAATCACCATAAGTCAGCAAGCAACCTAAAAAGGTGTGCACATGCAAGCACGCGCACATGCGCACACACTCTCACACACACACTTCATATTCATGGATGTTGCTTAGTTATTGCTATAGTTGTTATTATTTGGTGTCAAGGTGACCTTAAGGTGTCCCTATAAATGAGAGACCTCCAAGGTCTAATTTGCACTGCAGGAGTAAGGCAGTTTGACACCACTTTAACTGTCATGACTCAATGCTATGGAATTTTGGGATTTGTAGTTTTGTGAGATATTTAGGGTTCTCTGTAAGAGAGCTCTGGTGCCAGAACAAACTACTAATCCCAGAATTCCACAGCATTGAGCAATGGCAGTTAAAGCAGTGTCAAACGGCATTATTTTTGCAGTGCAGCTAAGACACATATTACCCTATTGTCAACAGCTCTGCTCAGGCCTGGGAATTCCTTGATTGAATCAAGCCAAGTGCAATATCATCTTCCTCTTTTCCTTCTGCCTTCTACTTTGCTGAGCATTCATAATCTTATCCAGTGAGTCTCATTGTCTCATGATGTGTCCAAAGTAGAACAATCTCACTTTAGTCATGTCACAAAATGCCTATGCTCTACCTTCTAATGAGAATTCAGGCCTGATTTGCTCTGGAGCTCTTTCATTCTGGAGCTCATTCAGCTAGAGGTGACCACATAACAACTATATTGAAATCTCTCCACTGGCTGCCTATTAGTTTCCGGGCACAGTACAGGTTGTTGGTATTTTATCTTCATATCCTGGGTCCAACATATCTGCGGGATTGTTTTCTTTCATACAATCCACTCGCACACTTAAGTCCTCTGGGAAAAACTTATTGCAGCCATTAAAGACCAGGCTAAGAGCGGTTACTCAGTGAGCCTTTTTCATCGGCTGCTCCCAAACTGTGGAATGGCCTGTTGGAAGAGATCCGAAACATAACTAATCTTGGCCCAAGACAGATAGGTTAAAGAGAGCACACCAATCACATGCTCTCTAACCCTAGTTCATGTGGGTGCTGCCATGATTGTGCAGCCCTGCCCACACGGGGCATGCACCCATGATGTGTCCTGTGCGACAAATCCAAATGGTGCGTTGCACAGGACACGTCACCGTGCTTGTGGAGGGCGGTGATCGCGCCTTACTAGTGTCGCAGGAAGGAGCTTCATTTCGCAGCTCCTTTTTGGTGCATGCATCGTTGGTATGGCAAACATACGGCCATGCCAATCATGCAGAGGAGAAAGGCCCCTTTCTCCTCTGTAGGGCCAGGGGTGTCCAGGGACATGAAGCCCCAAGAACACCCTATTTAGCCACTTCTCCATGGCCTGGAAAAACGCCAGATTGGGGCTGCAAGGCTGCCAGTGAGGTTGCCCTGGCCCCAATCCAGCATGAAAAGGGGTGGCACAGAGCCACCCCTTTCAGGGCTATCTGTACAGTCCCCTTGACAGTTTTAAAAAGGCTGTCAAGACAAATCTCTTCCGATAGGCCTTCCCTGAATAATGCATTTGGTCACTTCTGACATGGAATCCCATTTGGAATATCCCATGATACCATCTCTCTGTTGTCGATGGATTGATATTATTATTATTATTATTCGATTTATTTTTTCAGATCCAGAGACTCTTTTGAGCCAAGGAGGGAAGCTATGGATGTACATTGTTACCAATGGAGATAGGGTTACTAAATAGAAATTTCTGTTTAGTGAACAATGTGTAGTATATACTTTAGCACAATATGCAAAGTACCATAGTTGTTGACTCTAGCCTAGCAATCCAGCTGTTAGTATAGCACTGAATGTGCACCTACCGTGCACCTAATTAGTGGTGTCTCTCTCTATTATGTCTGCAAGTTCATTAGTGATCATTTGTTTACCAATCTGCTGCTGTTTGTTCAGTAAGAACTAATATGGATGGCCCCACCTCTCCTTTTCTGTTTTTGTATCTCAGTCTCTCCAGTTCTTTTGACATACTGTAGAACAATAAAATGCTTAGTAGCATATTTCTCTTTCACCTTAGTGCATTATGCATCTGGTTGTGATTACATTCCCTAGAAGGACATTGCCAGATTAGTGATAATACAGCAATTTTACATTTGTTTCAAACCATTATGATAATCATCTCTTATACATTATCTGATGTTTGTGATCAGTGACTAATGGCTAACACCTGGCTTGCAGGCCACAAGGACATTTCCAGAATCACTCTAGAACTGGTAAAATACTTCTTGATAGAAACATTTATCATTCTATAAATTAAATGGAAGAACAGAGAACAATTTGTGATAGCAGACAAAGCTCCTTGACCTTTAAGGCTTGTGCTAAAGAAAGAATTTTAGCAGATACACCTTGTCACCTTAAGTGCAGTCAAGAAAAACAACATGATGAAAATTTCTATCCAAGTCCTCATTTTCTTAGCCAAACCTGCACTTTATACATGTGCTGTGTCATTTATTTTTGGTACGGTTCATATGTGCTTTGTATTCTGGACTAGGTTTTCCATTGTGTATGAAAGGAATTATAAAGCTGATACCAAATCAGTTAGCTGGGTTAATTCTTCCTCAAAAAATGAAGAATGAAAACAATCTGTTTTTCTGGTTGAAAAGCTTCATTGTGATTTGTTCAAAGAGCGCCTGGCTTGAACAAATCATACAGATGAGCATTACAAAGGAAAACACTTTCAAATTTGTGTAACTGCTCATGCAATGCTTTTACTGTACTTATATGTCACCAGTGCTTTATCTGGTGACAACAGGATGAATGGTACAGTAAGGGACTGATGCCCAGAATATGGAAAGAAGTAGTAAAGGAATACCTAGCTATTTTAAATGACTCCTGGTCTTTGGAGTCAGATGACTCGTATTCAAGAGTACTGAAAGAACCTGCAGATGTAACCCAGAACCACTATCAACAATCTTTGAGAATTCTTGGATAGCAAGAGAGGTCCCAGCAGACTGGAGAAGGGCAAATGTTGTCCTTATATTCACTAAAGGCAAAAAAGATTAGCCAAGCAACAACCAATTGATTTCAACACCAGGAAAGTTTCTAAAATGTTGTAAAATAGTCTTCACACATGAATTATTTGAGCCATCACTTGCAGTCTGAAATAACATTGTCCCAGTGCTTATGATGGTGTATGATAGATGGGAGAACTAAACTTAAGGTTTAATTTCAGCGTGGCATGGGAAGGACAAGTACATCCTTTCCAGTTCTGGTCAATGTAAAACAAGGAAAATCTTGATACCCTAGTGCTGTTCATCAAGTCTGCTGAGAAATACAGCCCCTTTCCTGGTCCCAGAAAGAGCTTTTCTAAGAAATACAAGATTCTCGGGGTGGAGCACTGGGGATCACAAGGGATTGCAGGTGATCCATGACCTGTACTTCACTGACACTTTACTAAAAGGTAGAGCTGACCCTGTATCACAGTCAGGGAAAGATTGTGTTCCAGCTACAGAAGCCAGAGTTAGTTGGAATTTTTATGCTTTTCTTTGACTCATTTTATTTTCTTCATATGTCTCAGTAAATTACAAATATAAAAAAAAGAAAACCAGAACCCATTGCTGCATTTTTTGCACTTGTTCTCAACAGTCCTCAAGTCAACCCCAGCTCATGGCAACCTGTGGATGAGACCTCTCTTCTGTCCCCCACTACTCTGCATAGGTCCTGCAAATTCAGGTCCATCTGAATCTGACATGCAGTCATCCTTTCTTTCTACTAATGTCGAGTTTTCCTAGCATTATTGTCTTTCTAATGAGCCATGTCTTGTCATGATGTGGCTGAAGTACAACAGTTTCAATTTGATCATATTGGCTTCCAGGGAGATTTCAGCCTTGATCTGTTCAACAACCTATTTGTTTGACTTTTTGGGTGTCGGCTGTATCCCTGTATTCTCCAGCACCACATCTCAAATGAATTAATTTTCTTGTTATCCACTTTTTTCACTGTCAAGCTCTCACATCTGTATATGGCAATGGGGAATACAGTGGCTTGGATAATTTTAACTTTAGTGGTCAGTTACTTTTTTTTTTACTCTTCAGGATCTTTTCTAGTTCTTTCTAAACTTTTCTTCCCATTCATAGACTTCACTAGATTTCTTAACTGCAGTCTCTATTCTGATTAATGTTTGATCCTAAGTAAAGAAATTAACTGTTTCAAATTCCTCATTGTCTAGGTTGAATTTATGTAGAACCCCCATAGTCATGATTTTTGTTTTCTTTACGTCCAGCAGTAACTCTGCCTTTACACTTTCTTCTTTTACCTTCCTTTATAGTTTTCCCAAGTCTTTGATGTGTTCTGCTAGTAGTATGGTGTCATCTGCATATCTTAGATTGTTGATATCCCCTCCCATCTACACTTCTACTTCTTCTGAGTCTAAATATGCATTTTGTATGATATTTTCTACATACATGTTGTACAAATAGCATGATAAAATGCAGCCTTGTTTGATCCCCATGCCAATTGGGAACCATCATGTTTCTCCATATTCTGACAGTAGCCTCTTGACCAATGATCAAGTGCAGATTTCTCATCAGGACTATTTGTAATTCTGATCAAGGTAAAACACCACCCACAGAAATGCATCAGGCTACATTGCTGCCATAAAAGTGATAGAGCACAGGAGGATAGAAGGATGCTACTTCTTAAAACAAAAGGACTTATTATTATGGCCACTTCTAACTGTGCATTTATTAGTTCTCCAGTTTCTCAGCTGTTGACACTGAACTTTCAGTTTCTTCAGCAACGGTTCAAAATATAACACAGAGGTAAAAGAGATAAATATTAAGAAGAAGGCCATCCTGATTCCTATGGCAACCCAACAATATTTAAAAATATTCATGAATAGGTTCCTGGTGCCCCCCCCCCCCCACACACACTCATGGGGTCTTTCTTCTTCAGGGGAAAAAACTGAAGATTAACATCATAGTATGGTCCTGCACAAATCCTGTACAAATTTGTCAGGAAACTGGCCCCACTGAACTAAATGTTACTTACACTTAGGTAAGTGTGTAGAGGGTTGCAACTTAAGTCACTTCAGAAATGCAGTCTTTAATTCTTTTATGCTAAAATGGAACATTTCAGTTCCTCACTCACTTACTGTTGCAAAATCCACATTGACCTTGATCTACAGTCTAGGCATTTTGTTACATAACCGCCTGCACATTGTTTCCAAAGTTCAGCTATTTGCCATATATACTAGGTTTTTTTTTCCTTGTAAAGAAAATAATAATAATAATATGAAGAAGTTCCCAGAGATCTATTTTGCCAATAGTATGTTTCTTTCTTCCTCTCCTACCCACCCCCTCTTTTCAAACCTGATATAATGCAAGTGTCCCATGCTGTTCTACAGTGCAGTATTAAGTGATATGATCTGTTGGGCAATAGATTGGTCCTATCTGAGTGAACAAATCAGAATGAATCTTAAGAACTTCCTTGTGTTCGATAGCTACTCTCTTTTATAAAAGTTATTGTCCAAGGGTGGGGTTTTTTTCCCCTGAAGAGGAAAATATTAATAGTTTTTGGCTGACCTCAGCAATTTCTTAAACCTGACAAGAAGCACAGACCTTTTAATAACTTTTGAGTTACAAGGTATGTGATAAAAAGACTGAGAAGGAAAGGCCAAAAAGTGGTCATCTGATAGTGGCCTTTGGATAGGGATTGTAAAGAGCTTATGTGGTATAAAGCTTAGGCTGAAAATATTTTTCATTTATGCTGCCATTTGGGGACTCTCTCTGTGTAATCCTCTCAGATCTAAGGCACCATTCAAGTATTTTCTGAAGCTCAAACACTCTCCTCATCATCAGAAGCTAGTTCTCCAAATGGAATCACCTTTCCTGCTTTGTCTCTTTCATCCTGTGTGACCAAGAGTATTCCAAACAAAAATACATAGTCTTCCCCATTTCAGTGCTTCCGTGAATGTCTCCAAAATAGTTCAGTAGGGTTCTATTCTTGAGAGCAACATTGAAGCTAGCTTTTGTGAGGGAAATAATAAAATGACCTATAAAATAAAGGAGGGAAGAAAATGAGGAGCTGTACTATTAATATGGACATTTAAAAGTGGGCAAGCTACCAGGAACTGCAAGGTTAAAGGATGCAGTGCCAAAATGGAATACCTTTCATGGGCAGATTAACCACTATTCTAATTATAGTGCAGAGTAGGGACCAGCTGCTCTAGTGTGATTCTCAGAGGATCATTTTTTTTAAAAAAAGTCCCATATTTTAATGGAAAAAAAGAGGAAATATGTCATATCACACCCATAAAATATATATTTAATGAATAACTTCACAAATATTTAAGGGATGAGAAAGATCACAATGGAAGAGTAGATAAAGCCAAATGATATATATATATATATATATTAAAAATCTTGTTTAACAAAAGTGTCTGGAACATTATGTTTTAAAGTACATGTTATTCATTATTCATATTAAAACATGTTACTAACACATAACTCCTTTAAGAAAAAACCCTATTGCTTAAAAATTACAAACTGTTTTCTTAAAGTGTGAGTGGTAAGGAAAGGAAAGGTTTTCAGAATGGAAACATGAAGGGCAGAAAATGAATTTGTAAATTTTCTTGTCTTTAATTAGGAGTTGCTCACATCTACATCAATTCATATGATAGAATTATCTCTATCCCTATATACATGTCATATCCTACACATTCTTTCCTGCCCTTTCCTATCCTTCCTATCTCTTTGTCTCTTCTTAGATATTATTCTCTTCTCCCATATCATTTCCATCTCTTCTATCTCTCTGTCTGTCTTCCTTTCTCTTCTTCCATCTTCCTTTCTCCATCTTATGTCCCCTCTTCAACTTCTTCCATTATTTCCTTCTTGCTACTTTTATTTACTCTCTTCTTCTTTTCCCATTCCTTCTATCTACTTACTCCTTTTATTCTCCACTTATTCATCTTCCTTCTTCTCTATACACACCCTATCTCTGATTCACTCCATCCTTTACCCTCTTTACTTACCTTATCTTCCTTTCTGTTCACTTTCTCACCCTTCTTCCAATCTTCCTTCACTTTCCTTCAACTTAACTTCTTTTACTCTAACACTTAAAATTATCTTTTTCACACCTACATTCTCCCTCTATACAATCTCTCATACCCATCCTTTACATTCAGTAGACTTTTTCACTTACCCTTTCTGGTTCTTCTCTGTTTGTTTTAAATGGCTTCCTTAAAACCCTAGTTAATTGATACTTTATCTATTTATCTAACCTAATACTCAATTAGTCTTTTCTCTTAGTCTATGCCTGTATATCTATACTTATTCCACTATCATATATTATCTCTCTCTCACTTATTTGAAGCTCACCACTGCCAATTTCTTTTCCACTTACTTTAGAAAGTCTTTTATATGAGTGTGTTTCATTTTTATTGCTATTTATTTCCAAGATCTAACTATAAAAATGACTTTTTAGAGTACAGCATTGAATGTATCTATACTCATGTGAAAATGAAGTGAAAACTGAATGTATTGTTTTTGTGCTGCTTCTATAGAGGACAATGAAAGGAGTTAATTATTTTTTTTCCCTAGGATGTTAATCTTGTTTGTAGTGGTTATTTAAATATGTACAGTGGTCCCTCCCCTGATGTTGGGGATCTGTTCCAGAACCCCCTCCCCCCCCCCAGGTAAAGGAAAAATTGAGGATGCTCAATCCCCTTTCAAATGAACAGAGCTCATGCACACGGTGACGGCGCGGCGGCACACAGCACACACACAGCACACACACACACCATTGTTTTCTATTGGAGTGCAGGGCTCCTCCTTCCAGCATGGCTTCCAGCGCATGCTGGAAGCCGTGTAAAACGTGCCCACGTATGACACGGGCGCACTGTAGTAGTATTCTAAAAATAATTGAAAAATAAATAAGATACAATGTTGTTTCTATGGAAAAATTGTTTATTTCATTCTTTTTAGTTTGAGGGGGTGACTTTTTTTTTAAAGACAGGTAAGAATTAATAAGATTTTAATTGTTTTTAGACAAAGGTTTATTGAAAATGATACAGGAGTATGAGGCTGGGAAACTTTCATGCCCCTGCTGAGCATCCCCATGGCAGGTCCCAGACCACATAGAACATACACTTGCTACAAAACCCTAGAATTTCAAAATCATCAGGCAGTAATCAAAATGATGATTTAGGTGATTATCACACTTGCTTAATTCCCATTGTTTTCCTGATGGGATACATATGTGTTTAACTCCAAAAGTGGGCCTTATCACATTTGTCAGTGGTTGGGCAAATACAACCCATGCATAGCCTGTATGCAACCAGCTTTTCAAGGTACTATCTAATGAAACAATGTGAGTGATGATGTTGAACCCATCAGAGATATCAAATATACATATTATGGTAATATATTTGTTCTTTGGTATAAAAAGGGGGCCAAAATTTTTCCCCTGTACATTATTTTAAAAGAATAACTTTTACAAAGCAGCCTCTCATGTGGGTAGGGGGAGATCAGAGCTGTTACAACTGTACAACCTCTCTGGGCATATGATGGGGATTTGTCCATCTTAACCTTATATCCCTGTCTCCTCCTCTTCCTTTCTCATTATTTTTCTAAAGGACTATGAAGAGGAGAGAAATAATTATTCAAACAGTAAATAATATTTGAGTAATAGCCTGTCCTTGGTAGGGAGGTATCAAGTTACCCTTGAATTTTTTTTTCATCATTTTATGAGTGAGGTGGTGGGTGATTTGTTGAAACTTGGAAAAAAAAACTGCTTCATAAAAGGTATTCAGAGTGATCAGATGCCACACTTGACAAGCAAACATGCTTAAATCAAACAGCATTAGAAAATTAAAATGGAAATCATAAAAGCCTTGGAAACAAAATAAAGTGTTGTAAACATCACAGAAAGGTAAATAAGGACACAAGAAGAATAGAGTTACAATACTATAGACAATCGCTGCAGTCAGAGTATAGGTGTTTAGGCAAAAATGCATAAGTAAAATAAATTTTAGCACTTGTTAATGCTATGTAAAGCTGAAAAAATGTAGAAATTTAAACATGAGGATGATTTAGACAGGGACTTATTTGAAAAAGAAAAATAAATAAATCATTTATTAAAAACAGCACATTGAAAAAAATGCTGATATACAAATGTGCACAAAGACCCAATATATCAAATATTAAAAGTTGGGATGATCCAGGGTGGTCAGGATCAGATATGACACTCTCTCCTAGTTTTCTAACCCACAAGGTTTATTGGACCATGATCCATACATTTTATTGGATTATGGTCCATAGATTTCTGGAGAACTCATGGATCCCACACATTTGGTCTTCTGTCGGACCTGGCTCTTTGCTTTGCACTGGTGCATCTTACAATATCTTTAGTTCTAATTTGGCAAGCTGTAAACAGAGAGTTATGGTCATAGACAGGATGACAGAAATGCACTTGATAATTTTCATCTCCAAATAACTGACCTGATGCTATAGCATAGAGCCAATGAGATGTGATCATTAAGGTACTAAACTGGGATTGAGAAATCCAGGTTCCAGTCTCTGCTCAGCCTTGCAACTTAACTTTGCCAGTCATTCTCTCTGCCAATTTTAGATAGTGAGGTCGAAGGCTTTCATGGCCGGCATCCTTAGTTCTTTGTGGGTTTTTCAGGCTATATGGCCATGTTCTAGAAGAGTTTCTTTCTGATGTTTCACCAGCATCTGTGTTTGGCACATTCAGAGAATGCTTGCCTGGAAAGAGTTGGGTATATATGTGTGTGTGTGTGATCCTGGGAAGGGCATAGTGATTTTCATGTGCTAATCACTGTTGCTAATGGGTGGGAGGATATGCAAAAGAGGACTAGTGTCTGATAATTAGTGATCATTGTCTGCTGGGAAAGCCCTTGACCTTGGGTGGTGGTTTCTCATTTGCATTTGCTGAGTCTTCCTGTTTTTCAGCACTGGTAGCCAAACTTTGTTTACTTTGTTTATTTTAGATAGTTATTATGAGAATAAAGGGAGGGAGAGAATCATGTAAATGGCCCTGAAATTACTGAAGAAATAATGGGATATAAATGCACCTAACAGTTTAAAAAGTAAAGGTTTTCCTTTGACAATATTGCCTAGTCGTATCTGAGTGTAAGGGGCAGTGCTCATCGCCATACTAAACCAAAGAGCCAGCATTGTCAAAGACAACTCTTTGATCACGTGGCCAGCATGACTGCATGGAATGCTGTTACCTTCCCACCAAAGTGCCTCCAATTTATCTATTTGCACTTTTACATCATTTCAAATTGCTGGGTTGGCAGAAGCTGAAACTAGTGATAGGTGCTCACTCTGTCATGTAGCATTTGGGCCTCAAACTGCCAACCTGCTAATCATGCAATCATCAGAGTCAGCGTCTTAACTACTGAGCCACATGTCCACCCAGTTACTTCTGTCATCAATTAAGATGGACTGGAGGGATATCAATGCAAGGAAGAAGTCCCTTCCTTGTTCATGTGGGGACCAAGGACAAAGGTGAGTAAAAGACACGCAATAAAATTTCAAATCCATTAGCAAATACAAAGTAACTTACATTGAGATCCAATCTATCTCTAGAGATCATCACATGAGGGACATCCTGTCCCTCTTTCGTCATTGTCTCATCCTTCCTGCTCACTCACAGGAAGGACTTTCACATGTTGTAGGTGTTTATTCCATCTGGGAAGTGCAAATGACAGCAATGGCACCAATGGCATTTTGTATTAATGAAATTTTCCATTATCATAATACTGTTTTAATGACAGGATCAGCATTGCCAGTGTGAAAGCCTTTTGCACCAGCTGTAATTCTTGCTGTCAAGGATGGGATAAGGATTGGGAAATGATTCCATCCTTATCTCATCCCCATGTAACAATCTCTTCTGTCCTGTGCAAGATTAATTACCCCTTTCTTATGAAGAGAACACTGAATTTCTCAGAAAATCTCTGTACTTTAATATCTGGGGGAAAATTAGGTGCTATATAGATGAAATTTGCTAATTGTACTCCAAATGAAAGAGTTTTACCTTTGTTGGAGATATAAAACTCAGAGTTATGTCCTGGTCCATTACCTCCTTCTTGCTAAAGGTTCAATATGTTACACACACTTTGGGTAACATCCAAAACAGAATGTGTATGCTAGGACCTCAAAATTGTTGGTTTATTTTGCATACATTTACATGTGCATGTACATCCATCTCTAGTGAAGGACCTCCTGAAGATTCAAAAGCTAGTGTGATGTAATTTTTTGTTTGTTTGTTTGTTTTTTTAGTTGGTTCAGTAATGGTATTACCAGAGAATGGAATCTGGATCTTTTTAGAGTTTTTTTTTTTAAATGACAACATTGTTAATGTTTGTTTGAGTTCAGCAGCAGATTCACCCTCAAACCCATGTGCTGAGGCAGACTTCTTATATCATATTTGAAGATGAGTATGTTTACTTCACAGGTGGCAATAGCAGAGCAACATGTATTCAGTACATACACAATGCTGAGGCAAAACAGACCATCCCTTTGAGCTGGCTTGGGGGCAGTGTCAGATTGTGGTGTTTAGATGGCATATGCTCTAATATTGCCCCCAAACCGGCATCACACTACCTGTCCACCCACACAGTGGACAGCTTTGCAGTGCTCTGCTGGTGTGGCATTTATACTATGCACACCGCAGGAGCACTGCAAAGCCATAGTGTTCGTGGTAAAGGTGGCTTTTTTGCCAACTAAAAAGGAACTGCATTTTGCCACTTCTTTTTGTGCCAGCAAAAAGCTGGGTTGGGGACATGGCATGCAACTATCATGGCCCCAAGAGAACATTCAAAGGGATGACATCAAGCTGCCCCTTCGGGGATGTCTGTTTTGGCCCATAATCTGTTTCTCTTATGCACATCCAAGAGAAATTTAGTTTAGTCCTTTAAATTTAGGGGCTTGACAGATGGGCAGGAAAGGGCAGTGAGATGCCACCCCTTCTTGCCTTGGATTGTTGCTGTGGCAACTGCATGCCAACAATCTTCTCCCTCTCAGGAGCAAAAAGAAGCTGCTGAAAACAGCTTCTTGGATCCATAATGGTGCTTGTGTGCCATGATGACACCCCTTCAGTACAGTGCCATTTGGGAGCTCTGATGCCTGTGTGTCATCATGGTGCAACCCTTGTGGATGGGCGTATGCCAACATGGTGCACAGGTGGCGAAGATAAGGCTGGGAGTGTGTGGAAGCCCAGCCCTATCTAGCCCTACTTTCGGCACCAGGTCCGCACAAAGTTCCAGTTTGTTTAGGGCCTTGCATATCAGAGATCATAGTATCTGAGCCATCTATCATTAAGAATTCCTCCATGCAGAATTTCCTAAAGGTCTTCACTTTCACAGCATCCAAACAACATAAACTCTACATGCTTTCACATCTCTTCATTTTTCCCATCCACACTGCCACACTCTTAGATTGAGACACACCCTTTTTATAGCACTTAACAAGCTAACACAGAATGATTTAGTGTTTCTTGTAACTTACGTTTAATCACTTGTCTTGCAGCTGCTTATATTACCTTCCATTCACCTTCTTCTCTTTAACCTCTTTTTCTTTGTAAAATACATTCAATACAAATACCAACAAACGTGACAACCCTGACAATGTCTTCAGATTCCATGTTCTGTAGCCATAATTTAATGCTGGGAAGTATGACCTTCTTTATTGATTGTTCCTTGACTTTGATCAGAATGTACATGGTCTTCAAGTATAAATCGCACAATTGACAATACCCAGGAGCAACATTTCCAAGCAACCTTCTTTCACTAATGAACCCACCTCAACATTAGTTATACCCCCACCTTTGTAAATATAACAGTGTAACAGAAGAGAAAGGTAACTGCATCTGAATACTTGCCAAAACCTTGGATGACCTTTGAAACCCATTCCAAAAAATGAAATAGATGAACTTGATTATGTTCACTTTTACAGCTACTGACTTTATATGAGTAGATTTTTTTGGGGAGGAGGGGCTTCTGAAGACCTATGAAACTTTCTTCTTTGGAAAAAAAATAGAATCTGATCAGTACTCTCTAAACTAAGGTTCACCATCAGTTGTTGCTTACAAAAGCAAGTCAAGACTTGCCAACACTGGGTCCAATTACTTCTGGAAATCTCATAAATAAGACAGGCACCTGGTGTCTGTACAAATTAGAATGTCACCCTATAATTGCAGAGTTATTGTCAACTGTGAATTCTGTCACTGTGGACACAAGACCAAATAGTCCAGGGAAAATCATTTCTGTGCTCTAATAACTTGACAAATTATCTATGTTTTTTATCATTAAAAAAAAAGACATGGTAGAAAAATGGATCACTTCAGCAAAGGTCACTGGAGGGTAAAACACAAAATAAATTATTTCCACCATGTCACAATCTGCTGGGAACTATGCAAATGGAGGCATAGCCCTAGCTAGACTAAGAATCACAGATATATCCCTAGCTAGATAAATAATCACAGATACAAATCTGTCTGGTACAGATATTTCTTTAACCCCCAACCAAAAACATAGTGTTTTTAGAAATCTGAGTTCTCACTGGCTTGAGGTGGGGACAAAGAAACTGAGATCAGATACATATTCTCCCCATTTCTGGGGAAAAAGTCAATATTCAAGGTTTCTGCTTTTATCCCACACTACTCATTAAACTGAAATGAGTGTATGAAGTTAGATATCAGACTGCTGGACCATCTAACTGTGTATTCTCTATACTTATTGGCACTGGCTTTTTAAAGGGGGCCTTTCCTTGTCCTACTGAGAGATTTCTGGATGAGAAATGTTTAGTTATGATGTGAGCAGATAAAGCCTCTGATCCAACTGAACAGCACAGCAGCCAATATACATGTAGCTCTGGGGAATAGTATAACTACATCAGTTGCCTGTTATGCAGGTAGGTGAGAGTGGGAGATGCTTAAATTTACAATGCGTAGGTTATAGCAGCGTTGTATATCAAGATAATGTGGTTAGGGATCAGCAATTATTTTTTCTAATGTGCCAAGGAGTAATATCATATTTGTGCCTATTGACTACAATTATTTTGTTTTTTCCCCAGAAACCCTGTGGACCACTATTCACAGTAGCACTGTTCAATAGGACTGGCACTACAACACAAAATAGCATTATCCTCAATCTGATGCCTATCAGTTTAGATTAACAGAAAAGACCTAAAACATAACATATAACAATATCAGTTTTTCTGTCTGTTTGTACATAAGTTGAAGTATTCCTTGAAGTTTTCCAGAAAATACAGAATTTCAAGCAGTCCTTCAAGTATTGAGACTCAGGAGCTTGTCGCATGGACAAAAAAACCACTTGTACCCCAACGGGATATAGCCAGGTTGTGGGATGCATGCGGGAATTGTCACACCTAATTTGCAACTATTCTGTTGGGCGAGTGTAGCCAGGCTGCATTCTAGGTGCCAGGCATACTTCGGAGGCTGCTTTTCAAAGCTGGAAAGCTCCCAGCTTTGAAAAGCAGCCTTCGAAGCATACAGGGACCCGGGATGCAGCGAGGCTGCACTCACCTGGTGTAATGAACAGTGAATTAGGTGCAAAAATTCCCACCTGCATCCCACAACCTGCCTACATCCCATTGGGGTGAAATTGGGTGTTTTGTCCATGCAATAAGATCCTTAGACATTCGAGGTTATGTGCTGAAAGCTGAAACTTTTGAATTGGAAGCCTGTGCTTGTGATCAAGGGCAGCTGTGATGTAATATATCTCTTTTGGCATACTAATTGCATACTACACAAAACTGTGTCTACCTTTCAACCTTTAGCCTCAAAGCAGGTTTTACTAGAAGTTTGACGTTTCAGATAAAGAGGTACTAAAGTGTTAAAGTGGATTAAGTTCCTGGCTTAGAACATGTCTCAGTAATGTAAAAGACAAAACAATTTTATTTGATAGGTTCAAATGATTTCTTTCACTTGGTGAGTACGGATTTAATGGCAATGAAGAATCAATATGCAAAGCCTCAGGATGACAATTTAAGCGTTTAAAGTCTACATGCAGTAATTGACAATTTTTAGGCCGTTTAGGACTGGTAAAAAGCTTCCTGCAGCTTTTGCTCAGTTTCTGTGGACAATTGCCTCTTTTCTATTCATGGAAAATGTTGGGGGAAAAGATTATTTGCAATGATTCTTGGACTTCATTCTCCATGCAGAAATAGGCACTTTTTCTGTGTTAACTGCTCTGGGAATCCAGACAATTTGCCCTGACTGAAATTCAGTGCAGTAATTGAATTATATTAATAGTTAATACATCTGGGAAAATGAACTAGTAGAAACACACTGTACACCAGTGCCTCACAGCACAATCCCAACATACCTTCACAGATCAGAAGTAAGGAGTTACAGTTATGTCATTGCACTTATATGCCACTTTGGTTCAGGTAACCTTTCAAAAGTAACATAACAAAATGGAACATTACCTGTTATCCTGTAATAAACAACATAGTCTAGTTATATTTCAAAACTTATATTTCAAGTAGAGTTGGTAATTGTGCAGCCCTCCAGATGTTGTTGAACCACATCTCCCAGCAGTCCAGGACAGCTAAGACAATGGTGAGGAATGCTGGGAGCTGTAGTTCAGCAACATCTGGAGAGCCACTTGGCTTTCACTCTTGATTTCAGTGCAATTGGAGAAGCATCAGATGAGGATTTTTTCCCATGTTTTGCATCATTATCTCTAATATGTGTTAATGAGTAAGTGAATAGTATATTTGTTGCTGGGGTAGGCAAAGGTGGAAGAAAAGAAGAGATGCAGCCAGTCACTGGCAAAACAGAGTGTGTTACACCTTCCATGCACATTTGCCAATCTCTGATAAGTCTGCCTGAATCCCTTGGGGCTGCCTTTCAGTTAACTACCCATAGGACTACAACTTCATTTCTTATTTTAAACATTTTTAAAATGTTTTCCCTAGAGTTCATGGCTGTTTAATAATAATGATATTTATTTATATCCTGCCCCTCTACAAGATGCAATCAGGGTGGCACACAGAACAAAAAGAAATACAGGCATATCTACAGTCCTTCCTCCACATTCATAGGAGATCAAGACCGCTGTGAATGTGGAAAAAGCACATATAACCCTCCCTCCATAGCAGCTGTGGGGCAGGGAACAGAAATGCTCCCATCCCACTCCTCCACCCCTCACACACCCTGGAAAGAGTCAAGCCTTTCAGGGTGACAGAGGCTTGGGGGAAAGGGTGTTCCCTTCCTCTGACTCCTACCATTCCCCCCCAAGATTCTCTCCCCCAAGATCACTTCCTGGCCAACCAGGAAAGGGATGCAAGTTGTCACCTGGGCTTTTTCTCCTGAGGGGAAAAGCCTGGGAGGGAGGAGGAAGAGGAATGCCTGCATTAGTGGCCTTGGCCTCATGAATAATCCAAACCGTGAATCTCAAGGCTGTGTGGAGGGAGAACTGTATTTCAGATTAGATCAACACAGTAAAATTTGTTCTTATTTCATTATTTTTTAGTAATAGCAATAGCAATAGCAAGTGCATTTCTATACCACTTATCACTGAACTAACACTCCCTAAGCGGTTTACAATGTGTAAGCCAATTGCCCCCAACATGCTGACCTTCAAAGGGATGGAGGGCTGAGTGGTCCCTGGAGTCTTGCCTGGGATCAAAGTCACAACCTTGTTGCTGTGAGTGTGAGTGGCTGCAGTACTGGCATTTAACCACTGCACCACCAGGGCTCCTTTATTTATTCTTAAATAAAATGTATCTACATGGCACCTTGGAGGTGTGGCATTTAGACAGTGCATACCCTCAATGTGGCCAGAAGCCATGTGGAGAGAGCAACCAGCCAGGAAAAGGCAGCCACAAAAGGAGCTGGGAAAGTCCACTCTTTGCTGGCATTCCATTCAGCTGTGACTGCAGCCTGGATTGGGCCCAGGCCCATGCAATCGCCATAGTCCTGCACCGATCGGGTTGGGAGCAGCCTCTGGCCATGAGTTTTGCCTTGTCTGCATGACATCTACATCAAATTAGGTAATAAAGCCATTAGAATAAAAACAACAATTAGAATAAAGCATTAATACAATCACAATTCTCAATATTCTTTTCACTTTTTTCATGAGGGAAATTCCTATTTGGTGGCCCAAATATGATCAAGAAAATTGAATGTTTTGAAAGGCTTACTGCAGAAAGTTGCAAGAGGGACAGAAGTTAAAGGCCTCTTTTTACAGACCTATCACCCAGTGGGACCACTGATTTTACAGACTAGTATCCCATTTTTGATGTGTTTCTTCTTACAGTCTCTTTTCCATCCAACAACTGGCTGGTGCAGCAATACCAGTGCAATGGACCACCTTTATATTTTCCTCCTTATTGGATCCCCACATAAAAATCAGTCCTGGAAAGATTTCCTAACCCACAGAAGCAAGTCTTTGGCAGCACGTTGGAAACTGAAATGAGAAGGGAGATGTTCTCCTCTGATGCCTGCTGCTCTATCATTAAATGTGCAGAGATGGATTCTGTTCCACATTTAACATCAGTGACAATATCACACTGATTCATTTGTGGAACTGCATGTGGAAGATTATATGCTGTTATCCCATTCATTTACCATTCTTAATTCCTGCTTTCATTTCTTTATCTCTTTGCCATAATTGTTCTGAAGTGTCTTAATTCTCCCAAAATGATTTTAATTTTATCATCTCCATTGTGTTATTCAAATTTTTACTAATTTTATCACATCACTGGAGGTAATTTCTTTGGCCATTCATGGCACTGGTATTTATTTACAAAATTTCCTTGTCCACTCTTTCATTCCCAGCCATTCTGAATGGAAATGTCAGCTTGCCATAAAAAGTGGCCATAAATGATCCTTCCTATTGACACATCTAGGGCCTAGTGGATTAATATGAGGGAAAGCCAATATGAGGATAGAAAGAACCCAGCAGAGGGAAAATAATAAAAATAAGAATAATAAGAATGAGGTGAGCTTCATATGGCATTAACTAGTGGCATTAATCAATGGTACCAGAGACAAGCACACCTTTGTACTTGAGCTGAATAAATATGAACAGGAATAACATATCTATCTCATCATATCTTTCTTCATCTATTTTTAATGAATTAAAATTGGGGAAGAACTAGGTTAAATTTATCTCCCACCTTCATTTATGAGCAAATATATGGCCCTAACACTTGAGCATGGTATTCTCAGATTTTGACTAGATAGATAGATAGATAGATAGTCAGATAGTCTTTGATGTATCTGCTTAGGCTTCTGGTTTTAATATAGATATATGCATTACTGGAAATGCATGCCTACTCTCTGATGCCTTGGAAACCTGCAGTAAAACAAGACACATTTCATGATATCATCTTCTCCCAGTTTCCCTCAGCACTACATTTTATAAACTGTCATGAAAATAAGTAAACTGGGAGACTGATGACATAATGACATCTATTCTGTTTTAGTTCATGTTAACATGAAAGTGGAGAAAGACTTGCTGCTTTCAGTGGCATAATGTCTAGCTCTGGCTGGGGATGCTGAAATCTGCCTTGCTTGTTCTTGTTTTATTTCAGTTAACTGTTCATCAGACTGCAAGATTTGAATTCTGCCTTGACATATATATTGATGTGGATTTTCATGTACATCATAAAATTGTACACATTTGTATTTATTCTCTACTGCATTCTTTACTTATATCTCAGTAGGCAACTTTGGTAGGTGCACCTCACCAAAGCTGCACAACCAAAATTCAATGTTATGGAAGTAACTGAAATCACAAAAGGCATTTCATGCAGAAACAAAAACAGTCATGGCATATGTGCACCTTGTTTAGAAGAGTATTTGTCTTGGAATGTTACAGGAAAACAATTCTTCCCTAATGCAAAATGCATATTTCTTCCACACATTCCTTTAGCATGAACATGCTGGAGAGATATTATTATCCATTTGTTTTGGTGGTGGTTGAGTGCCTCCAAGTCATTTTCAATTTATGGTTACTCAAAGGTGAACTTAGCATGTGGACAGTTTTCTGTGGTTTTTAAAAAATTATTATTTTTGCATGTTTTTTAAGAGGGGTTGCCATTGCTGTCCTCTGAGGCTGAGAGTGTGTCTTGCCCAGGGTCACCCAGTTTTTATTTTTGTTATAATAATAATACTTGTGTGGGGATTTGAACCCTGGTTGTAGTCCAACACTCAAATCACTACATCATGCTGGTTCCCATTATTATCAATACAATACATATTACTTGGGGGAGTCACATTGGAAATATATCACGGCCATACTATTTATTTTACCCATAACAAGAAATAATGTCTTGACATACTGAGACTAAGGACAGAAAGAATATTCACAATTAATCTTTCTTAGTGCATTTCCCAACTGTTGGAATTTCAAACAGGACTGTTCAAACAGTGCATTTCCCAACTGAGAGCACTAAGAGATGACTAAACTGAACTGTCATACTTTGGCTATGTCATAAGAAGACATGGCTCATTAAAAAAGACCATAAGGCTAAGAAAGAAGGAAAGGAAGAGAAAGAGAGGAAGACCATATGCTAAGTGGATGAACCTTCCTCTTTCCCTGTCTTCTCATCATTTTCCACCACTGATTTCAGCAACAACTTCATCTCAAAAGTCACTACTATTCAATCTGAAATAGTTCCTCCAGATTTTCCCCCTACCACTAATCTCCTGGTACCTTCTACTAATAAACTCTCTATTTCCACCTGTTTCTCTGGATGAACTCTCTATGCTGCTGAATTCTTCCAAACCTACAACTTGTTCTCTTGATCCTATTCCCTCTCCTCTTCTAATCTCTATAGCCCCTTCTTTTCTGCTCTCACCCCTCTATATCTTTAATCTCTCTCTCTCTCTCTGCAGGTTCCTTCCCTTCAGACTTCAAACATGCTCCCATTTCCCCAATTCTGAAGAAACCCTTTCTCAACCCCTCTTCTTTGTCTTCCTTTTCTTTCTAAGGTCCTGGAATGGGTCGTTTATTCTTCTGTCTTGAATTTCTCAAAGCCAACTCCATCCTGGACCCTTTTCAGTCTGGTTTCCACCCATGGCACTCTGCAGAGATGGCCCTCACCAAAATCTCAAATGATCTCTTGCATGCCAAGGTGAATGGCCTCTATTCTATTCACATTCTTTTTGATTTGTCTGTGGCCTTCGACACCATGGACCACTTTCTCTTGCTTGACTTACTTTCTGACCTCAGGTTCTCCAACTCTATTCTCAACTGGTTTAAATCTTATTTGTCAGACAGATCTTTTGCAGTCGTCACAGGTGGTCAGACTTCCTCCTCTGTTCCCTTATCTATTGGAGTTCCTCAGGGCTCTGTCCTAGGTCCCCTTTTGTTCTCTCTATACATATTGTGCCTTGGTAAACTCATCAGTTCTTTTGGTTTCTCCTATCATCTGTATGCCGATGACACTCAGCTGTATCTTTCCACCCCTGACCTTTCACTGGGGCTTGAACAGCAAGTTTCATCTTGTCTGGCTGCCATCTCTCAGTGGATGTGGGATTGGCGCTTGAAGCTGAACATGTCTAAGACAGAGCTACTCATCTGCCCACCTAAGCCCACCTTTCAATACTCTTTCTGCTTCTGTTGACAGCACTTCTGTTCAACCGGTTCAGCAAACCCGCAGTCTTGGCTTCATCTTTGATTCCTCTCAGTCGTTTATTACTCAGATTCAGGCCACTGCCAAGACCTATAGATTTTCTCTTTACAACATTGCTAAAATCCATTCATTCCTCTCAGCCTCCACTGTCAAGACTCTAGTCCATGCCCTAGTGGTTTCACGACTAGATTATTGTAACCTTCTTCTGACAGGGCTTCCTCTCTTTCACCTCCATCCTTTAATCTCTGTCCAGAAATCAGCTGCATGTATTATCACATCTGCTCACCACTTTGACCTTGTTTCTCCTCTTTTCTCCTCCCTTCACTGGCTCCCATTCCCCTTCTGCACCCAGTACAAGCTTTTCTTGTTGACTTTCAAAGCCCTCCATGGACTGGCCCCTTCTTATTTTTCTGAACTTCTTTCTCCTCATACTCCTTCTCATACTCTCCATTCTGGTAGTCAAGGTCTCCTGTCCCTGCTGAGGATTTCCACTGCCCCCTCCTGGATTCGTCCCTTCTCACTTGCTGCCCCTCACTCCTGGAACCTTTTCCCCCCACATGTATGCCTCATCACTTCTCTAACCAGTTTCAAAATTAAGTTAAAGACTATATTGTTTAGGGAAGTGTTCCCAGGAGTGTGCCGTCTGCCCCAGGATGCCTCCTTTTAATTATGTATTAAGAAGCTGAGCCCTCCCTCCAGTCCATCTTCTTTGGTCCTGGCCCCAGAGGGAGAGAAGAACCACTGGACCACATCCCCTTCCCACCTTCCCCTTCTCCTTTTGTGTTGTCTGTTTTAAATTGTAAACCTGAGGGCAGGGAACCATCTAATTATAAGATTGTATATACAGCACTGTGTAAATTTACAGCACTATATAAATAAAGGTTAAATAATAATAATAATAATAATAATAATTATTATTATTATTATTTCAAAAGGGGTCAGTCTTTTGTGAGCAGTTGGCATCCATTCTTCCTGTAATTCATAAGATGTATGTTGCCCAGTCCTGTTATCTGTGTTTTTATTGATTAAAATGTATTTCCACATGCTTTTAAGAAGTGCATACTTGCAATCATACATATGTAGTAAATATAGTTGTAGCCATGTAGTGGTGTGTGCACTTTCCTCTGATGAAATGCATTACAGGTTTTAAAATTTATTTTTAAGAGAAAAATAAACTCACAACCTTGGACTGAAATAGGAACAGGGAGATTTCAATTTTCAAATATGAATAGAATGGATTTTTCTTCAGAAATCTATGTTGGCTTGTGTGTGTGTGTCAAATTTTGTATTCAGTTCTAATTTCTTCATTTAGAATAATTTCCTCCTCCTCCTCCTCCTCCTCCTCCTCCTCCTCCTCCTCCTCCTCCTCCTCCTCCTCCTCTGTAATATTGGTATTTAGGAAGAATAAAGTGTTTTCAACCATTTTGTCTTTTTGTCTTTTATGGTCTCCTTGACTCATTTGTTTAATGACTTTGGCATCATTCAGGCACAATATGCCTTTTACAAATGTATAGTGTGGATTTTATATAAGCTTTTATTATATTAGCTTTTCTAAATTGCTTGCATGCTGCCTGAAGTGATTTCATCCTTTTAACTGTTTCAGGCAATTACATTATCCATTCCTCAATGATGTACCAACTGAGGCAAATTCTCACCCACATAAACATTTCAATAGACATTGTTCTAATCTATGCTGTTGTAATCTGACAGTATACACCATACCATGTTCATCTGATAATAAAACAAAAGTTGTCTTATTGGTTGTATAACTCACTGCACCAAGGTACACACAAGAATATGTTACAGTTGTGTGTTTTTTTAAATGTGAATTGACTTTTTCCACTCAGTCTTATAATAATTGTTACATTTTCTTGACTTGCTTGATCATTTTTATAATCCTCATTTCAAGCTCGTAGTTAAATTTGGCCGTCAGAACATTTAAATTGTCTAGGCCTGACTAAGGAGTAATCGAATAAACAGACAACACATTTATTTTCTACTTATGTATGTAAAAACTCAAAACGGTTAATTGTAAGAGAAAAGAAGGTTACAACAAACTGAGGCCAAGCAGATGTTCTGTAGCATAGGTTGCATCTATACTGCAGAATTAATGCAGTTTTACACCATCTTAACTGTCATGAGTCAATGCTATGGGATACTGGGATTTGTAGCTTTGTGAGATATTTAGCCTTTCATCTGTCAGAGAACTCTGGTGCCTCAACAAACTACAAATCCCAAGATTCCATTAAATGGAGCCATGACAGTTAAGGCAGTGTCAAACTGCAATGTGGCCACAGTCTTAGCCCTGTTTTCAGCAACTCTTAATCTGACAATCAAGTTGTTACTTTCCGTAAACAAGCAATCATGTGCTTATGTTGGTTCAGGTGTTCACATAGTGGGCAAAAGAACCAAAACACTGAATATTTGATAGATCAGTAAATTAACATTATTTTTATTCTCATCGGTCTGCAAATATAGACGAAATAGACCAGAAGCTAATGGAAAAAACCAGCCTTTCCTTCTTTGCCTCACCCTTGGCAGCCTTTTCTTCTTACTGTCTTCATCTTCACCTGGTGGCATAACCAATAGGACCAGGAGAATCACAGAGAAGGTATTAAAATGGCATTATCCATAGAATTCTAGCTAGATAGCATAAAAGGACAATCCAACTGAAAACTGATTCATTTGGGTTAGTTAAACTGTCAAAAGGCATGTGAGGAATAAGAAAGCAGCTACCTAGCTGATCTGATGTGTCTGAAGAAGAAAAGTTAGAAACAAGAAAGCAGGGTGCTTGTTTTTTTCCTTAGGAGTGAAAGATTTGGAGAAAAAGACTCTGGAAACAGTTCTCTCCAATTGGCAGCAGAAGGCTGTTTTCTCAAAAATCTGAGACTTTCAGAGGAGGCCATCATCATCATCATCATCATCATCATCTTCATCATCATCATCATCATCATCATCATCATCATCATCATCATCTTGCTTCCTGTAGCCATGTCAAATTGTGCCCAAGATCAGAAGGAATACTTGCTGTAAAACAGATGCAATGCAACTAATTGGCAAACCATATAAATAACGTGTAACTTTCTATGTGAACAAATTAATATGTAAATAAATTTTAAACAACGAAAAAGGTTTTGATTTTTTTTAATGGCATCTTCTTCCCTGTTCATTCTGTTTCTGTAATCTAAAACCCAGCTTCTGGCTGTGCGCTAACTGGATAAGGCATTAAAGGAATTTAAAGGAGGTAGAGAAAAACTTAAGTATCTAATATATGTTTATTGCATAAGATGGTTTGTAGGTTCATGAAAACATATTTTCCTCCACATTTTCATGGAACTAGGTTGGACTACAAAGAGGAAATTCCACAACTTAAATTATTCTCATGGTTTGAAAAAGTTGCATTTTGCTTTCTAGATTAGTCACAGACTGTACCAGCGAGAAAAACTTTGAAGTTTTCCATTTGATTTTGTCACTGGATACTTTGTGGTGGGTGAAAAATTAATCTCTGCAGCTTCTCTTTTTCTCAGGAATTTTAATAATAAACTACCCTGTTTTTTTTTTTAAAAAATGCAAATAAAAAAATTATTCAGTGTTATATAGTCCTTATAACTGTGCAGCACCATATTTAAAACAAGTTTATATTCTTCACACTCTGCATTCTCAATCATACATACAAATTAGATAATGGATGGACAATCCTGGTCTTCACTACTTTCTCTATTCTTATTAATGACTAAACCAAAGTATGCAAAAGTTTTGAACAATTTCAATCCCTTCAGAGGTCCGAAACAGACAGGCCAAACTATGTTTTTTTCTTTGGGAATTCTTTGGTCACTCAACCATCCAACATATGCAGTTGAATCACTAGTTTGGGCTCTGGTTATACTGACATGTTTTCACTGAAGTCTTATTGATCTTATCCAGACAGACTTTGCACTATATCTGTTTACCACTTTTGCTACATTTCTCCTCACTATTAATGCCACCACATTTCTTCTTACTTTTCAAACACTGTATAAAAATCTGACCAAAAATGTTTCATTCCTGTCCTCTTTACCTTGCTTACCCCAAGTGTTGCATATTTATACATTCCATTTCTTTTTTTAATATGTCTAGCTTCTCCTGAGTCATGAGTCTCACATTCCATGTTCATACAATATGTGTTGTTCAGCTTCAGACTCTCTTTTCATCTGTGAGCATGTGAACAGCTGAACATCCTTTCAGCTTGAGACCAATTGCATCATTAGTCAGAGCACTCCATGTACTTGTCCTCTGCTCTTCCTTAGTAACTCACTGAGTGCTTTCTGATCTGGCAGTCTCATTCTCTGGCACTATGCCTTGTTTCATTTTGGATCCTCTCATCATAGTATTTTCATGGTAAAAGACATTCAAAAGTGGCTCATCAGTGCTTCTTTCTGCACATTACTAACAAGTATTAGCTATGGTGTTGCTATCACTGTGAAATCTTCTGCCAGAATCACCTCCCACTGCTGCTGCTACTCTATAGCTGTTTGGCACATCAAGTATGGCTCCCCAGCAAAAGCGTGTTTGACATGAGATATCCCAGCAGCAGCACTGCTACCAGTAATGTAGCCTTTTCCTTCATAGGAGCCTGCAGTCCCATCACCATGGAAGGATAGTGTCATGGTGGTGTGATCCATTTTATGGCAAAGCTATTCGGTGTTTCAAGAAAAAAAGAAAGAAAGAAGGAAGGAAGGAAGGAAGGAAGGAAAGAAAGAAAGCCTTTAAGATGGTTAGATTTCACTGTGTAGCAGCTATATTCATAACTCAGCTTCACATCTACCTTACACAGAAAATAATGACACTATGAACCCTGATATAGCCAAGAAAAAGAAGAATGTATCATCAATAACATCCCATTACTTTGTGATATTTTGAGGTTTGTAAGGGCCCATTATGAGAAAGTGAGAGATGCTCCAATAGATCTAATAAGCTTAGTGTTGTATCTCACTGGCTTTATATCTCTTCTTCTGCTTTAAAAAAGGTAGAGTGTGCAACCCTTTAGTTTAGTTGATTCATATTGCTAGTAGAATACTGCTACGGAGGAAGCCAATTGAATGACACTTAAAGATAAGTGTTCCTGAAAATCACTGAGGAATGCACAATCTGTGCCCAACTATATGAAACATATGGTAATTGCAGCTGGCATTTATTGAGGGAGTGTAAGGGCATTCCCAACTCTTCCTGCAATTCACCAAACCCCAGTTTGGCACACATTAACACTTAAAGTTTATTTTAGTACCCCTGTTGCTTGATTAAATTTGGCCAGCATAGTTCTACACTGGATATGGGGAGAACAGAATACAAGAGATTGCTATTACATTTGCAAAGAAAAACCACTATACCTTTTAAAAAGCAGTATGCAGTAGGAAATAATCCCTTTGTGTGCAAAAAGCAGGATGCAGTCCAATCAAATTAAGAACTTTTGAATCCACCTTAAATTAGGGCTACAAATGGTAACTGTTATCAATAGGAGAGAGAGGCAGTCTGAGCCTATGCATACTAAGTTGGAGGGGGAAAAAACCCCAAACTTCCCAAGACAAATGAGATAGAGATAACAATTCCAAATGTCATTACGAAGGCTCTAAAACACTGACAGTCTTACTGTTGAGTAAAGATGCACAGACTGCAAGGTTACTCTCAGATAATGATAGTCTTGCACACATATTTCAAATCTAAGGCCCATGAAAATAAGATTTTTTTTTAAATTGAATGTGTCAACCTGAAGTATGGTTTTATGCTCCACGTGTTTGTAATGTCTATCAAAATTAAAAATGTGGCAATAGACTTTAATTTGGAAGCATTTGGAACTTTTTATTTTTAATATTTAACAGAAAGATGAAAGTCAAATAATTAAGAAAAAAACTTAAGTGCATTTTTAAGGGAAAAAGATGGCATATTGACAGCATGTTGTCCACACAGGTGTGAAATAGATTTATTTTTTTTCAGTTTCAGAATTAAGATGAACAGCAGATAACATTAACCACTATAATTGCAGAAAACTAACCAGCAAGAGTTTCCCACTACAGGGTACTACCCTGGATGTAGGATATTATGATATAATATCAATGGCAGCAGAGCAGTGAATGCATTCTAGGGCTTACTCCAAATGATAAAGGAACTTTCTAAGATGAAAAATGGGTAGCTCTTTAAAAAGTTTTCTTTTGGGGGGGGGGGGAAGGGCGTCAAATTTACCACTCAGCTGATGGTGAGTCCAGAAGCCACCATTGTGAGATTAGCACTTTGTGGGAGAAGAGTAGTCATTCTCCCAATCACTCTCAGAAGCTTCATCAACATTGCAGAATTAATGCAGTTTGACACCACTTTAACTGCCAAGGCTCATTGGTATGGAATTCTGGAAATTGTAGTTTCTGAGATATTTAGCCTTCTTTGTCAAAGAGCTCTGGTGCCACAACAACCTACAAATCCCAGGATTCCATAGGATGGAGCCATATCAAATTGCATTAATTCTTCAATGTGGCAGCAGCCTGAAATATTGGAGTTTAAGGCACAGGCCCTGGAACAGGCCTGGCATGTTACAAAAGGGGGCAGGATGGGAATGGAAGGCGGCATAGAATGCAGTTTACCGCACAGGAGAACATTGTCGCTGCCGGAAGTTCCCATTCCATTCCAGATGTGTCCCCAGGGGGGCGATTTTCTGGAATGCTTCTAAACAGTTCCTGAAAATCACCTCCTGGGGGACGCATCCAGAATGGAATAGGAACTTCAATCAGCAGTGGTGGTGTTCTCCTGTGTGGCAAACTACATTTTATGCTGCCTCCTGTTGCCATCCCACCCTCTTTTGTAACGTGCCAGCCCCATTGCTATCCTACCCCTGGAATAAAGAGACCAGACACAAATGTATGGGATAAAAACAGGGCCATTTATTGACCTATTTATTAAGTTCCTAATGGAACTGCAACTAGTATCATAACCAAACAAATATGGGAGACAGGGAAAGCTGCATACTGGTGTCTTACCATAGACTACCTCTGCAGCTTATCAAGGACAATAACACCTGGGCCTTCAACAACAGTCCATAAGTTGAGTTGCCATTGGACAGCCTGCATAAGGAAGCCCAGTAAGAAGTCCCCCTTTCCAATATGCAAATATTAAAGTCGGGGTATACCTTCAAGCCAGACCCAAGGTCCATTTCTTTCACCCACCCCCCAGGTCACAAAGCCCATAGGGATGTTACAAGAAATTTTCCTAACACCCAGTAAGGGTGTCCAAGGTGCTTGCTAAGATCAAATTCAAAGAATTTATGCAAAATATTATTAAATGAGTCCAATTAGAATTAAACATATTTTAGGCCAGAACAAATCTTATTAAGACACTACCCAAGCCACTTTCCCTATTGCCACTGTTAACAGTATGGGGTAGGCAAAAAAAACCCATGGAAAAGGGGAAAAATTCCTACCCAGCCCCTAAGCAGCCAAGGAAGCTTCATGCTATTACAAGGCAGGTGGGTGGGTCATGCAACTGATCCAGAATGAGGCAGTCAGGGAGCAATGCAACACTCAATCCATTGCCATGCCCCAACTGCATTCTATGCTGCCTCCTGTTCCCATTCCACCCCCTTTTGTAATGCACCAGGTCCATTCCAGGGCCTGTGTGATAAACTATATCTTGTTATAGCAACCTGTTCAGCATGAGAAAAAAGTGGCATATGTTTCAAATGTATGGTTAGCAAAATTGCTTTTCATGAAAGTAGTGAGACAGCAGACATTTTAGCAAGGGGACCAGTGGTCATGAACCCCCAGAAGAATACAAATCAGCATAATTGTCAAGAGAAAAAAAATCCTAAACATTGGATGGGGTGGTAGTACAGTATGGACAATGCAGTGTGATACCATCTAAAATAGGGATGTTTAACTGTTTGGGGGAGGGGTCAGGGACCAATTTTCCCCCAGATCCCTTGCAGCTATCTGTGCACCCTTGTCAAAATGGCAGCTGAAAGGAACATGTTTCATGCTAGGGAATGTAAATAAAATAGAGACATTTGGGCAGTAACAGGGAGTTCTAGCAGGGTTGTATGAGTTGAATGTTTCTGTGTGTTTCAGCACATTTGCAAGGGTCCCCTGAACTAAAAGGAAGAAAGAACTGTGGAACTGGTTTTATATGCATGCATATATACACAAGATCACCTGGATCTAAATCCTATTGTCAAGCTCACCTGAAGTAATCCCATTGAATTGATGGGATCCACATATGTTTCTCTTCTCACCGTTCAATAATTTGTCAAGAGATCTTCTAGCACCTAACTGAAGGATGGACGTAACAATTTGTTCAAAGGATCTATTCTTGTTTGGATTAAGCAATAGGATTTAGGCCAGAGCCATACATTCATTATTCATGTGTGTGTTATGGGAAAGAGAGAGAGGGAAGGAGGGGAGAGAGGGAAAAACTGGATGAATTTTGTAGGCTGCAGCACACTTGCACACCTCTCTCTCTCTCTCTGAAACTGTACAAACTGGTTGTGTCTGGAGTCTGGATAAATTCTAAATTCACACTGAGTTGTGATCATTATTTCCTGAAATGAGGTCTAGTTTGCAACAGAAAACCAGCTCTTGAATTCTGGACATTCCAAATATTCATTCTAGATAGCAAAGAAAGCAGTGAAACTTTTATTGGGCTCCCTGCCATTTTGCAATACCCTGGTCTCAGAACTAGTCAAATGGAAGTAATTTTTCAAGCTTCTGAGGTCTGTCTGACATTCAGTGCATCATGCCACTTGAGACAATTATGTAACACAGAGAATATAAAGTTTGAATAGTGATACTGCACACAAAAGCACTCAGTCTATATGGCATACTGGATTAAATAATCCCCAGACTCTGCTCTTTTAAAACAAAAAAACAAAAAAAATGCTAGTAAATTATATGCCATGAAGACCTTTTGATAAGGGTCCTGTAACTGGAAAAAGAGCCTTGGGAACACAGTGGGTTTTTGTCCTTTGTTACAAACAATTGCCAGCTGAGTATTATTCAGGCAAGCAAACACCTATGTGCCATTGAACTTTACAAAATGTCCTAACATATAACAGCAGGAAGGTGTTTTAATAACAAGCTAAAGAACTTATCACAAAAGGAAGCAATGGACTGCTATCAGGTTTTCACATTATATCTAAAAACTAAATAGGAACACTAGCTGATAGCACAATATAAGTAGTATGTAGGTAATGTAAGATTTGATAATACAAGATTTGAGAAAGCAACTAACCAACTGTATGTGCTTGCCTTGCAGCTGAATCAGGATATTTCAGTCTGGTTTCTAACTCAACAGATGTGCTGGTGCCATTTAAGTATACCTGTGCTACTACAGACCATCCAAAACTGGTTAGCTAGTCAGGATCAGCTGTTCTTCCCAACCCTGTGTTATTTATAGATATACAGGGTGGAATTAGTTGGTGATATACATTCTCTTTAGTTCATTGCAAAATGAGTACCTTTTTGTATAACTCTTCCATGCCCACTAAGTAAGGCAGCTTCATAGTTATGGTGTGCATCCCTGTAGGTATTTAGTGGCAGAAGCCACAGAGTGTGTCAGCAGCATCTGGCTACAGTTTTGGAACAGGGAGAAAAGAACAATTATAGCTCTTCTATGAGGGCAATAGCTGCTCTTTCCCCCTAGTTTCAGTATTGCAAATGGATACTGCCATTTTTACTTCTTCTCTCTGCTCCATAAGTCCATGTGGTTGATTATGAATATGTAGTTCATAAGTGAGTAAAGCTACTTTATATGCTTCACACAGAAAATTAAAATAGCCATGGAACTGGTTGTTTTTCATCTTCAGCCTCACCAATCTGATTACTCTGTTGTGATCCAGTACTACATATTACATTTCCCAACAGGTGGAAAATGAACCTTATGTAAGTATGTTCACAGAACATTACACTCTTTGTAACCAACTGTGAACAGCTGATAAGAAATTAAGCCAAACATTTGTATCAGCAATTCAGGGAGACATGGAGTGGAAGCCCACCTTTTCTTTTTATTTCTAGTTTATCATTATGGATTCCTGCAATCAGAGAGGATCTCTTTCCCCCATTTTTAGGCATAGCACATTTCTACAGAGTTATATTGCAAAATGATGGATCCTTGAGCTGACTTTAGACATAGTGCTAAGTCTGCTAAAATCCACCAAACAGTGATACTTTTATTGGCCAACCGAAATGCACAATATGCTTGTTGCAAGCTTTCAAAGCTCCACTGGCTTCTTCATCAGCTACATTGCAAGCCCCAGGTGTGCATTTAAAAGGTACAGGGCAACTAGACTGAGGGGTGTGGGAACGACTTATCTGAAGTCTTTTCTGTGGCTCAGCAGCTACATTGGAAGCTCTCAGAACGCTACAAACACAGGCGGAGCAGCTGCACCAGTGGCAATGAATGCGGCTTTTAACCACGCTGAACCTTTAATTTTTTTCCCCTTGCCGGCTGCAAACTGTGCAGCTGCACAGTTCCCAGCCGGCAAACCTGCATAGCTGTGTAGTTCCCAGCTGGCAGCCTGCTGGGAATTGTGCAACTGTGCAGTTGTGCAGGTTTGCCTGCTGGGAACTGCGCAGTTGTGCAGGTTTCCCGGCTGCCGGCTGGGAACTGCGCAACTGCGCAGTTCACAGCTGGCAAAGAAAAAAAAATAAAGTTTCAGCGTCATTCCGGTTTCTCTGCTTTTTTTAAATTGTGCAGTTGCACTGGTGCATCATGAATGAACCCCTTTATTTTGTGAATGAATCGACATGTTATGCACAGTAGAATAACAGTTACAGCATCCCAGAGTCCCTACTGCGCATGTCTAGCGTTCCAATTAGGGCTGGAGCTAGGGTTTGGGAGCTTTAAAAAACTGTTAAACCCCAGCTTTTACACCTGCAGGGCATTAAGCATTTTAATTAGAAGTGAACTCCACACTACGCATGCTCCCAACTCACGATCCATTATGCTCCGCACCTGTATCGCTTCCTTTAAGGTGCTTTAAAGATACAGCGGCCCCTTTAACTGCGCAGCTGCACCGCAGCCTTTAGATGGAGCTGCACTGTTCCGCAGTTTTTAAAAAAGAATCTGGGAAAACCAGAACCTTTTTAAAGGTGCTTCTTCTCCCCTAAAATGCAAAAAAAGCATTTTCATGGCACACTTTTCCTTTTTCTCATCTAAAGGCTATAGAATGCAGGCATCTAACTAAGGTGTCTAATTTTTCTCCTATTTGGCTTGTAATGTCTTGCCTGATGAACAAGCCAGTGGAGCTTTGAAAACTTTCAAAAAGTATATTGTGCATTTTGGTTGGCCAATAAAGGTATCAGTGTTTGGTGGATTTTTGTTTGAATTTACTACATTGCCAACACAGCTACCCCTACATGTGGACTGTAAATTCTGGTGATAGAGCAAATGGTCCATTATTAGTAATATTTTGTAGCAGATAACAAATTATATGAAAGTTAATAAAACAGTCTCTCTAAGATATAAGCTCAACATATTCTAATAAAGACAAAAGTTTTAAGAAATATGGGGAAATTAATCAAAAAGTACCATTTGATGTGAAGGGCATAGTTTAAGATTATTGCCAAATGAAGGCATAACATGTACCTAGATTCACTTCTGACCATAAGCATCCTGATAGAATTCAAAGATATAATAATGTTAGTCTATAGAATCAGAATATGGAGACATCTTGTAGCACCTTTGAAACTAACTGAAAGACAGAAGTTGGCAGCATGATCTTTCATAGACTTTGGTCCACTTCCTCACATGACCAGTGAAGTTGGGTACTTGCAGAGCATTCTGCATTTTGGAACACCCTTTTGAAACCTGCAAAGCAATACTGCTTGCAAGCCATGATACTTCCATGATCTATCTTATGTAATGTTTTCTTTCAGAATTTACCAAAACAAATCTGAGTTGTCTGCAAACTGAAAGTGACTCAGAGATTTAATTCAATTGTGTTGCATGTACTTGAACTTTAGACTTCCAGGTATGAAGTGGGTGGCAGATACCTGCTAAAAGCAATCAGATTGACTTGTTTATAGCTTAGCTTTGTCAAGGCCTTGGAGGAAAATACGTACCTACCTAGCTCTTCTGTCAGACTTTGAAAAGAAAAGAAAGAAGAAAGCATAATCTAATTTGTCATATTTTTCATATTGGATTTATTTATATTAATTAGACACCAAAACCAGTTCAACACTTCTTTCACGGCACAGTGAATGATATTTCCAAATTGATTCATCAGTTACCTTTTGCCCCCAACTATGAATAACAATTAAAACATATCATTACATCTTGTTGTGTTCATCCCCCTGTCTGCTTACAGATAATAAAATTTATTTGTTACAATTAAAAGTCAGATATTATTATGGCACCACAATAACTGGAGCAAGTTAGTGAACAGAATCTTTTCAGACCCTTTCTCAAGGTTTCCAAGCACATGGAGAGGTCCTTCGTGCATTAATAACTGCATCTATAGATCTCTTTCAAATGTTATAATGAGCCCATTGAAGTTGGTCTTATAAAATATTTAATATATTTATATTTAAAAATATTTATATCTCGCCCTTTTTTCAAAGAGCTCAAGGTGGTTTACAATAAAATAAACTTTTAAAAAACTAAACAATTACAAATGTTTTAAAAAGTAAAAATATATTAAATTGTTTTTCAATTAAAAAAATTAAACCAGTCAAAACAATATAACTATGAAAATGTGCAGCCTCAATAAAATCAGTTTAATAAAAGGCTCTGTTTTAACTTGGCACTTAAGTGATTCTAATGTTGGCACCAATCAGGTTTCCATAGGAAGGTGTTCCACAACTGGAGTGCCACTGCAGAAAAGGCCCTTTCCCACAATAAATTTCTCCTAAAGATGGGACACAGAGGAAAACACCTCCAATAGGCCTCAATTTTCAGGCAGGCATTCATAGAGACAGGTACTCCTCAAGTATCAAGGTCCAAAGCCATTTAGGGCTTTAAATGTTATTGCCAGCATTGTGAATTCAGGATGGAAACTTCCAGGCAGCCAATGCAATTCCTTTAGAACAGGTGTTACATGATAGATGAATGGAATCTCAATGAGCAGCCTAGTTAGTAGTTACTGCTTTTATCACTAGCTGCAGTTTCTGAGTCTTCTTCAAGGGCAGACCACCTAGAGTGTATTGCAGCAGTCTAATCAGGAAGTTACCAGTATGTAGACTTCTGTGACTAAACTGCTTTATCACACTAGGGGGCAAACAGGATTTAAACAAGAGTTAAATGAGAGTTAAATAGAAAATGTCCTGTGACAAACATAGGGCATTTCCTGTTTAACAGTCCAGGAAAGGCTGTAGCTGGCAGACCAATCAAAGCTGGCCCCATGTGCTCTGAGACACTAAGGCTATGTGGGCGTCCAGTAGCAAAGATGAATATAGGAATACTCCCAGATTATGCACCTGCTCCTTCAGGAGAATTGCAACCACATCCAGAGCAGGCAACCTACCAAATTTCCAGACGTGAGAACCATCAATCCACAGAACTTTCATCGTAGCAGGTTTCAGTTTCAGTTTATTCACCTTCATCCTGCCCATTACAGCATTCAGACACTACTCCAGCACCTCTATAGCCCCAAGTGACTCTGATAACAAGGAGAAGGAAAACTGTTATCAGAATATTGATGGCACCTAACCCCCAACCTCTTAATGACCTTTCCCAGTGGCCTCATACAGATGATAAACAGCATGGGGGACAAGACAGAACCCTATGTCATCCCAGAGCACAATTGCTATAGAGTCCTGCAATGACACCCTCTGGAACTGATCTCCTACTCCCATCCACCAGAGCCAGTACAGTAAGATGCCATGGTCAATGCATCAAAAGCCATTGAGGGATCCAGGAGGATGAACATAGTATAACTTCTCCTGTCTCTCCCCTGGAGTAGGCCATTGTCAGAGTACCCAAGACTGTTTTGATACTGTTGTTGAAGCCTGATGGTGACCCTGGCCTGAAACCAGACTAAAATGGGTCTACATAATCAATTTTGTCTAAGAACATTTGAAGCTGCCCAGCCAGTTTCAAGAACCATTCCCAAATATAGGATATTCTTGGACTTAGGTATATGAAAACAACCACCCTATCAATAATATCCTTCTGCTGGAGGCCTTCTGCAGGAGAGAGCTTACTACAGTCCTTCAAGGCAGCAGACACATCCTCCTGTCACAGAGAAACATTTACCACTGCTTGTACCCACCCAGTCAATTCACATCTGCTTGATTATAAGAGCCAAGACAACAAGAGAGATTTTTAACATCATATTATTAGAAGATCTTTATTGAAGGCTTGGTTGAAAATCAAGAATAAATTCTACATATATTTACTAATGTGGGACTCGACACAGAAGGTTTTTTTAAAAAAATAGAAGCAGAAATAAAGAGGATAAATTGATCAGATATAAAGATATATTAACAAAAGAAAAGGATAAGAAATTTGCAATAAAATCAATGGAACAATTAGAGAAAGATAATATAAACATCAATTTGTTTTTGTATATGAAATTAATGGAGAGGTTCAAACTGGATAAGAAGCATGTAGTATTAACAGATGAAAATAACAACATAGCTAAGATAATTAAAGAAATCGAAAAAGGACATATATCTAAATATTATAAAATTTTCAAAGAAAAAGAACTGGGACAAGAAATAGTTAAATATGCAATGATAAGATGGGTACAGGACATCGAGGAAAACATTCAATTACAGAATTGGGAAGCAACGTGGCAAAGGACAAATAGATTTACTTTGTGCCAGAACTATAAAGAAAATTTTACAAAGATGTTGTATCGATGATGCATATCACTATTTAAATTATATGTGATGTATAAAACAGGAAATGTTGTCAGCAGCTAAAGGGATTTTTTTTTTTTCCACATTTGGTGGAAATGCAAAGAAGCAGGAAAATATTGGGAAATGATTCACGAAATGATGATAAAGATATTACAAATAAACCTTTACAACCACAACTCTTCGTTTTGAATATGACCCATGCTATAGATGACAAAAAAGCAAAAATAAAATAAAATAAAATAAAATAAAATAAAATAGCTGTGTGTATCGGCATTTTGCCTACGATTACTTGAGCAAAGTCAAAAAAGAAAATAAATGAAGAGAGAAAATGTGTTAAAGAATTCTGGGGGAAAAATAAGAGATGAATAGGAAAATATTGAAATACATTTAAGATTAAGATCCTGATTAAGCATAGAAGAAGCTACAAAAAGCTATATAAAAAAAATATATATTGTATATAGATGAAGGGGTTATATATAAAAGTAGTATAAATATAAACATTCTATACACTTTTTGCATTAGAGACCTGTTTTAACAATAGCAATTAGAGAAAATCATGCAAGTTAGGTAAATAAGTGACTACAGTGAGGAGTTGAAGGCTTTCATGGCAGGCATCCATAGTTTTTTGTGGGGCTTTCCGGCTGTGTGGCCATGTTCTAGAAAAGTTCCTTTCTAATGTTTCTCCAGCATCTGTGGCTGGCATCTTCAGACACTCTGAAGATGTCAGCCACAGATGCGGTGAAACTATTGACTACAATGAGTTAGGAAGCTAGTCTGTATAGATGGAACAAGCTAAATGATAATCACACCTTATATATGTTTATTTGTTTGCTTGTATATGTGTGTATAAATTTTTTGTTATCCTGTTAGTGGTTTTTGTAGGTATTTTAGAAATGTTTGTATTTTATTGTTATGGCAGGGGGTTGGACTGGATGGCGCTTGTGGTCTCTTCCAACTCTATGATTCTATGATTCTATGATTATTATTTTTAAAAAAATTGAAGAAATAGATTCATAGAATCATAGAAATTTAGAGTTGGAAGAGACCACAAGGGCCATCCAGTCCAACCCCCTGCTGTGCAGGAACTCCCAATCAAAGCATACCCGACAGATGGCCATCCAGCCTCTGCTTAAAAACCTCCAAGGAAGGAGACTCCACTACACTCCGAGGGAGTGTATTCCACTGTTGAACAGCTCTTACTGTCAGGAAGTTCCTCCTAATGTTGAGGTGGAATCTTTTTTCCTGCAGTTTGCATCCATTGTTCCGAGTCCTGTTTTCTGGAGCAGCAGAAAACAAGCTTGCTCCCTCCTCAATGTGACATCCCTTCAAGTATTTAAACAGGGCGATCATATCACCTCTTAACCTTCTCTTGTCCAGGCTAAACATCCCCAGCTCCCTAAGGCGTTCTTCATAGGGCAAGGTTTCCAGACCCTTCACCATTTTAGTCGCCCTCCTTTGGACCCGTTCCAGTTTCTCCACATCCTTTTTGAATTGTGGTGCCCAGAACTGGACACAGTATTCCAGGTGGGGCCTGACCAATGCAGAATACAGTGGCACTATTACTTCCCTTGATCTAGACACTATACTTCTATTGATGCAACCTAAAATTGCATTGGCCTTTTTAGCTGCTGCATCACACTGTTGACTCATGTTCAACTTGTGGTCTACTTGGACTCCTAGATCCTTTTCACATGTGGTCTCGTTCAGCCAGGTGTCCCCCATCCTATATCTGTGCATTTCATTTTTCCGCCCTACGTGTAGGACCTTACATTTCTCTGTGTTAAATTTCATTTTGTTAGCTTTGGCCCAGCTTTCTAGTCTATTCAGGTCATTTTGAATTTTGATCCTGTCCTTTGGGGTATTAGCTACTCCTCCCAATTTGGTGTCATCTGCAAATTTGATAACTAGGTTCTCAATACTGTCATCCATGTTGAATAGGACTGGGCCCAGGACAGAACCCTGTGGCACCCCACTTGTCACTTCTTTCCAGGATGAAAAGGAACCATTGTTGAGCACCCTTTGGGTTCGGTCAGTCAACCAGTTACAAATCCACGTAACGGTTACCTTGTCTAGTCCACATTTTATAAGCTTGTTTGCAAGGATGTCATGGGGAACCTTGTCAAATGCCTTACTGAAGTCAAGATATACTATATCCACAGCATTCCCTTCATCTACCAAGCGGGTAATTTTATCAAAAAAAGAGATCAGATTTGTCTGGCATGACTTGTTTCTCTGAAACCCATGTTGGCTTTTTGTGATTATGGAATTATCTTCCAGATATTCACAGACTCTCTGCTTAATGATCTGCTCCAGAATCTTTCCTGGTATTGATGTCAGACTAACCGGACGATAATTGTTGGGATCCTCTTTTTTCCCCTTTTTGAAGATGGGGACAACATTTGCCCTCCTCCAGTCTGCAGGGACTTCTCCTGTTCTCCAGGAGTTCTCAAAGATGATTGCCATTGGTTCCCATATTACATTTGCCAGTTCTTTTAATACCCTAGGATGTAGTTCATCTGGTCCTGGAGACTTATATTCATTTAGATTAACCAGGTATTCCTGTACTGTTTCTTTACTTATTCTGTGCTGAAATTCCCCTATTCTGTCCTCTGCCCCATTATCCTTAGGTTGGGCACCCTTTGCCTTTCCTGAGAAGACTGAAGCAAAGAAGGTGTTGAGCAATTCTGCCTTTTCTCTGTCTCCTGTGTGCATTTTGCCATCTTCTCCACGCAGTGGCCCAACTGTTTCCTTCTTCTTCCTTTTGCTGCGGACATACCCAAAAAAGCCCTTTTTATTGTTCTTAACGTCTCTAGCAAGCCTGAGTTCATTTTGCGCTTTAGCTTTTCTGACTTTATCCCTACATGTGCTGGCTATTTGTTTGAATTCCTCTTTGGTGATTTCCCCATTTTTCCATTTTTTATACATGTTCCGTTTAAAACTTAGCTCAGTTGTAAGTTCCTTAGTCATCCATACCGGTTTCTTGAGACATCTCCCATTTTTCTTCCTCATTGGAACTGTCTGAAATTGTCCCTTTAGTATCTCCCTTTTGAAGAACTCCCATCCATCTTGAACTCCCTTCTCTTTTAGTATTCTTGTCCATGGGATCACCCCCAGTATTTCTCTAAGTTTATTGAAATCAGCTTTCCTAAAGTCTAGAATGTGTGTCTGACTATGCCTAGCTTCTCCCTTCCACTGTATAACAAACTCCAGGAGGACATGGTCACTCCCACCTAGGGATCCCACCACTTGCACCCCATCAACTAGGTCTTCCCTGTTGGTTAAGACCAGATCCAAAATAGCTGATCCCCTTGTTGCCTCTTCCACCTTTTGGACAATGAAATTGTCTTTGAGGCAAGTGAGGAATTTTCTAGATCTTGAGGATAGCGCTGAGTTTGACTTCCAGCAAATATCCGGGTAGTTGAAGTCCCCCATCACTATTATATCTCTCCTTCCTGATTGCGTGGTCATCTGTTCTAGAAAGGCATCATCCAGTTCCTCTGCCTGAGTCGGGGGTCTGTAGTAGACTCCCACAGTAACATCCCTGTTGTTTCCCTCTCCTTTAATTTTTATCCAGATGCTCTCCACTTGGCTTCCAATATTGATGTCCTGGATCTCTTCACAGGTGTAAATATCCTTGACATATAATGCTATTCCTCCTCCTTTCTTGTTTGTCCTGTTTCTCTTAAAAAGGTTATACCCCTCTATTTCTATATTCCAATCGTGAGACTCATCCCACCAGGTTTCAGTGATGCCTATTATATCATATTTCCCTTGTTGTGCTAGGAGTGCAAGTTCATCTTGCTTATTTCCCATGCTCTGTGCATTAGTGTAGAGACATCTAGGACCATGTGTCCCCTTTACTTGATGCCTGTGCATGTTTTTTTGGCTCCTATTGTTGGGTCCTTGCACTGTTTGTCTTCTTCCCTCTATGTCAGTTTGACTATTTTTTCTAGCCGTTTTGCCTTCCAGACTGCTGTCTCCCTTCCCCAGATCACTTAGTTTAAAGCCCTCCTGATCAGATTCTTCAGACTGTTGGCAAAAACGTTTCTTCCAACTGGCGTGAGATGTAGCCTATCCATTGCTAGAAGTCCCTCCTCATGGAACCGCAGCCCATGATCCAAGAATCCAAATTGTTCTCGGCGACACCATCTGCGGAGCCAGTTGTTGATATCTGCTATTTTCCTCTCTCTTCCTGGACCATGCCCTTCTACTGGTAGAAGAGACGAGATGACAATCTGTGCGTCCATTTCCTTCAGCTTCTTCCCCAGAGCCTCGTAATCCCTTCTGATATTCTGAAGGCTGTATCTTGCTGTGTCATTCGTTCCCACGTGGACCAAAAGGAAGGGGTATTTGTCAGTAGATTTGACCAGTCTTGTCAGTCTCTCCGTAACATCACGGATCTTTGCCCCAGGGAGACAACACACCTCACGAGACATCTTGTCGGGCCCACAAATCACTGCTTCTGTACCCCTCAGCAAGGAGTCCCCCACCACAACCACGTGCCTCCTCTGAGGCTTAGCAGCAACTCTTCCCTGTGATGGAACTCCCAGGCTCCCCTGCTGTGTCCCTGAAGTCTGTCCATGCTGCTCTTCCTGATCCTCCTTGATAAGTGAAAGGGCTTCGAAACGATTCTGTAGCTGCAAGCTCCTACAGCTATCCCTGTAGATTTCTCTGCTTCTCTGTGTGACATTCCTCCAGCTGTCTGCCTCCTGTGTACATGAAGTGTCCTTCTCACCCCCAGCGAATTTCTCTGTGTGGTCCCCTTCCAATATCGTTCCTTCCGTTGTGTCGAGGAAAACCTCTTGCTCCTTGACATGCTGAAGTGTCGCTACCCTGGATTCCAGCTGCTGTACTTTCTCCTCCAAGAGGGCTACCAACTTGCACTTGGAGCATGTGAAGTTCGCCACATCTGTAGGCAAGAAGACAAACATCCCACAAGTGTTGCAAGTGACTGCAGCCGCTCCCTCAGTGCCCATATCGAGAACTATTAAGGAATCACTAAAAGAGGACTGTGGGCTTCCTCCTCGAAGAATATTCCCCGGTAAACACTAATGTCAAAGCCCCTGATGTCCTGTCCTATTTCAACAATCTCTATCAGTGATTTCAGCCGACTAGGAATGTTACTTTATACAGATGCCCTGGTTTCTAACTTGTATTCACTTCCTCTGAGGTGGAGGGGAACCCCTCAAAAGCACTTTTAAAAAGGGGGAGATCTAAAGGAGAACCTCTAAAACAAAATTTACAGCTCCTCTGCTCCTAATGTTGTGCTTTACCCTGTTTGGGGGATGAGGATTCTGAGCAGTTCTCTATAGCTAGTCTCCTAGCTCCTCCCACTTGTGACTCACAGATGTGACTCACCGAAGCTCCTCCTCCTCTGCAACAGACACACTTCCCCAGGAGATTTTAAAAATCCACACTTACCACTTAAAATGGCTGCCAAAAAGTTGCTCTTCCTTCTTCTCTCTCTCACTCCAAGTGGTCTGCAGCTGGCTCTCTGAGCAGTTCTGTATAGCTAGTCTCCTAGCTCCTCCCACTTGTGACTCACAGATGTGACTCACAGAAGCTCCTCTTCCTCTACAACAGACACACTCCCCCAGGAGATTTTAAAAATCCACACTTACCACTTAAAATGGCTGCCAAAAAGTTGCTCTTCCTTCTTCTCTCTCTCACTCCAAGTGGTCTGCAGCTGGCTCTCTGAGCAGTTCTGTATAGCTAGTCTCCTAGCTCCTCCCACTTGTGACTCACAGATGTGACTCACAGAAGCTCCTCCTCCTCTGCAACAGACACACTTCCCCAAGAGATTTTAAAAATCCACACTTACCACTTAAAATGGCTGCCAAAAAGTTGCTCTTCCTTCTTCTCTCTCTCACTCCAAGTGGTCTGCAGCTGGCTCTCTGAGCAGTTCTGTATAGCTAGTCTCCTAGCTCCTCCCACTTGTGACTCACAGATGTGACTCACAGAAGCTCCTCCTCCTCTGCAACAGACACACTCCCCCAAGAGATTTTAAAAATCCACACTTACCACTTAAAATGGCTGCCAAAAAGTTGCTCTTCCTTCTTCTCTCTCTCACTCCAAGTGGTCTGCAGCTGGCTGTCTGAGCAGTTCTGTATAGCTAGTCTCCTAGCTCCTCCCACTTGTGACTCACAGATGTGACTCACAGAAGCTCCTCCTCCTCTGCAACAGACACACTCCCCCAAGAGATTTTAAAAATCCACACTTACCACTTAAAATGGCTGCCAAAAAGTTGCTCTTCCTTCTTCTCTCTCTCACTCCAAGTGGTCTGCCAAAATACAGGAAGGCCCAGGCAGCATACAGAAACACAACAAGTTGCCAATAATGAAATGAATGTAATTTAAAACACACACACACAAACTGGACAGTGCAGTAGGATGTGATGGAGGGAAAGGGGGGCATGTATGGGAGGCCTCCTTGATTGTGCTATGCCAATGTGGGTGCACTGATGTATGGCCAGTGTATCCCTCTTGTGACCTTTTGGCCAGTCACACTGGGCATTCAATGGGATGGCAGCTGGATTGGACAAGGGAGGTAATTGGCAGTCACAGGCAGCATGTTCATGCGATGGTGTACATGTATGGGGGGGGGGCAAAAATAGTTCTTTCTCTCCATCTAGTCAGCATCTGTAAGACAGTGGATCAGATTGCTTTGCAGAGCGGTGGACTCTCCTTTTCTTTTCTTTTCTTTTCTTTTTATGTCTTCAAACAGATGTCTTCAACAGATGTTGAATGGGCATCTTTCAGGAGTGCTTTAGATGTGTATCTCTGCAAGGTGTTGGACTAAATGAAACGTGTCCCTTCCAATTCTAAGATTCTAGGATTCTAGGTTTTTTATATTTTAATTTAATATATGATTATTGAGATGCCTTGAACTGTTCTTAATATAGTTTCTATTTTAAATGTATGACTAGTTTAATTTTAATATTTATATATGTATGTGTTTTTACTGGTGTTTGTTATTTAATTGTGCTGGATATCACTTTGCATGCTGGCCATGGATAAAAGGCAGGACATGCATCTAATAAAGAAATAAAAACCATAATCTTCTGTGTTACTTTCTTTCAGAAGATTGTTCAGAAATCCCACTTTGAGAAATTCAGTTCCAGCTTGGAGCTTCTGTTTCTTTTAGAAAAACATGAAAGTAATTTTAAAGCTTCATCTGTATACCCAGCAATATATTTTATGCATTTAAGTAGCTATTGATTTCAAATACCTTCCTCAAGGTAAACCTGTGCTTCTCTGTGTGCCTTTTGATTGGGTAAGACCTTAAAATTTGAATTTGTGAGCCATTTCATTGGTTCATTGGGGAGGAGGAAAGAGAAATCTCATTTTATATAACTGCTAGGAGAGGCTTCTGGCCATACCTTCCTCAAGGTAAACCTGTGCTTCTCTGTGTGCCTTTTGATTGGGTAAGACCTTAAAATTTGAATTTGTGAGCCATTTCATTGGTTCATTGGGGAGGAGGAAAGAGAAATCTCATTTTATATAACTGCTAGGAGAGGCTTCTGGCCATACCTTCCTCAAGGTAAACCTGTGCTTCTCTGTGTGCCTTTTGATTGGGTAAGACCTTAAAATTTGAATTTGTGAGCCATTTCATTGGTTCATTGGGGAGGAGGAAAGAGAAATCTCATTTTATATAACTGCTAGGAGAGGCTTCTGGCCATACCTTCCTCAAGGTAAACCTGTGCTTCTCTGTGTGCCTTTTGATTGGGTAAGACCTTAAAATTTGAATTTGTGAGCCATTTCATTGGTTCATTGGGGAGGAGGAAAGAGAAATCTCATTTTAGGAGAGGCGCGCGCCTAACGGCGCGCGAATTTTTTCTTTTCATACTCATTTTTATATTTGATAGCCAAGGCAGGGGGGAAGTACAGAGGAGAAGGTAGCCTGAACACAGTGAGGACAAAGTCATTCAATATTTATACTTTTCTTCCCACTATTCCCTTAAGGGGCTGTGGGGATTCAGAGGAAGTGAATCAGGGACTTGCCTCTAGAAGGAGCTAGCAGCCAGGAACTTTCTAGATACCTATAGGCCCAGTTGATTGAGCTCACTAACAGAGCTTGGGGACAAAGGCCAGCCACACAGGGATTTTTTACACTGGTGTTTTACAAGAGAAGCCCACAGTCTTGTTTCATTGCCTCCTTAAGACTTCTCACTATGGACACTGAGGGACCTGCAGCAGTCACCTGCAACACCTGTGGGATGTTTGTCTTCTTGCCTATAGATGTGGGGAACTTCACCTGCACCAAGTGCAAGTTGGTAGCCCTCTTAGAAGGAAGAGTTCAGCAGTTGGAGGCCCAGGTGTCAACACTTCAGCATCACAGAGAGCAGGAGGTTCTCTTGAACAGAAAGGACCAGATGGTCCTGGACAGGAAACACACAGAGAAAGTTGCTGAGGAAGAAGAGGTCACTTCACACACAAAAGAAGGAGATGGTTGGAGGAAAGTTACACGCAGAAGTAGGGAAACCACGGTTCGTTCTGTGAGCTTGCAGCTACAGAATCACTTTGAATCTCTCTCTGTTATCAGAGATGATGAGGAAAAGCAGCAGGGACAGACATCAGGGACAGAGCAGGGGAGACTGAGAGTACCACGAAAGGGAACAGCCGCTGCTAAGCCTCGGAGGAGGCGTGTGGTGGTTGTGGGGGACTCCTTGCTGAGGGGTACAGAAGCAATGGTTTGTGGGCCTGACAAGATGTCTCGGGAGGTGTGTTGTCTCCCTGGGGCAAAGATCCATCATGTAACTGAGAGGCTGACAAGACTTGTCAAGCCTACTGATCAACACCCCTTTCTTCTGGTTCATGTGGGAACCAATGATACTGCAAGGCACAGCCTTCAGAATATCATAAGGGATTATGAGGCTCTAGGAAGGAAGCTGAAAGAGATGGATGCACAGGTTGTCATATCATCTCTTCTCCCAGTAGAAAGGCATGGTCCAGGAAGGGAGAAGAAAATAGCAGAGGTGAATAACTGGCTCCGTAGATGGTGCCGCCAAGAACAGTTTGGATTCTTGGATCATGGGCTGCGGTTCCATGAGGAGGGACTTCTGGCAAGGGATGGGCTGCATCTCACACCAGTTGGCAAAAACATTTTTGCCAAAAGTCTCAAAAATCTGATCAGGAGGGCTTTAAACTGAGTTATATGGGGGAGGGAGACATTATTTTGGAAGGCAAAAGGGCTGGAGAAAATAATCAAACTGACATAGAGGGAACAAGGCAAACAGTGCAAGGACCCAACAGTGGGAAGCAAAAAAATTTGCACAGGCAGCAAGTAAAGGGAACACATGTTCTTAGATGTCTCTACACTAATGCACAGAGTATGGGAAATAAACAGGATGAACTCAAACTCCTAGCACAACAGAGCAAATATGATATAATAGGCATCACTGAAACCTGGTGGGATGAGTCTCATGACTGGAATGTAGAAATAGAGTGATATAACCTTTTTAAGAGAAACAGGCCAAACAGGAAAGGAGGAGGAATAGCATTATATGTCAGGGATATTTACACCAGTGAAGAGATCCAGGAAGTCAATACTGGAAGCCAGGTGGAGAGCATCTGGATAAACATTAAAGGAGAGGGAAACAACAGGGATGTTACTGTGGGAGTCTACTACAGACCCCCGACTCAGGCAGAGGAATTGGATGATGCCTTTCTAGAACAGATGAGCACACACTCAGAAAGGAGAGATGTAGTAGTGATGGGGGACTTCAACTATCCGGATATTTGCTGGAAGTCAAACTCAGCCAAATCCTCAAGGTCTAGCAAATTCCTCACTTGCCTGGAAGACAATTTCATTGTCCAAAAGGTGGAAGAGACAACAAGGGGATCAACTATTTTAGATCTGATCTTAACCAACAGGGATGACCTAGTCAATGGGGTGCAAGTGGTTGGATCCTTAGGGGGAAGTGACCATGTTCTCCTGGAGTTTGTTATACAGCGGAAAGGGGAAGCCAGGCATAGTCAGACACGCATTCTAGACTTTAGGAGAGCTGATTTCAATAAACTTAGAGAAATACTGGGGGAGATCCCATGGTCAAGAAAACTAAAAGAGAAGGGAGTTCAAGACGGATGGGAGTTTCTCAAAAAGGAGATACTGAAGGCGCAATTTCAAACAGTTCCAATGAGGAAGAAAAATGGGAGGTGTCTCAAGAAGCCAGGATGGATGACTAAGGAACTTTCAACTGAGATAAGCCTTAAACAGAACATGTATAAGAAATGGAAAAATGGGGAAATCACGAAAGAGGAATTCAAACAAATAGCCAGCACATGTAGGGGTAAAGTCAGAAAAGCTAAAGCACAGAATGAACTCAGGCTGGCTAGAGAGGTTAAGAACAACAAAAAGGGCTTTTTTGGGTATGTCCGAAGCAAAAGGAAGAAGAAGGAAACAGTAGGGCCACTGCGTGCAGAAGATGGCAAAATGCTCAAAGATGACAAAGAAAAGGCAGAATTACTCAACACCTTCTTTGCTTCAGTCTTCTCAGAAAAGGCAAAGGGTGGTCAACCTAAGGATAATGGAGCAGAAGACAGAATAGGGGAATCTCAGCACAGAATAAGTAAAGAGATAGTACAGGAATACCTGGTTAACCTAAATGAATATAAATCTCCAGGACCAGATGAACTACATCCTAGAGTATTAAAAGAACTGGCGAATGTAATATCGGAACCATTGGCAATAATCTTTGAGAACTCCTGGAGAACAGGAGAAGTCCCAGCAGACTGGAGGAGGGCAAACGTTGTGCCCATCTTCAAAAAGGGGAAAAAAGAGGATCCCAACAATTATCGTCCAGTTAGTCTGACATCAATTCCAGGAAAGATTCTAGAGCAGATCATTAAGCAGAGAGTCTGTGAACATTTAGAGGCCAATGCCATAATCACAAAAAGCCAACATGGGTTTCAGAGAAACAAGTCTTGCCAGACAAATCTGATCTCTTTTTTTGATAAAATTACCAGTTTGGTAGATGAAGGGAATGCTGTGGATATAGTATATCTTGATTTCAGTAAGGCCTTTGACAAGGTTCCCCATGACATTCTTGCAAACAAGCTCGTAAAATGTGGGCTAGACAAGGTAACCATTACATGGATTTGTAACTGGTTGACTGACCGAACTCAAAGGGTGCTCAACAATGGCTCCCTTTCATCCTGGAAAGAAGTGACCAGTGGGGTCCCACAGGGTTCTGTCCTGGGCCCAGTGCTATTCAATATCTTTATTAATGACTTGGATGACAGAATTGGGGGCATACTTATCAAATTTGCAGATGACACCAAATTAGGAGGAGTAGCCAATACTCCAGAAGACAGGATTGAAATTCAGAATGACCTGAATAGACTAGAAAGCTGGGCCAACGCTAACAAAATGAAATTCAATGCGGAGAAATGTAAGGTTCTGCACTTAGGGCGGAAAAATGAAATGCACAGATATAGGATGGGGGACATCTGGCTGAATGAAACTATGTGTGAAAGGGATCTAGGAGTCCAAGTAGACCATAAGTTGAACATGAGTCAGCAGTGTGATGCAGCAGCTAAAAAGGCCAATGCTATTTTAGGTTGCATCAATAGAAGTATAGTGTCTAGATCAAAGGAAGTAATAGTGCCACTCTATTCTGCTTTGGTGAGGCCCCACCTGGAATACTGTGTCCAGTTCTGGGCACCACAATTCAAAAAGGATGTGGAGAAACTGGAGCGGGTCCAAAGGAGGGCAACTAAGATGGTGAAGGGTCTGGAAACCATGCCCTATGAGGAACGACTTAGAGAGCTGGGGATGTTTAGCCTGGAGAAGAGAAGGTTAAGAGGTGATATGATAGCCCTGTTCAAATATTTGAAGGGATGTCATATTGAGGAGGGAGCAGGCTTGTTTTCTGCTGCTCCAGAGACCAGAACGCGGAGCAATGGATGCAAGCTGCAGGAAAAGAGATTCCACCTCAACATTAGGAGGAACTTCCTGACAGTAAGGGCTGTTCGACGGTGGAACACACTCCCTCGGAGTGTGGTAGAGTCTCCATCCTTGGAGGTCTTTAAGCAGAGGCTGGATAGCCATCTGTCGGGGATGCTTTGACTGGGAGTTCCTGCATGGCAGGGGGTTGGACTGGATGGCCCTTGTGGTCTCTTCCAACTCTATGATTCTATGATTCTATGATTCTATGAAATCAAGTAGATGAATGGAATAAAGAAGTAAAAAGAAGTATGGCTGAAGCAGCATAAAGGCTGAAGCAATTAACATTGTTTTTGGCACATTAAAAACACAATAGACCACTTAACATGATCATATACAGCAGCTACTGAAATATACATGGGGTGGATGGAACAGAATGGAAAACATGGACAATTCCTTTGAAATGTTTTCAGGGAATAATTCCTGCAGTCATGTTTTGCTGATGAAGTAGGAAACTAGGTAAGGAATCCTTTGGACATTCCACTGAAATGTCTTGTATTCTCCACCAAAGTGTGGGCCACCAGAAAGCATCAGAGCACTGAACATAAGTGTTAGGAAGCTGAAATATTAAGGATAAATAAATATTTATTCTGATCAAAGACCAGTATAATAACAGCAAAATGAAGCATAAAAATTCAATATGAAGTAACAAAACTCAGAAAGGAAGTTAAAATACATATAAATATACCTAAAAATACTGATACAGATAAGAATTTATCTATCAGAGAACAGAACCCAGTTAAATCGTGACAAAGCCCACCTAGAAATTCAATTACTAAGTCATCACCAAAGAAACAAAATACTGTCCTGAATATCCTGGATGTTTGTGGAGTAGTTGCAAAATAAGATCAGTACAAAGGTCTCTATAGTACAGACAATGAAAAAGTATGTGTTCCACTGATTTCATCTGACAACAGAGGCAGTTTCTTTCCAGATATGGAAACTTCCTATAGGTTCCTTCAAGGTCAGCTAATGAAGAACATGACATCATGCCTAGGTGCAGGTGTTGCAATGTTTGGGCTCTTCTAAGATATTTATATATGCCATAGGAGCTGTAAAGCACTAACTGTTCTCACTAGCAGTACCTTCCTCTCTAAAGGAAGGAGATCCAGCTATATCATTTGGTACTCTATATCAGTGATACGTTAATAGCTGTTTTAGCCTAGCAACACCATCAGGCCTGTCCTCAAGTGAAAGAGTCCTCCCTTCATGACTACACCATCTGGTCGCCTAGGAGGGAAGGAGAGGCCTAGCAACACCATCAGGCCTGTCCTCAAGTGAAAGAGCCCTCCCTTCATGACAACGCCATCTGGTCGCCTAGGAGGGAGTGAACGGACAGGCCAAATTCCATCAGGCCTGTCCTAGATTAAGAAGATGAGCCCTCCCTCCATGCCATCTGACTTGGTCCAGGCCTCAGAGGGAAAGAAGAACTTTTGGACCTGATCCCCTTCCCCAACACCATTCCCTTTTCTTTTTTTGTCATGTCTTCTTAGATTGTAAGCTTGAGGACAGGGAACCGTCTAATTAAAATAATAATTGTAAGCCGCTCTGGTAGCCTTTAGGGCTGAAGGGTGGGGTATAAATATAATATAATATAATATCCTTTGCTAAACAGAAAGTTGGGAGAGAGGCCCAAGGATGGAATTTTAGCTATAACCACGGACATGAGATTCATGGACTTGAAAGTCCATGGAGGAGTGACCACCATTAATGTCAATGGGGCGCATGCCTGTGGCATGTGCCCTGCATGCATACACCACATTCAAGTCCATGGGGCTTGAATATGCATTAGTTATAGAACTTGTAGGGGGATGGATCCCCCATCAATTCCAAGGGCCTTGATGCTGCGAACAGCTGATACCAACAAAGCAAACAGACATAATGGCAAAGCAAAAGAGCAACCGAAATACAGCACCAGTCCAAGGCATCAATCTTGGGTTTCAGATGACCTGAAGCCAGAGCACACTGAGAGTTCCAAACGCCAATCCAAGTGTCAGGGTTCAAGCAATCAGAGTAATCAATCAGTCCAACAGTCCGGGGTTCCAAAAGCAGAATCATCAGTCCAAAGTCCAAAGGTCCACTCCAGAAGGTCAGGCAGCAAGAGAATCTCCAAGCAGGGAAGTCAGTTAACCTCAGACAAAGGTTCTGGCATTCTTCCTAGGCTTTTATCTCCGGCTCTCACTGATGCAGCTGTTCTCTGATTGCTCAGTGGACTCTTTCAGACGTGGGAAATTGGAAGTATAATCCAAGGGCAATCCAAACGCAATCATGGGGTTTCACATTATTGCGAATTAGAGCTTCTCACGCAATTTCGGGCAAAAGGGAAGTCACTCCGAATGCAATCATAGGTTTCATGTTATTGCGAATTAAAGCTTCTCACACAATTTCGTGCAAGGAGGGGTAATTTTCGGGTAATGGGAAGTCATTCCGAACGCCTTCTGAATGCAATGGGGATTCATGTAGATTCGCTAAACAAGCAAATTCACGTGAATTCGCATTGGCTGCATTCGAAGTTGGGAGAAATTTCTCCCTTGTGAAAGAGTCCAGTGTTTCATATAAATTCTTTGTGTGTGCCAGAGATAAGAATGTAGCAAACCTGGGAGGAATTCAGGGTAAATTACCCATGTAAACAAGCTCTTTATTCAGACCAGCATAACTTTAGCTGTAGGTAGAGGCGAAAATATAAAAAAAGGTTAACTTCTTATGGGCTACAAATAGGTCGGGGGCCTTCGGAGTTACTGGGTGACACCAACATAAGGAACACCACTGAGTCCATAATTCCTTTGTTTTCCACAGGAAGTAGGAACTTCTTCCTCCTTAGATCCACCACTGACTCCTGTCCATTATTTTCAGCAGTGAGCAAAGCCCCATCCCCTCTAGGTGTCTCAGTTACAACCACCATCACATTCCAGCCACCAGCATCCTTGCAGGCCCCTTGAAATCCTTCGATGGGCTACAAACAGACTGCAGGCCTGCTTTTGTTGTTGATATGCACTAGTGAAGAGAAAATGGTATTTAGTTATCCACTGCAAGTGGCCTAATTGAATTGTTATTGTTTAGGTTTTCTTATGTCAATTGAGGCTTGCTATGAGTAGGAAAAAAATTGCTTTTCCCCACACCACTAGAAAGTTTTTAATCTCATGTTCTCACTATTTCACTCATTAGGAATGTACACCAGAAGTCTTAGCAGAAGATAGCCCCTTTAGGGGACTCATCAAATGCTTTGTGACATGAAGTTGGTTTTCTGTGAAATTAACATAAGCAGAACCTCGATCCCACTCTCCAAATCTCAATGAAGGATCTGGCCCATAACTGGAGATATACTCACACCTAAGGATAGTGAATAATTTTGGCTTCATTTTTAAGTAAATCAGCACAATTAACTCTTCCTGAGCAGAGTCAGCTAATACTGCACACATTTTCAAACTCTTCCCTCAAAAATGTGTTGTCTTAGAAGGTTATTGAACTAAAATATGTACATTAGGGTAGGCATATTAGAGGAATTTGAAATATATAAAAATATAAAATGTATGAATTTTTTGGTTTGGATTGGATTTTGCAGCTGTATACTGATGCAGAAAGTAGGAAAAGAATACATTTAGACTGAAATGGAAGGGGAACAAAGCAGCTAACAATAAGTATTTGTCCTCTTTTCACACCTATACTATCAACCAGTAGCCCAATAGTAAAGTAATTCATTTTATACTGTTCTCACTATGAACCCAGTGTTGCATTTGAGATAGCAACAGTGAGAATACAAAAAAATGTACCACTTTATTTCTGAAGTTATTCCTGTTGTAAACCACCATTTTGAAGCATATTCCCATGTCTATAAACCTGAAAACTGTATTCTATAAACTTTTGACATTTCAGATTATCTGGTCTAGCACAATCTTTATCCTTACAAAGGATAAACTGGGTGAGACTGATGGAATTGTATGTCAAAACACTAGGAGCGCCAAATGCTACTATTTATTGTCACAGATATTTGAGAAATCTCACTAGTCTGATCAAAACTCTATTAGACTTCCTTGAAATTCTTTGAATCTTTCCCCCAGAACAGAACGAGAGAAATTTAACCTTTAGATGAGATCTCTTTGACAGCATAAGAATATGTGGAAAATGTTAGTTTTAAAATTCCAACTTGCCTTGAAATTTCTCTCATGTGTTCCTCAACTTACAAATTTAATTTATATGTCTCTTCCTGGGGGAAAAAAATCAAAGGCAACTGTATCATAAATCCATGTGCCCCAATCAAGAAAGTGTGATTGGTTTTTGCATATGCAATATAATCATGTACTGAGGTATACTCTAGTTAGATGTCTCCATATAACAACTGGTATTGAACCATACAGAATACAATCAAAGCCATGGATGTGTGCATCCAAATATACAACCTCATTAAATGTACTAGGCACAAATGTAAATCAGGGATGATAAACTTCTGGCCCACTGGATAAATTCAGCTCACAGATGATGCTGTACTTCTTCAAAGCCTCATCTCCTCAAAAAAGAGGCAGCAGGAAAGAAAGTGATTGTTCTAGCACATAGAAGAATGCTGCAGAAGGCAGAAAGAAGCCAACAGTTGGAAACATGAGAAGGAAGACATGAACAGTAACTATGGACCTTATAACACAGAGACACTTATGTGGGCAAAACATTGCAGAACTGTTTCAGAAGTGCAAAGGTGGGATCGTCCATCATGCTTCTAAAACATAATTGAGGCTTCCCACTTTCCTTCCATTGATGAAGTGTTCACAGAGAGGCCTTTTTTTTTTTTTTTTTTTTAAGTAACGGGATATCCCATTATTTTAAAAAATGGCTTCTCCTGACTTTTCCACAAACGCTTCATTGACAGAAGGATAGCAGGAAGCCTCAATTACATTTTAGAAGTGTGACAGAAAATCTCACTTTTGCACTTCTGAAACAGTTATGCAACATTCTATCTACGTAAGTACCTCCATATGATAATCCCCTATGAATTTTTCAGGAGCCTTAAGGAATGCTCCTTAGTTTGATCACCTTCACCTTCTCTGTGCTTGGATGAATGAATCTGGAACATATCCGGGGATAGGGCTCAGGGCATCTGTCCCACAGGAAGTGTCTTCAAAGACAATCTGTCTTTGTGACCAATCTGATTCCCTATTTCTAATATAGATAAATTTTGCAGATTTGAGGTATATTCTCAGGCAGGTCTAAATGAATCTTAGCTTGTTTATTGATCTTGTTGCTCATAATTGTTACTGTCATATTATTAGATACACTTATGTCATTTGCAGCTAGGACAGGGCTGATGTGAGTCTGGTGTTGTTTTTTGTTTTGTTTTGTTTCTGCACAAACAAGAAAACTAGAACATATTTTGTCCCCTCATACTGTTTTTTTTTTGGGGGGGGGGGGTTAGTGGTAAATTTTGGAACAAGCTCAATTTAAATTCTTATTTTTCCCTTCCTTACCATTTTATTGCAAAAGATCTCTCTCTCTCTCTCTCACACACACACACACACACAGAGACACACACATTTCACTTACTTTTTAACACTTCATAGTTACCTGCCAGAGCAATGAACAGGAGAGATATTCGAGGGCCACATCTACAATGTAAGAATAATGCAATTTTATACAACTTTAGGTACTATAGCTGTATCCTTTGAAATCCTGGGATCTGTAGTTCAATGGGAATAAGGAAATCCTGCTGAATTTCTTAAATATATACATTCCTATTTACATTGATGGAGCTTAATTGTTTTGTACCAAGCTTGTCTGAAAAATTAGTGGATAAAGTAATCAAAAGTTGAGCAAATCTGTCCAGAAAGTAATCTAACTCCAATAAAAAGGGTGTTTTGCAATGACATTTTTATAGACTTGATTTTCTGAATGGAAGTGCACTTGGAATTCCCATGAAATTGCAGGAATGCAGAAACTTTTTATTTTATTTTGCTGCAAAAATAACAGATTCAGCAGTGGAGGCCAAAGGCAAAGGAAATATGCCTTCTTTCACAGAGCAATAAATTCTGTCCCCTGTGGCAATACCTTACTTACAGAAGCACAAAATAGGAAGCTCTCTCAAGGTAGTGAAACAAAACAACACAGAACTTGGGGAAATTGTGTGCGATTTCTTAAAAGAGGGCAATTTGGTCTTCAAAAGATAGTGTTGAAGCCAAGGCTCATTGACTTATGTGGATAAGTATGTATGCAAAACACTTACAGTATATATTGTCTTTCTTCTTGAGAACTCCAACCGATTAACAAAAAACACAGATTAACAATGCACACTAAACCAGGCCCTACTCTGCATTAATCATTGATGACCAATGGCCATTGCTCAAGTGAGGCAACTATATTAAACATCAGATGCTTATGTGTGCTATGGAGTGGTAATGATACTTCTTGAACCCCTTCTCCAAATATTCCACTCACCTGGACCACAGAGTTGCTTGTGCATTGTAACATGTCCTATGATCCGTAAACTAGCCTGCTATATACAGCATGTTTCTCTCCATTGAAAGAAAGAATCTTCATTTCCTCTTTCACCTCAGATGGGTAGACCAGCCTTTAGCACACATTTCCAGTCCATACTCCTAGGAGTGTATCATCCTTTTCCTACAACTACTATTTTCATTCTCTATCAGAGTTGTTTGCCTACTTTGGAAGTAGCTGCAAATGTTTTGAGAGGAGTATATTATTAGTGTTTTGGAACAGAACCTTGAAGAAGTAGCCAGCTTCAAACACATGCAGCTACTGAAGATTGTGCATGATTGTGAAAGTTTTAACCATAGACCCACCAAGCTACATAAAATACTATCTTTGGTGACCAACCAGAATAATGGGACCAGATACAAAGTTGGGGTTAAATAAGGGTCACTTTTATTAACCTATTTTAATGTAATATTCCTGGAAGAAGCAATAGGGGGAGCAACTTGATATGGGTTCATCTGCAGCCAGGTGTCATTCCTTGACTACTTCTGCAGCCTTCCCATAGGCGACACAACTGATCCCGGCGGGGACTTCATTAACTGGGCTGCTCCCCAGACGGTTTTCTGCAGGAAGTTGAATCTGGGTGCTCCCACCTGAGACATGGGACTTTACACATAAGGACAAACTCCCCCAGATCAGCTTCAAGGGCATAGCCTTCCTTGCCTCCAGGGGAGCACCAAGCAGTTCCAGAACTTTACCCTACACCACAAGGGGGTGCCAAAGGTGTGTACCAGAGCTCTTACCTTCTCCCGCTCCACCTGCCACAGACAAGGGACAGGCATCTGCCTAGTCCATTTCCCCCACTAAGTCAGTAATATGGCACTCAATTCTTGATGCAGGTCTTCCAGGAATAACTGGTTCCCAGCCTTAGAAAGATGAGCCTCATTTGATCTATAGAGCTCCAGGCGGTGAAACAAAACAGTCGGATGCAGAAGGAAATGGCCCAATCCTCCATTCATTGTGTTACACATTTCTCTGTTCACCCTTCTCCTAGCCAGGTCAATTGCTTGTGGGTCTCCCTCGGTCCACCAAGTCTGCTTCAGTCAGCTGAACATATGGAGCAAACCCCAAGCAATTTGCACTGTGTGGCACCAAAGTCATGCCTTGCCTGAAGGATAAGTGCTTTGCCTTTTAGCAAGCACAGGTCATTTCCTCCCAGGGAATGATGATCACCTCTGGAGGAGGCCTGTTGCATTCCTCAAACAGCAGGGGCAGCAAAACACTTCAGTGCAAGTGCAGGCCTCTCTTTCCCTGCCATTACATAGTGGCTATTTCAGTCAAACCCAGCTAGGCCCCCAAATGGCTTCTTCTTGCCTGGTACTCTGCCCAGTAGTCCATGCTGTGGCCACAAACCAGCACCCTTTGTCTTCTGGTAGAGCATCAGAAAGATAGTGAATGCAGCCTGGTCAATCAATATTCTTGTAGGCTGCAGATTTCCACTAAACCACAGGGCCTTTCTTGACACATCATCTCTAGAAGAGGCCACCAGCTCGCTAACCCATAGATCACCAAAAATGCTGTTAAGACAGCTGTGTGAAAAAGCATAGCCTCAAAGAGGGAAGAACACACCAGCCCCAGGCCCCTGAAGGCCTGAGGTTATAAAGGTTCCTGCTTGTACATCTGAATAGCTGTTTCCCTAGCCCATCCTTCTACACAGGTTTTCTACACCCTAAAATTGGCGGTGTTATCCTCCAGACCCTGTGCTTTGGAAGCAAAGACCAGGGTTGAAAACTTGGTCCTAATGCACTGTGGACACAGTCCTTTGCCCCTTAAAACAATGCAATACTACAGTAGATGATCCACTGGAATGGGCCATGTGTGTAGAAGGTTGTTAGCTGATCTAAATTGCTCAAATTGCTCACCAGCCTTCTTGTAACTTTGTCTGGTACTGGGAATTAGCAAGAGACCAATGGCTCAGATAACCACAGCCCTCCACAGGTATAGTGACATCAGAATCAGTTAGGAATCTGCCTCTGGGGCCAGCTGCCTGAAGCGCTCCATTTGGTAGCAGAAAAGAGAATAAGGTGTTGCATTGTCCACACCAGGCACATGCCGTGCTGTGAACAGGATATTATAATACAGACATTGCAGGATGAATGCTCTAACCAAACACTTAACCCTTAGCAACTTAGATGACATGACATTGATAACCTAAACTGTGGACATATTGTTGCACAAGAAGTGGAAAGAGGAGTTAGCCAACTCCTTTGCCCAAATATGGACTTATACCACTATAGGGAAAAACTCCAGGAAGGTATGGTCAGACAGCAAGCCTGCTGATGCCCACTCCTGGGGCCAGATGAGTGCACACCAATGGCCCTGGAAGTATATCTCAAAACCTGAAGTATAAGATGACACTTTTAGTGCATCACGCATGCGTAAATCATCCCTCCAAAAAGAGATGTCATTGTAATGTGTCACAAACTCTTATCAGTTTGAAGGGAGATCCTCCCTAATCCCCTTCAATAACCTAATTCAATGGTGCAGCTTGGTCACCCCAGAAACGACTGCAGACAGCGTCCCCAAAAAGGGTCTACCAGGAGCCACAACTCTTCAGGCAAAGTTCAGGTGACCAATGAGCTCCTGTAATTCCCTGAGGGTGTCCTTCAGACATGTTTGGAAATCAGATACCCTTATGACCAACTCTGTCAGCTTCCTGGGGAGGAGCCTGCAATGCTGTGAGATGGTGTCAATCTCAACCCCCCAAAACACCAAACATGTGGGAGAGTCTTCTGTTTTCTCATGTGTCACAGGGACCCCCAGTTCCATGGTTAGTATGTGGAATTTCTCCATTAAATATTCACACTGCCCACTCCCAGCTTGTGCAATAAACGGAAAATAATCTAAATTGTGAATGATCCATCTGAGGCCAGGTCTCTGCTTTAAAGCCCATTCAATGATGGTACTGAACTTCTTGAATGCTGAACATGACACCGAACACCCCATGGGTAAAGCACAATCCATGTAAAACCTCGTTCAAACTGGAACCCATGCCCTATGGGGAACACCTTAGGGAGCTTGCTATGTTTAGCCTGAAGAAAAGAAGGTTAAGGGATGATATGATAGCCCTGTTTAAATATCTGAAGGGATATTCTGCTGTTCTAGAGAACAGGACCCAGAATAACGGATGCAAGCTACAGGAAAAGAGATTCCACTTCAACATTAGGAGAAACTTCCTGACAGTAAGGGCTGTTCGACAGTGGAACACACTCTCTTGTAGTGTAGTGGAGTCTCCTTCCTTAGAGGTATTTAAACAGAGGCTGGATGGCCATCTGTCAGGGATGCTTCAATGGAGAGTTCCTGCATGGCAGGGGGTTGGACTGGATTGCCCTTGTGGTCTCTTCCAACTCTATGATTCTATGATTCTAGTTCAAAGTCCTCAGGGTGAACAGGCAGGAGGCAAAAGGATGAGTTGATGTCACACTTTTCTAACCCCACTCCTCCCTTAGTCTTACATTCTGCTGCATCAAAAGATTTGTAGTGCACTGTGAAGAGCTCCTCTGGAATGGCATCATTTACTGACTCTCCTTTTGGGTATGAAAGGTGGTGGATGAGGTAGCAAACTGAGCACTCATATCAAAATTTGCATGGCTGATGAGAACAAGAGCCCTGTACCCCAAACTTCCAACAAAATTTACTTTGTGTGGCACTTCCACTGTGGGCCTCAGGTAGTGGAGCACCCTGTGTCTGCTGTGGGACCATTCCCCATGAATGGGCCATGCAGGTGTCATGAGCTGCATCCACAGCTGGGGCTGCACCTGCTCCCACCTCAAGGCTGGGTTCATGGCTGCCTTTATCCTAAAGACCTCATTGTATTGTAACCATGCTGGGCCAGCGTAATCTACATACGCCCTGTGGATTATACATGGGTACTGGATACACAGGAATGCCTTCCAAGAATGCACTCAAGTGGTTACGCTGGCATATATAAATATCCCGGAGAGCCAATCCCTCCATGATCTGTCAAACTTTCTCTGCCATCTTTCTTTGTCTTCCATCCTTTCCAAAAAGATATCCCCCAATATGAGCCACTAGAGGGATACATTGGGCTGGCCAGCACCCCAAATGGAGTATTGAGTGGGTAGGCAGGTTGACTTGCACCTAAGTTTCACAGACATATGAGTGAGAGCTCCTGACCCCACCCAGATCCTGGTGAGGTGTACTGACCCCTGCAATGCAATACCCCCCCCCAAGCTGGTGTTAACTTTCCACACCACTGCCATGCTGCCCTGATAGTCTAAAGTCTCATCTGTCTGGGGGTCCATCGTCAATTCAGCATAACCAGGCAACTTCTATCTGCCCCTTCTCTCACTGCATCTTCAACTGGTTCATCATCCCACTTCTCAAGGCTGGCTGTGGCCTCCTCCCTTGGCAGAGATTGCTCCCGAAATAGTAATCTCTCCAAAGCCTTGATGCAGGATAACACCAGCAAGTTAAAATCTTCATTTTCTTTTCTGTGCTCCTTATTCTGTGTAGCATTGGATGCAGCACTTTGCCCCTGCAACTGGTTGGGTTACCATACTCCCAGCTGCTGCAGCCTCTCCAGTACCACAGCATTGGATACCTGAGCCTCTTTCTCTTTTTCAGCATTGTCCACTGTAGTGAACCCTTTCTTGTTCACTCCTACATTTTCTTGGATGACAGCACCCTGGGCCTTTAGATCCCACCGCTGCCACCAATTTTATTATATGTGGTGCGAACCAAACCGAATGAACGCTTTCTTGTTTGGTCACCACCTATCTCTACTGAGGCACTGATATCTTTGGTAGCATGTTTCAAAAGTTCAACAGAGGCCAAGAAGTACTTCAAAACATGAATGAAGTTTATTTGTAAAATATAAAATAAAATATAAAATATAATTAAAGCTTTGTTTGTCTTATTTCTTAGTTACACAAGTTCCTTCAAACAATAACACTACAGCCATTCAGGCAACCTATTCTCCATGTATTATGGCCAAAACCTTCCTTAGAACATACAGGCTTATACTGAGCCTCCCTTTCCTAGACTCTCTCAAGCCTATCCAGTCCCTACTGGACTCCTCAGACCCTTCCCTGGTCTATAAACTAACCTACAAATGTTCCTCAGGAACCCTAAGAGCACACCCTCCCTCCGAGGTGTCTCTTCCCTCAAAACTCCAACAAAATAAACCCCCTTTCACTCTCTGCTCAGGCTCTTTTATAGCCCTGCCCAGCCAGCTTCTCATTGGCTGGACTCCTGGAGCTCGGTGATTGGCTGTTTCCATGGCCTGCTCACTACACCCACCTGCATGCCCTTTCTGCTTGTTGGTGCTCATGGCTGGGACTGCGTGCTTTGGGGCTGCTTCTGGGCCCTCTTAACTGAGGGCTTCCTAGCAGGGGTTTTCTCCTTAGAGCCTCAGTTCCCTTTCCAGATGACATAGCCACACTGACAAAGGGGGCCAAACCAGGTGTCACACTGTTGAAGTCCTGCAAATGATAAAAATAGCAGACCTTTAAATACCCAATAAAGACAGAATAGCAGGCAGGGTGAATTGAAGGGGTTGATCTCTACAACAGGTGAGGCTGAACTGAGATAGCTAAACCCAGTGCTTTAATAGTTCTGCTGGAGTGTGCCTTACTCTGAGGCTGAGAGAGTGTGGCCTTACTCAGGTAACCCCATGGGGTGTCCCTGCCCTACCTTGGAGCTGAGAGAATGTGACCTTACCAAGGTCACCCAGGAGGGTGTCCCTGCCTTACTCCGAGGATAAGAGAGTATGACCTCACCAAGGCTACCCAACTGGTTCCTTTGCTTTCTCTTGAGCCTGAAAGTGTGTGATCTTACTAAGGTCCCCCCAGGAGACTTTACCTTATTCCGAGGCTGTGAGAGTGTGCCCCTACCAAGTTAACCCAGCAGGGTACTTTCACCTCTCTCTGAGGCCAAGAGTAAGACCTAACCAAGATCCCCCAGCTGCGAAGGCGAGCGAGGCTGGTCTGGAGCCAGTGCCACCCCCCCCCCCAAGACCTGTGAGAGTTCCTGGTAGGTGGTGCACACTAGAAATCTGCACTGGAAAATCCACCCCATGACAGAAGCCAGTGCCAAGCCTGATTGGAAGGTGAGGGAGGCTGCTCCACAGCCAGTGCACCCTGGGGCCCTGAGGGTGTACACTGGCTTACTGCCCACTGGTGTACACTGGCTTACTGCCCAGATGCTAGCACAGCCTAGTAAGCTTGCTGAAAACACTGCTGCAAAGCTCCTTATTCAAGTCCCCCCCCCCCAAAAAAAAGGTGAAACCAGTGGGGGAAAACAGAACAAAAGGGGGGAGGGGGAAATCGAGAGCAACAAGCAGGTGGAGAGACTGAACTCCAGAAGGGGCATAAAGTTTGCTGAAAAGCCCTGGACTCCCAGACTGAAAAAAGGGGGGTATGTATCCCAGTATGACCACACCACGCAAAAACCCATACCCTCTTCTGCCTGCTACCAGCTATTCTAGCTCGACTCTATTAGATTGGTAGGTAAAATTGGTGACTCCACCAAAAACTGTGCTGTCCACTGACTAACGTGTCCTTGCTGTTGCTCCCTGGTGCTGTTGAGCTCCATCAAAGAGGCGTGTGGAGGGGCAGCCCTGCCTTATGTAGTCTGTGGCCCTGTATCTGTGCATGACATCATGACACTTCCCATCAGACACAAGGCATCCTAGTCTCTTTCCAGGAGGCCCTCAAAGCTGCTCCTCCCCACAAAGAGCTGGGTTCCATGCAGTTCCAGGACCCCATTACTGCTTCAGATTCTGTAGAAAATTGTATACCATATAACATATCTTCTTCCTGGCCAGGTTGTCTGGTTTCAGTGACTTTAAAGAATAAAAATTTTCTGTGAAATTGTGAACCTGTCCTTGGTTCACAGAAAATGTAGCACAAAAACAAACAGAGATAAATTTGTTGATTTTGTTAAATTAAATGTGGCATGTTGTCTTTCTGATTATACAGATTTAGGTTGTGTTCACTATGTGTGCTTCTTGGATGATATTTGTCATTGTACTCTGTGAATTTCAGGATTCTGTTTTATGTAAACATTCATTGCTTTCAAATTCCTTCTTTTTATAAACATGAATCCATGTCTCATATCCTGTTAGGCCATCTTTCCCACAATGTGGTAATCAAAGACTGAAGTGGGGAATAGGAGAGGAAGGCAAGGATGAATAATGGTTTCATTTTAGTTATTTTCTTTCTTTCTTATGTCCCACCTTGGTCACTGTGACTATTTGTAAATCTAGATTGTGACTGTGAAATGAATTTAACAACAAATTAGATATGAAGAAAGCAAAACTATATTATACTGTATAATCAGCTATCTTTTTGCAGAAAATGACTTGCTGGCAGCTTAATATAGGTAATATAGAGATAACAGTAATTGCAGACATAAAATTAGGCATATTTGTTTTAATATAGATTATGTTTGCATAACTTGATATGAAGAAATAAATTTGTGAAGCAGAAAAATTAAACGTGGAAGAGATGTTGTCTCTTTCCCCTTCTTTTATTGGCACAGAGCATTTTAATAAGGCTAGACTTCACAGCTTGTAAACTCAGATACACTAAAGCCACTCTCCAGAGCAATGTGTGAAACTAGAATAATTTCTTTCCAGCATGCACATAGAACATGTGGTTAATGAATATAGTTGTCACTTATGAAAAATTTCACAGTGCATTGCAAATTTTATGTTGGCATGGAGAACACAAGGCTTTTGACATTATTACATAAGTATTTTTAAGGAAACCCATCCTTTAGAAATAGATAAATTAGCTGTGATGTGACAGTCACCTTGGTTGTTTGCATGCTTGATGCACTGATAAATAAAGTAAGAGGTGCAATTTTATTTAACATGAAAAAGTACTTAGTGAGTGCAGCTCAAGCCACTCCTCTTCCCCTCATTACCTCTTCTGCTCTGTTGACCTAGGGACTTTGCTTTAGAGGTGAAAAAAAATCACAGTTTTGAGGGGGAGGGGAGAAAAGGGATTTTAATGTGTCCAGAGACCCCAATAAATAAAATCCCGCTCTTGGTTTCCCCTCTCCAATCATTGAATAGACTCAAGGACTACTCCTGTCTTCCCACCATAGACCGATCTTCATTTCCCCCAAACTGAGAGGGTAGGAGAGTCAGCCAAGTTAGGATAGTATTTTTGAGTTGTATTATGATAAACTAGCTTGTGATGTTGATGATCCCTCCACTTACAGTCAGAATACAAAGAGCAAGGCTGTAAATTCCCTGATCTTTGCCCAGCTCCTATTTGATGTATTATGGGGGTGGCACACCTAGTATGTTTGACACCCAGTGCAGATAATTTTTTAATACCGATCTCTCTTCAACTCACTTTCCTGCCCAGCCAGCAGAGCAATCAGACCCACCTAGCAAACCTGCAAGACTTGGAAAGCACTTCCTTCTAGCAGCCACTGATGGAGCTGCTGGCCAGATGAGAAAGGGAGGATACTCACTTTCCCACCTGGCCAGCAGCTCCACCAGACTTAGAAAAGTCTCAGCTGCTGGGGCGGCCAATTGTAGGCAATTGTCACCTGATGTGGTCCCACCTACGTCCTTCTAGTAGTACCTCTGGAAGGCAGGGGCAGAGAGGAGCCAAGGGAAGGTCCTGGAAAACTATAAATCCCGATCCCCACATGGATTCTTCCCAGCTTCCCAAGGTCACACAGCGGGCAGCAGGAGAGAATCCTGGAAGTATATAGCCTCCAGACTCTCACCTATCTTCCGCTCACACACACCCTTCTAAAATTACATGGGCAGGTATGAGTAGCCAGGAGAAAAACCCCTCTCTGCTAGATACTTATTTTTCCACTCAAGGCCTCATTGAAAACTGCATAGCTTTTGAAGATGTCTGGCTTGGGAACAAATAATTTAACACAGCATAACTGTCCTCTCAGCTCATGTGCCTGAAAGGATGGAACATGGGGAGGCAAGGGAGGTGGTGAGGGAAGAAGTCTGCTTCTATCTTCTTTGTGTCCTTTCTTAATAAGTTAATTTGGGCAGACATGTGAATATATGAACATGGATACAAACATCACTTCTAAGATAGTGCTGCACAATTCCTTGTGTCCTGACTTTTTTGCAAATATTTTCTAGGGTCAAGATGAAATGATGGACATTTTTGCAGATTTTCTGTGAGATCAGGAATGGAAGAAAATAGTTGCCAGCATTCTCCAGAGTTACATTTTATGGCTGCCCACTTGAAGATGACAGTTCTTTCTGTCAACAACAGGATAACATAATATGATGGAGTATTATTAGAGGGGGGGGGATGATGTTTCTTAGGAGTAATATTCATCATATAGCATTGTACTTGGAGGGAAGAGACAGAAAATGTTGGATGCTGTCTAGTGCCTGCCAATGAAGATTCAAGAGTAAATCTAGTAGGAGAGAAGCAACCAACTCTGACAGGGAAATAAAAATATCAGTCAAATTTGTATGAAAGAATATTGAAGGGGTAAGAGGAGTGCAAAGGTTATGAAAAAGTTTGGCTGGGCTGCATTCATTTCACAAAGGGGTAAAACTACTTACATTAATTCCTGGATCCTATGATGTATGTTTATATGCCTTCAGGTCACCTATCAACTTATAGTGACCCTATATAGAATTTTCTTAGGTAAGAATAAATGGGTTTCCTTTCTCAGAGATATAGCCTACAACATCTGGTATTTATTGTCAATCTCTCATCCAAGTGCTTTCCTGCTTAGCTTCTAAGATCAGATGGGATCTTGCTCTTTTGGGGTATTTAGACCATTAGCTGGATTGTAAATGTTCACAGAACATTTTTTAATGTCTTTTTTTTTTATGTATTGAGGGTGGCATAAGTGGAGTTCTGTGGAGTGCCGTGGCCTCTAAGAAGTGCATACAACCCATGAACTGCACTTCACCCCTATTGTTATATTTCCTATTTCTATGTATGACTGTCAAAGTTGTGCAACGAAGAAGGATGATATGAAGAGAATCAACTTATTTGAAATGTAGTGATGGAAAATAGTTCAGTGGATATTTTGGATGACTAAAAAGACAAATAAATGAGTCCTAGAGCCACCGTGGCATAGTGGATTCAATGGTGGACTAAGACTGTGGCTTGAGAGTCCCCCGCTCAGTCACGAAACCCACTGGGTGATCTTGGGAAAGTCACAGGGTCTCCGCCTCAGGGGAAGGAAATGGTAAAGCACCTCTGAACAAATCTGACAAGAAAACACCATGATAGGGTCAGAAATGAATTGAAGGCACACAACAACAACAACAACAACAACAGAGCAAATCAATCCTGAACTCTTTCTATAATCCAAGATGTCTGACCTGAGACTGTCATACTTTGGACCTGTCATAAGAAGACTTCAGTCACTAGAAAATACAGTGGTGCCTGGCTAGGTGGAATGCAGTAGGCAAAGAGGAAGACCACATTCCTGATGGATGCACTCAATCAAGGAAGCCACAGCCCTGAGTTTGTAAGACCAAGCAGGGGTCACCTGGAAGTTTCTTGTTCATGGGTTCACCATAGGCAGTTAATATCAACAATGTGTATATATATATATATATATATATACACACACACTCTGTGTGTGTGTGTGTGTGTGTATATATATATATATTCATATCACCATTTCCTTATGTTTGAATTTTTAATACCCACAAAGAGCTCAAGCCAAGCAAAGAAGTAACAAACACCAGACTTAAAAATGGGGGGGGGGGGAGCAAAAGGATAATTTTTACAGTGAGCCTTGAGTATCTGCAGGTTTGAAACCCACAAATGTGAGCCACCATGGATTGAAATGAAGATACATATGTATTTTAAACCTGCTATGACAAGGCTGAGAAGTGGACCCAGGGCAGCAAGATCTGGCAATCTGATGCCTCTTTCTCACATGGAAGGCAATCCCACTACAAAGCCACAAAACTTAAAGCTCTTACTCACTCTTTCCCACCTTCACATCACAAAGCCACTGTCAAAATTTAACCCCCTACCTTACTCCATGTTCAATTTTATCACAAAGAAGTATCTGCTAGAATTTAAACTCCTGCCTTACTCTGTTTCTCACATCCCTACAAGGAAGCCTCAGCCAAAATTTAAACCTATTTCCTGCCAATATACCTTCTTGCCCCACTCCTTCTGCTGCCTTGTTTGAGGTAGACTGATAGTATAGGGGTTTAAAATCTGGGAGAACCTTTCTGATGGGAAAGTTGAGAAGATGGGGAGCAGAGCCTTCATGATAGGCAGGTGGGAAGCAGTGCAGGAAAATGCTTTCTTGGTGCCTGGACTTTGTCATCCTGATAATTTTAAATGTTTAATACTGAATTGAACATCCATGATGTTTCGTATATATGGGGAGAATCTGGAACCACCCCCACCCTCACAACCTGTGGATACTGATAGCCCACTGCACATGATGGGCAAACAATTTTTCTTTCACTAGCTAGTAGTAATAAAGGAAAACACATGCTAAAATCCTAAACAAACATGATCTTAAGCAGAAATTTTGTAGTTTTGATTGAGGTAAAGAAAGCATTGCCAGAGGCAAACAATGTCAGCGATAAAACACAAATTCTAATCAACATTGTATTAAAGCTTTCTGTATATTTTTGATGCAATATTTAATTATTTCAGCCAGTAGTATAGAAAAAGAAGCATGAAAACAAAATACAGTGTCATTTCTAGATTGTATTATTTGCTTTATTTTCAGCTTGAATCCAGACTCTTTGAAATCGTGACCATATATTCAATTTGACTTAACAGAATTTCAGGAAGAGCTATCTCAGAAAATGGGAGGAAATAGATTAGACATATGCTGCAAGAATTATGTCATAAGGTTGTTTTTATTATTGCACAGGGTGGGGATGAAGAACAGCCAGTAAGGCACACAAGAACAGCAAAGGAATCATTACTGCATTTCTGATCTGGTTTATTTGTGAATCATGTAATATAATGTAACTACACATCATGTAATATAATGTAACTACAATATTTAAAAATAGAAAATATTTAATGCTATTTGTTGTTCTTAGGGATGCCCTCAGGGATGCCCTCAGGATGAGATATTTCCAGTACTCCATGTCCTCCACTACTGTCCCCAGTTCTTGCAGATTCATACCAATGGCCTCACTGATGGAGTTGTTGTTCTTCTTCTTGTTGTTGTTATTAACCTTTATTTATATAGTGCTGTAAATTTACACAGTGTCGTACATAAAATCTTGTTAATTAGATGGTTCCCTGCCCTCCAGCTTACAATCTAAAAAGACATGACACAAATGGAGAAGGGAAAGGTGGAGGGGAAGGGGATCAGGTCCAGCAGTTCTTCTCTCCTTCTGAGGCATGGACCAAGTCAGATGGACCGGAGGGAGGGCTCAGTTAATGAATACATAATTAAAATGAGGCATCCCGGGGCGGACAAGAACGCTTCCCTAAACAATATAGTCTTTAACACAATTTTGAAACTGGTTAGAGAAGTGATGAGGTGCACATGTGAGGGAAGAAGGTTCCAGGAGTGAGGGGCAGCAAGTGAGATGGGACAAATCCGGGAGGGGGCAGTGGCAATCCTAGGGTGGGACAGGAGACCTTGACTATCAGAATGTAGGATACGAGTAGGAATGTAAGGAGAAAGAAGTTCAGATAAAATAGAGGGGCCAGTCCATAGAGGACTTTGAAACTCAACAACAAAAGCTTGTACTGGATGTGGAAGGGGAAGGGGAGCCAATGAAGGGAGGAGAAAAGAGGAGAAACATGGTCAAAGCAGCAAGCAGTTGTGATAATACATGCAGCTGAGATCTGGACAGAGATTAAAGGATGAAGGTGAGAGAGAGGAAGCACTGTCAGAAGAAGTTTACAATAATCTAGTCGTTATACCACTAGGGCATGGACCAGAGTCTTGGCAGTAGAGGCTGAGAGAAATGGACAGATTTTAACAATGTTGTAAAGAGAGAATCTACAGGTCTTGGCAGTGGCCTGGATCTGGGGAATAAACGACAGAGAAGAATAAAAATTGAAACCAAGACTGCGGGCTTGCTGAACCTGTTGAACAGAAGTGTCATCAACAAAAACAGAAAAGGAGCATTGAAGGGTGGGCTTAGGTAGGAGGACGAGAAGCTCTGTCTTAGAAATGTTGAGCTTCAAGTGCCACTGAGAGATAGCAATCAGACAAGTTGAAACTTGCTGCTCAAGCCCCAGCAAAATGTAAGGGGTGAAAAGATACAGTTGAGTGTCATTGGCGTACAGATGATAGGAGAAACCAAAGGAACTGATGAGTTTGCCTAGGGACAATGTATATAGAGAGAACAGAAGTGGACCCAAGACAGAGCCCTGGGGAACTCCAACAGATAAGGGAACAGAGAAGGAAGTCTGACCACCTGTGATCACTGCAAAATACCTATCTGACAAGTAAGATTTAAACCTGTGAAGAACAGAGTTGGAGAACCCGAGGTCAGAAAGTAAATTAACCAGGAGACAGTGATCCATGGTGTTGAAGGCTGCAGACAAATCAAAAAGAATGAGAATAGAGAAGAGGCCATTCGCCTTGGCCCACAAGAGATCATTTGAGATCTTGGTGAGGGCTGTCTCTGTAGTGCTGTGGGCGGAAACCAGGCTGAAACCAGACTGAGTTCAGCAGCATAGAGAGTTCATCCAGAGAAACAGGTGGAAATAGAGAGTTTATTAGTAGAAGGTACCAGGAGATTAGTGGTAGGGGGCAAATCAGGAGGAACTATTTCAGATTGAATAGTAGTGACTTTTGTGATGAAGTAGTTGCCGAAGTCAGTGGGGGGAAATGATGAGAAGACAGGGAGAGAGGAAGGTCCATCCACTTAGCATATGGTCTTCTTCTCTTTCTCTTTCCTTCCCTCTTTCTTAGCCTTATGGTCTTTTTTAATGAGCCATGTCTTCTTATGACATAGCCAAAGTATGACAGTTCAGTTTAGTCTTCTCTTAGTGCTCTCAGACCTAATCTGTTCTATGAGCTTTATCACATGAGGGAGATCAAGGGGTTAATCCAAAAATATCCCAGAGAAATTGTGAGATTACATGACACCATTTCACACGACTGTGAAAAAGCCACAGTTAAACTAGATTTAAAGGAGGATTAAGCGATGCTATTTCACACGGTGTCATGAAAAAATGGCAGTTAAACTAGGATTAATCCACATCTAGGAGTTTATCACACTAGGGGCCAATTTCAAAGTTAAAATGACATTGAAGTGGTGTTACGCAAACTTGAGCCTTCTGAAATTTAAAGCAAATTTAAAATTGAAATAACCTTATTTCTCAATTAACATTCATGCATGATTTTGCAATTAAAGCAATTTTGAATTTACATTTTCTGTAGAGATCCAAACTTAAAAAGATGTGGATTAATCCTCCTTTAAATCTAGTTTAACTGTGGGTTTTTCGTGATGTCATGTGAAATAGCTTCACTTAATTCTCCTTTAAATCTATTTAACTGTGGGTTTTCACGACGTCATGTTAAACGGTGTCACATAATTTCGCAAATTCTCTGGAATATTTTTGGATTAACCCCTTGATCTCCCTTGTGTGATAAAGCTCCTAGCTTGTGAGGGTGGGCCCAGAATTTATGGTTTAAGAGAAGTGTGGGTCAGGCTTCATTTAATAGTAAAAATGCATAGGCCTAGTTGTGAGAATGGGTCAAGGCAAGTTCTCTGTACTGGTATGGTACAGGAGGGAGAAGGATGGTATTCAAGAGCTAAAATATGAGCTATTCTCAGTTTATCCAGGCACCTGGAGATTGGATAAACAACTTGGCAGTTGGCATGGGAACCTTTCCCCTCTTTCCTTAGGCCCATCATCTACAGGGTAGATGACTTGATACTTTAGCAGCTTTATGAGAAAATGTATATACTATATAAGATAGTAGAAAATAAAGGATTTTTGCCTTGCAGACAAGCATATAGCCCCGCATGGACACTGTGTGTGTGTGAGTGCTCTGCCGTGATGTGCTGCCGGGCAGAAACTCTGTGTGATTGTTTGTTTGTTTTTTCTTTTTTTCTTTTGACAGTTTAACTTTTGTGAAACTGGAGTGTGTGCTTGTTCTCCTTTTTTTAATGTTACTTGCATTTACTTGTTTATGTATGATTTGTTTCCCTTTTGTTCTTTATATTTAATCTATGCTTTTTATATTTCTTTCTACCTCATTTTCTTAAATAAGCAACCTTTTTGAGACAAGAATGATTATTTCACCTGTTCATATCCTTTGAACCCACTTGGCAGCTAAATAAGTTGTAAGCATTAAGCTTGACAGCTAAATGTCATGCTGTGAGCGTGCACTTGAATGCCAAGGCCATTTGACAGCTAAGACTTGGGCTGTGAGAGTGTGCACTGAGGCCAAGCTTGGGCTGTGAGTGATACAGCATGTTTCTTATAACTAATAACATTTGTCATCTCTATCACAGTCTGGTGGCCTTGTATATCTCTCTTGTCATCTGTGAAATATTGGAGGATATGTGATGACAGGAGCAAACATGTCCACTTTGAAGACAGCTATACCTTTATTCTTTCAGTTTTAGTAAATATAATAGAGATGCAGGTTCTAATCCTGCTACAGTTGAAACCAGTGGTATGGTTCTAACTAATTTTGATGGTACTAAAATGGCAGTGTTATATTCTTAACAGATCTTTTCATTGACAGAAAGAAAAAGATCTGACTGAAAACCAGTTAAAGCAAATATATTGTCTTATTTCGCCTCCTTGTATTGGTGAACATTTTAAGTTTTAACAATATTGGTTCTAATTGTTAACTGACAAACAGGAGGTTAGTTGTATCACTATATCTTGTGCCACCTTTGAATTCTGCTATTTTTGATTAGCTTATTGACAAAAAAGAGAGATGTGGTGAAGACTATCATACCTGAATCTTTCCTCAAAACTTTATGAAGACTTAAATCCATAGTGCTGGATATTGTGCACACTAAAGAATACTGTTTGTCAAGTCAACGGCACCCCTGTTGTTGTTTTTTTATGGGTAAGGGAAAAATATGTTTATAGCTTTTCTTTTGGGAAATTCTCTTTTTCATTCTGCTGCAGTGCTCTCTAAGGGATTTCTCTGAAAAGAAAGAATAATAATAATAATAATAAAAAGCCTATCTCAGCAATGGTAGAGGAAAATACTTTGGCACTTAAGACTATCTCATGTGCGTCTGTTCAACAAGGCACCAAGCGGCCTATTGATTCATAAATGCTTAAATTGGAAATTCCACTGACATCTTCTCCCATAAAGTGTCAATTTGCTGAATCTTCCATTTGGAAGACAAAGATTGAAATGATGGTCTACTGAAAAGACAATATATTTTCCTGACCTGCTTACTATGTCAAGTTTTCTTTGATTCTTTCTCTACTTTTCTCCCTCTTTCATGGCTAATGCAGTTTTTTTTAACTTTTTTTCTTTTTCTTCCAAAAATGTGATACTTAAAAGAGAATTTAAAGAAAATAGAATGTTTTCAGATGACAGCCTCACTGACAGTGGATAAAAAACCCCAAGTGCTATGAGAGAGGGGGGGGGGGTGTGTTGAAGGAACATAGGAAGTTACAGTCAGCCCTCTGTTTTCATGGGGGATCCATTACACACACACACACACAAATGGAAACTTGCAAATATTTAAGCCCCATAGGCTTGAATGTGGGTGTATGCCCACAAGTGGCTGCAAGTGTGCACCTTGGGCATGCTCCCTATTTTAAACTCCTCCTTTTGCTCCTTGCAAGTAAGCGAGGGTCGCGGATCTGAAGCCTGTGAAAACAGAGGCGCAACTGTACATTGTATTAGACAACTGGTCCATCCAGCTGAACACTGACAATTTTGGCTGGTGAAGTTTCAGCCACAATTCTTTTCCTGGCCCTGTCTGAAGAGTCCTAGCATTGACTAGTTGTCTTCCACCCAAGTACAGTTGGCCCTCCTTATCCACAGATTTTTTAATACCCAGATTTGAGCATACACAGCTTGAAAATATTCCCCCAAATTAGAAATTCCAAATAGCAAACCTTGATTTTTTTCCCCCATTGTATATATGGGACACCATTTTGTTGTGTCATTATATTTAATGGGACTTGAGCATACACAGATTTTGTTATCCACAGTGGGTCCTGGAACCAAATTCCAGCGGATAACAAGGGCTCACTGTACTAACCAGGCCCAAATCACTTTTGTGGTTCTAGGCTGCATCAATGAAAATAAAATGTCTAGACTGAGGGAAGTAATAGTACCATTGTATTCTGCTTTGGTCAGGCTTCACTTGTAATACTCTGTCCATTTCTGGGAACCACAATTCAAGAAGGATGTGGACAAGCCAGTGGCATCACTAGGGATGGTTTTATCCTAGTAACACCTGCATTGACCTTTTTCTATATCACACAGTACAGAATCTTTAGTCATGTGTTTGTACTAATGTTACTCCTAAATTGTAATTCCTGTATATCACTGAATGTAATTGCAAGTGTCACAGCTCCTTTCCACCAAAATGCAGATGTTTGAGGAGCAGTGATCTAGCTCTCCCTTAGGGTGTCACCTCGTGTGGTCCAGTCCCCTCAAATTTCCATAGTGATGCTACAGGGACAAGCTGGAATGTGTTTAGAGGAGGATGACCAAAATGGTGAAAGGTTAGGAAACCTTGCCTTATGAAGAGGACCTAGGGAGCTGGGTATGTTTAGCCTAGAGAAGAGATGGTTAAGAGGTGATATGATAGTCCTATTAAATATTTGAAAGGATGCTATATTGAGGATGGAGCAAGCTTGTTTTCTGCAGCTCCAGAGAATAGGACTTGGAGGGATTCAAAGTACAGGAAAAGAGATTCCACTTCACCATTGGTCAGAACTTCCTGATGGTAAGAGCTGTTTGATGGTGGAATACAATGCCTTGGAGAGAGGTGGAGTCTCCATCTTTGGAGATTTTTTTAAAAAAACAAGAGCTGTATGGCCATCTGTTCACTGTAATATGATTGTGTATTCCTGCATGGTAAGGGGTTGTACTGAATAGCCCTTGTGTTCTTTTCCAACTCTATGATTTTATGATACTTTGGTTTCCAATATCAGACAATGCTCAGTGTGTTCAGGATAACATCATGATTTCTTGATATGCTTAGTATGGATAAGAGAAAATCTGGGGAAGTGAGATATAGACACAATAGAACAGTCACATGGAAGACGATGTTGTTCTCATTTGTCCCACAGATAGAATTAGATGTGAACAGCTTTACTGGAGGGAGGAACTTTTATACAACAAGAACAGTTTAAGGAGAATACTTGTTAATACTTGCATCAATTAAGAGTGTGTTTCTCAGTATACTCCAGAGAGATAAAGAACAGTTGCAATATTCTTTGCATTTCAAAATTTACGCAGGTAAATGTATTTGCACAAAAATACATGAGATTTTTTTCTATGCTTAACTTTATACATTTTCTAAAATTGTATATATTTATATATAATTTACATAAATACTATATAGAAAACATGTTTTGGGGTAGAAAACAAGCACCAATGCATTGCACACTCAATAGATAATGTTTTTAGAACTTTTTTGTGCAGGAAGCACATTTCCCCCCCATTTAAAAAAAAAACAAAACACTTGCTTTCTGAATAGAAAAGTCATATGTTTTTGTGCAGATGGAAAATGAATACAATTTGGAAATGACACAGAAACACACTTATTCTCAATGAAGGAAGAGTGGAAATCAAAAGAACTTAAAGCTTACTAGCTTTTTTTTACTTTTGAGAAAAAGAGTATGACAGTTACTGCTTAAAATGCTAACTATCCTCTTTGACTCTGGAATTGTAAAGGTAAACAAATGCCTTTTGAAAGTAGCTGTCCCTTATTACATTACAGATACAAGAGGGTATTGTTAAAATATTTGTATTGTGGAGCAGGGGGAAGGTTTAAATGCTAGTAATTGAAGTGGATCTGGGCAAACAGGTATAACTAGGAATATGAATCGTGATTTGTTTTGTCCTTATGTGATAAATGGGACAAGTCATAGGAGACTAAATTTTGCCCAGTGTGAGCTGCTATTTGAAATCAGACATTTGTCTTTTGATCTCAGAGAAATTTTGCACATTTTTTACGAGTGTTTTTTTTACTGTAAAAAGATAATGTAAAAAGAGTTTTAAAAAATAGTTTGCTTTAAAATGTGTGATATTAGAAAATAAACTACCATGCTATATGATTTAGTAAAATAAAAATAATAAAAATAAAAAATGATGAGTTGCATTGCCTATTCTGTTATATTTACTGTGTGTGTGTGTGGGCACGCGTGCATGGATATGCACTTCACAAAATGAAAAGACAATAGATTTACGGAAGAAATGTACTTTTAGGCTGGTGCTATTTTGCACAAATTACAAAATAATAATAATAATAATAATAATAATAATAATAATGAGTTAAAACATTAAGCATTTCAGCCTTCCACCAAAACCAGGACTTCTTAAACAGATTGCCAAAAGCTTACAACATGTGAATTTTGTTTTCTGGCTGGGAACATTACATATCTGTGCTCTGGTGTCTTCTCACTTGCCTCCTTTAAAGCAGAAGTGTACGGCTTATCTCTGCCACAAACTTTCCTTTGCCCAATCTCTGTTATCCCCATAAAAACATTCAGAACGAGATTGCAGTGGCATGATCTGTTTCAGAATTGGCTTGTGTTACAATTCCTCAATTTACTGCTCAGTGTAATGCCTCAGAAATCCCTTGAAAGCATGCAGGGTGAAGTTCTTGGCAGTTTTTACATGCCCACTCAGTTTCTTTGTTTAATGTTTCTTTGTGGCTTCCCGGGCTTCTGATGCAGAGCAAGTCTGATGGGAAAATGGCAATTACAGCAGATTGTAAGATGGAAAGGATTTATTGAGCACAGTTTGTAACACTTTTTAAACAGCTCTCTGAAGCTCTAATTTTTAAGCAACACCTCCCTATCTGTGAGGGTATGCTGAAGATTTGTATGAGTCATGAAGATTGCAATGACAGATAGCAGGTCCTTATCGGTTCTGGAATTTAAAACAGCTCTTTTTTGTGGGGAGTAGGGAAGGAAGGTTGGTGATAATTAGGTGAAGTTGACATTTTATGTTTTACTCCCTTTATCTGTTTCTCTAACACTTTCACAACTTGCAATGAGAAAACACTTTAAAAAGAACATGTTGAATTATTCAGAAAAACTCTCATGTATTACCAATAAGCTTCACACAGTGCAGTCCCAAACTGCCATTAAACTATCAATAAACATTTATTTATGCTTACTTCAAGACAGCTTTTAGGAGTCCCTCACACAGCCTGAACCAGCATCCGAAATGTTCCAGCTCTGTAATGGGGTCATGCTAGAGTGATGAACTGAGAAGGGCAGGTGTCTGACTTGTGCCAGCTTCAACCTATCACAGATTTCAGCTAGGGAGGAGAGAAAAGAGAGGAAATAAAAACAAAACAAAAGGGAAAAAAGAAAAAGAAAAAAAAGTGGCATATCCAGACATAGCTTTGTTGGCTAGGGCAAAACAGGGGGAAAAAAATCAAAATCCACAGAATAACGATATTTATTGGGACCCTCCCCCCCCCCCCCAAATGCACAAAGCTCCACAGGCTTCTTCATCATGCAAAGATGTTGAAAATAATTCAGCATAAGAAAAAAAAAAAAGCCCATGATGATAGAGTCACAGGCCTACATTTTGTCAAGATATTTCTGTAGTTGTCAGTTAAGATGGGCTGGAGAGATATCAGTGCAGGCATGTGGGATCTGGAAGACTGAGGTGGTGTCTACAGGGACCAAAATACTCTGGGAGCAGACCTGGAACTGCCCCAATTATTACCTTGCCCGTTTCAATGCCACCTGTTTTCACATGCATCTCATGGTGCTGGCAGCCATGGCAAGTTGCTTGCTCTGAGACCATAATAAGGCACTCAGTGATCACATAACTAGGTGCCTTATTCTGACTTCAGGATGAGTGACTTACCATGGCAACATCCACACTTGGTAGCTCAGTGGGACACATTATAAACAGCCACAAGGTTTTGCAATGAAGTGGTGTGTGTGTATGTGTGTGTGTGTGTATATATATATATATATATATACACCTTGGGTTTGGTACTGAACTGGCTGCACTTCATCCAGACTGTTTGCATCAGAACCGAGGACTGGACCCTACATCCATTGCTGTGGAAATAGAGGAGAGAGTGTTTTATTTGACCTGTGCAGACAAGACCAAGTAGTAATTAAGTCCCGGCAATGACATTTTAACTCTACTAGCAACAGAGAAAGTAGCTTCATTTGAGATCCAGGTTGTTTCTATCTTGGTTGAGGCAATCTGATCCATTCTTTGGCAGAGAACATTAAAGTTGAGGTCAAGCTGATGGGCATGAAGGAGTGGCTTCTGACCACTCTGCCTGCAATCATCCCATGATTGGCTGGGGACCAAGGTGACTGCCACCACCACAGTCTCAAAGCTGGCTGACATCAGGAGCAGCTTTTCTGTGCTTCTTTCTCTGTCAGCTTCAGGCCCCCTCTGGCGAGCTCAGAGTGGCTTCTGGCTGCTCTGAGGCATGTGTCATATAAACTTCAACGATTTAAGTCCCAGTCCATCTTCTTTAGGATTCTTTAGGGAATGTGGTGCCCTTAAATCCAGTAATCATATCCAGGGGTAGCTGAAGGGACAGTCTCCACCAGCCAGAAAAATGGTGGGGGTGGTAAAGCAGTTTTAAAATGGATTTTTTTTTTTTTAAGGTGAAGACATTGTGTAGTTTCACCATAAGTTATAGTGAAACAACCTAGTATTGTTTATGTTTAAATAGAAATCTTAAAAATAAAATATTTACTATGTAATGTTTTTGTACACTCAAGTCTAGTGCACACTCCACTTTTTGAATACTATTACCTGTTACCAAGTGTCTTCTAATGTACTAACTCACAGATTGGCCGGATGTAATTCTTTGAGTTTTTGGTTTACATTCTTTAAAGCAATATCTGGCACTCTTCCGAGACTTGGCAAATCTTGCCAAATCTTTTTTTTTTTTCCAAATGATTCCAGATATTATAACAAATGCATGGTTTGATCAATGTAGGAAAGATATTGCAAAAATTATATGGTGAGGTAAAAAAATTCATGATATAAATTTATGATCAGAAAGAGAGAAGAGGACTTGCTCTTTCCAGATTTCAAGTTATACTATAAAGTAGCATGTATGGTATGGATAAAATCTTGGATATTACAGAATAACCCTAAGCTATTCATGTTTAAAAAAGGTGTTTGCAATGAACTGGTTGTTGGCTTCACATAAATCTATCAGACACTCACCAGCTTCATTTCTTTTGCCTATTTCGAATCTGCTTACTGTTTTTGTTTCTTCTTTGCTTCCAACTTTGGCATTCCAATCGCCCATGAATTGCTTGATGTCCTGTGTTGCTATGCTGTCAATTTCCTCCTTTATTCCCTCATAGAAACTTTCTATTTCTTCCTGTTCTGCCTCTGTGGTTGGTGCTCACAATTGAATTATGGTTTCTTTGGAGCCTTACTGAGATGATTTGGTCTGATTTGCATTGTATCCTTTGATTGCTTTTGCCCTATCTTTTCTTAGTATGAAAGCCACTGCATTTCATCATGTCTTTTTATTCCTTGAGTAGAACACATTGTAGCTTTCTGAATCAAAGTGGCCCATTCCTGTCATTTTTATTCATTCACCCCCATTACTGTGATGTTCATACTTTCATTTCCATTTTTACTATATCTAGCTTTCCTTGGCTCATGCTTCTCACATTCCACATCCCTATTTTGCGTGTGGTGTTGCTTCAGATAGCATTTGCCTTCCCGAGTGTGTCTATTTCTTGTTTCATCATCTTTATTTCTTCCTATCTCTCTGTTAGTGCTCTGATCTTTTCTGTGTCTCATTTGGGGTGTCTCATCATAGGGTTTTCTAAGTAAGGGGGTTACACAAAGAGAGCCACCTCCAATTCCCTATATGCAGTGCTAAGAAATCTTAGCTGTGCTATCACTGCTGTTCCATTGTTGCTTGCTAGCTTCCCTACACTTATTGGGTCAATGCAGCTGGAATAAAGTATTGGGTCCATGCAGCTGGAATAAATAAACTGTTAAAGGATATAGTTAAAAATATGAAAGGTAATGATGTAGCCCCACCAGAGAGGATCATTAAAAAGATGTGAAATGAAGGCTAAGGTATTATTGGATTTATATATACATCAATGTTAGAGTATCGGTTTAAAATCGTAGACATCTTGAAAGGTATATGAGAAAGAGATCTAAATTTAACAAGCAAAGATATACAAGTGTGGATACAAGAAGTTAAGAGCAACAAATACACTAGAATAAAAGAGCAACAGATGAAATTAATAGGGTGATGGTACAGAACCCCTTCTCAATTAGCATTTTTCAATAAAAATTTATCAGCTAAATGTTGGAACTGTGGTAGGTACAAGGGTTTTTATATGCATGTGTGGTGGGATTGTTCATGTGTTCAGAAGTTTTGGGGTGAAGTGATAAGAGTGACTAATAAAATTATAGGCAAGGAAGTTCATTTGAGCAAAGAGAACTGTATAACATTAAATCTGAAGAATAAGAGAATAAAGAAAAATGAAGAGAAAACAATAAAGTATATATTGAAAGCAACACAGGCTATGATAATATCAGGATGGAAGGAAAGTAAAATTGGAACTTGACTGTGGTAGATAAGTATTTGGCAGGTAACTTGTTGTTTGATATTATCAGAGATAGAAGATTAAAATATACTGGAGAAAGGAAAGAAGCTTAGAATTTAGGCTGGGAAGTTCTCATTGAGAAGCTTAAAAGGAAAATGGATTACAACAAAGTCAATAATGTAATTAAATCCCATATATTGAATGTTAGGTATTAACTGTAAAGAGTGTATTGATTCAAACTTTTAACAAGCCATGAGGGAAGGGGTGGGGGGAGTAGGGAATTGGGTATACCGTATATACTTGTGTACAATTCAACCTCATACATAAGTCGAGGTCAACTTTTGGGGCCAAAAATGGGGATTTTTGTGTGACCTGTGGATAAGTCGAGGGTCTGGCTTAAGGGGACAGCCCAGCTGGGGAGAGGCTCCGGGGTGATCAGCATTTCTGTAGCTGGGCTCCCTCCTGAGGAGAAAGCCTGACTAGAGAGATTCTGGGAAGGGCGTGCATTTGCCTTGCAACCTCCTCTCCATCCAGGCTTTCTCCCCCTCTGGAGAGATCCTGGATGGAGAGGAGGCTTCAAGGCAAACACACCCTTCCCAGAGTTTCTCTTTCTCTAGCTGGGTTTTCTCCCTTGGAGGAAGGAGCCAGGCTGGAGGGACAGAGACTCTAGGAAGGGCTTGCATTCACCTGGCAGCCCCCTCTCCAGCCAAGATCCCTTCTGTGGAGGAGAAAGCCTGGCTGGAGGGACATTGGGAAGGGCGTGCGGGACAAATGCACATCCTTCTCTGTGTCTCTCTAGCCAGGCTTTCTCCTCCGGAGGAGGGAGCCAGGCTGGAGAGAAGGCCACTGGATGAACATGTGCCCTTCTCATCCTTCTCTCTGGCCGGGTTTCCTCTTCCAAAGGAGGGATCCTGGTCAGGGAGAAGGCGCCCTCCTTGACCTTCTCTCTGGCCAAGTTTCCTCCTCCGAAGGAAGAAGCCCAGCCAGGCAGAAGGCACCCTCCCCGGCCTTCTCTCTGGCCGGGTTTCCTCTTCTGAAGGAAGAAGCCCAGCCAGAGAGAATGTGCTGCCCTGGGCCTTCTCTGTGGCTGGGTTTCTTCTGCCGAAGGAAGAAGCCCAGCCAAAGAGAATGTGTCGCCTTTCTAGCCTGGGGTAAACTTATACTGTATTGTCCCGTGTGTGTCTACCCCAGGATTTTCGAGGGCATTTGGGGGCAAAAATTTCTCGACTTATAGTTGAGTATATATGGTATGTAAAATTGTATATATGTTATAATAAATTTAAGAGGAGGAGGAGGAGGAGGAGGAGAAGAAAAAGAAGAAGAAGAAGAAGAAGAAGAAGAAGAAGAAGAAGAAGTCTCATCCACAGACTTGTGATGGGTCAAGATCAACTCGAGAGTGGTTAACAACAACAAATAATTTGTGTTAAAATGTCATGATTTATAATTTGGCTGGTATGCCTTTGTATTGTATAGTCAGCCCATGCCAAATGTGAGCTTCCTTTACGTGGCTATCAGCTTATGCTGAAGCTGCAGTACAATTAAATGAATGGTATGCATGCCACACCTCATATATATGCCCCATGGTTTTCAATGGGTTGCAAGCATATGTAGTTTTCCCCTTACACAGGGGGTCTAGAACAGATCCCCTGTGTAAGAGGAGGGCTGACTGTATAATAAAACCATAGTCAAAATCATTTAATAAACATCTAATCAGAAAGGTTTTCTATAAAGTCTGGCCCAAATATGCAGTACTGTTATAAACTAAGACACCTCCCTGGTTATCACCATTGGGAACTCTTTTATTGAGAGGATTGTGCAGACAAGAAGAATGGGCAACCCATAGAGATCTCTTGATTTTTTTTTTAAGTTTCATATCAGTTAAAAGATATGGAAACTGTTAGAAGATGGGTATGATATTCAACAGTACCCATACTACTAGATTGCAGTAAGATAAAAAACAGGGAAAGGGAATGGAGGATTAATCTGAAGGGGGAAAAACATTTGAAAGCTAATTATTTAAAGGAGAAAAACATTTAATTACTAATATCTATAAAATGTTATTGAAAATTAATTTAGAAAGCAACACAGTCAAATAATGTATAATGGGATGGACAAAAGACATTAGTCATAATATTAATTTGGTAAGTTGGCAAAAATATGTGCAGAGAAAATAATATGAATACAAGATGTTATGATTAAAAGAGCACTTTCTGGAAATGATGTATAGATGATATTTCTCTCTGGATATACTAGCAAAGATTTAAATACACAGACAATGTATACTAGAAATATGGCAAGGAAATTTGTACCTTCTTCTATCTGTGGTGGTCATTTTAAAATGAAAAAAAATAAACTGGTTTATGATGAAATGTAAAATGCAGTTAATTTTGAAGGAAAAAGTAATTTAACTGCAGAATTTTTTTATTAGAAATGTTTAATTTTGAAAGAATACAAGCAAAAAATGACAAACTCTGCTGGCATATGGTAACTGCAGCTAGAATTATTCTCTCTTCAATAGTGATGGATGCTCATTCCATCATGTGTTACTTGGACCTCGAACTGCAAACCTTCCGACCTTACAATCATCAGAATTGGCACCTTAAACACTTAGCCACCACATCCCATGTTGTTATCTACCCATGGTGCAAAGTGATCATATGGTGGAAAAAATTAATCTAAAAAATATGGGAGGGAATAGAAATTGTTAGTGTATGTGTATGTGTTTGTGTATTTCTTTTTTCTTTTTTTTCTGTTTTTAGGACTTGCTTTTTAAAGAAAGGCATATTTCTAAATAATAACAATTTAAGCTGTTGCCTCATTATATTGTGAAATACTTGTTAGCTTGTTTTGGTTTATATGTGTAGCTGTTCATTGTACTTGAAAGTATAATATTGGTGGATAGGAGGGAAAGGGAGGAAATGGGGATTTTTCTCTATATAATGAAATGTTCTGTGCATCGTGAACTTAATGATGTGTATTAAACTTTTTACACACATACACACACACACAGACACACAAATTTGATTATCCCTCAGGCAGAAGAATGGGAAATGATGAATTTAAATTATCATTCTCCCTCCTAGCACTTTATTTTTCTAAAAAGTCTATTCCAAAGGATTGAGGGACCCACCAGAATAGTGGCCTAGTGATTCTGGGATTGCCATAGGTGAATTTATACACACACACACACACACACACACTGTCCCATACATATAATTTGATATTTATTGTTCCATATATTTCCTCCAGTGGGGAAGTTCCATTGGACACTGGTAGCTCCTAATACATCAACACAAACTCTTCTATAAAGAGGCTGCCGTGGATTGTTTCTCAGGGAAGTTTAACAAAATAATTGTGCAAGGCATTATACAGTATAAGGTAAGGAAAAAAATCTAACTGCCCAAATGATGTAACTTCAGAAAAGGAAAGAGAAAAGTAAGAAAACAACAGATGGAAAGCAAAAGTTATAATCACTTCCCTATTGATTCATCAGTTGAGGATCAGGGCTTGGTTATGCAAACTTATGGAAACAAATATAAGCTGTAATTTAACTGACTATAGTCACGTTGGTCTGGCTTATTTTGTCAGTGACAAGAACATATGTGCATTTTAATTATATTGTTACATTCTTTAATGTTTCATTTAAGTGAGCATTTCTAATAAGACACCTGGATCTTGAAGGCTTTATATACCATGTCATAAAACCTGTCCCTGGTTAAATCTCTCTTAGAATTTGTTGAGAATCCTTCCAAGAAGCCATCTTTTAGTATTGTAAATCCGAATTAGGCTGCTTAAAAAACAAAACAAAAACCCCTTTGCCTCCATGGCCATAAGCCAGATCTCTGCTGTGGCAGCTGAACAAAAGAGGTGGTTTTATTAAATCATGCTGAGATAACTGGTGAGAAACCTTTACCCCATGCTATTTTTAAAAAAAATGCTGAGCTGTGACAAGAGCTTTTAAAGACTTATATGTGTTCTTGGGAAGTCCCATTTTGTTACAATCCACTAAACATTGTTTTCCCTCAAGTCTCATTGAAGTGAGACAGTATGAGACTGAGTTTGGTGAATTGTGCCTATAAATAAAAGACACTGCATTCTCCCAGCAACAGCTGACTCAAAACTAAGCTGGGTGGGTGGGTGAAGGGACTGTAAATGCATATTATTATTGCCTTTACATTCACCTCAAAAAGAGGTCTTTTCCTCTTAAAAATTCAACAACTTTTTATTTGAAGTGTATTTTTTGAATTGTGAACTACAGGGCATGAAAATGTGACTAAGGTGTAAGGGCCATCCTATTCCAAATAGGTTCTAGGTTTACATAATATTTGATACAATACAAGATTGTTGATTACAAATCTGTCTGAAATGATAACTGAGACCTTCTGTTAGGAAATATGAAATGTGGTGAAATACAGAACTGATTTTTCCAGAGCATGATAGAATCAAAACTGACTCCCAGCATTATAGAGCATCCTGTATAGATGGGAAAGGAAGTCTCCATAGGTTGTCTGTATAAAGGTGATTTGTTCCCTATAAGAATTTTTCAAAAAGAGACATATCAACAGTTTTTAAAATCATTTTGGGGGTGTCATATGCTGGCTAGCTTCAGTTCAGAAACACAAGCTTCAGCAGGTCGAGAAGACTTTATCCGTAAAGCTAAAGTTGTACACAGCATAATAATGTTGTTAGGAGTGAAGTAATTTTGGTTACAGAGCATATTAAAAAAACACATGGGTATTCAAAGGGTTTTGTGCACTCACCCCACCCTAGTGATGTAAAGAATATTCGTCAAAATTTGATAAACAGAAGATATATCTATTATTCAAAGATTTCAAAAGCTTTTTAAAGAGAAGAAATTATTAGCACTTCTGGATCAACAAGTACGAATCAGCTAAAAATTTGATGGCCAGGATTTGAACTCCTCTTTATGTCAAGAAAACCCTGTTTTTTCAAGCAGAGAAATGTTCTTTAAACCTCTTCCAAACTTCCCTTTCACATGCTAATTGAGTTTGAAATGCCTGGTAATTAGTGTAACTGTTCGCCTTGTCTTTTTCTGTCATTAGGGAAATCTGTGGAAAATACTTCTCAATAGGGTGAGACAAAATCACCTTTTGAAAGTGGGACTTTTGAAAAGAAATATTTAAAAAAAAATCGATGAGAGAGAAGAAAAAAATGGTTTGTCACAACACTATCCCACCCCACCCCAATTAGTTTTCTCACCCAAACATTCCTGTTCAAGTACTGACTCCCTTTTAACTCTGTATTATAGCTAAAATCTATGTTGGGGAATTTTACTTAGCTCAAATTGAGAGGGAGTCAGCTACAATGACCCTACAAAATCATTTCCCACCTGTATACCTAGGGGCCAATGAATCTAAGAAATGATACAGAGGCAGGATTCTCTAATTAAAATATTATTTTTATTAAGGGGGAAAATCACACAGCAATTCACTATCACACACTCATTCATTCAAAGCTCATGAAATAAGGGAGGAGGTTTGAATAGATGGAGGCAGAACTAACGGAGATACTTACACAAGCCAAGACTTGCTTCAGGATCCAATTGATTGAGATGGTGTGGGACTCAGTCATTCGGTGAGCACTGAGTGAATGACTGGGTCAAAGCTAATTCAGAGAGCATAGTGACAAAGTGTCTGCATGAACTCCAAACTAGCACACTGAGGGGAGATTTCCAGAGGTTTATAAGGATTAAAACTAGCCACGGAGCAAAGGTGATAGATTGTATGGGGTGAGGTAATCTGGTCTGGCAATATTCAAGGGAAATAGAAATGGAATTAAATTGTTAGCCAGCTCATCAGAGGAGATGTCTTGGCAATCATCACCCATTCTTCTGATTATGGAGGTGATGACAATCCCATTTGCAACTCCCAAACTACCTGCTGGGCCAGTCCTAGAGGTATTGTTCTCAAAAGGTCCTATTAGGCTGACCTCACCTAGGTGTAGTGTGTACATGTCCTCCCGCTCTGGTGATTATGGCAAATGCATGGCAGACTCCATCTGGGGTCATGTATAATACCAAACACAACAACTTTTTTTGGGGAAAAAAAACACTTTGCCTAACAGTACCAAGAATTGATCTTGACATTTCAAAGTGCATTTTTCCTTTCCTCTCATCTGCTCATTAGCCAACTTCAATAAAGATAAACAATCTCTCCACCTAATATCACCACCAGTACAATGTAACTTATCATCCACTATAACAAACTATATGGCTAGCAAACACGGCAGGACATATAACCCTGACAAGGGACAACATACTCTTGAATAGAATTCAAGAGTAGGTCTTTGCATTTTGTTGGGAAACTTTTAATTCTTCTGCCATTACTGGAAAAAAAAAAATCCTTCTCCCCCAATTAACTAAATAACACTCTCTTATCTCTCTTTTCCCCAAAAGCACTCTCTCTCTCTCCCTCTCTGTTGACGGAAGAAATTCAGACATAAGAAAAGAAGAAAAAATAACCAGACTTGTGTAGCAGAATTCTCTAGAGTGATGCAAGGTCATAGAGCAGAAAGAGGTAGGGCAGGGCTATAGTTTATCAAGACCCTGTGAAATAAGTTGGAAGGAAAGACAGTAAATTCCTCTGAAGGTCAGTTCCAGTGAGCTTTTTGACTGACCAAGAATTTGAACTTGGACTTCCCACTATTTCTTGCATTCCACTTTAGATCACACAGTTGCATGAAGAAGTATGCAATGGTGACATAAAGAAGAATATAAACAGTGGAAAGGGAACTACTTTGCAGCTCTTCTTCCCATTTCACTGATGAAAGAAATTGTATTGTTTATTGGTTTGGAACACGTTAAATTAATGCCGCTCAATATATCAAAAGCAAGAAAACTATTTCATAGAAATCTCATTAGTCTTAACCAGGAACATGCTCAATCTCATTCATTTCAGTAAGTTTCAATCTTGGAAACAAACAGCAATCCCCCATGATCAGTGTTCATACAATGGGAGAAGGGTTTTCTTGCTAAAATCATCTGTCAATATGTCACTCATTCAACAAATCTAATTTTCACCTTTAAAAAAAAAAGCATTGCAGTACAACTGAACCTGTTGTTTAATTTGGTTGTTTCCATTTATATAAAGTATATGTTGGACTCTGAGGCCTGATTTCAGATACCTCCACATGAAGCAATGAGATCCAGAGGGCAGGAGACAGAGAGAGAGAGAGAGAGAGAGAGAGAGAGAGAACATTTTTCTACCAGACTGAAAATCAGTGTAGCCATATGCTAAGGAGAGATATTATCTTTCAGCATGGAGAAGAAATCTCCTTCCAAGCATGTGATCCACACATCAGAGATACCAATGCTATTAACCTTATTAATTTCAGCAAACTACACTGCATCCATTCAACAGAAACCATTACTTGTAATTCTGGTGAGGGAGTTGATACTGAGGATGAGTTGTGTAAAGCAGGGCTAGATGGAGAACCAGTTATCTATCCCCAAAGTTATTGGAGTCCAGTTCCCATGAGCCCCAACAATCTGATCTTGCCTGATGAAGAATAGTGGGGGTTATAGTACAACAATATGTGGAGGAACACAGGTTCCCCATCCTGTCTTAATTCCAACTTTAGAGTTGAGGCTGAAATGAAAATCCAGATACGTAACTTCTGTTCTAAGCCATCTTTCAATTCCTTACATCAAATGATGGGTGTGAGGATCACCTCACACATAAAAACACACAGCACCATTTTGAATACACACAAAATATCATTCAGGGGGGGAACAAATCATCTGTTTGCAGAAGTCAGTTTGACTGTGGCACATGAATGGAACAGAAGTACCAAGATTCAGAATCACTGAAGAAGGGGAGAATCCAGTTTAAACATATCCACCACAAGCCATTTGGGGTAATCCTTTGTGATCATATCTGGCACACATTGGTGGATGCGCATCTCTCGCTACATACTGAAACTCATCAAACAGGATCAGAACAAGAGAGAATACACTGAGGTGCAGATTCACATACTGTGATAATTGTTGCATTCTTATGGTCTAGATCATTTCTGTCATTTCAAAATCTAGTTTTAAAACTTTTATGGGAACTTTTCATAGGGACATTGTTTAAATTGCCATTGATGTGTTTTGTAACAATGTCCTTAGATGTATGTTCCACTTTCTGCAAGTGACCGTTCAGACATTTAGACATAAGCAGAACATTTTGCAAGTTTGCTCTTCTTGTAATAACTGGCTGGCTTGAATGAATGGACAGATTTCAGATCTCAGCAGACCTGTAACTTTGCTTATTTGATCTCTGCCAGCTCAGCATATTGTCTCTGCTCTGGAGGGCTGATATTGGCTGTCAAAAGCAGCACTCTCTCCTGATTTTAAAAGATCATTCATTTTGCCATTCACCCTCAGTTGTAGCAGGGCCAAGTTTTATCGTTAAGAAACAAATTAAGGCAGCATGCAAGGCATTCAGAGAATTCAGTGTGCTGTCCAAGTCTTGAAGTTTCTCTTCATGCTTTAAGAGGCTTGCGGGAGGGGGGAATTCTGGATAGTGCTGGCTCATGTTCCAAATTTTACTGTGCATTTGAAAGGACCTATCCAGCACAACAAGGGAAATATGATATAATAAGCATCACTGAAACCTGGTGGGATGAGTCTCATGATTGGAATGTAGAAATAGAGGGGTATAACCTTTTAAAGAGAAACAGGCCAAGCAGGAAAGGAGGAGGAATAGCATTATATGTCAGGGATATTCACACCAGTGAAGAGATGCAGGAAGTCAATACTGGAAGCCAGGTGGAGAGCATCTGGATAAAAATTAAAGGAGAGGGAAATAACAGGGATGTTACTGTGGGAGTCTACTACAGACCGCCGACTCAGGCAGAGGAATTGGATGATGCCTTTCTAGAACAGATAATCACATACTCAGAAAAGAGAGATGTAGTAGTGATGGGTGACTTCAACTATCCTGATATTTGCTGGAAGTCAAACTCAGCCAAATCCTCAAAGTCTAGTAAATTCCTCACTTGCCTGGAAGACAATTTCATTGTCCAAAAGGTGGAAGAGGCAACAAGGGGATCAGCCATTTTAGATCTGATCTTAACCAACAGGGAAGACCTACTTGATGGGGTGCAAGTGGTTGGATCCTTAGGTGGAAGTGACCATGTTCTCCTGGAGTTTGTAATACAGTGGAAGGGAGAAGCTAGGCATAGTCAGACACGCACTCTAGACTTTAGGAGAGCTAATTTCAATAAACTTAGAGAAATACTGGGAGTGATCCCATGGTCAGGAATACTAAAAGAAAAGGGAGTTCAAGACGGATGGGAGTTTCTCAAAAGGGAGATATTGAAGGCACAATTTCAAACAGTTCCAATGAGGAAGAAAAATGGAAGATGTCTCAAGAAGCCAGGATGGATGACTAAGGAACTTTCAAATGAGCTAAGTTTTAAACGGAACATGTATAAGAAATGGAAAAATGAAGAAATCACGAAAGAGGAATTCAAACAAATAGCCAGCACATGTAGGGGTAAAGTCAGAAAAGCTAAAGCGCAGAATGAACTCAGGCTTCCTAGAGAGGTTAAGAACAATAAAAAGGGCTTTTTTGGATATGTCCGCAGCAAAAGGAGGAAGAAGGAAACAGTGGGGCCACTGCGTGCAGAAGATGGCAAAATGCTAGCAGGGGACAGAGAAAAGGCAGAATTACTCAACACCTTCTTTGCTTCAGTCTTCTCAGAAAAGGCAAAGGGTGTTCAACCTAAGGATAATGGAGACAGAATAGAGGAAATTCAGCACAGAATAAGTAAAGAGGTAGTACAGGAATACCTGGTTAACCTAAATGAATTTAAATCTCCAGGACCAGATGAACTACATCCTAGAGTATTAAAAGAACTGGCAAATGTAATATCAGAGCCATTGGCAATAATCTTTGAGAACTCCTGGAGAACAGGAGAAGTCCCAGCAGACTAGAGGAGGGCAAACGTTGTCCCCATCTTCAAAAAGGGAAAAAAAGAGGATCCCAACAATTATCGTCCAGTTAGTCTGACATCAATTCCAGGAAAGGTTCTAGAGCAGATCATTAAGCAGAGAGTCTGTGAACACTTAGAGGCCAATGCCATAATCACAAAAAACCAACATGGGTTTCAGAGAAACAAGTCATGCCAAACGAACCTGATCTCTTTTTTTGATAAAATTACCAGCTTGGTAGATGAAGGGAATGCTGTGGATATAGTATACCTCGATTTCAGTAAGGCCTTTGACAAGGTTCCCCATGACATTCTTGCAAACAAGCTTGCAAAATGTGGGATAGACAAGTTAACTGTTACATGGATTTGTAATTGGTTGACTGGCCGAACTCAAAGGGTGCTCAACAATGGCTCCTTTTCATCCTGGAGAGAAGTGACCAGTGGGGTCCCACAGGGTTCTGTCCTGGGCCCAGTGCTATTCAACATCTTTATTAACGATTTGGATGACAGAATTGGGGGCATACTTATCAAATTTGCAGATGACACTAAACTGGGAGGAGTAGCTAATACCCCAGAGGACAGGACCAAAATTCAAAATGACCTGAATAGACTAGAAAGCTGGGCCAGTGCTAACAAAATGAAAATCAATGCGGAAAATGTAAGGTTCTGCACTTAGGACGGAAAAATGAAATGCACAGATAAAGGATGGGGGACACCTGGCTGAATGAGACCACATGTGAAAGGGATCTAGGAGTCCAAGTAGACCATAAGTTGAACATGAGTCAACAGTGTGATGCGGCAGCTAAAAAAGCCAATGCAATTTTAGGCTGCATCAATAGAAGTATAGTTTCTAGATCAAGGGAAGTGATAGTGCCACTCTATTCTGCTTTGGTCAGGCCCCACCTGGAATACTGTGTCCAGTTCTGGGCACCACAATTCAAAAAAGATGTGGAGAAACTGGAGCATGTCCAAAGGAGGGCAACTAAGATGGTGAAGGGTCTGGAAACCTTGCCCTATGAAGAACGTCTTAGGGAGCTGGGGATGTTTAGCCTGGAGAAGAAAAGGTTAAGAGGTAATGTGATAGCCCTGTTTAAATATTTGAAGGGATGTCATATTGAGGAGGGAGCAAGCTTGTTTTCTGCTGCTGCAGAGATAGAACGCGGAACAATGGATGCAAACTGCAGGAAAAGAGATTCCACCTCAACATTAGGAGGAACTTCCTGACAGTAAGGGCTGTTCGACAGTGGAACACACTCCCTCGGAGTGTAGTGGAGTCTCCTTCCTTAGGGGTCTTTAAGCAGAGGCTGGATGGCCATCTGTCAGGGATGCTTTGACTTGGAGTTCCTGCATGGCAGGGGGTTGGACTGGATGGCCCTTGTGGTCTCTTCCAACTCTATGATTCTATGATTCTATGATTCTATTCTTAAAATAGGTTCAACACCATGGATTGTTGCTTTTAAACTTCAATTAAAACCTGCTTCTGACCTCACCATTGCATGGATATGGCAGCCACAAGGAGCCACCAATTGTGGATAGCTAGGCCCCCTCCCACCCAAAAATAAATCCCCTTCCCCAAACCTTTTTCATTAATTAATAATTGTCATTGGTCAAGAATATGTATTCTTGACACGCTCCTATTATTATATTTATTGCTTCATCTGCTGTCATCTGTGTTTAATAACTCACATCAGTAATTATTTTTGTGTCTCATTCCTACATCTCCATACATGGAGACATTTCTCTATTCCCTGTACAGTGGTCCCCCTGGATACGAATCCCCCGGGCTACGAAAATCCTGGGATACGAAAGAGCCGGGGCCGGAAAAATGGCCCCGGCTTACGATCGTATCCCCGGGATATGAAAAAAGGCCGGCGGCCTCGGAGAAGAAGGGACGGCCCCGCGATGGCCGTCCCTTCTCCTCCGCCGGCGGCCTCGTAGAGGAAGGGACGGCCCCGCGATGGCCGTCCCTTCTCCTCCGCCGGCGGCCTCGTAGAGGAAGGGACGGCCCCGCGATGGCCGTCCCTTCTCCTCCGCCGGCGGCCTCGGAGAGGAAGGGACGGCCCCGCGATGGCCGTCCCTTCTCCTCCGCCGGCGGCCTCGGAGAGGAAGGGACGGCCCCGCGATGGCCGTCCCTTCTCCTCCGCCGGCGGCCTCGGAGAGGAAGGGACGGCCCCGCGATGGCCGTCCCTTCTCCTCCGCCGGCGGCCTCGGAGAGGAAGGGACGGCCCCGCGATGGCCGTCCCTTCTCCTCCGCCGGCGGCCTCGGAGAAGAAGGGACGGCCATTGCGGGGCCATCCCTTCTTCTCCGAGGCCAAGCAAGGCACGATCCGATCGGATCGTGCCTTGCTTTCGTTAGGCGCCCAGGGCCAGCCTTGGCTGACTGGGGAACGAAGGTTCCCCAGTCAGCCAAGCCTGGCCCTGGGAGCCTAATGAAAGCAAGGCACGATCCGATCGGATCGTGCCTTGCTTTCGCTTCGGGGCGGAGGCCCAGGCCTGACTGGCTGGGGAACGTCCCCAGCAAGCCAAGCCTCTGGGCCTCCGCCCCGAATGGAAAGCAAGGCACTGCCTTGCTTTCTCTTCGGGGCGGAGGCCCAGAGGCTTGACAGGCTGGGGAAGGTCCCCAGCCAGCCAAGCCTCTGGGCCTCCGCCCCGAATGGAACGCAAGGCAGTGCCTTGCTTTCCATTCGGGGCAGAGGCCCAGAGGCTTGGCTGGCTGGGGACCTTCCCCAGCCTGTCAAGCCTAGGCCTCCGCCCCGAAGCGAAAGCAAGGCACGATCCGATCGGATCGTGCCTTGCTTTCGTTAGGCTTGGGGGGCAAGCCCGGCTAGAGAAGGGAAGCTTCCCTTCTCTAGCCGGGCTTGCCCCCCAAGCACGGCTAGAGAAGGGAGGATTCCCTTCTCTAGCCGGGCTTGGGGGGCAAGCCTAATGAAAGGAAGCCACGATCCATGGGATCGTGGCTTCCTTTCATTAGGCTTGGGGGCCAAGCCCAGCTAGAGAAGGGAAGCTTCCCTTCTCTAGCCGGGCTTGCCCCCCAAGCACGGCTAGAGAAGGGAGGATTCCCTTCTCTAGCTGGGCTTGGCCCCCAAGCCTAATGAAAGGAAGCCACGATCCCATGGATCGTGGCTTCCTTTCATTAGGCTTGCCCCCCAAGCCCGGCTAGAGAAGGGAAGCTTCCCTTCTCTAGCCGGGCTTGCCCCCCAAGCACGGCTAGAGAAGGGAGGATTCCCTTCTCTAGCCAGGCTTGGGGGGCAAGCCTAACGAAAGGAAGCCACGATCCATGGCATCGTGGCTTCCTTTCATTAGGCTTGGGGGCCAAGCCCGGCTAGAGAAGGGAAGCTTCCCTTCTCTAGCCGGGCTTGCCCCCCAAGCACGGCTAGAGAAGGGAGGATTCCCTTCTCTAGCCGGGCTTGGGGGGCAAGCCTAACGAAAGGAAGCCACGATCCATGGGATCATGGCTTCCTTTCATTAGGCTTGGGGGCCAAGCCCGGCTAGAGAAGGGAAGCTTCCCTTCTCTAGCTGGGCTTGCCCCCCAAGCACGGCTAGAGAAGGGAGGATTCCCTTCTCTAGCCGGGCTTGGGGGGCAAGCCTAACGAAAGGAAGCCACGATCCATGGGATCGTGGCTTCCTTTCATTAGGCTTGGGGGCCAAGCCCGGCTAGAGAAGGGAAGCTTCCCTTCTCTAGCCGGGCTTGCCCCCCAAGCACGGCTAGAGAAGGGAGGATTCCCTTCTCTAGCCGGGCTTGGGGGGCAAGCCTAACGAAAGGAAGCCACGATCCATGGGATCATGCCTTCCTTTCGATAGGCGCGGAGGCCCAGGCCTGGCTGGCTGGGGAAGCGAACGTTCCGCAGCCAGCCTGGACCGCCCCTTGTCCTCCGAAGCCTAGCTTCGGAGGAGAAGGGACCCAAGGCAGCCCCTTCTCCTCCGAAGCCTGGCCTCGGAGGAGAAGGGACTCAAGCCTGGCTGGCTGGGGAAGCGAACGTTCCCCAGCCAGCCTGGGCCTCCGCGGGTGACGAATGGAAGGCCCGATCCACCGGATCGGACCTTCCTTTCGTCAGCCAGGAGGCCCCCGCCAGGCCAGGCTTCGGAGGGGAAGGGATTTCCCTTCCCCTCCGGCCGGCCGGAACGGATTACCTATTTCCTATTGGAAATAGGCCCCGGGTTACGAAATTTTCAGCTTACAAAAAAAGGGGCCGGAACGAATTAATTTCGTAACCCGGGGGACCACTGTATGTGCAAATACCATGCCATGTAGAGTCAGCATGTTATGGTGGCTTGAGCACTGGGCTATGACTCTGCACAGAATGTTTTATATCTCCACTTGATCATGAAAACCTGCTGGGCAACCTGGCAAGTCACACTCTCTCAGCTTCGGAGGATGATAGTGACAACCTACTGCTGAAGAAACCTGCCAAGAAAATCCCATGATAGGCTCACCTTAGGGCTGCCACAGGTTGTAAATATCTTGATGACACACAGAAGCAGCAACACACCATGCCAATATACTTGTATTCATGAACTAGTTTCATTCACACACAACATTCAGGTGCAATGTCCACATTAGCTCACTAATTCTCTGGCAAGACACTGCCAGGACAAAAACAACATGAATTATTGAGACTCAGGTTTGTTTGTTTTTTAAATGTTTATTTAGACAAACAGCAACTGTACCTGTATCTTGCACAAAGAGGAGTTATTTGTCTTTTTTCTGGGTTAATCCCCTCTTTATGATTGACTTTGATCTCAAATTTTGACTGAATATATGAAAAAAATATATAATCACCACCACCACCACCACCACCACATGTAAGTCAATGAAGGAAGTCTGGTGATGCTTCAGCTTATCGCATTGCCCCCAGAGATGTGATGGGGCAGAACAAAAGGGAGTGGGATGGGAACAGGGATGCATTTACCACACCTCGGAAAACCCTCGCCAAACATTCCCATTCCATTCCCAATCTGTCACAGAGGAGGTGATTTTCAGAAACTGTTCAGAAGTGTTCCCGAAAATCACCTCCTCTGGGATGGATCAGGAATGGAATGGGAATGTTCAGCAGCGGTGGCGCTGGCAACATCCTGGTGTGCATCCCTGGCCCCCTTCCATTCCTATCCCACTCCCTTTCGTTCCACTTCCATCATGTTCCTAGAGGCAAAGCAATAAGCTTAGCTGATTCCTGAATTTTGATTCAGATTTGTTGCCCAGATTGGAATTGATTGGATTGGGTCCAAACTGATTTGGACCAAATCAGACTAAATTGATTGCAAAACTGAATCAAAGTTTCCATGCACAACCATTTTGCAGTTGTAATAGTAGTATTAGTAGCCATTGTTTTGTTATTGATGGTGAAGATGATAGCAGATTTGAAAGATTTTACTGTTATCTGTTCATCTCTTATTAACAAAGAAATTACTAGTATGTATTTTACTTCTCAATACAGTTACCTGAAGACCCCCCCTTTCTTTCTTTCTTTCTTTCTTTCTTTCTTTCTTTCTTTCTTCCCTTAAGGAGAGTAAAGTATTCAATAGGATTTGATCTTAAGGCCTGGGAAATTCTCTAGAGTACAGGATAGGATTTAATTAGTTCAGAAGTGTAGGCTTAACTGCATAGGCACAGCCTGGGCAAATATTATGTTTAAGTGATCTAATTGATGCATCTTCACTTATTAAATGAATTTGTTTGTACAGTTAAACTGGACTACAACTTAACACAACTGAATTGTTTAGGAGGATCATTAAGCTGAGGTTACGAGTTTGATGAAGTTTAACCAGTAGGACACACCTTAGGGTTAAGCAGAATAATATGCCAATCCTGTACAATTTAAGTATGTGCCTTCTCATTAATTTATGTTTCCTAAGGCATATCTAAGTTTTCAGAGCATCCTTTTCTGAACTGCAAGCTTGCAAATGGTATCCTAGTCATATAATTCTTCCAGACAATACTTTCCCCTTTGACTTGGTTGATATAGCAGATTAAAGCCTTGCTCTATTATTATGGGTGGTGGTGGTGGTGGTGGTGGTGGTGGTGATTACGCATACCATGTGGGGAATAGGAGCTGGGAAAGTCATTTTCTCACTCCACAGCCAGTGTCTTTCTATCCATTTCTATACATACTGTGCTACAAGTCACTGTCCTGGGAACCAATAATCTTTGCTAGATAGTTTCCAGGGACAGGCCTTGGAGGCAGATGTAAGAGAAAACATTATACCTTTTGTCTGCTCCTAGCCAATATTCAGCAATCCTGAGTCATGAATTTGGTAATTCCATTATCAACTTTCCTGCTCCTTTCCTCTCATTTATTATTATTATTATTATTATTATTATTATTATTATTATGGCATAGACAGAAGTTAAGAGAACAAAGTAAGTTAAGGAAGTATCTGTAACCATAGACTATGACTTTATCATATGGGAAAAATTGGGGGTTTAAACAGGCATTTCCCAGTGACAGGTGAGCGATCATGGCTAAGATTTTCACACAACATTGTGATTAGAGACGACTTATCCCAGAAATAACTAGGAATGCTCCAGCAACAAAGCATTCATCGGGAAATCCTATGAATAATATGTTCCTGGAGCATTCCTGATTATTCTTGGAATAAGTCCTCTCTAATCGCAGTGTGTGAGAAAATCTTAGCCGTGAAAGCGTGACTGTCTCTGGAAAATGAATATCCCCCATGTAATAAAGTCCATAAAAAACTAATATATAAGCTGAACTGTAGCTTCTGAGTAATAATAAATTGACAGTAAAAATCCTTGAATCCATCAAACAGAAAAGATATTGGGGATATTTCTCTCTCACACTCTTATTTCATTTTTACAGATGAAGAGAGTGGAAAAAATCTGAGAAATTTTCAAAGTTAAGATATTTATTCTTTGTCTATGCAACAGGTTTATATTTATTTGTTATTTCTAATTATTCATGGTTTGAAATCTAAATTCCATCCATTTACTTGTGAACGTATACATTTTGCTCCTCCTCCTCCTCCTCCTCCTCCTCCTCCTCCTCCTCCTCCTCCTCCTCCTCCTCCAGATCCTTTTCCTGAGTTGTCTTGATAACATTAGGAATTTTATGCACATCCCTAACTGGCCCCAAGGTTGAGATTGGCTTATCTATAATAATATTTTGAGGTCATCAGTTATTTTTGGTGTTGATTAAAGTTTTACTGCAAAGAGACCAATAATTCCCTGGAACAAATAATACTCTTTTTATTGTTATGTGACATAATGTATGCCCAGAAATAGTGTATGAGAGATTTATTTAGTGAATCTTCATTAAATATTGGGATGATATTACAGCCTAAGAAGATGATAGGCCATGGAGGAAACAAGGACTTTAGAACATTAGGAGAAGCTATATAACATGAAACTTGTAGGGAAATGTGCAACTTGTAGTAAACAAAACTAATATAATAAATTGGGATGGATGCCATGAGCAGCAATAGTCTGGAAATTCCAGTCTCCATAGTCCAGCCTCCATAAAGACTGGCATGTATATGGGGAGGAAGTCTCTTTACTATCAGCTGATTGAAAACAACTCTGGTCTCATGTTCCCATGTCCAGCCTCCCCTACCCCACTCAACTGATCTGAATTAGTATTCTCTAGGGGACTTCTGTTTTAGGAGTCAGACACATGAAGAGAGAGATATATCCCTCCCTTCATGCCAGCTATCACTAGATAGTTCCTTCATTACAACCCCAACAGTGTATCCACTAACATGGGTCCTTTGAGCATACTCACTCTCAGTGTATCATGGTTCATACATCCTGGCATTGGATGGTAATTTGGCCAATGTCTTCTCCAGCAGCCATAATCGCTTTTCATCAGGCTACATTGGTCATCCTGCAAGTAAAATGAAATGAAATGAAATAAATTCTTGCCTTATCCATCACCATAGCACCCCTTGTTGTCTTCCTTTGGACACATTCCAGCTTGCCAATGTATTTCTTAAACTATGGTGCCCCAAACTGTACACAACATTCCAAATGAAATTTGATCAAAGCACACTAGTGTTGTACAATTACTTCTCTTGATCCAGAGGTCTTTATAAATGTTGAGAGACATAATCCTATGATGGTAGTTTGCTTTAATACAGTACTCTAGATGAAACAAATATAACTTGCACTATTACATTACGTCTCCCAACATTTCACTGGGTTGTTGTTAACTACCCTGAAGTTGACCTTAACTGGGACATTATATTTTGTTGATGTAGTCTGGAATTTAATTGGCCTTTTTTGCTGCCACATCACACAGTTGGCTCATAGTTAGTTTATAATCTACTAGTACAGCTAGGTCATTTTCATGTGCACTACTGTCAAGCCAGATGTCACCATTCATTTTGTTTTTTCTGCCTATAGATGCTACCTTACGTTTGAAATTATGTAAGTATTAATTAGCATTGGCCCTGTACTCCAATTTGTTAAGGTCATTTTGAATTCTTTTTCATTCTTCTGAGGTGTTAGCAACGCTTTGGCATCATCTACAAATTTGATGAGCCCTCTATTCACTCCTTCAACTTTTTTATAAATATGTTGAACAAAACCAGGCTAAAGACAAAACCCTTTGGCTCCCCACTTGTCCCCTTTGAGTCACTATTGATAAGCATTTACTGGTTTTACCTCTCAGCAACTAAAAATCCACCTAATAGTAGCAGTTTATTTAAGTCATATTTTCTACAAGGAGATAAGATAAAAATTTATCATTTATTTTACTTGTGCTACAGTTTTAGATTTGTTTTTTCTGCTATAAATTTTGCAGGCACTTTCTGCAAAGCATCATGTTATTTTACAAAGTCTTTAAGGGGGGGGGGGAACCCACATATGTGTCCAAAAATCATGTTTATACTAGAAATAGTAATTATATGCAATTCTTATCTAGAAAACACACACATTTATAATGTACTTCTCTTGGATTAACAGTGTATAAGTCACGATAAACAATGTTTTCCAAGAACCATTGACTTTCATACTTTAATTATATTTCTGGTGTATTGTTTGCTGGTTATGCTGAAATGATTGTTACTGGTGTGTGAAAATAATTTAGAAAACTAAATGTTAGTCTTTATGCATTTAAACAAAAGTTAAGCCAACAGTGAAACACTCCTTCCCCCGTTCCCGCTGCAAGGGATAATGTGAAGACATGGAGAGGGGTTGTTTCAGTACATCTACACAAACATGGACCTTTATTTTTCATAGTCTAATGAGCTAACAATAAGTGGAAGATAAAAATTATCCACATATTTATAGTTGTTCATGAGCCATAAACATTCCTAAAATAATCTCCCTGTTATCAATGTGCAGTTTTGCAAATTCAGCTGGTAAAATTGAGATTCTCTGTATATCATAATGTTTGTTAGTGAAGCAGTGCTTCCAAATTAGGCAGAATCCTAGTCAAGTGTTATGCAAGTAGGTAACACAAAGAAGGAGAATAACTCCTCCTCTGTTCATGTTCACTCTTTATGAAATTTAGAATTAGTTCAAAATGGCATCAAAGGGATAGCTATCTGTCAATAGCTTTGAACACTACCACCCTACTGCTTGAGATGCCAAATGCTGGTAAGGATCAAAGGTTAAGAACCATTGCTTTAAACCCTTGGTCTTTGACTGGAAAACTCCAAATGTATATTGACAATTTGGGAATGTTCATGTTGATCCCCACATAGTGTCATTGACACAGTTCCTATGAACTCTCCAGGGGTCACGGTGGGGAAACATTAAGAATTGCACTGTCATAGTTTATATTGTTATGTGATGTTAAGACTTGTTTTTCCAGTGACTCAGTAAGTATGTATCATTCCCAGGTATCAAATAGCTTACATGGATAAAGGGTTTTATTGTGCTAAAGAAAAAAGAAGCAAAACTCCAAGGAAAAAAAAGTGATCTCCCTTTGAGGACACCTATGTGCCCTCAAGTCCAAAGGTTGAAAGCAGTGGCTCTTAATCTTTATCCTACAAATGTTTGAGACTTCAACACCCACATCTCCTGTTCACTGGCTATATTGTCTGACACTTCTGGAAGTTGGAGGGCCAAAGCTCCATACTCTTCAGAAGTTTCAGCTTCTTGCACAACTGCATAGTTTTGTAAGGCAGAAAACAGCCTTTGATTTCACACAGAAAATAGGATTGGCAAAGGATATTTTGTTGCCTAAGGCAAGAAACATAATTCTGGCTCCTTCTCCATTCATAGCAGACTAGGCTGGCCATAGAATTATGCATTTCAACATACCTGAGGGCAGGATCATGTTAGGGGACACAAATGAGATTTCTTTTTATAGAGGGAAATGGTTCAGAAACACAGAGGGACATGTTTAGAACATGTTTGGATATGTTTAGCCTAGAGAAGAATGTACTGATAGGTAACATGGTCACCCTATTTAAATATCCAAAACACTGTCAGGTGGAAGATGGAATATGCTTGTTTTCTGCTGCTCCCAAATAAAATAAATTATTTTATTCATGAATGTTTTACATACATTTTCTTTTTTAAAAAAAATGTGTTAAAAGAAATTATTTTATATGTTCAGAGGGCAGTGTGAACAGTGCCAAAGATTCATAACATATATAGTGTTTTCGAGCCAGAGATAGTAGGAGTAAGCCCTTTGGGAATGAGTACTGTGATATTTACTCTGCTTTTCAGCATAGATCAGACTCAAATATGTACTCAATGTAACTTGGCTTACATGCTGAACTGCAATAGTCCATGCCACACAGTTATTAATTAGGAATTAATCAGTCTGGATGTTTCCCTAGGGCTACACAGGCACTTTACACTGAGAAAATATTACACTAATTAGCCTGTATATTTGAACAATAACCTTGCACTTTCTTTATATACAATTTTTTTTTCCTGAGGGAGAGTCTCCAATGAGCAGAAGTTCACCTGTTTGATCAAAATTTTCTTTATTTTGACACGATGGTGTTGGTGATGCTGATGATGCTGTTGGATGATTTCATATTTATATTCTCAATCAAAGAACTTTGAAAGCTTCTGAATCCTAATTTAGATTCTTTGTACTTGGTTATGCTGCGAACAAGAACTCATACTAAATCACCAGTCAACTGTTCCTTAGCAAAGCTAACATAAATTGTTTAACAAATTCTTCAGTTCAGTGTCTCTAGTCTAGATCAACTGCAAGCTTTCAACAGAGCTTCTTCTATCCCCTGTCCTTCCAGATGTCAACCCTTTCAATGCTATTGTTCTTATTCTACCAGATAATCTCTTCTCCCGTTATTTTCACCCTCTACTTTAGCACTTTATTGAAATTATTTGTGCTCCCCTCCCAATCTTTTGGTGAATCACAATGGAAGAATGTCCATCTAAGATTATTTCTTCTTCCTCCTCCTCTTCCTCTTCTCTTTAATTGTTAGATCCTAGGGTTGAACATTTAACTTTCCTGTGATTGTTTGAAACACCTGGTCAGAAAAGTCTAAGACTTGACAAAACAAGCAGACTTTTGTAATGCCCAAGCCCTAACATAAAAAGGCTGACAATTTTATTACTCCATAGGCAGACAAAGTTCAGGGAGAAAAATTAGAATCCTAGGATTATATATATATATATATATATATATATATATAAAACACAAAAGGGAAAAGTTACTAGAGCTGCGACTTTGTAGGTCTTCAAACACACATTCTGTCAATTAAGGTGCTATTTTGGCTGTAAACAAGACTCTAAATTGAAAAAAAAGAGGACTGCATCACATTAAATCATCTATATTTTAGAGATATTGGGCAATGAGAACTGATCTGTTTTGTTTAACAGGTGTTCTGGTACCAAGGCTGTTTGCAGGTGTTTAGCTAGGAGATGTGACCAGATCATGTTTGAAGTGTCTTTTCTGACCTCCTGCTGCCATATGCCTCTTGTGTCTCATCTATCTTTTTTTAAAAGCCACAATAAATGAAAATGTGGATTCTGTCCTTATTCACAATGCATCCAGATTACTGTTCATCCTCATTTATTTTTATAATCAATCAGAAGAGACATTGCACACAGTTTAAGCTATTTTCTTCCAAGAACTCTCATTCAGTGTCATCTCTATGGGCTGTTTAAATACCATATGTCTTTGCAGAAGTTGTTAAAGCAAGATGAAAACATTGCTGCTATTCTTATTTTTATGGACGTTTTATGCTCCAGAAAGACAATTAGCAATTGAAAAATGGATTCTAATTAAAATGCTTGTAGCTATTTGGATGGAAAGGTTATGAGTCATGTTTAAGGATGTTGCAAACTTACTGTAAAAATTAAAACTTGTCTACTTGTACTCCAAAGACTTGTTAAACATAACAAATAAAATAAATAAATGCACATATCATAACCTGACTTAAAAATGGCAGGGGACAAATATACACATGGGGTGGATTTCCATTTTTGTTACAGCAAATGTGAGGAAAATTAACATTGACAAATTTGCCCATCCAAAAGGATGGATTGAAATGCTTAACCATTAGAAATTCAGCTTTGAATCTCTGTGTTTAACCATGTGTGTATTCCTGGGATTCCAATCCTTTTTCTCTAACAGTTTCTTCATTTTTAACCACTAGATGGCTGTTAGGTACAATATGGAGCTTTCTGCATTGGGCTAGTTGAAGTTGGTCTGTCTGGATGGTTTAGAATTTAGTTTAATTTGTTTTGGAGAAGCACTCACAAAAGTTCATACGTTGTTCCATAAATAGGATGGGGAATAACAAGAAGAAGAAGAAGAAGAAGAAGAAGAAGAAGAAGAAGAAGAAGAAGAAGAAGAAGATATATTTCCCGCCTCTCCCTACGGATCGAGGCAGGATTGCATCAATAAAAGCACAGTACAATACAGTTAAAATAATATTTAAAATACAATATCTCATTAAGCAACTACAATTAACAACAACAACAGTATTGCTGCCTGCCTTTAGATAGTCAAGTCCTCATCTAATCCATGTTATCACTCCTGAAGTTCAGTGTCGACTAAAGTGAAATTGGCATATTCATCCATCCTTAACAGTTGCAGCATCAGATTTTATTAAGCTGAACCATCACAGATCTGATTTTTTAAAAATTCTGTGGTGTTATATCTCCTTACATCATTTCAGCTGTAATATTTTTCCCCAGAAGTCTTTTCACTCACTTAGCTACCATTCATTCCATAATGGGTTATGTTGTAACCATTGCCTGAGATGTGATGTGAAATGATATGAATGAAATGTTATGCAATCAACTGTGGTGACAATTCACACATTCAATTCATCTGTTGTGACAGGAATCAAAATGATGAGTGCATACCACAGACTCTTCTTTCCATAAGAGATGAAGTTGTGTTTCAGTCCAGTCTTCTAAGCTGATTCTTGAACATTTAGGAATGGGATGCTTGTATAACATTTAAGGCTGGGAAACTTGGTATAATGTTCATGTTTGATTCCCTGTCAGGTTTTGTAGCTCAGTTTGGTAAAGCAGAAAAGATGGCTCCTTGCTATATCAGCCCTGGTGGCACAGTGGTTAAATGCCTGTACTGCAGCCACTCACTCAAAACCATAAGGTGGCGCGTTCAAGACCAGCAAAGGGCTGAAGCTCGACTCAGGCTTGCATCCTTCCGAGGTCGCTAAAATGAGTACCCAGATTGTTGGGGGGCAAATAGCTTACAATTGTAAACCGCTTAGACACTCCTTAAGGGTATGAAGCGGTATATAAATGAAGCTGTTTGTTTGTTTGTTTGTTTTGTTTGTTTGCTGATTACCAGTGTTTTGCTGAACATCGGACTCTAGTTTCAAATCCCTGCTCAGCCATGGGAACTTGCTGGGTGTCCTTGGGCATGTCTTGCCATTTCAGACTCAGAGGAAAGGAATGGCAAACCTCCGCTGAATAAATCTTGCCAAGAAAACTCAAGTGACAGGTTTGCTTTAGAGTCACCATTGGTTGGAAATGACATGAAGGCACAGCAGCAACAAACATCCTGACTGGGTTTTGCTATTCTTGGCCATATCTCATGAATTATGTCCTGCGTAACCTGGAGAGAGACAAACATAGTTTAGGATCCCTCACATGCCAGGGTGAACCATCCATCTATTGAACTGATATGGCCACACTCACATTTCCTTCATTAACATGCATAGCACAAGCTTCCAGGGAGACAGAAAGAATCAATATGCTGATGATGGACCTTGGAAGATGTATGGATCACTTGCCGAGTATAAACAAGCCAACATTTGTGGCTCTGAAGCATTTAAGGCAATTGCCTCATTTAGAATCACTGGCATCATTAATCAGAATGTGGAAGGCATGGTTTTAAAATTATATATTGTTTCCCTTAATTAATTTCACTTGTGAGACTGAAAGTGCTATTTTCCCTGCCAGTGCAATAGACGACAAAATGTAAGAGATCTGTCCATTGTCCCAGTCTAAGAGATTATGAAAAGTTGTGAAGCATAATTGGCTTAGACATAGCTACTATATAAAACTAAAATGTAGGCAGAGTCCAGCCAACAATAATGAGATCCTATAGATACAATTTTAGGCAGTAAATATTAAGCAACTCAGTAGTAATAAATTTGTTCATAGGCTAAGGCTTTATGTGATGTAATCATATGAACAATTCATATAGGACGGGTTATTCCATGGAATACAATCACCTAAATATAAGTTTTAGCCCCAACTCAACACACCGAGTCAATCACTGAATTACAACTACAACACAAAACTACAACAGAAAATGGCTTGAGAACATGATATCTGAGGAGTATTGGCTTGTCTGAAGTATCTAAACCTCTTCAGGGTTCATTTCCACTTACATTCAAACCAGTTTTCAATTTGCCTTCACTCCATGTTGGTAAATTGATTCCCAAAGGTCCGCTGTTCCTATGAATGCAGATCTTTTCATTATCCCCTTGCAATCACTTCTTTTTGGGCACAATTTTCATCTCCACTAGTTTGCACCACTTAAAAATGCATGTCAATCATCTGTGCTTCATCAGTGATGTAAGCGGAAGCCTGGGCAGCCCGGGCAGCCTTGCTTTCTATATTTTTCTTTTTAAAAAATCAAAATGATAAAATATGCAATTCAGTGGTTTTGCAACTACTTTCCTCACAGCTGCAAAACCAATAAATTTGTTTCACTTATTGAAAGTACCGTCACCCCTCCAAGTCCGCGGAATTGAAATCCACGGACTTGAAAAATCCATGGAAGAGTTGACTGCCATTAAACTTAAAGGACCATGCTCCCACAGCACGCAACCCTCATGCACACACCCCATTAAAGCCTATGCAGCTTGAATAAGTGTGAGATTTAGAACTTGAGCAGGGGGTCCGGAATGTATCCCCATGAGTTCCAAGGGATGACTGTAGTTGGAAAATCAATTAATCGATTCTTCCATTATTTTTTTAAAAATCATGCACCCATAGATCATACCACAAGGAAATGCTGGGGGGGGGGGATGGTGGGTCTACCAAAAACTGAGGAGGGATGGTACACACCCCTCTGCCATTAGTCCCTCCCTTCCAGAATGATCCCTTCCAGAATGATGTGATTCGAATCTGTCGTCCCCACTTGTTGAACATGCTTCACAATCGATTCTTTTTCAAAAGAACCACTAGGAAACCGGTGTCTGGATAAACTGGTCTTCCCCCCCCCCCCTTTGCCTCACTTTATTGTGATAGAAATCAAAGTACAATCAGAACCAGTTTTAAATGGGAACAACAGTCATATACACCGATCATCATATAAACCAATCAGCAACCCACTTTAAATCACAGTGGGAACAAGCCCTCAGATAACTTTCTAGTTGTGCATTAACCTGAAAATTCCGCCCCCCCCCCCCAAACAAGAAAAACAATCAGTAACTAGGGATAGAAAGCATATTCACAACATTCAAAAACAATATAACACATATTTTGCAAACGTTTAGCAATGCTAATCAGAAGAATTCTTGTATTAGTAGGAAACTTAGCAAGTTCAGGACTAATTCTGTGCAAAATCCACATGTGGTTGTTTATCACAGAATACAGTTTTACTGAGCTGAAGACAGCTTTTTCTGTGCTGCAAACAGATTTTCATAGAAATATCATCTATTGTAAAGAAAATGCTGTTATCTGTGCAAAACAAATGTGAAAATTTGATACAGAATTAGTTTCAAATTGTGAATAGTTTCAAATTGTCAAAAACTCCTTCTGCTCATACAGCTGATGTCCCATAAAGTACATGGGGTGAGGGGGAATTATGGTGGTGGCAATAGTATTATTGTGATGAAGTGGAAATTATAAAAAAAGAAGAGTTAGAATAAATAAATCTAGGTTACTACTCTATATTTACAATTGCCACTTAGATCTGATCTAAGATTGCAAGATGCCTAGGCAAAGCTGGATGAGGGAAGAGAGAGAGAGAGAACATTTTTTTACTTGGTTACTTGCAAGTGTAGCATCACAAGAAATAGGTATCAAAATCCAGTTTGCCCATCAAAAGCAACAATAAGTTTGTTTGTTTGTTTGTTTAAAAAAATCCTGTTAATCTTGAGGGAAGATCATGTGTGGATCATGACAGACATAAACTGAAGGGAAGGAAGGGGGGTTACACATGCCTTTCGCTCATTCATTCTACACGCATAAATAAAATTAAAAAATGTGAAGTAAAAATGTTGATACAAAACAAACACCTTGTGTACTCTTTCCACCTCCCACCCCATACACAAAATACTGAATTTTAGTTCTGAAAGGGGCATCTCCTTTCAGTATAACAGGTAGGTGAGCAAGGTTATTTAATTATTTGAGTTGATGCACAAATACATGACTTTGCATGCATGGTGGAAACAAACAAACAAACAAACAAACAAAATTCAGAACAGCTGTAGTGTGACTGAAAAATTCCCAATTCAGAAATCACATGGCACTGGTTGAACATTCAAATAAAGCACAAATTGAGTTCTCAGGGAGAAAGTGGTGTGTCTATCCATGGTAAGTGCAGAGTTTAGTACTTTAGTGTGGCACAAAATGGAGTTAAGCCCAAATACTGCATTGTGAAGCTGCATAATTTTGTAAGTGTAGATCATACTTTGCTCACAACTCACATGCTATTACTGATCATAACTTTTCCCCTCAACCTAGGAGTTTATCACACGAAGGGAACTGGAAGTATAATCCAATGGCAATCTGAATGCAATCATGGGGATTCGCGTGATTGTGTGAAAGCTGATCACACATATTTTTGGGCAAAGGGAAGTCCTTCCAAACGCAATCATGGGGTTTCATATTATTGCATGAGAAACTATCACACACAACTTAAGGCACTGGGAGCAATTTCGGGCAGTTCCGAACGCAATGCAGTGTTAATATGCAATCACGTAAATTCGCTGAACTAGCAAATTTACTCAATTACGAACTGGCCTCACTTCCATTTCTTTCAAAATTGAGAGAAATTCCTCCCATGTGATGAACTCCCTACTTTACCAGGCATCGGCTGCATGAAGAGAACAAGGTCCATTCTGTGAGCAATTGGCTTATGGGGGAATAATGCTTCCATCAACTTTGGAGGAGTGGGGGCCAGACTTAATCAATTAAGCATACTTAACAAAGGCTGCATCTGTACTGCAGGAATAGTGCAGCATGACACCATTTTAATTACCATGGATGAATGCTTTGACTTCTCGGATTTGTAGTTTGTTGTGGCACCAGAGTTCTCTGATAGAGAAGACTAAATATTTTGCAAAACTGCAAGTCCCAGATTTCCATAGCACTGAGCCCTGGCAGCTAAAGTGGTGTCAAACTGCATTATTTTTGTAGTGCAGATGTAGCTTGTAGATAAAATTGGCCAGGGTTTTAAAACAAGCACTTTTTGGTGATAAAATACCTGATTTTCAATGCAGGTGCTATCATTCTAGGAAAGGAAATAATTTTGGTAATAGATTCTGAAGGATAGCATCAGAAGTGCAGATATCCCTCAGCTATTCCTTCTTGACTGCCAGCAACTTCCCAATGCTTGAAAGAGTTGTTTACGCTACACAGGTGCCAAAACTAGCCTTAGGTGTCCTGTCCCCAGTGCAGCTGTAAGATTTAACTGACAGACCAGGCAGTTCCTCTACATTCATCTTGTCCTTTATCATGGACAACAAAATATCTTGAGCCGGCCCTGCTAATTCTATTTAATAACCTCCTAGCTTTAGTAATCTGTTTAACAATGGCTCCTGCCCTGATTTCTTGAAAACAAAATTTCATAGTATTACTTTGCTAGTATGAAAGGATTTTTTTCACTCATAGCACTAAGGATTTTTCAAGGGGACCATCGTCTCTGTCAGGCTTTTTGTCAAGCAATGAATCATAATGACTATGTACCACTTGTACTGTGTTGTCCATCAGAAATGCAATTTGTCATTTTTCAACTCCACTGGAAGTGCATTCAGCAGTTTCTTTAAGTCCACTTCTGTCATTGCTAAGCAACTGTTCTTTCTTTGCTGCTATTAAACTGGGAATATGGACAGCACAAATCCTATGGATGCATGTTTGATTTTTGTCCAGCTGTGAGTTCTTCATGTCTTCTCCAGTGTTATCTTCTCTTGTTAATTTTATATTTTTTTTCTTGTGGTTTTCTCTTTTCTTTTGTAGTTGCTAATTCTATGAAAATGTATTCAGACTTATTTGTTTACTTATCAGTAAACAGAGGGAACATTTTAAAAGCACAGTTAGATTTGAGGATGAGAGAAAATCTTCCGACTTGATAAGACTATGGCTCAAAAAGAAAACAAACAAAACAAAACTGAATTTGGACTAAGTTTGGACTTTCTTCCACCTTGGAATAATGAGAGCACACACAGTTCTAGGGTAAATTAGGGCCACAACTTTATTAAATTTTAAATTAAAATTTTTCAGAAAAGTCTTCCATACTGCAGAATATCAAGCAGCAGTTGCAGTCACAACCTGATTGTTTTCTTTGCTTTTAAACAACAATCTTGCACAATGCCCAGCTGTATGCCTGCAGAATACACCGCCTGACTCACATTCCTTGGGGAAACCTGACAATTCTCATTCAACTACAAGTCCCAGGACTTTAAGACAGAGTTCTATCCATGCTGCTCAAAAAGATAGCAATCTTTTTCAGAACTTGAAGTGCTAGCTTGTAAAATCCACTGTCATAAAAACAGTTCATTGTTCAACAATCACGATTTGATCTTCTTTCATACTACCATTTAAATTCATGTGACTTGTCATTTAAGATTGACCACATGGTCACATTTGACCTTCTGTACTCCACTAGGCTTCAGTGCTAAGACAGGGGGAAATCCCTGGCCAAATTTTCTTCGATGCACAAGTTAGGTGAATTGCAAAAAGCATACAGCAAAACCTTGCCCTTAACCTCCAGTGTGGGTGGGCAGTTGGATCAAGCTTCAACAGAAGATATCAACGCAAGGAAGAGTGGTTACATATATTGCCTTGGCTCCACCTCTTTATAAATGGCAATGCAACATAGCACTTCTACTCCTGCCCTGTCACACATGTGCAGCCCTGTCACACATGTGCAGCACTGTCACACATGCATTGTCTCTTTCTGACAAAGAGAAGAGCAAAACACCCTTAGAAGATTATCACATGAGGGTAGGAAATACTACAGAAGTGCATTGCTACCATCATTATTGCATGACCGGGGAAAGACTTTTACATGATGTCATCCACCTACCATTCTTGCAACATCCTGTAATCATCGTGCTAGTGGAATATCGTATTGATTAAAAACAATCAATGACTTGCCAATAGCGACTCATTAGCGCTACTGCAAATGTGTGAAAGGCAATCATTTTTCAATAGTACTATTGGGAATTCATCATTAAACCTTCTGGAGAGTAGATTATCACACTACATTTATTAAAATGGAGCTCCACTATTTTAACCACTCTGAGTGCCTCCTATTGCATTTTGGAATTTATAGTTTAGTGAGCACTGAGAGCTCTCTGGCTGAATATTCTAAATGCCTCTTCTTAAACTACAAGTCTCATAATGCTTCAGGAGGATAATCTCCTAAATTGAATCCCCCAATCTCCCAGTGTGCCTGTTCGGCAGAACAGGGGAGTTCCTCAGCAGTGAGAGAAGATCCATTTTTCTCTCTGCTAACACAACCCCTTCTGCTGATGCATGGAATGTAAAAGTGCTTTTTTTTAAAAAAAAAAAAAAAAAAATCTTGTGAATCATTAATGCCCCATTATGGAACTTTCCATTTATGTAAGGAAACAATGGGGACTATGGGGCAAAACAGACCACCCTTTTGCAGTGGTGTCTCGTTGCCCCTTTCCTCGCTGGATCAGGACCATGGCAACTGCATACTGTGGCCCTGATCCAGCACTTTGACGATACTAAAAAGAATGGCAAAATGCTGCTTCTTTTAGCTCTGGCAAAAAGGCGCCCTTACCGTGGCAGCTTTTCAGGATTTCTTTGATGCAGCACGTTTAAATGTTGTGCCAAAGAAATGGCGTGACTCTGCCCACCATCTGATTGAGCATTACAGCATGACATTGGCATAGGGGCAGAGGCAGGGCATGCAGTTGTCATGCCTCAAGTTTTACCCTCAACCTATCTGCAGTCACACCAATATTCATAACTTTGGCCCAAAAATTTGTCCTCAACTTATACATGAGATCAACTTATAGCTGAGTATATATGGTATATAAATTACAAGCTGTTGCGAGATATTTTCTCTTCTTTCTACTCAGACTGAGTCAAGAATATGCAGAATCCTTTGGTATATTGTCCATGGACTGAAATTTTAACTTTTTTTCAAATTAAAAGACTTTCCAATTACTGTGTGCAGCAAACAGCTTCTCAACAGGCTTGCTTTTCCACATTATTGTATTTCAGAGATTTATAGAAAAAGAAAAAACACAGTTTATTATAATTTTTTAAGGAAACAGATAGCTAGATTTAATACTTTAGGCAGATGATTTTAGTGATTTTTAAGATAATAGAAGTCAAATTAATGTAATGTTCTGGAAATCTTAAGTAAGTGGCTTCAGGTTTCTAGGTTACATTTTGGGAAGGAAAGCTTTTCTGCTTTTCTGAGTTTATTTATTTATTTATTTACTGAATAAAAGAAGTGGCTGAACAGGTTATCAATCACTTTATTAAAGTGTTGTTTTAAAGTCCTAACAGCTGACTGAAGTAGTTCAAGTACAATTCATCTGTAACCAAGCTTGATGGATTAAGTTTGTGGTTTGAAATATTTCCCTGTAAACTGTTTCACAATATGTTTTTAAACCTATCTGTTCACAATCTTTTTTTTTAAAGTAATTCACTTCAGCTACTCCATCTGCAACAAAATAGAGTAGAAAACGCATATATCAATCGTGTTGCCTGTAGGACCTTGAAATTATAATTTGTTATTAAACAGAAAATTATTTACTTTCATTTTTTAGTTGCTATATTTTATTATTCTGACTTCCATTATCATTTTGGACAGAATAATCTTGCAATACAATATATATGAACATATATTGTGCTTTACTACCTCTTAATTTGGAAGCCAGTATCCAATGGTATCACAGTGCTACTGGAACACTAATTCTAGACTGTGAAGTGACTGTTTTCACTGCAGAGTCTTTGCCCTCTTCTTTCTAACCAACCAACACACACACACACACATTGAATTATGGAATTCTCTTTCCAATAGACTATATCAGCTGCCTCTATCTTGTCTAGCCATTAAATTAACTTGTAGAACATGAAAATCCAATGGAGCTCCATTGTGTGTGTTGTTAACTGCCCTCGAGTCAACTGCAACTCATTAAAACCTCATGAATGAGACATCTTCAAGCCCCCCTGCCCTCAGCCACTCTGTTCAGGCCTTGCAGGCTCAGGTCCATAACCACCTTGATTGAATCTATTCATGTGGTATACAGTCTTCCTCTTTTCCAACTGCCCTCTCTCAGGTATGGTTTGATCTATCAGGTAGGGTTTGATCGAGAGTTCCTGCATGGCAGGGGGTTGGACTGGATGGCCCTTGTGGTCTCTTCCACCTCTATGATTCTATGCCCTCAGCATTTTCTAATCTTCAACAGTCAGCTCACCTTTGCAATTTATTCTTTGCAATAACTATATTAGCTCATGTTTAGACATATTTATTTCATAGCTTTCGGATAACCAGCTGTTTCCATCCCTATGGTCCAAGACACGATGTATGGGTTCCTATGCTTTATCAAAGCAGGTTCAATTTATTTTAGTATTTAGTTTAATGAACCAGTAAAGTTTATAAAGCAGTGTAGAGGAAAGGGCCATGGCTTTTGCCTATAAAGGTTGCATATAAAGTTTTCCCGGTTTAGTACCTAGTGACATAATTCTTCAGTGCACTTCTTTACAAAAGAAGCAATGAGTAAGTCCAACAATTTTCTTTCTCCTGTTAGAAAGTCTTTGAAAACTAAATAGTTTTTGAAGGGTATTTGCAATTCAGGACTTATTCTGGGCAAAATTCAGATGTGGTTGTTTTATGTTTTATGCATAAAGGAGCATTTTCTGTGTAGGAAACAGCACTTTCTGTGTGGAGAATAATTTTTCAACACAGAAATATTAATTTATGTTCAGAAAATTTTGCTTTTTCACAGAAAATTATATTTTCTATGCAAATCAATCATGTGTGAGTTGCATACAAAATAAATCCCAAACTACAGCATTTTCTGTACAGAAACCAGCATTTTTTATGCAGGAATTAATATTTCTGTGCTTACATATTGTTTTCAATACAGAAAATTGGTATTTTCCACCATTCCTATGTAAAGTTTATGCAGAACAAGTCTCAAATTGCAAGTATGATCATTCCAGGATTCTTTTTGGGTTTCTCAACTCTTGGGGGTGGGGTGGGGAGCAATTATTTGAATATTTTAAAATATTCTTTCCATTTCTATTAGTTCCTGAAATCTTCAGGTAGGTCAGAAAAAGACTTGTGTTCATAAACCTGAGAACCATTACCAATCCCAGAACCATATTAACCTAGAAAACTAGTCTTTTGATTTAATATATGGCATCTTCCTATGTTCCTAACACCTAACAAACTGATTTATCCCAATGCAGTCCTCTAAGCCTTCCATATTTAACAAAGGGGCATAGGAATATAGATCTGATGTTTGTAATACTATTTGATATCTGATGTGATAAATAACATTAAATGATAATTAGGTTTTGGTAGCTAATTGTTCATGAGACTGCATTTGACATTTGAAACCTGCTAGCATTACAAATATCAGTACATCCCACTAATATTTCCTGGATCTCTTCTGAATGTAATCACATGGACTCCTGGAGGCAGTTGGCTTTTAAACATCTTGGTATGACTACTACATGCAAAAGGTGATACAACAGATTGACTTGGAAACTTAATTTTATTTAATACTGAATTTAGTGCAATTTCACACATACACACACAGACACACTTTAATCACACATTGAAATGGAAATAAAAGATTTAGTAGGGGAAAACAAAAAACAAAAACAAACGTTAAACTGCAAATAGTCAGATTTTTCCATCATTAATCCTACTGTGATTTTCAGGGTGACCTCTAGGTACTTCAACCATTTTGAGATATGTTTTGAATCCCAAATTTCAGGAAGCTATGACCAAGTATCCCATTTTCAGATATTTTAGAAACTGAATATTTGGTTCTACACAGAAACTAAATGGAACTTTGTTCTTTCTTCTCCTTTTGGCTTTCTATATCATCCATAAATATTTAACAGTACATCAATAGTTTCTGGAGATTAGAATATGGAGATATCACCAACAAATACAAAATAAAGACTTTTTTAAAAAAATGAACAATTATGGTGTTTATTCACTTATTTTTGAAAATGAATCATGGATCAAGTAAGGGATGTCGTATTGAGGAGGGAGCAAGCTTGTTTTCTCCTGCTCCAGAGACTAGAATGTGGAACAATGGATGCAAACTGCAGGAAAAAGAGATTCCACCTCAACATTAGGAGAACTTCCTGACAGTAAGGTCTGTTCGACAGTGGAACACACTCCCTCGGAGTGTAATGGAGTCTTCTTCCTTGGAGGTCTTTAAGCAGAGGCTGGATGGCCATCTGTCGGGGATGCTTTGATGGAGACTTCCTGTATGGCAGGGGGGTTGGACTGGATGGCCCTTGTGGTCTCTTCCAACTCTATGATTCTATGATTCTATATGAAAAGAATACAGAAAAAGATGATTTCCCCTAACTGCATTAGCACTTATATTCAAAAATGGTGCTCCTTATCAGGGAATGTGTTTAGAGTACCTATACTATGCACAGAACATTATAGAACTGCCCTAAAACAAGCATGAAAGAAATAAGTTGCTTTTATCATAAACAGTACCACAGAGAGACTGCACTGCATGATTAATCCTGTCTTCATCCCAAATGATAAGAAATATGATCATACCTTTTTCCTGTGAGAAATTAGTATTGTAAGAATCTTGCTATTGTCTCCTTTCTCAGTGCTCCTAAAATGAAAAGGAGAGCTTGCTTATGTCTAATAGAGACTTTGTTTAATTGTCATGACTCAATGCTATGGAATTCTGGGAACTGTAGTTTTGTCAGACATTTAGCCTTCTCTTGTCACAGAGCTCTAGTGCCACAACAAACTACAATTCCCAGGATTCGATAGCATTGAGTCATGGCAATTAAAGTGGTGTCAAACAGATATTTCTATAGTGCAGATGTAGCCCAGGTCATGAAAGAAGTATCCCAAGGATCACTCATGCCTCCTGGACATGTGTATGCATATCTCCAGCTGGGGACTAGGCCCAAGGCATTATCAAAAATAAGTTCTCAAAAGTTAGACAACTAAGGGGAGGAACAGATAGGCAAGAAAAAGCAGCTCAAACCTCCTTTTTGGGATGTAGATATGCTGGATTGAAGGTACACAGTTTCCAGGCTAAATTGTAATATTTCGGGTTCCTTTTTGAACCATGGAGCATGGCTTAAATTTGGATTCTGTCTGCTTTGTAGGTGTGTGACATCTAAACACCTACCTTTAAAGCACTGATACCACTGTATTTGGCCCATTTCACCCCAAAGTCTCTATTGCACATAAGCAAGCTCTTTCCTGTAGTAGTTCCTTCTGCAGTAGGAAGATTTTTGCTGTTGTAAATACCAATACCAGCTTCATTTATATAACACCCCATTTATATAACACCTAAACAGTCTCTAAACAGTTTACAACTGTAAGCTTATTGCCCCCAACAAGCTGGGTTCTCATTTTAGCAACCTTGGAAGGATTCCAGGCTGAGTTGACCCTGAGCCCCTAGCTGGGGTTGAACTCACAACCTTGGCATTTGTGAGTGGCTTCAGTATAGGCATTTATCCACTGCGCCCCTGGGGCTCCTGTAAAATGCTTATTACATCCATAAAAACACCAATTAGTTTTGCTTTGTACCAATGGCTTCCCCACTTGAGTATTGTCTCCTGTGATATGCTCATCCCAATCAAGCCCATGATTCAATGTTCATACAGAAATCTCCTTGAATTCTCTTTGGCTTGGCATATGTCTTTCATACCTTTTCTCTGTGCTCTTATGTAGGCCTCTTTAATGAACAGGGAGACCTGATTAATATTTTGCTTTGCTTCAACAAATGGAGAGCTGTTAGCCCAGGGTTTATAGATGGAAATATATGGTAATTTAATGACAGTTTGATTTGGTTAGGCTTCTGCCTACGCCCGTCAGTTGAAGTAATCATTTCAGATGCAGCATTGCTTATTAGAAAAGAGCAGATGAAGGGTTTGACTCATTATAGAAAATTAACCAGTCCAATTAAAACAATTCCTCAGAGCTCCAAGTCATTGGAGGTCAGGATCATAAAATGCTTTCAGGCAGCAGGTGTTTATGATCTTAAATAATTTAAGGAAACACTGACTATTTCCATAAGGTACATGACTGATTATTTTGATTATATAATGTTTGCTGCAAGGACGTACAGTCGTAAATATTCAGGGGGAAGTTCAGTGATTCAATTAACCATACAGCTTCCATTAACATTAATAGAGGACTGCATGCTTACTACACTGCAAATTCTGCTGAATAGTCACCCTGAAGATTTTAATTAGAAAACCATTCAAGCTTGCAGTGCAATATCTGTCATACACTAGGTGGACAACAGATGAAAAGAGAGGGTTGTGGAAGGAGTGAGGCAGCACAACTGATATAATACTAAATGACAAGTTTCATACTTGTTTTTCTCAAAGTTATATGTTATACAACTGATTATGTATGTTGTAGACTGGATCATGAACTAGTTTGGGGGGAAGAGCTCAAAAAAAGAAAAGTGGAAAGAAAGAAAAATGAAGATTGGGGGAAAATATGCACTGCAGCAGAGGACAATTCCAAAATGGTTGAATGAGAAAGGCAGCAGAAAGTGTAAATACCACTTAGCATTCACTCTGAAGGTAGCCTTCTGCTGATTTAAAAGACAGGCATAGCATTTACAATACCTGTTATGGACTCTCTGGTGAAAGGAAATTGAAACTAAGCATGAGAATATAAACCTTAGCTTTTCTAAAAAGTCACAGTGGACAATTTGGCCACAAAGGCTGCTTATTAAGGGGGGAGGATCCATGAATGGGAAATGCTGCAATTCAGATTTGCACAGCATAGTCACATACAACATTTTGCAAAATAAAAATGGTATTTGTTGGGAATTAAGCCAAGCTGATATAAATATTATCTTCTGTTTTGATTCATCATGAGGTAAACTGTGTGGAGGTTTAATTTTCATGAACAAGCTCCTGCTGTTGCAGCCAAATGGAACAATGCCAAATGTTCACAACCATACAGCTGCTTCACAACATTACTAAATGAAGAGGAAGCAGAGCAAATATAGAACCACATTGTCAATTCTCCTATTTTTTTAAAACAGATGTTCTCACCTTCATGGTACTTCATATCAGTTTTTAAAGCCAGAATGTTCATTAGGGCTAACTACTGCAAAAATATAATTTCCTTATTGAAATGGCTTCAGTGGTTACTGGTTTATTTCCAGATACAATTCAAAGTGCTGGTCATGACTTATAAAGATAAAAGGAGTTTTTGTTTTTGTTTTAAAGAGTTTTAAATTTTAATAATGTAATGCTTTTAATTTTTTTAAAACTTTGTGTTTTTAATGTTTTATACTGTTTAAACTTGGACTGTTTTAGATTTGTTAGCCGCCTTGAGTCCCTGTGCTGGGAGGAAGGGGATATTAATGTAAGTTCACATTAAAACATAGAAAAGTTAAAAACATAATACCCACCCCACCCCACCCCAGGTAATCCACCCAATCATGATTTTTAAAAATCATGTCTAAATAAAAACATTTTTACTTGCCAGCGAAAGGCAAGGAGGGAGAGGGCCAGCCTAGCCTTCCAGAGGTTGGGAACTGCCACTGAGAAGGGTCTCTTTCATGTCCTCACCAAGTGAGCCTGTGATGGTGGTGGGAGTGAGAGAAAGTCTTCCCCTGAAGATCTTAGGGCTCTGGTAGGTTCTTATGGGGAGATATGGTTTCTAAAATGTGCCGGCCTGTGGGCAGGGTGAGGGCTGAGTGTCCCCACACTCATAGCCCTACCACCACTACCAGGGCACCATTTTAGTGTGTTCTGGTCCACACGGTGCATGCTATGATAACAGCCCTCCAGCGCTGCATCCAAAAACCAAGAGGACGTCATCATGCACGTGGTGGTAGATATGGTGTCCTTTAGAGGGTACAATAAGAAGCTGATTTGAGTGGCTTCTTTTTGCTCCCTCTGAAGGGCGGAACAGGGCCACAGCGTGTGCTTGCCGTGGGATAAAAGGGGGTGGCATCACACTGCCCATGTGTACAGCCCCACAATTTCTCCATGGCAGACCAAGATGGTTAAAGCTTTCACCAAGGGGACCTTCTAGGGATGTTATACTAGACATTTTAATACCTCTGGAATCCAAACCATACTGCAGAAATAATCCAGTTTGAGGCCTCTTTAATTGCCCTGGTTCAGTGCTAGGGAATCCTAGGAATTGTAGTTTATTCTGGCATAGGAGCTCTCTGACAGAGAAGTCTAAATGTCTCACAAAACTACAGTTACCAGAATTCCCTGACATTGAGCCAGGGCAGTGAAAGCAGTCTCAAACAGGATTATTTCTGTAGTATGTTTTGGACTGGGATCTAATTTCATTACATTACATTTCTCAGAATACCAGCTGCTTTCAAATCATTCTTCTTCCCAAGTTGTGGTGCATTCTTTCTTTCTTCTGCCTAAGAAGAAATTTGCACACAATTTCTGTATACACTTTCCCTATGATTTGTCTTTATTTTTGCAGATATTCTAATGCATGAATTTTGTAAGCCTTTTTCCACTGAATTAAACATTTTTGTGCATACTTTAACCTGTATAAATGCATAGTCATTTGTATTTTTAAAATGGACGCATAGTTGTGTTTGTGTTTTTGTTTATCAAAGCACACTACCACCCTTGAAAAATGTTCCTAAGGCAAGGTATGTTTTTGTTTGCAGAGTCACAGTAGGTGTGAAATAGATATTTTCAATGAACATCTCAACTCTTCAAGGGGAAACATTTTTCTCCCACTTCTTTGTTGCTGCTGTCTGCCTTTAAGTCATGTCTGACTTATGACAACCATAAGGCAACCCTATCGTGGGGTTTTCTTTGCATGATTTGTTCAGAGGAGGTGTGAAGGTTAAGTAATCTTTGAGATGCTCTTTTGTTATTCAGGCTAATTATTTATGCTTTTCTGGTTGTTATTTACATCAAAAATCAGCATAGATGGCATAAATTAACATTCTGTCCAGTCAAAATTAAGGTAATATTGTCTTGTTTCTATGGGCTGATACAGACATCCACTAAGCAGTGTAATCTGTGTGCTCCTTCCTTGTTGCACAGCCGTGTCATGCAGTTTGGTTGCTGCGGCAATGCTGTGCAGCAAAGAGGGACAGGTACAGGCTGCCCTGATGGGCCATCATTGGGCCGTGAGTAGGGCTGGGGAGGGTTCAGCATTTGCACCCTCCCCAGCCCTAGTGTGTATGGGCGGCACCACCTTTTTAGCACGACATCCATATGTGTGTACCATGATAACGTCATGGCGCATGCTACGTTTATACAGCGTGGCACACATCTGATGTCATGGCACCACTGGAGGGTGCCTAGGGTGCCCTTTCAGCAGCGCCAAAAGGAGCTCCAAAACAGAGCTCCTTTTTTAGCGCTTGTCTTTGGCACAGCCTTTACATGGCCGCGCCAAGGTTACCAAACAAAACAAACAGCTTCATTTATATACTGCTTCATACCACCTAAGGAGTGTCTAAGCAGTTTACAACTGTTAGCCACTTGCCCCCAACAATCTGGGTACTCATTTTAGTGACCTTGGAAGGATGCAAGTCTGAGTCGAGCTTGAGCCCATTTGCTGGTATTGAACTCACCACCACCTTATGGTTTTGAGTGAGTGGCTGCAGTACAAGCATTTAATCACTACGCCACCACTTCAGCAGCCCCTTTCTCCCCTTGGGACCACCATGGATGGTGGGGTGCAGCAGGTGCCCAGGGCACCTGCTGCAACCCGCTTCTGCCACAGAGAAGTGGCAGTTTGCAGCTTCTCCATGGTCTAGAGAAGCAGAAGATTGGGGCCTCTGGGACAGGCGGTGGGGCTGCCCTGCTGCCAATCTGCTGCCCCAATGTCACTCTACCAACCCAAATCTTTATGTAAGAAAATGAGTACAAAATTGTGTGCCGTGTGTGTGTGCGAGTAGACTACATTGTGCCTAGAAACATCATGTGAGGAGGGGGAAAGGTTATGATTTAACACTTTTTACAAAACAGGTTTTCCTTAATTCTGAAAGATGAGTATATGTCAAGATGTGAAAAGTGATGTGTGCATCCTGATTTGAAGGTATTTTAAATGCTAACATGACCACAAAAAGAGATGGATGCCAGCCTATTAATTGCTTCAAAAGCATAATTATTCTGTAGCACAGCCCAGAGATCTGTATTAAAGATAGAGGAAAGATAGATAGAAGATCATTATTATAGTAAGGGCTAGCTGGAATTCTTTTACTTCATGCATTGTAGTTTAGATTCAGATGTTAAAACCCTACCAACAACCAAATATAAAAGTCAACACCTTTAACATTTCCCTTGATGGAAAAAAAAGGAGTGAGAAGCTAGACTCCTAGAATGAAAATATTCTGTGCATCTCACTGCTTCATAAAATAAAAAAAGGGGAAAGGAAATATTTATGAAGCAAGAAAAAGCTAAATGACTCGATTTATCTCCTGTCATGTGTTTTATAATCCACAAGGCATTTCTAACAGTGTGATAAAAATTGTTAGATCAGCACATCTATGGCAGTGACACACTGTGGAGTATTATCACTGAAATGTGATGTCGCTTTGGCTATATCCTGGTTAAAAACTATTATCTTGTCAGAAAATAAGCATCCCATCATGAAGTTCAAAGTAGATACAGAATCAGACTACCTAATCAATTTTGGAGGAGGAATCTTTTTTAAAAACCTCTTCTGCTCTTGGGGGCTGATGCAAAGCAAGAATTAGATCTTTTTGGACAGTGTTCAAAAGCAGCATTGTCATCTTCATAAATCTATAACTGAAAAGTGTTGTTTGTCTCGCCAACACTGCCATATTCATCTTCCTTAACTGTGTGCTGACCATGTTCAATTAGTACAACTCTTCAGTCTCTCAAGTCTCTCTTCACCCACCTTTCCTTTGAGGATGAGGTATAACTCATTTGCAGAGAGCTGTTGTTTCCATTCTGTGTCAAGCATGTACCACAATTCAATTGGCATTCAAGAATAAACTTTGAAATTTTGCACTCAATTTGCATACTTTATTCTGAATCTTATTCCATATTTGAATAATCCAGAAAAGTGGCAAAAGTAATATAGGAAGGTAACCTTACACAAAAGTGTAGAAGAAGGGAAATATGAGATGCTGTATCTGTGAACAGGAATCTAAAGGGTACCCACAGATTTTCTCATATGTGGAAAAAAGTGAACAGGATAGAATGCTAGAGAGAGAAGAGAGAGAAAGAGAAGGAATGATTTTTTTTGCACTATTATTATTATTATTATTATTATTTATTTATTTATTTATTTGTCACAGAAGCATAGTTGTTTTTGTATATGTATGTGGGCATGCAAAAAATGAAGGGCTCAAAAATATTCTGACTATACAAGAACATTATATTATTAATCTTCCCTTCCTTCTATTTCATAGAATCCTACAAGAAGTGGCCATATGTCCTAATTCAATCACATTATATGCATATCTGATGACATACAGGATAGATGTTTGTTTGAAGGTATGCTCCTTTTAAAGAGCAGTCCTGTACAGTCAAGATTAGAAAGGAAGACATATAACAAGGGATAGGAGGTATAAGTTATCACCTGGACAACAGACTCCAGGTACACTATTTACCCGATCACAGCCCTTAGCATAATGACAGCTTATGCTCAAATTATGGTAGCTTTCCATATTTTTATATAAAAATATCAAACGACATGCACAAGTTATAAAAATGTATATCCTATTTTTAGTGGTACAGAAATGACCTCCTCACTCTCTCACACACATATATAGGTGCTTCTTCAATCTTAGAATCCCTTCTGTTTCTAAATGTTAGTACAGGTCTGTTTGTAGAACACAAATTATTGTGGATGCAAAGAAGAATATATCTGATAGTTTATGGGGCTTTCTAGATTGTCAGGAAAGTATGACATGAAGTTGCCTTTTCCTTAATGCTTAGCAGCTGCACCACAGCCTTTAGATGGAGTTGCGCTGTTCTGCAGTTTTTTAAAAAGAAGCTGGGAAAACCAGCACCTTTTTACAGGCGCTTCTTCTCCCCTAAAACACAAAAAAAGCGTTTTCATGGCACACTTTGCCTTTTTCTCATCTAAAGGCTAGAGTTTCATGCAACCATGAACACACTTCTTTTTGCCAATCTAGAAAGCCCTATTGTTCACACAGTTGTACAGGTTTCCCACAGCTGCATGTATCAGCAGCTGTTGGTCCCTGGTCCATGGCCAGATTCTCACTGTCTCTTCTTGGCTCTCCTCTCTGTCTCCCTCTTTGTTGAAGTCCAAGGAAAAGAAACAAATACACAGATCCACTGCAAGATTATAATTTTTTTTCATGCATGTGTCATATGGAATCAGGAGAAGATAAGACAGTATGCTTGCTGTCCAATACTATCACAGAGTAAGGCAACACTTCCAAGATCTATCTTTTATATCAGAAGCTGAAAAAGTGTGGCCTGCAGGCTATATTCATCTTTCAGCACCCTACCCTCTGGAACATGTGCAAGCTCATGGGTTTTGGTAACTTTGCCAGAAAATGCTATAGAGAACCTGAAAAAAAGAATAACATAAATATGTGATGGAATACTTCTTCTCCTACAACCCCATCCTATAAAATCAGCCCCAATAAAAACCAAAACTGATGCAATGTCACTTCTATTTTGCCAGTAACATAGTGGTACAGCTTGCCGAGCAGGTGTGGGTGGGTGAAAATTGATCACTAAGCTCTGTTTATTTGCCCACCTCTTCTTAGATGGAGCCAAATTAAAAGAAACAAAACAAAATAATTGGAAGTTTCTTCCTGATTCACTTTTGTTAATATACTACCATTATTCAAGAAAAGTCCCTACAATATTTGACCACCTTTGATTTGTTCTTTAATACAATCTAGGCTAAGGCATATTGTAATGTATAAACAAGCAGACTGTTCCTCCCATTCCAGGGGGTCATCTGCTGATTTGGAGCAAGAGGATGTCAACATTTTTGTCTTTTCACCTTTCCTTCGTGTTTTTCTTGATGATGGAGATTTCACTTAATTGGGATTGATTGAAAAGAAATACTACTTCCAGTATTCTCTCTGTTTCTCTGTGAAGTGCTGTGTTCATCTGTGTTTTGTCTTTATTATTGTCTCATGAAAGAAACCTCATCAATTTGTCTGGTATATGGTTCTTTTCTGGAAAATACTGCCTTATGCATTTCATTGTAATACAGAATGCAAGTTAGGAAGACAGGTTGAAGTAAGTAGAATTCACAGAAGTTAGTTATTTCAAACATCAGAACATTTAATTTAATAATCACACTCCATACTTTCTTAAATTTCAGTTGTTTTTCAACCTGCAAAATTTAATTTACAGATACTTCTCTTACTTTAAAATACAATTTGCCTTGCTGTTTGTGTGAAGCTGTCTTCAATGTCTTAAAGTGAAATTGTCCAAGACCCAGAGTTAATCCATGGGAGATGCTGCCAACATTCTATTCAATACAAGGTTAACAGGCTGATACAAGGTTACCACTTTGAAATTAAATTCTGCTTATCTGTTTCATGCCATCTTGGTAGCAAATGAACACATCTTCAACAGACATTTATCAGTAATTAATTCTCTGGTTTCAGTCCTGATGGCTTCAACCAGTATTTCAAATTGAACTATTCATTATGTATCATAACATAGAAAACGACGACTTATAAATGAAAATATTCTGTTGTACAAATTATATTTACAATACATCTGGAAGGGAAAGAGGGATAAGGAAAGAAGGAATGCAACACCACTTTAAAAACTGATTTATTTAACCAAGAGGTGCCATGGATTTCAATTGCCTTCTTTAGATGCATTGGTGAAATAAAATATTAAAGGCACAGGTATTTAAGCATAGTTAAATAGCTGAGTTGGTAAGATAGGATGTAAAAGGATACAAAATTACAAGAAGATGAAAGATTCTGCAATAAAGAAATTTCAAGGAAAGACGGGGGAGAGAAAAGAGTTGGAGTATATTAACAGATTCTAATTCATCAGTGAGTTAATGGTTTTTTTGTGTGTGGAGGGGTTGTTGTTGTTTTGTTTTGTTTTTTGAAGATGCCAGCCACAGCTGCTGCCAACATGTCAGGAATAAACTCTTCTAGAACACAGCCTCATAGCCCAATAACCCACAAAAAATTATGGTACACTGCATTTATGAATATATGAATTTTCATCATAGGCTGATATGTAACAAAATAATTTTCCTAAAAAATAACTTTTTGGGTAAGCAGATTTTATTGCTTACACATCAGATGGCTAAAAGCCTACCTCTGAGAAATCTGTATCATCCCACAAAATTCTTTGAAGGTTAATGGTTTATTACAATTTAGATCTACAAAATTTGAATTTGAATTCCACAAAAAATAATGCTTAAAAAGACAAAAACAAATAATCACTCTTAAAGGTACTTCAAAATTCCTTCCTTTCTTTTTGTTTTGTTTGTTTTACACTATAGAAAAATATTATGATTATCTCTCTGTAAGCTTTGAGAATAAATATTTTGATATAAAGTTTATAAATACCTTGAAAAAATTAGTGCTCGTAACCAGTGGAGGATCAAAAAGAGCCACTTGCAGCCCTTGGAACCCGTAAGTACAGTGCTATAGCCCAGGCATATTCAGTTGCCAATTTTTTGGCCTGCTCATATAACTTTAAAGAATAGAATTTAATTTAGTATTACATATAGAGATTAAGATAAATGATGCAAGAACAGATATGAGCAATTAGATCTGTGAGGGTGTGAGGCTATCATTCAGAATCATTAATACTATCATCACTTCCAGTCTAAATACATGCCAGATAATCTAGAATGTTAATAAGATAAGAAATGCCTTCACAGATGTAGTAAAGAACGAACCTCCTTGGAGGTGCACAGGCTTAGGCCAGTAGGATAATAAAAACTTCTCCAGGACTCTAAATGGGACTATAGATAAAATATGTGTTTTAACTGGATAGAGTTAATCAAATGGTATTAAAACATGGGGTATGATTTATTTTGATTGGACAGCTGACAAGCTGAGTGGGCAAAAGGGAGATAAAACGAAGTCTAGAAATAGCTCTTATCAGGCTGCTCTTTATATCGCCAACATATGACTACTGTTTGACAGCAATCCATTCTGTTCCTAATGAACTAATTGACTAATGACCACCCAAAAAATGCTGCCTAAAATGTTGATTTAGGCTGGTACGGCTATACTAAGAATAAAACATAGCTGCATACTAATAAATGCCATTAGGATTTAACAAAGGGAATAATCATTGAATGCTTCTGTGGTCACAAAAACCTCTTTGGAAATGTCTAATTCTTCAATAGATGAGAACATATGCCTGACTGGATTATACCCTGTTACATTATAAAGATGGTTATGAATGTGACACAAGAGATACTGTACAATTCTGTACAAGTGAAGGTCTTTATGAAAGGTCTGTATAACACCTTAACAGACCCTAAGGAAAACTCTGAAATTATGGAAGAACTAGAGGTGGAGAAGTGGGGGGGGGGGGGGAGAGGAGATGGATGGATATATATATATTTTTTTTTTTACTGGTTTAGAATGATTATATTCTATGTGTGTTAAATATTGCCAAGCCTGTAAAACATATAAAATCAGTCCATATGTAAGTTCTTATGAAAGTGAACTTCTAGAAAGACATTTGATTTAATATTGCAATGTATAAATAAAATGTAATGTCCGAGATATCCCAAGAGCACCAGACCCTGTCTCATATTGGAAGTTTATCAGGATCAATCCTAGTTAGTACTTAAATGGAAGACCACCAATGAATGCCAGGTGCTTTCAGATATTTCAGAAGAAGGAATTGGCAAAACCACTGATGTGTACTCATTGCTAAGAAAACACTATGAAATTCATGGGTTTGCCATGCATCAACAGGTGACCTGAAGGAACACACACACAATTAACCTTAAGTATCCAGAGACTGATATGCCAGTTGTGGAGAAAAGGCAGATTGGGACTTTGGCAACATCCAGTCAGAGTGTGCTTGGCAACAGTCAATGGGAGGGAAAAAAAAGGTGGAGGCTGATCCCAGAAGCAAGTATAAATAGATAGGGAGGAGCATGTGTGAATTAGAAAGGGACCAGATAGAGACCAAACTCTAGGTTAGGGTTTTAGGTTTATTAGACCCTGAGGGGTTTTAACAGCCAAGGTGCCTGAGGTATACTACTGAGAAAAGCAGTTGTATAATGGCTTTATGTACCCAGGTTACGGACTAGGAGAGTCCTTGGTAAATGGTGTCCAGATGTATCCTGAGGGATTACAGCTAGAGAAATGCCGTGGAAATTACTATAAGTGCTTGAGTGGTGGTTGGAACTAAGACTGTTCAAATGTGAGAGTTTAATTAGAGTGACTAGGATATAAGAACCAATTACAAAGACAAGCTAAAGGAACTGTCAAACTGTGTAACAAATAAAGTATTTAAACACTGTATAAAATGTGAACACCGTTGATAAAAAGAGATACTGTATTCAGCCTGACTTGTAAATAAATCTATTACTTTGTTTCAACAAGCAGTTGTCTGGAGTGGTTTCAAAAATATATTAAAAATGCTACCAACATTGGGAAAATTCTTTTAGGTTTGGGACACACTAGATAGTGTGTCGGTGACAGTCAGAGGACAATTGGTGCCAAGCTGGGGAAAGATCTGTAACCCAGAGATTACATCTGTAACCCATCAAGAGAGAGTCATAATGCAGGAGACACACAAGAGAGTCCCACGTTTGAGAGTCTCCATCACATAATTGATGGCAGTGGTGGCATCAGAAGACCGTTTGAGCTGCCATCCAAGAGAAGTGGTTTGGGTGGGAGAGTCTCACCATGACATATTGGTGGCAGTGGTGGCACACAGAGGAAAAGAGAAAAAGTTTTAAGAGATTTTGGCACTGCCATATTGTCATTGTGATACCTGTGTTTAGGCCTGAGTGGATGTATATGCATATATATTTATGAATGCAGATATTAAATAGGCTAAGAGTACCAAAGAGCCTGCTCACAGTCCATGTAAATATCCTGAGTTCCCAATACATAAGGATGCTTAAGTGGAGGTGTTGTTAACTCAGCCTGACTGGTTTAATCACAATCATGAGTTGGGACTCAGGTGCCTAAGCATTGATAAAGATGACACCAGACAGAATGTAGAATTAGCTGAAAATAGAAAGGACCTTCAATCCCTCAATATAAGAGACAAAGGTGAGGAACTAGGGTTCTGAGGAGACATACCAGGAAAGCATGGGCTATCCTGTGCTCATCCAAGTTAGTCCCTGGGTCAGCATGGGAATGCTCCTTACCATTTTGGCATCCAACTGAGAAGGCCCCCAGTCAATCCATCTGATGTGGAAATGGGGCACCTTGTTTTTGCATCAGACAGAACAACTGGAGGGCTTCTCAACTGGATCCACTGCTAGAAAGATAAGGAGTGTGTGTGTGTGTGTGTGTGTGTGTGTGTTTGAACAACCTGGTTTTGCCAAAACGTTTCTTAGAAACTGTGGAAAACCATTGCTATTTACCCTGGCAAAAGGCTCCTTACCCCCAGCTGATGCCAGACCCAGGTTTGGACGACCCATATATCATTCTGGCTAAACGATACCTAGGTCGGACAAGAATTTAAACATATTATTCTCAGGCCCATTTCTATACCCCGCCCCCCAAATATTTACATTTGTCAGTCCAAATCCTCCTATGTTGTGGTAACTCTATAATAGTTGTTCTCCTGATGGGTTGAATATAGAAAATATTAGTTGCACTTTAGTCCCATAGAGAGCAACAGATCAATAGGAACAACATTACCATAGGTAACTTACATTCTATTAATTTGGATACAGAGTAAATAAAGGTGTCATTAATTGTAACATGACTACAGTTACTACTTCCTCTGGATCCAGGTGAAATATTCATTGGGATATCCAGGATATGCTTAATCCCACAAAAATAGGGCCTGTAGAGAACCAGCATGATTTGGTTTGAGCATTGGACAAAGATTCATGAAGACCAGGATTCAAATCCCTGCTTAGCCATGAAACCACTGGATTCTCTTGCATAAGTGATACTCTGGCAGTCTCTGGAAGACAAAACAGTAAACCCTTTGAACAACTCTTGCCCAGAAAACCCTTGACTAATGTGCCTTAGAGTCACCATGTGAGAAATGACCTGAAGACACATGACAAGCACAAGAACAGGGACTATATGATAAGGAATGCACTATGTGCTGATTAACCATTAACCTGTGTAAATTGCATATAAATCAGGGAGAGAGGTGAGCCAAAGGAGAAGGTCTATGTAACATACACCATGTGAATATTGTAATTAGAAAATGGCAATGTGGTTTTTGGTTCTTTATCTAGTTTCCATTCACTGCATTCAGAGGAATGGTTAATCAGCACATAGTGCATTACAATACAGGGTCAAGTGAAATGAGAGGGGCTTCTGTTCCTTTTAATTCTTCATAGATTTCATTGAGAAATGACCTATATAGATCCAATTCTTTGCTGTGATTTTGAAACAAGTAATTCTTCTAACACATTTCATTTTAAATTTCACACAAGGAGAAAGAAGTGTTCGATAGGGAAATGTTTTTGAGAAATAAATGAACTCAACTAACTGCAGATGGAGCATTTACTTGATGAGTAAATGCTAGCTTGCAACACTTCAAACAAGCAGATGGATGAAAGCACAGCATAAGCCTGACAGTGCAATATACCTTGTGCTCAAGCTGAGAATCATTAAGAGGCTTTATAACATTCCTTTTGATGCTTATATTACAGCACTTTGGGAGGGTTTATCTCCTCCATCAAGCTCCCCCTTCATTTTAGTTTTTTACTGTGATATTGTGTGAGTGGCTAAAGGATTTGTTCTATGGGTTTTCATACAAATAAGTGCTCTCAGCTATTGTCTCTGTTTTTGCGTATCATCTTTTTCCCCCATTCATTGATGAACCACACTTGAGCATTTCAATGTTACTTCTACATCAATCAATTCAGCTTGGATTTGTCCTATTTCCCCTTTATTCAAGAAGATATATGTGTTGGGCCAGGTGAATATAGGTGATAGGATATGGTCAGTTGAAGAGCGGAGACAGTATCTTGTGCCACAGCAATTGTTGGTTTTTTTAGGGATGCTTTGGATGGAAAAACTGAGTAGTCTGGCATCTTATCAAGGTGGCTGAATGTCAGCTGCAAGAAGCATGCTTCTTGCAGTCTATGGTGTGGTGTTCATGGAGTCCCCAAGAGGGACTACATCACAGCTCCAATTCTAAGGTTTCCTCTGTATTCAGTGTAATTAGGCAATGGCAATATGTACTGGATCCAGATTAAGCTCAAAGACCAATAAACATTAGGAACATTCAGAAACCTTTTTTTTTTTTTTTTTTTTACATGAAGCAGACAAGTGGAATTGAATGATTAACAGACCTATTTTCTACCTATCTCAGATATATGTACTATGATATGGGATTGAGGTTGCAACTCTGATAAATCTCATGATTTCACCATCCTAGAAAGATTTTGAGGATGATAGAGGGAGATGGTGAAAACATTTGAGGTTTGATTGAGGAATGTTAGGAGCTGAATGCCTGTGGTCTGCTTTAACTTTTTTGCTCCTTCTCAAGATGGAATGGGGTGCCTGTCTAATTCAGATAGGCCACCTTAAAGAATTTGCAGCCCAGGAATACTACCCCAGCCCTGCTATGTGAGAGGAGGCACCTTTAAAAGCCAGCTTACAGACCTTTGAGCCCAGGAACACCACTCCAGCCCTGCTGTGTAAGAGGAGGTGTGCCTGTGAGAGAGGCACCTTAGACCAGTTGTTAATAATGCCCGGGGTAATATTAACATTGTTATAAAATTATTGACATCTATGGAAGAAGATAGAAATGTATGCAAATCTACCATTTTAGATGAGCAATATTTATTCCCCCCCCCCCTCTGGGCTTTGATCTCTTTTAATTGTCTTTTTTATTGTAATTGTGAGGAATTCTGTTTTACAAGGTTTGTAGACTATATGGACTATAGTCCTTTGTTATAATTGCACCATTGCTGCTTTAATATTTTAGTATTTTTCTTCCAGGGTAGAGTTGATTATTGTTAATTGATTATATGCCATGTTATATTTTAATTAGTACTATATTATGTATTGTATTTTGTATTTTTACTTTTTTCATATTTTTCTTTTTTCTTGTGCCTTGGTATTAAATTATGAATCTCAGTTTGTTTATGTTGTGTATTGTTTAGATATTTAATTTATTTGCTTATGTAAATCATTTATGTATTTTGTGCATTTGTTTATCTACTTTTGTAAACCACTTTGATCTTTTTGGAAAGGCGGTATATAAATAAAATTCATCATCATCATCATCATCATCATCATCATCATCATCCATCATCATCATCATCATCTTGGGCTGAGCAGAACAACCCGGTCGAGAACCTCTGGAGATTATACACAGAAACCAAAGAGCCACTGGCTCCCAGCATGAAAGTGTTCCTGTTTAATCAAGGCTTTGGGACAATTCATATGGTGTAGATTATCCCACAATTTGTATATTCCACTAGATTGTCTTCTGCAGTTCCCTAAAAATCTATAATGTAGGAAGCATTTACCCACTATAATTTCTGGTATAAGCCCTGTCTTGGCCTGGAAGGTCAAATCTAAGGGATGAATGCTTTTCATCTGGGAATTCCAGGATATGAATATATAAAGGTTATGGCTTTTCCTAGCCCAGATAAATGTTGCCTAATTACAATAAAAAGTGATAAAATTTGTTTTTAACTGTTCAGTCCATTTTTTCTTTGGTATCCATAATCAAAGTTAAAACTTAGGGGGAAAGTAACAAAGGATGTGAAGGACAATGTAAAGAAAAATGACACAAAGTAACTTACAAAATTCCAGCAGTCATAACTTTGATCACTCTAAAGTCTGGCTGGTTGAGGAAGGAACTACAGTAAGTCCTGGCTGTGTGATGTGTGTGGGACGTGACCAGGAACAGGTAGGGATAAGAAAATGCACATGTTAAAAAGGATGAAAAGGCAAAGTAAATAAAATGGTGACTGTGTTAGCAGTGGTTATAGCCTTTTGCTGACCAAACCAGTGAATAATGAGACCTGACACAGAGACCTGCACACAGGGTTATAAAATGAGCAACTTTATTTAACTCAACTTAACTTTATTTCTTTGAGATCTGCAAAACCCAGGGGGGAGAACGTTGGGCAGGAACAGCTGGTGGATGGTTTGCTCCCAGACCAAATCCCCAGCTTCCTCTGAGCGAAAATGCCTGACCTCTATCTTCCCCCACCTATGCCACAGATATGGGGCAAGCATCTGCTTAGCCCCTATCGCCCACTAGGACAGCTAAACAAGCCAAAACCCCCGATTGCAGGTCCCAAAGAAATAGCTGATTTCCCTCTTTGGAAAGGTGAATGCTGCCCCCCTCCCCTCTGTAGAGCTAAGTACGATATCATTGTGTGCTAAGTAAAAACCCAGTTCTCCCAACATAGCCTTTTGGATCTCATTGTTGGCTCTCCTGCAGGCTCTACGGAGGAGGCGAGGATACCCTCCACACCTCCAAACATGGTATGGCAACATCACCAACCATAAGAGTATAACAAAAGGCCGCTTCTCATGTATTTACTGGCAAGCCTCAATTAGGCTGAGCCCTGCCCCTCCCCCCCCCCCTTATCAGTCTGCTAAGTGTGCCATTTATCTTTAAATTGCTCGTCTCTCCACTGAGAGGCCTGCAAAGGCTCCTCCCCTGATCACAGGATCAGGGAGAAGCATAACTTTAATGTGACTCTGAATTTTTAATCCAGTAAAGCTGACAAACACACACAAATTTCTTATTCAGATTCTTCAAAGCCTGATTACTTTCAGCGATCTTTTGAAGGAAAGCACCAAAGAGCTTTCCCACCCAAACATCCAGAAAAGGCCCAAAGCAGTGCCATAGAAAAAAGAGTAGAGGGAGTAGGTGCTGCTTTTAGGTATTCCCAGGATGGACTAAGCTTTTGCTATTTGCCATTCTACTCAGTGAAGATGATTATTTCTTTTTGGATAAGAGTTGATTACAGTACATTGTACAGTATGGTACATGCATTGACCCATGCATAAGTTGACCCATGTTTTCCGTTTCAATGTTTTCAGTTAAAATTTTCAACTTATACATGAGTATATACAGTACTTATTTTTGCAGCTTTCTGACCAACTAACCCTTCTTAGCTGAGCCTTTGAAGGATTGGTCAGGTGGGACCATTACACTCAGATGATACTCATCTCACCACTGAGGGACATGTTTATCAAACATGGACCAAAAAGCTAGAGAAATAGGCATCCACTTCAAAGAAAAGGCAATAACCACAATTTATTTCATTCAGGTGCTCTGGTGTCTTTCTAGGTTGTGTTTGCAATGATCTCTGCTTTCCTTCCATAAACAGGAAACAGTATTAATTTTGGTTAATAGTCCATTCAGATTTCATTGTGGCAGGTCAAGTTCCCAAATTCTTTGGCTCTATGCCTTATGGATGTGGTTTATTTCTGTAGCACCACAAGTTGTGCTAGTGGAATCAGTTTTAAGAGTGCTACCAGGCAACATCTACATCTTTCAAGAAGTAATACCATTGGATGGTGCATCAATTTGGCAAAACGTTTGGTTGTATTTATTCTGTTCTGTTCTGTAGTTAATCTTCTTTCACCTTTTGTTAATTCAACTTCTGTTGCCCTTTTAAGTCAACTTGGAATTGACTGCCATCTGTTGCCCTTTTATGTTGACTTGGAGTTGACTGCCTAGATCCTTATCCATTCCATTATTTGAGGAGAAATGGTTGCTTAGTTTTGAATGCAGATTAACATCAGCAACTGGACCTACTGGGCTGATCTAGACTGGCAAAAAAGGGTGTGTTTGTGCCTGCATGAAAATGTGGCCTTTAGATTACCCACACTGAAAGTGTGGCATGAACTCGCTTATTTTGTGTTTTAGTGGGGGAAAGGCTGCTTTAAAAAGGAGCTGCTTTTCCCAGTTTCTTTTTTAAAAGGGTGTAACTGCACATCTGTGTCTAAATGCTGTGGTGCAACTGTGCAGTTTTTTAAGGCTCCCAAACCCTAGCTCCAGCCCTAATCCAAACCCTAGACATGTGCAGTAGGAACTCTGGGATGCTGTAACTGTTATACAATTGTGCATAAAATGTCAATTCATAAAATAAAGGGATTCATTCATGATGCACCGGTGCAACTGTGCAGTTAAAAAAAGGCAATCGAAACCAAAATGGTAATTTGACAGATCTTCATAACTGTACAGTTCATGTGTGATGTACCTACACAACTGCACAGTTCGCAGCCAGCAATACAATTGTCTGTATGGCGTACTGGTGCAACTGCGCAGTTTACAGCTGGCAACAAAAAAAATTTAAAGATTCAGTGTGGCCAAAAGCCCCGCTCATTGCTGCCCATGCAGCTGCTCCGCCTGTGTTTCTAACATCCCGGCAGCTCCTAATGCAGTTGCTGACCAAGAGACAAGACTTCAGATAATTTGTCCCCACACCCCCTCAGTGTAGCTGCCCTATACCTTTTTAATACACGCCTGGGACCTGCAGTGTAGCTGCTAAGCATTTGGGAAAAGGCAGCTTCATGTCGCCCTCTCCTGGCAGTCTAGAAAGCCCCACTGTGTGGTTGAAGAAAGGTGAAGGAATCAAGGGAATTGTCACTTACCTTTTGCCTCAGTAGCTCAATTCCAAATACTTTCCCCCTATGCTTCAGGGAAAATTTCTTAGCTCAGTCCGCAGGTTTATTCCTAAATATCCAAGTAAGGGTCTTAAGTAGAGATAGTAAAATCCTGGCTCCTAAATTGATTATAATTGGTCAAAACTACTGGAGTGAAAGATTTCAAGAAATTATATGTTTAACCTTCACAAACTAGAGCCAGACAAAATGTCAATCAAGATATTGGGCTCTATCTGTTGGATTGATCTTATCTTCTCCAGTTCAGAATTATAAATTGTCTACTGTGCCTCTGCATAGAATCATAGAATCATAGAGTTGGAGGAGACCACAAGGGCCATCCAGTCCAACCCCCTGCCATGCAGGAACTCCCAACAGATGGGTATCCAGCCTCTGTTTAAAGACCACTAAGGAAGGAGACTCCACCACACTCCAAGGGAGTGTGTTCCACTGTCCAACAGCCCTTACATCAGGAAGTTCCTCCTAATGTTGAGGTGGAATCTCTTTTTCTATAGCTTGCATCCATTGTTCCAGGTCCTGTTTTCTGGAGAAGCAGAAAACAAGCTTTCTCCCTCCAATGGGAGATGACACCCATAATTATGTAAAGGATATGACTTCTTAGAAATTTGAAATAGCACCTTTATTTGACAGTCAGTGGGCTTCTTCCAAATATCCCTTGAACAGGTTAGGTACCTTGCTGCATCTTGGGTCACTGAAGTACCAGGATCTATACATAGTCAAATAACACAGGGGGATTCAGCCAGAGATTAATGTTTTTAAGTCTCATTGATTTCTACAGTAAAGAGTTGCATATGAGATCGAAGTGATTTAAAAGTGCAAGCCATTTGCTTGTTATCTAAAATTTGAAATAGATTACGACAGAAACTTTATTCTGTATGTATGCATGTATACAGTATGTATCTGCTTGCCTTTCATAGATGATTCAGAAACATTTTGTAGACTAAATACAACAATCAAAATAAAGCAGGGTACCTGTGTTTAAGAGTCTACATCTGAAGGTAGAGTGTTTGCAGGTAGAACTTATTTCTTTACTTAGAAAAGAATGTGGCTTAGAAAAAATAAAATAAAATAAATGAAGCAATCAGAAACAGACTTCCTAAATGGAAAAACTGTAATCAGAAACCATCTTTCTAAACTCTCAAATCAGAGAAACATTAATCACAGTCTGTGGTACTCTTGTCCCCTTAATTGTATGGTTAAAAAAAAAAAAATGTGATTCAGCTATTGCTTCCAATTCTTTGAGTTTTTATGCTGATTTCATCTTGTCCAGTGAAAGTTCACTCATCGAATGTTCATCAAATCCATCTTTATAAGGTACTTTACAAGTTCAGTGTCTGGAAGTATTTAGCCAAACAATGTATCATGATATCATCTCTATATGGGGATTCAATGCACTGAGTGCAAGACAGAGGAAAAGCAAGGAGTGAGTGACTGTCATCAGGGCAGGGCAGATGATCCATCATCTCCATATAAAAGCATTCCTTTAGTGCTTTAACAGTCTGCTTTGTAAAATAAGCAAGCCTCACTTTATTTGTTATCTGCTGGCAGTTGAATCTGTCAACAAGGAAATAGGATGAAAATTATGTGCCATAATGGCATCCTCCGGATGATCAATTGCCTGAGATAAGGATGTGCAAAAGACCCTAGAACAATATCGCAGTCTGTGATATGAGGTTGGCTTTCTGGTATCGGTCTGAATTCCCTTATACATTAGGCTTTCTGGCTTGAATTACTTGCACTTTCATTTCAGCAGTGGGTCTTATGGTGTATGTAGTATAAAATCTGTATCCAATTGGTATGGCTCATAGGCAAACACACAGTACCTGACAATTTGTACATTCATTTCCTGCTTATGTTAGTAGTACACCAAAAATAAAGCAAAACAAAAAAAAAGGAATAATTGTTTCAAAACTGTAATTTCTTGCTTTGTATATATAGTAAATGCAAATTTCACTATATCTAAAGTGAATGTGTCATTCACCTCACAGTACTGTATTACTTGTGCCATGCCGACATGCCACAGGGTTGACATTCTTGACATATTGAAGATTCATATGCTTGAGTGCATGATTTTCATGTTCTTGGCCTGCTACAATCTATTAGTGCAGTGATGTTATTTCAGCTTGAGTTTTTGGGATGTTATTTTGCGAAGAGAATTGAAGATTTACTTAAGCTTTTCCGAGGCATGCCTCAGGACAGACGGTATCTCTCTGTGCACCTGAATTAAGTTTTAGTTAACTAGTTATACAGAGTGCATGTTCTTCAAATGCTGTAAGAAAAAAGAATTCCTGTGCTAAAAAGGATTATTATTCAAAAATTATATTTGCTTTCATTGATGTAAATTTAACTTGTACAACAGGCTTTTTACAATTGAAAGAGCATAGAATCTTTTCAAAAATGTTCAAAGTTAATTGCTTCAATATTTCTGTAACTTGATATTAATTCATGCCACATGGATATGGTGTAAATTCCACTTTGAAGTCAAAACCAATTATTCATATTTGCACTTTGACGTCATTAGATTTGAACTAATTAAACTCAGCCAAGAATATTCACTTATTTGGATGTAATTAAAATCTCATTAATTGAAACAAAACCCTCTAATTTTACTTAAGAGAAAATAGTGTGCCAGGCATAATTTTGACATATGGCTGCAATGTCATCAGTCTATTAAGAGTGTCAAATATGCAGTTTTTGATAGAAGAAAATGTATATTGGAAAAGATTAATCCAAGTAATTCCCTACGTTAAGTGGCTGTGGAATTTTATTTCAAAGTAATAGAATTAAAAAACATCTTTGAACATGAACAATACAAGTACTTGTCCAAGCCCGAATGCATTTTGTTAGTATTCTCTTCTTTAGAAAAGATGGTATCTCAGTTCTGACCTTTGACTACAAACTGAGCTGTCTTATATATTTTTTAAAAAAATGTTTATGTACATTTAGGATCATCTTCCATATACTTCTTGTGTACATATAAGGCAAATGCTGCCCAATGTAGCCAGAAGTCTAAACACAATTCAACTTCATGAGTTTCCTCACAGTCATCATTATGAGGTATAGTTTATCTCTGTATTTGTCCCAGCCATTTTAAATTCAATGCCATCTATTTTTTAAAATAGTTCACAAAGAAATGTTCATGTATTTGTGCACACATTTTTCAGAGATATACATGCTTTGCATGCTCTTTTCTGAGAGACATTTTCTGGTACAAAATTATATTTAGTATATATTCCCATCAATAAACATATTTTTCTGTGCACCTTCCACTAAGGTACACATATTTTTTCAGTCAGTCATATTTCATTATGGTCCATAGACCCAAAAATTTGGCATTCAGTCAAGATATTGGATGTCGTTCCCACCTGGAGGTCAAGATCACTATGGTAGTTTCTTTTAAGCTATTGCAGCCCTATTTTAGTTGGTTTTATTGGTTGTTTTAGTAAACCAAAAATTAGCTACAGTATTTATAGTTTTATCAGTTTACTTTTTTTTAAATATTTGGTTCAGTAAACTGCATAGTAAATCAATGAGATCTAACTAATGAAGTGTTTCATTTCTTAAATTCATCTGGAAAATGCAAACATGGTAAGTTGTTTTCAAGATGAGAAGTGAATGATTTTTCCCCTTGTCCCTATCCTGGAGGAGTCTGTCATCCCAGGACTCAGTAGTTGTGATATAAATAGTTGTGATATCAACCAGTTACAGCGAAAGATAAGGGTTTTAGAACCTGTGTCAGAGGTGTCCCCAAATCTTCATGGTTAGCTTTCCTCTACTTACCAGATATTACAGTTGGCTGTGCAGGAATCTGAATGCAGGCCTCATCCAGTTTTGACTCTATGTACTCCACATAGCATTGACTTTCCACCATTAGGCCATATTTTTAGCACATTTATGACAAACAATCTGCCACCTCAGAGTTATCCTGTTTCCTGTTTATATCCTTGCTGCTCTCCTAAGCTAAAAATGTTAGCTTAATGGTTAGCAAAAATAGTTTTAATAATTTTATGTGGTAATGTTGCCATATTAAAGTGCATGAATGGAGCTCAACCAACAGTAAGACTAGTATAATATGCTTTGGGGAAATAGTACAAAGCCAAGGGCAAGCCTATAATATGGTTAGACACTCTTGTCTTTGCTATGTTTCATTGTGACATTACACTGAGCCTAAAGTAGCCACTTTATGATTTGCTCATTACAACATGTTCAAGAGGTAGTGGTTTTCAGAGATTTTGTTTTATTTGACAATACACACATAACACCATAATACCAGCAGAAAATAACAAAGACTTGGAACAACTACTCGGGAGAGTCAAAGAAGAAAGTACAAAAGCAGGTTTAACATTAAACTTTGAGAAATCTAATATAGTGACCATGGAGGATATTCACATATTCAACACGCATGATGAAGGAACTGAAATACAGTCAAAGACTTCCCATATTTTGGATCTGTCATTGACCAGAACAGATATAGCAGTCAGGAAAACAGGAGAAGACTAGGATATGATGGGCAGCTATAAAAGAACTAAACAATATCCTAAATTACAAATATATACAATTGAATGTTAATGCCATCAAATTTCCCATCATGTATTAGTGTGAGAACTGGGGGTTGAAGAAAGATGATAGAAAGAAATTTAAATCATTGGAGATGTGGTGCTGGAAAAGTTCTGTGGATATCGTGAATGACTAAAAAAGATAAACAAATGAGTACAAGCGCAAATCAGATCTGAACTTTCCCAAGAAACCAAATGACTAAATTGAGACTATCATACTTTGACAACACCATAAGAAGACATGATTCACTAGAAAAGATTATAATGCTTGGAAAGATAGAGGGAAGTAGAAAGAGAGGAGGACCACACACCACATGGATAGACCAAATCAGAGAGGACAGAGCCCTCAGTCTGTAGGAACTGAACAGGATTGTTGAGGAAAGAATGTCTTGGAGATGATGATGATGATGATGATGATGATGATGATGATATTTATTTGTATCCCACCTATCCCTGTATTGGATCGAGGCAGATAACAGCAAGCCAGAGAACAATAAAAATCAAGCATAAATGACAATAAATAAAAGCATAATAAGACATGACAAATCCAAATTACCCTATCTCCCTCCCACCCTAATAATAACATTAAAACAACAATTCCAAGTAAAATTCCCAATAAAATCATTCACAGTGACAATCCTCTGGTAACAGCTAAACCATGGAGAGTTAAGATGCCTCATTCATAGGGTCACCAGAGGTTGAAGTTGACTTCAGGGCAATTAACAACAACAATGAACAAGACTAAAAAATAGCCAAACACATTATTAATGCCATATCCTAATAGATAGGATAACAAGTGTGTGTCTGGGTCTATTGCTTTGTCTCTTTGCCTACATTTGACCTTTTTCTTAACATTTAGGGGCTGTCATCTACGATGAAGGGAACACCTCTTGGTTGTTCATAACCTCAGTGTTATTCTATGGAGGGTTCAAAAACAAAACCATATCCTTAAAGTCATGAATGCAACAGCATATGCAAATGTCAGTTGTGGACTTGCCCTCTGGTCACTGATAATGACTCTTAGACGGTCTGGGTGTGTCTGATAATAATGGGGATGCATACCTGACACAAAACCTCTTAAGTCTAGATGGTTACTCTCTTTCAAGTCCAGATAGGGTTGCCCAACATCTCTGGAAGGTGCACAGTATGGTACCTCACAATGGGAGGGGGGGCTACCAATCTGAGTCAGTTTGGCAATGGACTCTCAATTCAATGGAGGTAAACGAGACAGTTAAGCACTGATTGCTCTCATCAATGAAAGCATTTCATTGTCAGCAGGAGGAGAAGGGCATGAGGGTTGACTTTCTGAGGGTATCCATGCTCTTTTGCCCTACCCTTCAACATGCCATCTTACAAGGGTTTGCAGACTCTGGCAAGAGGCAACTCACTGCCTTATGCATCAAAGTCTAAGATGCATATTTATTTAGCATAACTCATAACAGGACAGATTTTATTTGGGGCTGCACCAAAGTTTAGCTGAAATTACTTACATTTGCTGAGGCGCACTCAGCAAATGTAAGTAATTTCAGCTAAACTTTGGTGCAGGCCCAGGGAGCAAACACAGAGCCATCAATGTGAATTGAATAATGCCCTGTGTGTGCATATCTGACCTGTTGATTTACAATGAATACTAGTTAGTTATTATATTAAATGTTGGCAACTATCAATTAGAAAATTATTACACTGAAAAGATTTGCCATTGTTCTTTCAAGGTTATTCAGAATTAATCTATTTTGTTTTTGTTTTTTTTTTGTTTTTTTTTTGTTTTTTTAAAAAAAACCTAAATTGACAATGGAACCTAATTTTTATATTTTTAAAGTCACAGTGACTTTTCAAAGTGATTTAGCTTTTTAAAAGTGCCTCAGTGGTCTTTGCATTGCTTTTCCGCTTGACAGCTTTATGCGAGGAGGTCATTTTTAATAAACATTTCTTTTTAACAGTGTATATGCTCACTGAACATAAATCCACCCGGCACATTTTTCTCATTTCCATTTAACCAGCAACACAATTATTCTAGTGCTTTTAACGAGAGTTGAAAGGTTTCTTTAGTTATCTATGTTTGGGAAGTATTGTAATTTCAATTATAAAGAGTGCCCATGAACTTGTGTTTTCATAGATAGAACTTCAGAAACCAGCTAATGGGCTTAAGTAGGCTTGGTAGAATTTCAAACAATAGGATTTTTGTCTTTTTGGATTATGCAACACTAAGATATTTATCCATTGAATTCCATAAATTATTGGAAGCATTTTTCTTGATTTATTTTGTTTTTCATTCCTTTCACTTACTTTTGAACACACTTTCCCTTTTCAATATTCTTTTGATTTTGTATGAACATCCTATCAGTCCAAGAACAAAGACATCCACATATGTAAAGTTAACCCCCAGAATTTTGATATAGTTTAGCACAGCAATGGCTGGATCTCTTTAACCACAGAGATAAACAATTTTAAAAGCAAGTCTCACAGAATGTGGTCAAGACAGTTGGTGACTTCCATTTCAGTGGAGTGGTGAGTGCTAGTAAAAATTTTAAAGGAGCTGTCCAAGGTTGGTAATCAAATAACTAGAACAGATTTACCATCTTCTGAAACAGAAGCTAAAGACACAAATAGAATGGTGAATGATTATTGATGACATTAAGACATATGGAGGAATCTTGCCATTCACAAGATTCTAGGCAACTTTAGATGACACAACATAGTGAGACAACATTTTAAGGACTTTACAAGTCCCTTGACAGATCTCAACTTCAAATTAAGAACATGATGCCAAATGTTTATTTAATGTTGTTACTACAACTTCCACAAAATATACTGTTTTTGCACAAAACTTACCAGTACAAAACTTACCAGTGCAAAACTTGTGTCTTTTCCCCAAAAGTTGTAGCATAAGCTTTGCAAACTTGAAGGGCTCAACAGATTGGCAGAAATGGGTGGTGAGATGCTGCTGTGTTCTGCCCTGGAAGCAGGCCATGACAACCACACACCGCGACCTGTGCATAGAACAAAAAAGAAGCCCTGAAATGGGGCTTCTTTTTATGCCATAGAAGCGGCACCATTGGTGCACTTGCATGCCATGATGATGCTCCTTGTGTGCTGTGCCATTTGGGTGCTGCATATGGCAGACGTCTTCGTGGTGTGCCCCAGGTAAACAGGGGCATGCCAAGATGGCAACCATGGCATGCAGTAGGGTTTGGGAGTATGTGAACGCTCTGCCCTACCACAGCCCTAGTTTGGGCCCAGGCCAGCACAAGGTGCCCGTCTGTCTAGGCCCTTGGTCTACTTAGACCAAGTCTATGAAAGCTTATGCTACATCTTCTATGCATTTAGCCACAAAGGTGCTACAAGATCCCTTTGCAAGCTGATTTCATAAGACTGAGAACCATCATCATATGGAAATCCTATATATGCCTAGTTGAATGCAGGCACCATTTTGCAGAGATGACATCTTCCAAGAGATATCAGTAGCATTATAATGTGTTCACGATGTTTGGGAAGGAGCACATATGCACCTTCCAAATGCAAAAAAAGCAACCAAAGGGAACTGGTCAGTAGGTTACTGTCTACTCCTCTAATAATGTCATCTAGTGGTGTGACAGTCACTCCTACCTACCCTCAGTGGGTCACAGTATGAGTTAGCTTGAAGTATAAGTTTTATCAGAACTAAATTTGGTTTGAGGGGCACTCTCAGATTCAACTGCATGACAAAACATATTCTTAATTGTTCCAATTACTTAATTGCTATGTTTTGGTTAATTGTTTAGATTTACAATGTTAGGAGTAGCATTCCATGAGAGGTGATTAGTATAGGCTACTTCAGTGAACACATAGAATGTCCACTGAATAAAATAGCGGCCACATGCTTGGGAATATGGAAAAACAGTTCCCTTGGACCACAGCAGTCATATATAGGAGGTTTAGAGCTGTACCACAACTTTTTTGCTATGATAACAAGGACAAATGCTGTGCAGACAGAAGAGAAAGCAGAAGACAGTTAGAATTTACCATTTTTACCATACATTTACATGATGGCAGCAGAACCATCATGCTTTCTGTCCTCCCCTGGAAAGCATGAACTTGCATGATTTGCTGTGTTACCACACTATGCTAAATGGCTTTCTGGTTGTAAATGCAGTAAAAGTTAAATAAATATATATTAATTTATTCCACAGGCCAAATGTGGTACAGTGCCCCTTACCATTGCTGAGTTTTGGTTACAGGATTTCCTGTGGATACCAAAATCAGTGGACGTTCAAGTCCCATTAAATACAATGGATAATAAAATGTTGTCCCTTACATCAACGTTTTATATATATATATATATATATATATATATACACAAACCATGGATGCTTAAATCCATGGATAAATAATTCATGGATAAGGAGGGGCAACTGTATTTGGGGGTGTCAGTATTGTCCTTAGGATTCCCACTGCTCCCCATAAAGGCTCAGGGACCCTCATTTTCAGCTTAGGAAACTTGATTAATATTAATAATATTATTGTATATTATTGCTGTTTTCAGAGGCTCTTAAATTTGACTTGAACTGATGTGTCATTATTTGTGATCAATCAACGTGGCAGCCATGGTGGCCTGCTATGGCCTCCTGGACTTTAGAGAAACCAAAAATGGGACAGTGATATCTCTTGGCTCTGGAGTCTGTCATCCCCTGATTCACCGCCCACATCTGGTTTCCTGCCTTCATTCCTGGTGTGAGCACTGTGATGCTTTATGTCTTAGTAACTTCATGTAGCGAGCAAAGTAAATGTTATTAACACAGTAATAAAATAAACATTACAAAATAATTGTTGCACATCACATTAGTATTATCATGTTGAATTATGCATCATGGTCCCCACTGCAAAGCACAGGCAGCTGTACAAATTAAAGTAGATCTGAATCATTGTTGTACATCAGAAGCATATTTAGCTTAACTACTAAAGAACAGCTTGAGCAGTTATGGTTGCAACACACAATGACCTGGGAATATGTCTTCTAAATTCAATGCTCTTACTTCTAGGTAGACATAAATGGAATCACACTGTGAGCCACTATTTTTCTCTCAGTTACAATAAGTCACATTTAGAAGGTCGGTTTAAAATTCTTATCCAAAACGCAAAATGCATGGCTTTCGTAGATATCTATGGCATCCGAAGACTAATGTAACATTGGTTGCAGACTTCATTGAATATAACACTTTCAGAAATATCCCAAAAGAACATGAATGTTTGTTGTCAACTGTTAGATAAGATTGCTGTGTTAAGTAAACACTCTGGATAGTTTGAAAACAAATTCTTCCAACCTCATTCCCCCCCCCTCTCTTTTTTCCTCATTGAATGAAGTTCCTTATTTATTTTGTTTTTCAACTCTTTAGACAAATGCACAAATGCACTCTTCTCCATCTCACAAAAAATGGTTTTTCCTCACAAATGCTCCTAATCATTGCCATGTGATTTATAACTTGACTTTTGAGATCCCAGGCAACATTTAGAAAGCATGCCTGGGAACAATGTACTTGTTATACTCAACTGAAATCTATTCACCTTGAAACTATGAGCTCATGAAGGCTGAATGACTCAAATGATAATATCATTCCTATTAGAACACAAAAGAAAATGGTCTTGCATAGATGTAAATTTTAAAGGAAGATGCCCCTCAAATAATTTTATGGGAAGGGAGCACTTACTAAGCTCATTGTGTATTTGTCATGCATGCACCACTCCCAAATATATGTGGTTAATTGAATTGCAATTACAATTTGATTTATATTTACAGAACTATAAACTGATATAAAACAGATTGTTAATACTGCCAGCGCCACCGCCACCGCCACCACCACCAAAAAGGACAGGACCACAAATAAGAAACATAGGCCACTACTACTAATAGTATATTAGAAATAGCCATCCTGGGAAATAAATTTCCTTCCACTTCTCCCAAAAGATGTTAAATAGTTCACACTCCTATAAATGACCTTTCTTCTTTTTCTGAGTAGGAATAGACATAATAATTGGACATATTTTGGGGGGGGGGGGGTGGTCAAAAAGTGTTTCTTGATTGTTGAGAAACCCTGGGGGTTGTCCACACTGCAGAAATAATAGTCTGACACTACTTTAACTGCTGTGGCTCAATGCTAGGGAATTCTGGGAATTGTAGTTTTATGAGACATTTAACCTTCTCTGTCAGAGAGCTCAGGTGGCATAATAAGCTGCATTTCCCAGAATTCCATAGCAATGCTGGATTGACGAGAATCTTTGTAGTTAAAGTGAAATGGCAGACCTACCCATTTGACCCACCATAGTCAACCCTAAGGAATATTCCAGCCTCCCGGATGACTTGAATGTTGGATTGGCAATAACATTCCCAGACTGGTTTCTTAGGACTGAATGTCTCATTAATGTTTTAACTGTATATTGTATTATTGTTTATATATGCTGTACTCCTGCCTCGATCCATGGGAAATATAAATAAAGATGTAATTATTTATTATTATTAAAGTGTCATTAAACTGGATTATTTCTGAAGTTATTATACCAAGGACTAATACTATATTGATGAGAATCATTGAAGTTGTAAGTCTCCAGCTAAAGATGTACTGTGCAGGAAGAAGGCAGAAACATAATATTTCTGCACAGAAATATGTTTCATGTACAAAAATGTGGTTTCTTGCACAGAAATTGTATCAACCTAGAAACAGCTTTAAAATGTTGTTGTTATTGCTGCTGTTGTTGTGTGCCTTCAAGTCATATCTGACTTATGATGATCCTAACTTAACACAAACTTATCATGGGGCTATTTTTGGCAAGATTTGTTCAGAGAAGGTTTGTCATTGCCTTCACCTGAGGCTGAGAGCATGTGACTTGCCAAAGGTCACCCAGCAATTTTCATGGCCAATCTGGGAATCAAACCCTGGTTTCCAGAGTACTAGCCCATCACTCAAACCAGACAAATATTGAACTGTAAATTATTGATTTGGAAATAGTTGAAAACTGTTGAACACTTTTCCTCAGTGGGAATAAAAATTCCAAAAAAAATTCTTGGTTTCCTTTGAGAAATGAAATTAGTGAAGAAATGTATCCCTGCTTCTATGTGGGTATATGTAGTCTGCTCTGAATTGTTGAATACACTATGGAAAGAGACAGGAGTTTTGGGGCTGCCATACGATTGCTTCATGTGGTGTCATGTTCAGCATAGCCATCATCTATAGAAGGGGAATAAGAAAATGTTTTTTGTTACTAGGTACATTCTCAGGGCATGTGTATGAACTCATGCATATTCTAAGTATAGATGCCAATAAGAATACCTGCATAGATGCCTGAAAGAGATGTCAGTACTGTATCTTAGACATGTTGTTCCCAATTAACTTATATGTTATAAGGAGCATATAACTCATTTGTTGAAACAGCTTCACTTGCTACTGATCCATTTCTGTCCACAATTCAAATGTTAGTGATGATATACAAAGCTCCACACAGCTTGGCTGCAGACTGTCTGAAAGGTTGTAGCCCTCCATACACACCTGCATGAGTCTTACAATCTTTGCAGGAGAACTTTCTTTCAGTACCCCATTCTCACATACATGACTAGTGACAAATGAGGGGGGAAGCCTTTTCAGTGGCTATTCCAGGGGATGCTTGGTTGGCAGCAAGGCACAAGGGGGGGGGGGGGAATAATTCTCACTTGGGTGATATGGAAGCGATTGGAAAAAGAGAAATGTATTGAATTGATTACCCTTCCCTAAAGGGTAATCACTATCTCCATCGCTATCACTTCACTGTTTATAATGCACTTTTTTGTTGATTGCAGGATGTGACACTTGCAGAGACTCTTTGATCTTGGATATTTACTCATATTTGGTAGTTTAATTAATATTTGTGACACTGCCAGTTATTATTGTTACTAAATTGCCTTCTTCATTTCATTTATATATGGTGCCATATAGTGCAATGGGCTTTGGCCCAATGTCCTGCTCTTCAGTAGGAGAGGGGACCTTCCAAATTCTATCCAATGACCAACATCCACTGAATTACACCACATGACTCAGTAGTTTAGGGGAAAATTGCTGAGGGGTTTGATGTTTGACTGTTTACTAATGTAACCCTGCACATTGGATTTCCATTTGAAGTTCTTGTCCTGTCCCTTTGTTTGCAAATGATATAAAATTAAATTCTTATACCTTGGTCAAGGAGGTGCTAAGTTTCACAGCTCATGAAAGACTTGACTCAGCATCAAGAAACCAAAATCCCACATATGTAACAAATAATGACGAGACTATCACATCCCTAACTACTGCTTAGAATGATGAAGTGGAATATTGGGAGTCGAAAAAGCAAACAAAATGGACATTGTCATGCAAATTAGCAATTATTGACTATAGGCATATAAAAGATTATAAGTTCTAATTGCATTCATTAAACATAATATTTACCAAAGAAATATTTGAAAAGAGTTTGGGGGCAATTAGGAATGGAAAAAAAAATAGATATAGGAGGGATACTTTCCCCCTGATTTGCGAAAGGAGATGAAATATGATGCTTAAGAATATACTGCCAAGTACCCTATTATCAATCTACCTCTTTTGGCTGGAATTGTGTTTTCATTACTGCCTCCAAATGTTTGACCTTTTTCATTGTATTCCCCCTCCCATAATGTACATGTTGACTTTTTAAACATTCCACAGCATCAAAATATATTCAAACATGTATCCATCAACCCTATCCCTTCCACATTACAGCTAATATTTACATAAATGTTCATATTTGGAAGGTTTGTTCAAATGAATATGTGATTTCTCCCTTCCCGATTTTCTGACCAGTTGGTTCTCTGGCTTTTAAGGCAGAAGGTACTCAATCACAAATATTATGTTTCTTTCTTTTCACTTCATAGTCTGCTATGACAAAGTCCAGGAGATAGTGTAGTATAAAAATGACAGCTGAATAATAACATGATGGGGAAGCAGGGGAAAACCTATTAACTTTCAGGATTCAGGAGACTTAGCATTATGACAAGGGGTAGAAGAGGGTAATACTTATTTTCTTTAGAAGTGTCTTCACTTCAAGTGGCAGCAAAGTTGTAGTCAGCAACCTAGTAACATAAGTAATAATAAATTTTTATTTATATTTCCCGCCTCTCCCTACTGAGGCCAGATTACAGCATATAAAACAGCAATACAGTGTAACCAATACAACAATCACAATACAACAAGTTAAAATTATCTTATAAAAATCAATTAAAATCAACTATGTGGTCTAATAGAGGGGTTCTCAAACAGGGGTTCAATAATTATACACAATCTGGTGGATATGCCCGCCTGAAGAGCTCCATTTTAGCACCTTTTTGAATGCTTCTAGAGTGTTTATCAAGCAGAGCTCTTCCGGCAGGTCATTCCAGAGTTTCGGAGCCACTGCTGAAAATGCCGTACAAGAAGTTAGCATTAGTCTCGTATCAACAGAATCTAATAGTTTTTTTCCTGATGTTCTAAGGGTGTGGGGTGGATTATATAGGGAGAAGCGTTTCAAGTAACCTGGACCCAAACCATGTAGGGCTCTAAAGGTAACAACCAACACTTTGTATTGCACCCGGAAGATTTTAACATGGGGGTTATATGCTCCATCCTGGAGGCCCCTGTAATTAATCTGGCTGCTGCATTCTGGATCAGTTGAAACTTCCAAACTTGGTACAAAGGTAGCCCTATGTAGAGCACATTACAGAAATCTAAATGAGAGGTTATCAGTGCATGTACTACTGCTTCTAGGTCCCCGCTGACCAGGTAGGGACGCAGTGGGCATATCAACGGAAGATGATACCATGCACTGCTGGCAGTTGCCTCCACCTGAGATGTTAGTCGTAGAGACGAATCCAGATGTTAGTCGTAGAGACGAACTGCGGACCTTGTCCTTTAGGGGAAGTGTGACCCGGTCCAGGACCGGTTGATGAATCTCCATCCCCGGGCTAGGAGAACCTATTGAGAGTACCTCCATTTTCTCTGGATTCAACCTGAGCTTGTTTTTCCTCATCCAGCCCGTTACCGAGTCCAGGCAGGCGTTCAGAGGAGAGATGCCATCCTTAGTCACTGCATCAGTCGGAGGCATAGAGAAACGGATTTGGGTGTCATCAGTGTACTGATAATACCGTGCCCCATGTCTTCGGATGACCTCTCCCAGCGGCTTCGTGTAAATGTTAAATAGCATGGGAGACAGGATGGCGCCTTGGGGGATGCCAGCTCTCTTTTACGAGAGATAGGACAGGACCACTGGAGTACAGTGCCCCGATTCCCAATTCCCTCAGGCGTTCCAGAAGGATACCATGGTCAATGGTATCGAAGGCCGCTGAGATGTCCAAGAGCACTAACAGGGTCACACTTCCCCTGTCAGTGCCCAGATGGAGGTCATCGACTAAGGCGACCATGGCTGTCTCAATTCCATAGCCCACCCTGAACCCGGTTTGAAATGGGTCTAGATAATCAGCTTCCTCCAAGATTGCCTGGAGCTGAAGGGCAACTGCCCTCTCGATCACCTTGCCCAAGAATGGTAATAAGGAGACTGGTCTGTAGTTGTTCCTTACTAGGGGGTTGAGGGAGGGTTTCTTCAAAAGAGGCTTAACAACAGCCTGCTTAAGGTCAGATGGAAATTTACCCTCCCTAAGGGATGCATTAATGACATGCTGAAGTAGAGTCATCACTGCATCCCCTCCCTGTATGGGCAGGGATCGAGAAGGCACATCGTCCTCCTTACAGATCCAAGAAGCTTGTCCACTTCCTCGATACTTACAAGCTCAAAGTTATCCAGTCTAACCAAGGCCACGGAGTCACTGAACACCTCTCTCACAGTTTCTGTTCCAATGCTGGTGTCAAGATCGGCCCTTATCCGAGAGATTTTATCGGCAAAAAAATCATTAAAAGCGTCACAACAGGCATTTGATGGTTCTAACAATAGATTTGGGGTGGGAGAAGGATGGGTTAGCTCTCTGACCACCCTAAAAAGCTCTGCTGGACGAGATTCTGCCAATGCAATACAAGCAGCATAGAACGAGTTCTTTACTGCATCAATTGCCACTCTGTAGGAACTAAGAAGGTCTACATGGAGTGTCTTGTCAGATAAACGTCAATGTCTCCACCAGCGGCGCTCCAGTCGTCTCACAGCTCGCTTCATCTTACTAAGATCTTGAGTATACCAGGCCTTTTTATTGGGATCGAGCTGGAGAGGACGCTCGGGAGCAATGCTGTTTATAGCCCCAGTAGGGCCATTGTTCCATATATCAACCAGGGCTGCAACAGAATTGCCATCTGCCCCAACCATATGACCCTCTAGGGCTTCTTGGAACCGTTATCAGCCTTCGAGGGCAGACCATTCCACCCCCGAAGGGGGAATCAGTAGAAACCTTTAACTCTACTTTGACTAGGAAATGGTCTGTTCATGACAGGGCAGTGGTGGTAATAACTTCTGCCCATGGATTTTCCTGATCCGTGCAAAAGACCATGTCAAATGTATTACCAGCAGAGTGTGTTGGCCCTGAGACCAATTGGGACAGGCCCATGGCTGTTATGGAGTCCATGAATTCCCAAGCTGCACCTTTCAGATCTAACAAGTTGGACTCAAAGGGGATGTTGAGGTCCCCCAGGACAAGAAGCCTGCGGGACTCCAACATCAGCTCCGAGAACAACTGTGTCAGCTTGGCCAGGGAGTCTGCTAGATTATGGGGTGGACGGCAGACTAGCAGAATCCCTAAACTGTCCCTGGCCTTCAGGGTCAGGTAAATACACTTGGCATAAGTCATTGCACGGATCGGTCTCCTAGTCAAAATGATGTAGCTCTTGTGAGTTAAGGCAACTCCTCCCCCTCCCCCACTTCCCCTGACCTGCTCCTGAACAGTGTACCCAGCTGGGGGGGCCTTTGCCGAAGTCATGCTGCTGTCCTCACCCAGTCAGTTTTCTGTAATACAGGCCAGGTCAGCATCCTCATCTTCTAACAGATCGTATATCATATGATATTTGTTTTCCCCCGACCTGGCATTTAAAAGGAGCAAGGAGAGGGTCTGTGGTATGGTTGGGGTGACCCTAGGTTCCTGAGGGCTAACAGAGTGTCTGTAAGACGGGATAGGTTTCCTATAAAACATTATACATAATGCAGCACCTTTGAGACTAAAGCATTCTACAGACCGGCATTATATGCTGACCTTGGGGCAGAGTGGCACATGGTATCTGCACACTGCCCAGACGATGGGCAGTGTCACATCACATCTTTGATGCAGTGCTTACACGCACTGCACCGAAGAAGCAGTGAAAAGCCACCATTTCAGTGACTAGGCCACCCTTTCTGTGGCACAAAAAGAAGTCACTTTTTGCAGCTTCTTTTTGTGACATGGAAAGGCCAGATCAGGGCTGCAGCATGTAGTTGCCGCAGTTCCATTCCAGCTAGAAAAGGGGCAGATGAAGGCCGCTCCAAAGGGGCAGTCTGCTGAGCCCCTAATTGTGCATAATAGGTTGTTGCATAAGCGTTTGTAGACTTGGTCTACATCCTTGGATGCATGGAGTGAACTGGTGCTCAGTAAGGACCCTTATAATTAGACTGTATTTACATTCGCAGAAATTCAAAACATGAGGGTGTGGTGATGATGTGATAAATTCAGTTTTAACCATGGTATTATGGGACAAAGACAGGGAGAAAGACACTACCTAAGGACAGGATCCTGGATGACCATATGAATGATGGAGGGTGTTTTGAAATGTGGTGTGGGCAGACTGGGAACCAGAAAGGAGATATGTTAAACAGGCCCAGATCATCCTCCTGAGGTTGGGATGTTAACTAGTGTTACATGTATATGTATGTTATATATAGTGTTCCAGGAAGCCATTGTCTTCATTTGTCTCATTGTGGATGGATTGCAGTTTGTGGATATATTCTAATTCAGCTGTTTTTGTTTAAGGGACTAGCAGCACTGGAGAAATAAAATAATGGATGCCATTATTAGCTTTTTTAAAAAAATTATTTTAACTAGAAGGAGCATAACTAGATCCCTCTGGTACCTATTTTCACAATGTTAAATTCCTCCTAACTCTGCTAATGAATAGTTTATTCTTACTGCCTAAGAAAGTGACCAGAGATGATGCTCCTACCTTTGTGGCAGAAGACAAAATAGCTACATACACTTTGTGCAGGTTGGTCAGTTGAGCAATTTTATTTTCAGCAAGAACTGCTTGAGGATGAAGGACTTATGGAACTTGAAAAGAGCAATATCATTTTTACTTTAGGGAAATAAGAATAACTAGAAGTTGTTTGGAAATAAAAATGATCCATTTTGCCTTTATTTTGGGTGAAAATAGATCAGTTTCTCTCCTGCTGACACAGTGAATGACTTGGCTATCAGATTAAAAGCTGATTATTCTTCTTCAGTATCTTCCTGCTTTCATGGTTGTCCTCTGATGATGGCAGCTGAGCAGTGTAGCCTGTAGCAGCATGCAGATGGCTGCTGTTTCTTCTAAGATGTTGTTATGACAATAACAATGCAGGAACATCAGTGCCATCCACATCACCAAGGCAGACCTATTGAACTATTAGTCTATGATCCTAGATCACCATCAGTCAACTTATCAGTCAGGTTGCTACCACGCACCTGTCTTTCCATGGCTAAAATTAGAGGCAGGGGGAAGCATTGCAGACAGCTTCTTGAGACCCTGGTTGGCTGGCATACCAGGAACCTGGCTCTTCCCAGGAAGACCTATACATGTCCCTGCTCTTATTTCTGGTTTGGGGTGGTTATGTATTCAGCTATTTTAGTATTGAGCTAGGATTGCCACTTCTGACAGAAGTATAAATACCTCATTTAAGTGACAAGCAGACAAAACAAGGGAAATGCAATCTCCTCTTCAGTGGGGAAAAAAAACTGTACCTATTGACTTTGGCTACTGCAAATGAAGATATTTTTAGTTTGTCTGAAAGTCTATGGAGACATCACAAATTTCATACTGAGGATGGAATTACATTGATGCTGGGGAAAGAAGCAAATATGAAGCAAGTCAAACTGCAAGATTTTTCTAGCTAGATACAAAATAAACAAAAGAACAACTGAATAAAGGATTCACATGTCAACTTAAGCACTGGATACTTGCCTTCCTGTTTCTTTATATATTGGGAATGATAGTATTCATGGTTCATCCCTAGATTTATCAGCCTGTTGCAAGAAAGTAGTGCATAAATTCCAAGGAGCTGAACAGCAGATGAAGATGAGACAATTAAAAGACCTGGGAAGAAAAGTAGCAGATAAAGATTGCTCTGTCAGGGATTTAAAATTATATGGTCAATGTACAGAGTAGAAAGATGGCCATCAAAATGGTCTGGAGCCTGCTAAGTGTTTGATAACCCCCATGTTTTGTAGACACATTTCTGGTTTTTTCTTACATTACTGGGTCATTTAGGCCTCCCAGTCTCATTCTTGATGCTAGAAAAAGCTAACATCTAAACTATGCTCCCTTGGAAATATTTTCCATGTGTTTTACAAAGCCCTTAATGGGCTTATTTTACCTAAATGGCAAAATTGCATCTAATTTAAAGCTGTTGCTTATGCCCTCAAGATGGACTAAATGTCACAAATGAAAAATCAAATATGTTCAGAATAGAAAGTAAGGAAAATTACCATGTGCCTTTAGCTGATGGTCCTTGGCTACTTTCATTTCTTTATTATTATTAATAGTAAGCTGCTCAAGAGTATACTGTGGCACAGTAATATGCTATGGTTCAATGGTGAATGTTGTGCTATTAATCTTTGCTGAGAGATAGCAAATGCTGTCCTATTTTCTGTGCTGATCATTATCTATATTTTACATCTTCTGGGATTTAGAAGTGAAATATAGAAAGTGAGCTATTATGTTAGCAGTGTGACTATCAAGAAGTGCTTTTGTACACAAAGCCTTTAAGACAAACAATTATGTTGTACAATACTGGCAGCTAATTGTGAAGTAGCAGCTGTTATCTTTTCTTGTTTGAATCTTTTTTTAAAAGAAAGGAGGAAGAAATCTACTTGCTCTCAAGACTATTTTATCACTTGGCTTCCAGATAGTACAGGTATTGATGAGGGGATTTAGAGGAAAATGTGTACTCTGAATATTTCTGAATGCACCATTACAGATTTTTAATGCATTTCTTATTTATTTATTTATTGGTCTTTCCTTCATCTGAATCTGAATCTTTGTTGGAAACTTTCCCTATAACTTCAACAGACCTTTCCTGATTACCAAAGGCCACAGGATAGACAAAACTATGTTAGAACAGAAAGGCAGAATGAAATCACAGAAAAGCAAAAACAAAACAGTATGGCTGGAATTCAAGATCGTGGTTAGGAGTGCATAAACTAAACTAAACACACACACACACACACACACAGTGAGAGTAAATTAAATAACATTTTTGATCATAAGTCCATGACATCAAAGTCTCCAGCAACAAAATGTATTTCCTTGTCTTTGCAATAAGTGGTAAGAGGGACTGTGAGAATCTGTCAGTGAGGGAGAATCTTGCCTTTGAGGTGTCAAGGTATATGCATTCAAATGAAAATAATGCAAGGCCATACCCAGGGGGTATTTCATTTTCACTCTATCATATCTCTGTATACAATTTTTGACATAACTTTCCTATCTTTTTTGGAATTCAGAGAAAGTAATGAGGCAGCTAAACTGATGAAACAAATGCATATTCATAACTCACTTTGTTTTTATCTAAAAAAAGAAGAAGATGGAATTCTGGAGTTTGAGGAAAAGCAAGGCCTCTCTACCATCTGTTGTTTTTATGGGCTTTCACTTGACTTTGACTGATGGCAGCACTATCCTAGGATTTTCTTGGCAAGGTTTATTCAGGGGAAGTTTGCCACTGCCTTCTTCTGAGAGAGTGTGGCTTGCCCAAGATTACCCAATATGTTTCCATAGGTGAATCACTACACTACACTGGCTTTAAACCTATTATGAGTGTGTGTGCATGTGCCTTCAAGTCACTTGTCAATTTATGGCAACCCCAAGAACTTCATAGGGTGTTCTTAGGCAAGAACCATTCAGAGGTGTTTTTTACCTGTTCTTTCCTCTTAAATATAGCTTAAAGCATGTGCTATTCATTGGTGGTATGCCATCCAAGAAGTAGGTGCACCTGGCTCTGAGGATGCTGAGCCTCCACACCATCAAAGCAAGAACTCAAGGAGGGGTGGAAGGAGAGATATATTTTTAAAAACTTCTCCTCCAGTCCCCAGGAACACCAGCTGCACATGACCCTGAGGATGCTGAGCCTCCATACCACTGAAACAGAAGTGCAAGTGACTACCAGCCAGCTGTGCCTCCAGCTCAGATGCCAAGCCAAACTGCTTCTCCCCAGCACCAGGCAGCAGCGTGGGAGGAGGGCTTAGATACAGTAAGCTTGACAACAGAGTACCAGTTAGTACTTGAGGATGTTGGGCCAAGAGACGATCTTCTTCACCCCAATTTCATCAGGGCTAATACTGGCAGCACGGGATAGTGGTGACAGAATTTCTAATAGTGTATATTTTTAAGCAACACACAGGTGAGACTAATGGAAACAGAAGGGCCAGATGGGAAAGGTACACTTCTGACAATGGACAAGGGGAGCTGCTTGATGTTAGCTATGGACCAGCAATACAATTGGTGAGGAAGATATGGAGCTAACAGGGTGAAACATTGTTATAAAGGAAAGTGAGACCAATGTTTGAAATCCATCTTGCCTTCCATTCACCCTGTTATCCCAAAAAGAACTGGTGAGCAAGCCAACCCATCCAAAGAACTTTTCCTTGCTTCCGTATAATGCCAGGTTGGTCAAAAATAAAACCCATAGTGGTTCAGTGGTCAAATGACTGTACTGCAGCCACTTACTCAAAACCATAATGTTGCGAATTCAGTACCAGCAAAAAGGCTGAGCTTGACTCAGGCTTGCATCCTTTATACGTATTATGTATTTTATTGTTACTTTTGTGTTATTGTATCCCACCCCAATTCGTAAGGAGAGGTGGGATATAAATAAAAAAATATTATTATATTATTAGCCAGGGCTGACCCTGTTTAGCTTCCAAGATCAGACTGGATTTGGTTTCTTTAAGGTGCCTTAAGTAATTTGTTCAAAAGGTGTACCCATCCCAACCAGTTATTTTCTTAGGGTCTCAGTGTTTAGCTTTCTAATTATGATAACAGAGAACAATAGAAATATTCTCCAAATTAACTTCCATATCATTTTTTTTACATTCTAAGTAAAAAAAAAAAAATCATGTCTGTGTACATGCACACACACATTTAATGTACATCAGATTGCAAAATATCTCAGATTTTTGTGCCATTTTCAACTCATTTGGATTATGTTAGAAATGATGACCCCATATTATTTTGAAAAGCCTACCATCTTGAGTTAGAATTCCAGCCCTGGATGAAAAGTAATGAATTTAAACCAGAGGAGATAGCTTTTTTCAGATCAGCTCTTGCACAATTTTGCCTAGCTAGGCGAAAGATAACCATAACTTTTCTTATTCAGTCATGTTGAAAATTAGGAGTCAGGCTGTCAGACAAAAGACCTCAAGTGTGCCAAGTCAAGTAGAATTACTTACAGGCTGAAGGATTTATTCAATGGGGTGGGGAATCTTCAAATTGCTGGTGATAGAAGGCACAGCTAAACAGGTGGAAAAGATTGCCAAGAGATGTCATGCTGTTTCAGAACTAAATTTCTGGCAGTCAGTACAAGGTCATTGTGTTGGAATGTTGGACCTAAGTAAGCATCAGTCAAAGCATCTCAAGATGTCTCACTCAATTTTCAGAAGCCACGATGCATTACATGGGTAATTACATTCACTTTCCCATGACTAAACATGAATAACAGAAAGTTAAAAGTGCAGTTCTTAGTAGTGTTATGATTCCCATTGCCTGTATATTTGTATCAGCTGCTGCCCTTTTAACACGGTGGAGTGCTGATAAGATGAAGGTGGTGTTGACGAGTTCACACAGGGAAGGTATAAAAGATACGTCTTCTATTTTTTTTTAATGGAATGGTGATCCTTTGATCTTTTTTCCCTTATTACAGTGGGGCAAAAAAGTATTTAGTCAGCCACCAATTGTGCAAGTTCTCCCACTTAAAAAGATGAGAGAGGACTGATTTGGAAAGAATTTATTTGCAAAATATGGTAGAAAATAAGTATTTGATCACCAACAAACAAGCAAGATTTCTGGCTCTCACAGACCTGTAACTTCTTCTTTAAGAGGCTCCTCTGTCCTCCACTCATCACGTGTATTAATGGCACCTGTTTGAACTCGTTATCAGTTTAAAAGACACCTGTCCACAACCTCAATAGTCACACTCTAAACTCCACTATGGTGAAGACCAAAGAGCTGTCAACGGACACCAGAAACAAAATTGTAGACCTGCACCAGACTGGGAAGACTGAATATGCAATACGTGAGCAGCTTGGTGTGAAGAAATCAACTGTGGGAGCAATAATTAGAAAATGGAAGACATACGAGACCACTGACCACTGGGGCTCCATGCAAGATCTCACCCCCTGGGATCAAAAGGATCACAAGACTGGTGAGTAAAAATCCCAGAACCACATGGGGGGACCTAGTGAATGACCTGCGGAGAGCTGGGACCAAAGTTACAAAGGCTACCATTAGTAACACACTACAGTACTCTGCTAGGTACTCACATCCTGCAGTGCCAGGTGTGTCCCCTTGCTTAAGCCAGTACATGTCCAGGCCTGTCTGAAGTTTGCTAGAGAGCATTTGTATGATCCAGAGGAGGATTGGGAGAATGTTATATGGTCAGATGAAAACAAAGTAGAATGGCTTGGTAGAAACACAACTCGTCATGTTTGGAGCAGAGAGAATGCTGAGTTGTATCCAAAGAACACCATACCTACTGTGAAGCATGGGGGTGACAACATCATGCTTTGGGGCTGTTTCTCTGAAAAGGGACTAGGATGACTGTTCTGTGTGCAAGAAAGTATGAACGGGACCATGTATCATGAGATTTTGAGTGCAAACCTCCTTCCATCAGCAAGGGCATTGAAGATGAAACGTGGCTGGGTTTTTCAGCATGACAATGATCCCAAACACACCACCCAGGCAATGAAGTAGTGGCTTTGTAAGAAGCATTTCAGGATCCTGGAGTGGCCTAGCCAGTCCCCAGATCTCAACCCCATAGAAAACCTTTGGAGGGAGTTGAAAGTCCGTGTTTCCCAGTGTTGCCCTCCTTTCCTGCTCGAGAGGAGATGTGCATGGAGGATTGGGCCAACAAACCCAAACACTGTATGCCAACCTTGTGAGGAGATGTGCATGGAGGATTGGGCCAACATACCAGCAACACTGTATGCCAACCTTGTGAAGACTTACAGTTTGACCTCTGTCATTGCCAACAAAGAATATATAACAGTATTGAGATGAACTTTTGATATTGCCCAAATACTTATTTTCCACCATAATTTGCAAATAAATTATTTCCAAATCAGACAATGTGATTGTCTGGATTTGTTTTCTAATTTTGTCTCTCATGTCAATTGCAGGCCTATGATGTCAATTACAGGCCTCTTTCATCTTTTTAAGTGGTAGAACTTGAATAGTCAGTGGCTGACTAAATACTTTTTTGCCCCACTGAACCTGCCAAGCCATTATCTAATTAAGGGCACCACATTATATCAAGATATCATGTTCCCTAAAATGTAATGTGGTAGGTGAAAAACCCATGTGGAAAATTCAAGCCTATACACAACTAGCAAAACCTTATGCTTGACTAAGGTGGTGGGTGCATTGTCCATTTCCAGGAGATCTTGGGGGTAGTCTGGGCTTAAAAAACCTTGTCTTTGGGGGCATACAGATGGATAGCTCCATGCTGCCCATCTTTGCCCCTTGTCGGTGCCTCTCCAGCTGCACAGCGCAGCACCCATGTGCTTGCTAAAAAGAAGCCACCTACACCAGCTTCTTTTTAGAAGCGTCATAAGCACTGTGATGTGGCACCATGATGCTTCTTCCAGCAAGTGCCCTTTGGGTGTGTGGACACCCATGTGTCATTGTCACACACCCTGTGTGGATGATACTGCAGCAAGATGGCACACAGGCATCAATTGTAGGGCTGGGCGTATATGGATGCCCAGCCCTAATGAGCACTAGTATTGGCCCCAGGCCAGTGCTAAGTGCCAGTTTGTACCAAGCCATAGTCTCAATGCTGCTACATCAAGGAACCAGGGGTTTGTCCAATGCTGCCTAATACTGGTTATGAGCTGATCCACACTGCAGAAATAATCCAGTTTGATACCACGTGAACTGACATGGCTCAGTGCTATGGAATTCTGGGAACTGTAGTTTTGTGAGACATTTAGTCTTGTGTGTCAGGGAGCTCTTGTGCCAGAACAAGCTACAGCCAGTGATGAGAGCCAGGGTGAACAGGTGGCAAATGGTCAGCTATGAATTGCTTTGGAATGCAGCAGAGGCCACTCATGGTACACACTCACCTAAAAATGACAACTAATGCACTGTGTTGCATGTGCACATAAAGGCCATGACTCATACAGTATGTTGTGGAATGCATGGGTGCACACACACTGCTATTAACTGCTCATTATCATTCCATCCAGGCATGCTCAGGGGGCTACAAGAGTAATAGGTATGTGAAGGGAGGGGTATGTGGCAGTGTTGTGGGAGTGCCTTGCCTTAGCACTGGTCAAATAGGCCCTGTCATCCTAACCAACCCTCTTTTGTGGGCCCTTCCCCACAGAGTCTGGAGGATGTGCCTGGTGGTTCACTGATGCCCTGTGCTTTGCCCCTCATATCTAGCAATACCAGTGTTGCCACACTGCCACCTAGCCAAGATCAGGAGGAAGAAATGACTGTGGTCATAAGTGTAGTGGATCACCTCATGGAGCAGAATTTAGGCCAGAAATTACTGTGGTCATAACTGTAGTGGATCGCCTCATGGAGCAGAACTTGGGGCACATGTGAGAACTCCTGGAACATGTGGGTGGGAGGTGCACTGTGCCCATGAGTACAGGGAATGGAAGCTAGAGACAAAATGGAGCCATGTGGTGCACAAACAGGATATCAGGGAGAGAGAGGTGTAGCACCAGAGACTGACAGTTGAGCAAGCCCTGGAGGCCCAGACCACCTTGCTGGCCACTCTCATGGAACAGATCAGTTCAAAGGAGAGTAGTGGTGGCAATGGTGGTGGGGATTGTGGGTCATAGGACAGGCCAGGGATCACTCCAGAACTGCAGGAGGAGCGGGCAGTTTTGCAGGTAGACCCAGGACCTTTCCCATGGAAGAACTCATCAGCCACTTAAGCAGTCTGAGATGGCTGGCTTCCCCCTCCATGGGGACAAGGTGTCCAATGGAGGAGGCCACACAGAGGGGGCAGGCACCCAGGACTTATCCCCAGTGATATGGGCCTTAACCACACAAAGCCACCACCTTCGTTCCTGTCCGCCCCTTTCTCTCAGCATAGACCAGCCCATCCCTAACCCCCCTGACCTCCCTGATTGTCTCTAGTGCCCTATTACCCATTACCCCTGCTGTCTCTAATGTGCCACACCATCCAGCTGCACAACCAGTGATGTGGTTGAATGATAAGCATGTCATTGTGAGAAAAATAATAGGTATTTATTAAAACTATATACAGTCAGGTTAGTCAAATGGGGACATTGGGGATAGGGGGGAAAGTGGTATTTACAGGGGAGAAGAGGCAATATACAGAGGAGAATCTCATGGTTGGTCAGGTAAATGTTTCTCCAGCAGAGCCTGAAGGCAACAATCTCCCCATTGCCAGCACCTGAGCATCCCTGTAACGGGGACAATGAGTATGATCACCATATGCCAGCAGAGGATACCCATGGATGGGGTCAGGGGCACAGTTCCTATGGGGCATTGGACAGCATGGTGTTGACCCCTCAATCACCTAACAGTCATTGGTTACATCAGCTGGGTTGGCCTGCAGACAATAAAAAAGGGGGTATTACCTAACTGGGAGCTCTTATCAATGCTCTTCTAGAACTTTCCCTTCAGTGCCTTGAACTTTCTCCAGCACTTAAGGTAAGTCATATTGAAGCCCTGGCAGTACAAATAAAACAGGAGAAAAAAATTGGAGATGTTAGTAATATGCATTCATTTTGTTGTTTTTGTCCTTAGTTAAAATGGTACGAGAGAAGCAAATTTTGCAGGCTGGCTCCTCCTCCTTTTGGCCATGTTGTAATTGGAAGTTTAACAAAGTCCCTGCATATTTCTCGGATTATGAGATGCCACATTGTGCTACTTTTTTTTTCTCTGCCAACAAAACTAAAACATGGATGTTTTGTGAAATATATTAATGCGGTTTTGTTTGTAAAATAAGAGGCACTGGATAGGCTCAGTGATCAATAATCCCATCCTTATGTGTGTTTGTGAATGTGTGAGCTTTGGACACAAAGGTAGGGGAAAGCATAATTTTGCACAGTGCCTTTTCCCACTCCGAGCAAAGACTTTGCTGAAAAACTGGTGCTTTATTTTTTTATTTTTTTATTTTTGCTAACCTCCCCCCCCCACCCCCCGCTGCCACAAATATTGTGGTCGTTGGCAGATTATTGGACATGTCAAGACACAAACAATGAGAAAATTTGCTGATATCCTTTACATCTTTAGACCTTAGCCATTTTGTGCTAAGTGAACTTTCATGTACCTACTTTCATATCTATTCAGAGTATATATATATATATATATATATATATATATATATATATAAAAAACAACTGGCATATCAGAAGGTTCTAATTGCCTGCTATTTACAGGAGTGATTACTTTTTGTATTTCTGCAGCTATAATACAAATGATAAATATGACCAGCAAGTAGTCTCAGCAGGAATTCTATTCTTGATTTCAGCTTTGTAGAAGGAAATTAATTATTGCCAAAGTGGAAGTTTTCTGTTGCCATGATTGACTGACTATGTGAGATTTCTTTTCATTCTCCCTGAAGAGCAGTATTATTTCCTTTTAATCTCTACTACTTCAATAACAATTTGGCAATTTCCAGACATAATGCTAGGTGTATGCTTGCTGAAAATGGTATGGGGCTTTGTTTTGTTTTGAGTATTTGTTTTGTTGTGGCGGTTCACTGCTTCCTGCTCAATATATCTTAAATTATTTGTTGGCGAGAGAGGTAATGTGAAAGAGTAGACTGTTAAGACTTGGCACTATCACAGAGGCTAATCTGTAAACTGCTCTGAGAACATTTGTTTCTGAAGTGTAGGGTATAAATACTCTAAATAACTTAAATAATCAATAAATAATGCAAAATAATAAAGAAACATAATGGCCACAGCTGAATTGCATAACATTAGACGATGAAGATATTGAAACAGTTCAAGATTTTCCATACCTTGACTGAGTCTAATCAGAATGGAGACTGCAGTCAAGAAATTAGATGAAGATTGGAACTTGGAAGGGTAGATATGAAGGAACTAGAAAAGATCCTAAAGTTTAAAATATATCACTGAATGCTAAAGAAATATAATACTGTCATATTCCCCATTTCTATTTATGGTTCTGAAACCTGGACTAAAAAATGTGGACAGGAACAAAATCAATTCATTAGATATGTGCTGTTAGAGAAGGGAAGATACCCTGGATGGCTAAAAAGACAAATATAAAAATCCTGGAGCAAATCAAGCCTCAACTATTCCTTGAAGCCAAATGATGAAACTGAGATGGCACTATGGCCATATCTTGAGAAGACATGACTTATTAGAGAAGATAATAATATTTAACAAAGTAGAAAGCAGTAGGAAAAGAAAAAGAACACATTCCAGAAGAATATACTCAATCAAACAAGCCACAACCCTGACTCCACAAGACCTGAGCAGGACAGTTGATGATAGGGTGACTTGGAGATTTCTCATTCATAGGGGCACCATAAGTCAACACTGATTTAGTGGTAGCAAACAACAAAAAAATTGAGAAAGGGGGTAACTTTTCAGTGTCACATATTAGCTTTTTATACCCTTCCTTCCTTCCTTCCTTCCTTCCTTCCTTCCTTCCTTGTAATTATTGGTTACATTCATATCCCATAATTTCTCAAACAGCCATCCCCACAATCACCCTGTGAAATACGTCAGGATGCGAATGGTGTAATTAGCCAAGGCTCACTCTCCGCATTTCATTGTTCTGTGAGGACTTGGACATCAATCTCTGCATTACCTATCCTATACCTTAACTGTTACACAGCAATGTCTCAGCTTCCCAAAATGCCTGACCTAATTGGCTAGGTTATATCATTAAGAGAATTATGAGTATGTTATAAGGGAGAGGACTGTGCAAACATGAAAGGCTTTGTGAAATAGCTGTATGACTGCACAGACACTGTCAAAATTATGGAAGAAATCTTACGATGAAGAATAACTAAAATATTTAGGTTTTTATAGTATTGTTAATCTATGTAGTATCCAGTACAAAGTCTGTTAAAGAGATTAATTCATTATGAAATGTTCTGATAAAAAGTATAATATCTTGATGGCCAGATAATATGACGTAATGATTCTTTATACCCATGTAATCTAATGCATGAAGCTTAAGTGCACAGATACTGCCATGCCTGTGTTTCTCCCTAAGGGAAATCCATTTGTTTATAGATCTATTAATCCTATAATTAATAGTATAATATCCTAATAGTACCCAAATAGACTGTTCAATTCCCATATAAATGTCCTGAAATTCCATTATTTAAGTATCCATAACTAGAGTGCTAATGTTAACTCAACTTGTCTGGATTAACCACTACCATGAGTTGGGCATTCAGGTGACCAGAATTTGATAATGGAACCCCAGATAGAATCCAGTGGACAAGTGGCAAGAATGCTTAGACCCTCAGAGAAAGGAGCACGGTTTCACACCTACATCAACTTTGCCTTTTCCAGTATGCTCAGCCCAAAACAGACTGCTGTAGCCTCTCCTAGGATGTGTCCTCTTTCTCATTAATACTTCTGCCATCTTGATCACACTGATGTCACTTGGCTACATGAATCCCAGTTTTCATCTGCAAAATGCTAGAGGTTATGGTAATAAGAAGCCACAATTGACTTTGAGGAAGAAACGTTTCCAATCCCCCAAAAGAAATATTGTCTGGAGAGGCAAGACACTAGTACTCAGCTGACAAATGTGCAAGGATTAACAAGAGATGCTTCAACAGTGATCTGTCAACAGAGGCAGCTGTGTGAGGCAGCTGGGCTAGTATAGTTCCACATAGACATGTTCTGCCCAACATCCAGGGAATGAGACCACCACAGGGTTTGGGGGCTGTTGGTTGTGTGTGTGTGTGTGTGTGCATGTGTGTGTACTTTATTCCACATTCCTGAATACCTGTCATCTAATTATCTGGCTATCCAACATCAGCATACTTTTTGATTAGTCTTTGCAGTGATTTATGACCCTGTAGGACTCTTCCCTGTCAGCTTGACTTTGGCTTCCCTATGTCTTTGCTTGTTTGTCCAAATGACTATGCTCTGTATTGCATCTGTGTACTGACCTAGACCTTGCTCTGATTTCCTCTGTTGATACTCCCTTGAAACCACTGCATATCTAACTGGATGTTTTGTACTTTTCAGCCTTAAATTGGGACATTGATAGACATGTAGACACCACTAAAAACAGCAGTTGTATATCTTTTCTTTCCACAGTTATAACAAGAGATTTAACACCTACAGCATCATATTACTGCATTGTGAATTACCCAGGACTGGCAGTACTGTAAAGCAGAATGAAATGAATATTCTAGGCGTGATCACAAGGTGCTTAAGGATGGAACTATGTCTGACATATGGCTTACTAGGCCGCCTTTAAATTTTCCTGCCGACCTCAATGCAATGGAAGATGCTGGCTTCTTCCCAATGTTGTAGTAAGAATCGACTGCTAATCCTTTTGGATTTTAAATATGAAAGTGGGAGAGGTTGCATTTTTTTATTACTTCAAGGAGCAAGAAGTTTTGGACCAGTTCTGATGTTTTCTTTCTCCTGTTAGAAGCAGCTAATTGTTCCATTTATTCTAATGCTCTGAATAGCAATGGCTTTTCAAAGTCCTGAGCAAAGGTGCTACCTGAAATCTAACTACAGATCATAGTGATTTTGCCTGGATCTCCTCCATGAAGCACGTGTGGTCCACCCATTGTTTTCCTTTGGATATTAGAAGAAGAAGGAAGAGGAAAGAACTATCATGTATCAGGAAGCAAATGTCCTTGTTTTAAAGACAATTAAGTAAAAACTCCTTTCTATTGTAAAATGAAGCAACTGGACATGATTTCTCTTTATGGATAACTTTGCAGTGATGAGTACCTATGAGACAATTTATAATTTCATGCTTGTCTTCAAATTTCAAAAGAATCATGTCATTTTTCTTTGCAGCAGCTAAATATCAATATTTTCAATGAAATAAATGTGCATTGCAAGAAAAACAGAGCATAGCATTTTTTTTTTTAAAAAAAAAAGTTGCATAAACCTTATAATACCACAACAATTCTCCAGAGTTACTGGATGCAGTGTACTAAATAGAAATGCCATTTAGTTTTATTGAGACTGGGATGTGAATATTCATGCCTAATATTAAATGTTTTTTTTTTTAAAAAAAATCCCATAAATATTTCTTGCTGACACACTGCTATTCATCTGAAATGTGCAGCTCAATGATGCATTCAAAGATAGTGCATCCCAAGGACACCATTCCCCCACACTGGGTGTAAAGGATCGGTAAAATATTTGTGCCCATTAGCTGCCATTCTTTCCTTATTTCTTTCCCGGAATCTTTCCATGGACCAGCAGTCAACAACTGAAGGACTGGCACCTTCTTTGAATGTGTAGTTGTTTCAGCCAAATCTAAATTGTGGAATTTTTTTTTGTCCTTTTATATTGTCCAATTAGTGTCTGTTTTCTCTTATATTAGTCAATACAGAGTTAAGTAGTGAGATATCATTCTTAAGACATCAAAGAAATAAACCTTCCGATAGTAGTAGAGTTTCATTTAAAAGCTATTTTTTAAAAAGTTGGTGGCATTCCTGGGAGCTCTGAAAAGCCTCAGACACAGAGTCTCCTCGGTCTTCTTTCTTCTTCTACTCTGGGTCCAAGTGCATCCAGAGTTTTGGAATTCCAGAGAACAGGATAGAAACCTCTGTCAGGCCCCCTCTAAATCCCCCTTACCTGGAGACACTTTTTGGGATTTTTGGGATGACTCTGTTACCACACTGTTCACGTGGTCTGAAGCAGTGATATGATCACACTTCTCTAGGGACCTTATTACACAACTGTTTTTGGAGTATAATCCAGTGGCATTCCGAATGCAATCATGAGGTTTCATGTTATTTCGTGAGAAATTATCTCACGCAATCGCTGGCAGTGGGGATGTAGTCCGAACACAATCATGGGGTTTCACATAATCGCGTGATAGATCATCATATGCAATTGTTCACAGTAGGGACACGGTCCAAACACAGACTGAACACAATCCAAATGTAAGCAAATTTGGTGAACTAGCGGATTTGGAAATCCTATTATTTTCCTGGGCTATCTTCTCTTTCGAAATTGAGCGGAACCCCTCCCATGTAATAACCTTTCACACAATTGTGTTTATTTCTGAATTGACCTCACTATCTTTTCTTTCGAAATTGTGGGAAATCCCTCCCATGTGATAAGGTCCTATGAGATACCATAGCCAAATGGAAGTGATGGACATCACCTTTTAAAAGAGAAGCAAAGAACAATATAAAACACTCTCAGTGTTAACCAAAGTTTTGTGTCCAAATGGAATCATTAAAAATAAATTATAAAGTGTCACTAGACTTCCACCATCTATCATATACTGTAATGGGCAATCACGTGGTAGAAAAGAGAATGGTTGAGACCAGTTTTCCCATTACATATGCTGAAGTTGTGACCTTTGTTTCAGCCTTCAACTGGTATTTCTTGTTTATTTCAGGATGCAGGAGTCCATGAAAACAGGTGCTCCAATATCTGTTGAGTAGTAAATCTGCTTCCAAATGTGAAAGAAGATATCAAAGACACTGAATGCATTTTGAGAACACTTGGACAGCTCCTCTAAAGTACCAAGTAAAACCTGGAGTATATTCACTGTCCAAATGATAAAAAAATCATCAGCTACCATTGATGACAGCAAATGAATCATGTTTATATTACTTTATCCATTCTACTTGTATGGAATACTGAAAGAGAACTGCTTTGGCATCACAAAACACTGTGACGGATATGATTTGGGGTAATCTTGAGACCTAGACATAGAAATTCTGAACACCTTCATTAGGAAGTAATCCCCATTAAATACAGTGGGATCATGTGCTTCTGAATATGTGAAAGAATAGGCCAGCACATAACTTAAATTCCACTTTCAAGTTCCAAAGAAACATTCACCTGCAATGTGACATATATTTTATTTTGGGAAGCAGAAACTTACATGATTTAGTTAACACCTCTGCTAACTAAGCATTAATATAAGTGCAAAGTTAGGTGTGTGTTTTTCATTTATCATTTATGGAATGAAAATAAATCTGTTTAATCACATTTAAATCGAACAAGAAATTCATCAATTAAATCAGCCTATCATACTTAAACCATAGTTGTGTAATTATAGATCTGAAATTTGCAATTCATAGCAAGATAATAACACTTATAATGATATCTGGATGTCAAACTTTAATACCCATCTGTAGGCTTTAACAATGTGATTTCATTTTACAGCTAAACCAACAGGTTTTTATAATGCCATTAACATGCCAATTGCCTCTGTGTAAGGTCAGTCAACCAGATAGGATTTTTGTTCTTCCTTGTCTTGAACAATGCTTCCTCATTTTGTTTAGGAACAAAGCATCTATCTGCTTTGACAGTTGAGTGATTTTTCTACCCCAGTAGAGATTAGCAGGGATTAATATTAGGGGTGCACAATTTAATAGTTTTTTTCCCCTGCATCAAGCACTTTAGAAGATTACATGAGTCACTGATGTATTTCCATGATGCTAATGTCTGGATGTCAACATGCTAACATATTGAACAGGACTTGAAATAGCTATGAATTTGGAACTATATATGGTGTGTGATTTTGCAAGCCAACCCAGAGTATAAAATGGAGAGAAAGCACATATTTTAACACATATTGGCTGGCATCCTGTACAGTGGTGATGATATTATAAACAAGAGTGGAACTCTCTGTCTTGGAGCTGCCTTGTTTTCCATACAAAGGAAATGAATAAAAATATAATAACTATGGATATTCACATTTACAGTAATTAACAATTGAATATGTCCATAAAAACCTACCTTTTCAAACAGGCAGCACCCCAAACGAAGGTTTTCTGAAGTGCTGCATATCATGGCATGGGGAAATGACATCTGAAGTGTTTACTCCCATCCCATGGCACACTGAGAGACACAATCATGGCAGGACCCCAAGGGGTATCTCCAACTACCTTGTCGCAATGTGCTCCATAACTGGGAGACTGTTGCATCATTTCCCAGAGTCACAATCCCCGGTGTCTCAGAAACCCTTCAGATGAGACACTGCCTGGCTGAAACGTGCAAGGTGGCATTGTCACCTTGACAATACTATATCTGACAATCTCAGGCAATGTGTTTATTGTAAGACAGCAGGATAAATTCTCATGAAGGACTTTGAACAAGTAGACGTTTGTTTATTTTGTTGTATTAAAACACTGGTAACTCTATCCAGCTTCACCTAGGTCCAGTTATCCCAACATAACTTTAATTCTATTTCTTCTCTTGTCTGTCTTTTTTTCCTTATCACTAGCTTTTTCTTATAGAATTATTATTATTATTATTATTATTATTATTATTATTATTAATTATTTACCCACCTATCCCTATAGATTGATGAGAGGGACAACAACAATCAACAAACAATATCAATTAAAACACCTCAATTAAACACACATTAACTTAAAAGGACCAATAAAATGTACATATATTAAAACATATATTAAAACATTCCACATCGAAAATTCAACATTAAAAAATTGCAATTTAAAATAATCAGGATAAGCCTGACAGAAGAGACTGGTCTTTAATGCTGTTTTAAATTCAGACAGCATATTCAGCTATTAGACTTCTTCTGGCAGGTCATTCTACAGTCTAGGAGCAGCTGAAGAAAAGGATCTCTGGCTGGTAGTTGCCAACCTAGTCCTGGCTGACTGAAGTAAATGTCTGCCAGAGAACCTGAATGTAGGAGGTGGATTATATGGCAGAAGTTGATCCTGTAGGTAACCTGGATCCAAACCATGTAGCGCTTTAAAGGTAATAGCCAATATTACCTTGCCTGGAAACTGATTAGCAGCTAGTGGAGTGATGTTAATATTGGTGTAATGTGACGTTAATATTGGTGTAATTGGTGTCACTCCTGGATGTCCCTGTAACCAATCTAAAGCTGCTGTATTTGGAACTAACTGAAGTTTCTGAACGTGATACAGAGCCAACCCTTGAAGTTACCATCTTCGGGTCCTCCAGCTTTAGGTCCTCCAGCTGGCATAACAGCTGAAGTTGATAGTAAGCACTCCTGGTCATCATATCTATCTGAGCTGTCATTTGGAGCAATGGATCCAGAAGCACCCCCAAGCTGTATACACAGTCTTTCAGGGGGAGTGTAAACCCATCCAGGACTGGTCAACATACCTCCATAACCAGGTTTAAAAGTATCACAGCATCACGGCAAACTGCTGAAGGTTCTAGAATTGGATTTGGGGGGAAAGTGCCTGAGTTAAACCTCTCACCACCCTGAGTTACAGTTTGATTCAACGTGAATCCACAGGTACAATACATGCAGAGTAGAAAGCTGTAGGTGACCACTAGGAATGTTCTGTCATTTTGTATTTGTGGTCTGTTCTGTAGAAGATTGTTCCCACATACAAATCTTGCCTTGTTGATTTTTTCTCCAAAATTCACTTCTTTAGGTGGATATTGTTATTTGAGAAATGCCTGTTCTAATTCCAAGCACTTTAGTCTCTGTCTTGTGGGTCTGTGCAGGTGTGGTTGTACTGAGGGGCTTGGCTGTAAACAGCAAATTTTGGAGTGTGGTCTGGGTAGAAACTGGAAGCATGTAAGTATGTGTAGTGATAGTTGGGTTTTCAGTAGAGTGTAGTGCTTAGACATCCATTGTGCAGTTGCATAGTGATATCACAAAAGTGAATTTATTGTGTAGACTGTTTCAAGCTCAGATTGATGATAGAGTGAAACTTATTGAAATCCTGATGAAACATCTCAAGTGACTCCTTTCAATGTGTCCAGAAAACAAAAATGTCATTAAGATATCATAGGTAGAGTAGAGTTTTCTAGATGCTCCAGATTAACCATGAAGATGTTAACATACTGTAGTGTCATATTGTGGTTCCCAGTGTAGCAGTGACAGTGACTTGGAGGTACATATTATTATCAAAAGTGAAGTAGTTATGAGTGAGTACAAATTGTCAGAGTCGGTGACTAGGTGTGCTGCAGCCTCATTCAGGATGCTAATCCTGATGCCTTGTACTCTATCTTTGTGTGGGATGTCCGTCTATTGTGATTCCACATCTATAGTGGCTAGGACAGAGTTCTTTAGGAGGTTGTGGGACTACATTTTCCTCAGGAAATCAGTTGCATCTTCATGTATCTTCGAGTATTGATGGCATATGGCCTGAGAACTGAGTCCATATATATGCAGATACCTAAACAGTGAGGGTTCTAATGCTTGAAACTATGTGTCTTCCTCTATTTTCAGTAATACACAGAAGATGACTGGTTTGGGCTCATGGAGTATCTTCATTTGAATTTGGTTCTGTACATCAATGGAAAATTGTTTTTTATTTGTTTATTATTATTATCATTATTATCATCATTATTATTATTTTGAGGCATCTACAATATATCATACAACATCTACAACATAAGTGCTCATAATGGATCAACTTCTGTTACATTATTACATTCTATTATGTAAATCCTTATCATCCCAAAGTTCCACTGCTTTTTCCATTTTTCTTCATATTGCTGTGAAGTTCTACCTGATTTGGACATGGAGATTATATAAAAATAGCCAATTCATTCAGTTTAAGAGTCCATTCATCTATTGTTGGGACAGTATTGGACTTCCATTGTTTGGCAAAGATCAATCGGGTGGCAGTAATCATATAAAGCAGAACACTTATTTCCTCTTGTTTCATTTTATCCTGTATAACCTCTGTAATATTCAAAAGAAATAGCTCTGGAATCAACAGAATATTCTTATTTAGTATGTAAGTGATACTTTTGTAAATCTGTATCCAGAATTTTTTTGTTTCCTTACGACATCAGATATGATATAGGGAGCCACCTATCTAACACGTTGGATTACTTTTTTTTTTTTTTTGTTACCTTAGCCAGTCTTCTTGGAGTCAGGTACCATCTGAAGTAAACCTTATGATAATTTTCTTTCAGGTTATTACTGTTAGTGAATCGGAGATTTTTTTTTCCCCCAGACATTCTCCCAGCTGGCCATAGGTATCACTTCCCCTATATTGTGAGACCATTTTTCATCTAGTGTTTCCATATACAAAAGATAATTATTTTTTATTAATTTTGTTTGAGTTCCTTTAACAATTTTATCAAACTCTACCTCTTTTTTCCCCAAATTTCCTCATTATTTTGGTCTCTTTTCCAATCCCTCTAATTTGGCCATATTTAAACCAATTAATATGGGGATAAATCACTCGCACAACTGTTCTGCGTCCCCCAGTTTCTTTAGAATGTTATCATACTTTGGCCAATTAGTTGTCAGTTTGTTCTCTCCCTTATGAAAAGCCTCCTGAAAGGATGTCCATCTGGGTAATTGTCTGTATATTTTTTTTCTTATGTTTATTCCAAATATACAATAGAGAATTCCTGATAAAGTGCTGCCTAAATTCTTTAATTCCTTTATCCGTCCCATAGGATATATATGCATGCCACCCTAGGTCCATACCCCGTTTTTCTAAAAGTATCATTTTTTTTCATCTTCCAATAGAATCCAACTTTTAATCCAAGTTAATGCACAGGCATTATGGTATAATTCTAAATTAGGTAGATTCAGTCCCACTCTGTCTTTGCTATCTGTCATCACTTTAAATTTTATTCTGCATCTTCTGCCTTAATGAAAAATTCTCAGAGTAATTTGTGCAGTTCTTTCATATATTCATCAGTGGGATCTTTAGGGAGGATTCTGTAACATATGTTGTTGGACAAATATATACAGTCTACAGGGACATTAATACCAATACTTGTAGGTTGCATCAAACCTGTGATCATTTCCTTTTTCTTGATGGAAAATGTATGTTGGATAGACCACCTATGTCAAATTCTCTTTTTAAAATAGCTGGTTTTAAAAGCTTATAGATGCAGCTTTAATATTAATGTATGATTGTTAGAAGAGTCCATGTGTGTGCCTCTCTGTGTATAAAATGCTAAAACATTGTCAAAATCTGACTTCCTATATATGTGTTCTTTTTCTGGTCTCATCCTGGACAGTATCACACTGACGCAAAGTACATTTCCTGTGGTGAGAAATGTACTTGACAGAATGTCAAGAGCTTATTGGTTGACAGGATTAAGTTTTATATTTAGTTCTTCTGATGGTAACCTGAAAATATGGAGGCTGGAAGAGAAGAAAAGGAAATTTGGGGCTATTTCACTGTTTTGTGGTTTGGAAAGAAGTGTAACATTTTGAGGATTTCTGTCTCCTTGTCATTGATTCTATTCCTACTTTGTTTTCTTTACTTTAAGAAAATCTTTATGGCTTCCTGGAAACATGTACAAAGAAGGGATATATCGGCCAAGCTGAAAAGACTTGTTCATACTTCATATATAAAAACTCTTGGCTGCAGGGAGTAACTACATGGATAACATATATCTACTACAGAAAGGAGACTAAAAATTGTTGTTCATTATCCAAGGAACTGGTTCAAATGGGCTCCAGTCAATTCATCTGAATGCTAAGAGTGAATTTAAATTGTATAATTCTTAAAAATCTGGCCTAGACTTTGAAGTTGCACACTACCAGTTTAATTATCTTATTTAGCCACAGTTAAAATGACCTGTGCTGCATTTGCACTGCAGAAATAATGCAGTCTGATACCACTTTAACTATCCTGGCTCTATCCTATGGAATCCTGGGATCTGTAGTTTGTCATGGCATCAAAGCTCTGTAAAAGTGAATGCTAAATATTTTAAAGAATGACAAATCCCAACATTTCATAACTTTGAGCCATGACAGTTAAAGTAGTATTAAACTGTATTGTTTTTGACATGTGGATACAGTCCAAGCATTCATCAAGAATTTGGTAGTGTTCTGAAGGGATGTTTGAGATTTTGTCCAGGGAAAAACCCGAAGAACTAAAATTTTGAAGTTTTTTTATTCAGAGCCCTCCCAGCTCTTCACCAGTGTTGTGAACAGGCCGATCTATCAGCCAATCACAGAGCAACATGAGACCAGCTAATGAAAAGCCGGCTGGGAAGGGCTATAAAAGGGGCATTGCAGAGCATGAAAGGGGTTTTTTTTAGTTTTGAGTTTTTCACATTGAAGGGAGGGTGTGCTCTTAGAGTTCCCAAGGGAATTTTGATGGTGTTTGGAGACCACAAAAGGGTCTTGGGAGTCCAGAGAGGGACTGTGTAGGTTTGAGGAGTCCAGTAGGGAGAGGCTCAGAACACGCCAGTGGTTTAAAGAAAGATTTTGATTTTGTTACTGGAGATAAGATTGCCTGAGTGGCTGTCTTGATATTAATACTTTAAAAGAACCTTTTGTAACTTAGCAATAAGACAATTAACAACTTTAAGTCTATGTTACAATTTACTTTTTGTGTTTTATAAATAAACTTTTATTAGTGTTTGAAATACAACTTGGCCTCCGTGTGAATCAAACCACACTACCTAATCTAAGAGACACAGAGGTGTTGTGTCATCTTAGAGAGACTTAGTGGTGAAAGATAAGGGAATCACCACATAATATTTTGGTGGTAGCAGTGGGATTAAAAGTCCCATAGGGCTGCAACAGTTGAGAATAAGTTGTGGGTGAACTGAGAGACTGAGAGTTCACCACAACCAGATCACAAATAAGAGAATATTTAGAGTTGCTGTTTCTGCCAAAGCTACTGAAATGACACTTCTGAACATAAGTGGCAATTCAAATTCTAGAGGTGCAGAAAACATCTGGCCAGCCCCCTGTGCATATATATTCATAGTCTGAAGTCCTTCCTCCCATCAGATATATCTCCACGTGTACGTGTGTGTGTGTGTGTGTGTGTGTCTGTATATATATACACACACAGACACACAGACACACATACTTTTACTTCACTTGCAAAGTGTGAGTTAATCTCTCAGTGGGAAAGACTCCTTTCTACAAATACCCCGCCCAACAAAACAGTTAATGTGTGAGCAATAAACAGACCTCTTTCAAGTGCTATTCACACTCACATGAATTTGGACAAATTCAAAGTAGGGTACAAACATTTTGGTTGTAGAATTCAGTTTTTTTAGTGCCATGATTTGACTTAGGAGGACAAGATTGTATAAAAGCATTTTCTTTGTGTGTAAAGATAATAGACGTTTGACAGGGTGGTGGTGGTGGAGGAGGAGGAGGAGGAGGAGGAGGAGGATTAGAAGGAGAAGAAGACATCTCACCCAATTTTCCTGTCACCTCTGTATATTTACCTTCTGAAAATGTAAGAGGCCATTAAATCTCATCGCCAGATGAGATACCAAGTGGAACTTGTATATCTGGGAAGATTAAACCAATGCTCTATCCAAGTTGTTACCTATTTGTTTCTAGGGTTTCATTAATGATGGAATTTTCTGAAGAGCTTACCTATAGATCCAACCACACCTTCCCCAAAAGCAGTGATCCTAGCTTTAAAACTCTCTAGCCAAGTTGAAGAAATGGGCTATTTCCCACAAAAGTCCATGGCTCTCATGTGTTTTTTCTCCCTACTCATGGATGCAAAGGGAAAGACTCCATCGAACTGCTACCGCCATTTATAGAACAAAATATCAAGGTAGGCCAGCACTGGAGTACTGGAAAGCTATGTATGCTTGCTTTCTAAGAAAAAACAAAACTAATAAACCCTCACCCACTGATATTGTTTTTAACTCTATTATTGGAGAAAGAGCACAAAATGCACAACTAAATTGTACACTATGCTCTTTACAAACAACATGCTGAAAGGTTTGACATTTTGGCTGTAGTCTGCCAGTTTTAGAGTTGCACAACCCAGATGTTATGCAGCAGGAAAAGAAACCTGGGTCAGCTGAAGCTGTAGGCATGCATGGTTTTGTTGTGCAACATTGGCAGATTCTGTACAACATTTTTCTAGAGGGAAATTACTGGGTTTTAAGTACAAAATATTAATGTTGCAGAAAAGAAATGCTGCAGAACAGAAATGTAAAACTCAGCAATGTTATACATAAATAGGCACATGTTTTTGTTACACACAAAATATTTTATACATTGTTTGTTGTCAAAGTTTTGGTTGTTCAACATTGCTGCTTTCTACATAGAAAACTGCAATGTTGCACAACAAAATACTGCACAAAGCCCAGCAACAGTGTATTGTGCAACACTGTGGGTTTTGTACAAAATATTTTTTATTTGTTTTTATTTTTATTTTTTTTATTTTCAGTTCAAAATACAGCATTTAGGTTGAGAAGTATAATAATCCATATTACCATCTGTATCTTGCATATTTGGTGCAATATGTTAAGAATTTTTTTCTGTGCAACATTGCTCTTTTTTACATCCCCCCCCCCCCCCCCCGCTTCAGAAATCTTGCACAAAACACAGACATGATGGCTTAGAAACAGCCCTTCAATTCCCCAAGTGGTACAATTTTCAAGGTGTGCTGTGAAGTTCTAAGGAGAAGATGTGTAACTTCTGGGAAAACATGCAGATTTCTGGGGGTTTCATGGAAAAGCTGCACAGTTCCCACATTGCAGGGAGGCAAAAATTCCTGAGTGTCTCAAAGCTACAGCATAACAATGTATTTAATTGTTTTGACATCTGTTGGGCCTCTCAAAAATCCAGATTTACTATCCATAATATGTATATGTATTTTTCCAGAACATACACATTTTGCAAATAATTCCCCCAAATGCATGTGTTATGTGCACAACGTGACTTGAAAGCCCTCTGACTAGAAATACAGAACAGAAAGAACAAGGGGAACTGTGCATATATATAACTGGTACGTGTAATCATGGGATGACTTTTACATGGGGTGTTTGTTATAGGGTATTGTGGTTTTATTGTGGTTTTATTGTTTGTAATTGTTATTGTTTTTAGCTATTTTTACTTGGTTTATTGTAATATGTTTGTTAGATTTTTTTTATTTTGTTTTTCAGCCACCTTGGGTCCCTTTTTGGGAGAAAGGTGGCATAGAAATCAATCAATCAAACAAACAAATAAAATAGCCTATGGTCAAAAAAGAGGGACATCTCATCCTGAATTTATGTGATGAGATAATCCCCCTTTTCAGACAATGAGCAACCACTGATACACACATATCACAGAATAATGGAATCATAAAATCATAAGAGTTGGAATGGATCACAAGGATCTCACTCACTGCCAGGAATACATACTTAATGCATCCAAGAGAAATGACCATCCAATCTCTGTTTGAAAACATCAAAACAGTCCATTACCTTCTGAGATATTCTATTCCACTGTCAGACAGCTCTTCCTGTCGAGCAGCTCTTCTCTTTTGTTATAATTTTGTATCCATTTTCTAGTCTTTGGAACAGCAGAAAAATGCTTCTTCCATATAACATATTTTCAGATAGTGAAATATTTACATCTCGAAACTAAACATGCCCAGCTCTGTAAACTGTTCCTCACAGGGTATGATTTCAAGACTTTTTACCATTTTAGTTGCCTTCCTCTGGATACATTCCAGCTTCTTCCTTGAATTGTGGTAATCAGAACTGGATACACTGTTCCAGTGAGCTCTGACCAAAGCAGAATAGAGGGATACTATTGCTTCCCTTGAACCACACACTATACTCCTGTTAAAATTGCACAAAATACATATTTGTTTTTAAAAGTTGCAGTTGAGATACTGAGGCTTAAGTGATACTTATGTATTTTATGCTAATGTCAAAACGGTTATGAGGCTGAAAGAGGGGTAGGTTTTATTCTTTTCAAGTGGAACCCTTCATTATATACAATGGGATTCAACCCCACAAACATTCTGCTAGGCATTTTCAGGTTGGCTCTTGAACACTTTTTGCAGTGATTCAATGCCCAGTTGTCAAGGATCTGTCTTTCATACCTGCTCTAGAAAAAATAAATAAACAAAGAGGAGATGTCGCAGATTCTTTTGTCCAAAAGTGAGAAAACACAGAACCAAATAAAACCTTGTGGCATTTCTTAAGAACACAGCAGTTGCTTAGCAGCTGTATAGTATATTATGTTGGAAAGAGTTTAGTGGGAAATCATCCTTTAAAACAATTCAGACAAATGCCCAAATGTATTTTTTTAAGTCCATTGTGGAAAGAAAGGGAGGAAACAAGGAAAGCAGTGATTCCACATAGATAACTCCAAACCAAATAAATTGAGAGAGTCACTGGTGAAAATCTTGCATATCACAGCAGAGTCAGAGTTCCTTAAAGATAACATGTTTTGAGAGAGGATCTGATTAGATGGTGCAAATAAGATTCAGAATGAGATTAAGTTTTGATATTTATAGAACTTGGGATCAGTAAGGCTGCCTTGAATGAAGGTTAATGAAGAAAGGCAAGGAAGAAAATGCAAAGGCAAGGAAGAAAGCACACTGGCATAAAGAAAACAAAGGTCCAAAGCACATTGCAAAAATAATCCAGTTTGAGACCACTTTAAAAGCCCTGGAAAATTCTGGGAACTATAGTCTTGTGAGACATTTTGACTTCTCTGTCAGAAAGCTCTGATGCCACAAGAAACAACAATTCCCAGGATTGCCTAGCACTGAGCTAGAGCAGTTAAAGCAGTTTCAAACTGGATTATTTTTGCCATGGGTTTTGGACGTGTGAGACCACATGACTGCCAACATTGTAGTTGCCACAACAGTGCCATTTCGCATTGATGGGACTGTCACACAGTTAGTAGTTTGTTGATGGATTCCCCCATGAAATGAAAAGGGATGCCCTAACCATGCATCACAGACACAGCAGTTATGGGTCAGAGGCAATGCTGTGTGATAAGTATCATCAAAGTTGCTATTTTACAACCAGTTTATAGGCTGTATGTGATAATCTCCTAAATCTGTGTGGGCTTCAGCAAAAGAAATCAATTATAGTCTTCTGCCCTCCATGTTAAATTACATATTTTTAGAGTCTGATATTCTATTTCTTCCTTAAGAACCATTATGTAAGTTACTCTGCTTCCACCACCCATGGGAGAATTATATTTAGGTACCAATGTAACTGTACTAACTTGAAGGCCTCTGTGTGAAAGTTTGGAGAAATCATAAATCTTACCTATGTCATTGCCTGGCCTTTTCTACTGAAAGGTCAGACATCCTCTGGAAGCTTTCTTCAACACACACACACAGGTCAAAGCTACAGAGATTCCAAGAACAGTAGTTTTCAGTAATACATCCTTTTTCAATATAACTTCTGTCATTTTATTGGTCTTTTCCACTATATTCTGGAAGAATGATGATTTCTGCTAACTCTGCCCAGCTGAAATACAACCAAGTGAAACTGATAAAGAATTTAATTCTTCCAATGGTAGCTAGTAGTTCTTATGCAAATAGGGCAGTTAAAACCATGAGGGATCTGCTCAAGGTACTGAATCTCCTTTAAAGTTTAGATTAAAATTCAGAAATATCAGACACACCCCAGCATGGGATCTATAGCAAATCTGATTTCTATGCTGCACAGCTGTTCACACATTTGAAAAACAGTGTTCCAGGAAAGCTTCAAATTTAAAAAAGCATGGAGGGACAAACCCTCAATGCTTGCACAGGGTTCTTAAATAAAAGATGGAACCCCACAGTTCATCTATTTTAATTAATCCAGCCTTCATCTTCTGTTCATGAGCAGCTAATTGGTCAAATATCAGCTTTCTTAAAGGGCTATACATGCAGTTAATATGGGCCAAGTTACTCAACCAATGGATTGGGTCTAAGTTTAGATCTTTCCCAAAGTGGACTTCTGATTTACTCCTTCTTTTGGAAGCATGTTCACCATCCAGGCCATACAGAGTTGAAATTCTTAAATACACCTTGAGCTGTGAGGAGATCCAGTCCCTCAAAATTAGGCAGAGGAACCCTTTATGACTGGATCACTCTGTTGATAGAAAACATGCATGAATGGGACTCTTCTGTGAATAGAAGAAATACTTTTTCTATTTGTATTTATTTTGTTCACATGGAAATAAAATCAATTAGTGGAAGCAGTGGAAATAAAATCAATCAATATAACTTTTTTGGCATGGTTAAGAGCTTTGTCTGCAATTTCTCTGATGTGTCACTGGAAACAGCTCTGGCATTGCTTGAAGTACTGCTGACGCAACATGCTTTCTGTGGGGGAGGAATTAAGCTTTCTGCTGCCTCCTTTTCACATCATAATTGTAAGCCCCCATGCCCAGTAAAAAAAAAAAAATGAAATAAATTAAAAAAAAACATATCAAGGACCACCCTTACAAAGTTGTCAAAATGTCCCCTCATTTTTTCAAAAGTCAAGGATCCACAGAAAAGTTGATGGGGGAGGCTGACCAATGACTACATACTGTTGAACAAGAAAGACAAATTCTGGGCCCAGTCACTATTTATGTGCACAATTCTCCCTCCTGCTGGAAATACAGATAGAAAAGTCTACTTGAGGATCATGTATATCCTGTTGGGTGAAATCACATCTCTAGACTGTATGTACATAGTCTGGGCATAAGAACACTATCTTTGTTGGCACTGGAAATCTTGCCTTAACAATTTCTAGCTGAAACTCTTCCTCTCAATCAGTTTTGGCCCAGCATCAGAGCTCGTTTTCAGATGAACATGGCATCATTCACCCTATCAGATGATCCCCTTGTTAGCTATATTAATTCTCCTGGGACACCTAGGGGCTTTTTATACCACTGGCCACAGATGCATGACTTCCCATGTGGTCTCTGCAAGCGAGCCAGCACCACTGTTACTAGGGAAAGTTGTTCTGATGTCAGAACAAGGTGCCCAAACTCACTCTGATTTCAGAGTGACTAGCCCCCACAAAGCAGCTCAGTAGGGATGCTCGCAGGGACCATGTGGGAAGGAAGGAGCCTGTGATCTTCATGCTCTGCTCTGGGCTTTCTAGAAAACTCAGCACAAAATGTAAGTCTTTTTAGTGCAGGACAAGGAGTAGAACCCTCAAATCAGATCTGGGCATTTTGTTAACATCTTAGACCCAATTTGGACTTTTATGGCTGCAAATTTTCCCCCAGGAAAACATTTAAACAGCACACCATTAGCCAGGAGAAATTTGGGGTATATAAGTAATTAAGTTAAGCACTTGGGTGATATTTGATGCATTCTATTCAAAAGATACTGCTGAATATTTTGTTTTGTTTTACTTTGGGGAAAATTTTTGTTATTGTTGTATTTTTGCAGAAGTTGCTTTACTTTATACCAATCTATACAATACTATATATTTCATTGGAATATAACACACTTAAGGGGATTGCACTGTACAGTATTCATAAGTCATATAATATTTTCCAATAAAATATATAGAAACTGAAAAAAATCTTTCTTTCTTTCTTTCTTTCTTTCTTTCTTTCCATCCCAATGCCCTTTCTCCTCTCCATTTGTAGCATGATGCATCTTAATCTCAATGGAATACTGAAATGGTCATGCATGCTTCATGTAACCCTAATTTTCCCAGCAATAATGTGAATAGAAATGAGCAGTTAATGGCATGGATGCCCCAATATATATATACAAAAATTGGGAAGAAGTCAACTACAAGGTTTTATTGAGCCTTGTCTAAATCTCTTCAAGTGTGAACAGTGCCCAATAATCAATCTTGTTCTTGTTTGTCTTTAGAAAATACATTTAGTGACAAGGACCAGCAGGTTCCTCCTACTAGTGTTTGTTCCAAGTGAGGCATAACATGTTTCGTAAGTGTTATGAAAAGGGAAACTTCATTGAATTTTCCTCATCTTACTACAGTATTACTGGCCACAAGATGCATGCTTCTGCAGGGGTGGGTGGGTGAGAAATAACCAAATCATTACATTCCTGTTGGATTTCACATTTCAAAAAGCAATTTTATTTGGTCATTGATAACTGATAATTTTCAGATTTTTTCAGTATTTCATTTATAAGGAGTGGACACACACACACACACAAAGACACATATTTCAGTTTTAAGTATTAGAGATATTTCACACTTGACATTTACTTCTCTGTGTCTGGATTTTGATTGCACCATTTCTTTATGTTTGAGTACATACTCTCCCAAACTATGGGACACTTCCTGTTTCTAAATGTATGGACTGTTTTCAGAGGTTTATCTGTGTGTGGGAGAAAATACCCTCAGCCCCTATGCCATTGCAAGAAGAAAACATGTTAGCTATGCTGGTATTGGCCAAAAGAAAATGCTTACAGATGTCAGCAGCATTCAAGTATACAAACTGACAATTTGTTTCTGCACCACAAATTGCTTTCTATAAATGTAGGTCAAATATGCCTTGACAAAAGTATACCTCCCTTTCATGCCACATCTGTTACCTATTGCGACAGCCACCTCCCTAGCTGCCACCAATAACTAATGGGGTGCCCTGTAAGATTTTCACTCCAAACCCCCTGGTTAGTCTTTTCTAATTTCACCCCACTAATTGGCACCAAATTGTGTGATGAGACCTGTGGTGAACTCTCTGAATCTCAGCCCACCCACAACCTATTTTCAACTGTGGCAGCCCTATGGGAATTTCAATCCCACTGCTGCCACCAAAATATTATGTGGTGATCCCCTCATCTTTCACCACTAAGTCTCTTTGCGATGACACAGCACCTCTGTGTCTCTTATATTAGGTAGTGTGGTGTGATTCACACGGAGGCTAAGTTGTATTTCAAACACTAATAAAAGTTTATTATAAAATATAAAAAATAAACTATAAATAGGTTTCAAAGTTGTTACTAATTATTTATTATGTAGTTATAAGAATTCCTTTCAAACTAATAATGTTAATACAGCCACACAGGCAATCTTATCTCCAATACATAGACCAGAATCCCTTTTAATAACCGACTTGCTCTGAGCCTCTTCCTACTAGACTCCCCAAGCCTACACAGTCCCTCTCTGGACTCTTATGACCCTTTTGTGGTCACCAACTCAACCTAAAATGTTCCCTCAGGAACCCTAAGAACGCACCCTCCTTTCGATGTGACTCTTCTCCCCAAAACTAAATTCCCCCTTTTCACTCTTGCAAGGCCCTTTTATAGCCCTGCCCAGCCAGCTTCTCATTGGCTGGTCTCATGTTGCTCTGTGATTGGCTGATAGATCAGCCTGTTCACTACAAGACCCTCAAACCCAGATCCCTCACTTGAGTGGCTCCTGCACTTTCCTTGCTTTTGGGCCTCTCTGTAGGGAGATAGAACACTCATTATCTTGACTGTTCTCAGCAATGAAAGTATTATTAATTTTTGGTAGTGTTTTATTTATAGTTTTTTTTTAAAAAAAAATACCTCAGGTGACCACACGTTGAGCCAAACGAGGAGAAAAGTTTGTTTACAAGACGGTTGGTTATAGTATCTTTCTTATGGTTGGTATTCAGAGTTGATACCGCGTTTATTTGCTTTAAAAGTTACAAAGATTTACAGTATCTGTTACTAAATTCTATAAGTGGTCTCTGGGTTAGAGTCCCACATAAGACTTTTGACTAGACTCTTAGCTTTAATACTTTGTTGCTACTTTATGATGTTACCAGCCACACCAATTCAATATCCACACTTGACTTCTTTTAAGGAGTCAAGACCTGGGTACTTAAAACCCCTTCCAGTTTCCCCTTTCAGCAGTGTATATCAGTCGCCTTGGCTGTTAAAATCCCTCAGGGTCTAATAAACCTCTATCTCAGAGTTTTATCCCTATCTACCTCACACACACCTCACTCAACCTATTTATACTCACTCCCGAGAGTAGCCCCCACCTTTTGTTGGCTAAACTCCCATTGACTGATGCCAGGCTCACTCTAACTGTATGTTGCCCACATTCCAATCTGCCTTCTCTCCATACCTATATTTTTGCTTCTTTTTCTCGCAAGACATCCCTTCCTCCTGTGCATTCATTGCTGCACCAAAAGCCAAACCTGAGCCCTGTGACACAGAAGCTTTTTTAGAAAGTGTTGTGTGTATAGCTGATAGCTGGCTGCACTCCAGATAAAATGAAACAGAACTACTTTATCAAGGATGTCCTGATAGCAGTCACACACCAATGATTGCAGAATTAATGGGGGTAGAGAAACAGAAAAGATTCCATCTTTGAGCTACACCATGCAACAGACCCTAGGGGAAGAAATGGTAGCTTATCAGTGTAAAAAGAAAACAGTTCTGTTACTTATAGAACAGAATCAAAATACTCTCTGTTTTTGTTTTGTTTTGTTTAAAAAAAAAAACAGAAATAACTACAATTTTGTGTCAGAAGAGACTCTCCCACTTCCTCACTTGGCTGTTAGGAAATATTTACAAACTTGGGCAAATGAGCTCAGACATGAAGTAGAGAATTAATAATATATGCCTGACATTTGTAGGGCTCACCCACTGCATCATAAAACACTTTGAAAAATTCTCAAGCACAGTTTGAGCCACTGACGGGGAGTGCTTTCTATTTTGAAAATCCTTAATAAGCCTCAGGCAAAATCAGACTGATAACACTCAGCCTGAATCTTCTGCTGAAACTACAAGAGAAAAGAACAGTAATATGCATGTTTGTGTTTGATATGTCAGGATGGAACGACTCTGCATTAAAGATGTACAAAGAATTCTGTTATTGCTGCTTATTGGGATTTCATGATATGAGACATAGCTAGGGAGGCTGCAGCAGTCACCTTCTCTGTGTGATGAAAAAGAGACTTAAGATACTGCAAATAAATCCAATTAACATATGGAAGAATTTCTTCTGAGTTAGCATTACTAAGGTTGTTGTTGTTGTGTGCCTTCAAGTAATTTCTGGCTTATGATGGCCCTAAGGCAAACCGGTCATAGGGTTTTCTTAGCAAAATCTATTCAGAGGGGGGTTTGCCTTTGCCTCTCTCTGAGACTGAGAGAGTATGACTTGCCCAAGGTCACCCAGTAGGCTTCCATAACTGAGTGGAGATTTAAAACCTGATCTTCAGAGGCCTAGTCCAATACTAAAACTATTATGCCAAAATGATTTTTGCAGATACATATACACATATATTTTTATGCACAATATTTTTTTTAAAAAAATCATCATTATGAATTTGCAGCTGTTCATTTACCCAGGATGTGTATTGCTAAGTACTACGCCATTCTGCATTCCATTTTCAGAAAATGTCTTGCCTTCCAGTCATTTCTGACTTATGGAAACCCTAAGGTGAATCTATCATGGGGGTTTCTTGGCAATATTTGTCCAGAGGGCGATTGGCTTTGCCTTCCATTGAGGTTGAGAGAATGTGACTTGCTTTATTTATTTATTTATTTAATTTGTCCAGAGTGGGATTGGCTTTGCCTTCCATTGAGGTTGAGAGAATGTGACTTGCATTATTTATTTATTTATTATTGTATTTATAGCCAACTCTTCAGCCACAAAGGTTCTCAGAGCAGATTTCAAACAGTTAATTGGATATCTCCCTGCCCTCATGCTTACAATGTAGAAAAGACATGACACAAAAGGAGAAAGTAGTGGCAGTGGGAAAGGGAATAAGGCCAGTGGTTCTTCTCTCCCTCTGAGGCCTGGACCATGGCAAATGGACTGGAGGGAGGGCTCTTCTTCTTACTTTAGGCCAGGCCTGGTGCAGCTAGCTGGCCTTTCTCTCCCTCTGAGCCCAGATGATATCACCATGACTGAATGGAGAATTCAACCCAGCTCAGAAGGTGTCCTTGCTAAGATGATATGAAGACTTGGAGGAAGAGAATGACACACTGCATCTATCAATTTATTTATCTGATATATATCTCATCATCTTCTCAACATGACCAAAAGCAGTTTTGAAATTCTAGCAATCTCCAGTGAAGCTGCTAATTTTGAAACACTAATGGTTACAACTGTAGTGCCAAAAAGGGTTTCACGTGTTGGGCATCAGGTATGATCCCAAGGTGAATGAGACTTTGTGCAGCCTCAGTACTAGCACTGAGGTGGGAAAATGTGGTGATTGTAATGGTGAAGGAGAAAAGAGGAAGTTAGCAACTTTGTCATATAATGGTATAGAATTAATATATGGAGAAGTATGTGAAGGACCACTGAAGGGGAATAAGCAACAACTTAGTCCCAAATAATCAATGTCCTAAGGGACTCATGAACTCCCTCAGGTAAGTCAAGCTTTTCTATGCCAAGGCATGACAAGGAACAATTCAGAACAGTAATGTAAGTATAAAAAGATACAAGTGTGAACAGTGGTGCAGTACAAGGCATAAAAGTCAGATTAGTGTTCAGGGTATAAAGCATTGAAATTTATTTAACTGGAATAAAAAGGAAAGAATTTCAAGGGGAAAACTGGAAAATAATAACAATAATGAATTAATGAAGAAATGTCCTATAGACTGAAAGAAAGACCTGAAAGAGAACAGGAGAAGAAATGAGGAGGTGATGGGGAGGAAAAAAGTCCTAATTCATATTGTTTGATAAAATGCTGGACTGCCAAAGACACACAGAGCAGGCACACCTTATGCACTCCTAACAGCTCCACACACACATACCAAAAGCTTAATTTGTATAAGACAGAATATATGAAATTTTAATTACTGTTCAGGGCAAAGTACACTGAATTTATTAAACTGGAATTATAAACAAAGATTTTTCAGGAGAAAAGTGGAAACTAATATTAATAAGACAGTGAGGAAACATAGTATTTCAGAAATCAGAAATAGAAGGAGAATGGAACAAAGAATGATTTGGAATTCTAACAACATCCACTTTAGAAATTCAAAGAAGAACAAAGACATTTTAGATATAACCACATATTTGCTTGAGTGCTTTACATTAAGTTCTCCACAAGAGAAATCAAAGCAACACAGATACTGACAATAGAGGATCAATGCTAATAAAATATCATGACTAATTGCATTTACTATAGATGTAAAGAGTACGCATAATTTTTTTCACATCCAAGTCAAAAGATGATGTTCTGGAGAGTAGTGAGTTTCCATTGGGAAATACAATAGAACAGTGAGCTTTACATTAGGGAGAGCTGTAATAATGATTGATTAGATGTCTTGATTGATTGCCTGGTTTCTGCATGATACCACCAAGGCTGGGCTGGGCTCTGCCTTTCCTTTTCTTCCATGTAGTTGTCCCAATGTTGGTACTGTCCATTTTCCTTTCTGGATTAAGGGGCTCTCTTGCAGAGATGCCTTAGGCAACCTTATTTTTCCTTCTCTCCCTCTTTTCACACCACCTTCCTGGCCTGCCATCTTTCTATTATTATTATTATTATTATTATTATTATTATTATTATTATTACCATGCTATCCCATTTTTTTGCTGTCTCTATTTTATTCTCTCTCCTTTTTCTTTCCTTGCTACCCTACTAGCTCTATCCTTTGGAGCCTTTCCCCCACTGTCCTTCACCCCTAGTAGTGTAGATCCATTTCCATACTTCAACATCTTCAACTTCCTACTCTTTCCTGGGCTTCTACCTTGCCATCTGCCCTCCACAGGTCCTTATCAATTGTGTCATCTGTTCTCACTTCTCCTCCCTCTGTTTAGTTCCTGACTTCTCTAGTCAGGGAGAATACTGTGCATATGAATTCATTTTCTACCATAGCAAGGAGAAAGCTGCATGCAAAGAGGAGATGATTGATAGTTTTGCACATAGTTAGTTGCATGCACATAGATAGTTGATAGTTTTGGACAAACATGGGTATATGCAAAAAAACTGAAGGAGAAATAGAAATGGATTCAAATACCAATATTTTAAAATGCTTTTCCAACAAGGAAGTGTGGATTTATTGTTAATATTTTTTCACCATCACCAGAGAGAGAGAGAGAGAGAGAGAGAGAGAGAGAGAGAGAGAAGAGACTTAAGAACTAAAACAACTTAGGAACTAAAACAACAGCTATCTGACAAGGTGAAGGAAAGGATTTCGAAGAGATAAACAAGTAAAACTATAAATAAGATACTTTGCTCCAAAATGCAACAAAGAAATATTTATTTGCTTTGGAATTATTTATCAATTTAGTAAGGAAACAGGATTAAACAGTAATTTGTGACTGACATATTGTTCCCCACGTGCCATTGGAGAGCCTGTGGTAAAATATATCCTAGGATTAAAGATGGTCCTGCCACTCATGGCGCCGCCTGACTCACTGGGTCAGTGCTGTTGCCACGCGTGGGAAGCGCCGATTCCACACTCCCACCGCGGTCTCCTTCCCGGCGGCCTGTGTGAGGGCGGGCTCCCTCCTCATTAGCTGCTTGGACGGACTCCGCGGGAATCCAGCCCACCAAAACCTTGGGACTGGACTCCAAGTCCCAGGGTGTCTTGGGAGGGAGGTGGGCTGCCTGATTGGCTCTTGGCGGCCCGCCTCTCGCCGGGATTGGCTGGAGGACTGCTAGGGTGGGCCTATTTAAGGCCGTTGTCAGCACCCATTGGCACCATTGCCTCATTCAGCCCTCCCTCCCTCCCTCGGAGTTGATTGTCACAACTGGTTGAGGGTGGCAGCATAGGCCTGGATCTGGGGTGAGGGGTTTTCAGGGTTCTATGGCTCTGGATCAGGAGTTCTAATGACCCAGGTGTATGGAGCGGGCTGCTGTAGCCAATGCGGAGGCCACAATAATTTAACACCCAGTGACTAGAGTGCCTTGCAAATTGAATCGAAGCAGTGCAGTTGCCTCACTATGCAATAGGGCGGGGCTTGGCACCTACGTCATCCCGATGCTTGGCTCTACAAGCAACCATACATTAGCCAACCGGGGTTTGGCTGATGTCCAGATCCAGACCTTATGCTTTGGGCCAACCCTATTGATACTTTGTTTGTTGGCTTGTTTCAATAAAGTTGTGGCCATGCTTTCCTCCAGCCATGTGTTCTCCGTCTTATTGGCACCTGACCTGCGAGGCAAATTCAATGATTAGAGAGAGCAGGTTCCAGCCTATTCAAATTCAGAAAGCTGTTCATGGAACTGAGGTTATAGCCTGGGAATTTTTTTCCCTGGAAGTGAGCTTTGGCTTGTAGCTGTGATTTGCAGCATGAGAAATAGCTGCATGGAAATGAAGTGCTCCTTACAGTCTAGAAGGCTGTTGCATTGGGGCATACTTCAAGGTGAACATGTATAGAACTGGGCTATGCTTTGAATGGCAGAGCCTTACTGCTGAGCAAGTATGCATATAATTCAGCTTAGTTTTGAATGCATGGTGGGGAAATATTTGGTAAGTCACTTTTTGTGCCATATTGTTCTCTCTCATTTCCTTAACCACACCCAGTGCTGAAATAAAGCCCTTAAGACCTTTCTCAACCTCAAATGTATCCCACTGGGCCAAACATTTTACTGATCCCTTTGTTAAGGTAAAAGGACACATTATTTTCTACAATTTTGCTCCCTTGGATAACAAATCTGAGATTCCTTGACACATTTATATATGTAAACAAGACCTGGATGAGTTTTATTGTAAGCTCACTGATTTGGTTGTTGATGGTTAGATGGTTTAGGGAAACTTTCATAGCTGGCTATAATTTCCAATAACACACCATGTAAAACTGCTGATTGCTTTATAGCACAAAATCTTTTCAATTAATTTTAAAGGCATAGGGCTTTTAAAGTGCACATGAAAATAAATGAATTTATCTCATAACATATTTTTATGTTCATTGCAGAAGACCTCATTTTTAAAAGACTTATAAAATGAATGATAGTCCTTAAGAGAGTGGATTTTTCAACATAAATATTTTTATGGTTTGTAAGTAATGAACATATGTAAATATTTCATAAGAACATCTTATAAAATCAATTCTGTTAAAGTCCTGTTAAAGCATTCAGATTTATTTCAGAAGATATGAGTATACTCAGAAGCTTCTTCCCCTCAACTTCTAATACATTTTTGACAAGCTCTGTAAAACTACCTCATTCAAAATGTATGTTTGCAACAACTGTCTGGGAAAACAGTATGCTGCATCTGTACAGTAGGTTGTGTCAGTCACACTTCCCTTGTAGGATTCATGACATCAGTTCTTCAGCCACCAAGTGCTGTGGATGGAATATCAGTTTTGCCATCATGACAACCATGTCTTTAGTAACGGTTGTAAATTCTCATTTAAATTCAATGCTGCATATGAAAGTAGACATTTTCAAATCTTGTTGTTAGTAATACTTTTACATATTGTCCAAATAACTACCTAAGCAGAACTTCCATGACACTCTTCATTTATTCAAATCCATTCTCAAAGCCTACATTCTCAATCAAACTTTGGACACAACAATTTAACTTTTATGCTATAACTACATGCTTCAACTAAATCCTCAAGCAATTGTAACTGAAGCAGTGTTAGTCTAATTCTCTGTATACCCTACCATCCGATCTTTCTACTTCCTCTATGGTTTATTCTGCCTTAAATAATAGATTGTGAGCTCCTTTTGGTAAAGATCAATCCTTGTGTGTTCTGTAAAACACCATGCTGACCAAAGGCACTGTCTGATGTTGCCAATGGTGCTAGCTAATGATTCTCATTTCAGTGGGCTGATGAATCTGCTATGGGTTTCAGTCCATACTTCAAAGGGACTATCCAAGATGCTAAATTCTTATCCAAAACATGCAATTTTGAGTAGCACTGATCCAGATCATACAATAAAAGAGCAAGCTAGGATACTGTACATATTTCAGAGACAGAACTCCAAAACACACTGCAGAAATAATCCACTTTGAGACTCTTTAACTGCCCTTGCTTAATGGAGTTCTGGGAACTATGGAGTTCTGGGAACTGAAGTTTTGTGACAAGATTTGCCTTCTCTGTCAGAGAGCTCTGGTGCCATAGTACACTACAGATCCTAGAATTCCCTCACAATGAGCCAGGGTAGAGTAGTCTCAGACTGGATCATTTATGCAGTATTTTTTGGACCTCTGTCTCTGAAATAGTTACAATACCCTAGATTGCTCGTTTATTGTATTATCTGGATCAGTGCTACTCAAAATGGTGGTCCATAGCGTGTTTACCCTCCACATCAAATAGATGAAATGACTAACACACTATGTCCCTGCGTAGTTCCACATGCACAGTGCCTTGCACTCATACTATCCAGAAGCTGTCAAGCCTTGAGAAAGGTTTTTCTGTTGTCACTTATTAATAGAGAGAGGAAGGAACTTCACATCTGGGGGAAGGAAAAAGCAGGTGCTCTCCATCTGAGTACATACACCTGACTTAACTAAGACTAGCTGCTTCTCCATGGTCTGAATGGCTTCCTCCTTACCACACCTCCTGGTAAGTGAAGGTTGAAGGGTCCTCTCTGCATGCCATCTAAAAAGATACTTGTGTGTGTTTGTATGTAAAGTGGAGGTATGTGTGCATAAATCATTAGCAAGATGCTAGTCAACATAATAATTTTCTTTGCTTCCATGACACCTAAAATTTGTCACTTCAGAAAATTGCAATGGGAATAGTAATCTTGTATACTTAAAGAAGTGTGATGATTACTATTCCCATTGCAATTTTCTGAAGTGACAAATTTTAGGTGTCATGGAAGCAAAGAAAATTATTATTATTATTATTATTATTATTTTATTTTATTTTCCTTTATTTAAGTAACTATGCATTTATTTTCAGTAAAGGAGAGAGGTACATATGGGATTTATCTGTTTCCAGTGCTAAATAATTTGACTATCCTATTCTAGGATAGGTCTCTTGACTATCATATACATCTTCAAAGTGGGGTGTACTAACAGCTGCTATGTCTCAGGCAGCAAAACATCTTGGGACATTCTTGCCTTTTCCCTTCCCTAGGGTTAATCCATTCGAACTCCTTCACATCCTAGCAAACCACAGCAGTAGAGGGAGAATGACATTTTTATTGATACCTGCATCCCATTTATGTTGCATGCCTGAACTCAATGATGCTGAGAGTCAAAGCGAGTGCTTTCAGCACATCATTTTATGAATAGGAAAGGGAAATAGAATCTCTTTCTCTGAAACTGCAGTTTGTTTTCTTGTAATTTCTTGTAAACACCTCAAGGTTTTCTCTAAATAAATGACATGTGTCATCATATATTTAAAGAATAGCAAGATCACAAACTGTCCCAATGAAGGTTGAAGGTATTCTCTCCAGTGGCATGTGTCACCCAGAGGTGAAACCACAGAAATGTCCTTCATAGTTCCAGAGGACATGAGGCTCATTAGCAGAGGTAGATAAGGAAAGGCCAAAGAGTTCAGATCACCAATGTGTCAATCAATGTAAAGTCCATAATGAAAAGTGTCTGAAGCAATGATGATTTTTTTTGTAATTATTATGCATAATCAATGGTAATTATCATCTTACCTGTTCTATTGCTTTAATTCAAAGGACAGTGATACATAAGTGAAAACAACCTAACAACAATAACAACAGATTAAACTTTTACATTTCAGCCTTACTGCAGATAATCAAAAGATTAACCCCCCCCCCCCGTGTGTGTGTGTAAAATCATGCAGTAAAAGTATCCATTGTGTAGCAATGTTTCAATATGTTCTCCTCCACCTCCCATCTCTCTCAATGTCTGAGTAATTTAGGTCTTAAATAGATGGGCAGATGGGGGCAGCTTCTGGCTGCTCCGGGGGTGTGGCATTTATGTGGCCCATGCCCCCAGAGTGCCCGGAAGCTGCCCTGGGGCTGTCCCAAGGCTGCCTAAGGTGCCCCAAAACCAGGCCCAGAAGAAGAAGATCTTTTCCATTATTATTTGGGCCAAGGGAGGAGGTGTCCTTGCCATCATGGCATATGTTTGTCATGGCTCCGGGATGATTGGGCTGGGAGTGGTTTCTAGCTGCTTCTTCCTGTCTGTCTGCTTTGCTCCAGAGTCGGTATGACATTGTGGTTTAAGTGTTGGACTATGACTTTGGAGACCTTCTCCACTTGACTGTTGAAACCCATTGTTTGACCTTGGGCAAGTCAAATGTTCTTAGTTTTACAGAAAGGCAAGGACAAACTTCCTCAGAACAAATCTTCCAAAAAAAAAAAAAAAGAAGATGTAATAGGTTCACCTTAAGGTTGCCATAAGCTGGAAAAAGACTTGAAGACACACAACAAAATAGAGTTGATTGAATATATAACCAGTTTTAACTATTAAATTGGCAACTATTGTGATGCTAAGTGAAAGTATTTGTTTTTTAAAAAATTATCTGTTTTTTTAAAAAAAGAAATCTACCTAGAAGGAAAAAAAAATGGGTTCATCACCATTAGGTGTAGACATAAAGACAAAAATGCAATTGTTATTCACAACTATAGTACATCCACTGAATCAATGGGAATTTGATGTCCATAATTATAGGTGTCTCACTGACTCAACTGACCTTCTCTAATGGTGGATAATTGGTTTCAAGAGAAATATTGTAATTTGTAAATTATGTTAATGGGTTCAGATTTTTTTTTCTTTTGGAGGGAGCAAAGTACAAAGTAGAGAAGATTAGCAGCTTATCTCTCTATATCATTGTTGTCGTCGTCATCATCATCATCATCATATGCAGCATCATAGACTGACATGACACTTTATAAGTAAATTAATAATAATAATAATAATAATAATAATAATAATAATAATAGCCAGTGCTACTAAAGGTGTAAAATCTAAAATATACACACATCCATACACAGGGGAAGGAAAGAGTAACACAAATATAAAACTATGCAATACAATTATAGAACATATTATCTAGATATAGGCAAAACAACAACATAGTATAAGTAAAGCAAAGTGAAAAATGAGTCAACATATGATAACCCCATAAATTTCAAAGGGTTTTCTTAGGCAAGGAGTATTCAGAGGTGGCTTTAGTAGTTCATTGCTCTAAAATAAAGCCTGCAGCTCCTAGTATTTCTGGCAATCTCCCATCCTATGAGGGCTGGCCCTGCTTAGCTTCTAAGATCAAATGGGATCTCATGCCTTTATATAACAATCTTAAACTAAAATCCCAAAAGCTCTGGAAAACAAGTATTTAGTTGGGTTAAAAAAAAAACACCTCTTCTCCTCCACAGATCCCATCTCTGACATCACATCACGATGTGGAAATGACTGTGAGCACCCATAGTCTGTGTCAGTGGACAGTGTGTTTCTGGCAAGTTCTATCAAGATTATAAATCCTGGAGTACAGTCTCAAGGGCAGACTGCAGGCCTGCTATTCAAGGACCTACTTAATAAGGACAGGCATGCTATGAAAACATTGGCCATCAGGCAATGAATTGGGCAGCATAACTACGGTATTAAAAATGTAAGTGTGGAACAAAATTATCTATATTGGTGGGGAAAAATTACCAAACTGAGAAGAAATTACAATTAATCAAATTAAATTTCCTGGAGGCACTTATGCAGAAGGTCTCCCCTTGAACAGGACCTCCCACTTAAAGAGGATTTTTGTCTAGAGGATGCCTCTATTCCTCAGTAGTACTCTCTTATGGAAGGACATTTAGTTGGGAAGATCTTGTACGTGGTTTCATCCAGTGCCACTTTCTTGGATTAGCAACAGAGGGTTTTTTTTTATATTATGGTGGATATTTCCTTTTCTAGGAGTGCAACATCCTTTATCTCTGTCCCCAGGCATCCACAGTCCAGAAAGTAAGTCAGATTCTAATATATAAAATTATTTTTATACTGGAGGAATGCTTTGTAGGGCTGTGAAAATGTGCAGTCAACTGAGATGGAAATTAGAATGAAAAAGATCTGTAAAAATAAGTCTTAAAATTCTTGTGCCCTATTAACTATAAATAAATAAATAAATAAATAAATAAATAAATAAATGCCACCACAACTTCTGTATGAATTACAGTATAAGAGAATGCCTTATATTTTTAATCTTGTGGAATTTTATATGATTTTTCACTAAAGTTTCAATTATTGCGAACCATCTGATAATAAATCTTTCTAATATCCATGAGATCACAATAGCAATTACTTACTATGACAACCACAGTACAGTTCGTAGGTGAATCTGAAGAGAATACAGCGTAGAAGACCTACATTACGTTTTTTTTTCTATTAAGAAACCCTTTTTATTGCAGACTGCATTTTGATTTTAAAAATAAATTTGCTTTTTCTATATAGAATAAAATGTGTCTGGGCTTTTGCTTTCATTTTGCTTCATATAGGTTTCTTTTTCAACCTTTGATAGTAAAGAAATTATTTCTGTCATTCATTCTCATTTGCTGTTCTGCTGTGAAGCATATTACTTTATCCTTAGAAGTATTATTTGACTTCGATACATATTTCATTCTTATATTGAATTCCAGCTAACATGTTGCTGATAAGCAATGATAGCTTTCATTGGCATGTTATGTTCCTTCTCTATCATTTTCTTTTTCTTTTCTTTTTAAAACCTTATTTGAAACTTCTGTCAAGCTTCTCAATTTAAGGTGTCCTAATATAGGGTAGCATCTTGAAAAGTGGTGTAAATATCGCAATATTAGCATTAAGAAGAGATATCACTCACAAATAGGGTGATAAAAAAAGCCTTCTTATGATTTGACATTTCTAATCTCAAACCAGTCATGAGAAAAAAAAAATCAGGTGAGGCTCTTAGATACTAGTATGTGCTTAAATGTTTCATTTGCACTTGGAGAAACTTTTTAAAAGTTGAGTTCAAATGTCTTTAAATTTTTCATTTTTATCATTTAAAGAAAAATCTATTTAGATATACATGTTAAGATTAATATTAAAGGTAAAGGTAGTCCTTTGACATGAAAGTCTAGTCATAACTGAATGGTGGTGCTCATCTCCGTTACTAAGCTGAAGAGCCAGTGTTGTCTGAGGACTGCTCTAGCAGTCATGTGGCCAGTGTGACTGCACTGAATGCTGTTACTTAACATTAGCTTTATAATAATATAATTACGAGGGGGTATCATAAAGTTTTAATTATCACCTTTAAAAAAAATTGACAGAAAGTTTGTTTTGATTTGTAGTTGTTAACTTATCTCTATGTAGTCACCATCCAGATTTACACATTTTCCCCAGCATTTCTTGACCCTCCGAATACCATTATTGTGAAAGTCTGCAGGTTGTACCTGACAAGGATTTTACCTTTTAGTCACTTCCGGCAGAGCCAGTCACAAAAATAAAGGACACATTGAGTTGATTTTCTCAGCAACGTGCACTTAGGGACCAATGATGACACTGACAAAATTTCATCAATATGCCATAATAACTTCCAGGTGATAATTCTTACTTTACGATACCCCCTCATAGGGCACAATCTGCAGACTTCTACAATATCAGGTATTTGGAGTCAATGGGGAAGGGGGAAAGTCCAGCAGATCTTCTCTCCCTCTGAAACCTGGACCATGGCAGATGGACTGGAGGGAGGGCCCTTATTCTTACTGTGGCAAGGCCCAATGAAGCTGACTTGCCCTTCTCTTCCTCTGGATGACGGTGGATGAAGGGAGGGCCTTCTTCTTTCAGGCAAGTCCCGAGGAAGCTGGCCTGCCCTTCTCTCCCTCTGGATGATGGCGGATGGAGGGAGGGCTCTTCTTTTTTTCAGGCAAGGCCTAATGGAGCTGGCATGCCCTCCTCTCCTCTTCTCTGTTGACCTGCAAAATGCTGTAACTTTTGAATAAACAGTGTCATCTTGTCTCAAACTGAGGAGCAGTTGGCCTGATCCTTTGCAAGATCTGATGTTCCTTTTATAAAAGGGGAAAAAAATCTTGTTTGATTATTTTCCTTCCACTTTGGGTTCAGGATCTTTCCTGAGCTCTGTGAATTACATGGTGGGACATGGTAAACTAATATATCACTTTAACCCTTTGAAGTGGGTGTTTTTGTTTGTTTGTTTGTTTTTTGGATTTGAACACAGCATCCAACACCTCCCAGGTTGTTGTTTCATCTAGATACAGGACAGTGCACAATCAGATGAATTTGTCTTCTGTCTCCATTTGAGGCTGATACTGGGGAAGTGAGTAGGGTAAGTATAGCTTGGAATCCCTACTTTGGAAGGATGGGTCAGGGTGAGCACATTTCTGACATTAGCTTTTTGGGTATCATATGCATATTGAGGGATGAAGGCAGACTTCCTGTGCAGAAAGGGTTTTCAGTGTTTGCCTCATCTCTTACTATTTTATCTGTTTATAACCATCTATTTTAAAATTTGTTAGCTGTACTGAACAGATTTGCCTGTCAAGTTCATAAAATAAATACATTTCGCTCAATAAAATCAATCAATCAGAACAGCATTTAGCAGCCTTGGGGTAGCACTTGAGTATGTTCAAAGCCAGTTCCATAAATTCTTAGGTAGTAGGGTTGTTGTATTTTTAACAGAAGTTGCAAAGATGTGTAGCAATATGAGTATATTAATGGTGACTTGCTTTAGGCTATACTTGTCTGAGATTAACTTTGAACTAGGAAACTCTTAAATGCTCCATAAGCTTTTTGAATCTCTTATTCTGCCATATGAATATAGCATTTATACCATTTGTGGCTATTACCCACTGGTTTACCTGGCTGGCAAGCAGTAGATTTCAGTTCAACTTTTTTCCCCAGTACATAAAGCTGTTCCTTGTCATTTTTTGAAATATAGAGATTTATGCTCTAGACTTTAAAGCCATGTTCTGTCATTTTAGCCGACATGCCATCCCTATGGTTTACTACAAACATTAAATCATTCTGAATATTTCTAACATAAAATGTACCTTTCTGAATTCTTTTCCTGTATCTGTCATGTTCCCTTCTCATTGTCTTCCATTGTCACAATGAGCTAGAGATTACTGACCATGACTACAGAGAACATCTACATGACTCTTTAATGTAAATGAGAGAGCATGGAGGGCACAGGAAGTTTTCATGAAATAAATTTCTCCGTTCTACCCTCAGTTTTGATAGGAGATGACTAACAAGCAGTTCATTTCTTAGACCAAAATGGTCATCTTGGGATGTTAACAAATTCTACTATGGAAACTGGCAGAAGCTGATTAGTATGTCTCCAGGTTTAAGTTTGAGATTGTTGATTTTTTTCCCCCTACAAAGTGAGTTGAGGTTGTCCTATATGGGTTTGTAATAGTGTGGCCAGAAACTTGGCCAAGTTGTACATGGGGGATCCAATGGCACTCACTATGGGTCAGAATGGAATGAAATCTTTTTGGATCTTGGGATGTCCTGGGCATAAAATGCTATTTGAAACCACTGAAATTCTAGACCATGCCAATAACTATTAGGTCAAAATGCACAGGGGAGCCATTGAAATCCACAAACACTAAGACAACTTCAACAGGAAAGAAGAAAATCTTAAAGTTATCAAACACTGGCTACCAGTCCTAACAAGCACTAAAATCAAGACCCAGCAAAATGCAGATGAAAACCACCCAGGGTCAGAGGTTTTCCCAGAAGACAATGATCACCAATTTAACAGACACTAATCCTTTTTGCATTTATTCCCAGGAATAAACTCTTCTAGAACATGGCCACATAGCACAAAAAACCCACAAAAAAACTATGGACGCTGGCCATGGAAACCTTCGACTTCACACAGCAATAATAATAGTAGTTTATAAGCACATAAACTGCTTATATAAGCCCATCATTTCCTCTAGGTACAAAATAAGTTGATAGACTCTCAACATTTTTCTTTGCTGTAACATCTAGGCTATTTATATGTTATTTGGTAATAGGAGTTTTTCTGATTCTGGAAACAACTAGTTTCCTTAATAGGCAAAACAGGCAATCTCAGTAAGTACACTTAAAAAAACCACCTTTGAACTCTTCCATAAAACAAGTTAAGAAGACATGAAGTACACATGGGCTGCATCCACACTGCAAAAATTATCCATCTTGGAAGTAATTTAACTACCATAGCTCAATGATATGGAATCCTGGGAATTGTAGTTTTGTAAGACATTTAGTCTTCTCTGTCAGATATCTCTTGTGCCACAATAAACTGCAGTTCCCAGAATTCCATAGCATTGAGCCATGACAGTTAAAGTGGTGTCAAACTGGATTATTTATGCTGCGCAGATTCAGTCATGGTGACTGTAAAGCTCTCCCCATACCTTCATCACAATCCTGACATGAAATTTTTTTTGATATCAAGTATTTACTATGGCTGGTTCACGTACAGTTTTACTAGTAGGAAAAAGAAAAGGGTGGGGAAAATGAATAAAATGTCCCTACTGAGATGTATAAACTGTCCCTAAATGCTAACATTTAAGCTCTGAAACCTTTGGAAGTGACAGAGAAGCAGTCAAGTTTTTCATTATGTAAATAATCATATATCACAAGATAAATAATATAAACCTTTCAAGCATGAAGAAAAGTGACAGGAGAGATATTGACTTCATTTTATGGATAAAAAGAATATGGATATGAAGTTGGTGAACACATGAACCAGTGCAAAAGATGAGTAATTGATTACTTAATATCCATAATTGTGATTATAGGTAGCAGATAGATTGAACTGTGGAAAAAAAGGGCACAGAGAACCCAGAAATGTTTTAAGTATTTCTCAGAAACTATTTAAAAAGAAGAGCTTATAAGCACTGAAAATTGTAGGAAGAGATAAATGGCTGTAGATTATCTTTAAGAAGTTGTTAGAAGATTTTTTTTAACATGGCAGAATATATATATATATATATATATATATATATATAAATAATCAGGTTTATTCCCAAAAGTGTTGAGAATTTCCCACCAGTAATTTAACTTGGAAGTGATTTAAGATGTTCATGTTAAAATATTCAGAGCTATATACGAGAAGTTGTCAAAAGCTTATAAGATAGTCACTGAAGTCAGTAAAGGTCAATAGCAGCAACACTACTGCAGAAATGTGAATGCATTACCACCAAGTCATTAACCTATCCAACCCAATTTTGCAGAGATTCTAAATTTTGATCACACACACACACACACACACACACGTATAAAATACGGTTTACTCCTCTTTTCATGGTGTAACCCTATGTCCTGTTACCTTGGCATATGTCACTTTGAATTCAGTGGAACAAATAGGTAGAGAAGTTTAGAGATTTGTGTCCTTTTTCAAGGACACTTTTAATAGATTTATATGTGGAAACTAAGATGGAGGCATGGATGGCAACATTTTCAACAACTGAGTCAAAAACCAAACTTGTGCTTTTGGTATCATAGTAAGTAGGCAATGAATACAACCACATACCCAGCCCTGCATGACATGTATTTGGGGGCAATGGCTACAAAGAGTTGGAACAGACGGCCCAAAAAAAGACCACTTCGGGCATCATTAGCATGCAGCATTTAGATGCTGCAAATCCCAATTATGCCTGAAAGCCACCTTCAAGCCACCTGGCTGCCCAGATGTGGGCGGCTTCATGATGCATCGACAGTGTGGCATTTACATGCTGCACACTGCTGGAGCATCATGAAGTCACCAGGGGGCCACAGTGGGGCCCAAAGCTGGTTTTTCCAGGACACAAATCTCTAAACTTCTCTACCTATTTGTTCCACTGAATTCAAAGTGACATATGCAAAGGTAACAGGAGTTGAAAAAGGGCCGGATCGTATTGTCTCCTTTTTCAGTCAGGTTCAAGGTGGACTGGGGCTTCAAGCCACCCCTTTCGTTCCTTCTGTCCCCGCCCCCCCCCCATGCAAATGTAAATGTGACAATCAGAAATTATGAGTATTCAGTGAATAATTACATGGATATTTTTCATCTATTTAGGTTATAGATAATCATATCAACATATTAGATCAAAAGTGTGTTCAAGGCTTTGCTAGGCAGTCCTTTTGCTAGGATCCAGTGTATACTTTCTAGCCAAACATGTAACCTGTATGATCTGGATACGCTGGAAAATCTGTAACAGTTGCCCTACATTTATTGAACTTTCATCTCTTGCAAACGGGTAAAATTTCAAACCAATTCCTTTCAGAAATATTCAGATCACCTTCTTAGGGCTGGATTTTCATGCCTAGGGATTTGCGAGGAAATGATTGTACATATTTTGAATGGTTATGAAGAGCCTATCTGGGATCCCTTTTTAAATTAACATCCAGCTGATAGTGTCTATATATTGATCTAAATGTTTGAGGGGTTTTTTTTTCTTTGTACATATAAGCTCATCACAATATATGTTAAATTAAGAACAGACACTCCCTGGATTTTTTTTTTTTTTTTACTAATATGAAAATCTATATATCTTGTAGCACAGCTGTAGAAACTCAATATGTTAGTGTCAATAATAGATAAATTGTTCACTTGGCATAAAATAACTTCACTCTATAAATGATTTTTTTTTCCAGTGGGGAGTTAGGTTGTTTGCCATTGCGTTAGGTATGGATGTCTGAATCTACTTCATTTTCTGTCCCTTTATTCAGGATGTCACAGTACACTTTTGAGAATTGGAAAGTAAACTATGAAAAGTAATTCCTTTATCCACAAACACTTCCTTGGGGAATTTTTCTTCTTCTATGAAATACTGTTTACTTTTGCAGGTCTCAGCTTTGTTGTAATTTGACATCAATTCAATTCTGGCTCATTGTGACCTTCTGAATGAGTTACTTCGAAGATCCCCAGTAATCAACAGCCCTCTTCAGCTGTGGCTTCCTTCCACTTCACTGAGCAATATTGACTTTTCCTAATAGTCATGCATCCCACAATATGTTCAAAAATTGATACCCTCAGTTTATCCATTTTGGTTATTCAGTCTTGATTTGCTCTTGGGCCATTTATGTCTCGTTTTGATGGCCCATGACATCTGTAGAACTCCATTCAAACACCACATTTCAGATAAATTACTGTTCTTCCTGTTTGCTTTCTTTACTGTCTAGCTTTTAAAAGCATTCATGGTACAGTGTGCCTTTCCCTTACACGGAGGGGGGGGGGGTCTTAAGGGAAATACCATGTATGCTGGAGCCCCATTGAAAACAATGGGGCTTGTGTCTGCAGAGTGGCGTGGCAAACATGGCACAGGCATTCATACCATTGCCTCTTCTGGCATGTGGCTTTCAGCATAAACTGAAGGCTGTGTATGGTGTGTACATTTATGACACACTATAATGAGAAACACTATGGCATAAGTAATTCTGACTTTAGTATTTAATTATATATATTAACATTTCAATACCTTACCTACTTTCTTCATAGTTGTCCAGAGTATTAGTTACACATCAGGACAATCAAAGGTTATGACATTGCCATTTCTTTTAGAATGATTCAGATTCCACCACCACCACCACCACCACCATGATCCATACCATCCAAGCTTTGCTGTAATCTATAAAACACAGGCTGATTTCACAACTATTGCTCAACTAAATATGGCCTACTATCGATTATCAAATCAAATTATTATCAAAAATATAGTGCAATAACAGGAACTGTTCATGATCCTGATTACCTAGACTCATTTTAATCTGGGATTAGGTCTGATTATGGGATGGAATGGCCTTGATCAACCTGATGGATCACAGTATTTTATCATGTGATGGATAGCAAGAGTACAACCACACTGCTTTTTTAAAAATTTTGATATGATTGACCATATTATTTTTTCTGGATCAGCTCTGTGGGATGGGAATGGGGGAGGACTGGTACTGTACTTCAGTAGTTCTGATTCTATCTAAAGGATAGAAAATAGCTTTGTTATTTGCACAGGATACCATCTTATTTCAAATCCTGTTTAATATCTATATGACTGTGTTTGGGGCAGTCATCAAGAGACTGAGAACAAACTATCATCACTATGCTGGCAACGTGCAGCTCTACTTCTCTATTATATCTGAAATAAGCGTGGCTGTGCAAATTCTGGATCCGTGCTTAGATGCAGCAGTGGGCTGAATGAAGATCCATTATCTGAGGCTAGATTCCAGCAAGGCAGAAAACTTGTGGATGAATGGCTCCTATATATAGCAAACAGGCAGACTACCTCTTTTGGAACGAGATCCATAGTTTAGGATACTCTTAGATCCATATTTGTGGTGAGAGACCTAAGTGACTTCACCAGCTTGGATGCCTTTTATCCACTTTGGCTGATTTGTCAGCTGCAGCCATATTTTATTTTATTTTATTTTATTTTATTTTATTTTATTGGAGATGGCTAGCTTCGACTACAGTGGTCCATGCACTGATAATCTCAAAGCTGGACAATGTGCTGTAGGTGGGGATGCCTATAATGCTGGTCTTGGTGCTCTAAGTCACATTCTACAGGACAAATTGCATGTATTTTACACCAAATGCTCTGTTCTGAATGTCTACTGAGTGGATCTCAGGATCATATGGGATTAACAGGAGGACTTCTCAAGATGATCTCAATGGCTTAGTGGGTCTATAAGGCAGAAATTCTTAAGTGAGGGATTACTTTCTATCTGCTGAAATAATTTCACTGCCTTTTGTTTACTATGGGACCAAGTGTAAAGGAATTTTATTATTTTTTAAAACCAACCAGAATTTAGGATATTCTTATGTGAGAGACTGCTTTCTTCCTTATAGATGCATTAAGCCACTGAGATCATCTTTGAGGTCCTCCTGTTGGTGCCATGTGATCTTGAGTTTCACTCCATGGTCATGTGAATGGGTCAAAAGGATGTGCCCCCAATTGGTGCAGGATGGCAGCAACCTCATAGGCTTCATCCCAATCCGGGATGCCACAGGATGCCACCGTGGTCCTGAATGGGATTTTGGAAAAGAGCGGATTTTCCATGCTCATTTTGCAGCTGGCTTTCCCCAGCTGACTCTCTCCTCAGTTCTGGCTGCATTCAGGGTATGTGTCATCTAAATGCCTTGCCCACAATGCTGCTGAAGCCAGCACATTTGGCTTATCTGCTTCAGGCCTCAGTAGACACTCAGAATAGAACATTTAGTATGCTGATCCATACTTTCTGGAATGTATTTCCCCTTGAAATTTAAAATATTCCATTTTTAGTTCTCAGCACTCTTTTCTACAAGCCATTCCTGTTCTTCTGTTTCTTGGAAAAGACAAAGAATTCAGGTTTATATGTGTATTGTGCAGTTGTGTGTTGGGTGTATTTTATGGTTTATAGAGGTACATGCTTTGAAATGTTTGGTTCTAAGCAGGATATAAATGTAAGCATGTAAATAAATACATACTTTAAAAGAAGGAGCACAAGAGGCATAATTGACAGAAGATATTAGATGTGTTGTGTCACAGTAATCCTTAGCCTGAAAACCCAGGAGTTCTACTTGGTATGTTGAAATGATTACTGATAGAACAGTCAACAAGAAGGAACAGCCGAGGTTATGTAGCTCAGCTCAAATTCCTGTCCGGAAAGGAATAAACCTTTGAAATCATTCATTCTTGTGTGGAAATTTTTGTGTGTGCAAATGATTCTTTCTATGTGTGCAACAGTGAAATAAAGAAAAAAAATACTTCCCTATTGTAAACCAAATTACGCCCTCTACCTTCCCTTCATACGTTAATATTTCCTTTATACAGAAATTTTCATGAAGAATATTTCAATTTTTCCAAAGAAATTGTCTGTTTCTACATTGCTTCGATTCTGAAAGTCACAAATGAACCTATGGGAAAGTTGTTATTAACTTTGGATCAATTCAGTGAATGCTTGTCTCCCTTTGGATAAATTCCAAATGAGGCCAATTCAGTACCATATTCCTTTGAATCTAATTGCTTCAAAATCCATTTCCTCTCCAAACACGTTTGACATAATTTTTAAAACATATTCTATCAGAAAGTTCAACACATGAAAGCAAGTGGGTAATTAAGTTCCAGAACTGTAGCCCAGCAGACATCTGTTCAAAGGGCACAGATCAGACCTGTTCCCATTGAAATTTCCAAAGACCAAATTTTTAAAGCATTTTTAATTAAAAACAATTATGACATGCTTGTACTGTTATCCTTTGATTATTTGCCATCATTGTTCAGAAGGGAGAATTTTGACAAGAATATTGGGAAGGAAACTCTTTCCAGTCTAGAAATTCTACTGTGATTATATTCTGAATATGTTTTCAGAAGTTCTAGTCTTCAACAATGAGAATTGAAATTGTAATTGTTTTGGCATTTCTTTAACCTTTTCTTTCCTCTTTCCCCCTCTCTCTTTCTCTGTTACCAATGTAGTTTTGCATCTTCCATAAATCCCTACACACACACACACGTGTGTATGTGTGTGTGTGTGTGTGTGTGTGTGTATGATATAGGATGGAAAGCCATGCTGCTAAGAGAGAGAGAGAGAGAGAGAGAGAGAAGGTTAAAGAAATGCTGAAACAATCACATTTCCAGTTCTCATTGTTGTAGCCTGTAGAGTTTTTGAAAACATTTGAAAACAAATTTCAAAATAAAATCACAGTATGTATGTGTGTCTACAACATCTATTATCATTATCTTTCAATAGCAAATAAATTCATAAAAAAGACTATAGACATATATTGTCATAAAATCATAAACTATAAATAATACAGAAAACATTAGCTATACAAATATTGACTTCCTTACTAGCATTTCTTGCTTTTAATTTAAAATAACTGTCTAATCTCATTCCAAATGTTAATCATTCAGTTCTATTGTTAAACAAGTAATAATGCTTTACCCATAATCTTTGATAAAATAAACTTTTATAACCTTATATTTATCTACTTCCCTATAACCATTATCCCAATTTCTATTTGTTACTATAGAAATACACATACACATAGGCACACATATATACAGACATATTCAAGTCCTAATTCTTCTGTTCTCTGAGGTTCATAGTAATCATATATCACCAAAATTCTCCATTGATTTCAGCATTCCAGAACATCCCGGGAAGTGGAGGAGGGGAGGAAATAACAACTACCATCAAAATGCTAGAGATATTATCCAAGTCCGAGTAAACACGTTGATGGAGTTCAAGTCTCTATCAGTGTACTTGCACTGTCATCTGGGGTGGGGAAAGAGATTGATTAATTTTCCCCACTTCCTTCTTTGGAAGGAACAGCTCTCTTTGGCTACCAGTTGGCTGTGTGAAGGAATCTGCAAGCACATATTTGCTGGCTACATGCATAGAACAAAGAAGAGGCAACCTCTATAATGGCACCCTTACAGCCATTCATTGAATGAAGGAATGTTGCCCACAAGGCCACTGGCTACTGTGACACCCTTGAGGTGAAGGGTATTCTTCATCAAGGTATGGACAGTGCTATGACTGAGGAGAGGGGCTGTTGAATACATTGCCTCCTACATAAAAATTCTGCACCCAGTATTATTTTTTCTTCACTCCTAAAATTTTGAACATTATAGTAACTTAAGTTGAGTTTTTAGAAATAGTATTTTGACACCCAAAGAAAAGGGCACGCCAAAGTTACCAAGAGACAATTATTAGAATTCTAGGTGGGCATGATTTTGTTTCTCACACTCTGAAATGTTAAAAATTTGGAGACTCAAGGAAAAACATGATTTGGTCAGACAAAATTGTGTGTGTGTTTGTGCATGTGTGTATACAGGAAATCAATTCCTTCACACACACACACTCACCCATATCTATACCTCTGGGAATACATACATATGCAGAATTCACCTGCATAAGTTATGGAGAGGAGTCCAGTCATAAAGAGAAAAATTCTGCAAAGTGGCCTTCTTTTCCTGAAATTTCAGCTCAACTTAGCAACAGACACAGCTTGAGGAAGAAATGCTGCTGTAAAGGGCAATGCAGTTTCTTTTATTGTGCATTGCAGCTGTAAACTGCCAATTGCAACACATATCAGGGTTTATGTAACCAGTGGCTACAAACCTCAAGCATAGTTAAATACTTGGTAGGAAAAAAAAGGTCTCATTTATTTTCTGTTTCTTGTTAATGCTTCAAAGGTTTGCCAGTACTATAAGAATCCTACAAATGCACAACACTCAGTGTGACTGCTTTGATATAATGTCTATAGCTTTTTGCCAGCTGCCAATGTGGTAGTGGCCAAGGAAGCAATTTTCACTTGCCAATTTCAGGTAAAATGGGAATGAATAAAAGAAACAATATAGTTCCTGTCTTCCCTGATAATAATTCTGATTGATTGTCCTCTGCACAGTGGAAGTATAAGTTCCTGTTGCTTCTCATCCAACTTCTTTTACTTCTTCTGAAGTAGAAAAAGGCCAGAAGGCAATGGTAAACTCCTCTGAACAAATCTTGCCAGGAAAGCCCAATGATAGGTTCACTGAAGGTCGCCAAAAGCTGGAAATGACTTGAAGGCACACAACAAACAAACAAACAAACAATAAGAATACAAGCAAAAAACACTGCGTACAAGTCTCAAATTCATCATTTCTTTCTTTAAGAATCTATTATTATTCTGTATAGACAAAAACAGCTACATATAGCACATTCACAATGGAAAATTGTGGGGGGGGGGGGAGGACTAACTGAATCACATCGGAGTCCTTGTGAAAGAGACCTTGATGGTCTAGGACTCTGAATGCTTACATTCCATGTCACAACATTTTGTTGCAGTTCTCACTTGTTCTAAATCTAGTTGTCATTGCTTATCTAGGTCATAAGCCAGTCCAGAGATACACTTATGACACTGTGTTGGCTACCGCTTAAAACAGAAGTTTCTTCTTTCTCTCTCCTCACACCTCTGTTAGAATCTAGTAACATATAATTTCTTTTATTATTTTTTTCAAAGTAAAATACATTATAGCTTTGTGCATAGAATGTAAATGAAATGAGCAGTATTTATAGCCTAAATTTCCATATCTTTAAAATGTCTTTTTAAAGGACTAACATTCTTCATGGGTTCATAAAACCTTGGTTGAAATTTTGTATTTTGTGTAAGATAATGTGTGTGCACACAGATACATGAATCTGTAATTGCTGATGTCCAAGTTTGATTGCATCTTGACATTTAGAAACTGTAATTGAAAAAGGTGTTTAAATTCCCCACCTCTTTTTAAAGCCATTCCACTTTTCATGGTCTTTGGTCCAGCTTCCAGAATTTAGTGAATAAGATCCAAAAAGTTAGTTATAAAAAGCCCATTAGCAAGGATTGAACACAATGAAATCCTTCTGTTCGTAGCAATAACAATAGCAATAGCAAGTACATTTCTATACCTCTTATCAGTGAACTAGCACTTTCTAAGTGAAGTTGAAGGCTTTCATGGCCAGCATCCATACTTTTTTGTGGGTTTTTGGGGCTACCTGGCTGGAAGAGTTTATTCCTGACTTTTGCCTGCATCTGTGACTGGCATCTTCAGAGAATGGTGGCATGGCATCGAGGTGTGTATATACTATGTGACCCTTGGTTGGAGGGAAGTGTTTCACATGTTAATCTGTGTTGGCCTTCTGGTGAATTGCCAGGCCTCAGGGTGGGAGTATTTATAGCCTAAATTTCCATATCTTTAAAATGTCTTTTTAAATGTGAGAAGGTTTTGTGTCTATTTAATTAATGATCTTTTGTCTGCTGGAAAAGCCCCTGAGCCTGGGTGTTCATTTGCATGTACTGACTCTTAATTTTGGTGTTTTCTAAGACTAGTAACCAAATTTGGCCCTGTACACACCGCCAGGATGTGCCATCCTGGTGGTGTGTGCAGGGAAAAAAAGGGCTGGGCATCAAGATGTTTGACATTGTGGTGATGTCACAGCTGTAACAGACCACCCACACAGCAGACATCACAGCCACATAGCGGCGCCGCAACGCACATACGGTGCCGCACATTTGTGACACTTATGATGTCACAAAAAGGAGCTGCACTAGGCAGCTCCTTTTTTACTGTGCAGCAGTGCAGCTCGGTCTGGTTGTTGCTGTGTCGCTGCACAGCAAAAAGGGATGTCTGCAGACCACCTTTTTCAGGTGGTCTGTATAGCCCCTTTGTTTACTTTCAGGGTTTCTTCTTTCCTGTTGAAGTTGTCCAGGTGTTTGTGAATTGAATGGCTTCCCTGTTCATTCTGACCTGATAGTTGTTGGCATTTCAGTGTTTTCAAATAGCATTTTATGCCCAGGATGGTTAATAACATGTCCTGCTACTGCTGATTTTTCTGGTTGACCCAGTCTGCAGTGTCTCCCATGTTCCTTGATTTGTGTTTGAATACTGCGTTTGGTGGTCTCTATGTAGACTTATCCACAGCTGTACAGTATGCAGGAAACCCTTGCGGCCATGAGAGGGTCTCTCATGTCCTTCACTGAGTACAGCATTTGCTGGCTTTTCTTGTATAGTTTGTAGCTAATCTGGTGGTTGTGTTTCATCACCAGTTCTGTCTGTGACTCCTTTGATGTATGGCAAAGATACCTTCCCTTTGGGTGGCTGGTTTTCTTCACTCCTATGGGTTTTTTCTGGGTCTATCAGCCCTTCTGATGTCTGAACTGGAATAACTATTAGCCTGTAAAGCCCTGTCTAGGTGAATGACAAGGAAGGGGTCATGTATCGGGGGGCCTCCATGAATGTGTTTTGCAGCAGGGTGGGACAAAGGAGGTAATTGGTAGTAGTAGGTGATGTGTTTGAGTGATGTGGTGCATGCATGGAGGGAGGCAATAATAATAACTGAGTGGTGTGGCTTGACACTACTGCCTGTGCACACTTGGCCAGCATTGGGAGTAGGCCGTGTCAACAGATGAGGTTCTACCTGATATGGGAAAACTCAGGAGTGACCCAATTTTTCCTTTCCATCTGCTCAGCACCTACATGACCCAGAAGTCATTGTCTCTCGACTAACAGTGAAAACATTTACTGGTTACTGTTCTGCTGATTCAGTATTATTTCCATATCTGCTATTATGAAATATGAGAGGTGATGTAATTTTCTCCATTCAGATGCTGTGAAATCTGAGGAGAATAAAGAAGAAAGGAATGAGAACAATCTTTCCCTAACATTTCAGCCATTCTCTTCTTTTGGAGAATGGCCTTCTGAAAAGGGGAACTTACTCTATGTTTAGAGATTTTCTGTTAGGTTCAGTACAATGGAGAGCCATTGTGCATACAGATATCAGAGAAAGCTTCGGCACAATAAACATTTTGGTCATGATCCCTAGAATCCCATGTCTAATTCTAGAGGTAAAAAGAAAGATTCGACTTCTGTTTCAAACGCAGCAACTTTGTCTGCACAATGCAGTTGGGCAGACCACCTTTGAAGCTTAAGGAAATTTGAAAAGTAGATTATTATATGGCCTGAGTTATGAACATAGAACTGTGTTTTAGGGTTAAGTTTATTAGAGTCTGCATTTCTGCTAGACCTGCCAGTAATCTAATGTTGTGAATTCATGCTTTTTGATGTTGTCAGGTTTCTCATTTTCATCTCAGCTCAGGTTTGTAAGAGTTTGTATGTATATAAAAATCATCCTCCCCCAAAGATGTGATGGAAATCTAGACCCATTTTGGCATGTTTTCCTCCCTAATATATTCATTTTGTGTAGACTTTTCTTAGTGTGTATACTTTTTATGTGGTTGCACTTGAGCAGCATAAATGGCTTGGGTCCAGGGTACCTGAAGGACCGTCTCTCCCCATACAATCCGCCCCGCACACTTAGGTCATCTGGTCAGCGGTTACTGAGAGTTCCGGAGACTAGATTGGCGAGTACGACGAAGAGGGCATATTCCATCTCTGCCCCCTGTCTCTGGAACTCTCTACCTATCGATCTCCGCTTGTCCCCCTCCCTTGCTCAATTTAAAAAGGACTTAAAGACCTATTTATTTAACCAGGCTTACCGCTGAATGGACTTTTATTTATCTGCCTGTTGTAATGCCGCCCACTGTTCTGCTGCTGCATATGCACTAGCACTTATATTGAGAATTGTGATTTTATTGTGATTTTATTGTCTTACTGGTTTTACTGCTTTTATTGTTTTATTGTTACCCCGGCTTGTTTTAATGGTTTTTATGTCCTACTGTTTTTTATATGCTGTACACCGCCCTGATCTATGGAAGGGCAGTATAGAAATAAATCATATTATTATTATTATTATTATTATTATTATTATTATTAAATAATGCAGCTTGACATCACTTTAACTACTATGGTGCAATGCTATGAATTCTGGAATTTGTAGATCTCTGAGATATTTAGCCTTCTCAGTCAGAGATCTCTGCTGCCACAACAAAATACCAAACCCAGGATTCCATAGGTTGGAGCCATGAAAGTTAAAGCAGTGCCAAACTGTGTTAATTTTGCAGTATGATGACAGTCTGTGTGTATATATTTTGGGAAATGTGGCTGGTAGAAATATCCACCCCCAGCCTCACTTATTGAAATGTGAAGAAAACAATTTCTACAGTGCAGATGCAGCCTGTGTGCATTTTTACTTTATACATTTCTACACAAATTTTGACTATAGGCCAGATCAAAGAACCCATATCATGTCCATTATGGATTCAGCAGGTTGAATTTAGAAAGTTCATATATATATAATATAAATTAACAATTTTATTCTCTATAAATATACACATTAATTCACACACTTCATTTGATCTCTATAGTGTATCATTTTGTGATTTATAAAATGAATTCTAATAATGATAGTAACTTATTGAGGATACACACAAGTAGCTGAGTATGCCATAATTAGGGAATTATATTTTCCACAAATCTTTATTATATGGCCATCTAATTAGTTCGTGTCTCAGTATGTTTTGCTCCATTTCCTTTCAGCATTTTATTGCAATGTGGTAATACAAAGCACATTATTCTCTCTCTCTCTCTCTCTATATATATATATATATATGTGTGTGTGTGTGTGTGTGTGTGTGTGGTTAATAATTTGTAGTGAAGTTAGTCTTCCTTCACTTTAAGGGGTCTAAAAAGATAAACAAATAAAAAAACATCAAAGGGATTTTAACTTTTGTTTTGATTTGGCCCGTCAATCCCATTGCTGAACAATTTTTTGAAGAGGAAAGCATGTGAGGAAAAAAAAAATACAGAATGGAAATTTAAATAGATCTTAATTTTAATTAGGTTTAATTAATTGGGAGAGGGTTGCATTAATGGGGAGGCAATGTTCAAGTGTCTTAATTGGAGGGTACATCTGAAAGCCATCTGAGTGGGCTGTAGAGTTCTCAAAGAAAAAATAATGAACATTCATATCAAAGTATTTTAGTAAGGTCCAAAATGAAATAAATAAAAGTAAGAGTTATCTGCATTAGATAAATTTAATAAGCATAATACATCCCAGTATGAAGATGTGCATGGTTTACCTGCCTGCTATGTAGCAATTAAAAATGAGAAACCTATAAGGAAAAGAAAAGGAATAGTACGAAAAGAAAAACTGAGGGATTTGAGGCCACCCTTTCCAAAGACAGATTGGGACCATGACAAACACATGTCACAGTCACAGTCCTCCTTGAAGCCAGCCAAAAATGGATCAGCAAAGATCCACTCATTCTTTATCCAGAGCTTTTCCTGCCCTGCTGTGTCCCCATGGTGGCTTCAAGCAGATCTGGCAGTGTGCAGCATATAAACACCATGCCACTGGAACACCTTAAAACCTCCCACACCTGGGTGGCCACCTGACTTCCAGCTGGCTTCAAGGTGGCATGAGAGTGAGTGGCATATAAACACTGCATTCCCAAGCTTCCCAGATAGCGGCTTTAAAAGGCCGTCTGTTCCAGCCCTGAGAGACAGAGAGACAATTTTCCATCATAAATATGGTTGAATGCAGAGGGACAAATGGTTTTATTTTTATTTTTTAACCATATTTCAGCAAATATTTTATTAAAAACTAACAAAATGAGTTTTAAGGGGGAAAAACAAAATGAACAAGATATAAAAGCACTCTATGTGATGATTGAAAGTCAGTTTTCCTGACTTTAATAACAATAATAAAGAAAGCTACAAATTTCCAAATTTGCATGATACAGACAAAAAAATATGAATCCTTTTTTTTTTTTTACAGCATATATGCAACATTCAAGGCACTTTTAACTCATGACTAAAAGGTTTTTTTTAACAGAAACATATTCCTTTTTAGGCCATATATACAGTGAATAAAATATGGTTTGCCATGTATGAAAGACAGTATGAGTAACCCAAGCTTCCATTCTCAACTTGGTTGTGTAAACTGGCATAGTTTACAGTTATAAATACCAGATACCTCAGTACTTCCACCCTTTTAACAAGTTATATTGTTGAAGATGTAGAAGGCCTACAGGAATAATCCTGAAACTGTTGCTCATGATTTTTTGCTAAGTAGTCATGCATTTTTTTACTAATTACCTAAAAAAATACCAGGTGGTAGAGCAGCTAGACCTCCTTCTTTGGAAATGAGTAACAGTAAAGTTAATGACTGCTACTAAAATATATTCTTACCACGTTCAGCAGCACACCCTGAAGGGACTATGGAACACAATAAATTCTGGACTGGTTGACTGTTAGGAGGCTATCACAATAAAATTTAATTTTTCATTTACAGAGTGATGTTAAAAACAATATTTCTCCTAATTTTGTTGGATTACATTGGTCAGCAGCCATGCTAGCTGGAGGAAATTTGGAGCTCCAGGTAGCTCAAATAACAAGTATCATTGCACACTGAGCTTCACAAAGCAGTTTCAGAAGGTAGTTCATGTAAAAAGTAACTTTTTAAAGCTCTAGTTAAAAGCCAGGTTTTGTGGAGTTTAGTGGATCTAGCTACCTAAATCCATTAATATGCATTGGTGGGAGTAGAATTCTTTCTGGCCTGCACACATTTTAACAGAAGCCCTATGTTTCTTGTGACATGAGTAACCCAACTGGAACATGGAGAAGTTTGTTCATTCTTCTATTTTCATCCACAATTAACCTTTCTTCTATTTCAGTTATGGCACAAAATAAGAATATAACCCACAAATACATGAGGTAAACTGTCCCATTTGCATCTGAGCATCTCTAATACCCAGTTCATGTTACATATCCTTGTGAGTGGGGTGGCATTAGCTACAGTGTCAATTGTACAACATTCTTCCCTTGGACTTGCTTTTTAGGTACAGTTTCCCTCTGCAACAGCATGGAGAAATGGGATACCTAACTTCTATGCAGCAAAGCATTGCTACAGTTTGGGCTGTTATTTTTTCTGGTCTACATCTACAGTCAAATTCCTTTAATTAAAGTTGCAGAAAATTTTCACTAGTTGTAGAACTTCTTGTGCTGTGGCCCAGCAAAAGAATTGGACAAATGGGAGCAACTTCAGTCCTTTCCTCTTCTAGAAAAAAATCCCCAGAGACTTTCTGCACACAGACTGTGCAGTGTTGAGAGTTCATTTTTATTGGCATTTGAATACAGTAAGAAATGGACAACCTAATTATTGTTTAGAGATGCAGATATATTTTGTTTAGGAACCTGAATATCTCAAGATAATGAGTTACATAGCTTCAAGATAATGAGTTACATGGTACTTTGTAGGCAACAAGATTAAAATGAAGTTACACTTAAAAGCAATGTAACAAAAGCAAAGTTGTTTTATTGATGCAACAAGTAACAGTTTCTATTTAGTGCCGAAAGTTTCTTTTGAAGCCTTAGAGGAATTTTTGACATGATTTTATTTTTGCCATATTTTATGCCATTCTCTTAGTAATCCTAAAACTCTTTCCCTTCAAAAAAAACTTAGGGAAAGTAATAGAAAAGTGACAATCAGTGCAACAAACAAAAGCACAAGTTACCCTGCTGTAATTGTAATTAATAACAGCGACTGGTTAATTTTTAAACACTGTAATGTGTGAAACCATAAATATCTTTTAAAAATAACTTTCAAATAGATGCCTGAATTAGTTTTATCTTGTCAATAAAGCAATAAAGCCCCCTATGAACAATCTGAAAGCTTGTCATTCCTAAGTATGTTAGAAGTATCTTGGAGCTGAATAATTCAGTCAAATTTCTACTGAATTTCATTTGTTGCTGGTACTCACTTACAGAACTACTCTTTATACAACATATGAATGACAGAACAATAGAAATGAATTGACAGCCTTTTCTTTATAAACAGCTTGGAGATAAATTTATTTGTCTAACCTTTATGGGAACAATGTTGTATATACATGAAAAAAATCTGTTATCTATGTCTAATTCCTGCTGTTACACTTTTTTCTTTATGAGATCATTCAAGGCACATACTACTTACTGCATGGCGCACCATGCAGCACTATGTTTGCTGGCATACAACATATTTTATTTATTTACTTAGTATTCGATTATTGCTGAACTGAACTTTAGGATGAATTTCACACACATACAAAAGGACTCCATAATTCCAGTAATGGGGAAAATACAGGTTTGAGTGTTGGACTATGACTATGGCCAGGGTTTGATTCCTTTTTAGCCATGAAACCAACTGGGAGATTTTGGACAAAGTCATATGCGCTAAGCTTCGGGAAAGGAAAGGACAAACCACTTCTGAACAAATCTTGCCAAGACAACCCCATGATAAGTTTGTCTTAGGGTTGCCATAAGTCAGAAATGACTAGAAGGTGCCCCCCCCCCACACACACTGCAGTATCAAATATGAGTTCTTCCTTCTTAATCTATGCTAATAACTGTAGCTTTTTTCATATAGAAAATAAAATATTCTTCTAACTGAATATTACAGCACAATTATAAATATGACACAAATAACAATTCAGTGTGTGGATGAAAGCTGATAGCTCTGTGAACGTGATATCCTGTGTTACATTAATCATTCTTCCTTCAACTGTTTCAGAAATTCTGAATGCCATCCAGGTCAGAAAGCCAATTCTAAACCTTATGCAGAAAAAGCATGGAAATGAATCATAAATTTGTTTCCATAGCCCTGTTTTTCTTGACTATCTAGACAGCATATTTATTTACCTAAAGAAAAATAAAGAAAAATAAAAAAATTAAAGCTAGTTTTCAGCCTTAATCTGGCTTATTTTCACTGGTGGTTGTTGTGACTGCTACCACATTCTCCTTTGGGCAACACCCATATGGTATTTGTGTACATTGATGCTTCCATATGGAATCTTGATACAAAGCCACCAAGATCAGGGAGAGCTCAAAAAAGTGTGGCTGTTCCAGAGTAAATGGAAGAATAGCTTCCCCAAAACAATACTTATTTGTGAATGCTGCCAACTTTCTGCTTACAGTCAATTGCACACTATTCAGCCCCTTTGTACCACTGGGAACACCAAGAAAGCAGGATTCAGAAGCATATGGAGGCTTCTAAATAAATCCATTTGACACAGGAAGTTTAGAACTGAGGTTAAGAATGAGACTGAATACACAGAAATCCTATTAGTTCCAGTTAGTGTAGACACCTCAGATCAATGGGGTTGGCTACTCACCATTCAGCAACTGATTCAGAGGATCTTCTGAGGTCAAACTAATGTAATAGGATTCAGAGCTCAGGAAGAAATTATAAATTGGACCTGTAAATAAATTATTACTCTGAATTGGTAATTAAAACAGTAGTTACAAATCGTAATCACAATTGGGTTGGAAAGACCCTTTATGCTGTGTTCCCTCCTTATTCTCAGGAGCTATCCTTCTAGATTATCTTACTGGATATGGCATATGATCAGCAATGTCTGTAGATATAGGCCAGCGCTGGCAACTGTGGAAGGCTAAGAGAACACATTATCAGGAGGGATATCTTGGAGGGCTACATTCTTCTCTGCACACAGTACCTTCCCAGACCTGTGCACACTGAGCATAAAGGCTCTCCCATTGTAATTGGCTCCATATGGAGTCTTGTTTACATGAATATTATCACAAAGCTTCCATGTTTGAGTACTGAATAATGTGGTTTTTTTTCTGGTCAAGAGAGTTCTGTAACCATTTGTACTACATGTGATTTTGGAGCCTTTTACAGATTGTGCTCAACAATGGAGGTCTAGAAAGCTATCAGGTATGCAGTGATATCTGAGGGTGGGGTTTATGAGTGCACCCAGGTCCCCACATGTTCAGATGAATACCTCAGTAGGACTTATTGGTTGATGGAAGGTAAGATTTCAGGGCTCCTGGTAGCAGCTAAGAATGTGTATCCATGGTTGTAGAAAATGTACCAGTAATATATTCACTCTTGAAGATGCAGAGAAAGATTCTACATGTAGTTATAATTGTGCTATGCAACCCTTGTGTTGAATGGCAGCACTTCACTACTTAATGCATAACCAAATGCATAGCTACACGTCAAGCCCAACACACATATATGTTCATGCACAAAGATGCTGCATTTGAAATGAATTCAGATGTTCTGTATTGGGGAAAAATATTTATTTGCTTCCATAGGGAAACTTGCATAGGCCAACAAGCTTCTAGCCATAGAGTTGTTAAGGTATTTTTTACAGAAGCTATACTTTTGAAATTTGGTACGTATACAGTCCAAGACCCTCTGGTTACTTCAAGGTAAAAAACAGAAATGCATATAGAAGCCAGACTTCTGAAATTTGGTACATATATAGTCCAAGATATTCTAGTTACCTCAAGGAAAAAAATAGAATCGGATATAGGTGCATGTTCACATTCATGCATGTGTGTGTGCAGGCACACATACACACTCTCTCTAAAATTCCATTTGTTTCTCATTGTTTTTGGAATGTGTGAGGCTGATCAGGTTCTGGTTCCAGTTCACAGATATTGGAATGGATTGGATGAAAACCTGTAAACTGAGGGTGAAGTCTGATTCAACAGAAGCTCTCCTGGTTACTGATTCCTGGTTTCAGGAATTGAGTGTATGACCTGTCATGGCTGGGGTTGGCTTTTCTCTGAGGAAGCAGGTGTTGTATAGTTTGGGGTATTTCTAGATCTGCATCTACCACTAGAGTACCATGTGGAGTCTGTGGCTTGGAATGCCTAGCACCAGTTTCAGCTATTTCTTCAGTTGAAGCCTTTTCTAGATGGGATAATTTATTGCAATACCCAAAGCACTGTTAGTATCCCAATTAAATTACTGCAGAGCAGGGCTGCCATTGATAATGACTTGGAAGCTGAAGCTAGTGCAAAATGCTACAACTAGACTGATGGCTGGATACCATGGAGAAATCATGTAGCACTGATCTAAAAGGAATTGTACTGGCTGCCAATTTGCTTCCCTTTTGAATTAAAGTCACTGGTGTGACATTTAATGCTTTGAACAGTTGGTGCTTTTGTTGTTGTGTGCAAGATTTGTTCAGAGGTTTATTTTACCTTCTTCTAACACTGAGAGAATATGACTTGCCCAAAATCATCTAGTGGGTTTCCATAGCTATGACCCTGTCTTCAGAGTCAATGTTCAATGCTCAAATTCCTACATCATGCCTAGGGCACACAAAATTTCCCTATTTACAGCTACCTGAGTTTTGATGTCTGTTGGAGGGTCCCTTTTTTCATTCCACCACCTTTGGGGCCAGTTGGCTTAAGCCCAAACTTGGATGGTTTTACATTGTCTTAAAACTCCTTTGTTTCAGCTTGTCTTGTTTTAGTATATTTACAGTACCCTTACTGTATCAAATTGTTTTATAGTGTTAAAGTGTTAAAATTGCTTTTATTTTATGCTGTCATGAGATTCTTGGATATATATTGGGGGACACACTCACTCTCTCACACACACACAACGATAATTAGATAGCTATATAATCCAAGATATGCTGAATAATGATACTATAAGGAAAAAAGGAAATAAGGAAATACAAAAGAGAGAGATTGAAGATTTTCATACATGGCTGCATCACTGCTAAAACATCCTCCAAATGTGTCTAAAAGGTGGGAGAGAAGTAGACTTTCATATCTCTAAACTCTTCTGATGTTCCAGTTCCTTCACACTCCTTGCTTTTCCCACAAGTGATCCACAGTGAATATTTACATAGAATTTGGCAGGGAAGGTAGACTTCTTGTTCTCAGAAAGACAGCTTCAACATACCCTATAGTTTCTGGTCTGCCTTTCCAGCAACTATAGAATATACTGTTAGGATTTTAATTTTGGTTTGAACAGGAATCAGAAGACTTGAGGCTTGTGGGTCCACTTTGTTTTAGAGAAGAGCCCCTAGATTCATCAGCAGGAACCTGGAACTAAAAGCAAACACTTAGAAAAATAACTAATCCCAGGAAATCAGTGAAAGTCCAAGGATGGTATGGAGCTCCCTACAGTGGCCACTGATGAATAATCAATCAATCAGTCAATCAAGGTCATAAAAATTGAATATGATAATTCATGTGTATAGATTCAAATTTATAAATGATTACTATAATTGAAATGTAAAACAATAACAGCATGGAGGATGATCATCTCATCTGCTCAGATGCTCAGCGCTGATGACTCTCCCTTCCTGCTGTCCTTCCTTTAGATCCTTGATCTTTAAACTGGATTGGTGATTGGACAGCTCTACTGAGAGGATTCTTCCAAAAAGAGGACTAAATAAAGGAGTAAAGGGCTTTAAATGCCTGAAAGTATTACGCCCCATGTAATATTGGAAGCTAAAATGGATTAGGCCAAGTTAGAATTGGAAAAAGGGCTGCCAAGAAGTACCACCACTCTATTCTATATTGCCAAGCAAGGTAATGACAAATGACTTCTTGGCAGTATTTTCTGAAGAAAATCTTGGAGTCATCAAAGTTGTCAGGTGACTTCAAGTCGTATACACATGCACTCATGTATGTTCAGGCAAACACACATACACATACAGAGAGAGGAATTGTCTCTATAAAGTATGGCGTCCGGCTACTCTAGAGCACATTGACTTTCTGTAGAAGGCTAACCCCAGTTTCCTTGCTTTCAGCATGACAATTTAAGATGGATGAAGGAATCATTTGTTGTACCTGTTCTTTAATGGGTTCCAGTTCAAAATCCTAGGTAAACTTCTACACACCATCTGGAGCTGTAGTAGACATTTAGATATGTAGCTATTTAGACCTATCTTTTGCTCATCCATCATCCAGTTATGTCTGTGTATCTTTGTGTGTAAAAGCCACTTTTCTTTTGAGGCATTCCTTTTCTTTTGAGGCACTCCTCTGCTGCAGAGGAGGAGGAGGAGCTTCTGTGAGTCACACCTGTGAGTCACAAGTGGGAGGAGCTAGGAGACCAGCTATACAGAACTGCTCAGAGAGCCAGCTGCAGAGAGTTGGAGTGAGAGAGAGAAGAAGGAAGAGCAACTTTTTGGCAGCCATTTTAAGTGGTAAGTGTGTGGATTTTTAAAATCTCTTTGGGGAGTGTGTCTGCTGCAGAGGAGGAGGAGGAGCTTCTGTGAGTCACACCTGTGAGTCACAAGTGGGAGGAGCTAGGAGACCAGCTATACAGAACTGCTCAGAGAGCCAGCTGCAGAGAGTTGGAGTGAGAGAGAGAAGAAGGAAGAGCAACTTTTTGGCAGCCATTTTAAGTGGTAAGTGTGTGGATTTTTAAAATCTCTTTGGGGAGTGTGTCTGCTGCAGAGGAGGAGGAGGAGCTTCTGTGAGTCACACCTGTGAGTCACAAGTGGGAGGAGCTAGGAGACTAGCTATACAGAACTGCTCAGAGAGCCAGCTGCAGAGAGTTGGAGTGAGAGAGAGAAGAAGGAAGAGCAACTTTTTGGCAGCCATTTTAAGTGGTAAGTGTGTGGATTTTTAAAATCTCCCAAACAGGGTAAAAGCACAACATTAGGAGCAGAGGAGCTGTAAACTTTGTTTTAGAGGTTCTCCTTTAGATCTTCCCCTTTTTAAAAGTGCTTTTGAGGGGTTCCCCTGCACCTCAGAGGAAGTGAATACAAGTTAGAAACCAGGGCATCTGTATAAAGTAACATTCCCAGTAGGTTGAAATCACTGATAGAGATTGGTGAAATAGGACAGGACATCAGGGGCTTTGACATTAGTGTTTACTGGGGAATATTCTTCGAGGAGGAAGCCCACAGTCTTCTTTTAGTGATTCCTTAATAGTTCTCGGTATGGGCACCGAGGGAGCGGCTGCAGTCACTTGCAACACTTGTGGGATGTTTGTCTTCTTGCCTACAGATGTGGCGAACTTCACATGCCCCAAGTGCAAGTTGGTAGCCCTCTTGGAGGAGAAAGTACAGCAGCTGGAAGCCAGGGTAGCGACACTTCAGCATGTCAGGGAGCAAGAGGTTTTCCTCGACACAACGGAAGGAACGATCTTGGAAGGGGACCACACAGAGAAAGTCGCTGGGGGTGAGAAGGTCACTTCATCTACAGAGGAGGCAAACAGCTGGAGGAATGTCACACAGAGAAGCAGAGAAATCAGGGATAGCTGTAGGAGCTTGCAGCTACAGAATCGTTTCGAAGCCCTTTCACTTATCAAGGAGGATCAGGAAGAGCAGCAAGGACAGACTTCAGGGACACAGCAGGAGAGCCTGGGAGTTCCATCGCAGGGAAGAGTTGCTGCTAAGCCTCAGAGGAGGCGCGTGGTTGTGGTGGGGGACTCCTTGCTGAGGGGTACAGAAGCAGTGATTTGTGGGCCCGACAAGATGTCTCGTGAGGTGTGTTGTCTCCCTGGGGCAAAGATCCGTGATGTTACGGAGAGGCTGACAAGACTGGTCAAATCGACTGACAAATACCCCTTCCTTTTGGTCCACGTGGGAACGAATGACACAGCAAGACACAGCCTTCAGAATATCAGAAGGGATTACGAGGCTCTGGGGAAGAAGCTGAAGGAAATGGACGCACAGATTGTCATCTCGTCTCTTCTACCAGTAGAAGGGTATGGTCCAGGAAGAGAGAGGAAAATAGCAGATATCAACAACTGGCTCCGCAGATGGTGTCGCCGAGAACAATTTGGATTCTTGGATCATGGGCTGCGGTTCCATGAGGAGGGACTTCTAGCAAGGGATGGGCTACATCTCACGCCAGTTGGAAGAAACGTTTTTGCCAACAGTCTGAAGAATCTGATCAGGAGGGCTTTAAACTAAGTGATCTGGGGAAGGGAGACAGCAGTCTGGAAGGCAAAACGGCTAGAAAAAATAGTCAAACTGACATAGAGGGAAGAAGACAAACAGTGCAAGGACTCAACAAAAGGAGCCAAAAAAACATGCACAGGCATCAAGTAAAGGGGACACATGGTCTTAGATGTCTCTACACTAATGCACAGAGCATGGGAAATAAGCAGGATGAACTTGAACTCCTAGCACAACAAGGGAAATATGATATAATAGGCATCACTGAAACCTGGTGGGATGAGTCTCACGATTGGAATATAGAAATAGAGGGGTATAACCTTTTTAAGAGAAACAGGACAAACAAGAAAGGAGGAGGAATAGCATTATATGTCAAGGATATTTACACCAGTGAAGAGATCCAGGACATCAATACTGGAAGCCAGGTGGAGAGCATCTGGATAAAAATTAAAGGAGAGGGAAACAACAGGGATGTTACTGTGGGAGTCTACTACAGACCCCCAAGTCAGACAGAGGAAATGGATGATGCCTTTCTAGAACAGATGACCACGCAATCAGGAAGGAGAGATGTAGTAGTGATGGGGGACTTCAACTACCCGGATATTTGCTGGAAGTCAAACTCAGCGCCATCCTCAAGATCTAGAAAATTCCTCACTTGCCTTGAAGACAATTTCATTGTCCAAAAGGTGGAAGAGGCAACAAGGGGATCAGCTATTTTGGATCTGATCTTAACCAACAGGGAAGACCTAGTTGATGGGGTGCAAGTGGTGGGATCCTTAGGTGGGAGTGACCATGTTCTCCTGGAGTTTGTTATACAGTGGAAAGGTGAAGCTAAGCATAGTCAGACACGCATTCTAGACTTTAGGAAAGCTGATTTCAATAAACTTAGAGAAATACTGGGGGTGATCCCATGGTCAAGAATACTAAAAGAGAAGGGAGTTCAAGATGGATGGGAGTTCCTCAAAAGGGAGATACTAAAGGGACAATTTCAGACAGTTCCAATGAGGAAGAAAAATGGAAGATGTCTCAAGAAACCAGTATGGATGACTAAGGAACTTACAACTGAGCTAAGTTTTAAACGGAACATGTATAAAAAATGGAAAAATGGGGAAATCACCAAAGAGGAATTCAAACAAATAGCCAGCGCATGTAGGGATAAAGTCAGAAAAGCTAAAGCGCAAAATGAACTCAGGCTTGCTAGAGACGTTAAGAACAATAAAAAGGGCTTTTTTGGGTATGTCCGCAGCAAAAGGAAGAAGAAGGAAACAGTTGGGCCACTGCGTGGAGAAGATGGCAAAATGCTCACAGGAGACAGAGAAAAGGCAGAATTGCTCAACACCTTCTTTGCTTCAGTCTTCTCAGGAAAGGCAAAGGGTGCCCAACCTAAGGATGATGGGGCAGAGGACAGAATAGGGGAATTTCAGCACAGAATAAGTAAGGAAACAGTACAGGAATACCTGGTTAATCTAAATGAATATAAGTCTCCAGGACCAGATGAACTACATCCTAGGGTATTAAAAGAACTGGCAAATGTAATATCGGAACCAATGGCAATCATCTTTGAGAACTCCTGGAGAACAGGAGAAGTCCCTGCAGACTGGAGGAGGGCAAATGTTGTCCCAATCTTCAAAAAGGGGAAAAAAGAGGATCCCAACAATTATCGTCCAGTTAGTCTGACATCAATACCAGGAAAGATTCTAGAGCAGATCATTAAGCAGAGAGTCTGTGAATATCTGGAAGATAATTCCATAATCACAAAAAGCCAACATGGGTTTCAGAGAAACAAGTCATGCCAGACAAATCTGATCTCTTTTTTTGATAAAATTACCAGCTTGGTAGATGAAGGGAATGCTGTGGATATAGTATATCTTGACTTCAGTAAGGCCTTTGACAAGGTTCCCCATGACATCCTTGCAAACAAGCTTGTAAAATGTGGACTAGACAAGGTAACCGTTACATGGATTTGTAACTGGTTGACTGACCGAACCCAAAGGGTGCTCAACAATGGTTCCTTTTCATCCTGGAAAGAAGTGACAAGTGGGGTGCCACAGGGTTCTGTCCTGGGCCCAGTGCTATTCAACATCTTTATTAATGACTTGGATGACAGTATTGAGAGCCTAGTTATCAAATTTGCAGATGACACCAAATTGGGAGGAGTAGCTAATACCCCAAAGGACAGGATCAAAATTCAAAATGACCTGAATAGACTAGAAAGCTGGGCCAAAGCTAACAAAATGAAATTTAACACAGAGAAATGTAAGGTCCTACACGTAGGGCGGAAAAATGAAATGCACAAATACAGGATGGGGGACACCTGGCTGAATGAGACAACATGTGAAAGGGATCTAGGAGTCCAAGTAGACCACAAGTTGAACATGAGTCAACAGTGTGATGCAGCAGCTAAAAAGGCCAATGCAATTTTAGGTTGCATCAATAGAAGTATAGTGTCTAGATCAAGGGAAGTAATAGTGCCACTCTATTCTGCATTGGTCAGGCCCCACCTGGAATACTGTGTCCAGTTCTGGGCACCACAATTCAAAAAGGATGTGGAGAAACTGGAGCGGGTCCAAAGGAGGGCGACTAAAATGGTGAAGGGTCTGGAGACCTTGCCCTATGAAGAACGCCTTAGGGAGCTGGGAATGTTTAGCCTGGAGAAGAGAAGGTTAAGAGGTGATATGATCGCCCTGTTTAAATACTTGAAGGGATGTCACATTGAGGAGGGAGCAAGCTTGTTTTCTGCTGCTCCAGAGAACAGAACTCGGAACAATGGATGCAAACTGCAGGAAAAAAGATTCCACCTCAACATTAGGAGGAACTTCCTGACAGTAAGAGCTGTTCGACAGTGGAACACACTCCCTCGGAGGGTGGTGGAGTCTCCTTCCTTGGAGGTTTTTAAGCAGAGGCTGGATGGCCATCTGTCGGGTATGCTTTGATTGGGAGTTCCTGCATGGCAGGGGGTTGGACTGGATGGCCCTTGTGGTCTCTTCCAACTCTAAATTTCTATGATTCTATGATTCTATGATTCTATGATTCATTCAGATAAGCTTTTAATATCAGGAAATTATAGTACAACAGAACAAAAAAAAAGTGCAAATAATAAGCCCATTACAGAGAAAAAAGAAAGGAGGAGGAGGAGGAGGAGGAGGAGGAGGAGGAGGAGGAGGAGGAGGAGATAAGAATACTGCTGGATGGTCTTGTAGTAGCACAACTCCAGACTATCTAGTTCCCAGATGGTGCTGCTATGGCACAGTAGTGTTGTAAAACAAATTTAAAGAAAATATTGATTCCCTATTATTCTTCTTAGAGAATTTCCAGCCAATAAAAGGATTTGATTAAAATTAACTACACACAGTGCCATTGTTGATTTACAGATTGGTATATACTCTCTTCGTCCCCCTTCACAGCTATCCTTAAGATAATCTGTTAGGAAAACATATTGCTTACAGCAAACAGATGGGGAGATAAATTTTATAGTCTTCTCCTGTGCCTGTGCGGTTAGCCTATGCTCTTTCATTGCAAAGCAATTTTAGCAATAAACAGTTGCATACTACATGGATGTACAGTTGACAGAAACCAGAAGCAGGACTGGAGTATCAAACAGTCATACCTCAATAACAGTGCAAAACCTGTGTGTATCCTGCCAGATACAAGTCCAACTGGACTTATTCCCAGGTAAATGGGTTGGAGCCTACAGTATAAATATATAGCCTAAATATAAAAGACTGGTGTGTTTGAGCATTGCACTTGTCATTTCAGGATTATTTATCCGGTATGAGTGCCCAGTCACGTAATATATGGCTGTGATGCTTTCTATTTATCAAAAAGTGGAAGTGCCATTTTATAGACTTGCTCGTACACAGCTATCTATGATAGCTAGAAAGATTCCCATTGATTTCTTTGAACTAAATAAGGTTTTTCTGTCCCATCTTTATCTCTGTGTATGTTATATCACATCAAATTCAATCTAGGAGAGACAAAAGTGTTATTTATATTAACAGAGAAATAAAAGTAGTAAAGGGAATAGCATTCTCAATAGATAAGCAAAATGGGATGTCTCTCCATTACTTTGTTCATCCCCTGGCTTTCAGAGCTAAGCCAGTTTTCAGACAAGAAGGCATAAAAACAAGCAATATTTCAAAGGGGGCAAGAACAGAATTGGAATTGAGTTTGAAGAAAAAGCCGGTATTCTCTCTATAGCAGCCTTGGCCACATTCTTAGAATTAAGGATATGATTTCTTTCTACGAGTGAAGACGGTGCCTGAGTCTTGACACCTCTCTCTCTTTTTAATGTCAAATTTGATAATGGCTAGATTCATGTTGGTAACATAGGACAATATCACACTACACTGTTATAACACTACTATTTCACTTTCATTGCTATGTCTGCCTGCTGTGGAATCCTGGGATTTGCAGTTTAGGGAGGGGCATTTAGAATTCTCCTCCAGTGAGCTCTTAGGCTTCACTCAACTGCAAACCCCAGAGTTCCACAAGAGGCAGCTATACTGAAATGGAATAATAGCACTAAACAATGTAGTGTGATATTGATTTGTGTAATGTCAAATTAGCTCTGTATATTTTATGGTTTTTGTGGACAGCCTTTTATGGTTATTGTGGACAGCAGGAACATAGCCAGGATTTTGGGAAGGGGGGGGGTCCATACTAAGTGCCACCATTACAATGGGGCTTGGGTATGGCAGCGTGGTGGCACACATCATTCATTGTGTTTAATGGAAGGGGGGTCTGGACCCCAAGGACCCCCTCCCCCGGTTATGTCCCTGTAGACAGTGGTACCCAGCACCACCATCTGAAATAGCCTCTGACTGAGCCAACTATCTTCCTGCCACTCCTTTGGTCATTTAGCAGCCAGTGGGGGGAGAATGGCTGGTCCGTTGTCCAGTTGTGTTTCCAAAGCCAGTCAAGTGACCTCCCAATGATTTTGCAGTACCAATGAGGATGATGACCTATGTGTGTTTGACTAAAGAAAAACATCTGGATGCTGCCTGCCCAATCCCAATGGGCATGTGGCTACCCAGGGTGCAATCAGAAAGGTGGCACACATGGAAATAGGGAATACGAAGTGGAACTATTTCTAGAAAAGCTTGAAATGTCACCAGACTGACATAAGATGTTGCCCATTTTTTTATGTTTACTATCCTTCTGAAGAACTCTTTTTCCAAACAGTCAAAAGCATATGTTTCTCATATTCATTACCTCATATATTTAGAATGCTTTGTTTGGAGATTGGTCATTGGGAGGTCAACTCAGGCTTAATATACAAGTCAACTTTCTTAGGCATGCATCCCCAAGGAAATCCTCTTACAGGAAATAAAACAGGTAATTTCTGGGAAGATTCAGTCTCTTCAACACCTAGTTTGACCCTCTCCCCCTCCATTTCTTTTTGTAATGTTTACCAAGTAGAAAGTACAAATATAAGACCACTGGTGTTTGGTCAGAACAATTATTTATTTTGTCCAAAATTCTGTTCTCATGGTGGCTTGTCTGTTACTCATGCCTCACCAGTAACTCCCAGAAACTGATACACAGAGGCACTATAGGCACATGACTCTAACCATTAATAGCCTCAGATTCCATGAATTTGTCCAGTCCCCTGTGTCACAGTGGTGAATTCTCCAGTAAGGTGCACAAAAAAACCCTATTTCCTTTCATCTGTCCTCAATGACCCATAAATCAGCTTCCAACTAATAACTCTCCTAACGCTTCAGGACGTATTCTTTCATATTCAGTGAGACATTTTATGCCAGTACTCTAACCCTGACCACACCACTTTCCTTGACACTGTGCATGTAAAGAGTTCTGTGTTGAACTCTGAGCATTATTATCTTCACAATTCAATAAGTGAAGCTGGGGTTGGATATTCATTAGAACCAGATTTCAGGTTATATCTCTTTTATATCTATAAAGAGGATGTACGAACCCCCCCCCCCCCAAATGTAAGTACTTACTGTTTAAACTCCCTGAATAGTTACAGCGAAGATTTTAAAAACTATACACACACACACATCCAAAAGTAATGAATTAGTTAAGTTGAGTTACCCTTTAATAAGAAATCAGAACATTACAAGCTGCTGCTCTGTGCTACAGAAGTCCCTTACATAGTGAGGCCACTACTTTAACTAAAAAGAAAAAAGAAAAAGAAAAGAAACAGTTGGAGCTACACCACACACAGCTGTGTTAGTTGAAAACATTAGTTATTGTAAAAAGGGATTTGATTTTTCTATGCAACCTGTTATTTCAAAACTCCGATCTATTTCGAACTGGTACTATACTACTGGGGTACAATGCTTTTCTAGTATAACTTTCATAAAAATAAAGCATCTATTGGCTTTTAAAGCAGTGGAGGATAGGATTATGGCAGAATAAATGATTATAGCATGCAGCAGGTTGTTAACAGCTTTCAAAAGAGTATAATAGTAGAGAAAACGAAGCTTGTAAGAATGAATTTAATTAGCATGCCCTTTTTCATTTGTACAATCTTGGAGATGATTTGCTCATTAATCAGTGATTGTTGTTGTTAATTTATAAATCACCTACAATTTATTCAGCCCTATTAACATATTTTGTTTTTTAAAAAAACAGTTCTTGCCCAGCAGTATAAAATAAAAACTGTTCAACAAACTGATAAAAAGGGAGAAACAAGGCTCAAAATGCTGAAAGAATGTGTTAAATATCTAACAAAAGAACAAAACAAATTTTTTTAAAAAAAATGTGTTTCAGCTTAAAACTATTTCAGGATCTCAAAAAGGTTATAAAAAGACTACAAAGGACAGCCAGCAAAGAAAAACATACATATAAACACCATACAATAAGAAATCATTTCAATAGATGCAGATTTCATTTAGCCCATACATAATAAAGTATTAAAGATGGAATCAGGGGGTATAATTTCATCTTTCAATTTAAGTGACATGCAACAAATGTTTGTAAAAACAAAACAAAACAAAACAAAACAAAATGTCTCTTGCCAGAATCCTATCCTAAATAAATGTTCTAATTATTATGTCCCATATAATGAACTGGATAGAAGAAATAGTTCTCAATAAGAATTGATTCAAATCTGACATCTGTTTTTGACGTTGTTGCTGTGAAGTGCCATATAGACACAGATGTGGTTAATTTATATACAGAAATGTTTGGGAGTGATATTATTAGTCCATTAAATTTGGTCCTGTACAGACTGGAGCTTTGCACTGGCCTGGGGCCAAAATTAGGGCTTGGTAGGGCTGGGCATCAGCACGTGCCCAGTCCTACTTTTGCCGTACATGTTCCATTATGGCGTTCACCCATCCAGATGGTGGGTGCCATACCTGCACACATGTGGTGCAGCATCCAAATGGCACTGGCTGGAAGGGGCGTCACCATGGTGCCCGTGTGCCCCTGTGATGCCCCTTTTAGGAAGCAGCTCAAAGCAGCTTCTTTTTTGCTCCTGAGAGGGAGTAGATTGTTGCTGTGGCATGTGGTTGCTATGACAATGATCCAGGACTAAAAAGAGAGGCGTTTAGCCACCGGTCTGTTTAGTTGCTTTATTTCCTAAATGACTTACAGCTATATTAGTGATGTATTTTTCCCCCTTTGGTGAGGATGTTAAGGCTACCCAATAATTTCCATTAATGCATAAATTTTAAGGTTGTTAACATCAACTTTAATATAAAAATATAACAGCAGAGACATTCATTTTGGACATAAACATAAAGAAAGTAAGAGGGCAATACACCAGTTCCTTGCATAGAAAACCCACATCTGTCAACATCTGTTTGTTGTGATAGCTCTTACTGCTGCTTTTTCAGATACAACTTCAACTATGAAAAAATTTTAAGTGAGGAATGCAACTGTTGAGTGATAATTATTTTTTTTTAACAAAATATATCTCTAATGGCTCTTTCCCTTCTGCCTTTAAGCATGCTCTTTTCACCAATCTTAAAAAATCCTTCTCTTGATCTATCTTCTCTCTTGAGCTATTGGCCTACCACACTTCTTCCTTTTGTATCTAAGGTTTTAGAATATGTTGCTTATTTTTGTTGCCTGGAGTTTCTTACTGCTAATTCTGTTCTCGATGCTTTTCAATCTGGCTTTCACCCTCTGCATTCGACTCAGACTGCTCTTACTAAGATCACTGATGATCTTTTACTGGCTAACTCTAAAGGTCTTTATTCTATTCTAGTCCTCCCAGATCTCTCTGCTGCATTTAACACTATTGATCATGGTCTCCTGGTGGATTTACTCCAAGACCTAGGTTTTGTGGGAGCAGTGTTAAATTGGTTTAAATCCTACCTGTCAAAAAGATCTTTTGGGGTGATCACAGGAGATCAGGTTTCTGTCCCCATCTCATTAGCTGTTGGAGTCCCTCATGGTTCTGTCTTGGGTCATTTCCTGTTCTCCCTTTATACCGTGTCCTGGGAAATCTTATTAGCTCCCATGGCTTTCAATATCAACTGCATGTTGACGACACCCAGCTGTACTTCTCTACCCCTGTGATTTCTCCTGGTGTTGAACAGCAATTATTATCATGTCTTGCTGTTGTTTCTCAGTGGATGATTCACCAGCACCTGAAGCTCAACATGGCTAAAGTCTTGGCTTCCTATTTTACTTTTTGTTATTGTTCACTCCACAGCTCCAGGCTACAGCCAAGTCATGCAGATTCTTTCTTTACAATCTCGTCAAAATCTGACCGTTTCTTTCTGTTTCAACTGTGAAGACTTTGGTGTATGCATTGGTGATATCACACCTAGATTATTGCAACTCATTGCTAGTGGGTCTTCCTATTTTTCATCTTAGCCCCCTAATCTCTGTGCAATGCTCAGCGGCCGGGAACATCTTCTCTGTCCGTCACTTTGATCATGATATCCCCTTGTTGTTATCCCTCTGTTGGCTCCCCAATCCTTTCAAAATCCAATATAAAATTCTTCTCTCTTACCACCTACTTTGGGAATCAATGGATTAGACAGACAGACAGACAGACAGACATATGACTGACAGATTGATCTGATTAGGAGAATACGAAGCACTAAGCATTCTAGATATCACTTAACTACAAGCCCCATCACAGTATCCTTATTACACTTTCATTTTTCTCCTGTCATCTAGGCTGGACTTCCACAAAGTGGTATGAAAGTTATATGAAGAAATCAAGTAAATTCAAGATTCTTGCCTTAAAAGCCAGTCGTGTCCATGTTTGTCCATAATGAAAGGATACTGAACAATATATATATATATATATATATATATATATATAATTTTCATAGGCGAATTTATATTGTATAACAAATTGAATTGTTGTATAACTAATTTTAGTTGTACAATCATATTTATCTATATGATTAATACAACTGCTATGTTCACTCTTTTTTTGGTTCACAAATCTCATGTTATCTGTACTATTCTATATGTACACTCACTGGATGAATAATTTCTAGCAAGTAGGCTACATCTGTTTAACAGCCTTCTGAAAAACATACATATAAACATTATTTATGAGTTTTGTCTGGTTAACAGTAACTCCTCATTATCTTTATTGTGTGATTGGTTACATAAATTGCAGAATAGTCACACAGACTATTAAAACCTCTGTGACTGATGAGCTTGTTGTTGTTGATGATGATGATTCCCTTTAAAAAAAAAAAAAGATTATTCATGCATTTGTGGCTTCTTATCCAAGAACAAACAATCTGAAAGTGCTTCAGTATGTTTGTCATGACATTCATTTATCCATTCACAAAAGCCTGGTCTATAACAGACAATAAATCTAAGGCCTTATTACATATAAAATGTTCTATTAATTTCTATTAAAATAGATTTAGGGGGAAAAAACAAATTACATTATTGCAAATCATGAGTTTTCCCCCTCCCCATCCAAGCCACTTAGCTTCTCTCTCTCTCTCTCTTTTCATTTTGTCCCAATGAACATCTTTTCCAGGAACATCTTTCCTTTCCCATCTCTTCTCATGAAACTTACAAGCTGCCAGGATATCTCTTTGCCTCAGTAATTTGATTTTACTGCCATAATATCAGCAATAACAAAATTGTATTGCAGATGTATTCCACTGACATCCACTTTTGTTTCTAGTGGCTTTGCTTGGGTAGCCTGAAGTTGGCTATAGACAGCAATATCTGATAATCTGTATACTGAATAACTGATGGGTCTTATACTAATGTCTGGATGTTTTTGATTAAAAAAATAGTTTGTCTGAGTTAATAATAAGTTTCACTGCTGATCAATCCATGATAGTATTTCACACATGCAAAGTTTCGGTGAAACTATCAAGGAAAGAAACAGGATGAATGAATTACTATGTACATGACTCAGTATAAACATTTTCTATTAACAAGAAATGCTTTTTAAAAATCCTCCTGTTTATCATGTTCTATCACACAAGTTCCAAACCATGGGTGTTCATGCAAGCTCAACAAAGTAAGGAAAATACAGCTTCAAAATTTCACAAATTGTGCCTGTTAGAAGCTGAAAATTTCACTGTTACCCCTGTATTCAGCCACAATCAATAGCCTGGAGGCAGAATTTTGGACCCTATATAGTCTCCAACCCTGCATAGAGTGTGTTACATAATCCTGATGAAATTAAATAAAGGTAGATATCATAATCATGAGATCTGATATACCCAGAAATGTGAGCAGCTGGTGGACTAGTTTTAGCTTTCAAATGCTCTCCTGGCCACTGCCAAAATCTGAGCAACCAGGCTCAGATCCAAGTCCAGGAGAACAACATGGCTTCAAAACTGTGATTTCAGGGGAAATGTAACCTCATCCACCACATGCTGAATCCTTATTTCCTGATCTGTCCTTCAACTGACCTCTGTCTTCACTGCATTATGTTTAAATTTGTTTATCTTACCCAGCCAATCACAGTTTTGCATTGAATTTAGATGGGAGATTGAGAGTTGGGTCTCATTCCAATTTGACCCCCTTGATGTTGACCTGTTGGGTTCTTTAGGTCTCAGTTTTGTGCCCATTATATTTTATTTACATGAACTTTCTGAGTTTTCTAACCCCTGTCCTAAAGAACGTACCATCAACTGAAGATGGCCTTCTTGAAATGTAAAAGACCATTCTTCATGGCTGATCTTAGGATATGTTTATATTGAATTTATTTTTCCTGAGGCAATTGGAAGAATTTATGCACCACAGAACTTACATTCTGAAAGTAATTCTGAAAATGTTTACTGTCCCAGTTCTCAGAACAATAAGACTGAAGGTTTTTAAGGCAACACAGTGATGTTATACTTGTGTTCTGATATCTGAAATCACATTGCACATTGCATCTCTTACAAAGCATTGAAACAGTTATGAAATCAAAGCATTTTTTTTTAAAAAAAAATATAAGCAGGTGTCAGATCATTTCTCACTGTTCCCTTTTGGATATTTTTTCACCCTCATTTGCCCACATGAAGTCTATTTATTTTGTGGTCAAGCACTTAAAATTGGATACAAAACAGTTTCAGAAGACATAGTGCTACAATATACAATATATTTGTACTTCCGTCCTCCGTTGGTTTCTCTTCTTATGATTGTGCTGCAGTGAGTCAGAAGACTGCTTTCTCCATGGACCTGAATGGATGTTTTCATTACCCTGTTTACTATATAACTAATGTTTGTGTAAAGAATGTTTTCTATGTCTCTGGATAATTGCCACTTATGACTGTTTTGGGCAAGATGTTGACCATTATAAAAATAAAAATAAAAGCAATAACCCTCTGTGATGGCACAGAATGAAGCGCCTCTAAATATCTTTAAATATTTATGCTGATCTGTTTTAAGACATACCAAGATCTTGTTCCCAGTGTGCTGGTCCCTTTGGAATTCTTAGTTCACAAAACTAAAACGAGTAATTAAAAAGTTATTCAAAAGCAGCTATGGCATAAAAGAAGGTTAATTAGGCACAAGGGGAGCCTTCATTTGAAAATGAATTTAAACAATACCACCATGAAGAAAATAAGTAATTAAAGATAGTCCACCCCTACATCTCAGAGAGTGTGATGATTTATCAATTACTTATTCCTTGAGTTTCTCATAATGATCTGGGACTTAACATTTTGTCTTGGTTGGCTGCTAATGAGCGCTGTGACTGATGACTGGACACCTTTTCATTTCTGTTTCTTTCCCTTTAATTAAAACAAAATAACATAAATACTGATTACCATCTATTTAAATGATATTCACCATAATGAGGTTGATCTCTTGAAGCCTGATCTATTTAACATAGCCATTAATCCAAGTCCTCAAAGATTTTTTTTTCAAGTTACAAAAAGGTTTGAGGTGCTTACTTATTATTCTTAATAATTAGTGATTCTATTTCAGTATTTATAAGTGAAAGAATTTGACAATTTTAGTCCTTGACTAATGAAAGTGTAAATCAAAATGTTTGTTTTCTTACTTGTACTTCTTAAGACATACCGTATTTTGATGTTCTGGTATTTTTTTCATCTGGTCATGTTTTCACGTGGAAATGATACACTGGAAATTCTTCTTCTTTTTTTCCTATTTTTATTTCCACATAATTGATATGCCATTTTTTAATTCCTTCATTTTACTTCTGCATTTTCCATTTTACCTGTCCAAGTAGTAAAATAATAATAAATGTATAAGAATGGGAAAGTATTTTGACATTTTCAAGTATCTCATTGACATTATCTGTTTTATCTATCCTGAGATTCACTGGGAATTAACATGTTCTTTGCCTCAAACATCTGAATATATAGTCAGCTCTCCACATTAATACATAAAATGCTAGCAAATGGCGAAATAATGGAATTTTCTGGAATTATCCATCCCAGTACCTTTTTGAATATGTCTGGGACAACTTCACTTGTCACTCAAACTGGCATTTACTGCCTCCCAAATCAGACCACCATTTTCTCTCCACTTAACAAAATGACCAACTAGTAATGTTCTTGTAGTATTTGTCTCTGCTGCTGCTACATTAGTTTCACATGGCTGTGCACTGTATGATATACTGGAGCAACATCCTGAGGGCTTCATTTCATTCTTTGAGGAAGTACATAAATTCCTTTTGCATGTTTCCCAAGTCATTGTGCTCTGTAAATCCATTTCCAGGCCATACAGCCTCAGCTTCTTCACAAGACATATCAATGGAAGGACAGTCTACATACATAGACTTTTTCACAGTTAGAACTTCTTCAGTAGATTTCCAGATTTAATGGTATGGTGAATGTAACACTGTCAGAGCAATCATAGGTAATCAGATTGATTATATAATGACTCCTTTTGAATGAAAAGGGCCGCTTAATATTGTCTTATTTTGAAAGGCAATGTGGAGGATAATGCATCACTATTGCCCAAGCAACTGGGTGACAGTTCTTGTTTTGCTGCATTGATCCATTTCTTAACATACAGTACTTCAATTTAATTTGATACAATCCCCCTCAACTTTAACATTGCCATAATCACTGCTGATCTGAAAATGATTTCTTTTCTTTTCTTTTTTGCTGGACTGTTAATTCTTTTTCCTTGCTTAAAAAGTCTCCTTTATAAATCTAATTAAATACTTGGAAACGAATGAGGTAATTGTTTTGTTTAACTAACTGTAATAGGGATAAAGTGTTAACCAGTATTTCAAAGTATGACCAATAGAAAATTTCCAAAGGATTATAATTAGAAAGCAGATGTTGTAGGCTCAAGTACAGATACGGCAGTTTAAAGGAATCCTGTAAATTGGTATTTCATGGGTTAGAAACTCAGTAATCCAGGGTGTTCCACATCATGTTTTTTTGTGATTACTGTGCAGAACAGATGCCATTACAGCTATGAAAAGATGTGCCAATAAGAACAGCAATAAAGAAGAGAGACACATAGAACTGGATAAATTAGGTTCATGGTTCATATGTATAAAAAGGACCTGCAAGCATGTCAGTATAGGCGGTTAAATCTTATGATTTCTATGGGCAGCTAGCAACCAGTTATTTGGATGTGCTCTGAATTGAAAGGAATAAACTCAGGACCACCACTGCCTATACTTTTCCAGATTAGTAGAGAGGCTTTCTTCCAAGTATCCCACAGTTCCAAATAGGTAAACCCAGTTAGCCTAAAACATAATTCATATCTTGCCCAGGAGTCACAGCCATGATTTGAACATCTCAAGAATCTCCAGTCAAACTAATGATTCTACATAGTGATCAATAATAGTGATGCTTGGAGTAGATGTTTTGGAAGCAATGGGACTTGAACTGTAAAAGACCAACCCATTTTTTTCATTTTCTAGAAGAAGTGACAGTAAAAAAGAATTACCAGCTAATGACATCTAATTTTGAAGCCAATTTTAAAATTTTGGCTTGGCAAAACAGCTGGGATATTTTTTAAAAAGGAAAAAACAAACAAACAAAGAGTTTTTGCATGAGCTTTGTGCATTGGAGTATGCATAAAAAACCCAAGACAAAAACAAAAATTACAATAATATTGTATTTGATTTTGTCAAATCAGGATTTGAAAGTCTTGTTTCCCTCATGCTCCCTTTGTTGTGCTTGCATCCAGTTGATACTTTATTACTTCTTTCTTGTTGGTCCTTCCTGGCAACAAACTCCTACATATTTACTTGGAAATGAGTCCCACATAATTCAATGGTGCTCACTTTTGACTAATATAGACAGGCTTGCACTGACATTCATCTTCAGGGTTTCCCTTCTCTGAGCAGAGCACTGTGGGGTAATTCTGCTAACAGAAACTGCTTCTGCCAGCTTAGTCTGGAGGGAGGGATCTCATCTCTTGTAATTGCCAGTGGCATAAATTTCAAAGGGAGGTAGATCCATTCCAGGTTTTATTCTGACTTTTATATCAGTTTTCCAAGGTGCTGAGCCTATTTGGGCGACAGAGTATATCACCTCTGATAGGTTTTTTTGTTTTTTTTAAGTTAAAAGTGGATTTATTGACTGCTCTGCTGACATGAAAACCATCAGCCATCACTGTCTCTTTCTCCTGCCGCCTTTCATTATTGATCCTGAAAACCACCCCTGGAGGGCTGAAAAATGCCCTTAGTTGGGTTTTCAATTTTGTGGAAATCAGCAGAGAACAAGGAAAAGAAAGTCCTGATTATAGTGGTGGTGTAGCATTCCATTTAACTTGTTTTCTTCTCACTTCCTTTTAACCCTCTTTTATGTTTCCCTTTTTCCTCAGCAGAGGTTTGGTGGGCAAGTGGGAAAACTAGCATCTATCAGGAGTAGCCTGATAGGAGTGATCCCGGCTCTGCCACCTATGAATTTTCAAAATGAAGAAATTGTCACGAATGAAACTATCCATTGGGTCTTCCGATTTGCCTCAATTCACCACAGTTTTGCACAAGTTCCTGAAGGAAAGGACTCACTTACTACACGTTCCTATCTGGAGGTCACAGAAAATAATAATTGATGTATGTTTTAGTCAAGCTCTGCTGAGCTTTAGTTCTTTTTGTCTGGTGAAGCAATTTTGCACTCACTGAGCAAAGTTGATAAACTCTGGGCTTATAACTGCCACTCAACAATTTCAACTTGCCACTAAATTGTTGCAAAAATGCAATTTTGGGTGGATAATATGTGCATTCTTTGATTGAGCATACATGTTTCTGTGTTTGTGTGTGTGTCTGTGTGTATGTACTTATATATGGGAGGGTTTGAGATTTGTGGTTGTGTATTTGTGTGTGTGGAGGGGGTAAAAGGACTAATTTTTTTAGTGATCTATTTAAATTATTTCAAGACATTATTCAAGTGTTTAATTAAGTATCAAAACATGTTATATCATTTCGAAAGCTCTTCAGAGTTTGCTTATTTGAAATGGTCCAGGAATCTTGGATACTGAAAAAGGATTGGAGTCATCCATTGTAAATGCACTGCTGAAAAATACTAAGTAGCTAATGTCTCATTCATTCCATTTGCCATAAAGCCCTATAAGGATGACTGATGCTACTGATCTCAAGATGTAATTTAAACAATGTCACTGGAATCTGGTTTTCTGCTTCAATTTAATTATTAACTTCAAGGCATTTTAATTTTATATTGAATAGTTGCAGGCAAAATCCACATAACATGCTCACTGGAGGGCAAGTGGCATTTTTCTAGTTATATTTCTGCAACTTTTCCTTGAAACTGAGTCAGAAAGTATCCCGTTCTATAGCTTTTATACAGTGTTCTTGCTGGTAGCAACAGTTTGTGAATTGGGCGTACATGAACATATATTCATGCAAGTAACATCCACAAATATATTATATTAGAAAAAAAGTTTTCCGAAAATGTATATAAGAAAAAATGTGTGTACATAAATGCATGGAAATTTTCATACCAACTTTCTTTTAAAAAAAAGAAAAAAAAAGAAAAAAAGATCTAAATCATAGTTAAGACTGCAACAATCCTCTCAGTTCTGGATCAACCAACTTTAACACTGGTAACATGAAAAACTGAATTAATAGATTTGTCCTTTCCTAACTGCCAGTCAGCAACAATAACCTAGGAGATTATCACATTGACTAATAATCCGACTGCTCCCCAATGGGATACAAACAGGTTGCGGGCTGCTGGAAGTTTGCATTAGGTTTCCTTTTCTTCAGTGGGGGGTTTTGAATGTCAAGACACTTTTTGTCAAGTATATGACTATTAAAGAGTATTTTTATACATCTTTAATTTTCCTGCAACATAAGACATAATTTGGTGGTCAGGGTATTCAGCCTCCATTGTGTTGAAGAGGTGCCAATGCAACTGCTAGACCTGGATGTTGCCATATGGGACCTCCAAAACATTCCCAAAGGAGACTGAACCTATGTGCTAACTAGTACATAGCCTTCAACATAGGAAATGTGGGCTATCAAACATGGTCTGGTTCATAAAGTTGAATCCAGTTGCTGGCCCCAAGCAGAGTAGATCAATTTGAATCAATGTGAGTGACATAAAAGTTTGCTTACCATTCAATTCAATATGTCCATTCTAGCTCAATTTAGTAACTGGATTTAGGGTATAATTAAATAATTGTTCTATGTTTCCATGCACTACACCTGTACAATATATAGTTTAATAAAGAATCACAGCAGTACTGCTCCAAAGAGCAGTTCATATTCCATGCTGCATTCCATCCCAAACAGAATGAGATTTGTAAGAAGTCAACAGCTAGGATGATACACCCACCTGTAAGAGGTTAAGGCCACCTTGTTTCCAGATTTTTAATTGTCTCCTCATCACTCTGTTACAAATCTGCTTTACTTTGAATGAAGACACCAGAGCTGAAAGAGAGTTCCCTTGACATTTTTCTCTGAGCTGAACAATTGTGACAGACAGTTTGGTTCAACAACCTTCATCATCAAGATGCATGAAGACTCTGGCCAGCAAAATGTCTGCTTAATTCTTTTTTTCTTACAAAAATAATCTTTATTAATGATATATAAAAACAACATAATACAACACAACACAGCTACATATACATTAACAATACTGAAAAAAAATGAAAAGTATTGACCCCTCCCATTAACATAGACATTGCATATTAACATAATCACATAAACATATAACCATTATAACATAAACAATAAAGTGACTTCCATAACTTTGTTTTAACCTCTTTTCCATCTATATCTCATTTGTCCAATTGTCCATAATTACATATTTCCCCTTAACCCCACTATCTAAAAAGAAGCATTATTAGAGTAGATTCCTTATATCACTTCATGATTATCTCATTACACATATAATCAACTTTTAAATGTTTTATGCATGTTTTAAAATGTTTTAATGATTTGATAGTTTGCATGTTGATAACAATACTCTGTATGTCTTTCACAATGCTGCATTAGTTTCAAATTGTAAATTATTTTGAGTCCCAGTTATATGGTGGGGGATAGACTATAAATAAAGTGAATTAATGAACAGGTGACTGAACTGCTTTGATTTGTATCATATTTTGTTATACTATTTTCTTGCTATGTGAAATATTATATGAGTATACCAGTCTATATGAATAGAGGCATTACACCATTTCTTTTTTGCCCAGACAGAATTTCAACTTTAATAATTGAAATACCCTGAAGATCAACAGTGTGTGTATTCCACCCTGAGCATTTTATTTACATTTGATAAAGCATTGTTTTTATTGTCATATGTAAAGCATATGCTTGCCTTTTTGAAGAATTATTGGGTTAAGAAAACCAGCAATCATTCTAACTGTTCCCATGTGTAGCTCTGTTAGAATATTTGCAGTTATGCTGACTAGCATTTTGGTGAATAGAAGAAAACAGAGCTTTCTAAATCAAGCCATTCAACTATCTCTTTTCAACTTCTGACTTGTACTATCCCTAAGGATAAACCCAAAGAATAACTGTCTGATATTTCCTAAAAGCTGATCCATACATACATCTGATTCATTTGATAACTGTAACCTCAAGTGATGATATATGTGTACACATGGACTACTACAGATCTAATGAAATTGAACCATATCACTTTGTAAAGGTGAAAATGTGGTGTAACCAGCACTTCAAGCAACCCAAGGTGTTTCATTATGTTTCATGGGTCAAAACAATAGCTTCCAAAATGAAAAGAGAATTTATTTAACCATTTTTATAAGAGCCATCCCTGCCATTAGGCAAATTGTTGTGCCAAATGCCAGCAGGTTGGAAAAAGAGGTGAAATGATGGATACCAGAACTATATATTCCACATGGCATTCTCTGTACATCTTAAGATAGATTGCTATTTTCAAGTGAGGCAAGGGTTCTGAAACTATAGCAGTGTTGATTTAACTGCTCCCCTGGGTAGCGTCTCACCATAGAATGGAGGCAGGTATCACATATTATGCTTCAGGCAGGTACATTTCGTGCTTCTGAACACAAAGAAATGGTACAATAGAATGTATGATATAAATATCAGGTGCTGAAAATGTGAACACGTTCATATGAGCTGTTTTACTAAATGATCAGTGGTGGCATTTCGCTACCCTATCAGTAGGGCAAGAAATGGATACCAGGTTTTAGTCTGACAATATTTTGAGGACAAGGTTCAGTACACTGTTAGAGGTAAAAAAATCTCCAAGAGTTAACTGGTAATAAAGTAACATCTGAGATGAAATGTAGGCCTATCACTCTAACTTGGGCACTTTTATTCTCCTGCATGATTTTTAACATCTTTGCACGATGAAGAAGTCAAGTGAAGCTATGAAAGCTTGCATGAACTATTTTGTGTATTTTGGTTGGTCAATGAAGATATCACTCTTTTGTGGGCTTTGGATGTTGTTGTATTTTGCTGCATGACTGACATGTCCACCCCTGAATATGTTTCCTGGTTTTGAAGATATCAATTTTTTTCTGCAACAGGGGAAAATTTAAGAAGAGAGAGATAATGGAATGGGACTTAAATTTTTGAGGTTTTTCTTGCCACCAAAGGTAAAACTCTTTCATTTCAACACTTTGCATGTTTTACCTATATAACATCTACAAGGTTTGCCAGATGTAACAGTCAAGAGACTCCCTGATAAACTCAATAATTTCTTTCTAAGAAAGGGGCAGTAAGCTTCTCACAGAACACGGACAGGATTATCCCAGCTCCTTTTGGATCTGGTCCAAAGGACCAGAATGTGGCTTTGGCATGTCTTCTGGCTGCTTAGGAGACATGCATTGTTTGAATGCCATGCCGCCAAAGAGGCTGGAAGCCACTTCATTTGGCCTGTCTATTCCAGGCCATAGTCATGTTTCTTCACCTGTATGATTTTTAACATCTTGGCCTGACGAAGAAACCATTGAAGCTTTGAAGGCTGGCATGATGTATTTTGTGTATTTTGGTTGTCCAATAAAGGTGTCACTCTATTGCAGATACAGTATGATAGATTTTGCAGCATGGCCAACACAGCTACTTCTGAATATGTCATGCTCCATCATTCTAATCTGCAGACGTTTTTCTTCTTTTATCCTCCTTTAATAAACCATACATCAGATTGTTCACAAGTTTTAGTAAGTTTTAATAATAAGTAGTTTTATATGTTTAAATTAACCTCTTTTGCTTCTCTGGTAGACACAGTGGGAGAGAAGTTACTGCACATTTTCTGCCTTGCCAATCTAAATTCTCTGTGTCAGAGATCCACCAGTATCTCTCATGTTTCCCAGCAGAACTACTGGCTGGAAATATCAATGTTGCATTGGTAGAAATGTCCACATACATATGTGTATGTGTGTGTACCTAATTTTTTTTCCAAATCAATACTTGAAATAGGTTAGGGCAAGAAATGTTATAACTGTGTGCAGCACTTCAAGTCATAAATCAAAGCTACATTTTGGATGGAATAAATATTCATTTAGTATATTTGCATTTCTTGAAAAAAATAGCATGAAAATATGCAAAGCACATCAACATGTTATTGTACTCAATTTATGAATACCTAATGTTTGACTTAAATATTTTATAGCTCTTTGGAGTCCTATGTATCAAACACACTAGAGAAAAAAGATAATTAAAATGAATGGCATTGGGTTAGTAATTACATTATACAATATGTTTTCTTCCCTTTTAAATAGACATATTTCAAAACTCATTTACTGAGTAGCACCCTCAAAAAGTAGTGATGATAAAATTTAAGAATACATGTTGTTTATCTGATGACTTTAGATTTCCACCTCCCCACAGAATCAAACTATGTCAAGGATGGAAAACTTCAGGATCTTGGACTGTATCAGGGGTTTCCTGTTGGCTTGCAAGCTTCTTCCACTATTATCTCCAGTCAGGAGATAAGAGAATATTTGAATATGTCATTTTCTATTTTTTTTAAAGATATGTTTCAATAAATCTTCTTTGGCCAATAAAATCTGCAGCAAACTGCATCCCAAAGCAGATCAGAGTTTTAGCAGGAGCAAGACTACCGCCCTCAATATTGTAGTGTCTCTATCTAGCTATGGTCTCATGGACTTATTCTAGAAAAAAGAAAGAAGAAAAACATGAATGCTAGTTGCATCTTTAAGAAAGGACAATATCACTCTACACTGTTATAGCACTATTATTTCATTTTTACTGCTATGTCTGCTTCCTGTGGAATTCTGGGATTCATTTTCTGAGAATTCTAACTGTCCTTCCCTAATCTACAAATCCCATGATTTCACAGGAGGCAGCCATAGTATTTAAAGGGGAATAAAAGTCCTATAATAGTCTAATGTGATACTGTTCATAGTCCTTTAGTTGGCTCCCATTAGTCGTGCAGTCAACAATCTGATGAACAATTGTAGGACTTTTATTTATTTTATGTTAAAGAGCTCTCAATCCAATCTTACATAGAACAAATACATGCATATGAAGACACACTGAAGACACACCTCAGTTCAGTCCCATTGATTTCAAGAGGTCTATTCTAGCTATGATTGAGGCTGAATTACTATAATGCTCATCACATTGGATTCAGTAAAGTGTAACTGCTGAATAGATATTATTTATAGAATTGTGCTGTAAGGCTGCATCTAGCCTGCTGTTTTGGTAGTCTCTTAGAATAAAGATAACCAAAGAATAACAGTGAGGAAATGATACATCTGGATCATACAGCAATCTTCATAATACTTCCAAGGGTTGTGAGGCCTCAGGAGAGGTGCAAAAGCTTTGTGATAACATTCATAGTCATGATTTAAAAGCTCCCGTGTTCAGTCTTGGCAGGGTCTGAGTCCCAGAGAATCATTCTTCAACAGCTTAGTTATGGATGATTGCACCATAGCTTTATATTCATTCTTTAAAATGAACTTTCAAAACACTATCTCTGGGTGCTCCCTATTGTTCAGCTTCTGTTTTCCCTTTAAGCACTGTCCTGCCAACATGACCAAACTGTTAAATTAACACTTGAACTGTTATTAAGCTGTTCCCCCACAGTATGGAGTATGAAGAAAGTTGCATAGTGTAATAAGCATGCTTGAAGTTTGCACATATTTCCTGTTTGTGCATGTACATGCATTTATCGTTAGCATTGCTAAGAAGCATAAAATTGGAAATTCTCAGAACTTCAAATCTGGCAGCACTAATGCAGAACACAAAAAGTGTCATGAACCCCAGCAAATCATGGTGGCTGGGGGGGGGGCTCCCATGTCAGGTGGACAGTGACTCTATTCCAGTTTGTAGTCCCAACTGTAATGAAGCTATCCAAGGAACAAAAAACTATTGCCCAAATAGATTCAGCACCTTGGATAGCTTCCTTAAAATTCAGATTAAGGACAATATCACATTCCAGTTTAATCACCATAGCTACCTCCTCTGAAATCCTGGGATTTGCAATGTAAGGAAGACATTTTGAATTCTCAGCTAGAGAATTCCAGAGAATTTAGGCCTCACTAAAAACTCCAGGATTCTGCATGTGGTAGCCATTGCAGTTAAAGTCAAATAATAATACTATAACCATGTAGTGTGGTATTGCAGTAAAACTCAGTTTACCACCCCATTGCCATGAAGGCCACTAACTACGTTAACTATCAAAAGTTTGAGAATTTTGTGTATATGTGTTTACGAGGGCACAAAAGACAGATGGACACACTTATACTACTTAAGAAATGTGTTGTGTATATGCGTGTGTGTGTGTGTGTGTGTGTATCACTGCCTTCAATATGACTTTCTCAAGACTTTCAAGAAAAGGAGCCCCAAATCCTAGGATAATATATTTCATTCAGGAAAAAAATGGTAAACACTTTGTAGAGAGGAAAAATAGGTTCCACAGGGAGTATCACAGGGAAGAGAAATGTCCGAGCCTGAGCATGACTGAGGATCCTAGAGGAGCCTTTCTTTATTTTCCACATTGTTATCAGCCACATTTTGTATCTGCAAACACAAACTTTTTCATGACTTGAATTTTTATCTGCACCAATGTTTGTTTTGAAGTACCCATTTTAGCAGGAAAAAGCAATGATAATGTCACATAACAGTAGCCTGAATGCCAGCTGTAGTAAAAAATAAGTAAGCCCAGTCTTTTGTTTCCCACTGTGTGCCTCAAGAATCTACCTACACAAGCTTTACCTGTCTGTTATTTCACAGTGGGTAGCTCTAGTATCTGGAATATGTATTTCTATATGCACAGGATGTTCCCATTTCTTTCACCAGTTCCCTTCACCTCACATAATGGCCTTCTATCCTTTAATAAATCATACTGTGGCTATAGTCAATTTTTAAAGCTTTATTCATGTATTTCTTTGCACCTCCAGAACAAAATGGGTATAATAGCCTTGAGGTACTTTGCAGGGCTGGCAGTCTCTTGGAAGCACCCCCTCCTCCTACACAATGATCAGAGATTTCATCTGCATAAATTAGGTGAGTTATTGTTACATGTTTTCAATTTCCAGGAGAAAAACACAATTTTAAATAATATCTGAGATAAAATAATAAACTCCCTAATTCTAAGATTTCTTTACTTTTTAATGGGACAACAATCACTTCTTATCTGGAAAAATGAAAAACATAGCTTTAAAATGAACCAGAAAATACTTCTTCACAGAGATGGTATACCGAATGTGGACCTAATGATCTGGGGAAATTTTCATGGAATATTTTGTATTGTGAACAAAAAACATTACGGCACAGCTCATAAATAGGTACTATCTTTAACGCCACATTTCACTATTCCCCTTGGCTTGGTATTTCAGCTGATTCAAAGGCATGGTGTCACAGCCTTTCTGTGAGAAACTGGTGAAGGTTGAAATCAGTTAGTGCTGTGTCCTATATAGCATTTTTAGTACATAGAAAATACATGGTCTAGAGGTTTTGTTAACCAAATAGGGTGGTCACATAGCTAATTGATATAAAGATATAAAAAAACCCTGTAGCTGGGCTAAACAGAACAGCTTGAAGTGCCAGCATGGAGGTGGAGTGGGAGCATGGCATTTGGATGACACACGGTCTAACACCACCCCTATGCCAGCATCATGCTGTCTGCCCACCTGCACAGTGGGCAATGTCATGGCACTTCTTTGGCATGGCATTGAGTTGATGCATGCCAAAATGAATGCTGGAATGTGCCGCCAAGGCAGCAAGGGCAGCTTTTTGCCGGCTCTAAAAGAAGCAGCATTTTGCCATTTCTTTTAGAGCTGGCAAAGTGCCACATTGGACCCGCGGTGTGTGGATGCCACAGCCCCAATCTGGCGCCACTCTATTGGGGTAGTCTGTTTTACTCCTGCATTAGCATAACACATCCTTTTGACATGAGAATGTCTCCCACAGTCATACAGAAAGAATTTGTGCCTGATCCCTGCAATTAAAAAGGTTGAGACTTTGTTTCAGTGATTCCTTTTCTGGGTCATAGATCCCTGTAAAAAGCAGATGAAAGCTATGGACTTCTCTCAAAAAATGTACATAAACACTGCTTTTGATGCTAAAGAAAGGAAACTGAAAGGGGGGATAATATTTTTCACTTCTCAATCTCCTGGAAGAAACTGTGTTTCAGAGCAAAGCTTTACTGAACAAGCCTTGTTTTGCCAGAATCACAACAGTCAATGAAAAACATTATGCTGTTCTAGGGTGTCCTCTTTTTAAAAACTGCAGAGTCTGAATATAGCAGATGTGGTATTAGAGATCATCAATTTTTTCGCTGTTGACTCTGTGTATGTGCACATGTCAAAATAAATAAATGGGTTAGGATTTAAGTGGGAGTGTTCTTTCCCTAATGAAATCCAAGGAGCAAGGTACAGGAGGTGGGGAATTGGTATTTAATCATATTCTTAGGTAAAATAAAATTACTGTGCCTCACTTCTAGAATTCTATTCAGATTCATGGTCTATATATTTCTGTCTAGAAGTCAGTATGTCCATTATGTCAGGGTTATATCAATGACAGATTTAAGTACCCTGACTGAGGACCTTCATCTTTTAAGACCTGAGATTTAACTCATGACAGCTCAGTTATGAGCTATTGACTGCACAGGCCAAAAAGCATATGTTTTTCCCAGCTTTGCATTGTCCAGTTCAGATGACAAAGGCCTAAACCCTGGGGCCAAGACTGGGCCTAATCCTGCCAGAACAGACACATATCCAGTGGATCCAGCCTGATCCTGGGATAAACAGCCTTTACTCTGGCTTAGTTTGACCCCTGGTTTGCCACAGACTTTCCTGGAAACTCCACAGAAAACCCCACCTGTTCATATGCCCCCTCATGGTACTTATCTAGCAGCAGCATCACAGGAGCCCCACCTTTGCCACATTTGATGTGAAAATGGGGCACCTGGCTATGTGGGTGCAGCCAGGTACCCTATTTCCACATCAGATGTGGTGAAGGAGAGTTTTTCAGTATCAGAAAAGGCATGGAAAGATAAGAAGCATATGCTGATAGTAGCTCTCAGGTCAGCATGGGGAGAGGTGTGTAAACACCTGCTCATCACCACACAAACCTGGGCACTGACCCAGGTAAGCACTGGAGCAAGAATAACAAAGACTTAACTCTTTATCATCTGCTGTCTAGGGTTGGTGTAAAGATCATATAACCTCCTTGCTGAAACTGGTCCGTTGGCTACAGTCTTTTTCCAGGCAAAATTGAATGTCTCTGATCCATCTATAAAATCCTATATGACCTAGATCCAGACTATCTGAAAGACTGCATGTCCACAAACAAGTTTACCTTAATTTTACGATCTGAGGAAGGCCCCAACACCCTCACAGGTATGTCCGTTAAGGACTCAGGAGAGAGATTTGCTTCTCCCAGGCAATGGGATTTTCTTCTGATATTGGTTTGGTTGGTCTCTTCATTACTATCCTTTTCCCAGTAGGCAAGATCTTCTTATTTAAACAGGTTTTCAGTTTTTAACCGGTTGGGATAGTTGAACACTTGTACTGGTTTTTAATATGTAGTAAGTATTTTAACATACAATGTTTGCCACTCTGAGTCCCAGATGGGAGAAAAGTGAGATGTTTTTAAATTAATTAATGTTATCTCCTATGATTATTGTCAGACATGAGCCTAGAAATTCTATCTTTATCTACTCTTAGGAAAACAACAACAACAGCAACATGAACTCTAATAAGTAAATGTAAAAGATGTGCTCCTTGGCATTACTTCTTTAACAGAAAAAAATTATACCAGAGTCAGAAATAACATGGAAACAATCAAAATAAGTTCCTACACCACATAAAAGAAGTGGAGTTCAACATTGTTCAGCAAATCTTTTATCCAAAACCCCATGTGAAATGAAACAAACAGGTCAGGTAAGCCTTACGTAAAGAAGAAAAAAGTATGTTGAATCTCCTAGGGATGACTTGAAGGCTTGTTCCAGAATGTATCTAGGGATGACTTCTTTAAAGAGTCTTCACTTTTCTTATGATTTCTAGTTTAGTGGGCAAAAATATAGATATATGTGGTTTCCCCCTACACACACACACATGCTGGGAGAAGCTAGTGAGGCAGGCTTACCTGATCTCATCTTTTGTCTTTTTTTTGCTGTTGACACATGTTCAGTAAGGGTTTGCGGAGGCAGCTGCTGTGAACTCTACTTATGGTAGGCAGACACACTTAGCTACAGTAGGATTGACTACAATATAATCCTAATCTTCCTCAGAACATGCTTTGTTTATGGCATTATTTACTGTAGACATGCTTCTGAAACATGACAGTCTGAGTTTCTTCAGTTTTCTTCACCATTGTCCTAATACCAATGCAGCTAAAAATGCATGTAGATAGAGGACAAGGAAGTAAAGGGGGCTAAGTGCATATAATAATAATAATAATAATAATAATAATAATAAAATTTATTTATATCTCCCGCCTCTCCCTACGGATCAAGGCGGGATTACAACATGATAAAAATACAAAGCATTAAAATCAATAAAATCAATATAACATTACCACAATTTAAAAACAACTACATTGACAACAGGTACATCACAATAACTGGTACATCACAATAACTGGGGGGGGGGGGGGTTAGCTCTGATTCAGTGCTGAGTTAGATAAGATCAGGTGGATATGCCTGCCGGAAAAGATCCATCTTCAGTGCTTTTTTGAATGCCTCCTATGTAGATATCAGACGGATCTCTTCCGGCAGGTCATTCCATAACTTTGGAGCCACAGCTGAGAATGCTAAACGAGACGTAGATGTTAGTCTCGTGTGCTTGTAATTTAACAATTTCTTGTCGGTTGTCCTTAGGGTGCGGGGTGGATTATGTAGAGAGAGGCGTTCTCTCAAGTAACCTGGGCCCAAGCCATATAGGGCTTTAAAAGTAACGACCAATACTTTGTATTGTGGCCGGAAGCAAATTGGCAGCCAGTGCAAGGATTTCAGGATGGGGGTGATATTTTCCATTCTTGAAGCCCCTGTTAACAATCTGGCCGCTGCATTTTGGATCAATTGAAGCTTCCGAACCTGGTACAAAGGTAGCCCCATGTAGAGTGCATTACAGAAATCTTTGACAGAGGCTTTAATAACTGAAGTATGGGACATCAGGAAGCCCAAATACCAGTTGTGTAGGCATCTGTGCCTTAAAGGATTTTGGTACATATTAAATCCTATTTCTTCCTCACTATGAGTATATTGAAATCAAAATATGTGAGACTGAATGCAAATGCTGGCTCCTTTAATTATGATGATAACTATCAGCTACTTCAAAGCATCTATCTCTATGGCAACTAGGTTCTAACTAAAATACTGTAGGTAAAAGCTTTAATTTGAATCAATAAGGGATGGTTTAGCAAGATGAACATTTATCTCCATATACAATTTAATGTGGATTATCATATTTTTTTTAAAAAAAAATCACTTGGCTTTGTTTCTTTAGGATGCATGCATAAATAGAATTTACTTAAATAATCTACGGGTTTATTTTTCTCCTTCTAGTTTTGATTTCATTTTTTTCCATTTTCTGTTTGTGATTTATTCTTTTATTTTTCATACAGTTCTTTCCTCATAATAGAAGAAAAGTTATAGATATTCACCTCACTATGTAGGATAAGGTTCAGATATTCACCTCACTATGTAGAGAGGAGTTAATTAATAATACAACAAATATTGGTGCTGTTTTACATAATTACAGATTGCAGATGATCCTTTGATAATTTTCCATACGTAGACTCCTCTTCAAAACTGTTGTTCTTGATGTTCTTGTTGTGTGCCTTCAAATTGTTTGTGACCTTAAGGAGAACCTATCACAGTTTTTTCTTGCCAATATTTGTTGGGGGAAATTGCCTTTGCCTTTCCATGAGGCTGAGATAATGTGACTTGCCCAAAGTCACTCAGTGGGTTTCCATGCCCTAGCAAATTTTTGAACCCAACATGCAAAGCACTACACCACACTGGGTCTCATCCCTGTTACCCTATTCCCATGTTGGTGAAACTATGACACGCATGCCCTCTCTGGCACATGAAACCATCTCTGAGGGCATATGGCAGGCACAGCTATTAAGGGCATGGGTAGGGCATGTGTGCTAATCCCAGCTCCTTGTTGCAGCTTGGTTTGCCTTGAGAGAACTGGCCCATGGACAAGAGGGTCTGGTTATCATAGCCTGTTTCTCCTGCAGAAACCCAAGCTGACAAGGAGGGGCAGTGGCTGACTCTTCTGGCAGAGGTTCTGCCCTTCCATCCAGAAGCACCAACCTTTCTGGTTAGAAGGCCCACACCTTGCATGCTATGGGATTCTGGGAAGTATAGTTTTATGAGATATAATGAGGCCATTCATGGAGTTTTCTTTGCAAGATTTCTTCAGAGGATGTTTGCCATTGCCTTCCTCTGAGGCTGTGAGAGTGTGACTTGCCAAAGGTCTCCCAGTCGGTTTCATGGCCAAGCTAGGAATTGAGCCCTGGCCTCCAGAGCTGCACACTCTAACCACTGGCTCTCTTTGTTCGTGTTATTACGCTATGCCTTCTGTGCTTTATTATGCTTGTTGTTGTTATTGTTGTTGTGTTCCTGCAAGTCATTTCCAACTTATGGGACCAGAGCACCCTGCTTCCCTTTCAAGTGCCTGTTCCTGGCAACCCTAAGGCTAAACTATCATGAAGCATTACCATTGCTATCATCCGAGACTAAGAGAGCATACCTTGTATGTGTGGTGCCTTCAAGTCATTTCTGACTTATGGAGCCCCTAAGATGAAACTATCATGGAGTTTTTTTGGCAAGTTTCATCAGAGGGGAGTTTCCTATTGCTAGCCTGAGGCTGAAAGAATGTGCCTTGAGTTTCCCCCTCAGAAATCCTGCCCCCCAGAAGGCAGAAGTCCTGCCCCCCCCCCGGCACTGGACGACACTCAGTATGGGAACACCAATGACTTTGGGCACTCGGTCTCTAAAAGGCTCACCATCATTGTCCTATTCCATTAACTTGCCTTACTCCTCTGAGACTATTTCCGTACTGCCAAGAAGGAAAGAGTAGAGAAATTGTTGGGTTTTTTGTTTACCCCACTCTTGTTGTCCTACCTTCATTCAGCAAAGACATCAACCAGGAGACACTGCCAGGACAAGCTGTTCTGCTGGCTGAGATGAAGGACAAGATGGTGCCCTCCCACATTTTCATTTACAATTTGGAATCAGTGTGGCAATTGAGCCAACAGAGAAACAGCTTTCTATCCCATAGCTTCAGGACATGTGGGAAATTTCCCCTCATAGCAATGGGAAATTGTATATATATTCTATGAAAGGTGTGTAGATTGGGCAGAAACTGTGTAGCTTTTCTTCAAAAGCTGAGTGGCTTGATCAGAAAGCTATGTGGTTTTCTGGAAACTGTTGTGCTTTTGGCATGGAAACTGAAAACTGTGAAACAGTCAAACCAGAAAAGCCTGTAGCTGCAGTCAGCCTGAGTTTCTTTTCCTGCTGTGTAACATTTGAGAGGCATAACATTCCAAGCAGCAAAGGTTGGAGCATCAGATAGCCCAAGATTGTTTTCCTGCTGCGTCACATTTGGTTTGTACAATATTCAAACTAGCAAAGGCTCCAGATGCAGTGTTTAATCCTCCACCTTGTTGTTTCCTCTTTCCCCAAGCAAATAGAGAAAAATAGTGTTAACAGATTGTGCCTCCCCCAGAAAGATGCACAGTTTTCTCTGTGTCCTGAAAACTGTGAGTATAGGTTTCTACAGCAAAGCTGCAGTTTTTTCAAGCTCCTGTGCAGTTTTTGAAAGTGTATGTTGTGCTTGGAGAAAAAACAAAGTTCTCACAACTTCCCACAACTTGTGAGAACGTTAAAGATTTTTTGGAACCCCAAATTTAACCCCCAAAAGAAAATTGCTAAATTCCCATTCCATGAATGCAACTGTTCTTCATGAATTTTAATTGTCTGACAACTGTGGAATATGGCTTGTTTGATGACAAGGAAAAGTGAGGGTGGATTGTGGCTGACATTTGGACCTTATTAGAAGTGTGTTCCACAAATGTTGTAACAAAGATCAGAGATCAGATGAAGGTGTAATCATCTGTGAAGTATTGGATGATGGAAGTTAGAAGAGTCATGAAGAACACTACTAAATTAGAAGGACCAAAGAGAAAGAGTGAGGAGTTTATCACACAATGGCAATTGGATGTATAACCCAATGGCAATCAGAATGCAGTCCTGGGGTTTCAAGTTACTGCGTGAAAGCTGGTCACACGCATTTTCGGGCAATGGGAAGTCCTTCCGAATGCAATCGTGGGTTTTCACGTTATTGCATGAGAAACTATCACACACAATTTTGGGCAATGGGAGGCAATTTTGGGCAGTTCCGAACACGACACGGTGTCAATAAGCAATCACGTAAATTTGTTGAACTAGCAAATTCACTCAATTCCAAACTGGCCCCACTTTCATTTCTTTCAAAATTGAGAGGAATTCCTCTCCTGTGATAACATCCATAGAGAAAAATTGGTTCCTTTCCCTGGCCAAAGCAATAACAACTGGGAATTTGATGCACTGATGCCTAACAAGCAAAGTACTAGACAGCAGGAAGGATAGCAATAGGATTACAAGCCTAGAGGAATAAGATGTACACCAGATTTACTAGCAAGTTGCATCAGAATGTAAACATCATCAAAACACTTTGCAATGGAGCCACAGCACATTCAGTGGGATACAGGCAACAAATGTCCACATTATAGTCAACGTTAGGTTCTAAATTAACATGATTATTTTCTTCATTTCTAAAGTCCTTGGTGAAAAGGTAGTATAAATAAAGTGAAGCGGAGAAGTGGGGTAGTGGAAAGTTCTGTTTTTTTTCCTACACACATAGGTGCTGGGAGGCTAGAAGCATTAGGATTACTTTTGTACATGCTGACTAAACTAAAACATACAAGCAAAAAAAACAAAAAAACAAACAAACAAAAAACAAACAAAAAAAACCCTCCAAAAGAAAAAAGATTTCCTTTTTCTTGAAGGCATGAGATGTAGTGATATCTGACTCTACACATGAATGTTAGCTTTCCAATACTCATGGACAGAAAGGAAGGAAGGAATATAGTTCACTTTTCTCTTCTGTTTAAGTCTTCTCTGAGTAGCAATGTCCTCCTGAGTTTGGAGTGTTTCTGTATCTTTTGATATGTTTAGTATCCCACCTTGTACTTTAATTTATCTTCTGACTTGTTTCAAGCCTGGTCAGGCCCTGAGGGTCATTTGTTGTGGAGTTTCCAGTAGGAGCTGAAATAAAACCTTCAAAAGCAAAGAGACAGAAAGTGTGATCTTGTAGTAGGCCTATGGGACAAAGCAAAGGTCTAACATGGAAAAAAGTGAAGGAACAGATGTTGTTTCAAGAACAAGGTAAAGTCAGAAGCTAAGTATAGGAAAATATTCATAGTTAGATTATAAATAGTGTAGGACCAATGATTAAAACAGTTCAGCTTTCCCTACTCCTATTTTTCCAAATCCAAAGGAACACTTTTAATAACTAGTCTCTATATCAATCTTGAGGAACCTGACTTCACTGGGCTTTTATGTGTGCCCTTTGTCAATTCTCTGGTGCTGATGTTTTCTAAAGCTGATCAATTGCTTGCTATGCTCTGATTCTATGTATGAGATAAGTTCACCAAACTCCCAGACTGTTCATGCCTCAAGACACCCTGTTATTTGAAGGATCTGGTGTAACTGCTTGAGGGATATGAAGTCTCCTGGTATCTGTTGGCTCAGAATCTCCATCAGAAAAGAGAACTTCCAGATATGAGCCTAAGTAAAGATACAATATTTGATCCTGCCCTCTTGTTTGACCTTTTGAATGGACTTGGTCCTTCTTTCAACCTCCTGACTTACTTCAGCTCAAGATTCAGCAATCATAATAAGCATGGATATTTAGCTCTTTAGCACTTGGGGGGGGGGGACTCATAGGTTTTGAATTGCACGAGTGCAAAATTAGTTCACACATTCTTCTCAGTTGCTCTGAATCAAGGCAGATGATCCATGCTGGATTTGAAGAAATTTCCTTCATGCTAAAGGATGAAAATGAAAAGGCATCCAAAATGAAGAGGCTCTCAAGTGAATAGTTTTGAATGAGGCATTGGCATGCTTGGGATTAGGATTAACTCATCCAGTTAATTTTATGTAAACTTTGAGTGATAAATAATTCTTACCTCAGGAGCTTTGGGGGATTTTCTTATCACTCTCTAAAAACCATCCAGTACATTGTACAATGTGCATCATTATTTTCTTTTTAAAAATATTATTAGTGTACATTATGCTTCAGTGCACTTAATTAAGTAGAATGATTATATGTGATGGCTAAAAGAACAAGAGGTGAATAGGGCAGCTTAAGTTTATCATTTTGATGACAGGAGCTATTTTCTCATTCAGTGGGAGACAATCGGTATTAGACCCTGATGTAAATTACTTCTCAGTAGTCCTGGTGTTATGTGAAATCTACAAATGCTTCTCAGGGGAGATTTGAGTTCAGTTTTAAAGCTGTCTTTTGAACCAAGGTATTTACTGGAGTGTTTGGTGAGACAAGAAAGCAGAAGTAAAATATTATGCCATTTTCTGAAAAGCAAAAAAAGATAATGATGAGAACTGAGGAGGGAAAGCAATCACTTTTGTCTAGTTCAGGAAAGGCCAACTTTGACTTAGTTCATAGATCTTCCTCAGTCAAATTGCTCAGGGATGGGAGAGGGGAGCTGCTCCTGATGATATCATTGACTGATTTCAGTGATTTAGATGGGTTGACATCAGCACATACATACATTGAAGAATGTAGTCATGGTTATGGAAATCTCATTTCAGTCCCTTTACAACTGCAAGGATGAGCAGAAGAGGCAATGGAATGAACAGAATTAAGAATGAATTTAAAGGATGAATTGCAAAGAGACTTCAAACGTGACACTGATTTAATGAATTGAATGGAAGTCAAAGGAGACATGTGATTCCTGAACTAGCATTACTGTTGTAGAGTTACTTAACTGTTACATCCTAGATTGATTATCAGGTTTTTTAGTAAAAAAAAAATAAAATAAAAATAGAGATCCTTGTTGTTGACAAATTTCTGTTCCCTCGCTGAGAGCTCTGATTCTATCCTGCTTTTGATGAGGGAAGAGCCTCAGACCATTTGACCAAGCAATCTTTTTTAAATATGAAATTTGGTGAAAACTCTAGAAAGATTGTAAATCTTTTGTTTTGCTCTCAGTCCATTATTGCTTACAACAAAGAGGCAGGTGAAAAGGAAAAACATGTCTAAAGATTATTTCAGGTAACACAACTAGGAAATGTGTATCTCTAATAATGAAAAAAGAAGACCTGTTTGTTTTTTATCTGAACTCTCAACACTTTCACCATCAGCAAAGCTTCCTAGAAACGTACGATCAGAATTGCAAAATAATTTTTTAAACTTGCCCTATGGTGTCAAAAGTGTACAGTCACCTTCCTAAAATAGTCCATATTTTTTCATTCCTGCTGACTGAAGTATCTGTGATCTGTGGTGTAGTAGCTTTTGTGCCCTTCGTTGTTCATACCTTGGAACACAATTCTTATTAGGAACTCTCTTTTGAATTTAAGAAGTCATTATCTGGGAGAAAAATACAATTACCCCTCCTAACTCACAGATCTCGGATCCACGACCTTTAAAATCTGTGGAGGAGCAACCTCCACTGTTTTTAATGAGGTGCGCCCCGTACATAAACACACAAGCATGCCCCCATTCAAACCTAAGGGGATTGAATATGCACGAGCCTCCATTTGTGTGTGTGTGTGGGGGGGGGTGTCCAGAACAGATCCCCTGAGAAATTGAGGGCCAACTGTTTGAGTTTCGCTTTTTCTGTAGATTGTAAAATTATCTGGAAATGTGCCAAGATGAAAAAGAAGAGAACCAAATGCTAATCATTTAAACCTAGTGAGATAACTAGCCTTACTTGTCTGTGTCTCTGTGTGTACGCACATGTATGTGCACATTCCCTTGCAGCTGAACTACTTTGGATACCATGGATCCAAAGACTTATCCAGGACTCTTTATTTTTGTAGACAATTGTATAACAGAATTTTAGTTCTACTATATAGAGGGTTATAAATTAGGTAACATGCTAAACCTCCAGGTGAATATTTTACACTCTTCTGATAAAAGTACAGAGGTTTTACTGCTTACTCATTCATTTTTATTTGAGCACATGCTTCTGAAGCACCCTTTCCTTGTACTGCTGTATGAACAATTAATGCACTAATTTACAAATTCCAAACAGGTGCTGCATTGCTCGAATTACCCATACTCTTAGCTTTGCTAACAAGATGAAGTTGTCTTCTGAAATGTGTGTACACACACACACACACACACACACACACACAAAGCCAAAGGAAAAGTCACTGTTAACTGCCATAATTTCCAAATCAGAATTACCACATTCTTGGGCCAATAGAGTATAAAAATGAAAATGACAATTGCAAGGCTTGCAGTGGTTACTCTTCCTCCACAGACTAGTAAGTTAATTAAGATGGGAAATATTTTTTTCTACATCCTCTAGCCAATGCAGTTCTTTTGATATGATCCCTGTAGCCAGTCAACAATCTGGTCACAGCAATCTGGACCTGCTGAAGTTTCCAAACAGTCTTCAAAGGTAGCCCCACATGGAGTGTGTTACAGTAGTCCAGATGGGATGCAACCAAGGCATGTGCCACAGTAGCCAGATCTGACTTTTTTAAAAGAATGGATACAGCTGGGACACTAGGTTCAGGTCTCAGTACAACACAACACACAAGCTCTTAGCCTGAGATTTCAGGGGAAATATAATCCCAATTACCACAGAATGAATCTTTATTCACTGATCTACCTTTCAACTGACCAAGGACACCTCTGAATTTCTGAAATAATTTTCAATTTGTTCACCCTCATCCAGTCCATTATTAGCAACAGACACTGGTTAGTTTTGGAATCAAATGGGAAGATAGAGAGATGATAGAGACAGATAAAGATAGATAGCGATAAAGATTGGGATGCCAACAGGAACACCCCCATGCCTATCTAACTCTCAGCATAGGTCACCTACAAAGACAACCAAAGCTATCCCTGTTTCCTAGCCTGGCCTGAATCCAGATTGAAATGGCTTTAGAAAATCCATTTCATACAGGAATGCCTCGAGCTGGGGGCTCATCACATGTTCCGGTATCTTGCCCAAAAAGGAGATATTAAAGACTAGCTGATAGTTGTACAGTCCTGTATGGTCCAGGGAGGATTTTATCAGTAATTTTAACAGTATCAAGAATGAAGAGCTAGCTGCTGTTATCTACCTGGGTTTTAAATATAGTGCTTTCATATATTTTAAGATAATATACTTTCTCTAAATAGTAGAGCATTTCAAAGAGGAAAAGTGTAGCTAATCAAACCAAATCATCTCTGAGAAATTACTTCCATGAGAACTTAGCAACTAAGGACACTTTAAAGCAATTTCTGAAACTGATCAGTGCCGGAATATTTCATTATGCATATAAAGTGTGTAAGTGAAGATAGATTAAGATGAAAATATAACATCCCATTTGGAATGATGCATTTATCTCAGCTGCTTGAAACTGCTTATAAGCTCAGAGGTCAAGGACAAGACTCACTAATATATATATATATATATATATATATATCATTGTGGAGACAACAGACATATTAGAACAATGGCACTAGCCAATGGGAGTGAAGCCAGGAAAAGGTGGAGGCTGCTCCCAGTAGTGAGAATATAAGAGGGGGCAGCAGGTTTGAAAGGGGTTGATATTTATTGTGCCCTGAAGGGTGAAGAGCCATTGAGGCTAAGTTAGGCTGTCGTGAGGGGCAGTTGGAAAGGATTTTAGGTACCTCAGAATGGGAGAAAGAGTGTCCTTAATTATATTGTTGTATAGTCCTGCGGGAGACATATTGTTTGGTGACTAGTGGAGTCACAGGTAACCAGAAAGGTTATAAGATAACAAAAGTTAATAAGGGTTCTGTGAGAACTTAGTCTATAAGGGAACATATATAAAGATATGTATGTATATACATATACAATTACAAAGACAAGTTAAAGAGAGTGTTAAACTGTGTAATTAATAAAGTATTTATACACTGTATCCATAATGAACATCATCCACTTAACAAGATACTGTTTTCTGCCTGACTTGTAAATAAATTTCTTACTTTATTTCAACAAGCAGCTGTGTGAAGTGATTTCAGAAACACATTAAAAATGCTACCAACATTGAGAAGTCTTTTAGGGAAACATTAGATAATGGGTTATGTGGCTGTCTAGGAATAGTTGGTGCCATGCTGGGGGAAAATTTGAAACGCAGAGTGCTGGCATCAAAAGAGAGTTATCAGGCAGGAGACATTTAAAGCAGTCCTGAGTTTGAGTCTCGCAGTGAAGAATTGGTGGGGTAGTTGCCATCATAATTGGCGGCAGTGGTGGGATCAAAAAACAAAACAAAACAAAACATTGTGCTGCCATCTTAGAAGAGTAGTTGGGTGGGTAAGTTTCACCTTCATAATCATGAACAGACATAACTGAACTCTTTATGTGCATGATCTTAGCACTAAGGCTACTTGGGGCAGATACAGGTTGTATAGACCAGCCATAAAGGCTGCCATGGGGGTGGAGTGGGGGTGTGGCATCTGTATGATGCATGCCCTGACTCCACCCCATTGCCAGCACAATGATGCATGCCACACCACATGGCAGGTGGAATCATGGCACTCCTCTGGCACCACGTCCAGATGATACAGTGCCAAAGGACTAGAGAAAAGCCACGGGGGCTGGCAGCTATGGTGCCCTTTCCATAGTGCAGAAAGGAGCGACTTTTTGCAGCTCCTCTTTGTGCCACAGAAAGGCCAGATCAAGGCCGCGGCATGCGGTTGCTGCAGCCCTGATCTGGCAAAGAAAGAGGCAGCTTCAGGCCACCCTTAGGGGCAGTCTGTACAGCTGCATAGTCATCAGTTCTTGTACATGAACTCAGATTTCTAAGAAACCTTAGTAGTATAAGGGGACCAGCTCATGTCAAACGAAAAGTGACAGGTGCCCCACCCACTTTTGGGGCCTTAGTCCCACCCCCTGGGCCTCTGGGTCCCGCCTCCTGTGACGGGTAGACGGGTTCTAGGTCTTGGAGAGCAGGGTTCCAGGGGGGGGTGTCAACTTGGGAAGTGGGGGTTCTAGATGAGGTAGCTTTTTGGGGTTCCAAACTGTCCATATGGGCAGTTATTTTTCATAGGTCAGGGATGGCAGCTATAAGTTTGTATTTTCATCTGTAGGTTTATATACATTGATGTGATAAGATGATAACCTGCTTTTTAAACTCTTAAATCCAAAAAAGTGGACCCCTGAATTACTGTATTCTAAATGAAAATGTATATTGGTATCAATAGAGTTTATCAGCTCATAGAATTTTAATTAATTTGCATTACCTCTCCATATAAAAATGGAGAAGAGACAAAGGGATGAAGAAGGGATAATAGCCAAGTTGATGATTAATAAGGGTATACTGAATAATTATTTAACATACAATTCTCTATTCTTAATTAATTTCTTAGTATTATGTAATGAAAGGCTTTTTTCCTTTTTTATTTTTAAAACCAGAATTCTTAGGAATGGACATTATTCTTATTCATAATGGTTGTAAGAGTGGCAAGAACCCATTTTCAAAGCTTAAAATGATAAAATTTATTAGGACACTTATCACAAGTACATTTACTTGTATAAGCAATGATATAAAAACTTGCAAATAAGCACCAAAGGAGCCCCATGATATATGGACACTACAACCTGACTCCACCCGCAACCCGGCCTTTAAGACCAGTCTTCACAGGGCCCAAATGTAGTAAATATTGCCCTGGAAGAACTCAGTATATAAGGCAAATTATATGGGAGTAAGCAATCCCATAAACAACGTGGACCTAAACCATGTAGAACCTTAAGGATGACAGCTACCACTTTGTACCTTGCCCAGAAACTGCTTGACTGCCAGCCAGTAGAGTGATTTTAATATTGGTGTAACCAGACAGCCTAAATACCCTAAAGGCACCAAATCCTTTCTAATCTTGGAAACTAAGTAGGGTCAGCTCTGGTTAGGATTTGGATGGGAGTTCACCAATGAATACCAGGTGCTGTAGGTTGTATTTCAGTGCAACGAACTGATAAACCCAACTTGAAGGCCCATATACACAAAGTATAATAACTCCTAGATGTGCCAGTAACCAATTTGTCTGGCATGTGTTGAATTAATTCTATTTTTGTAACTTCATAGAGCAGTAGTTCAATGTACAGCATGTTGCAGAAGTCCAGCCTTGATGTTACCAGTGTGTGCGCCACTATCTTTAGATCCTACAGTTATATTCTTTATATAACTGCAGAATGAATGTGGATGTATTTGTCTGTGTGCATGTGCGCACGTGCACATATATGTCCATGCAAGAAGTGCATGCATCAGGAAAAATTTAATTTTTTTAGCAATGTTTTCCTTAACTTTTGCATTTGTTTACTAAATATACAAAGTGGTATTTTAACATTTAGGTTGTCCTTGCAAGGGGAAATAGGTCTATTTAATCAAAGATTCTTGTATAACAATATTCGCAAAGAAAAATATGGCTCTGGAGAAAACCCTGAGGAGACAGATCCACTCCCCAATCTATTTTGAGTAGATCCACAAATGCCACACTCAGTACCCAGCCTGCCAAACTATTGCCTATGAATGGTGAGGTTTGGATTTTTGACTCAGAGGCTGCATCCACACTGCAGAAATAACAGATTCGATACCACTTTAACTTCCATAGCTCAATGCTATCAAATTCTGAGGATTGTAATTTTGTGAGCCATTTAGCCTTCTCTGTCAAAGAGCTTTGGTGCCATCACAAACCACAATTCCTGCAGATTATTATTTTCCACTGCAGATTATTTTTGCAGTGCGGATGCAGCCCAAGAGGGGCATAAATGCCTGCGGAACTTCTATTGGCCAAGCCTCCTAAAGTGAAAATCCTTTAACCTTCTAGAGATGTAAAGAATATTTGCTGATTTTCTTGTCCTTGATGAGTAAAGATGTATTATCACACTGAAAACAAACAAACGTTCTCTCTCTGTCTCTCTGGTATATTTTACACTAAATATTTCCTTTTCCACAAACCTCTTTCTATTTTGCATTACTGTAGTTTTTACACACACATGAACACACACAGTCCTAGGTAGGAAAAAAAAAAGACAAAAGATTCGTGAACTGAAAAAAAAATCCTCAAAAAGTGTAGTAAGACTCTTGTAATACTGATCAATAGTGCAATAAGCCTTGGTTCTTTTTAATATTTGTTCCCAAATGTGAGAATTAAATAAGTGAATAATTATATCCCTACTACAGTCTTGAAGGAGAGAACAGGCAACAGGCAGTCTTGCTATAAAGCTTTGGAAGTTGTAGCAATCCAGTGCTGATGTATCTTCTTCTTTCTATGTCACTGGATTGCTAAACATCTTCTGATATTCTGAACCAGAAGACTTGTTCATGCTAAGGCCTTTGCTATCACTCCATCACAAAGGCCAGTTCTAGGCCTCTCTCCTTTTTTCTTTTGGTGGGACTCTTGTCTGTTTTGGTTGATGGACCATGGATAACAACAGACAGTGGTTCATTTCTCAGATTTCTTTCCCATATGCAAAGTTTCCCAGTTACATATTTCAATACTCAGAATTGTTGCCCCATTCCACTTTATCCTAGAAGGTGGTCCTCCTGAGGATACCTTTTCTATATGTGCCTAAGCCTGTGTCTAAATCATGTCTCTGGATTTAATATCCTTAATTCTCAAGACATTAAAATAAACTACCAACAAAGGACGCCAAACAAATTTAGGCATTTCCATTGTGTCTAAGGACTTTGTCCCACAGGGAAAATTGGAGGGTTAAACAATGATTATTCCATGAAAATTGCCCAATAGCGATTAACATTTTCACACACATGATTAAACAGCCATTGTTCTGGGAATAAACTGGCAATAAACAGCAACAAGTCATCCACAGGATTTCCCCATGAACAATTTGTTGCTGTTTATTGCCTGCTTATTCCTGGGATAATGGCACTTTAATTACAACATTGTGTGAAAAGATTAATCATGATTGCACAATTTTCACAGGATAATCACTGTTTAAAACCCTGATTTTCCCTGTGTGATAAAGTCCTAACTTTGTGCTGGACTGTGGCACTTTACTTTAATTTCTGTTCTGCTCAGTGAACAATAAAGGAGAACCAAAGAAAGAACTGGAAGCTGCATAAAGAAAGCAAACTTATGGCTTCACATTGTGAAAAGTGAATGACTGATTTAACTGCTAGGATTATGATGTGCCTGTCTCTATGTATGTTTAGCATCTGGAAGAGGCAGCCAACTGTGTCCCTGTTCCAGTGTCTTCCAGGTGACTGCTTCAAGTAAGAACTTAATGGGCCATCTGCAAGAGAGAGAAAATTTGTGCCCTCTTTTCATCTTTGAAAACACATAAAAAGGAAATAACTGAGAATGGGGATAGCAAAGCCTCAGCAGCAAAGCTGCTTTGCTTTATCAAGGATATCAAATAGGGCAACTGCTGGGTACTCAATTTCAGTATGAAGAATATTTTACTGTTTTGTTATACCATATTACAAACAAAAGCAAAGGAGAACATCAAAGGTCCCCCCCCCCCCCACCTTTCTTCTTTACCTGGGGAGGAAAATATCCTAGAAATCATGCCAATGATAATATTGGTAAATGACAGGCAGCTAACAATAAGGAACATTTTCTCTTATGCTATTCTTTCTGCAGACCCACTGTCTCAAACAGCCAATTAATAATAGCAAAACCATGGATCTGAACCAAACACAAAACCTGTTTAGTGTTGTTTTTCCTTTGAAGAAAAAATTATACAGAGGGTTCAAACAACATTTAGGAAGGCTTGCAAGTTCCATAGCATATTCAAAAGAAACAAGTAGATTTTTGTGACACAAGATTCTGGCATTTACTGTCAAATTGAAAAGCAGCCAACTAGAAGACTATAGGAAATATATAGTGCATGCAAACCCCACATGTGAATCTCTCTTCTTCTTCTTCTTCTTCTTCTTCTTCTTCTTCTTCTTCTTCTTCTTCTTTTTTAAAAGATACCCCATGTATTTCTTTATGATCAAGGGTTGTTCAAAAGAAAATAATAATAAATAAATAATAAAATGTTTATTTATATATCTTGAAATAGAGAACAAAAAAATTAATCAATTTTCTTCCCACCACCAGAAGGCTTTGAAAACTGAGCAGTTTTTAAAGAGGGAGAAAAAGTCTCTACCAGCAGGAAGGAGAAAAATCTCTCTGGGTCCACAAGGGGGGAAACAGATAATGCTATAACCTTCCAAAATCCTCTCCTGGCTCCCCCCACCTTCAACATTAGAAGCTGAGCGAAAAGCAAGTTAGTTTCAGAGAACTATAGCATTCCAGAACCAACATCTGGCTTTCCAGATCATCTACTTTGTAACTTTTGGAGAGTGGAGAGAAGCCAGATATGTATGGATCAGGAGGCTATAGATTCCAGGATTATCTCCTGTCTCACTTTGCCCACTCCCTGTGTGACATCAGAGAAGAACAAACCAACAAAGACTGGGGAGATCATGGTCTCAACATCTGTGTTCCTCTGGTTGGTTTATTATGATACAGAGATTGTCATCATGCACTGGCTATCAGAAGACAGCCAGGATGACAATCCCCCCTTGCTTGGTAGCCCCTAGCCTCCTTCCTGGAGGGGCGATGGGTGAGTCGGGATAGGAGAACAGGAATAGCCTTTGATTCAGTTCAAGAATGTTACTTGGGGAAAATTCTCCTTGGTGGGATTCTCATACATTCAAAAAGCTCTTTTCTCAGTTTTTATCCTTGAATATTTGAATATTCTTTCCATATCTGCCATACATACACATATATATACTGTGAGAAGTAACAACCTTAGCATGTCTTTACTGAACAGTTATTAGTTTTCATGCCTCTCTAATTCATAGAATCATAGAGTTGGAAGAGACCTCACAGGCCATCCAGTCCAATCCCCTGCCATGCAAGAATACACAGTAAAAGCACCGCAAGCAATTAGCCATCCAGCCTCTGTTTAAATACCTCAAAAGAAAGAGACTCCATCACACTCTGAAGGAGTGTGTTCCATTGTCTAACAGTTCTTATAAGTTTATCACATGAGGGAGACCAAGGGGTTAATCCAAAGATATCCCAGATAAATTGAGAAATTACACGATACCATTTCACATGACGTCACGAAAAACTCGCAGTTAAACTAGATTTAAAGAAGGATTAAGCAACATTATTTCACACGACGTCACAAAAACCTGCAGTTAAACTAAATTTAAAGGAGGATTAATCCACATCTTTTCAAGTTCAGATCTCTCTACAGAAAGTGTACATTTGATTTTTTTATTTTGCTCCTTTTTCTAAGTCACTGCGCAGTACCATTAAGAATTTTTGAAAAAAAAATAGGGCATTAAATTCTGAACTGCACTACAGCGGTCCTCTGCATTCACTGGAGTTAGGGGTGAACAACCACTGTGAATATGGAAAAAAACACAGATAAAAACTTTATTCTTTTTTACCTGAGAGAATACCTTTCTAGGAATCTTCAGATCCTTCAGTGCAACTCTATGGTCAACATCTGCAAGAGGTTGGTCACAGAATCATAATGGAGGACCTACAAATGCCTAGAGCAGTGTTTTCTCTAGGAACTTCTAGGTTCTTCAGCACAACTGTCAATTTCTGGCAGAGTTGTGCTGGAGTACCTAGGGCAGTGATGGCAAACCTATGCCACACATGCCAGAAGTGGCACTTGACACCATTTCCCCAGGCATGTGTGAGGAGGAAGAAAGAATAGGCACATGGGTACCTGATCCTCATCCTCCCTGCCTTTTCTTGGCCTCCAGCTGTCTCTCCAAGACAGCTGGAATCCAGAAAATGACACTGCGAACTGCAGAGAAGGAGCCAGAGGCTCTGGCTCCTCCTCCTCCCAGCCCTAACCCAGCCTCTCAGAGACAGTTGGAGGCTGTCATAAGGGTGGGGGGCAGGAGGAGCGATTGGCTCATGCCAGTTGCTCCCTCCTAGAGACCTTTTCCCATCACCAGTTATCTCCTCTGGTCCATAGAGAAGAGGGACAGGCCCGTGCCCAGCCCCCTTCCTCCCCACTTACCCTTTCTGCCCTTCAAGTGTCTCTAGAGTGGAACTTGGAGGGCAGGCAGAGTCCATTGGGGAGGGACTGTGCCCAGCCTCCTTCCCCCCCACTTACCCTTTCTGCACTCCAAGTGTCTCCAGTGTGGCACTTGGAGGGAAGGCAGGGTCCATGGGGAGGGACTGTGCCCAGCCCCCTTCCTCCCCACTTATCCTTTTTGTCCTCCAAGTGTCTCCAGAGTGGTACTTGGAGGGTAGGCAGAGTCTGTGGGGAGGAAGGATGGACCCCTGCCCAGTCCACTTCTTCCCCTTTTGCCTTTCCTTGCCCCCAAAGGGCTCCACAGACCTTTGCTGACCTGGGGGCCGGAAAAAGGGTGGGGCTGGGAGAAGCCCCACTCAGGGAAGCCCCACCCTCAGAGGGCAGAAGCCATGTCCCCAGGGTGGAAGTTCCACCCTGGTACGCAGCCCCATCCTGGGGATCAGAAGCACCACCCCGGCACACAAACCTAAAAAGGTTTGCCATCACTGAACTAGGGATTTCTAGAGACAACATATTAATTAAGTCTGCAAATAATCAAATTTTTGATGTACAACTGGTCTTTCCAAATGCCAAGAACATTCGCCGCGCAGGTCAGACCCCCCCAATAAATACAGAAACCTGGTTGGAGGAAAAAAGGCCACAACTTTATTAACTGTTCCACACATGCAGAACAACACAAAACCATAGGGTTGGCCCAAAGCATAAGGTCTGGATCTGGCCATCAGCAACACCCTGGTTGGTTGATGTACCCTTGGTAGCAGGGGCAAACATCGGGATGACGTAGGTGCCAAGCTCCGCCCTGTTGCGCAGTTAGGCAACTGCGCTGCTTCACATCGAATTGTGAGACATCCTAGTCACCGGGTATTAATCGACTGTGGCCCTGCAATGGCCACAGCGAACCGCTCCTTACCCGGGTCATGAGGACTCCCGATCCAGTGCCAGCGGGCCCTGGAAACCCCTACTCCAGATCCAGGCCTATGCTGCCGCCACACAGGCAGGTCTGAAAGAGCGCCTACCGCCAACCCTAAGAACCGAAAAAAAACCCCTCCACAAATAACATTAATAGCATCGGCTTGAGCAAGAGTCCAAATCAGGGTGCACATAGCCTGCAAACACCCTAGACTTCTATCGACCAATTTACTTGATGACATCAGTAGAGAGTCCAGCACAGGCTGTAGATGTGGCCGCTCCAATGCGGAATGAATGGCCCCCAAATTCAACCAAAAGAAGACCCATCGCCTGAAGGGCCAGCTTTAACACAGCAACAAATTGAAAGCGTGTGACAGGTGAGCCATCAGCATGACAAAATAGGGATCCCCGACATGCAGGCCGGTGCCTAATAAACCTTTTTAGAACCCGAACAGGACAGAGGTGCGAGTCTTTTAGGCGCCCCAATGTGATCGATGAGGCTCAGCCCAGTTGATCACATTTTGACCTGAGAACTGTCAAACATACAGCATCAACATTGAACAAAACATCAGTGATGCACAAGTATCTTTTTGAGCAATAGGTCTTCAAAGACAGGACCAGCTCCCCTACCCTCAGGGCCCCAAATGGCGGGAAGCTGGGAAACAATATCCTGAAGCAGTGTAAAAACAGATAGGGTGCCTGGCATCATTTTTGTCCATATGCATGCATCTCCAACCCTCCATAGTGCAACGCACTTGGAAACAAGCACATGGATCAACAAGGCTGGAGGCTTTTGCAAAGAACGAAATACCTGCAAGGTGAACAGAAATATAGCGCGGGGAAACCCCACTATACTTTAACCACGCCATGAAGCATAAAACAGTTGTCGAATCCATAGGCCAAAGTGCCGGAATGCCTAGGGAACCCCAAAAGGAGGACAATTTAGAAAAAACCTTATTATAGGCCCTGAGAGTGGAGGGGGGCCACCGAAGACAAAATGCCCTGGGTCACATTAGAAGTCTAATCTTCCAGAGGAACTCTGGAAATGGCATGGGAAAGGGGTCTGCCTTTGGAGCCAGCCATTGAAACCTGTCTTCCTGGAATCGAGAAAGAGCATCAGCTAAATTATTTTGCAAACCAGGAACAAACCGAGCTGTGATAGAAATGTTAAAATTAAACAAGTGAGTACGAGCCACAGCACCAACACGACTCTTTCTGATTTGAAAGACAGGCTATTAACAACAGCAACTATGGCTTAATTATCGCAGCAGAACAGAACACGTTTGGTGGAGAACTCATGTTTCCAAATAATGACAGCCGTCACAATGGGAAATAATTCCTAAATAAATAAATTATTAACAACATCCTCTTAAGCCCAACCCTTTGGCCATTTTTGAGCACACCAGTGTCCTTGAAAAAACAGCCCAAATCACAATCTTCAGATCCTCTCTAATACCCTTGGTAATGCTCACATGGTAATGAGGCCTGGAAATACCTGCAGTAGCTCTGGCCAGCCTGGCACAAAAGGGGCGACCAGGAGAAACCACACAGCACGCAAAGTTCAGGTGACCCAGGAGGGATTGCACCTGACTCATAGTAACTTTTTGGGATGCAAGAAATTCTGAAATAAGTTTTTTTAGAGCAATCAATTTGTCAGGAGGGAGACGAGAAACTCCTTCAACCGAGTCCAATTGGACACCCAAAAATGTGAGGGACATAGCTGGCCCCTTAAGTGTTATCAGCTGCTGAAGGAACCCTGATCTCAGATGCCAAAGCAGAAAAGGTATTTAGGAGCATCTGGCAATGGTCTTAGCCGGACCGTCCGGTGAAAAGGAAATCATCCAGTTAATTAGTCACAAGGGGGGAGCAAGCCCTGCGCTTTACCTCCCACTCCAGGAAAGTACTGAAGGCCTCAAAGGCTGCGCAGCTAATTGGACAGCCCATCGGTATAGCCTTATTGAAATACCATCGGCCTTGTACCTTAAGCCCTATCAGGTGGAAATCATCAGAGTGAACAGGCAAAAGGCAGAAAGCAGACTGAATGTCACATTTGGCCATTTGGGCTCCGCGGCCACATGCCTGCACTAGCTGGACCACATGGTCGAACGAAGCATAGCTAACTGAGCAAAGCTCTTGAGACTAGCATCATTAACCGATGCTCCTGGGGGGTGAGACAGGTGGTGAATGAGTCGGAATTCCCCCAGAGTCTTCTTGGGGACAACTCTTAAGGGAGACACCTGAATGTTTGGGAAAGGCGGAGAATCAAAAGGCCTTTCAATGCAGCCGGCATCTATTTCTTTTTGAATCTTTTTCATAAGAACCTCCGGCATATCTCAAGCTGATTGGGAGTTCGACAGTTGTGGTGGATCCTGCGACAACAGTCATGGTCCAGGCCCATCCTCCCCCATTGCAGGCGTCTTTGATCATTAGCCAAGAGATGGCTGCAAAACTGATGTGGTCCTTCTCAGAAATCATTGCTAAGGCCATGACAGCCTCCCAAGTATCAACATCTGCTGGTGTTGCAATGTCTGGATCTGGATCCCGGGAAGGCGACAGGGAACAACAGTTGGCGGATGATGTCCCCAGCTTGGGACCCAGCTCTTTGGCTTGGACCTCCGTTGCTCGGGTGGATGTCTCCAGCTCAAGTTCTTCATCCAGCTCTAGCTCTACATCTTCGAGTTCGGAGGACGACGAGCTTATTGCGGGAACCTCTGTGGCCGGTGGCAAAAGGAAGAAATGCAAGGGAAAAAAGAGTAAATGGAACAGGACTGCATCTGTGTCTCGTTTGGGACATGTTAGGGCGGGGGTGTTTCACAGGTTGTGCCTACAGGTAGAGAAGGGCTCTGGGTGGATCATGCTTTGGTCCCTGGGTTTCCCCACTGGGCTATCCGGTGCAGGTCCTGGCATCCTGGCCTGCAAGGTGTGTGGGCCTTGGGCCTTGGGCATCCCTCCCTCAGCTCCTTGTGAGTGTCCTCCTGGGTCTCACCTTTCAAAAAAATGTGCAAAATTGAATTTTAACAGGTTGTTTCGTTGACATTTTCACACTATTGCAACCAAAAGGGCATGATGCCCTTGCTGTTACATCCACCAAACGGGCAAAACAAACAAACAAACAAACAAAACACCCTAAGGTTCCCTCAGCAGAGCATACATTCTCCGAAGGGCTGTTATCTCAATGGCATTCCTCAAGAGAGCTTGGCACCTAGATTGCCACATGTGTCATGTTCTTAGAGTCAGAGCTGTAGCTGGTGAGGCAGCTGCTATCACCTATGATGCAGCCTTTTGTCAGCAGGCTTCTCAGAGCTCTAGAGAGTGCTGGGATCTTATTCACAATGAAATTTGGTTGCTTGAGGTGGTCCCTCTGACCAGGTCCAAAGGGGCCATCAGACCGGATGGTAAGAGGGACATAAATTGGTCTGCTGGGAATATAATGCGGGAAGGTGCTCCAGGTCTCACTGCAGATATGACCACATCTTTGAACTTTGTCGGGGGCCCCATAGTAAGGCAGCTTGCCCAAAATCAGGCCAATGAGGGCTCAGGAACGATGGAGGCACCACCCTCTCCAAGCTCTCCACCAATAGGAGGGCACACCATACCCTGCTGTGGCCAATCAGACAGGTTCCTTTCCTGCTCCTCCCGGTGGCCAATCAGCATCGAGCCCGCACTCGCACCAGCCTCTGGGGCGCCCAAGCCTGGCGCGCGGGAAGGGGAGAGGCCTTCCTTCATGCGGCAACAGCGCCGGCCCGTTAATTCGGGCGGCACCATTTTCTGGTCAATACATTATCAATACAGATGACTTTGTAACAATAGCACACTTCAGATGTTTCTTAGTGAATCAATCAGCACAGATCTAGTCTCCCTTTACCATTTCTTATTGAACATACAAATATCTGCATCTTTCTTCCTTGTATGAAGGGAGGCTCCTTGACTGATGAAGTATCCAGATCCTTAATCACAAAGGGGATCATCATATAGCCTCATTGAGTGAGGAACTTCAATGAACCATGTGCCTTTGGGGGTTGAGTTAAATATACAACTGGGTAGTTAGCTGTATTACATTTGACTGTTCTGGTACAAAATATCTGAAAGGGCCAATATATTTGATGAATATAGGGCACATTAATCTTTCTATACTCTCACAGTGATTCCACAATTATCTGGAAGAGTTAAACTGAGGTTTGAATCCAGTGAGGCACAACTTTGAGAACAACCATTCTCGTGTTAAGAATAGATGTTTTCATAGTCTCAAGTGACTGATTTTTTTTCCAGAAGTATCATGGAACCATAAGAAAAACTTAACCTGATATTTACCAACATAAGAACAAACCACTGACCCATCAGGTCTGATATCTTGCCTGCAGTTATTGCTTAATGCTTCAGAGGAAGCTCAAAATACATGGAATATCTGGATGCTTGTTGCTGGCTGGGGAAGGAGAAGGACAAAGAGAGATGGAGCAACAAGTGAGATAGGAACAATTATTCCTACAGGGAGATTAAGACCATATCACTTGGATGTTGGATTAATTTAAAATCTCGGATACTGGGAAGCATTCAGTATATCAGGTTCATTTGAGTAGGCTGTTCTGTAATTGCAGTTTTCACCCAATGTCATTCTGCATTATGAAGACCAAAAACTCAGAATAAGATAAAACAAGTCAAGCAGGAAAGTTGTAATCAAATATAAAACAGATTCTATTATATATAGTTTGGAAAGCAGAAGTAAAAACTGTGGACCAGAAGATTCATTCACAACCAAGGGGGCAGATGTTGTCTGAACTTTGAAGCAAGAATTGGCTCCTGGCTGTGTAATACTGAAGATGAATAGAACAATAGAAAATCAGAGTACCAAAGAGAAGCCTAAGGTGGGAAGAAGGTGGGGGGAAAGGAAGATATGTGTATGGTGCATCTTTAATGTTAAATCCTGTAGCAGTGCTTAAAAGCACCACATGCTGGAAAGCAGCAGCCTACAATAATCATTGAATTAATATTTCTCCTGTGTGCTATGGGCAATACAATAAAAATGTTCTGACTTGCCTAGTTCTGTAACAAAGAGGTGGAAGAGAACAACCTGCTGTGTGTATTTCAGGTACACATTAGAATCCGTTCTTTGTCTCAGATATCTCTTGCATCAAATATAGAGGGTGCTTTCCCAGATATTCCTCTATTTTTTAAAATATAACCATCAACTTCAAAGCTCTTAGATGTGTCAACCACGCAAATTCCAATTATTTTATTTTTCCTTTCAAGATTGTAATCTTTATATATGCATGACTGCCTTAAGCAGTCAGTTTATTAGTCTGATATTATGATTGCTTATGTGGAAGTAAGTCCATTGAGTTCTTATGGCCAGATAGATAGATAGATAGATAGATTAAATATATGTCCCACCTTTCTCCTTGTATGGGATCCAAATTTCTATTTAAAACAATAATTTAAAATATAAAAGAGCTAAACTGTTCCAAAAGAGCTAAACTGTTAAAAATCAAATAAACTACAATAGTTTTTAAAATGGATAATTAAAAACTGTTTAAAATACATTAAAAACCTCAACACCTTTCTGAGCAGTCTTTTGTGGAGCTTTTGGGCTATGCGGCCATGTTCTAGAAGAGTTCCTTTCTGATGTTTCGCCAGCATCTGTGGCTGGCATGAAGATGCCACTCACAGATGCTGGCGAAACATCAGAAAGGAACTCTTCTAGAACATGGCCGCATAGCCCAAAAGCTCCATAAAAAACTATGGATGCCATCCATGGAAGCCTTTGACTCAATGTTTCTGAGCAGTTTTCAAAACAGTCCCAAGTACAGTGTGTTCAGTAAATCCAAACAAGATGTAATCAAGGCATGTGCCACTTTAGGAAGATATTTCTTCTGAAACAACAGGTACAGCTGGTAAACTAGTTTTAACTGCACAAACACATTCCTGGGCACCACATGAACCTGGACATCCATCTCACATCTGAATCCAGGAGTAAATCCAACAGGATTCTGAGTCCTATTCTCTGGAGCATCAGACAATAAGCTTGTTCCAGCCTCAATATGGAACCCTTTCAAATATTTAAACAGAGCTATGATATCACCTCTTAACTGTCTCTTTTCCAGGCTAAACATACCCAACTCCCTATGTCTCTCCTCATAAGGCATGCTTTCCAGACCCTTCACCATTTTGATTTCACTCCTCTGGACATGTTCCAACTTATCAACATCCTTTTTTTTTACTGTGGTGTCCAGAATTGAACAGAGTATTCTATGTGAGGCCTGACCAAAGCAGAATGGAGTGGCACTATTGCTACTCTAGATCATGACTTTTATTGATGCAGCCTATACTCACATTGGCTTTTTTTAGCTGTTTCATCACACTGTTTAATAATGTTCAGCTTGTAGCCTACTAGAATTCCTAGATTCCTTTCACATGTAATCATGTTAAGCCAGGTGCCCCCCCCCATCCTATATCTATGTATTTCATTTTCTTTCCTACCTAAGTGCAGTACTTTACATTTCTCCCTCTTGAAATTCATTTTGTTAATTTTGGCACAACTTTCTAATCTATTAAGGTCATTTTGTCCTCTCCTCTGGGGTATTAGCTACTACTCCTAATTTGGTGTCATCTGCCAAAAGATGGAAGAGAAACAAATGGGAGGATAACTGCTTTAAAAGATGGTGGGAAGAGGGGGAGACCAGGAAAGGTAAGAACATTATCTCCTGCTCAAGACAAGGGAGAGCTCACCAATTTGCATTGTTTAGAAAGATTTCTAGAGTCTGCACCCTCCAAATTTGCTCCATATTCCAGAAATCTAATACCTCCACAGAAGGAAGGGACAAGAAAAGAAGAATATTGGTGTCAACCATGATTATGCAGGGGAGAAAGAAAGCCTGAGCCCAACTTGCCCCTGATGCAAGGCTATAGAACCCAGGCAACCAACCATAAAATGAATGACAGAACAAGACAAATCCTGAATGACCATGTATTCATTTGCACTAAGAACTAATTGGAATAACAATAAATAAATAAATAAATAAATAATCTGTAAAGTGGGTAGTGAGTGAAGTGTTCAATGGATTATATTTTCAGAAAAGGAAGCTAAATTATTGTATTAGAAATACACAATGTCTTCTCATGTGCTTCTCTAAATGCAGTTGCTTGTCATTGGCTCAGGTATTCTTTGGCTCATTGGAGTTAAATCTTAACTTGCCTTGGAGTTATTTTGAAAAGATCATGAGGGAATATGCTTCACAGAAAGAGACCATAAATCAAACAGAAGAACTGGTGTTTGTTTGCTTTAGGAACCAGGACAGCCTCAGGACACCTTCAAGGAAACCCGAAATCTGAAGTGGATTTTTATACACAAAGCACCACAGAAGTCATAAAGCTCCATCACTCAAAGAAACAACAGAACCATCTCCTCAGATCACTAGACCTCATTTTTGTTTTGTTTTGTTTCTTTTTTTGTTGGAAATACTTTTTCTGTTGTATCTATAACAGAGAATTCCCACCCTAGTTCTGGGAATTCCAAAAATTGACAACTTGTTTTGATAAATGATCCACTATAAACATTTATTCATTTAGAGTACATATGATATGATTGATGTAAAGATTATGACCTAATATGCAGTGTGTGTGTGTGTGTGTGTGTGTGTACCTTCAAATCCTCTATTGACATATGGTGACCCCGTGAATTTTGTATGGTATTCTTAGACAAGAAATACTGAGAGGTAGTCTTGCCAGTTTCCTGCTCTGAAATACAGCCTACAGCACCTGGTACTTGCTGGCCATCTCCCATTAAATTACTACCCATTACTGATCCTGCTTCCAAGAGCAAATGGTATCTGGTGTCTTAGACCCTTGCCTCTAGAGTATTTACGTCCTTAATATACAGTACTGCATACTTAAATCTCTCATATACTGTTTGGATTTAACTCCCTACATCTGTATGAATGTGTGTAATAACAGTGCTTGAAGTATCAGATCTTTATGAACTATAACAGAAAATAGCATGATCCTTGCTTTCTGGACTAATGTACAAATCAGGTTACCTTATATTTCTTATTTCTAATTTTTTAAAAGAAATAGTGCAATAACATCTCAAAAATGTTTTACTGTTTAATTTTTTTTATGCTGAGAGAGAATGCGTTTAGAAAAATGCATGAGGCAAATACATTTGAAATACATATGCAAATACATTTTAAAAATAATAAAAATAATAACAGATTGATGAGAAAGTATGATGGAATGAACTTACAAATGAATTTGTACAGAAGTGACAACAAGCAGAAATAAACTAGTTATTCCATCTAGAGGACATGATTTACTAGAATGTTGCAGTGAAATAGAGCTGTGTTCTTAATTTGGACCACTTTGAAAAGTCTACCACTTCAGACTGAATGTGAGCCACTGGTCAAAGTAAAAGACCTCAGTGCAGTATTGATTCCTTTTTTTCCTATACTATCATTTAAAAGCATGTTGATATTTCTAGGATATCATCATTTTTCTTTAAAGAAAAATCATTCTGAAATTGCTCAGTGCAAATGAAAAGGTGGTGCACTGGTAGACAGTACAGATAGCTTATCCTGCTGTTCCAGCTGCCCCTATTATTTTAGATGCTTGTAAAGAAAATATAAATGTTGTTTATATATATGAATGACATATACTTGTAATTTTAATCCATATATATATGCAGAAAACACATAGTACTGAGGTGGGTATCACTGAGAAAGAAAATTTGGTTGGGTAATTTTTCTAGGGTGCAAGAAGGAGCAATCTGTGTCAGCTAATGGTTGGCATTTAAAATGTGATCCCATTTTATCAAAATCAGTAGCGAGATGGACTGTCAGGATACAAGATGAACAGGAATATTGTCAACAGAACAGGTTGTGCCATCTAAAGGTTAAAATTATGAGTCAGTTTTATTTCTTCAGAAATTTCAGAATTATTGTTCTCATAGCAACTATAACTCACCCACAATGTTAAGCAATGTAAGTCATTACTGAATGGCAGCAATTTTACCATAATTAAAGCAGAAGATAGAGTTTCATTAGAATAGGTACCTTTAACCTGTGTCCTAGCCAATTATGTGACCATAATTATTTTCCAGACGGTATAAATAAAGTTATGAAAAATATTTTTTGGACTTTCATTCAACTATGTTTTTCCTCCACCATTTCTATACATACACACAGCATAACTTTTTTTCCTATTTTAAAACAAGCTTCTCTGCAACAGCGTTCTTGTTTAGGTTTCCACAAAGGAATTAAGAATGTAGTCATTCATGTTTTATGGCAGTAGATTTTTTTAAAAAAACCCTACATAGATGTCTTGCATCCTAAAAATAAATACCAATTCAAATGTGTTTTGCAAAATGTGAACACACAAATGTTAAAGAGTATTGGTCAGCTACAAGGGAAAACTGTAGTGAGAAGCAATTGTGGATCAGCTTAACAGGGCCACTAAACCAACAAAGAATATCATATAACATCACATTCATGGCATGGAAGTCTCTGATGGTACCACTCTTTCTTGTGCCATTCTGGTAATCCAATCCTATAGAATCCAGTGATTTGCAGTTTTACAAGGTCTTTAGCCTTCTCTGCCAAAGAGTACAGATATCTCACAAAACTATAAAGCCCATGATTCTGTAGTATGGAGCCATAACAGGTAAGTGGTGTCAAACTGCATTATTTCTACAATGTAGATGCACCCTAAAAGGCAGAGCAGATCCCATGCCTCACTAACATAGAAAACTAATTGGTTCCACTTCTGAAAAACCTGTCCTTGAATGTGGGAATTAAACTGTACCACACAGAAGGTATATCCATGCCACTTTATCTGCCTTGACTCCATACTACAAAACCCTGAGATTTGTAGTCTCATGAGCTACTTAGAAATATTTACACAAGAGCTCTCTTCCTTTTCTTTGAACTTCAGCACTGGAAAGAAGTTTAAGTATTTAACCACTGAATTATAAACTCCAGGATTCCATAGGATGGATCCATGTCTGTTAAAAGGACATCAGACCTCTATGACGATGGACTGTGGATACTGGACTGTGGATACAGTCAATAACTCATCTTCATATTTATTTATTAAGACCTGCTGGAACACAGAACAACAGTGGGCTTTAAAAAAAATAAAAAGAAAAGAAAAACCATAAACTACTCAACTGAACAACTCCCAGTTACTGGAACAGCCAAGGTCATCTTAACATCTGTGGAGGTAATGCAGGTCCCAAGTTAACTGGGAAGTACTAAATGACAAATAACATATAATCTGTAATGAGTTACCTTTTTAGATAATTAATTTGTGAGGAAGTAACATTTCACAAGAAACAATATAAATGGAATTACTTGTTTCTGTCAAAGGGATGTTTTTACTTGCTTTTCCTTGTTATTACACAAGAGTAACTTCACAGGCTAGTTCAAATGTTATGTCACCACCCTCCTTCTCCTCCTTCTTCAAAAGTACCAGAAAGTAATTAACAACTGATGGAGTCGCACTCTCCTCGAAGGACCCTGTTCACAGTCTGGGGGTACTTCTGGACTCGGTGCATCACATGACTAGTCAGGTGAATGCAATGGTCAAGAGTGCCTGTTATCAGCTTCGGCTGATATACCAGCTGTGCCTTTTCCTGGATATGAAGGACCTAGAATCTGTGGTACATGCTTTCGTAACTTCTCGCTTGGATTTCTGTAATGCTTTCTACATAGGGCTACTCTTGTGCTTAACCTGGAAACTTCAGTTGGTTCAAAATATGGCAGCCAGAAACCTTTGGAATGTCTGATGTCACAGCCTGTTTGGATTAGATATGAATATTAGAATCCTTACCTTTGATGCCCTTAAAAGATCTCTATGTTAAAGAATTATTAGGAACAATCAAGCAACAGATATACTCCTTCACATTATACAAATCTGCAAGATTGGAATGTATTGTATCAGGAACATTGATTGTAAATGCACTAGAACAAAATAAATAAATAAATAATATGGCAGCCAGGCTTGTCACTGGAACATCTAGGAGAGAGCACATAACACCTGTGCTTAAAGCTCTCCACTGGCTGCCAATTAGTTTCTGGGCACAGTACAATGTGTTGGTTTTAACCTTTAAAGCCCTACATGGCTTGGGTCCATCTTATCTCAGGGACCGCCTCTTCCCGTATGACCCTCCCTGCACGCTTCAGTCCTCTGGAAGAAATCTGCTACAGCCTATGAAAACTAGGCTGTTGCAGACCTCCCAGAGAACTTTCTCAGCTACCACTCCCAGGCTATGGAATGGCCTGCTGGTAGAGGTGCATCTTATTATGTCTCTTGACTGCTTTGAAAAAGCTATAAAGACCCATCTCTTCCGGCAAGTCTTCCCTGAAACTTCTTAATCTCCTGACTCTGAAATTGGGTTATGACCTCCCTGCCAGTTCCCAATATATTGACCCCCGAGAGGCTATGCTGCCCAGGAATACCTGTTTATATGATGAAGTATTTGTTTTTATTGTCTGTTTGATTTTAATTGATTGCTAGTTTAATTTTATTTTAAGGGGTGGGAGATTGGTAATGGGTTATTGGACTTGATTTTTGGCTGTGATTTTTTTAACTTTGCTGTGACCTGCTCCAATTGATTGCACAGAGGAGTGGACTATAAAAAATTATTATTATTATTAATAATAATAATAATAATAATATTTAATAGCTAATGCAAAAGAGTAACACAACAGGATATTTCTCTACTTTTCTAACAAGCAATGACTTTTAGAAAATTTTAACAAGGCCTCCAGTTTAAAGAATGGTTATTTACCCACTAGCCCTGTCAAAGCTGGCCATTGCTGCCACACCAAAAACATAGAATAATAAAAAATCCATAAAGATAAGGGGTGAGATATAAATAAATATTTATTATATATTATTATTAATATCCTACATGCACCTTGTTGTTGTCAGTGGTGATGGCTTTTAGCTTAGCCAATTATTTTGAGCTAACTAGAGTCAATGTATAAGGGACTAAACTAGCCATTAGGAAATCCCGTTTCAAATGCCTTTTATGGTACTTACAGGAAATGGCCTAGACAAACCTTATTTTCTTATTCTCTTCTCCTTGAGACTAAAATACAAATATGTAACTTGTTTCCCTTCTAGGTAAGCTGTAAGGAATCCAAAGAGCTCCAGGTTTGGGGCTGGTGGCAGGGGGAACACTTGGAAAAGTGCCCTGTGGCCTCCTTTTTTTGTTTATGGACCCTCTGACCACAGGAATTCTAGCGCACTTGCAGATCAGCATCATTTTCTAAAGGACAGACTATTTATTTCTACTCTGTACTATTTTTATTGTGTATGTTTGCAAGTCTGTTCTGTCTCCTTGCTGCATGAATCTGATTTTCTTTGAAGTCCATGAACATTAGTATATACATTTGAATATGAATTTCAATATGCATCATATGGTAAACTGTCTTGCATGTCTGTGCATAATTAAGTTCCACTAAGTTAGCACTTACTCCCACATATACAAGAGTTTAATGCCATTTCTCACAATTATGCATTTCCAAATGTATTCTATCATGAAATACTCATTTTATGCATTTTTCCTTCTTCCTTCTTCTTCCTTTGAGAGAAAAATTGGGGGGAAATGTAAAATGTAAAAGCTAATTGCACAGCAATCTACACATCAAGTTTAAAAATTATGGCTAAAACACATATAGAATAAATTCCTTCACCATCTCTACTTCCCTTCTTGTCTTCTTGCCAGAAAAGAAAGAAAGAAAGAAAGAACCCAAAATTTGAACTTAAAGGTCCTTTGTACAAATGTGGATCAGGCCAATTTTATTCTATCAACTCTATGGAACAATAAACATCTTCTTTTTTCCATCCCTATGTTTGACATGCAACTACTTCTGTACATTCCCTCCCACAACACAAGATCTACCTGCAGACTGGCTTTTTTTTTTTTTTTTTAGTACACTGTCTCTCCCAAATCTTAGATATTATTTGTACCCACTCTGCCCAATGAATATAAGGATCACGTGTGATGCATTTTTGGATACATTAGAATAGTACATGTCTTCAGTGTACACTTTTCAAAAGTATATATTTTCCTGGATGAATTTGCAGTCATATGAGAGTTGGCATGGTGAACTAGATTGAGCATTGGACTACGACTCTGAAGAGCAGGATTTGAAACCCTGCTCAGCCAGGAAAACCCACTGGGTGACCTTGGTCAAATCACACTCTCTCAGCCTCAGAGGATGGCAATGGCAAACCTGCTTTGAAGAAACCTGACAATAGATCTGTATGATATGTTCACCTTAGGGTTGTCATAGGTTGGAAATGACGTGAAGGCGCACAGCAGCAACATTCACAGTCATCCAGCAGATTGTGGACCAAGTGCACCCAGTCTTCATCTAGTTCAAAAAATGTGAATTGGGGAATATGACATTCCAAATCAATAGAACCTGCTATTTTACTCTTCTGCACACAGGAGGAATAGTTTCAATACACAAATCCTGTGGGCAGTAACTCAAAAGTTTTTACAACAAAGTCCTTTTTGCTTACATAGACTGGCTAAAGCTTTCAGAAACCAAAAACAGATTCTTAAGTATGGGAATATATAGTATGAAGTCTAAAATATGTCAGCAGATACCAAAGTCAGAATAATTTATGTCATAGTATTTCCAGTTTCTGTATGTGAAAGCTGGACAGTGAAGGAAGCTAAAAGAAAGAAAATCAATATATTTGAAATGTTGTGGTAGAGGAGAATTCTAGAGATTCTATGGATTGGTTAAAAGACAGCTGAATGGCTCCTAGAGCAAATCAGGCCCAAACTTCCACTGGAAGCGAAGATGACAGAACTGAGTTTGTCATACTTTTGACATGAGAATGTGACTCCTTGGAAAACAAACAAAACAAACAAACAGCTTCATTTATATACCACTTCATACCCTTAAGGAGTGTCTAAGCGGTTTACAATTGTAAGCTATTTGCCCCCCAACAATCTGGGTACTCATTTTAGCGACCTCGGAAGGATGCAAGCCTGAGTCAACAGCCCTTTGGTGGTCTTGAACTCGCCACCTTATGGTTTTGAGTGAGTGACTGCAGTACAGGCATTTAACCACTGCGCCACCAGGGCTGTGATGAAAAGATGATAATGCTTGGGAAAGTGGAAGGCAGTAGGTACAGAGGGAGACTGCACTGCAAGAGGATTAATAGATCACGGAATCCCTACCCCTCAGTTTGCAAGACCTGAGAAAGGCAGATGATGACTGGGACTGTTGGAGATCTTGCAATCTTAGGGACACCATAAGCTGAAGTGAATGTGATGGCAAATAAGAATAAATACTAGTACAACTGTTGTTTTAACAAAGATAAATAAGCACTTTTAAGGCTTCTTCATTTTCATATTAAGCAACTTCTTTTATCACAATTGTTATATTTGCAACTTATGAGATAGATAGATAGATAGATAGATAGATAGATTTCATGCATCTTCTTGGGGACACCAATCCTGAAAGAATGTGTGATAAAGGCCATAACTATGTATACAGAAAAAAAAAGTCATATATCAGTGACCTCCACTGATAGATGAAGAAAGATAGAATGCTTTGTACAGTGTAACAAACAAAAGTGGGTCAGATGTGTATTAAAGTGGTTCAAATTTTTTTAATAAAAATATTTCTGACATTATTGATTCTCTTCTTTTTCTTATTATTACACATATTTTGCACTGCATTTGCAGTGCCTCTGTTCTTATTCTCACTTCAGACAGTCTGAAATCCCTGCTCAGTTAACTGTCTCTTTGAATATCAAAACCTATTATTTGCTTCTAGATAATAATTACAATGAAATTAAAATATTCATCAAGCTAACTATATACCAGCATTACTAACATTAACATAGTCTATATGAAATATTATAATCCAGGGAGATGCACTTTTGTTGAATGAGGACCCTGACATCATGCCTATATATACAATGTGAGAAAGAGTAAGTCTACATATGGTTTGACACCGCTTTAACTGCTTGGCTCAACACTAAGGAATTCTGAGATTTGTAATTTTGTGAGGCATTTAGCCTTCTCTGTTAGACAGCCTGATTCCACAGAAAATTGCAAACACTTTGATTTTTTAGGATGGAACTATGTCAGTTAAAGTGGTGTCAAGCTTCATTATTTCTGCATTGTAGGTGCAGTCAGAAAGAAGAAGAGAGAGGTCATATTTGCATCTCATTCTTTTTCGTTCTGGTGAAGAACAGAGTGTTCACTCCATTTTACTGCAACTTTCCTGAGAGGAACACAGGGTACTATTTCTGCCTCAAGCACCCAAATACCTTGGGCTTTCTCTGCCTCAAATAATTATAAAGAGTTTGAATGTGATTACATTTTCTTTTATGACTTTTCTATTTCTTAATGGGCCAGGCTGAAAAGTGTGAGGTCAGTGTCACATTTTCTTTCTGTTATTGCAACCATTTGCTAATTGCTACTTTTGTAATTTGTACAAAAAGGTTGTGCCTTGTTAGGTTGCTACTGTTGTCAATCAATAACTCTTGATATTGTCAGCCTGCCCTTTTATATTTACGTCTCTCACCCAGACCTTTTATGGGGTCAAGTAGCATCCTGGTAATCATTTTTAGCTTTTTTGTATGCAGGAGACTCAATCATTTCTGCCCCCACCCAAAAATAATTAGCTGAAGCTCAAAAATGCTATCACACATAATTTGAAAAACCACTAAAAATTTAATTGTTAAAGTACAAATGAATTCTTACAGACTGGACAAAACAATCCAATATGGAATGGGGAAGGGAAAATCAATAACCACTCCTAATTCCCACCAGCTTAGCAACAATCATGGTAGGAAGATGTGTGGGCAGATTTACATTTTGATCCTCCAGGTATATGGTATGTATGAGGGGGTATCCAAAAGTTTTAATGGTCACCTTTAAAAAAAATTGACAGAAAGTTTGTTTTGATTTTTAGTTGTTAACCTATCTGTTTCCCATTGTATCTTGACCCTCCAAATACCTGATATTGTAGAAGCCTGCAGATTGTGCCTGATGAGGATTTTACACTTTAGTCACTTCTGGCACAGCCAGTCACAAAAATAAAGGACACAATGAGCTGATTTTCTCAGCAATGTGCACTTAGGGACTAATGATGACACTGACAAAATTTCATCAATATGCCATAATAACCTCCCAGTTATAATTATTACTTTACGATATCCCCTCGTAAGGCGCAATCTGCAGACTTCTACAATATCAGGTATTTGGAGGGTCAAGATACGTTGGGAAAAATGCATAAATCTAGATAGTGACTACATAGAGATAAGTTAACAACTACAAATCAAAACAAACTTTCTGTCAATTTCTAAAAAAGGTGATCATCAAAACTTTTGGATACCCCCTTGTAACATTATGGATGGTGGTGGTGATGGTGGTGGTGGTGATGATGATGATGATGATGATGATGATTGCATATTTCAGGTTTTTGGGAGGATCAGGGAAGCCTTTGTTTTTGCACAACAGCATTTCTTTTTGTTTAATTGTTTTTATTTTACATGTAGTATTTGTGGGCTGAATTTAATTTGCACAAAACTAAGGTTGATGCCATGATACTAACAGGATTGCTCAGCTCTAGAAAATATGTCCTTAGGTGTAGCACTTCTTTGGAAAGAAACTATCTTCTTGAAGACTAGATCTGTGCTCTCAGGGAGACTTATATATTACTCCTGTATTTGTATTTTCTCTGGCAAAAGGAGAAAAAAAAAAGGGGGGGGGAGGAAAAGGGAAAAAAAACAGTCCTAGCAGAGGTTAGTGCTGAGAACATTATTCCTAAGTGCAAGATCTTGTTTGCTCTTTCTTACTTTTATGTACCATCAAATTTGTTGTATCTAGACAGTTAAACCCTGGGGTTGAAATACTACATATCCCTTCTGACCTTGGAAGCTAAGCAGGGTCAGCCCTAGTTAGTACTTGGTTGGAAGAATGCTTATGAATACCAGGCTATATTTCAGAGGAAGGAACTGGCAAAAGCACCTCTGAGCAAATCCTGTGAAATTCATGGGGTCTCCATAAATCGACAGGAAATATGAAGGCATATACATGCACATCTGTCTGTAAACAGGACTTTACTGTCTCAGGGTTGGACCTACAGACACAATTATTTGTTTCAGGAAACAAAATAGACCTGCTTGCTAAATTGTTTAGACCAGATTTCTGGTGGTGGGGGGGGGGGGTGGGGGTGGGGGTGGGAGCTGGATTGAGAAGTACAACCCTGTCAACTTCGTATTCATTGATCAATTTGAATATAGTGATTTTTAATTATATTAAAACTTTGGTGAACAAATTTTGATAATAAACATTTAGTTAGCAAAATGCATATAAAGAGTGAATTAAAATGGCTGTCTGAACCAAAGTACATACATTCCAAAGAAAGGTTTAAAATGGATGTGGAAAAAGCAAACTTGGAAATTTGCTGAGAAGGAATTTTAACAAGATGAGTAAAAAGGTTGGCGTGACATATTTTGAAAGTTGTTGATGGTGCTTGAATATGTCTTAGAGTCAAAATAATGGGTATAGATAAGAATGTGGAGTTGGTACAAGATTGCTGAGTAGAATTCTGAATTCTGGAAACAACAGGATAGATAAGAGATATTTAGAATTTGACCTAAAGGTTACTAATGTATGGATAGTGGAATTATAATATATGCAGAATTTTGAACTCTGATTGAATGAATTTCTTATAAACAATATTTATATAGACCAATGAGATTGTGACAAAGAGGTTCATATGATTTTATGTTGTTCGGGGCCTCAGTATTTTGGAATACACAATTCCACTGAGGACAATTTCTGCATGCAGATAATAAACGCTGAATCCTCAATTATTCTTCTGGGTCATCTTGCCTTACTTCACTCTGTCAAGATAAGGATATGTTAGAGAGAATCTTAGCTGAACCCATCATCCACTACAAAACTTTTTAATAAACAGATTATGGTCCTAGTCAACACAAACACACATGGTATAATACACACACACACACACACACACACTTTTTATATCACTAGATACATTTATTGTATGTATGTGTGTGTATTTGTTTATTATATGAACTTCAATACATCCTTTAAAAAGCAAACTGTTTTATGTTGGCTTATCATCAACATAAAGAACATTCAATATAACACCAATTTCTTTAAAAAATAAAAAGAAAGAAAGAAGCACAGCAAGAAAGAAGCACATATTGCAGACCGATACAGGTGGTGAATTTAAGAAAGGGTGCTTTTGCTCCACTATCCTGTTGTCCTCTGTTTCCTATCTGACTGTGCTATCTTATAATGCTATGCATCTGTTCCTCAATTTCAATACCTTTTTTTCAACCCAGTATCAGCTTTTGTTAACAAAAACGACCACCAACTGTTCTAGCATCTGTTTTTGACACATAAATGCCTCTGTAAGTGCAGTGAACTTACCATCATTCTTCCAACAAGGTAGAATTTTAATCTTAGTGCTTTTAAAAGTCATCAGCCTTTAAAGACTCATGCTTTTGCAGCACTGTTTAGTTGTAATTGATCATAAATTACACTAGGTGGTTCCCCCCTTCTTTGTGCAAACTTTTTTCTAAGGGCTCAGTAGCTAACCCTGACTAGAAATCTAACAAATCAATAGCTATATAGTAATTCACAACAGAGAACTTGTGTGGTGTAGTTGACTGAGTATTGGACCACAGTCTTGGAGGACAGGATTTAATTTCCTGCTTGGCCATGGAAACCAACTGGGTGAACTTGGGTGAGTCACAGTTTCTCAGCCCTAGAAGACCTTGATAAGTTTGCCTTAGGGTCACCATAAGTCTGAAACAACATGAAGACACACAACAAAAACAATTTCAGCAACGATTCAGCAACTATGTAAATCTTTTTAACCCGATGAACCTATTCTAGTCAACCCAATGGACCATAAATCCAATTTAAATCTGTGTCTGGATTTAGGCCTATATCAATGATTTAGTTGCACATATAAGATTGTATATCCAGAAGAAGGGGGCTCCACAGCTTTTCAGATAAGGAAAATATCTCAGTGGAACATTTATTTTTTTGCATGCAAAAAATTCCAGCTGTGTTCAATCCCTAGGACCTCAATATAAGAATGGGAACATAGCCTATTTTAAAACCTAGATAGCAGCTGCTCAACTATAGATAATGATGAGCTAAATATACCTGTGGTATAAGATAGTTTCCTATATTCCTCTGAAAAGAAGTCCAGAGTCCTGAGTTTCTTTAATCAGCAAACAGCAACAATGGGTTGTAGTGGTGGCACTTAATATGACTGTTGTTTCGTTGCCCGTAACTTTGTGTCTCTAGGGCTATTGGCATGAAAAGGGCAGTTAAGATGACTTGCAAAATTCAGGTGACTTGCAGAAGGCAAGAACAATATGACAAAGAAGGTATCTGAATGTAATCCATGCATATTCTAAAAACCTCTCAGCTCAAATAAAATTCATCTATTTGACAATGAAAAGCAGCATTCCAATAGTGAAAGAATATAGCCCTATACTGAGAACACTTCTGAAGATAGATTTGCTCATTTGAGTATTTGTGATAGCAGAGGCTGCTAATTACTTTCTGAGTCATGCTTTAATAAAAAGCAGTAATATTGCTACTTTGTATTCTCAGCAGACTAGTTCTATACAGTTGTAATTTGCTAATTCACAGTAATGTCTAAGAAGACTTCTTGGAAAACTACTAGATTTTGCAAATTAGTGGAGAGGTAAGCAAACATTATTAGACATCAGCATTAAACTGTAGACTGTATTAATGCTAATTTATGTTGTCAATTGCCTTTTAGTTTTAATAATTCAGGATGCTGCTGACAATTGTACTACAACAGAATATTGCCAATGAGGTCTGAAACCAGCCCTGCTGCTCTGGGTTCTCAGAGAGACTTCTTGTTGTTCTTTTCTGAGTTCAGCAGCATATTCTTATTACAGTCAATTTCAAATAGTGCCCAAGGAAACTGACAAGTTTTTCCCTTTCCCCAGCCATTCATCTTTGTTCAACCTTGTCAGCTGTCCTCAGGTGTGATGGAAAATGCTGTTCCTTCATTGGTATACAAATAAGACCAGTTTCTTACTTCATTGGTATACAAATAAGACCAGTTTAGTTTCTGTCATTTTCTGTATATGGAAGACATCTTCTCCTCAGGTGATAAAATGTCCTGGACTAGTTCTGGAAAGTTTGGACTTCTTAGAGGTTTTTTATTAATTAACTTATCAGATGATCAGTAACAACAGGCACTGCTAATCTGCAAGTTAGTTTAACTACCATTTCTTTTCTTCTCGTGCACCAGACAATGTGGTTTATTTGAATGTATACATGTGTTCAAAACACATGGCAGAGGATTGTAGGGCCATGCTGACTAACCTTAACACTAACAGATACAATAAAATAATAAACACTTTCATGATTTTATTGTATCTGTTAGGGTTAAGGTTAGTCAGCATGGCCCTACACGGCCCTACAAAGGAATGATAATTTGCCAATTTCCTGAATAGAGTTGAAACTGGAGTTCCTGAGCACTTCAGAAATTAGTGCAAGAAGAAACCCTTCAAAGTTCCCATAGATTAGCTGGAACTTTTTACCCCCTCCCCAACCCAAAGCTGCACAACTTTCATTGAAAACTGCTCAGCTTTTTCAGCTGACACATATGTACTGGATATTGTTTTCCCACAACTTTCTCTCCCTTCTCTTCCCTACGCCCCAAGGTTGCACACAAATTATCAGCTGTGAAAAGATTTGAGGAGGGGATTGTTGATGAGGGAAGTTGTAGATGCTTATAGATGTAAGTGATTATCTACTTTTTATTTTTCTTGTAAGTCCCCAATCCTGATTGAAGGCTGTGAAAAAACATATCAGTTTTCTTTCCCAGCCCCACTGCTGGCTGGAAAGCTGAAACCAAAGCGTGTGGTCAGGATTACCATGAAAGATGTGGAGGGAGTTGTGGATGTTTGGCAGCTGCCAATCTAATATGTTTTCCCTGCAACTTCCCTTTTCCCAAGTCCCAATTCTATTGAGATACTGTGAAAAGACATTTCAGCTGTCCAACTGGGGAGAGGAGCTGAATCTCTCTCTCCGTGTGTGTGTGTGTGTGTGTGTGTGTGGTTGTGTACACCCATATATGTCTATCTCAGAAACATTACTTTGTGGACTTGAGCTACAGCAGTGGATAGAATTGCCTTAGAAGGTGGTGGAATCTTTAAACTGAGGTTGGATGGACAGCTTTCAGGACTGTTTTTGTTAAATATTATTCTATGGCAGAGGGGCTGGACTATATTTCTATTCCAACTCTAAGATTCTATGGCTCTGTTATTCTATACCAGAAATGCTTGTCCAACATGTCTAGTTGCCATGATGGTTGAAGATTCTGGAGCTGTAATATAAAATCAACTTATCACAAACCTCTATGAGTTAAATTCAATAAATAGTAATTTTAGATTTTGATGCATAAGGCAGGAAAATTGTCTCTTGCTAGAGTCTGCACAAATGGTCAAGAATTCCTACCGGACATGTAGACAGTGGTCTGGATCCTGTCTGTTTTGGGGGGAGAAGGGCAAGCTCATTTCAAAAGTGCAAACTTGAACTTCCCCTAACTCCTCCCCTCTTGGTGATAAAGAAATAATTCTAAGTGTCTGTACTGAATAATATCTGGCCACTCACAGGGAGGACTTGTTTGAGGGGGAATACACTGATGGGAGCCACCAGTACTTGGACTCCTGCATGCTAGCATGGTACAATATTTTCCAACCCACAAGGAAGACTCGGAGGAGGGAAGATATTGGAGGGAGTGGCATCTTTTGGGGGGCCAGCCCACCAGTGACCTCAGACCCCTGAGCACTCACACTGGGGACCATCTGTTATATCCCCCACAGGGAGGATCTGGAGGAGGGGAGATATTAAGATCATGCAATATCAAAAAGCAGACGGTGAATTCATATTCGAGTAGTGTGGGGCAAAGGGAGATATAGTGTTAACAGGGCAGGATTTAATCATAAGAGAAGATGAGATTAATGTTTAATATCCATCCTGCCTTCTACATACTCTATTAGCCCAAAAGAACAGAGGGTTGCCCCAGCCATACCACAGACCCTTACACTGCTCCTCTGCAATGGATGCTGACCTGGCTTGCCTGGCTGGGTGAAGACAGCAACATTATCTGGACTAGGACCTTCCATCTGGGTATGCAGTACAGGAGCAGGTTAGGGAATGTGGTTGGGTGGGGGAGTGGCCTTGGTCCACAAGAGCACCATCTCACTGACCACGAGACCAGTTCAGAAAATAGAGCACATCAAGTGTGTTTACCTACCCCTGAATACTAGAGACAGTTTGGGGATTCTGTTGGTGTACTGTCCACCCTGTCACTTGACAGACTCCCTGACTGAGCTGACACAGCTGGTATCAGAATTGGTGTTGGAATCCCCTAAACTTCTTATCCTGGGGGATCTGAACATCCCTTTTGGGACTAGCTCATTAAATCTCATAGGGGCAGCTCAGGAGTTTATGACTTCCATGGCAGCCATGGGCCTTTCTCAATTAGTCTTGACTCCGACACATTGTGTGGGTAACATGCTCGATTTGGTCTATTGTTCCAAACTGGAAAATCCGTGAGCAGAGGTGATTGACATCAACCCCCTGTCATGGACAGACCATTTTCTTGTCAAGGTTGGGCTAAAGGCTACTACCCATATCCCCCTCAGGGGTGGAGGACCTATTAAAATGGTCCACCCTAGAAGTCTGATGGAACCCAAATGGTTCCAAGAAGCCCTAGAGGGTCTAATGGTTGGGAACCATGGTGATTCTGTACATGCCCTGGTTGATACCTGGAATAATGATCTTAACAGGGCTATAAACATTGTCGCTCCTGAGCGTCCTCTCTGGCTTGCTTCAAATAAAAAATGGAAGATCTTTGTACAATGAAGCGGGCCGCATGATTCTTTCTATGCTGTCTGTATTGCATCAGCAGAGTCACATCCAGCAGAGCTGTTCAGGGTAGTTAGAAAGCTAACTCAATTGGCTCCCACCCTGAATCCATTGATCCATTGTTAGAACCAACTACAACCTGCTGTGATGCATTTAATGAATTTTTTTAGCCGATAAAATATCTCGGATAAACTTCAATCTTGAAGCCGGCATTATAACAAAGACAGAGAGAGAGGTGTCCAGTGACTCTGTGGACTTTATTAGACTGGATCAATTCAAGCTTAAAAGTACCGATGAAGTGGACAAGCTCCTTGGATGTGTAAGGAGGATGACTTGCCCTCTCGAGCCCTGCCTATCCTGGCTGACTGCCCAGGGAGGGGATGTAGTAACAACTCTACAACACACCATAATCAACACATCCCTCAGGGAGGGGGAATTTCCATCTACCCTCAAACAAGCAGTGGTTAAACCACTCTTGAAGAAACCCTCCCTGGATCCCCTATTAAGAAACAATTACATGCTGGTCTCTTTAGTACCTTTTCTGGGCAAGGTGATTGAGAGGGCAGTTGCCTTCCAACTCAAGGTTGTCTTGGATGAAGCTGATTATCTTGACCCATTTCAAACTGGCTTCAAGATGGGATACAGAGTGGAGACAGCCACGGTCGCCTTGGTCAATGATCTCCATCTGGGCATCGACAGGGGAAGTGTGACCCTGCTGGTGCTCTTGGACATCTTGGCGGCATTTGATACCATTGACCATAGTATCTTTCTGGAACACCTGAGGTAATTGGATATCAGAGGCACTGTACTCCAGTGGTTCCGTTCCTACATCTCGGGCAGATTCCAGATGGTGATGTTACTCTCGTAAAAGAGAGCTGATATGTGGCATCCCTCAGGGTGCCATTCTGTCTCCCATGCTGTTCAGCATTTACATTAAGCTGCTGGGAGAGGTCATCTGAAGGCATGGGGCATCAGTATGCTGATGACATCCAAATTTATTTCTCCATGCCTCTGACTGAAGCAGTGACCAAGGATGACATCTCTCCTCTGAATGCCTGTCTTGAGTCAGTAATGGGTTGGATGAGGGAAAATAAGCTCAAGCTGAATCCAGAGAAAACGGAGGTAGTAGTGACAGGTACCCCTGTTCCAGGCAAGGGGATTTGTCAACCTGTCCTGGATGGGGTCACACTTCCCCTAAAGGACAAAGTTCACAGTTTGGGAGTTCTCCTGGACTCATCTCTACAGTTGACATCTCAGGTGGAGGCGATGGCCAGGAATGCTTCATATCAACTTTGGTTGACACACCAACTGCATCCCTACCTGGCCCAAAAGGACCTTGAAACAGTGGTACATGCACTGGTAACTTCTAAATTAGATTTCTGTAATGTGCTTTACATGGGGCTACCTTTGTACCAAGTCCGGAAGCTTCAATTGATCCAAAATACTGCAACCAGGCTGATCACTAAAACACCGAGATCAGAGCATATTACACCTGTATTAAGATCGCTCCACTGGCTGCCAGTCAGCTTCTGGGCACATTACAAAGTCTTGGTCATTACCTTTAAAGCCCTAAATGGCTTAGGTTCAAGTTACTTGAGAAAACGCCTCTCCATACACAATCTGCCCCACACTCTAAGAACATCTGAAAAGAAACTATTAGACTACCCAAAGGTCAGGTTAAGATCAACTTGTGATAGATCATTCACCACTGCTGCCCCCAAACTTTTGAATAGCCTGCTGGAAGAGATCCATCTTATTAACAATCTGGATGCCTTCAAGAAGGCACTTAAGATGGACATCTTCTGGCGGGCTTACCCATCTGACCCTCCATAACTGAGCTTGGTAATATCCCACCTCTCCTGGCAGTTTTGAACATAGGATGTAAATGATATTGTTGGGTGTTTTAAATGATTAATGTTTTAAGATGTTTATGTATATATTGATATATTTATTTTAATTTTATTCCTGCCTCGATCCATTGGGAGAGGTGGGAAAATAAATTTATTTATTTATTTATTCTTCTGTTGAAAGCTATCAAGGATTGATGATGTTGATTATTTCCAGTGTAGACCTGCCAAGCTGCCTCAGACTGGAACATACCCCAGCATGATTTATTTTACAGTTTCCAGAAAGGTTGAGCATCCCATCTGGATTTTAAAGAGAGTAAATATTTGTATCTGATAGGCTTGCTCTTTTGTAAGCAGCTGTATTGTTCTGTACAACCCAGACAATCTAAGAGTCATTATCAGTGCCTGAAAGATATGTTCATCTTTGCCCTTTGCAAGCAAATGTTTGTTTGTTTTTCGAATTGTCCACAGAACAACACTGCGGACATGTTTTCCCCTCACCTATCCTCACCCTAATAGAGGACAAGGCAGTGTGAAAATGTAGGACATTCAAGAAAAGTATAGAACATATCCAAAGAAAATCTAAAAACACTTTGCTTAATGTATACTTTCCTGCTTTTTGTTAGTGCTCAAAAGGGAGGACATTTTGGAACTCCTCCTGCGCAGAAGGCTGAAATGGAGAGCACATCCTGGAAAAGGAGAACTGAACGTAGGTTTCAATGGGAGGAACTGGAAGAACCACTTCTGAGTCTTCCTTTGCTAAGAGAACCCTCTTGAAATGAGGTACAGATACATGTGTGTGTGTGTTTGTGTGTCTATGTGTGAGAGAGAGAAAGAGAGAGAGAGGGAGAGAGAGAGAGAGAGAAATTTCAAGAGGTTTCTGTTAGGAAAGGAAGACTCAGAGGTAGTTTTGCTGGTTCCTTCCTCTGAAACTTAGCATTCAGTACCTGGAATTCAGTGGCAAACTACAATTTTTCTTGAGTAGTAGTAGTAGGAGGAGGAGGAGGAGGAGCCTCTGGCTGGCTGAGGGATGCAGGTGGGTATGGGGACAAGAGAACAGTGGTCATAAGTGTGAACAACTGAACCTGGAGAGATGCAGTTTGCAAAAGATGTAGTTCCATAGTGTGAACAGCAAATACAGAATGCTTGAGTGAGATGATCTGCATCATTCTAGTTAAAAAATAAGTGTGTATGTCCCTTAGCTACATCCTGTTTGGATTACTGAATGTGGTCTACAAGGGACTGTTTTTGAAAAGTGCCCAGAAGCTTCACTTGGGGGCCAGCAGACCGGCAGCTTTGAGTGGCTTCTGGCCGCTCCAGCACCAGTCACTCCCCATTTGCTGCAGGACAGTGGTGACCAAATGCTGTGGTCTCAAGGCTGGCTGCTGCCATGGTCCACAACAGACAGCAGACAAGGAGCACTTTTTTGCACTCTTTTTTGGCTGGATTTGGGCCACCTTAGGCAGGCGAGGAGCAGCTTCGGTCCAATCCAGAGGCATGCATCAGCCTGAAAGCAGCACTTTTGACCTGTCTGGTTTGGGTCTCGGTCTAAAAACCTTCAACCAGATTGCTAATCAGGACTGGTTATGGGAGCATACAACTCCCTTGTTGCAGCAGGTCCACTGGCTGATTGTTCTTTCCCTGTCACAGTTCAAAGTGCTGGTGATTACCTTTAAGGCCCTTGGTGCCAGATGACTCCCTTTATGAGGCCGTTAGAGCTTTAGCATCTTCTGGTGAAGACCTTCTGTCTTTCCCAACACTTTCTCAAGCTGGGGGGGGGGAACAATAAAAAAGGACGAGAGCCTTCTCAGTTCTCGATCCCAGTCTTTGGAATTACCTTTCTAAGGAGATCAGGATGGATCTCTCCTTGATCTTCTTTTGTCAGCATTTTGTGTCACCGGGCTTTTGGTAATTGAAAGAAATGGGCTTTTAACAGTGTGCTTTTAAAAAATGTTTTATAGTTCATTTAATCATTTTAAAGTTTTAATGTTTACTGTTTTAACCAAAAAAATTGTTTAATTGACTCTGAGATAACTTCATTTTTATTCTTTTATCACATTTTTTAAAAAATAATGTTTAATCTGTATTGTTCTAGAAAGTGCAGCATGACTAAAAATACTTGTTGATCTGGTAACTGCTTACTGATTCCTAAAAAACATCACACCATGGCCTGAAGTTCACTTCTCACTTTTAAAAATGATGGTTGTTTGTTTGTTTTTCAATGTTGTACAGCACAGGGAGACATTGGGCCGATCTAGATGCGCCAAAAGAGGCGTGTCTAGGGCCGAAATGTGTGTGAATAGGGTTAGGGAGGGCACAGCTTTCACAGCCTCCCTAACTCTAGAACGTATGGGTGCCGCCATAATTAAATGGTGGCGTCCACACAGGTGTACCATGATGGTGTCATGGCGTGCTCAGCATTTAGACACTCTGCACATGCCATGATGCCTTTCCACCACGGGAGGGTGCAAATTGTGCCCTTTCCACGGTGCAAAAAAGGAGCTCCAAACGGAGTTCCTTTTTGTGGGAGTTCTACACAGCCGTGGCAAAGACCCAGGGAGAAAGGGGCTGTGGCAATGGCCCCTTCCTCCCTTCAGCCCCGCCTCTGCAAGCAGGTTGCAGTGGGTGCCCAGGGCGCCCGCTGCACCCTGCTTAGAGGCCGTGGGGAATCAGAAGTTTGCCACTTCCCCATGGCCTCTGGAAGTGGCAGGCTGGGGCTGCGTGACCAGAATTTTCTGGATTCAACTCATTGCACAGTGGAAGCTACATGACATGTGTTTTGGTCATATCCCTCATTGCATGGACTGGGTTACATGGTTATCTGCATTGTGTGTCATATGTATTAAATGCATTTTATCTGTGGGCTGTAGAGCCTTTTGTATAGCATTTTGGACACATTCACGGAATTGTAGAGAGGGTTACACAAGGAAGGTCAGTTAAGTTAAGTCTGGAGGGTGAGGAGGAATATAAGCCATATCCTCTTCTGTTCAAAAAATTAAAAAATTATAAAACCAGTTAATCTGTCATTTTCTCTTTTACTGATGCATTTCTTGAAGCAAAAGAATACCCTTTGATATATTTTATTGAACACCTTCTGCTTAGCAATGTTCTCACTTTTATTCATTTGAAGATCATTTCAGTCACATTTTTACCTTTGACAGAGGTCAAAGGAAGTAACATCTTCATCAAAGGAATTTTATTAGCCACAAAGGAAATCTTTATAAAGCTGAGGATATATCAGAATATTATATTTCTGGTATCCTCTGGCTTTAATTGTTCAAATAAGACAACTAACCCCTCTCACTCACATGTGTTTCTTTAGATAAGCCACCTAATCAGAAACAAGATGGATATAAATTCATCATGAAGAAAAGATTATTGATTCTACCTGTGTTGACTCAGTTTGCATACCTTTTCCATTGGAAACACAAGAAAATATAAATGCAAGCAGTAATATAAAAGCTTGTTAGTAAGGACTTGAATATTATAAAATAAATTGTAAAAACCTGCACCTTATATATGTGGCGATTATAGTAAAAACAGATCCTGGCATTGTGTCTATGTGCCTTCAAGTTGCCTGCTGGGTTATGGTGACTCCATTAATTGTATAGAGTTAGGGGCATAATAATCTGCCAGTCCTGTTTGTTTGTTTGTTTGTTTGTTTTAATATTTCTTTGGCTTCATCTGCACTGCAGAAATAATGCTGTTTGACACAGATTTTTAACTGTCAGGATTGCTAGGATTTGTAGTGTGTTGGGGCATCAGAACTCTCTGACAGACCAGGCTGAATATCTCACAAAACTACAAATTCCACAGTTCTGTAGCACTAAGTCATGACAATAAAAGCAGAATTCAATCCTGTTCTATGTTAAGATTGCAATGTTTCTCACACTTTCTGGCATTGAAATTTCTGTATATGAGGGATGTAACTCTTCACTAATGTTCTTCTCTAAAGAAGCAAGTAATTTTAGCAACTTGTTTGCTGCTGTCAGAAGGCCTTTGAAAACCACACAGGCTTGAAAGTCCAGCTACAATCTGGGATTTATTCTGTACATGATTTCCACAAATTTTATTTGCACAGAAGCAATATTTTATGCATGGAAAGTAATATGTATGTATGTATGTATGTATTATTCACATAATAATGAATAATTATCGGCCAATGTCCATACTACCATTTTTGGGCAAGGTACTGGAATGTGTGGTTGTTTCCCAACTGCAGGGGTTTCTGAATGATTATTTAGATCCATTTAGATCTGGTTTCAGGGCTGACTATGGAGCAGAGACAGCCTTGGCCACCTTGGTGAATGACCTATGCAGGGAACTGGACACAGAGAGAGTGTCCCTGTTAGTTCTGCTGGACCTTTCAGCAGCTTTCAGTACCATCAATCACAGTATACTTCTAGGCCACCTTTCTGGGATGGGGCTTGGAACTACTATTTTAAAGTGGCCCATTCCTTCTTAGAGAGGCAAACCCAGAAAGTGGTTCTGGGGGGCTCCTGCTCGATACCCTAGCCATTGCAATGTGGGATCCCTCAGGATTGTATGTTGTCCCCTACATATACATGAAACCGCTGGAAGAGGTCATCTGGAGTTTTGGGGTGAGGTGCCATTAATATGCAGATAACACCCAACTGTATTATTCCTTTGCACCTCAATCCAGTGTCTGTTATCAGCAATGGACTGGATGAGGGCAAACAAATTGAAAAATAAAGGTTCTCCTGGTCAGTCAAAAGGCAGATCAGGGAATAGGGATACAGCCTGTCTTAGATGGGGTTATTCTCCCCAGGAAGACACAGGTTCACAGTTTGCAGGAGGGAGGGGACTCCTGGAATTGACTCTTAACCTGTAGGCCCAGGGCTCTGCAGTGACCAGGAGTGCTTTTGCACATTTAAAACTTGTGAGCCAGCTGTGCCCATTCCTTGAAATGCCTGATCTGGCCTCACTGGTACATGCCTCAGTTACATCCCATTAGGACTACTATAACATATGCTACTTAAGGCTCCCTTTGAAGAATATTCAGAAACTTCAACTGGTCTAAAGAGCTGCAGCCAGATTTTTACAGGAGCAGGTTACAGAGACCACACAATGCCCCTGTTGAAACACCTGTACTGGCTGTGTTGGTTTCTGGGCACAATTCAAATTGCTGGTGATGACCTATAAAGCCCATATGGCTCATTTCCAGGCTATTTTGCAGGCCATATCTCCCTCAATGAGCCAGGTCCGGCCCTGAGATCCTCTGGAGAGGCTCTTCTCTCATTCCGACCCCCATCACAAGCACGGTTGGTGAGAACATGAGAAACGGCCTTTTCTATGACTGCCTCTGGGCTGCAGAATCCCCTTCTTAGGGAGATCAGCATGGCCTCTTCCTTATTGCCCTTTCAGTGCGGGTTAACATTTTCTTATGCAGGCAGAAAGGCTTTTAAAACAAGAATGTTTTTAAAGAACTGGCTTGGGGTGTTGTATCATTTTAAGTGTTTAAACAATTTCACCTTTTTAACAGTATTTTTATTCTTCTAATATGCAATCTATTTTAATATTGTAACAATTTAATTCTGTTTTAATGTATCACATCTCTATTTTTTAAAATTGTATTGCTATTTTAATATTGTGAGTCACTCTGGGTCCTAGTCCTGGGCAAAAAGTGGGAAATAATAATAATAATAATAATAATAATATCACAACTATACATCAAACTCTAGTGACAAGTTATGACAAATCCAAAGATGGAGAGTGAAGAGTAGTGAAGAACTCTATAATAAACTGCTTCTTATCCAGTTCTCTGCATATATGGATTCCATACATCCAATCTGCCTTATGGATAAATGTCTAAGTGTTATGTAATGAGTATAGCATTTAATTTATGTAGGCTGTAATTGTGGTATGGAATAATAAATACAAGTTTATTTTGCATAGGCTTTTTTGTTATAAATGATTTAAGGCTCAGAAATGTAATTGCCATTTTTAAACCATGCAATACATCTCTCTGCTTGAAACATATCCATAAATAGAATTAATTTTCAAAATGAGATCATCTGTCTTTGTGTGTAAACAAGTCATTCTCTATTGGCTCCTCTTTGCTTGTTTACTTTGGGACAATAAAATGCCTGGGACTGAATGAATGGCAACCTTGTCAGCTCTTCTAAGCCCGTCATTCCAAGTACTGAAATTATAGTAAACAGCATTTCATCCTATTAATTTTACTGATCTTCATTGTATTAGTACCAGGGCTGGGGCAGAGAGTATAATATAATTAGTAAATAGAGAAAGCATTCATGAAAGATGGTGTTTCCCCAATGGATTCAGAAGCTTCAAAAAGCAACATGTATAGAGATAGAGTAAAAGAAAGTCTAAGTGGTGCAATTAGAGCATCAGATTCCATACTGTGTGCCTGAAATTCAAATTAATTGAAGAAAATTAAAGCACCATGTACAAACCCAAGCCAGTGTAAGAAGAGCCAGTGGATCAGATCAAAGGCAAATTTACTCCAGCATTTTGTTCATGCTGTGGCCTGCCAGATGTTGATGCAAACAACCAGCACATAAACACAGTAGCACCTTCCTTTTTCTGCCTGCAAGCACATATAGTCATTTCTCCACATTTGCAGGTTAAATATTCAAGGATTTGGTTATTTGGAGATTACTGTAGGTGTCTCAGCACTGAAAAAAAAAAGTTCACTATCAATATCTAGTATACAATCAGAGGTTATAACCCCACATTTTGTGGGGGTGAGGAGCACAATTGTCCCATCCAAACAAGCCAAAGTAGACAAATTGTAAATATAAGCCACTATCTTCAACCTCCAGTGAATGTTTCCCATAGAGTCACATTGGAGGGCCTACGGATGCCTAGAAATGTGTTCTCTCAGGTTTACAAAATGGGGTGTCAATGTTTGTATTTCTTCCAGTTACATAGTGGGGTGTGAAACCAATTGCTGCAGTAGATGACAGTCAATTAGAGAGTACAAAGAAGTATGCTCACTATGGGCTCATCATAACTGTTACTGATATTCTTAGTGGATTTGTCTAATCCCCTTTAAAAGCTACCTGAGGTCATGGCTGTCTCTAAAAGCTCTTTCTAGAAGCAAATCCTACAGATTAATCATATAGCATGTGAAAAAAACAACACAATTTATTCCAACATTTCCTGAATCACCTGCCATTTATCTTCACCGAATAACCTCATGAGAGAGGAGCTTTCTCCACAACATTTGTAAATTTGTGATGTTTCCCTTTATTTATCTCCCCTTCCAAACATAAGCAATGACACCTTTCTTGATAAAACAGGGTGCAGATACCTTCTTGTATATTTCTGAATGGTTCATTGCTCTGACCTTTCCAGTCTCTAGTGCAGAAGAATAATTTTGCTGTGTCTCTGTATTAGAGTGGAGGGCACTCATTCCCATCACAGAGATATAGCAGAACTGCCCACACTTTGCTAGCTGTGGGATGTGTGCAACATTCTCAGCCACAGAAATCCAGTACAAAAATTGGGAAGCAGGAGCCAGAGTTCAATTCAGTAGACAAAATGAAAGAGAAAGTCAGAACCAATGATAAATCAGGAGATACAATTGGTGGCTAAGCAAGAACCAAAAAATAATTAAAGGTACAGAAACTCAACTTTTAAAGAATACTAGCAAACTTTCTTATTCTTGAGAAGAAAGGATATCTCAATATGTTCAGACACTTACCTGACCCCTGTCCAGCTTGCACAAATAGCAAGGAAGACATCTTCTTTGTGCTGGAGGGGTTGTGGGGCAAGAGGTACATACCTACACATGTGATTGGAGTGCCCAGTTGTCCAACAATTCTGGACACAGAATTAGTCAGACAACACTAAGCAAAAGGTTCAACCCACCCTGGAATTGCTTCTCTTGTCAGTATTTCAATTTGATAATAAATTTCTCCATCATAAAGAAATTATATTCTTTTCAGTTGCTCTAGCTAGATTCATCATTGCCAGAAACTGGAAAACAGGTAATCTGTCCATGGATCAATGGTGGACAAAGTTCTGGGAAGGGTGGTTAATGGAGAAGCTTACAGACAATGTCAGGAGAACCTTTGAGGCAAGGAACTGCATCTAGTTCAAGGAAAAGTGGTTACCTCTTAGAGAATATATTAACTCCAGTTCTCATGCTTATGTTCCACCACAGCACCACAGGAGATTTTGGTTTGGCGTTTTGAATGAGACCTCCATTTTGTAAATCTGTATTTTAGCTTCTGTTTTTAAAGTAGAATGGTAACGTAATTGTATTTTACCCTTTGCAAACAATAAAATTATATAAAAATATGTTCAGACACTCAGTTGAAGAAATTGGCAGTGACTGCAGGATTTTTCATTCTTGAGCAAACATGAAAAAAATGGTATTCCTCCCACCCCACTTTCCCCATTTTCAGTGGGGTTTGTGCTAAAATATGTTTTTTGTGTGCACACACACATACGCACACACATCTTGAAAAATTGTGTGTGTGTGTGTGTCTGTCTGTCTATCTATCTATCTATCTAGCCAGCCCTTTTGACTGTTTTTATTCCACTGTAGGGACTGTTTTTGTTCCACTGTAGGGAAGGGAAGAAAGAAAGATTAAAATTTACCTCACTAACAGAAACACATCAGAGCTCAGGAAAATCTAGTTGCTTGAGTAAGAGTCACCTGGAATGAGGAATGCTAGGATACATTGTCCTTCCTGTCTAAGACGATCCATTGGGCTACCTGACTGTTTAGAACTATTTCAGAGCTTGAAGATAATTGGGTGAAAAGATGCCCACTGCATGTCAATAATTCACCAGTGATAAAATAGGATTCAGTATCTCCAACCTTCCCACTTCCCTCCAATAAGAAACAAGTGAAAGTGAAAGCTGACATGTAGTATTTCTTATTATGATTTTTTTAAAGTCTTTATTTCTTTATGAATCTGGCATGGCCCACAATGGATCCTTGGCATGAAAAAAGACCATAAGAAGTTATCCACCACTCTTATATCCCAGCAAGTTCACCTTTAAAGAAGTTTGAAATGCTCAAGTATTGGCATATCATAAACAGGTTGAAAAAAGGGGGAAATACACATCCCTCAAAATCCTGGGTTTGGGGGCAGAAGAAGAGATCAGCTTAATATGCCTGTTCTTGGTATTCCCAGCTGTACGAGATATAAAGTTGACAAAATGGACTCACTTTCTTATGGTTATTTGGAACTTTAGTTCCCCCCCCCCCAAGGAAAAAAAACAACCTACTTGTTTCCAGGGGACATCACAGTAAAAACAACAACATGATTATTAGAGTTATTTCTTACATTCCCCCCCCCCCAACTTGTCAGAAATGGTAATGCCAACACAACATAACAGAGATTTTTTTGGAGGAGAAAAATACAAGAAATGCTAAAAATGTCACATATGAGTTTAGTCATCCGTCTCCCAGTCAACATAATTATGGTTGTCAAATATGGTATAGCTGTGGGATTTATTTATTTTTTTTTACAGAAAATTCCTTATTTTTTTCTTCTTCTTCCATCTCTTTCTATCAACGGATAGCAAGCACCACCATCAATGTCAGTGTCTAAATCAGTATTTCTGTCAGTGCCAGAACGTTTCATTTCAAATGTCTGTGTTTCATCCTGTCAATCTCCATGCAGTTGCAGAAACAGTGGATGGTGTATTACTTTGTAGAATTGAAAACACACTTCAAATGTGTTTGGAACATCAAGAATTCTAGCAAGGATGACTTGTTCTACATCATCTTACAAAGGCAAGGGTGCTGGTCAGGGCAGTTTCGGTATTGTGCATTGGTCAGCACAACACTTCTGTCATTTACCTCCAATTCTACTAGAGCAAAAGAAATAGGGAAGAAGAGCTTGATGTGATTTTTGACATTGGGACCGGAGGTATAAGTGTTATGTAGGTATTATAAGCAAGGGATAAAATCAGGCAAATGGTTCAATTTAGAATTTCTGTTTCTAAAGTAGAAATAGCATTGGGAGGTTAGGATGATTGTTAGGTAATATTTTGTGAATATGATTAAAAACCGTCTTACAAAGAAAGGAGATGTGTAGCGAGATAATGCTATACTTAGTGTTTCCAAAAAGAAGGCTCCTAGTGCTACCAATCAAAATACCTCGGTAGCAATTCTGTCTTTGGAGTATTCTGTGGAAAGGAAAGGAAGAAGAATCAGAAGGAAAACATGGTAGGTTATGAATGGGAAATAATGGCTGGATCAAACATACATTTCTGTGACTGTGGACACATGATGATACAATTTTTTTTAAAAAAAATCATGCTGTTTCAAAATTGTTAAGGTTTGTGAGTTTGTTAACGTGACTTTGTCAGAAATTTCAAATTTCTGAAAAACCTGAAAGCTGTTAAAATGCATGAAAAAGATGAGAAGGAGAATAACCAGACAACTAGGGTGATTAGACCTCACTGTCACTCGTCACTGCCATTCTATAAAGCTGTTGTCTGGTTTAATTCTCTTCTCTGTCACTATTGTATTTAAAAACTAAGACTTCTATAAGACTCAGCATTACCAAATGAATAGGTAGGCAATGCCTCCAAATATGGTGAAACACTGTTTTTCATATGGCAGAATGATACCATAATTTTAAAATCTTAGAATAAGAGGGATTGTCTGTCTGGGCTTCTGCTACAAGAGTGATGTCCAAAAACTTAAAATAACAAGAAAGAACTTTACAAAAAAATCTTCCAGATGGACTGCATTTTCGTCATACTCACCAAAGCCAGTCAAGGTTATGTGTATAAGACCAAATAATAAAATACTTGGTATTTGAATCTATGGGAGTCCTTGACTACTCCTGCCATCTGAGATAAAATGTTTTAATGTCACTCACCTTTGTCCTGATCCTTGGAGCACATGTTTATTCAGTGCTTGGTTGGTATTCTTTAATATGGCTTCCCTTTCTGCAGAAACTGACAAACATTGGGCATTGTAAGGAACAAAAGAGCCAATGGACTGTTCTCAATTTTCAATATAACATTCATCAGTCCTATTCAATTTAACTAGTGTCAAGGAATTATGAGACTTGCAGTGTAAATACATATATAGGGCTTTATTTCCTCCCATATTTTCAATAGATTCCTTTCGTTCTATGTGTTTAAAACATTGTCTAAACTTCTTTGCTTTCCAAATATATTTTATGAAAAATAGAATAGGAACTGCCATAATAGTAACATACAAGCTCACAAAGTCACAAGAACATTGAAAAAAGATGAAAACAAATTCTTAAAATACTAATTCAAAACACAAAAGAGTAATCCTTCACAGAATGTGTTCAAAAGCTTACCTGCTAAATTACTTATATGTAATACCCAAGATTATACCACTTATGTGGGCTTAGTTTTATTCTAACAAGCAATAAATGATTGCCAGCCACCTAATGATTATGAGTGGTTATAATAGTTCTTTCTATCCACATCTGTTTAAACACTGTTATCAGTCATTACTATTGACCTTCATTATGTACTAACCTGCTCCTGCTCTGAGATATTCTCTTTATTTTTCCCCAGTTCATTCTTTGCTGCAATTGCTTTAGCTAGTGAACAAATTACTCACCGTATTTCTATCCTTTTCTCTCTTTTCATACATAGGCTGTGAAATCATTTAACAGTGACAAGTGTGGGTTAAATGAGACTAACCAAATTACTGCACTACACTCTTATACTGTTACTAATCCACTTTTACTGCCCTGGCTGCCTCCTGTTGCATTCTGAGGTTTGTAGTTCAGTGAGGCCTAAGAGCTCTGTGGCTGAATATCCTTCCTTAAACTGCAAATCCCAGAATGCAACAGGAGGAAATCAGAGCAGTTAAAGTGGAATAGCAGCTCTATAAGAGTGTAGTGCAGTAATTTAGCAAGTGCCAATTCTCTCTTTAGTAATGAGGAAAGTTCTCTTCCCCCAAAATTATTCCCGATTATCCACTGCTACTGTACATGAGGAGTATCTCATGTGTTTGGTTGACAATTCCCACCTGCAGTACATTTTTTAAAAAATCTCTTTCAGTTATAACCCCCTCTACACAATTATACCTGCCCCTGGAATGGACTGAACCCATTTTACAAAGATTGGTTGGTATCATGATCAGCAGTAATGTTATCGTAAGCTCAATGATGACTGCTAGGATTCATGTCATCATGAATCACCAAAAATCTACCTTTGCCCAGACCAAAATGTTTCTGAGATGCTGAAGTTCACAACACTGAAACATTGGAGTTTATCACATGGGAGGAATTTCTCTCAATTTCGAATGGAGACAATTCGAATTCACATAAATTCACTAGTTTATCAAATTTACATGAAATCTAATTAATAATAATAATAGTGAAAAAGGCCCATTTCTCCTCCTTAAATCCAGGAGCACAGGCATGGGAGTAGCCCAGGTGGAGGTAGGGCAAACAAACACTCTCTCAGCCAAGTCCTCTTCACTGGCAGATGTATTCAGAATGCATTCAGAATGACTTCCCATTTCCCGAAAATGACCCCTCATTGCCCGAAATTGCATGAGATACTCTAATATGCAATTACATGAAACCACATGATTGCGTTTGGAATGACTTCCCATTGCCCGAAATTGCATGAGATATACTCATACGCAATTACGTGAAACCCCATAATTGCTTTCGGATTGCCATTGGAGTATACCCCCAAATTCTGCCGTATGATAAACTCCATTATGTCTGCAGTGTCCCAATAATGAGCAGTTGTGATAGGACACAAGGAGGTCTCTCCAGCTTACTGTCCTCAAGGTACATATTGCAGATGTCATTTTCTAGTACAGTACAACCTTGCCATACACAGAGAATCAATTCTGGACCATGAAGCAAATTTTGCTTATGCTGGAGTCCCATTCATTTGAATGGCAGGATGCCATTCCCACCAAATGTCCCAACTCATGTTTTACATGTATTTCCTCCAACATGATCCATCCTCCCCTGTCTGGGCAAAAACTAATCTTGCTGGCCACCATGATAGGACAAAACATTGTGTGCATAACTGTATAAATGCCCATGAATTTAATTCGGCAGTGAGCAACTTTATCGCACACTCCATTTAGAAGTCCAACAAGGATCTTCTGTTCCCACCACAACTGAGTTTGCCACCTGTGCTTCTTGACACAGATAGCAGTCGTCTCTTACATGTAAATCACCTTTTCCTTGAAAACAGGTTGTGTACCTCTTACACACTTGTCGTTCATAAGTGTAATTTCATTTGTGGGAGCCATTTTTAAACGTAAAGAGTCACTTTAAAAAGTAAAATGTTCCTAGCTCCAATCTTTCTGTACTGAAAAAAGGTAGTTATGGAATAGGCTTATATATACATGTGCTTGAATACAAATAAAAACTTCCATAGTATAAGAACAATAATTTATCAGATGGTTCAACCTGCATTTAAGAGAACTCTTCAGAAGCCCCGAATCTAGGAACCTTGGGATATTGGGCCAGGAATGGTACACATGGTGGTGTTGGTACCACACCAGAATTCATGACCTCTATTTTTTTTTTCCAGATGTAACACAGGTCAATTTTTGTTGTGAACTCCATATATAATTCCTGTGAAATATGAAGAAATTAAATTAATTTGCTGAGTTCTCTCACAGAAATTAGTAGGAATTTAAGACATTAGCTTTGACTGAGTAATTCCTACCACATTAGACCTTTTTGATATTTTGGGGAAAACAATGTAATGGTCAAAGCTGCTCAATGAGGACAAAGAGAAAGACAAAAAAAAATTGATTAATCTGGTGGAAACCCTTGTATTATAATTTCATAATTCTGGATACATTAAATTTCAACAAGAGATGCGGACAGCAGTTCAAGGTTATCTTTACTATTTATTTTTATTGCTTGTGCAAGCATTTATACGACCACATTTCTTTAAAAGAAAATCCACCAGTTTGTCTTCCAGCTTAATGCTATTCTTAAATCGCAGAAAAAACAAGGTGAGAAATACAGAATGGGAGATATGTTTCTTTGTTAAGAAAGTTCCTACATCAATGTCAAATTTGCCATGCCAAATCATCAATCATCTTCAGTATTATGGCAGAGCAAACCTTTTTGTTTCCTGAACTACAGGACATATTTGTTATACTTCTCATAAGACTGGTTTGACTGATATTCACAAAGTTTATCATGAAACTCTAACAGCAACCTGAAATGGTATGACAGCCCAACATGATGTTCAATCATCTTTCACTAGACAAGGGATAAAGACAGAATGTTTTTCAATTCTACAAAATTGCACATTTAAAAAGCTCATGCTTAAAATAAGACATTTCTGAAATATACACATCTGCAAGTACAATCCATCAGGGAATAAGGAAGTGTCGGGTGCACCGCACAGAAAAGCAAGCTTGGCCTGTCATCACCATAAATCTTTAGCATGTAGTATCACTGAATGTTCTTATCTATAGGAACATAAGCATCAAACTTTAGCATACATTTTGTTGTTCACATTGGCTGCATTGAAAACCAGGAGTTAAATATATTTAATGTGTATGGAGCTTTCCAGACCGCCCAAAAGGGGTGGTCCGTACTTGCCCCAGGAAGCAGCGGGATGGGGCCAAGGCTACCAGATCGGCAGCCTCCACAGCCCCATCCTGCTGCTTCCAGAGGCCGCATGGAAGCAGAAAACTGCTGGTTCCCCGCGGCCTCCAAGCGGGGTGCAGCAGGCTGCACCCCGCTTGAGGAGGCAGGGCCGAAGGGAGAAAGGGACCTCCGCTGCAGCCCCTTTCTCCCTGGGTCTTTGCCGCAGATGTCTAAAAGCCACGGCAAAGACCCACGCCAAAAAAGGAACTCCTTTCTTGCACCACGGACAGGGTGCGATTTGCGCCCTCCTGTGGGGCAAAGGCATCATTCTGTGCCCAGCGCGTCTAGCAGCTGCGCACATGATGACACTCTCAAGATGTGTCCATGTGGACGCCACCATTTTAAAATGGCAGTGTCCACACGCTTTAGAGTTAGGGAGGGTGTGAAAGCTGCGCCCTCCCTAACCCTAAAGGCAGGCTTTCTAGCCCTTATTGCACATTTTCATGCCCGTCTAGATCGGGCCTAAGATATGTTTAATGTGTTTATATTTTATTATGTTTTATTGATCTGTTGATTTTTTATTTGTTTTTCCTTCCATACTGGGGGTGTATTCACACTTCAGATATGAAGCAGCTTGACATCACTTAAACTGCCATGACTCAATTCTATGGAATTCTGAGATTTGCAGTTTTGTGAGATATTGTGAGAACTCGTCCCTGTTCACCACCACCTATCTCCAATGAGGCACTGATAACTTTGGTAGCGTGTATCAATAGTTCACAGAGGCCAAGTGGTATTTCAAAACAAGAATGAAGTTTATTTATAAAATAAACAAATAAAATATAAAGTATCTTCAAGGCTTTGTCTTATCTCTCAGTTACACAAGTTCCTTCAAACATTAACACTACAGCCTCTCAGGCAACCTTATCTTCAGTATCACAACTACCTTGCTATGAGTCTCTCTCCTAGACTCCCTCAAGCCTATTTATTCCCCTCTCAGGCTCTTCAGACCCTTCCCTGGTCTAAGAATGAACCTACACTTGTCCCATCAGGAACCTAAGAGCACACCCTCCCTCTGCGGTGTCTCTTCCCTTCAAAATCCCAATCAAATAACCCCACTTCTCTCTCTGTTCAGGCTCTTATATAGCCCTGCCCAGCCAGCTCCCCATTGGCTGGACATCTGGTGTTTTGTGATTGGCTGTCTCCGTGGCCTGTCCACTACAGATCTGTTGATTCTTTATTTGTTTTTCCTTCCATACGGGGGGGGGGGGGGTGTATTCACACTGCAGAAATAAAGCAGCTTGACATAACTTAAACTGCCATGACTCAATTATATGGAATTCTGAGATTTGCAGTTTTGTGAGATATTTAGCCTTCCCTGTCAGAGAGCTCTTGTGTGCCACTAGAGTATAATTCCAGAATTCTATAGCATTGATCCATTTAATTTAAATTAAATGGATCAGAGTGGTATCAAACCATTTCTGCAGTTTGACAGCAGACTGGGATGACTTCTGATTTTAATTAAATGAAGATTGATGGGAATGTTCTAAATGACCATGGACTGTTTGCTGAGTATTGAGGATAGCTCTGAGGAAAGGATGTGGAATATTCCAAAGTGAAATTTATTCCAAGTCTTGCTTGTTGATAGTTACATAGATTCAGAAAGCACTTCCATAGTTATGAATGTTATGATTTTAAAGGTATTGAAATATGTCTTCATGCATAGATGAATCAAACCAACTATATTCAAGTGTTTCTATTAATATATTAATTCTGAATCTAGGCTGTGCAATAGATAGTCCTCCATATTTTATGAAGTATGCGTGCCAAGATCCTGGAATAAATCATAACTATATTGAAATTGGATTGTGGAGTACAACTTACAAACCAGGCCTAGGGCTGTTTAAATTAGTCCTCATACTGGGGGTGAATGTTCAGGTCCTTATTACAAATCATTGGCATTTCTGTGTGCTCCACCACCCACACAATTTAAGCAGAATAGCTAGCTGGCCCAATCTGTAATTTCTATCATTCATATGCATAATGTAATAAAAACTGAAGCCTCTCTTCTCTTTGTCCTCTGACTGATCAGAGTTCACGCAGTGTCTATTAAAGAGGTAAATTTTGGAACAGGATCAGCAGGTCACATTCTTTGAAGATTATGTCTTTACGAACATAAGATCATCTTCTGAAATGCTACTTCTCTGGCTTCTTCTTTCTTCATGACCTCAGGAGAGGTTAACAATTTTGACAGAAGGAAGAAGTAACTTTCAGTTAAAGTTAAATCTAGAAAGTATTCTTGAAGGGATGTATCATTTCTGGACTAGGCCAGTTTTGGACTTATTGTACACCAGAACTGAAATTCTGAACTCATTTTCTAGAGAGTCTCCAGTTAAACTAGATTCCAACTGGATTGAAAATAGGTTAGATATATTCATTTCCTACTACAGCCTGATGTATTTAAATTTTCATAGGTAAATATACCATTCATTTATTTGGGAATTAAATTCAGTTTACTTACTCTGAATTCAGCTCATTGCACCATAGACATTTAATGCCCACTTGACTTCCACTGTTACATTTAACGTCTCCAGCCAAGATATGAGGAACGCCCCCAAATTGAGGACAATGGAGAGCTTTTAAAATTGCTGATAACAAATATGTGTCTTATAACAATTACGTGTCTCACCTTGACAGGGGGGACAAGCGTAGAGGGACAAAATGGTGGTGCACACCTATGTGTTCACCATTATTTTCAATTTAGACTAGAATATTAGCGAGTCACCTTTTTCACAGTGTGTGTGTGTGTGTGTCTGGAACACATCCCCCATTAATTGGAAGAAGCTACTGTACACACAAAAAGTGAGTCCTGTATTGGCCAACAAAATGCACAAAATATATCATGCAGCCTTTCAAAGTGCTATTAGCTTCTTCTTTAAGCACAATATGTTTAAAAATCATACAGGAGAAGAAAAATAATGATGGTAGAGTCACAGTCTACATTTGTATTATGGTTGTTCTGGAGGGATATCAATGCAAGCAAAGCCCACACTCCTTGGCCATTTGGGGACCAGGAACAAAAGTCAATAAAAGAAAAATAAACTTTCAGTGCCATTAGCAACAGAAATTTATCTTCTACTGTTGTCTCTGCTTATCTTCTCTATGAATTTTTAAATATCTTTTGTCTAATGAAGAAGCTAGGGGAGCTTTGAAAGCTTTCATGATGTACTTTGTGCATTTTAGTTGGCCGATAAAGATATCTCTCTTTTGTAAATGTAGGATTTCATTCCATGGCCAACACAGTTACCCCTGAATATGTTGCCATAATGTGGCTGTAACTCCCATTTTAGAATGACAGAACAAAAATCCATAAGAGTAAAAACATAGAGCTCTGGTGCCACAATAAACTACAGTTCCAAATATTCCCTAGGACTGAGCGAGGGTAGTAAAAGTGGTCTCAAACTGGATTATTTGTGTAGTGTGTTTTAGACCTTAGTTAAGTATACTTGTCAAAGTAACATCTCTTGGTCCTTACCTCGACCTCAATCCTGCTTTACCAAGCAACAGCCACTGTGAGTGATGGAGGTCAATTCTTCTGACAGTTAGGATTCAGCTGATGCTTTCACCCTTTCATGCTGGCACTCTCCAGTGTGACAATCAGAAATAGGATCTCTGTCACAATTCCTCATGGCATCTGATATCCTTGGTGGGATGGGGGTGGAAAGCTCTGTCTACTACCTCCTGTTTGAGAGGACAGACCTCCATAATTCATTGTGTCTGATGCCCAGTAAAGCAGGATTGGGGGACTTTTACAATCCCTATATATTCCCTACACTATTGCCACAATTGTGAATATATAGGGATTATGAATATGAATCAGTCTAGGTTACACATTAATAAGTGTGATTATAGATTCCAGCCATCCCCCCACTCCCCGTACATACATTGAATCACATGCCAATCCACACTTCATGGAAAATGGAATAGCTTTATGCTCTTTTCAGTGAAGTTGGGAAATATACCTTCTCCCACCTTGACCCCAAAAGGACTGACAGACTAAAGTGCAGCTGTCTGGCAGGCCCTTCCAAAGGCCTTTTATGTCAATGCTGTTAAAATTTCGCTATCATGCTAATATAGAATCTAAACCCCATTGGCCTGGTAGCAGGGGACGAACCACTGTAAAATTCTCTTCAGAAATACATATTTTTTTTATTATTATTATAAATATTTTAATCCACCTAAAGAATTATCTGTGGAACATATTGTGTCTCCTGAATGCCAACCATTATGAATAAATGATTGGATTATTTCTGTGCATTTAGTACATATGCCACATTTATTCATCACAAGTAAAAGATGTTTGACATTTAGGAATTGGAGGAGTATTGGAATTAGGAATTTGAGGAATATGTTAAAAAATGCAATAGAAAAAATCCTGGAATGGTGAAAATCTTCACAGTTCAGGACTTAGTCTTTAAAAATGTGTTTTTCATTTGTTTGTTTTGTTTTGCAGAGGAAACAATATTTTCTATGCAGAAAATAATATGTGCAGGATTTTGGTGTGGTTTTTTTTTGTTTTTTTTGTTTTTTTGTTTTTTTGTTTTTGTTTTTTTTTGGTGAAGAATCTAATAGTGGAGTTATATGAATATATTAAGAAAAAATGGCCTTATATTCAAAATATTTTTTTTAAAAAAAGATAAGGAAGAAATGGAAAAAGAAAATAATTCATAGCAGTAAAATTTGGTTTAAGAAATGTTGCATATATAAATAAGTAGGAAATAAGGGGGGAAAGTGGAGACAACAAATAAATATTAAGAATTGTTTAAACAAGATAAGCAAAAATAATGAATTAAAGAAACGGTGGAGGTTTGTCCAATGGAAGTTGTGTTTGTTTTCATGTTGAAAGAATGATTTAAGAATGATAGTTTTACTTTGTTAAATGTATGTATACTGTATGTATTGTATTGTATTGCATTATAATGAATGTATTATATTGTATGTTTGTATCTATTGCATCTATTGCATATTTCAATAAAATATTTTAAAACTATGTAGTTTTTAGACTTTCATTAGGAGAAATAGAAAACTAATGCAGAATTAATGGAATAAGGGAACGATGAGAAATATCTGCTATATTTGAAAAAGCAAAAACATTGATTGGGCAATGTGTTGGTCATGTTTATGTCAAGTTTTATTGGCCATGGAAAATGTGATATGTGGGAAAACATCTTACATGTGGTGAACTTTTGGATAAGATAAACCACCTTGATAAATCTCTATGGGATTTTGACAATTTCCTCCCTTCCAAAAGCCTACCAGCAGGTCTTGGTAGGAACTGATAAGGACTCACACATAACTTGCATTTGTAAGTAAGTTGTAATCAACAGGCCCCAGAAATTATTCTGGGATGGATTTGAAGCCAGAGTGATATTGCTCTTCCATTGAGCTTGATTTCAATAAAGATGTTGCTAGTTTGAATCTATTTTAATGTTTCAAGTATGTATTGCAGGTGTTTGCATCTCTCTGTGTAAAAAAAAAGTAAAAAAGAAAAAATAGACTGATTGATCAAAACCGTGTAAAGAGCATGCCCAGTGCTAATAGTTTTGTAACACAAAACTTTTTCAAGACCCCACTAAGAAAAAAACAACAACAACAACGCCCTCTCAATCTTATAGTGAGGAGGAAAATAAATGCAAGAATGAACCAAGTCAAGTTCATCCCTAGAAATATCCAGTTTCGTATACCTGAAAGTATATGCACATTACAGTTGGCTGATCTTGTTTTGAGATACGAACAACATCTCTCTGTCTCTCTCTCTGCTCACACATACATATATGAACCAATTTTCTTCCATTCTTATTTTATCTTATCTTATTCTTATCTTATTTTATGCAGACACACAGTAATTTCTACTGCTATTTCAGTCACATCACTAGTTTGCGTGTACATATATGAGTGTGTGTATAAATTCAAGAGACAGTCTTTGGATTTTTATTGATGAACTCCACACAACTTGGCGAGGATGGCATTTGTAGAAAAAGGAATCACTGCCACATAAACATAGTGCTCTTTTCTAAAGGCAATAATATTGCCACCCACATTTACATGTGACAAACAAAGGAAAATTCTCTGGCAATCCCTAAATAACATGAATGGTGATTATTATACTTCCACAATTGTTCAACAGAATGCTTCTGCTAACAAACAGATTCTGACTCACATTAACTATTGCTATTCAACATCCTTCTGAATTCTATTCAATCTTACTTTCAGCAGTAGCAAAAGTCATTTAGATGTCGATTTATAGACTCATGGCCATCATAACCATCTGTAGCTCATGTCTGTTGAAAGTGGATCAATGATATATTTAACTTATGTTGGACAAAAATGAAGCAATTATTCTTGTTAGCTCTGCAACAGGAATAATTGTGTGGGCAAGAAATGCATGTGTTCATCTTTGAACCACTTTGTGAGGAATGAGTCTTCTGTTTGAAAATATTTCCTCAGGCAGCAACTCTGGTAGTATCTCTGTCATATCTGTTATACATCCAGGAGTAGCCATCTTGGCCATTTAGCAAATCCAATAAAAAATCCAAACAGTGATACCTTTACTGGCCAACCAAAATGCATAATATGAATGTGGCAAGCTTTTGAAGCCTCACTGTCTTCTTCATCAGGCAAGGTGTTACAAACTAAACAGAAGGGGGGCGGGAATGAAGATGTTACTCATATGCCTGTATTTTGCTATTTCTCTTCTTAGTTAAAATGGCATGAAAGGACATATCTTACAGGCTGGCCCCTCCTCCTTCTGGCCATGTGGTAACTGGGAGATTTTCAGAGTCTAGGAAATTTAACATTGATTTGCATCTCCACAAAGACACTTCCTTTGCAATCCAATATGCCTCCATCTTTGCAAGACTGCAGGCCCCTTTTTAGGCAGAGGACACTGGATTTCTCAAGAAGTCTCCCTGCTTTTGCATGAGTCCAAATTTAAGCAGAAACAAATGTTTTACCTTTGTTGGAGGCCAGCCTCCAATAACCTCAAAATCTCAAATGGGAAGCTCCCAGTCCACTGTTTGACTCTTGGGGATTCCCCTGTTTCAGCTACAATGCGGTATCTTAAAATCCAGAAAACATCCAGGGGTAGTCATGTTGGTCATTTAGCAAATACAGTCGAAAACCCACCAAACACTGATACCTTTATTGGCCAACCGAAATGCATAATATGCATGTTGCAAGCTTTTGAAGCTTCACAGGTTTCTTCATCAGGCAAGGTATTACAAACCAAACAGGAGAATTAAAAAAACTGAAGATGTTAGTCATAGGCCTGCATTTTGCTGTTTCTGTTCTTAGTTAAGATGGTATGGAGTTAAGCATCTCTGATGATTTTGAGGACATTTTCAATGTCTGAATCCCACCAATCAATGTAAACAGATTCCTTCACTCTTTTGCTTGAGAGAGAGAAAATGTATACATTGAATATGGATATAAAACTGTCTCTGGACAGTTGTCATGTGTCAGAAGTCAGCAACTGCACAGAGAGTGATGACTATCTCTTCTCCCAACTCCCAGCATGCTGCATAAACATTCCAAAGAGAAGTTTAATTTTCAATCAAATTTCAGCTTCCCCTCCCCCCTTTTCTTCTTCTTTTGGAGGTTGAAGGTTAGGTATAGACGGAGCAAAGCAAGCATAATTTTGAGCATTTAAATGGCATTTTGGGGGAAACCCTCCCACTTAAAAATGGGGGGGGGGGCATGAGGAATTAAAGGCCTGAGAAATGGGAGGGGTGAATTTATGGATGACATACACCTCTGCCTAACAGTAGTTAGCTAGGCTCATACAAACGACTGGATAACAGAATGATGTGTATATGTGTGCCTATGGATGATGTGGCTTGCAGGAACATGGATTAGGAAGTATATGCAAAAATACTCATTTGTGGTGCATGTATGCAAACACATGACCAGGATTTACCTAGGACCTAAAATGTGCCAGCAGACAAAATGGAGAAAGTATTTGCTTCCTCCTGGCAATCTTTGTCCTATCTTTTCTGCCTTTTACATCAGATAGCCACAATGCATGCATTGACTATTAACCCAAAATCAAATTGTCTAGTTGAGTGGGGGAGTATCAATCATGTAGACACAGGACAGAAAATTTAAGTTCCTTCTCCAGATAAGAACCTAATGTCACTCCATATAGTGAATAGTATTGCACCCACAAAACATTCAGACAATAATACTAGTTACTGCATGGGATTAGGATTTTTTTTTTTTCTGAGAAAGTACCTGGGGAGAAAAGGATTTTAGTACCCCAACCCTTGTGCTCCTGTGCTATTGTGAATCCTAACTCTATTTGGTAATGGAAAGGTTATCAATCTTTCATTAGTCTCAGAAGCAGTTAGTCCTAGTACAGGCCACAAAGGAAGAAAATAAGATGCCACAAAAAAAGTTCTCCCCAAAGAGTCTTTGTCTTATGTTATTGTTGTATATTGGGTAGAACCCTCAACCCATTTCCTCTTAATGATTCTACTTGCTGGGCTATGCAAAAGAGTTGAATTATGCATGGAGGTGTGATTAATTAATAATTTGTGTCTAATGAGCACATCTTGGGAGACTTTATTTAGCTTCAGTGCATCTGAATCATTCACTACTATTCTGACAGCTTTTTTTCAAAAAGCAAATGTCTGAAAAAAAATCTCTAATTGTGAAAATGTAAAAAGGGGTGAGTATAATCTTCTACATTTGTATGAGGAGCTTACCAATTTTAAGTGAATTCCTGAATCACAACAGAATAAATAATTTATTCTTGTGCTAATACTAAAAAATTCTGGCCTGGCTGGCACAACTTTTTTAAAGCAATAAAAACATCCCCCCCCCCAAAAAAACCGTGTTTGTTTAAATATTAGACCCTAAGAGCACTAGCAGGACACTCAAAACAAGACACAACACAATACCAGATTTCTTAATCAGGGTAATGACAAAACTGGAAATTACAGGAAACACAACTGCCATTGAAAATTACAGTCTTTTATTTAGTATCCAGCTTCCCTTTAGTAATGTCTGTTATAATAATTTAATGAAACTTGCATTTCTTCCTACCATACGCAGGGAAGAAAGTGAGATAGTGGCATGAGTGAAATTCTGTTTTGTTCATTTCTGATAAAAATTAAACCAAAACGTATATTTCTCTATATTTAAATAATAAAAAATCTAGACAATACAAATCCAAATACGTAAGAAACCAAAAGTGACATATTCATTTATGCTGTTTCAAGGTTTAGAGTGCTTAACTCCTATAGGTTTTGAATTCCATCACACAGGTATTTAATCACATTACTTAAATTGATAAAGTTATCCTCCCCCCACTGAGGACCTTTTTTCATCACACACAGATGCTATGGCCTGGAATAGATGGGCAGGAAAAGTGTCTGGATCCTGCTTTTTCCTAAAAGCAGGTTGAAACCCCACTCCCCATGTGGCCCACTCATCGTGGTATGCGCACAGCCCAACCACATGGTGAGGCTACTTGGTAATTTTTTCTTGTTTCCTTCACACCATACATTTGCACCGGCACATGAACACTCCACCAGTGACCCCTAAGTACTTCCCACATTCACCCAGATGCCATCCCATTGCTTGACTGCCCCCTTTGTTTGGCCGCATAGTTGCATGTGCAATGCTTCACCTGTACATGGCATTGGAGCATTGTTTTGCAAGTGAAACATTGGCAAAGCACAATCATGGAGGCTTCCCCTACATGCCTTCTTCACCCCATGCCCCCTGTTGGACTTCCTGGTTTGTGTATGTTGTAAATAAATCCATTTAAGGTAGGCACACATCGATTTCTTTGTTTTGCTACAGTCCCACACTCACGACGGTGCATTTTTTATACAGGTTTAAGTTGTTCACCTCCCATGCTAAGTCCAATTATCCCGGCTTCTGTTTGCTCTAGTTTTTAGCCCCAGAGCATTGCTTTGGTTCAATTTCCACCAGCTTTGGAGGCCTTCAAAGCAGTTGGAAACTGCATTATTTTGCCCATCTATCTGTTCCACCCCATTCTCTCCCCATCTGGCATTTTTTTTAAATCAGGCAGGGAGAAAAGTGAAATGTTAAAAGCTATGCAGATTGAAATTGGCTAATTAAAAAAGGGGAAAAAGTGTTTCAGTTCACTTTTCAAGAATTAACTGAAATTTGTAAATCACATATTAAAGACAGAAAGAATTTCCCTTTTGTTTATGAACATGGGTGAAAGCAAAATTGGCATCTATAATAGGGCATGGAATTTGATAAGGCTATGCTACCAGAACATAAATAAATTGTAGCATTGTTGTCATGTGCCTTGAAATCATTTCTGACATATGGCAATCCTAGACAAATGTATTAGAGGGTGTCTTGGCAAGATTTTCAGATAGGGTTTCCAATGAGGGCTGTGAATACAAAAAAGTCATGAGTGTATAACTCTAGGTTATGCATGTGTAACTGCCCAATAGGATCCAGGCCAATATTCATAAATTTTCTTGCCCTCAGAGTCAATAAGGGGGGCAACACATTGTGATAGCATACCCCCCTCCAAAACAAGCACTATCATGCTACTTTTATTTTCAGACAAGAGTGAGAAAAAACAAGTTTTAATAAGCAGTAGAACTTGTAAATAAATGTGATTGGCATAAAATATGTTGCTAAAAATTCCTCATTATGTGAAAAACCATCAAAGATTACAGTAGCCAGGTACATTATTGTCCTCTCATACTGGAAACTAGACCTGTGCAAACCATCCAGAATTTTTTTTTCTTTTTGACAAAAGAAATTTCCAAACCTGCAAATTTCCTCATAAATTTGCAATTAAATCATGGGATTTTTTTTCTGGAAAAATAAATTCCTATGTGTACCCATCTTTTGTTTACTACGGCCCGGTACACATGGAAGCGAAGTGCTGCCCTTCTTTGCTGCACATTGTTGCCGCAGCAACCAAACCATGGGGCAACGATGTGCAGGCAGGAAGCTGTGATTCAGCCCTTATGACACTCCTTCCTGGCACAGATATTTGGATGCTCAGACACCCATACATCATTATACACCGCCCCGCCCCCCCGTGGGTGGTACAGCTCAATAATGGCACCGCCCAAACATGCTAGAGCTTGGAAGCATGCAGTTGCTGCCCCCAAGCCCTGGTCTTGGCCCCATGATGGCGCTTCCCACCTGTTTGAACTGGGCTAATATCTGAATTATTAGTGCTCATTATAGTATCAATTTCTAGAAATCATATTTCTCATGGGAGACAAAGGCACTGCCACAGTAATCATGGGAACAGAACAATACAAACAAAAAATCAAGGAACTCCTGGATCCTGCAATATATATATATATATATATATCTGAAACAAGACCCAACCAACAATTGACCAGGAAAACAAACACCCTGATCAAAAGCTTCTCAATTCAGCTACCACATGCCAAAGTTTGTGCAAATCTGAGGCTCTCCCACCAAGATTGTATGGACTTCCCAAGATCCACAAAGATTCCCTTGCACTCCAACCCATAATGAGCTCGATTGGATCCCCCACTTCACCAAGTTTCTGGCCAACAATTACAAATCCATATAGGGCAAATCTCCCACTACATCAAGGACTCAGCACACTTCATAGGAAAAAAAAATTAACAACCTCAAACTCAAACCCAGATACATACTAATCAACTTCAATATAGTCTCCCTGTTCACCAAAGTTCTCATAATGGACACTGTGTCAGTCATCCAACATATTTTTCTGGAAGACATCACAGCCCTCACCACCAGCTACTTCCAGTGGGACAATGAATTCCATGAGCCGAGAGATGGGGTAGCCATGGGAAGCCATCTGAGTCCTGTGATAGCTAAATTTTACATGGTACACTTTGAAAAGCAAGCCCAGGAAACAGCACCCAAAAAGCCCATAACATGGTTCCAATATGTAGATGACACTTTCATCATCTGGAGCCATGGAGAAGAAGATCTGACTGTGTTTCTGAACCATCTGAACAACATGCACCCAAACATCAAAAAAGAAAAAAGAAAGAACATTGTCATTCTTGAATGTCCTGGTCATCTGCAAGCCAAACCAAGATTTGAGCCACTGAGTATACAGAAAACTTAAACATACGGACAGATACCTACACAAGAACTTCAATCATCACCCAGGAGAAACAAGAAGCACAATAAAACACTGATAGACTGGGCAAAAATGATCTGTGAACCCCACTTCCTGGAAGATGAATTGCAGCACCTGGACTGGGCTCTACAGGCTTTTAGCTTCTTCACAGTCTAGACTAAAATCAAGAGCAGAATCACTGCCCTTGGAGCCACCAGCCCCACAGCAGGTAACTGTCCTACTTGAATTTGTGTGAATGGCACTCTGTCCAGGAGAGGGAAGAAGTATATCGCCTCCTCCTACCCTACCCTCTAGGCTGCATTATTATGTGTGAAGGATGAGGGTTGTTTTTTTTTTTTTTCATCTTCCTTTTCCAAAGGCTTACATAGGAGTTTATCACATGGGAGGAATTTCTCTCTATTGCGAATGGAGCCAATTCGCAATTACATGAATTTGCTAGTTTAGTAAATTTACATGAAATCTGATTGCGTTTGGAATGTGTTCAGAATGACTTCCCATTTCCCAAAAATGACCCCCATTGCCCGAAATTGTGTGAGATACTCTAATATGCAATTATGTGAAACCCCATGATTGTGTTCAGAATGACTTCCCTTTTGCCAGAAATTGTGTGAGATACACTCAATTCACAATAACGTGAAACCTCATGATTGCATTCAGATTGCCATTGCATTATACCCCCAAATTCTGTAGTATGATAAACTCCATATACAATCAGCCCTTCTTATACACAGATTTTCTATACACGGATTCAAGATTCCATGGTTTAAGAATGTTCAAAAAAAGTATAAATTCCAAATATCAAACTTTGATTTTGCCATTTTATATAAGGGACACCATTTTGCTATGCCATTATATTTAATGAGGCTTGAGCATCCACGGATTTTGTTATCCACAGGGGATCCTCTAACGAAACCCCAGCGTATAACAAGGACCCACTGTGTGGGCAAATTACTCTAATCAGCAAGTCTTTGTAATAAGCTTTTATTCTAAAGTAAAATTAAGCCTGCAGTATTGTGAGAATGTAATGGAAAATTTGCATTTATGGGAATCATATGGTACAAACATGTATTAAACTGTATTTCTGCACTATGTTGATGGTTGCATTTTCTCTGTGGTTGTCTCTGGTAGTGAGGGAAGGCAGGCAAAATCCATCAGTGCAGAGCAGCCTATTTTTTCAATGCCTTACTCATGACATGGCCACTGTGCCCTCAGCCTTTTTCCTCGTGCCACAGCTGCCTATACTGATGGAGTTATACCAATGCATTATACTGAAAAAATTCTGGGTATTAATTCATTGTTAGAAATAAGAGGGGATTCTCACATCTCTCCTTTGTGCCATTCAATTGAATTCTGACTAGACTGAGCCTCAACATGTTACAGAATCACTCAGAAACACTTCATGATGAACTTTGTAAACAGAAATAATGCGGAGTGTGTCTGTGCATTAGGTGCTAATATTATATTTACAGTAAAAAGCTGCAATGTAACTTTGACAGTTGTCTTGCACTCTTTGAAGTTTGAATATAAAGGGGTGAAGCTTTCATTTTCATTTTCAGTTTATTCATCTAACATAGTCCATTAAGAGAAAGCACAGCTTATATATATTTTATTCACTGTTAAATGTGTAATATTTATAATGCAATCATCTACCTAGTTACACTGAAGTAAGCATTGTTCAATACTATGTAATTTCTTCTGAACAGACATATACGACATTGTTAAGACTTCAATAATACAATACTCTTCATGCTTTCTCAGAAATAAATCCCATTGTGTCCAACGGTGAGTATGCTCTATCGAGTGTATTTAGGATTTCACCCTAAAGAATTTGAGATGGCTGACATTTTTGTAAGGGGAAGATAAATAATAGTAAATAACAGAAGTAAAAAAAATACTTTCCTAGCTTCTGTTTCCTGGGGGTATTTGTCTTTTCTTGTTTTTTTTTTTTTAAATATTTCCTAAGTAATTGAAATAATTATGATGAATTTATTGGAGATATTCTGCAAATTTATGTGAAACTATTACAGCAAAGTGCACATAGGGAAGACCGGAGCTAAAGTACTTCAGGCCCTCCACATAAAATAGTTGAAGTGTTTAATTTAAATGTGTCATCACCACCATCACTTAGGATCCACATCAATCAATCACAATAATTTTGTGGAACAAGCAGTTCCATATTTTCATGGAAAAGGGTTAAGGATGAACAGTTATGCAACTTTGAATACTGGAAACTAAATCGTGTATATTAGTGATGTGGGAAAATAAACTGGTATCCAATCCCAGGCACACTAAGCTCATTATGCTCAGTAAGACTTGCTTATGAATAATGAGAGGGAAACTTGTCAGCTTTGCTTTTAACTATATTTGAATTTTGCAAATTTTGTGAATTCCGACTTTAAAAAATGATAACTGAAGTGAAATACACATGAATACAGATAAGATTTCTCTCAGATTCATTTTGTTTTTACAAATTTTGATTTACATATGTAACACAATAAAATAAAAGTCTTACTCACTCCTGCATATGGTTAGCTATGCATAGAAATACATTTTCAATGTCCTTTCTTCCAATATTTTAAGCTCATTTGATCCATATTCAGGATCAACTCATTCATTTACATATTTGTGCAGGCATGTGGCAACATTCCCAAGCACAGAAATTGGATTAACCTTAGAGAAATGATTTTGTTTACAATTCCATCTTGTTTTCCCTAGCCAGAACATTTTGGGTTTGCTGCCAATTTTAAAAGTGAATGTATTGGTCTGAATCAGATATTATGAGAGTGGACTTCCATTTACATAAAGAGATTTTTTTCTCCTCCCCATGACATGATAGTTAAGACACACACACACACACCCCGGATCTGCTGTACCAATGTTCTAGGACAGTTATGAGACATGTATAAAATGCTTCATGGGGAGATATAATCTGACCATCAAGTAGTATCATTTTTCTAGCAGAACAAAACTATTGAATGTAGACCACTGCATGGAAGGATGTGATGGACAGAATATTGTCTGCTACATACCTAAATTTAAAATGTGTCACTTTCTTTAAAATTTCATTCAAACTATATAGTTTTGGAATCCAGGGCCTTTTATTTGGTATTTAATAGCGGATCTACAAAGATACCTACCTTCCACAAAATATACCTCTAACAGTCAAAATATATAAATAAACTTCCACCGTTTTCCTGACATCTTGGCCTGATTGCATCAAATAAGTTAATGTACTTTAATCAAATTCTCCTCTAAATTTTAAAGGTTTCGCTCAAATCAAAATTCTAGTCTTATCTTGTTATCCCAATTGACTTATTTCACATCATTTAATATTTCCATACTAACTTGCTTTACTGCTGCCATCTTCTTTCGCAAAATTCTAATACAGGAAGCCAATCCTCTTCTACTCTTTCTGTATTCTTATGATACAACCAAGAGGTTAATTTGTCCATCTCTTACATATCAAAAAGTTTTGTTAACCAATCTTCTATCATTGAGCATTCTGCTTGTTTCCATACTTGTGCTATCATTAATCCTATCACTGTGATCATATACAATAACACTCACCACCATATATTTTCTATGTATGTAGGTAATACATTCAACATATTTAACAAATAAACTTCTGGTTTCATTTCAAATCTAATTTTCAACATTTCTTGAATTACAATGTGTATTTTCTTCCAAAACACTTTCAGTTTTGGACATCTCTACCATGCATGATACCAAGATCCAATGTTCTGTTGGCATTTCCAGCACTTATTTTCCATTTTCCCAAAATTTTGTTTTAAATCTTTTGATTTGATAAATTTATCTGATCTCCCTTGCATATTCCCAACTATCCAAATTTATTACTCTGTGGCCCATTTTATTATTGTCCCTGAAGTGGAATCACTTTCTTGTTCCCTCTTCAACAATTCCTTGTATAGAATTGCTCTTTTCTTTTCTTTTTTTCTTATTTAATAAGATAGCATCGTACTCACATGAATCTTCTTCAAACACCACCATCTTAGCATCCATGTATCTTTCTTGAAGTTGGCTATACAAAAAAACAAAAAAAACAAAACAAAAACAAATCTATATTCGGGTCAAGATATTCAAGTTCATTTATATTTGTCAACTTGAATATGTCATGGTTTTGTTTCTTAAGAATTTATTTGTATTTTAACCATTTGTTCAACGTGCTCCACCTCCCCAAAAAAGCTTTGTGAGGTGAGGTTCATATCATAAAAAGTATGACCTTTGTCTCGCAAGTATAAATGGCCGCATACATCTGCCCAATTCATTTCTTCTTGCAGTTGGGGAAAAAAACTAACTGGTAGCTTCCCTTGGTTTTTCTCAATTTGTTTAATAGATGTTCTGTCTTTTCTCAGGCTTATAACCCCATTTCAGTCTCCAATATGGTCAAAGTTCAAATCTTGGATTTCTTCTAGGATCTTTTGGGAGGGAAATTGTTGCTTCTCTGTTGGACTGTATATTCTTAACACCAAATACCTTGTTTCCCCGAAAATAAGACATCCTCAGAAAATAAGACCTAGTTAGAGGTTTTGCTGAATTGCGAAATATAAGGCCTTCCCCGAAAGTAAGACCTAGCAAAGTTTTTGTATATAAATATATATACAATATATAATAAATGTTTTGTTGTTGTTGTTGTTCAACAATAAATGTGACTTCTTTTTTTTATGGAAAAATAAGACATCCCCTGAAAATAAGACCTAGCACATCTTTGGGAACAAAAAATAATATAAGTCACTGTCTTATTTTGGGGGAAACACGGTATTTATTCATCAATTTGAATTTCTACTCTAATATAGTTCCCATTGAGATCTTTAAGAACATTTGCTGCATATTTGTTTTGTATATACATTACTATTCCTCCTTTTTTCTTATTGTTAGCTGAGACAAATGTTTGTCCTAGTTTTGGATTTGACACGAAAATGACTTATTTTTTCTTTATCTTAATTTCTGGGAGACATACTATGTCTACTTTCTTTTTAAGCAGATAATGAAATACTTTACTCCTTTTAAATTTGAAGTTTAGCCCTTTCACATTCCATGAAAGTATTTTTGTCACCATTTTGACCTATATCTCTTCTTCTTCCACTTCTCTGGGGAGATCTTGTGATTTCTTTTCTTCTTCTAAAATAGTTCCCCTGTTTCGTCTGCTATTGCAATCGTGTCTTGTTTCTCTTCTTGTTCTTCATTAGTCTCGTCTTTATGGTCTTCTCTTTTTTTTCAGAGTGAAGCCTCTTAACAAATTCTCTTGCTTTGAAAACTGAGTTAATTTTGTAACTTCTCTATCTATAGGAAAAAAGATACTCCCTCAAATCTCTCCCAGGAATAAGTGATTCTCCTCTTCAAAAATTTCTCTGTGAGAAACTTGTAATCCTGTCATCTTTTCAAAACCATCATTGGAATGTCCTCGTAAATTTTGATCATCTTACCCCCAATTACAAGAGCTTCTTGATAACTTTTTTGTAGAACTTGTTCTCTCATTCTAGATCTCTTTTAGCAAGATTTTTTCATGTGCCATTGTCGATGAAATTAAAAAATATATCAGTATCTCAAATTACTTTTTCTTTCTGCAAAACCAACCAAATTTGCCAAAGCAACCATTATTTTGTTGTGAAGGTTTTCTTTGTAGTCTTCCAGAACCCCTCTTGGTTTTAAGCATTTTTCCCTATAATGAAACTCCTGAAGTAAATTCATGTTTCCATTCAGTTTCTGTTGTTCAGATATCAGCAGTCATTTTTAATTCTTTTGTTTGATTTTTTAGGTCTACCACATCTGTTCTTAATCCTTCCACATCTTTAGTTATCTTATCCAACTTTCCCCTGAACATTCCTAGTTCTTTTTGTATGTCTTCCTTCATCTCCTGTCTAGATTATTTTAATTCCATCTTCATTTCCTGTTGCGTTTCTTTAATTTTTTTGAACTCTTCTAAAATTGTTTGTACAGGATCAGCTGTCTTGGGTGTTGCTTCTGTGGATCCTCTTCTCTGAGTACAGGTTATAAAAGTCAGCTTTTTAAAATACCTGATGCCATTGTTTACAATTGTCTCTATCAAATTATAAAAGAGTGTTGACTTTTGAAATTAAAATGTTAAGTGTGATAAATTCAGTTAATTTTCTTAATGCTAGATTCATTAACTAAATTATTATTAAATCAAGTTATCTCAAATTAACAAAATTATTCAGTTTTCTATATCAATCATATAATCCTTACAAACTCAAATTAATTTTTATCTTATTTCATTAAATACATTTCTCAGTCATTAATTGTTTCTTTTATAGTGATTATGTATAATAAATAACTCTCCAATTAATTTTAGTTATAAATTTCACCATATATATATATTCTCGATTTATATCAAATCAGTTTTAACTTGTCAATCAGTTGTCCTTCAATTCATTAATCTTCTATCCTTTAATAAATTTAAAAATTTTAAAACATTTAAACATTCTTGTTCTAAGTCCCCAAATCTTAATCAAATCAAATTCTTATTCTTATTTATCTATGATCCAGCTATCTACTCAGTTTTCCTAATTCATCCAATATAAACTATACCACTATGTCCAAATCTTAATGTTCATTTCAAATTCCTTAAAATACAGCACACAGTTTAGTTGGCTATCTATAGTTCTGAATACCAGGTGACAGTGTTATGTAATATTGCCAAATTACTCCATTCAGCCAAGAACACCTCCAGCAATTCACTCAATTCCTTCCAGACAGGTGTCAAATTAAAAAAAAAAAAAAGTTAAGTTATCAGAAAAAAAATTCTTTTTAATTAACTCAATTTATCTTGTAGAAATCTATATCCATTTTATCTCCTTTGTTGTCTCATCCCCATTCTCCTTGTTACTTTTATCTTTCTCTTTTAAACTTTTACCTGTTTCTCTGATGTCATGTCCTCCTTCTGATGCACCTTTCTTTCCTCTATCTCCTTTAAACTCTTTGTTGTTTCTCTGTTGTCTCATCCTCCCATCCTCCTTCCGTCATGCCTTTCTCTCATATATCTCACTTTTATTCTCTGTTATCCTGAAGTCTCGTCCTCCCATGCTCCTTCCGTCATTCCTTTCTTTCCTCTGCAATCAGCCTCCTGCCTGTCTCACGGTTTCTTTCTAACAGCTAGTTATAATCTTGTTTTTCTTTTCACTTATCCCCCTTTCTTTATTTCATTTTACTGCCATCCACCATCTTATTTCCTGTCCTCTCCTTCCATTAACTCATAGGACTTGGGACCTGCATTTGTACAAAACTTTGTCTTAGAAAAGGACTAATTAATACTAGAATGAAGGAGTATGGTTCTTCACTAAGACACTGAGGGATACATCTACAATACAGAAATAAAGCAATTTAACATGATTTTAATTATCATGACTCTATCCTACAGAATCATGGGATCTGTAGTTTGGTGAGATATTCAGCCTGGTGTGTCAGACACCTCTGGTACCTATGATCCTCAGGATTCTGTATGATAGAGTAATGGCAGCTAAAGTTGTGTCAAAGTAATTTCTTTCTACAGTGTGCATACACCCTGATAAATTCTTCAAAGATTGTACACTTTTTGAAGACTATTTGCAATTTGGAAATTATTCTGAGGAAAATTTGCATAGAAATATTATTGTCTGTGCATAAATGCTTACTTGGGGCTTTTACAGATGGCCTGTCCCCACAGTATGAATAGGGCTGGGGAGCACACAGCATCTGCACACTCCCCAGCCCAAGCATGTATGGATGGCACCATTTTTATATTGTGCCATCCATACATGTGTGTGCCAATGACGTCACGGTGCATGCCACGTCCAGGCAGATCAGCATACACCTGACGTCATCACATCACTTGAGGGCACCTAGGACGCCCTTTCTGTGGTGCAGAAAGGAGCTCCAAAACAGAGGTTCTCTTCCGGAAGCGCTTTGTTCCTGCGGCAACCAGATTGCTACAGGAATGAAGGCAGGGAAAAATGGCCAGGAGGCCTATTTTTCCCTTGGCTCCACCAGCCAGGTTTTCCTTGGGGCATGAAGCCGCAAGGACAGCCCTTTCCAGGCCACAGAGAAGGGGCGTTGCCCCTTTTCTGTGACCTGGAAAAGCAGTGGATTGGGGCCTTTGGGGCTGCTGGTGAGGCTGCCCTGACCCCAAGCCAAGCCTTAAAAGGGTGCCCACAGACCACCCTTTTTGGGCGGTCTATAAAGCCCCTTGAAGACTTATTATGTGCAAAACTCATACATTACACATTTTTCCCTACAGAAGACAATACTTTCTATAAGAAAGTATCATTTTATGTGCAGATAATGTTTTCTGCATGAAAAGTACTGTTTCAAGACGGTAGAGAACACATATATTTTCCCACATTCTGCAAAGATTCTCATTCATCCAATTTTCTCCTTGTCAGCATTTCACAACACTTAACATACTATTTTTTCACTATTCTTCCAGTATGGTTAAATGTTATTTCCAATCCTCCTAAGGAACAGTGGAGATTATCACATAGGAGAGGAAAGCATCCTTCTCTCATACTTAATTTGTGTTATTAGCATGACCCGGGGGGGGGGGGGAGATCATTACACCTTTGCACACTTATCCCATTCTTCTACCATCTGTAAACAGTAATGGACCCATCATTGGGTATAAATGGGAGTTCCCATTAATATCCAGTGATTAGTTCATTACTGTTTACAGACAGTAGAAGAACCAGATGAGCATGTGGGGGTGTGGTAATCTTCCCCCTGATGTGTTATTGTCATTGTGATAATGGCATGAATTAAGCATGAATTAAGCATGGGGGAAGGATGTTTTCCTCCTGTGTGATAATCTATCTCTCTCCCCAGGAAACTGTTTCTAGGTTTTATAATCCTATGACATAATGAGGCATTCTCAGGCCCCAATCTCAAATTTTTTCTTCAAGATATTTTATTCAAAACAAGAGGAGTTCTTTTATTTTGTGTATTTAACCAACTGGAAGTGAGAAATCCTTGTTGCTTTCATTCAGAGATGTAAAATTTAAGTATTAATATGAATCTATTGCTCAGGCACATCTGTCAAGGGATACCAGTTCTTGATTTTCTCTGTCCCATTTGATGTTGTGAAAAATCAATCCCCTTGCTGCCAAGAGGTGTGGGAATCCCACCCACTCACCTCAAATATAGGAAGTTGCATAGCTTTCTCTGGAAACTACATGGCCTTTATCGAAAAGTGCAACGCCTCTGTCTGACCTGAACTGCTTCCCTCTCCCCAAACCCAATACTGATAAGAGACTATGAAAAGGTGTTTCATCTTTCAAACCAAATGTGTGGAAGAAAATGAAATGTCTTTTCACAGGCTCTAGTCAAGATTTCTGTGAAAGACAAGGGGATGAAGTTGCATGAAGAAACAGAATATGGGCTATTAACTGCCAAACAATGCCCTCCCCCACCAATATTTTAACAGAAATCCTGACTAGAGATTTTGAAAGGACATTTAGCAAGTCCATTTCTATGCTGCTTACCAATGTACTTAGTGGTTTTAAAGGTGTAAGCTAATTGTCCCCAGCATGCTGGGTACTCATTTTAGCTATTTCAACTGTCAAACCAGCTGGGAGAGGGAATAAACTGATGGGGGAGTTTCTGGAATATTATTATGTTCTTCCTATAGCAATTTTCAAAGGGGGCCAAGGACTCAATTTTTGACACCACTTGGGAAACTGGCGAATTGCTATTCCATCCCTACCTCTGTTGTCCTGATGCACATACTTCCTTCCCCTCTCATGTATAGTGCACCCACGTCATATGTGGGCGGGCCATATGTGGCTTTCAGCATATGTTGAATATACGTGCCAGAAAAGGCAATGGAGCATGCACCCATGTTTTCAATGGGGCTCCATCATATGTGGTATTTTCCTTATGGGGGGGGGAGGAGGGGTCTGGAACAGATCCCCCAAGTAAGGGAATACTTCCTTCCCCAAGTAAGGGAAGGGTGTGCTGTATTGTGCTTAGGTGTGTATGAAAAAGGTCCATGTGTACATCATTTGCATTGTGGAGAAGAGAGAGTTAAAAGAAAATGAAAGGAGGAAAGGGTGGGGAGAAGAGAGAAAATCAAGATAAAAACTGAATATAAGGAGAATATGCTATTTAAGGTGCTAATAATACTTAAGGTATGTTGTGTTAGTGAAAAAAAGAGCAAGGAAAATAATGCTGACATACATGCAGGTGTCTTATTTTGTAAACATGTAAATTGGTGGGAATGTGAACTCCACCCCTTTCCCTCATTCTCAATCTCTTCATACTGATGGATAAGTTCTACAAAGGAGCTATTTGGCTAAACATAGCTGCAGAGTTCTACAAATGAAAAACATTTAAAGACATGGTTCCACTTACTTGGAGCATTGTACATTCACTAAAAAATACTGTTACAGCCACTTTGATGATGTTCCTCCTCTTCAAAAGTAGACAAGATGGGGTTGGAGCATGTGTCCACATGACTGGGCTAGAACATTTGTGCCTAGGGTCTTCTATGGGCTTTTAATAAGGAACATTTAGCTAGGTCTTTTGGATGTGTTAGAAGATCTAGGACTTATTACTTCTACAAATAGCAACTAATGCTAATTCTGTAATATATGTTCTTTCAGATGCCTTTTTCATACATTCACACTTGCCTTTTTGAGTCATAAAAGAAATTAATATTTGGGAGAACAGAATTTTAAAAATTATTTAAAAAAATATGGATCACAACGGGCCTTGCCAATGTCTTCATATTCCATTGTTTTAATAATGTGACTCCCCCACCTATTAAAAATGGTTTTGAAAATGTAGTTTATTGTTGGCTTCTCTTTTTTGCTGTAGAAATTTCTTTATAAATGACAAAACAGATTGCTGTGTAAAAGGATCTTAACTACAAATTAATTACAGCAGGGGTTCTGTTTTACAACTCATTAAAATCTGCTGAACTTCAGTTCCTGGAGTTTTGCCTAAGCTGTTTCTCAGGAATTACACACTTGGAAATTTCTTGTTTGCTATAATAGATAAACAAAAGAGTTATAAACCAACAGTGCAGAAAATTATTACCATGCATTTATCTTCTACTTCCTGTCATCTACCTTTAAATTGATGCCTATCATTTGTTTTAATTGCTGTATTTCCACTGTATTGGGTTCTTTTTCTCAAGCATCAGAGAGCATTTTTCTGCCTTATATTTCCTTGATGTTTGTGTAAAACATTGAGATATGGTATACACTTTAGCCCACGATTATCTGAAGTTAATAAAACCTTCAGTGGGCCTATTAATTTATCATTAAGAACAGCTTAAAGTGGCTATAACAACACTGTTTCAGTTTATTCATCATAATCACTCTGTAATGGACAATGAAAGTGAAAATCAAACCTCTTTGCATCAAAGAATGAAGGCATGTAAATCACAGAAATGATGATGGGCCAGGAGAAAATTCATTAAACAAAAAATGAAGGTAGTTCATCTCATGCTTATAATCATACTAGATGCTGTGTATAAACACTTTCTAAACAGTACTTAGAGAGATTTTGTAACACCTTTGAGACTAACTGAAAGAAAAAAATTGACAGAAATTGCTGCCAATTTCTTTCCTTCAGTTAGTCTCAAAGGTGCTACAAGATCTCTCTACATACTGATTCTACAGACTAACATGACTATATCTTTGAATTCCACCACATTTTAAATAATAATTTTTAAAAACCCAATAACTATTTTATGCAACTTTGAGAGAAGGTGTTACTCCACCTGACTATTTCTTGGTGCAGCTAGACAAGTGGCAGTGCAGAATAGAGTATAATATAGGGAAACCATAGCTGTAATGATAAGAAGAATCAGCCCAGCATGGTGCAGGCTGTGGACAGCTAGCACTTCAGTGACAACATTCCTGCACTTGTTTGCCATGAGATTTCTCTTTCTCACCCCTGTTGCTACTTCTTAGTTACAGAAGGATAACATTGGAATTTTCCTTTCTGTTCTGTCACCACAAAATGGCAGCCAGTGGTTTTAGCCTCCCCCTTTTTTCCCCCATGGTTTTAGATTGTAATCTGTTAAGAGTGCTTATTGTTTATATTGTTGCTCCTTTTCCAGGATTGAATTGAAGGGTTTGGAAATGGGGATTGTTTTTCCCTTTGGTAACTGCTGAACTGAATGTAATTTCTTGTATTATTTTTTTCTGTTATGAATTGTTATGTAATTTTCTGTTATTTATTGTTATGCTGGATTTGCTGTATTATTTCATTGTTATTATTATTTGGATTGTATTTTCCCCACTGTTGTAACCTGCCCTGATTCCCTGTTGATTGGGTGGGATATAAATCATCATCATCATCATCATCATCATCATCAATATCATCCAGTGAACAACTTTACCATGCACTGCTTCTGGTCTTTCTCCTCTCTTACTGTGCAAATAAATAAATACATGGATACCTACATACATGTCCAGATACACACGTTCCTTAGTATCTGTGAGAATGAGAGAAGGACTCTTTTATGAGGTTGAGATATAAGAAGCCATGTATATGATACATTCTGTATCAGCAGCAGCAGTATTGGGTAGGAGCGAGGTGAAGTAGGATGTTAATCCCTTCCTTCCTTCCTTCCTTCCTTCTTTCCTTCCTCCTCCTCCTCCTCCTCCTCCTCCTCCTCATTATTTTCTTTACATCTATCCATCCACATGTTACCTTGTGGGGTTACTCTTGGAAATACTTCTGCAATAGCTTGAAAGGAAAAATGATTGGACAGGGGTACTTTGCAGAACCATAAAGTAGGCAACCTAGCTCCCTGCCTTGCAGGAATGAACAGTGGAAGCATCTCTAATAAGCCGTTACCCAAGCTCCATCCAAAAAACTTCCAATATAAGACAGGAGAATTCTCCATCACCACCCTCTTGTAACAGAAAGAGTAGTAATGACAGGAAGAGATGAATATTCCCTTTCTCCCTGCTGTTTTGCTCTGGATTACTCTTCTGAGGCAGTTTTTCCTAGAATTTGGAAATATGCTATTCATTTCTCATGGGCAACAAGTAGCATTACTCATTAGGGCTCCATTTTATTTATTTATCGTTGGTCGCTTAAAAATATTAATAATGTTTAAAAAACCTCTCCTTGACCTCATTTTTCTATGTTGACTGAACAAGTCAAGTTCTCATGAAATATAGCAACATAGTTAAATGTTAACATTGCTTGTAAAAATAATATTGTTTCTGCCTCAGTAACAAGTTGCTAGTGACACAGCGGCCTGTAACATGTTACTTCCAAAATGTGTCTTCCCCACTGAACCTGTCTCTTGCAGAAGCAAGTCTTAATACATGTACAAAAGAGACATTACTTTGCTCCTTGTTATACTTCTCTTTCACTTGCGTAACACTAACAGTCTCTACACCTCCAGGTTAAAAGGCTCACCCCACCCTCCCACCATGAATTACATCCTTCCTTCACTGGTGCAAAACTCTATAAACCTTCCCATTTCCTCCCAGGTCACAACCTCACTCCATCAAGCATCTATCTAACAATTTTCTTTCCATCTGGTTCAGAACAGAGATTGGCTTTCAAAGATAGTTCAAAAATCAGAGGTTGACTGTCTAGAATAAATACATTATCTTGCTATATACAAATGAGAAGCAGTTCTCAGAATCAGATTTGCTATCAGATGGCAGTGGAGGCTGGGAATCTCTATCTATGTCAGTAGGGTAGTGAATCCATTCTAGGCTCTGGATAGTTGTAAAGTAGTTTTGTGAGATGCTTAACATATTAGTGGAATCCCTAAATAGGTATATGCCTATCCCTTAAATAGTACTCTGCATTGTGTCTGAAAAGGTGGGTTTATAACCACAAAATCTCACACAAAAATAAAAACCCTTAAAAAAGCCTTAAGAGTGCTGCCACATTTCTTTCCTTTTATCCCCCCCCTTCCTTTCTTCTTTTTATATTCCCTACCCTGTTTCCCCTAAAATAAGACATCCTCTGAAAATAAGACCTAGCAAAGGTTTTGCTGAATTGCTTAATATAAAGCTTTCCCCGAAAGTAAGACCTAGCAAAGTTTTTGTTTGGAAGCATGCCCATTTTTTGGTTCAACAATAGATGTGAATTCTTCTTCATGGAAAAATAAGACATCCCCTGAAAATTAGACCTAGTGCATCTTTGGGAGCAAAAAGTAATATAAGACACTGTCTTATTTTTGGGGAAACACAGTAAATGGTTTCACCACATTGCATAGCTACTTTTTAAATTATCTAAAACCCAGAACAGATACTCTGACCTATGGACATGGGACCACAAGTTACCACTGTAAAATGGAGAACTGCAAATCTCATGGAGGCATAATCTGTATGTATTTCTGGGTCTGACACACATGAAAGCCCTGTATTTCATCTCAAGGGATGTGGGGAGGTGAATGTGTTCATATGTGTGGTATAGGAAGGAAAAAGATGATTATTCTTGGGTCTGGCTTGGGATAACTCTCACTCTAAGTTTTGAGAGTGGGAAGGTCCTTCGGGAAGGCCTCCTTTAAACATACATGGCTTTATAACAAGTCTTGGAATTGACTCAAGGCCAAACTTCTTAGCCTAAAGATGTAGAGGAAGAGGTCAGAATAGGACCTAAACTGGAATCTAAACATGATGTGTTGTCATTAATCCCAAGCAGATATGTGAAACGATCTGATTTTGCTGTAAAGGGGCAGCCCGAAAAATTATTTCCAAAGCTGTGATTCTCAATAATGTGAACTGTACATATGGCTTTTGGGTAGCTTATTACATCAAATTGGTTTGGTTCATGGCTCTATTGACAGAGGGTGGTGGGTTGAGAGGGTTGGTTGACTATCTCTCATTTATTATTGTACTGTCTGAAATTCTGCCAGCCTGGCTCAACTGTTTGTGTGGCTCCCAGCTTTAATGAAAAACAGGTCATCAGACTACAGACCACCTGAACTTGTTTTATACTAGAGCAATCTGGGATATTTTCACACTGCATTCTTCATGATGAGTTTTGTATGACTTTTGGATTGTGATGCACTTTCTGACACATTCAAATGTTTGTTTTCTTTGACTGAGTGAAATGCTCAGGAAAGCAAAAGCCAGGCAGTTTGGAGAATGGCTTTTCAGGGAAGCAAAGTGAAAACTCTCTGCTGCTTCCATTTCTGTGCTCTTAGGTCTTGACCTGTTGCATCGGTGATATTTCAAATGCTGAATCCATCATGAGAAGCTGTTGACAGTCCCATCAACTTGTTTCAGGTTGCATAGTATGCTAAGGAAGGAAAAGCCAACAACAGCAAGATTCAGTTGTGAGATATTATGTGCCCTGTACTCTTTCACAATGTTTTTATAATATTTCTGGAACTTGATTTACAAGATCTTGATCATATATTTGAGGAATTGTTGCTTTCTTCTGGACTAAGCATTCCTATCTCTAAGGGATGCAAAATAAGCAGGTCTCCATAGGGGAAACAGTCAATCAGATATGAAGGAAGACAACAATTACTGTCCCTTGGATAACTATGTAGAAAACAAAACAATGACAGAGCTTGTAATGCAGAAGTAGACTAAGGCCATGTCCATACTGATGGGAAAAAAACAAGCTTATGAATAAAGCTTCTGGAGGCACAGAAGTTGTCTCCACAGCAAGCAACCCAAACAGGCTGATACCAGCAGCACTGTCCTCCACTTCCCAGGCAACAGCTATCCTATTGAACATAGATGCACTTTACTGATGATATTGTTGGGCTAATATGTGCTTGTGCAACCAATCTGCACATTTGCAAAAGTAATGGTGCTATAGTTGTATTATTTTGCTAAAGTATGCTTGTGTGATTGATTAATTTGCACATTTGCAAAAAAGAATGGCCCTGGAACTGCACAAACATTAAAGTATTTGGGGGTGGGTGGGTCCAGCCAGGAACAGGCCAGTGACTCACTTGTCAGCTGAAGCTCCTGCCTGTCATCCTAACACAGTGCCTAGGGAGTTCTCTGGAGTATCTGCTCTTATCTGGAACAAAAGGAGATTCTTTTCACTAAAGAAACGCTGGAGTGTTGAGTGAGCCCATGTTCCATGCATTTTGGCCCTATGTGTTGTCTAAACAGGTCAGTGTGGGAACAGGATGGGAACATTTCTTTTCCTCCATTGGGACTCCTTATCTTAAACTGTAAAATATTTGTTTCAGCTGCTCATGATAAATTTAAGACCCGCCCCGATAGATACTTGTTTTACTGAGAAACACCAAAACTCGAGCAGTCTTTACAAATTTCTGCCCTCTTAATCTTTTTCTCAAAATGCTGACATAATATTTTTTTAAAAAAAACATGGAGGTAAGCAGAAAAAAGAATGAAGATAACCAGGTCTGGCTGACAACTAGTTTTGAAATTGATAAATTGCAGATGTGTTCAGTCTTGTCAGCTACCATAGTTGCTAAGGAATTTTCTGCTTACTGAGATAGTAAAGTATGATAATCTGTAAAATGTATGCTACACATTTACAGATTCTAGTTGCTCCAGCTAACATAATAGTACCATAAGTTACCAGTTTCAGATCCCCTTCTCATAGAATCACAGAGTTGGAAGAAACCACAAGGGCCATACAGTCCAATGCAGGAACTCACAATCAAAGTACCCCTGACAGATTGCCATCCAACCTCTGCTTAAAGACCATCAAAGAAGAAGACTCCACCACACTCTGAGGTAGTGTGTTCCACTATTGAACAGCTCTTACTGTCAGGACGTTCTTCCTAAAGTTTAGTTTCTCTTTTCCTGTAGTTTGAATCCATTGTTCTGGGTCCTATTCTCTGGAGTAGCAGAAAACAAGCTTGCTCCAGCCTCAATATGACTTCCCTTCAAATATTGAAACAAGGCTATCATATAACCTCTCAAGCTTCTCTTCTCCAGGCTCCCTAAGTCTCTCCCAGCTCCCAAAGTCTCTTCTCACAGGGCATGGTTTCCAGACCCTTCCCCATTATGAACACACTCCAGCTTGTCAATATCCTTTTTAAATTGTGGTGCCCAGAACTGGACACAGGATTCCAAGTGAGGCCTGACCAAAGCAGATTAGAGTGGCACTATTATTTCCCTTGATCTTGACATTATACCTCTATTGATGCAGCCTAGACTCATATTGGCCTTTTTAGCTGTTGAATCATACTGTTGACCATGTTCAACTTGTGGTCTACTAGAACTCCTAGATCACTTTCAAATGTAGCCTCCTTTAGCCAGGTGTTTCCCCATCTTATGACTATGCATTTCATTTTGTTCCCCTCTAAGAGCAGTACCTTACATTTCTCTGTGTTGAAATTCATTTTGTTAAGCTTTGGCCCAGCTTTCTAATCTGATCCTCTCTGCTGGGATATTAGCTATTCCTCTTAATTTGGTGTCTGTTCTGTTCATCATCTGCTAGGGATAAAGCATCATCATATGCCAGCTTTAATTTTTGTTTAATTTTCTTTTGTGCCAGAAATTTCAAACTGCGTAGGAAGCATCTCTCCTTCCTAAGGAGATGTTTAATTGATGGGTAATCAAAAAATGTGGTTGAAATCTAGTGGATAACTAGAAAATCCTGATAACCACCTGGCCCAATTTTGGTCAACTCTACACTTCTCTAACTTCTCTTTCTCCCTATCATTTAATTCCTCCTTTTCCTTCTTCTCCAGTTCATGATACAGCAGTAAAATGTCTATGTATTCTCCTCACTATATCATTGCATTTTAGCAACATATGATAACCAAAATAATTAGGTTCATTGGAGGGAGGTGCAGAAGCTGAAAGTGTACTATAATCTCTCTGCTGCAGATGAACCCTTGCCATCAATTTACCTGAGTAGCCAACCTGAAAACCCATACACAGAGAAAACCCACACAAGGGTGGCCAAATCTGTTGCCCCTATTTAACTCCTGTTGTGGTGGCTAATCTCCTCACCTACTAGTTCCTGGCATATTGGGCAAGCCAACCACTTGCTTGATAAGTGGCCCCATGACCAACTATAACCCTCTGAAATCCTTCTGTTGTGTCCAGTGTCCCACTCGATGTGGCAGTAGATCCATTAGTGTTCTCCAACTTCTTCTGGTCTGAAACCAGAGCTGGAGATATTTCCACTTCTTCTCACTGCATTAATGTTCCAGGTGCCTCCTCCTGTTGCTTCCTTTGTTCCAAGTCATCAAGGATGCCAAAATTTATTTAGCAGTGCTAGCTTTCATTACACATTTTGATTCCTTTGAACTCTTCTTACCAGGCTAAGATTATTTGTTATTTTCCAAGGCCTGTAGTCTAGTGCAAATCAGTTGGGTGTTATCTAAACCTTCATCATCTTACAATGAAGATAAGGTCTCACAGGCTGGCCACTTAGAAGCAAGCTCCTTGGCAAAGACATTGCCCTCAGATATTTACTATCCAGTCCAGTTAATTCATGAATGAAAATGACATTTAACTTAAATATTTCCCCTACTTTACATTATTTTTTTCTTCAGTTTGCCCTTCATATCTGTGAGGGTTCTGTGGTTTCTAATGGTGGCATGTCATGTGCATGGCTGTGGTGCCACAGCCATGTGCGTACACCACCATTAGGGAAGATAGGGCAAGGCCATCTGTAAATGCTCAAATCTGTGGATGGCAAGCCTGCAATTGGGGCTGGTAGACTGTACACTTGACGACTCACATAAGTCTGTGATTTGTCCCAAAAGAGTTTAGGATTAGAGAAATTAAAGAGATAAAATCTTGTTGCTGAACTTAATCACATGGGTCTCTAAGCTCCGGACTTTTGTTGCCTAGTTACCAAAGATCTTACACTGAGTTGTGCATTGTTATTGGCAAAATTGAGAATGATGCAGCTTCTGCAAAGCAAAAGAAAAAGAAAGTCTTGTTTTGAAAGTACTGAATATTTTTTCTCGTCATTAATGAACTATTATGTATACATGATTATGCATACCTGAAATTTGTTGTTTTCAAAACTGATAGGCATCAATCCAATTGTTAATCTCAACTAGAGTAGATCCATTGCAATGATTCAACTCACATTAAATTCCCAATGTTGAAGTTCCCAATTATCTTTGTTAGTCAGTGGAAATTGGTTGATTATTTAAATAGATTTATTTTATTTGAAAATGACAATTGAAATAGGATTTGTTTCTCTGAGCAATTAGTTTCAAGAAAGTTTTTGAAAGTCGTAAGGGAGGGAGAGAGGGAGAGAGGAAGGAAGAGCCTCTTTGTGACTGTCTTTCACTTGATAATATAATGTATATTCAGCACTGTGTGGTATATTTGGTAGTAGTGTTTCACTTTTTTTAAAAAAATGTCAAACATGAAAAACACTCATAGTCACCTTCCATTTTTATTGAAAGAATATTTAACTCCTATCAAGGTGGAGACGAGTTGGGGTACATTAAACAATAGTGTCCTTAATAAGAGCGACAACCAACATCTTTGCTAGGAAAGCTCTTCTCCTCTGAGTCTAAATGGCGCCGCCTGAATTAACGGGCCGGCGCTGTTACCGCGTGAAGGAAGGCCTCTCCCCTTCCCGCGCGCCGGGCTTGGGCGCCCCAGCGGCCGGTGCGAGCGCGGGCTCGATGCTGATTGGCCACTGGGAGGAGCAGGAAAGGAACCTGTCTGATTGGCCACAGCAGGGTATGGTGTGCCCTCCTATTGGTGGAGAGCTCGGAGAGGGTGGTGCCTCCATCGTTCCTGAGCCCTCATTGGCTGTTGGGCCTATTTAAGGCCGTGTAAGGTGAGCGTCGGCACCATTGCCAGTTCTGCTCTCCCACCCTCCCTCCCTGTTTAGGGAGTTGATTGTCACAACTTCTGTTCTGGGTGGCAGCATAGGCCTGGATCTGGGGTAGGGGTTTCCAGGGCCCGCTGGCACTGGATCGGGAGTCCTCGTGACCCGGGTAAGGAGCGGTTCGCTGTGGCCATTGCGGGGGCCACAGTCGATTAATACCCGGTGACTAGGATGTCTCGCAATTCGATGTGAAGCAGCGCAGTTGCCTAACTGCGCAACAGGGCGGAGCTTGGCACCTACGTCATCCCGATGTTTGCCCCTGCTACCAAGGGTACATCAACCAACCAGGGTGTTGCTGATGGCCAGATCCAGACCTTATGCTTTGGGCCAACCCTATGGTTTTGTGTTGTTCTGCATGTGTGGAACAGTTAATAAAGTTGTGGCCTTTTTTTCCTCCAACCAGGTTTCTGTATTTATTGGGGGGGGGGGGCTGACCTGTGCGGCAATTACATGCTACACTCCACATGCAGTCTGCATCTAGAAATAATTTTGCTTTATTTTTTTTAAAGGAAGCATATACAAATTGGTTCCAAATTGTCCAAATCAGCACCAACATACATTAATAGGGGAGATCTCTCTCTCTCTCTTAAATACATATGAGCTTTTAAAAGGAAAAACAGATGGGCAGATGTTTAAATGTGCTGATTCTGAACTTAATTTCACCTGTGTGTACTGCTTTTAGATTTTAGGAGATTAACACACAGGGATAAGAAACGGGAGAAAAATATTATGCTCTTATCATGTTTGTGCGATCATAGGAAGATTTTCACATGATTTCATCCTGTTATCAAAGCTTTGTTCTAGTGCAACTTCTCATTAATGACAAACATGTTTCCTATCACAAACATGTGAAAAGCAATCACATTTCAATAGTGCCATTGAGATTCCATCATTAAATATTCTGGAAATAAATCGAATCCTCCAGTACCCCAATGTGCATTTTGGCAGAATCACTTCCTGTGTCACACTTGTGAGTCACAGGAGAGTTCCTTAGTGGTGAGAGATTACCTGTTTTTTCTCTCTGTTCACAAGCCCTTATTTCAACATGCAGAATGTAAAAGTGCTATTTTACTGTTCGTGAATTCTTAATGCCCCATTATTGCGACAACGCGTGAAAGTAAGTGTTGCAATTTCACCATTATATCATTCTTGCTAAATAACATTAGAATAGCATTATTAAAGTGCAAATAGCTTTCATGATAAACTCTTTAGATAAGTGATTCAGATTCATATTGCAACCTAAATCAGTTGTTAATACCATTTAGCAAAAATAATTTTGAATTTAATGGTAACTTGGAAAGTTACCAATTATGTACATTCTATTGGCTCAGTTGTATACTAGATGGGACTAGTGTACCAGCGTGCCTAATATAGGCCAACTTCTCTAACATGGAAGATAGTTTATGCCCGGGTATCTTACACTTTTCTTAGCCCGGCCTTATGCTCCTACTCCAGCCCATTTCCACTTGATTTTTCAATTATGACTTGCCTCTGAGACTACATGTAGCCAAGCAGGTGGTCCCTATGGGAATATTTTAGCTTTCATTTTTCAGCTTTCATTTAAAATCTCTAACCCACTAGTGGCAACACAAGGAAATATTCAGAAGCAGTTTTCTATTCAGTTGCTCATCAACATTACCACCCTATTTTTATTTGTTAGTTTTAATCTGAATCAGTTCTGTATACTTAAAATAACAAAATGGGGCTTACTATCAGGAAAATATGTATAGCCTGACAGAATAAATGTAGCATTATTAAGGCTGCAGTCCTATAACCTTGGGAATAAGCCCCAGTGAAACCAGGAAGTTGAGTTCATCATCAGATCCAGGTGTCATTTCAGTGAACCTTAAATCACTTTCTTGCTGACTGCTGACCACATGATCATTTGGACTTCATGGTGGTTTTTATAAACTTGCCTTTATTGCATTTGCACAACTTTCTAAATTTGCTGTCAGAACGTATATATTCTCAACTCCAAGAGACCTAAGAATTTGACACTGTGACATTTTTACTAATATTTCTACTGGCATTTCTGTAAGATGGAGAATGACAGCATGTAACAGGTGGAGATATATAATATTTCCCCATGTATCCATAGAGTCATAAAGGATTGTTGTTTTACTTCCAAAGTTTACATAGCTATGGAGGAGAGGCAACATTTATTTGCCAGCAGCATATTTATTGTGAGCTGCTGGTGCATAGAGCTAGCATGATAAAGCTAGCCTGGAATTAGTTACAAGGACTGATGCTATCTGTATGTGTATTAATAAAAAGCCTCAGCAGAGGAGAAATTAGCTTCTTAAGCATTACATTACTAATGCAATGGGTTGCACTCAGTTGTGTTCAATCAAGCCATATCACTTTGTGTCAAATGAAAAGCAGTATGAAGTGATCTATTGGGACACAGCATGATCTGACTTGGTGTAGTGCAGTATCTTGAAAATGGGATTGCAGAAATGCTTTGACTCATATTAAATTCTTGTATCATTCTGTAGTAATCTGAACAAAATGTTCATTTTAAGTAGCTACAGAAGATAGTAAATACATTTAAAAACATTTCTTTTTGTATTTCATTATTGCACACTGGGATGGGCACAGAGCACCCTTCCAGATGTTGTTGGATAGCAACACCCACCAACCCCAGTGAGCCCAGCCAATGGTGAGTCATGCTGGGAGCTGGTTATCTGGAAGGTTTCCCTTTACACTCCCCTGTCCACACAGATCTAAAAGGCCATACTCTCCCTGGCCCTATGTTGTCCTGTTTGGATTATGCAGGCCATTATCCCAGACCAGGATCAAGTTGGATCCTAGCAGGTCAAATGAAGATCTGAGGATCTGGCAATGGGCCAGCATTCTTTTACCAAAAGGCAGAAGGCTAACATAGGGTGTGGATTATATATTAAGCGGCCTACATGTTGCAATGTTCTCTTTGGAGAAACATGAGAGGACTCAGAAAGAACAGCTAGGAGGCATCTGCTACTTGATCTGGTTCTCTCAATCTGCCTGAAGATATGTTCAGCCTTAATTAATGCCTTATATAACATTGTGAGTAAAATACAGTTGCCCCTCCTAACTCATGGAAATGAGATCCACACACTTGAATATCCACAGAGGTGTGACCTCCGCTATTTCCTCTGGCAGGCACGCATGGTGCACATTCCTGGGCCACACACACACACACAGGAACGTGCACCATTCAAGCCTAGAGTCTTGAATATGTGTGAGCTTCTGTTTTCACCGGGGGGGGGGGCGTAAAGGTTCCCCCATGAAAATGGAGGATCAACTGTATATAAAAATAAATAATGATACATCAGGCTCAGTGTTGTTATATTTCTATGAACCATTCCTAAAAAGAATTTAGAGTGTGAATCCCACCAATGTCATTCTTACTCGAACAAGCTCTGAGGTAAGTTATGCCAAGGCAGAATAAAGTTTACATAGTGACCCAGTGGGATTCAAAGCTTAACTGGCTAAGCTGGGATTGAAGTTCAAGTCTGCACTCTAGTCACTGACTGTCCTTCACTTGCTTCTCAACAAACATACTTGCAATCATGTGGTTAATCCTTCTGCAATTGAAATATTACAGAAATCAAATAAAGCTATATCACAGGAGCTTTATTGACCAACATTTTTAGTGATAGTAAACTAACATATTGCTCTGTTCCACTTTGATCAAACCTTAGCTTGAATAATGTTTCCAGTGTTGACCATCAGAGTTCAAGAAGGATATTCATAGTTGAATCTTGTACAAAGGAGTTGACCAAGATGGTGAAGGGTCTGGAAATAAAACCCTAAGGGGGACAGTTGTGGGAGCTGGATATGTTTAGCCTGGAACAGAGGAAACTGAGCTGTCATATGGCAGTCAGCTTTAAATATTTGGAGGACAAACAAGTGAATGATGGAGTGAACATATTTTTGGCTGCTTCAGATTATAAGTACTACATCAGTAGGTTAAATTTTCAAGAAAATAGAACACAATGCAGAAATAATCCAGTTTGAGACTGCTTTAACTGCCCTGTCTCAGTGCTGGGGAAACCTGAGAATTGTAGTTTATTGTGGCATCAGCACTCTCTGACAGAGAAGGCTGAACATCTCACAAAACTATAGTTCCCAGAATTCCCTAACATTGTGCAAGGGCAGTTAAAGTGGTCTCAAACTGGATTATTTCTGAAGCGTGTTTTGGATATCTGACTAAAGATTAAGAGGAAGTTCATTCTTGACAGTAAGAGTTCGATGGCATAAGGTTTTGGACTTTCTTTTGTTGGACTATTGTAAACAGAGATTAGATGGTCATATTACAGATGTGCTTTAGTGGTGCAATGGCAAAGATTAGGTGACACTACTTTCAGCTCTATTACTCTATGGAATCATCACTACAGCAAGGGAGGGATTAATCTGGGCCATTGGTAGTGAGAGGAGAGGTTGTTTATTTTATATCATTTCAAAGTCAATATTACCCCCATCTGGGAGAAGGGAGGAAGATCAGTATAATAAAGGTGTTCAGCCTGAAACTACCACTTAGATACAGATTCTTTTGAGACTTTAATCACTTTTGAAATTTCTCAAAGAGCTACTCTAGAATTTTCAAGAAGTGGGAGAGAAAGTGTGAATAATTTAGACTTCCTTTATCTGTCCATCTGTGTCTACATTAGGGATGTTGGAGGAATCTGCATAGAATCCTAATGCTGCTGGAATTATCCAATTTTGTATGAACAACATTCTTTCAGTGCCAGATGGCCCAGCTGAATACAGAATTTGCAGCTTGGTGGCAAGGATATGCAGCTCTCAAAAATATGGAAAAAGTACATAGAACAGTACATAATGGAGTAGTCTTCACAGTGTGTAGAAGAGGGGACTTGCAGCCTATGCTTGCTTGGTGCCAGGGAACAAACTCCCTATCTATCACTGCTCCCTGGTCTTTCCTTGTCAGTTCCTCCTTGTCCCTTTGAGCTAGCTCTCCTTTCTGTCCTCCTGGTGCCATACAAGCAAGCAGAACAGATATATTGATGCTGTTCCTCAGAAGCCTGCCTCTCTATGTGTGTGCACACTTTGTTCTTGTCCGCTGTCCAAATTTCACTTTGCACAGGTGGGTCTTATTATGTGATTGAAGAAACACAGAAGAACATGTAGAAGAACATACATACTTAGCAGATATTGTATATACTTAAGTGGTTTGTACCACTTTTACAAAAGATGGGAAATTACTTGCCACAGTAGACAATGACATATCCACTAAGACAAATTGGAATATATGCATCTCACTTCACCTGGCCACTATTTTCTGCTAACAGCCCTGGTGGCGCAGTGGTTAAATGCCTGTACTGCAGCCACTCACTCAAAACCAGAAGGTGGCGAGTTCAAGACCAGCAAAGGGCTGAAGCTTGACTCAGGCTTGCATCCTTCCGAGGTCGCTAAAATGAGTACCCAGATTGTTGGGGGCAAATAGCTTACAATTGTAAATGAAGCTGTTTGTTTAACAAATTGTAAGCCGCTCTGATAGTCTTGGCTGAAGAGCGGGGTATAAATAAAACATTATTATTATATTATTATTATAATTTTCTCTCTCTTACAACACACATATTCATGCATTCTCAGGGTGTTCTGGAAAACTGGGAGAAACAAACTACTACACTTGGTGGCTTTTGATTAGTTTTCAAGGGGAAACCATCCAAAATTAAGCCCACCAAAATGAAAACAATGTTGGAAGCTCAGTAGCTTTGTGCGGCATCTGGGGAATATCTAGGGAGTTAGGTGAAGTAAACTGCTGCATTTTCAAAGGTTTTGTTTGGGATGGGCTTTGACTGGTTTTTAGGCTGTAAAAATTTCACAAAAACAGGTCTTGGAGGCTGGAGGGCTTCTGGAGCCACATATATGGGTCCCAGGGGCAGCATGTGACTTGCAGGCTGCATTTTGTCCACTTCTGACCTATAATACCCAGTTTACAGTTGCAGTTTACATCAAAGTTTCATTCCCTTTTGAAATCTCTCCCCGCAAACATTTTGGAAAGAAACAAAAACACTGGGATTTGGTTACATGTTTTACCACAAAATGTGGCCCTAGACATGCCAGGATGCAAAGAGTATACTTGGACAAGCCACTGTCAAGTTAATTGTGTTAATTTTCCTAGTAGAGTTATTCTGTGGATAACATAGGGAAATCCATGTGAGCTATCATAAAATACTTGGTGGAAAGGCATGAAACTAATATGAGGAACCAGGTATTAAGAATAGATAACTGTTTGGGAGGTTGGGCTGGGGGGAGCTTGTTTAAGCACTAGCTCTCAACCAGCATAGATATTTACTATCTTAGAAATTCAGATGTGTTTGCCAGTCTTTCTGAAAGCAGCACCATACTTCACCATAGAGGATATACCAGTCTGAGTCAGTTTGGCAGGGTCTCCATTCAATGCAGGTGGACAAAGCAGTTCAGCCCTGATTGCTCTCTCTCAGTGAAATAATTTCCTAGTTAGCAAAGTGGAAGGTGAGTTTTGAAATTTCCAGGTTGCAGATTGGCTTGTTTTTTTCCCCCCAAGGTGGACAAAAGATCCAGTCTGCATCAACCCTAGCCTGTGTATTATCCTTTAAGGATCCTTTTCCTTTAAGGAGGAGAAAGAAAAGGAGGAGGTTCTAGTCCATGTGCTTGGGTGAGATCTAATTTAATTTACACTTGAGCCATTGCATTCTGGGAGCCAGTGCTGGGAGGCTACTTAAGGCTACTCAAGGCTAGCAGAAGCTTCATTTCCTTTAAGGAGGAGAAAGAAAAGGAGGAGGTTCTAGTCCATGTGCTTGGGTGAGATCTAATTTAATTTACACTTGAGCCATTGCATTCTGGGAGCCAGTGCTGGGAGGCTACTTAAGGCTACTCAAGGCTAACGGCGCGCGAATTTTGATTTTTTTTATCTAGTCAAGGAGGTGTTTAGAGAAAAGAAGAGGAGCCGGCCTGAAGCATCAGAGGAAGTGAATCAGAGACTTGCCTTTGGAAGGAGCTTTTAGCCAGGAGCTCTCTACATACCTATAGGCCCTGTGACTTGAACTCAGTGACAGAGCTTGGGAATAAAGGCCAAGTCTAGCAAGGGAAGCCCACAGTCTTGTTTCAGTGCCTCCTTAAGACTTCTCAGTATGGACACTGAAGGCCCTGCAGCAGTCACCTGCAACACCTGTGGGATGTTTGTCTTCTTGCCAACAGAGGTGGCGAACTACACCTGCCCCAAGTGCAAGTTGGTAGCCCTCTTGGAAGAGAAAGTACAGCAGCTAGAGGAGCAGATATCTGCACTCCAGCATCATAGAGAGCAGGAGAATCTCCTGAACAGATCAGACCAGAATGTCTTGGGTGGGAAACAGAGAGAGGAAGTTGTTGGGGTGGAGGAGGTCACTCCACATACAACAGAGGTAGATGCTTGGAGGAAGGTCACACACAGAAGTAAGGAAACCAGGGAACGTTCTGTGAGCGGCTTGCAGCTACAGAATCGCTTTGAATCTCTCTCTGTTGTCAGAGATGATGAGGAAAAGCAGCAGGGACAGACATCAGGGACAGAGCAGGAGAGCCTGAGAGTATCACGAAAAGGAACAGCCACTGCTAAGCCTCGGAGGAGGCGCGTGGTCGTGGTGGGGGACTCCTTGCTGAGGGGTACAGAAGCAGTGGTTTGTGGGCCTGACAAGATGTCTCGGGAGGTGTGTTGTCTCCCTGGGGCAAAGATCCATCATGTGACGGAGAGGCTGACAAGACTTGTCAAGCCTATTGACCGTTATCCCCTTCTTTTGGTTCATGTGGGAACCAATGATACTGCAAGGCACAGCCTTCAGAATATCGAAAGGGATTATGAGGCTCTGGGAAGGAAGCTGAAAGAGATGGATGCACAGGTTGTCATCTCATCTCTACTCCCGGTAGAAGGACATGGTCCAGGAAGGGAGAGGAAAATAGCAGAGGTGAATAACTGGCTCCGTAGATGGTGCCGCCAAGAACAGTTTGGATTCTTGGATCATGGGCTGCGGTTCCATGAGGAGGGACTTCTGGCAAGGGATGGACTGCATCTCACGCCAGTTGGCAAAAACGTTTTTGCCAACAGTCTGAAGAATCTGATCAGGAGAGCTTTAAACTGAGTTCCGAGGGGAAGGGAGACAATATTAAGGAACGCAAAAGGGATGGCGTAAATAGTCAAACTGGCATAGAGGGAACAAGGCAAACAGTGCAAGGACCCAACAGTAGGAGACAAAAAAATGTGCAAAAGCAGCAAGTAAAGAGGACACATGGTCTTAAATGCCTCTCCACTAATGCACAGAGTATGGGAAATAAGCAGGATGAACTCGAACTCCTAGTACAACAAGGCAAATATGATATAATAGGCATCACTGAAACCTGGTGGGATGAGTCTCATGATTGGAATGTGGAAATAGAGGGGTATAACCTTATTAAGAGAAATAGGCCAAACAGGAAAGGAGGAGGAATAGCACTATATGTCAGAGATATTTACACCAGTGAAGAGATCCTGGACATCAATCATGGAAGCCAGGTGGAGAGCATCTGGATAAGAATCAAAGGGGAGGGAAACAACAAGGGTGTTACGGTGGGAGTCTACTACAGACCCCCAAGTCAGACTGAGGAATTGGATGATATCTTTCTAGAACAGATGACCACACAGTCAGAAAAGAGAGATGTAGTAGTGATAGGCGACTTCAACTATCCTGATATTTGCTGGAAGTCAAACTCAGCAAAATCCTCAAGGTCTAGCAAATTCCTCACTTGCCTGGAAGACAATTTCATGGTCCAAAAGGTGGAAGAGGCAACAAGGGGGTCAGCTATTTTAGATCTGATCCTAACCAACAAGGAGGACTTGGTTAATGGGGTGCAAGTGGCGGGATCATTAGGTGGAAGTGACCATGTTCTCCTGGAGTTTGTAATACAGTGGAAAGGAGAAGCCAGGCAGAGTCAGACACGCATCCTAGACTTTAGGAGAGCGGATTTCAGTAAACTTAGAGAAGTATTGAGGGCGATTCCATGGTCAGAAATACTAAAAGATAAAGGAGTTCAGGACGGATGGGACTTTCTCAAAAGGGAGATACTGAAGGCACAATTTCAAACAGTTCCAGTGAGAAAGAAAAACGGGAGGTGTCTCAAGAAACCAGGATGGATGACTAAGGAACTTTCAACCGAGCTAAGTTTGAAACGGAACATGTATAAGAAATGGAAAAAGGGGGAAATCACGAAAAAGGAATTCAAAGAAATAGCAGGCATGTGTAGGGGTAAAGTCAGAAAAGCTAAAGCGCAGAATGAACTCAGGCTTGCTAGAGAGGTTAAGAACAATAAAAAGGGCTTTTTTGGATATGTCCGCAGCAAGAGGAAGAAGAAGGAAACGGTGGGGCCACTGCATGCAGAAGATGGCAAAATGCTAACAGGGGACAGAGAAAAGGCAGAATTACTCAACACCTTCTTTGCTTCAGTCTTCTCAGAAAAGGCAAAGGGTCCTCAACCTAAGGATAATGGAGACAGAATAGAGGAAATTCAGCACAGAATAAGTAAAGAGGTAGTACAGGAATACCTGGTTAACCTAAATGAATATAAATCTCTAGGACCAGATGAACTACATACTAGAGTATTAAAAGAACTGGCAAAAGTAATATCAGAGCCATTGGCAATAATCTTTGAGAACTCCTGGAGAACAGGAGAAGTCCCAGCAGACTGGAGGAGGGCAAACGTTGTCCCCATCTTCAAAAAGGGAAAAAAAGAGGATCCCAACAATTATTGTCCAGTTAGTCTGACATCAATTCCAGGAAAGGTTCTAGAGCAGATCATTAAGCAGAGAGTCTGTGAACACTTAGAGGCCAATGCCATAATCACAAAAAGCCAACATGGGTTTCAGAGAAACAAGTCATGCCAAACGAACCTGATCTCTTTTTTTGATAAAATTACCAGCTTGGTAGATGAAGGGAATGCTGTGGATATAGTATACCTTGATTTCAGTAAGGCCTTTGACAAGGTTCCCCATGACATTCTTGCAAACAAGCTTGCAAAATGTGGGATAGACAAGTTAACTGTTACATGGATTTGTAATTGGTTGAGTGGCCGAACTCAAAGGGTGCTCAACAATGGCTCCTTTTCATCCTGGAGAGAAGTGACCAGTGGGGTCCCACAGGGCTCTGTCCTGGGCCCAGTGCTATTCAACATCTTTATTAATGATTTGGATGACAGAATTGGGGGCATACTTATCAAATTTGCAGATGACACTAAACTGGGAGGAGTAGCTAATACCCCAGAGGACAGGATCAAAATTCAAAATGACCTGAATAGACTAGAAAGCTGGGCCAGTGCTAACAAAATGAAATTCAATGCGGAGAAATGTAAGGTTCTGCACTTAGGGCGGAAAAATGAAATGCACAGATATAGGATGGGGGACACCTGGCTGAAAGAGACCACATGTGAAAGGGATCTAGGAGTCCAAGTAGACCACAAGTTGAACATGAGTCAACAGTGTGATGCGGCAGCTAAAAAAGCCAATGCAATTTTAGGCTGCATCAATAGAAGTATAGTTTCTAGATCAAGGGAAGTTATAGTGCCACTCTATTCTGCATTGGTCAGGCCCCACCTGGAATACTGTGTCCAGTTCTGGGCACCACATTTCAAAAAAGATGTGGAGAAACTGGAGCATGTCCAAAGGAGGGCAACTAAGATGGTGAAGGGTCTGGAAACCTTGCCCTATGAAGAACGCCTTAGGGAGCTGGGGATGTTTAGCCTGGAGAAGAGAAGGTTAAGAGGTGATATGATAGCCCTGTTTAAATATTTGAAGGGATGTCATATTGAGGAGGGAGCAAGCTTGTTTTCTGCTGCTGCAGAGACTAGAACGCGGAACAATGGATGCAAAATGCAGGAAAAGAGATTCCACCTCAACATTAGGAGGAACTTCCTGACAGTAAGGGCTGTTCGACAGTGGAACACACTCCCTCGGAGTGTAGTGGAGTCTCCTTCCTTAGGGGTCTTTAAGCAGAGGCTGGATGGCCATCTGTCAGGGATGCTTTGATTTGGAGGTCCTGCATGGCAGGGGGTTGGACTAGATGGCCCTTGTGGTCTCTTCCAACTCTATGATTCTATGATTCTATGATTCTATGATTTTTACAATCATAAAACAAATTGTGAAGACTTTGGCAACAGACAGCTTTCTTGTCTTATGCATCTAAGTCTAATATTAATATTTATTGAGCATGGCATATAACACAGGGGTGAGCAATGTTGACCTACATATGTTTTTGTACTAAAACTCCTATGATCTCTCACCCTGTTGGTAGGAGTTGTGGGTAAAGACCAGAGGAATAGCCACAGTTGCCCTCTATTGTCATAAACAAATAAACAGAGAGAAAACTCTTATAGGAAACACTGTTGGAAACTTTTTTATTCCATGTTAGACCATTGGCAAGTCCAGTTTAGTGCTGACTTCACTGGGCACTCTCCCAAGTTTCAAAGAGAAATCCTTCCCAGCCCTAAGTACAAATAGCAGGGGCTGAACCTTGGAACGTCAGTATACAAAGTATACATAAAGGGTTCTGCATACAGCCTTTCAGTGCTGCAGTCAAACGTTATTAATTATTGAGAAACTATTTTTTAAAAAACCAGCACCTTTTACATATTCTGCACTTGAACCTTGGTTTCTGACATCACCTCTGCCTGGCATACAAGTAAAAATGTTTGCACACATGTTTCATGAAGCATTATTAAGCAATGAAGAGTAGGATTGTGTAGGAGGACAGGATGCAATTGAAAGGGACCCTTTTCTCAAATACTCTTTGCTAATTAAAAAAAATTGCCAAGAAGCATTATTAAAAACAAATTAAATAGAAGTGCTATTAAACTTTTAAGTCTGTCACATTTGACATTTTCTTCTACACCCCAGGAGATTTCCTTAGGAATAGAACTAACATTCTACGTGACTGTTCTTTTTAAAATGCAGCTTTCATAATAAAACACTGACTGTAAAAAAAAAAGAGAGAGAGAGAACCCACATCGTTCTCATAATAAACAGCAAAGAAACACTTCAAGTAACACAGTAATGCATAGTAAAGTGAATCATGGGTACCTCTCTATCATTTGAAGTGTACTTTAATCAGTAGCATGAGGTAGGTTGTTGAACAGTATACCGTTGAGAAATATGAAAACTGGGACACGTTACTATGGATATGTATCAAAGATTAGCAAGGACTCAACAGGTGAATTACATGTAATTTTCCACATCCTGCTATATAGGGGATATTGAATAGATACAAAATGGGGCAAAAGGGAAAGATAATGGGCCTCCGGAACTAGAACCATGAGAAGACTTGGAGGAAATTAGGTTTATATTCATCAGAGGGGAGGGGAGGGGTGATAAAATAGGCTATGATTGATGCACATAAAATGATAAGAGACATGGAGAAAGAGATTGCTAGGAAAGTGTTCCAGTGGGTAATCATCTCTAGGAGAGGAAATTAGAAGTCTAAAAGTGAAGAGTCCAGAAGAGAACATAAAATGTACAAAAGTTCTTTTTTCGATGCAGTTTCTAATATGTGGGAATTGGATGAGCCCGTTTAATGAAATGACATGAATACGCTCACAGACTCATGTCAAATGCCAACAGGAAAGAAAATTACTCTCTAGTGCTTCTTCAACTAAGGAACAATTAACTTGGGAAATGCATTACCACATGGGCTGGTGATGACCATCAGTTTAGATGGCTTTGCAGAACAGATCAGCCAAATGCATGGTCCATGGTCAGCTGTAATGGCTGAGAGCATCTTCAAGCCAAAAATATTAAAACTATAAAATTGTAAATCTAGGGGAGGGGGAATCATTCCTGCCTAACAGATATAAAGTACTTTAACAAATTATGAAGCTTTAATAGTAGTTGTTCTGTTGAAATAAACAATAGAGGTTGTGGTGTTCAAACAAAACAAAAGATGAAACAATTCTCTTCTCTTTGTTTCCTCCATCTCACACAATTATATTGCACCTGAATATTTAATGTGAATTTCTTAAATTTCTAAGTAGGTTTATCCCTGCTTTAAATGAACTCTAAGAAAGACCCAGGATTTTTTTTTTTAGCACTGTCTCATCCTTTTCCTGTCATTTCATAAAACTTCAGAGAGCATTAATAATTTCAGGGAAATACATTTCTCACTAGAATATTCAGATGCAAAAGAGCTTTCTGAAATTTTAATGGCGTTCAGGAAGATAAATTTGGTAGGTATAACTAGCTTGTAAAGTTGTTTTTGTTTATTTATTTATTCATTTATTTTGTTCTATACATCTATTAGACGTATAGGAACTCTGCCTTTTTTGGCATCTGAACACCCTATATCTGAAAGAGCTATTGGGAATGGTTCATGATACTATATTAGCATTTATTGGTTAATATGATTAATTGAATTTTGTAGCTCTGAAGGAAATGGAACAAAGTAAAAGGGAGGGAGGGCATCCAAAATTATGAACAACATATTTAGAGTTCTGAACACAGATATTCATCTCATTGAAGCCAGGATGTTTTAAAAATGTTACCATTCATATGTAAGCATTCATATGTCTTTAACATCCATAGGAGAGGATATGATTGACATATCTTGAATGATGTATTTTGAATAACAAACTGTCCAATATAAATTTTCTCTCCTGTTCTCTATTCAGTTTAAGGCCTATAAAATACAGTGTTAAACAACCTTCCAAAATGTTTGGGTTGATATAAGCTGTAAAGTACGACAGCACATCAGTTTTTCAATGGGGCGATCTAGACCGCCCCCAGACGCAGCGGGATGGGGCCGAGGCTGCCATACCAGCAGCCTCAGCAGCCCCATCGCGCCGCTTCTTGAGGCCGCAGGGAAGCAGGGCGGAAGGGAGGAAGGGGCTGCCACTGTGGCCCCTTCCTCCCTTGGTCTTTGCCATGGCTATCTAAAAGCCACGGCAAAGACCCGCTGTTCGGAGCTCCTTTTTGGCGCCTCAGAAAGGGGCAATTTGCGCCCTCCCGCGGTGCTAGAGCGTCATTATATGCACAGCAAATCTAAACTCTGCGCACATGATGACGCTCTTCCAGCACGTCCATATGGATGCCACCATCTTTAAATGGCGGTGTCCATGCACTTTAGGCCTAGGGAGGGTGTAGACGCTATGCCCTCCCTAACCCTAAAAACGCTTTTTCAAACGCTAATCGCTCCACAAAATGCCCATCTAGATTGCGCCAATGTGTTCTTTGGCCATATGTTTAATTCTTTCCTGCTCAAAACAAGGAAGATTAGAAGAGTTTAATTTTGAATAACTGTGTATTAAATGTTTAGTAAGATTATTAAGAGGCCTTCCCTGCAATCCTATGCATAGTTCTTGGGAAGAAGCCCTACTGGTAAACTTTACTTTTGAGTAAAAAAAGGTTACAATCCAATATCTCTATATGGACTATTGGCTGCATCTGTCTTGCAGAAATAATCCAGTTTGACACCACTTTGAACTGTCGTAGTTCAATGCTATAGAATTCTGGGAACTGTAGTTTATTGTGATGCTGGAGTTCTGTGACAGGGAAGGCTAAATATCCCACAAATCTAAAACTCCCAGAATTCCATAGCATTAAGCCATGGCAATTCAAGTGATGTCAAACTGGATTATTTCTGCAGTGGGGATGCAGCCCAGGTTGTCCACACTGTGTTATAGGATTGTAATTCCTGGTGACACCAAATATTAGACATCAGTTTCCATGAACCTCAGTTTGTACAGTCAAAAAACAGGCATTACTGGCGTTTTCAGCTAAAACATATGGAAGGATCAAAATACCTATATGTATTTACCCAAGAGTAAAATCCATAAAAAGTAAATATGCTTAAAATAGTTTATTTTGCAGGAAAAGTATGGTCTAACCAAACTTTTTTTTCTTCATTTTGAGGATATCTTATGTTCATAGATGTGATCACAGAGTTTTTCCTCATCTTCTTTAATAGCCACTTTTGCCATTATGTAGCCAGACCAATGAATGTTAGTTTGCTTGCCATGAATGTTTTACATCTCTTCTGTTAAAAGCTCATAAAAGAAACTTAGACTTTTTGTAAAGAAACTATGATGAAATGAGGAGTTATTGTATAGTACACTTTTAAAGCTTATCTGGGGAAATGTGCTGTTAAAACTTCAATTAGATTTATACAAGACAAGAATCAGTGTTTAGTCAGTTAAAAAAAAACATGCAAGTCTAACATTGTATGGATAGTACAAGATAGTAGTTATTAGCCCATTTTTTCCATCAAACATTATTCTAAGGAACATACGGCAGTGTTACAATAAATGGAAGGACTTTTGGACCTTTAACAGTGGTATAAAAAGGGGAGATTTTGCAGACAAATACAAAACAACCCTGTCAGGTTGAATAGCTTAAAGTCATCTAGAAAGTTTATTGTGACTCATTGGGAAATGTTAAAGTAATAAGCAAATATAACAATAATATGATGGTCTGAGCAATGCTGAGCATTTTTCTGAATGGATTCTTAGGTACTGTATACAGAAGATTAGTAAAGTGAAGTTGCAGACTGTTGCCAGGATCCAGTGGGATGGTTCCATTTATGAAACTCATTATATCACCAGTATTAGAAGCTGATTTTCCCCTGCCATATGCATTCCATCCTATATTATTCTAGAAGACATTTTGGAGCTGGTCTTTAGATGACACAGAGGCCTGGGGGCAGATGTAATGATACAACTTTACTCTGCTTTCATCTGACCTCACCTTAAATACTGTGTCCAATACTGGACACCTCAGTTTAAAAAAAAATGATGTTGACAAACTGGCATGTGTCCATAGGAGGTTGAACAAAATGGTGAAAGGTCTTGAAACCATGACTTATGAAGAACAATTTAGGGAGCTGAGTATGTTTAGACTGTAGAAGAGAAGGTTACGAGGTGATATGATGGCCATGTTTAAATAGGAATGTCATACTGAGGATAGAGCAAACTTGTTTTCTGCTGCTCCAGAGAACAGAAGCTGGAGCAGTGGATTCGAACTACAGGAAAAGAGATTCCACTTCAACATTAAGAAAAACTTTTAACAGTAAGAACTGTTTTAATGGAACACACTCTTTCAGAGTGTGGCGGAGTGTCCTTCATTGGATTAAAAAAAAAAAAAAAGAGGCTGGATGGCCATCTGTTGGGTGTGCTTTAATTGTATAATTCTCCATGGCAGGGGACTGGACCTGATGGCACTTTTCCAGCTCTGTGATTCTGTATTCCATCACCAACACAATGGTGGCAGTGGCAACTGGTGGCATTCATTCCATTGATTGGTGGTGAATTTGCTCTGGATTTTAGTCAAAACCTTAAAGGAACTAAAGAGTTTTCATACTTTAGACAGCTTCTTTAAGATTGTTCTAAAATCTGTAGCACATTAACTACTCTACTGAGACTAGCCACTACTGAACCTACTGAATAAACATTGTATTTGATCACTAATGTAGATCAAAATAAACCTTATGCCTATGCAAATGAACATGAGCTAACTCCAACCAGCTAGTTACTTTTTCATACAAATAATATACATACATTTGGATATTATATAAGCACTAAATAATATAATATTTCAATGATATATTTTACCTTACTTATAACCTCTGACTTTCATTCAATCATGGAAAATAATCTCTCATGTAACCTTGTACACAGTATAATTTGTATGAACTCAATTTCTTTTGTTCCATAGCTTGAATCTCTTGCTTATTTATAATAGACCTATTACCAGGGTTTTACATAAGCCAGCACATGATAACAGACAAAATAGCTTAATTATCCTTAAGCTTAAGAACCTCTCTCCACTCTTTGGGATGCAGTGCTGTCCTGTTACCTGAAGAGAATATAGTTTTCTGAGGGCCAGAATTAGATAGCAAATCTGGGGGATAACTAAACCAAAATCAGTTTTAAAATAGATTGGTAAGCCCCTTGCTATTGTTCTCCAGAGATATAATGAGAGCTTAGCAGCTGAAGTATCTGCTTTCAGAGTCTGCTTGCTTTCAATCTGCTCTTTAGTTCCATTCGTAATTATAGATTACAAATACACCGTAAGTGTCCGGTGCTCTCTCATTCAAAAGAAAACAAAGTTTTAAAAAGTGTCCAAGCCTCATACCTTTATCACTCAGAGAAATGTGGTCAGTCATTTGAGTGACACTATAGTAGAAAACCAGTTACTCTCTCCACAATATTAGGAGCAATAAGCCATGTGGATGGGTAAAAGAAAAATGTTGCCTCCCAACCATGCATGTGCACGGTCACGTAGACATACCATCTGTGATCTACAAGTATCTCCCACATCTGCCTAGATGCCATCCCATTGCATTGCTCCCCCTTTGTTTGGCCACACATTTACAAGTTCAGGGCATTGGTGGAAGTGATGCATTATCAAAGCACAATCATGGGGCCCCTCACATGCCTCCTTCACCCCATGACCCCCTGTTGGACTGTCTAGTTTGTGTATGTAGTAATTCTAACAATGCCATTACCTCTTTCTGGGCACTTTTCAGAGAGCTCTGCTTATGAACTGCAAAGTGCTATGTGGTCTGAGTCCAGAGTGTTTTAAATAATTGATCTCCCTGTATAAGTCTGCCCAAGTATTGTGACCTATAGGACAGGACTTTCCCTCAGTCCCACTACTATCGTGGGTACATCTGGTGAGGCCACAGGGGAGACCTTGGCCACTTGTTGCTTCCAGTGTATGGACCTCTGTCCCACACAAGTCTAGTTTGGCTCCTTCTATAGTCTTTCTGCCAGCAGGCAAATAATTTTTAACTAGAAAGGATTTTGCCTATCAACTGGTTGTTGGCTACTAATGGGAACTCTGTACTTTTATTCTCAATATTATTTTATTTTCTTGCTGCTTCCGATGATTTAACTTTTCATAAACTCTCTTTTAAAAATTGCATTTTTATTTTAATCTGTGTTGTGAGTTACCTTGATTGCTATAATCTGAGAAAGAGGGGGATATAACTCTGTTGCCTCAAGAATTTATTTTACATTCCATTTATCTCAGTTACAGAAGAATTTTGTTCCTTATTTTTGACTTGTATTTAAGCCCTTTCATTTTTTTAAAAAAAAAATCTGCACATTTTATTTCTTTGAACTGCTTCACGACCCTTGTAAATACATAATTTCTAGGGGAAAATGTGCTTTGTTTCACAGTGAATCACAGGAGATGTAAAATGGATACTTTCATCCCGAATCTGGACTATAGAGATTTTTTTTTAATACCCCAACCAAGGTCCCTATAATGATCTGTCTACTTCTGCAGCCCTCAATGATAAACAGTCACTTCTGCAAGCATATGTCACCTTGCTTTTGTGATGTCTACACACAATTTTGACTCATGTACATAAGTTGCTGTTTTTTTTTCTGTTAAAAGCCAGTGGTATTTTTTTTCCTGAAGGATAATATCTGCTTTACTTTATGTGTTCTTTCTTTTTGCTGTTTTACTTAGACAGTTATATTGACTTTTAAAAAATGCCCATCAAGTCAAATGTTAAATATGCCCTAGAGAGATTTCCTGAATTTGGAGCACCACCATTAATATATTTAATTTGCCATAGTTTTAGAAACATGTAAGCTCTGATGAAATGTCCTTGATCACATCCAATTGTTTTTCTTTGATTTATTCTTTCTCAACATCACTATAGCCTTTTGTGAAATCCCAAGATCCATATTATCCAAACTACTATCTTTCCTTTGATCTTTGAAATGACTTCTCTGTTCTTGGTATGTGGCTAGGGAAAATGAATCTATTTAAAACTTGTCTATGCTTTTCTTCCATGTAAAAACAAATTTCAGAGTAGTTTACAAAACTCCTGAAAGCCTCATACTCTACTCTAAGAAGTAGGATTGCTGTCTCAAATGTATGTGTAAAGAAGGTGGCCCATCCTTCTGTAACTGTGCAATATACCCCTCCAAGAGTATTTATTTAGTACATTTTTATCCTATTCATCAGTTTGGAAAAATAAAACAAAACAGAGACTTTCAAAGAATTCCATATTCCATAAGAATGTCATACTCCAATCTGAAATGTATGGTTGCTGCCTGAAATGTGTGTGTGTGTTGGGGGAATGGTCTTTATGGCTCTAAATGTGAGGTGCATGCACACACGGATGCACACCACAGCCTGAAAAGTTACTTCATAAGAGTAATAAATTAACAAATTTGATATAAACCTCTGTCAAAGGAATGTGATCCTGTTATTATTACAGGAAAAAAAAAACAAGAACAAATTAACATTGCTCATTCCTTTATTCTTTACATTATTATTATTGACCAATATTTTTATCAGCTACTTAGTTAAGTATATATAATTAAACATATGGCTAACTAGAGCAATCTGTAACCATTCTGTTTTCACAATTGATACTTAGCTAAATTTGTTGTTGTTGTTAACCACCCTTGATTTGACCTCAACTCATGGCTGCCCTGTGGACTCCCTATTCTCCACTCCTTTCCTTATTTCTTCCAGATTCATACCTGTGGCCTCATTAATGGAGTCCATCCATCTAGCAGGTGTTCTTCCTCTCTTTCTCTTTCCTTCAACCTTTCATAGCATTATAGTCTTTTCTAATGAGTCATGTCTTCTCATGAGCTAGCAAAGTATGACAGCTTCAGTTTAATCATCTTGGCTATTAGGGATCTCTCAGGTCTGATAGTGGCTGGGTGTATTATCCTCTTTATATCCCATACATGGTAATGGGAAACACCATTTCTTGTATGATTCTGACTTTTGTGCTTAGTTGTATGTCTTTGCACTTTAGGGCCTTTACTAGTTCTTTCATAGCTGCCCTCCACATTAACAATAGCAAGCAAGTACATTTCTATATCACTTATCAGTGTACTTAAGCACACCCTAAGCGGTTTACAATGTGTAAGCTAATTGCCACCAAGCTGGGTAATCATTTTAGTGACTAATGGAAGGATGCAAGGCTAAGTCAACCCTGAGTCCCTTAGTCTCCTTCTGATTTCTTGACTGCAGTCCCTGCTCTGATCAATGTTTCATCCAAGGTATAGAAACTATTTTACTATTTCTATTTCCTTATTGACTAGGTCAGTGATGGTGAACATTTTAGAGATCAAGTGCCCAAACTCAGTGGCATTCTCATACCGCATCTCACCTGGTGCTGGGAGAGGGGACACTTCTGGGGGAAGGACTTCTGGAGGCAGGACATCCAGGGGGGAAACCCAAGGCACACTCTTTCAGTCTCAGGGTAGCAATAGTAAAGCCCCTATGACAAAACTTGCCAAGAAAACTGCATGATATGTAGTTTCATCTTAGAGTCACCATAACCCAGGAATGATTTGTTTGAAGGAACCACACACACATCACACTCTCTCAGCCTCAGAGGAGGGCAATGGAAATATCCCTCTGATGAATCTTGCCCCATGATAGTTTCACCTTAGGTTCACCACGAACTGGTGCTTGGAAGGGAAGGAAGGTGCTCAGGGTCCATAAGTTGGAAATGACTTGAAGGCACTCAACAACAACAGCAGCAGCAGCAGCAAACATAATAAAGCACAAAAGGCACAGCACAATAACAAGAACAAAGTGAGTCAGTGGTTTGACCAGGCCTCGGATCCCATCTCGGCCATGAAATCCACTGGGAGACCTTGGACAAGCCACACCCTCTCAGCCTCATAGGAAGGCAATAGCAAACCTCCTCTAAAGAAATATTGCCAAGAAAACTCCACGGATGGCCTCATTATACCCCACTAAACTACAGTTCCCAGAATCCCATAGCATAGCAAGGGGGCAGCCCTTCCAGGTGGAAGTGGCAGGATTTCTGGCTAGAAAGGGCAAGGCTTCCACCCATAAGGAATCTCCTTGTTGTAGATTGGTTTTCTGCTGGTGAACCAGTCAGCGGCAAGGAGCTGGGCTAGTTACATGCCCCTCCCTGCCCCTCCTTATTTTTGTCCAGTTCTCCCGAGGCAAACCGAGAGCTGGGCCTAGTGAACGTGCCCCTCCACCCACTCATACTTATGGCTGTTGCTTGCCTTAAGGAACAACTTTGCATGTCAGAGAGGACATGTGTGGGTCATCACCATGAATCTAGGTTGAATTTATAAATATATATTTTTAGTCATTATTTTTGTTTTCTTTATGTTCAACAGTAAGCCTGCCTTTGCATTTTCTTCCTTGATCTTTGTCAGTAGTTGCTCTAGGTCTGTGATTTTTTTTGCTAGTTATATAGTGTCACCTGCATATCTTAGCTAAATATACTTAACTGTCTGGGTCATATAGAATATGCTGGTATTCTGTATTGCAGTTATGGTTTTGTTATGGAACCATAATAGCTCTTTGTTCAGTAAGGCTATGTAGTCTCACTCTCTCCCTCTCTGGATTTTCTTCGCTAACGAAGATTCAGGAAGGACTCATCCCACACTTTCTACAAGCACGTTGATGACTAAAACGATCTGAGATAAATAAGTCCAGGTTACAGAAAGCACAAAAGAAAGTCTCCTTGGGTGATGTTTCCAAGTTGTAGTTCTTTCTGTGTTGTTGTTTCTCTTTGTGACTCGTTCAACATGAGCTCTCGAAAAAAAGCTGCAACATTGTGGATAGTGCGTCTCCATGCCTCCCAATGTGGGGCCAGGGCAGACCATTGTTGATGATCAGTTTGGACGAGCCTGAGGTGTTGTTTCAGGGAGTCCTTGTATCTCTTCCTTGGAGCACATTTCTAGGATGGAAGACCATCACCTTCCAAACATAAACTCACTATAAGACTATGTAAATACCCCTCACCAGCCTACTTTAATGGACAGCAGTGACATGGATCAATGGAGGTCAGCTGCTAATCAGGGTAGAAGGATAGCGATATTTTGACCACTTCTCATCAAGAAACCAGGCTGTGACTGAATCCATACAGTGAAGTTCTGGTGCTGCAACAAACTACACTTCCCAGAATTCTATAGCATTGAGCCATGGCAGTTAAAGTTGTTTCAAACCGGATTATTTCTGGGGTATGATTGCAGCCTCCAACAAACAGAAGCAATACTCCCTTCATAATATGTTCTTGTAGCCTCATTAGTTGATGGGAGGGGATTGGAAATATCATCCTTCTTGCATTCCAGTTGGCGGCAAAACAAATCTCCTTCATCCAATGTGGCTGCTGGATGTTAAAGTGGGCTTGGGGAGTCAGGTCAGGAAACATTACTTAGAGGTACACAATGTAGAATATCAGTGAGTGCTGATAACTCACTGATAAAGAGTATGACATAAAATGGAAAATTCCAGACAAAGTTCTTGTAAACATGTATCCACACTTCAGAATTAAAGCAGATTGACACCACTGTAATTGTTTTGGCTCCATCCAATCTTGTAATTTGTAGTTTAGTGAGGTATTCAGCCTGATCTATCAGAGAGCTCTTGTGCCTCATCAAACTACAAATTCCAGGATTCTGTTGGACAAAGTCATGGCAGTTAAAGTGGAGTCAAACTGCATTAATTCTGCAATGTGCACACATGCTCAAAAAGCTTTGTAATGTTCTTTAAACATAACTAGAAATAGTTTTTGTGGTTTTTTGGGGCTATGTGGCCATGTTCTAGAAGAGTTTATGCCTAACATTTTGCCAGCATCTGTGGCTGCCAGGAATAAACTCTTCTAGAACCTGACTACATAGTCTGAAAAACCCACAAAAAGCCACAGATGCCAGCCATAAAAGCCTTCAACTTCACATAACTAGAAATACTATTACAGTCCCCCAACTCTGCATTTGTTACACTTCACAAAGCACTCATCCCACTTGTTACATAACTTTTGAAATTCAATGTTGCTGTGCCCTCATTGCTTAAAATTAAAAAGAGAGAAGGTGATTCATTACTGTTAACTATATTATTTGTGGTTCATTATTTCCAAGCTCTGTAGAAAACATTACCATAGATTGACAATAATGCTGTAGTTTAAGTTGCTCTTTACCAACATTGAGTATCTCATCGGGAGTGTATGACCCAACCCTAACTCTAATCCTAACTCTTGTGTGTCTGCAAAAGAATTCTGCCACCTCTTTCTAGAATTCAATTATGCTCATTGTCATTTGGCCTCCCCTCTTTTTCCTATTCCCACATAAGGTTGTCTCACAGGCAAGATACTGGCCAATATTGTATATCATCAACTTAGGGCCTCCAGCCACCCTTTTTTCATTGTGGCCGCCGCAACCACACACCACAGCCACAATCTGGCTTTTCCAGGTTGTGAAAAGGAGCCACAAAAAAAAAAAAAAAAGCACAGCTACACAGTGCTCCTTCAGTGCTGTATCATGTGGATGCAGCACTGGAGGAGTGCTGTGAAGCCACACACCATGTGATGTGGCGTGTGGGTGTCATGACACCCATGGTGGAGCTGGGGCATACATTGTGGAGAGGCTATGCTCTGACTCTGCCCCCCTCCCAGCCAGCCTTTCAAGCTGGTGTGTACCTGGCTCTTAGTTAACTATACAATAAGCATGAATACGGAACAGATCCTTAGATTTACTCATTTTTAACTATTCCATATTCATGATCACTACTTAGTCATAATTGTGCTACAATTGTACTTCTTCTTCTTCCCCTTATTTTAATGGGCATTAGATACAAAAGGAGAAAGGTCTATTCCAACAGTGATTGGAGCATGGTTGAATGGTATTTCCATCACATTTAAGTGGGTCATATGACCTGCAGAGGTTATTTAGGCATCAGCTTCCATAGAAAAATAATCACATTTAAAAATAAAATTACTATCACCTTAAATTGCTATTAGTTCTAGTACTTTTAGGGCAGAACATACTAGACTTTCTTACAACCACAACACAGCAACCAATTTCCCAAAGATGCACTACAAATGAATAAATGGAAGAAAGTCCAACTCAGGAAGAAAAAAAAACAATCTATGAGGTGGAGGAACCTGACAATAACTCTCCAATTGCTAGAAGATATTTATCAAATTTAATTTTCTCAACCTTTCTGGGGCTTCAAAATTGCCAAGTTAAGCACACTTGTAATAATGTTTAGATTCAGATCATGTTTCTTTTGGTATTTTATGACAATAACTTTTGGACCCCACTTCCCTCCATCTTGTGTTGTAATAGGGTAACGTGATTAGGTTTGGCCTGTGATCCTATAACGTGGACCAGAAGTGTTTAAATACTATATCCTGTATGAAAAAAGAAACTTTCTGTATCTTTCTTAACCCATCTTAAATAGGTTCAGATCCCCTCCTCCTTTAAATCGCCAAGGAAAGCAAGCTGAAAGCCTCAGATGAATCACCTGGGGAAATGTACATATGCTTAATAGAATCCAGGATACTTGCAATTACGTCTACTTGCAAGGCACACAACAGAAAGAAAGAAGAAAGAAAGAAAGAAAGAAAGAAAGAAAGATCTAGCCAGAAGGAGAAAGCTACTAGGGGGGAAAAAGAGGGGGGGGGGAGAGATTACATTGGTGGTGGTATACTGGATAATGACAGTGAGTGTATTTTTTTTAAAAAAAAATACTTAATATAACAAATACTGTAATGGCAATAAAGTTGTAAATATAACAGGTTTCTATATATTCCTCCTTCCAAATATTCAATATAATCCAATATAATCCTGTTTCAAAACCTTAGTTATAATCCTTTTCCAAAACTGGGATGATACATTTTTACATAGAATTTCATAAATGACAAAAACACAGAATCTCTATAAAAAATAATGAAACAGAATCCATGTTGATACATGTAACAAATATAAATTGAAACTGATTGCATTCTAGTTGCAAATTCAATGCATTCACTGCCACTGACAGGGAAATTGAATGTATCTTTGGAATAAATACTTTAACTCCCAAATGACAGCTGAGATACTGCTCCTTTTCTCTGAAAAAGATTTTTTGTGATTTCTTCATCTATGCAAATTTGTATTTATAGTTGCTTTTTAGTTACTCCAATGTATCTGAAATAGTATGTCCTTTTAAAAATAAGGAATTATCTGTGTGAATATTGTATGCACTTGTGTGCAATATCACATTTGTGTAATGTTAGTTGTGCGCAATGTCATCCCCTATGGGGATGGTATTACTATGAAAGGGTAAGGTTCTTTAGCTACCATCCATGATGGTAGGGGAGTTCTTTTAGGCAAGGAGACAAGTGCTGTAATTCATAGAAAAGTGTAATATACAGTTGACCCTCTATATCCATGGATTTTTTATCCATAGATTCAACCATCCACAGCTTTAAAATATTTACAAAATAAATACATTCTAAAACGGGAGCTTTGACTTCACTATTTGATATAGGAGACATCATTTCACTATACCATTGTATTTAATTAGACTTGAGCATCCATGGAGCTTGGGTAATGGAGGGTCCTGGAAACAAACCCCAGAAGATACCAAGTTCCCTCTGTGCACATATTCCTCACAGATCCTTCTGCAATCCTTGCCAACACCAACGGAGGGGCATTTTCAGCCAATGGGTATGAATGTTGTATTGTATTTCAGCCATGAGTATGAAGTGCAGGCAGTTGGGATGATATCTTATTCTATTTTCTGAAAAGCTTAAGCTCTTATTGCTTTATTATTTCACTTAATAAATCTTAGGTCCTTCAAAACTGATGCTTCATATATTGTAATCTTTGAGAGGCGGGGTCAATTCTAACATCTTTCCTGATGAAATAAAAGGAAGCTTTTATTTCCCTTTAATGCATGGTATGTAAGGACATTCATAAGAATTGTTACTATGTAATTTCCCCCCATTTATTTTACCATAGCAAAGTCTAATCTTTAGGTCAGCCCTCCAACATGTAGATTCCTGAACAAGCAACTATTGAAATATCCTATTTAACATTGATGGATTACAATGGGTCATTTTACCATTGTAGTCAAAAATCTGTGCAGGGGAATTTTATTTAGCTCACATATTTACCAGGGCTGACTACAAGGACCCACAAGATCATTTTCCTGTTTGTATACCAAGAGAAAGGAATCCAAGGAATTGTGCAGAGGCAGAATTCTATAACTAAATGTTTCTTTTATTGGGGGAAAATCACACAGTAAGTCACTAACACACATACATTCATACAAGGCTCAGGAAATCAGGAATTAGCCTGGAAAAGTCTGGAGGCTGAACTAATGGTGATACTTACACAAACACAAGGCTTGCTTCAGGATCCAATTGATTCGTATGGCGTGGGACACAGCACTCCAATGAGCGGAGATGAATGAGTGCACCAGAGCTAGTCAGGGTTCACAGAGACAGAGTTTCCAAACTAACACACTAAGCAAGGGTTTTGTGGACCTTATATAGGCCAAATCTAGCATCTGGGCAAAAGTGATTCCACATCTATGGGTGAAGTCATGGTCCGGCAGTATTCAAGTTAGGAATGAGATGCTTCCCAATTGTCAGGGAAACATATTCCCATTGATTTCAGAAGGTGCTGTCCAATACAGTATTTGGGGATTGGGAGGGATCAGGAAAGGATTCCAGCCCTTTTTTCATCTAATGTGTATAGCAATAACAAGTACACTAGCAGGTATATTGTGACCTGCCTTGGGTTCCTTTTTGGGGGAAAGATGGGATAATAAATAAATAATACATTTCTATACTCTTACCAATGTACTAAGTGAAGTGTTAAGCTAATCCCCATTTTTTCAGTGGCAGTGTGTCTTCTTGTTCAAAACAATATTGCTTGGATTAATAAACAGTTTCAAATCTATCAGCAACCAGAAAACCTTGTTGTTGTTTTTTTCTGCATGCCTCCAGCGTTTTGCTGCTGAATACCTGTAGTAAACCATAATGCCAAGAGGTCACACCATTGAAATGTCGTGATGGCTTTATTTCCACCTGAAGGGTGTTGGAAGACTTTCAATAGCTTGGAGGGCTGGCAAACAAATAAGCTATCAAAAAGGGGCTACATTCAACACAAAAATGTCACTTTTGCCACATGTGTAAAAAAAATGGTTGGGGCAAAATTTGGAGAACACTTTTCTCCACATCAGTCTTTTGGAAAAAGTTTTTAATACACACATGTACACACACACACACACACACACACACTGGAATTTTCATTGGATTTTAAAATATATATAAATTGGAATAATCATAGAGCTACTGTTTCATTGTTTCACTAGTACATTAATATTTTATCTTTCTTACATCACAAAAACGAAGATGACATGTACAGAGAACCCACAGATTCTTCCATTTACTGCCCCATATTTGCTTAGCTTCAGCAGTATCACAATGCCATGTGAGTTTACTGCATCACATTATTCACTTCCAGGGAAAGTTTCATAATCATTACTGCCCCCCCCCCCCAAGAAAAAGAAAAGAAAGAAAGAAACAAATACAAACGCGCATACACACACAAACACACAAACATTGGGATTATCAGTTACCATGATGGACCTTTAATTGTATACTTTGCTTTGTTTTGTTTTCTTAAGCCCAGGATACTTTACTTCATGCTACACATGCAGAGTCAAAACGTTGCTATTAAAGAACAGACATATTCTACTGATAGAGATGGAAGTGAGGTAGACATCATGTTAATCTGTGCCTTGTTCTTGCAAGTTTTGTATCGTTCATTATGTGTTGTGGTTGTGCACCCTATACATTGCATCCTATGCTTTGTGTTGAGGTTGCTCATCTTTCTTTTTTGTCTTGCATTGCCTATTGTGCATTGTTCAATAACACTTAATTGGTGATATATGTTGTACAATGCTGCTTATTCTGCATGACGTTTGTGCAGCATTCACATTTTTGCATATGGTATTTATGCTATCCTAAGGGAAATGATTGAGGCCACTGATTTTAATGATTTTTTTAAAAATTGTACAGTTTGTTATTATTCTGTACTACATTTGTAAAAAATGTAAACCATTTTGAGTTTTGCAAACCATTTTGACAGGATGTAACTGTGGAAAATGAACAGGTGGTGGAGCAGGAGGAGATGCTGGTTCAGAAAATATGTGACAACTCATACTATAGCCATTCATTTCTAAATTTTGTGTTCATGATGGCTAAAATAATCCTCCCCAAATTAAAATAAACTGCTATCCTTTCTGGTGTTTTGATACTAGTTTAAATTTCACAATGTTGCACTATAGATGCTAATTTACAGGTTAGTTTCATACAAGTAGCAAATCAAGTTGTGACAATAAAGTCACCAGTGGTTCCTTTCTCTTTATACCTACCGATATTTAATCTTGGATTGAAAGCAGGATGTCTTTTGGAGGCATAATCTATCCTTTCTCACAATTATCTTAATTAATTATCTTAAGGTTAGATAAAAAGTAATTGAAGCAAACCTCTGTGTGTGTGTGTGTGTGTGTGTGTGTGCCTTGTTCTTGCAAGTTTTGAATAATGAGTATGTTGTTTCCATCATTTGCTTTGAGCCAGCATTTCATTCCTCTCTTTTTATGAAAATAAGTTACTGATATCTGGAGGTAAGACATGGAAAACCAACAGGGTATTCCCTCAAGTAATAACATATGGAGTCTGAATCTAACCAGCTGACTGATGTTTATTTAAAAATGTTCTGCTGAACTAATCCATTATACATTGCTTCAATTTTTTTTATCCTCTTGATTTCTATCCAACAGTGCACAATGCTTCAGTTACATTATTTAACACTAAACAAACTACCTGACTGTCATGCAAAGTATTTTTATGATGTGTTGCTAAATAATCAGCTGTTTTGTTATATGCATTTTAAGACTCTACAGTTTCATAAAATATTAAAGTGTGAGGCTCAATATAAAGACACTGCTGAAGCTCAAGGCAGCATTCTAATGGGATGGGAAGAGAATCTGAATTAGCCACAGTTTGAAAAATTTATCAATTAGAGCCACACACTTCTTAGTCTTGATTCACTTTGAAATGGGGTACTCACTCCAATAGAGTTTCAGAGATCCCTGAGTCTCAGATTGAAAGTGAGGAATCTAAGGTTGAGAGTGTTTCCTTGAAAAGAAAAGACAACTTTGGACTGCTATTGAATGAATTCTGTAATCTCTCAAGGTGATCAATCTGGCTACCTCCACTTTGTTTTTCTTGAAAACATCCCCCCCCAAGGGGAAACAAACAAACAAACAACTGGCCAGCATCAAATCTCAGTGGAAGTGTATGGTCAGAATGGGGAAATGCTGAGCTACATTAACATTCACTGCTTCAAGAATAGTTTCTACTGTGTGGCTTTCCTACCTTCTTTTTAACATTCACAGTTCTGTTTGGAGTTGTGTTTTATTTTTATTTTTTAACCCTACTCTAAATGATTGAACTTTCAGTCCACTTTCTTGTCCTGGTCTAAGATTCACAGCAAACAGTTGCACTGTCGTTAGGGAAAATGTGTAATATGTATGTTTGCCTTCTCCAGCTCTGTTTAGATAACTTTCTTTCTTTCTTTCTTTCTTTCTTAAAAAATGATTTCATTTCTCTTAATTTTTCCTTCTTTTTCTTCCCTTCTTCTCCATTACGTTCCTGCATTAAAATCTTCTCCTTTTTTCTCTCTGTCTAATCCTCTTTATACATTTATCTTCTGAAATTCCTGCTGTGCTTATCTTCTCCCTTATTCCAAGTCATTCTCATTTTATCTTTTTTTGTTCTCTTCCTCCTCTCTCACTCATTCACTCATCCACTCACTCATTCTTTCTTTCATATCCTCCTTCTTCTCCCCTCTCTTCTAATTAAAACGCTACTCCTCCCTTTATGCCTCTGTTTCTCTCTCAATCCCACCTGAACCCTGTCTCTAATTGTTTCCCTTTCCATAATCACCCACACTCTTGTCCTTCTCCTCTCCCTCCCCATTCCTTTGACTATGGAGATTAGCACACAACTACAAAAAGTGACTTACCACTTCCAGATTCAATTCAAATTCAGGATACATCCAGATATTATCGCACACGTTTTTGTCACTGACACCACTGGGTGGATGCATCCCGGGTAACATCCATCTAGTATCCAAGTTCAGCCGAGAGCTTCCCGATTTTGCAAATCAGCCAGCTGAACTCGGATTCTAGCTAGCTGTTATCAGGGATGCACCCACCCAGTGGCACTGGTGGCAAAAACATGTATGATAGTATCCAGATGTATCCCAAATTCAAATTGAATTTGGCAGTGATAAATCACTTTTTTTAGCTGTGCGCTAATCTCCTATATCTGTCATTTCCTTTATCTCCTTCTTCTGCCCCCATTCATCACCATCCTTCTTCCTTTCTTCCCACTCTATCTGAACTTTTTCTTCCCATTCATAAGAAAGCTCATAAAGCCATCATCATCATCATCATCATCATCATCATCATCAGTTTTTCCCTAACCCAAACTATCTGATGATTATTTAGTAGAATTATTGTGTTTATGATGATTGTTCTGGGCTTGAGGGAGGACTCTACAATATAGTGAAGTTGCATGGGTTAATGGAAACAATTCCTTAAAAGAACATATTTCAACACTTTATTTCAGCCTGGATATGTTTCTTTGGCTAGATTACAACTTTTATATATTGAAATAATTGTTTGGAAAAATGCTAAAACAGAGCTGGAAAAAGTTTGTTGTTATTGTTGTTCAAAAAATGTTTGTAAGAATGGTTTTTTTGGCTGGATTAAAATTCTGAAGTGTTGTTAAAGACAAGTGTTGGCAAAGGTTAAAAGCAGAGCTGGATTTTCTCTTAAATCCTTACTTCTTTTCTGCTCCATGCAGAACTTCCATAAATCTAATTTCCAGTCTGAGAAATATATTACCATTTTCTAGACTAAAAAGGAGGGAGGGAGGGAGAGAAAGAAAGAAAGAAAGAAAGAAAGAAAGAAAGGAATGTGGCACCACCTTTAAGAATATTTGGTTTTTAATTTTTCATGACTTCATGTATATACATTCATTTCTTTAGATATAGTACTCTCTGGCTTTTCTTCTCTAATGAAGATTCAGGAAGGACTCATCCCACACTTTCTACAGGCACGTTGATGACTACAAAGGCCAATCCGAGATAAATAAGTCAGGTTTCAGAGAGCACAGCAAAAAAAGTCTCCTTGGGCGATGTTTCCAAGTTGTGGTTCTTTCTGCGTTGGCGTTTCTCTTCAAGACTCATTCAGCGTGAGTTTTCAAAACAGGCTGCAGCATTGTGGATAGTGCATCTCCATGCCTCCCAATGTGAGGCCAGGGCAGACCATAATTGATGATCAATTTGGCCAAGCTTGAGATGTTGTTTCAGGGAGTCCTTGTATCTCTTCTTTGGGGCGCCCCTCTTTCGCTGACCCATGGCGAGTTCACCATAGAGTACTATTTTTGGGAGACGGTGGTCCTCCATCCTAGAAACGTGCTCTGCCCACCTCAGCTGCGTTCTCAATAGCATGGCCTCAATGCTGGTGATCCCTGCTTGCTCAAGGACAGCAACATTTATCACATAGTCAGTCCAGTGTATATTTAGGATTGTGCGTTATACAGCACTGATTAAAGCGTCCAAGGAGTCGTAGATGTTGGCGATAGTTACGAAGGGGTATCATAAAATTTTAATGATCACCTTGTAAAAAATTGACAGAAAGTTTGTTTTGATTTGTATTTGTTAACTTATCTCTATGTAGTCACTATCCAAATTTACACCTTTCCCCAGCATTTCTTGACCCTCCTAATACCATTATTGTAGAAGTCTGTAGATTGGGCCTGACAAGAATTTTACACTTTAGTCACTACTGGCAGAGCCGGTCACAAAAATAAAGGACAGAATGAATTGATTTTCTCAGCAATGTGCACTTAGGGACCAATGATGACACTGACAAAATTTCATCAATATGGCATAATAATTATTACTTTACGATATCCTTTCATAAGGCACAATCGGCAGATTTCTACAATATCAGGTATTTGAAGAGTCAAGATACGCTGGGAAAAAATATGTAAATCTAGATAGTGACTACATAGAGATAAGCTAACAACTACAAATCAAAACAAACTTTCTGTCAATTTTTTTAAAAAGGTGATCATGAAAACTTTATGATACCCCCTTGTAACCCATGTTTCAGACCCATAGAGGAGAATAGACAGTACAATGGTTCTGATTTTTGTGCTTCGTTTCAGGTGTCTGTTACTCCAGACTCTTTTGTGAAGCCTTCTGAATGCACTATATGCCTTTGCTAATCTGTGATCAATCTCTTTATTAATCTTGGCATCTGTAGATATGATGCTTCCCAGGTAGGTGAACTGCTAAATGGACTTAAAAACAGCTTTACCTATGGTGGCATGAGGATGATAGTGCTCTTCCTGTGATTCAGGCTGGTACAGAACTTCAGTTTTCTTCAAGCTGACTTCCAGCCCAAACAGCTCTGTAGCCATTGCAAAGCAGGATGTTAGGTGCTACAGAGCTGCTTCTGTAAGGGCAACAAGGACAGCATCTTCAGCAAAGAGCAGCTCATGGACTAGATAGTTTAGAGTCTTTCTATGAGCCCTTAGATGGCTTAAGTTAAACAAACTACCATCAGTACAGTAACATGTAGATGCCTCCTCCCCCCCCTCCTCCTCCTCCTCTTCCTCCTCCTCCTTCGAGATCTGTTGTAGCCCTTTGGAGCATCATGCTGAAGAAGATTGTAAATAGAGTTGGATTGAGAACACAACCTTGTTTCACACCATTAGTTATTAGAAAGGGCTCTGAGAGAGCATCACCATATCTGACTTGACTGTGCTGGCCCTCATGTAGGAAGATAATCATTTTGAGGAATTTGGGGGGACATCCTAGTCATTCCAGGATCTGCCACAGACCTTTTCTACTCACAGTGTCAAAGGCTTTGGTAAGGTTGACAAACGTTACATAGAGTCCTTTGTTCTGCTCTCTGCATTTCTCTTGCAGTTGTCTAAGAGCAAATACCATATCTGTAGTGCTCCTATTAGCTCTGAAGCCACATTGGTTTTCAGGGAGAGGTTCTTCTGCAATAGCAGAAACTAATCTGTTCAGGAGTATCCTTGCAAGGATTTTTCCAGCAATGGAAAGCAGTGTTCGATAGTGTGAGCAATCAGATTTTGCTCCTTTTTCTTATACAGGGTGATGATAACTGCATTTCAGAGATCTGATGGCAGTTCACCTTTTTCCCAGCAACTCACAAGGAGCTCGTGGAATTTAGCATGGAATACATGACCTCCGTATTTCCAAACTTCAGGTGGGATTCCATCAATCCCGGGTGCCTTGCCGTTTTTCATCTGCTGTATGGCCTAAATTGTCTCTTCCAAAGTGGGAGCTGCATCCGATTCATTTTTCATCAGTTGTTGTATCATATGTTGGATAGCTGAGCCTTGGATTACTCAGTTGGAACTGAAGAGACTTTGAAAATGTTCAGCCCACCGATTCAGGATGGAGGCTTTGTCTGTGATTAGTGTTTGACCATCTGTACTATATAAGGAGCTTTGGACCTGATAAGTACATCCAAACAATGCTTTAAGAGTTTCATAGAATTCTGTGGAATCACCCAGATCTGGACAATGTTGTGTCTTTTCTGCTAAATTGATCCACCACTTGTTTTGAATGTCTCAGAGTTTTTGTTGGAGTTTACTACATGCGAGACAGAAGGTTGCTTTTCTTACATGGCAAGATGGCTGAGTGAGGTGTGCCTGATGAGCAGTTCTCTTCTTTGCCAACAGCTCCTGGATCTCTTGGTTGTTTTCATCAAACCAATCTTGGTTTTTCTTGTGGGATAACCCTAGGGATTCTTCCACAGACTGCAGGATGCTGTTTTTTATATGATGCAAAAGCACTGTAGGAGAAGAATCTATAGTATGATCTTAAAGTTTTGATTTCAGATTTGCATGGAAGTTATTTCCCATGGCAGCTTATTGAAGATTGTTGACTTGGAATCTCTTCTTTAAGATGACATCCCTCTTAGGTTTGAGCTTAAGATGAAGATTTAGTTTGCATCTTACAAGGCAATGATCTGTTTGACATTCTGCACTGGGCATCACTCGAGCATGATGGACATCACTTCTCTGGTGTACTAGAACATAGTCAATGAAGTGCCAGTATTTGGATCAGGGATGCATCCAGGTTGTCTTCAAGCTATCTTTCTGCTGAAAGATAGTGTTTGTAATAATCAACTACTATTCTGCACAAAACTCTAGCAGGAGGTGTCCATTATCATTACAGTTTTCAACACCATGCTTGCCTAGAACACCTTTCCAGGCTTCAAAGTTCTTTCCTCTGGCATTGAAGTCACCAAGGATAATGATTTTATCTTCTGCAGGGACTTTTTGTATGATGTAGCATAGGTGTGAGTAGAATTTGTCTTTCTCCACAGGGTCGGCTTGCATAGTTGAGGCATATATACTGAAGAGAATAACATGTGGGAGGCGTAAGGAAATAATACAATCAGAGTGACTTGTTGGCAGGGTTTCGAGTTTGGAGGCAATGGAGTTTTTAATCATAAAGCCTACTCCTGAAAGATGTTTTCAGTTTTTGGTTTGCCAGATCAGTAGAGTGTATAGCAAGCACTGTGTTCTTTAAGGCTGCATTCCTCATGGAGACGAACTTCACTAAGAGCAGCGATGTCAATATTAAGTTGTGATAGTTCATGGGCTATTAGAGCAGAACGATGATCAGGACATACACTATTTGCAGAATCTTGCATGGTTCTGATGTTCCAGCATGCAAGTGTCAGTCTGTTTGCACGTTTGGAGACCGGTGGGTGCCTTTGTATCTTTATTTATTTATTTTTTTGACTGCATCAGAAGATGCCCAATGGCTGTGGCTCGCCAACTGGGTAGATGGAGATGAGCTTTCATTAGGCCATCTTTTCTAGGCCCCTCTTCATATGGAGCAAGCAGTGCTCTTCTTTAAAAAGGCTGCTTGGTGGTTCAGGATGCTGCTGAACAAGACTGTCATCTCCCAGGTCAGCCTCAAGCGACCAAAGTCCTGAACCACCTGCATGAAGGGTTGGGTCTGCAGCTTCCAGTGCATCTTTCACCTTCTGTTTCGTCCCTCACCTATCTCTACAGGGCTTTTTTTTGGGGGGGGGGGGTGTCAGATATATCTTTCGAGCCTGTACAATGGATTTTTCTGGTGGAGCACAGTGTGCACAGAACTGGCCTCACCCTTTAAACCAAAGGTTCATCTGCTGAGGCCTAGCAAGCAAAGATGGTGGCAGTCAGATCTTTGGGTTGTAGGTTTGATTTGAGTTTCCTTCTCTTACGAGATGGTTTACCTTACAGGGTTAGGTGAGCACCATCTGCCCAAGTTTAGGATTGGAGTTTGCTTTCTCCTAGGATGTTTGCCATAGGGCTAAAGAGCCCATCCCGTCCTTTGACATGCATGGTCAGACCCTTCAGTTGTCTGGGAGGCCCTGCCAGTGGCTGTTTATACCACTACCAGCATAGCTCACAGTTTCATTAGGGTACACAAGCCTCTCCCCCACAACAAGGGGGTGTCAATGGAGAGGGGATATGGTACAGAGTGATAATAAATGCTCAGATATAAAACATATTTACACAGAAGTGAAAGTGAGATGTATTGAATGTAAGTAGATCCAGAAAGATGTAAATCAAGACCCTTGTCCTAAATTTTCAAAGGGCTGTGTAATGTGATAGAGATCCTTCAGATTTCTACATTGGTCAATCAGTGTGGATGCCTGAAATCACTAAATCTAACCAAAGTCAGTTTCCCAGGGTTCAAAGTCTCTCTGAGGAGATTCCTTTTGTTATATGTGCAGGAGCAAGGATTCTTGTATCAATGTTTGTACAGTGTCATGAAGCCATTGGCTTTGTTCATATCTGTGCTAATGGTTTGGAATATAGAAATATGATTAAATTCAGCAGTTTCACTTTCTAGTCTTACTTTATAAGTTCTTTGTGCAAGGATCGCAACCTGTGTATCCAGGAAGGCTGAAATGTTCTGCAATGGTTTTGAGTATTGCCATTTCTACTGTCAAATATGGGTCCATTAATACTTTCATGAAGAGTCTCCTGTTTGTCCAGTGCAAAGTGGAGGGGCACTGCTGGCAGAAGATGACATATATCACATTGTAGGAAGAGCAAATAAATATACCTCTGATGTTGGGAGTGATGTTATTGGCCCCCAGAATATTGTAGATGGGAGGGGGGGAGTTGGCATCTAGGTTTGTGGCAGGTTCTTGTATTATCATCCGTGTTATATATTTTCTTGTAATTCAGTAGTTTAACATTTAAACACAGTCCAGAGTTTATGAAAGGGCTGTGTCATTCTCCAGAATCAGTTGTAGCTCACCGATAATGATTGAGTAGCCTCAGCTGGGGACTGTAGGTGGCCACTACAGACATTGTATCATTTTGTGGTTTTGGTTTGTCTTGCAGTAGATGGTTTCTGGTATTAATAGTGCCTTGCTAATTTGTGTCTTTGCTTCCTTAGATGGGTACTGAAGTTTGATAAATGCCTATTTGAGTCTCTGCCTTGTGGCTCTAAGCAGATGCAGTTGTATCAGACACCTTGGCTATAAACAATGGATTTGGTAGCATGTTCTGGCTGCAAACTGGAGGTATGTGTAGCAATCAGTAGGTTTTCAATAGAACTTGGTGTTTAGAAGTCCATTGTGCAGTTTCACAGTGTTGTCAAGAACACAAATTTGTTCTGTGGATTATTCCAGACTCAGGTTCATGTTATGGTGGAAGTTGTTTAAATCCTGGTGGAACTTCTCAAGTGATTGTTTTCCATGCAGCAAAACAACAACAAAAATGATGTTATCAAGAAACCATAGGTAGAGAATAGGTTTATGGGTGTACATGCAGAAGAAGTCTTATTCCAGGTCAGCCATGAAGATGTTTGCATACTGTGGTGCCATACAGGTGCCCATGGCAGTGGCACTGACATTGCTGTTGTTGTTATGTGCCTTTAAGTAATTTCTGACTTATGGTGACCCTAAGGCAACTCTCTCGTTGGGTTTTCTTGGCAGGTTTCTTCAGGGTTGCCATTATCATTGCCCATCCTCTGAGATTGAGACAATGTGACTTGCTCAGGGTCACCCAGTGGGTTTACATGGCAGAGCCAGGATTCAAACCCTGGTCTCCAGAGTCATAATCCAATGTTCAAACCACTTCACCACACTGGAGGTATATATTATCCTCAAAAGTGAAGTTATGAGTAAGTACAAAGTGGCAGATCTTTCTAGACTCCAAATCATGACATCAAGAGGACCCACACCACACTATTAGGGATCAGTTCTGTGACCTCAGCAAGGGCTATTCTTAGGTCTCAGACTCTGGGCCCGAAACCTCTGGAAAACAAATCAGATTTCCCCTATAGGTTTTCACCACTCCCATTCTCCATGAAAACGAATATTACTTTGACAAAGGGAAGGAGGATAGTCAGCAAGAACTGGAGGTGGGGTTGATGAATTTCACAAATGGTGATAAGTTACCTTTATTGAGTATAACAAGAGTGTAATGAAGTCACATTTTAAAATTATTAAGATGAATGGTAACAACATTACATTATTGGTGTAATGAGTAGTGTTTCCTAGTTACTTACAAAGGATATTTTACAGAGGATTTTGACAAGATTTTGCCATTTTTTGTTCCATTTTCTTATGAGTCCTAAATGAGCCCTTATGAGCCCTACCCTAACAAATTCTACCCTAACAAAGTTTGGAAAACATGTCCTATGAGGAGAGACTTAGGGAGCAGGGTATGTTCAGCCTGGAGAAGAGATGATTAAGAGGTGATATGACAGCCATTTGAAGGGGTGTCATATTGAAGATGGAGCAAGTTTGTTTCTGCAGCTCCAGAGACTAGGGCCCATAGCAATAGATTCAAGTTAGAGGAAAAGAGCTTCCATCTCAGTATTAGGAAGAACTTCCTGACGTTAAGATCTGTTTGACAATGGAACACACTCTCTCAGAGGGTGGTGGAATCTTCTTCTTTGGAGGTTTTTAAACAGAGGCTGGATGGCCATCTGTTAGGGGTCTGTGTGCTTTGATTGTGTGTCCTGCATGGCAGGGGACTGGATGGCCATTATGGTCTCTTCCAACTCTACGATTCTATGAGTCTAAGAAAGTGATAAAAAGTAATGAACAATGTAGCAAGTAACATGAATTCTTTTTTTTTTAACACTGTAAGAGGCAACAACAGCAAATTACTCTGTAAATACTAGAACAATTAATGAGGACAAGTTACTTTTTAGAAAATAGCTATCTGAACTCTGAGTGCTTTCTTTTGAATTTGCCAGTATTCCTGTCAAATATAGTTCCTGGTCTCAAATATCTCTTGAGAGAGAGTTGGCTATTTCACAGAAGCATCAAGAAGAAACAAATGATTATCAAAGTGAATAGGATACAGTACATTGATTGTTTTGTACTTCAGGTAACTTACATTTGGTTCAGTTAGTTTACTGTTGGGTGAACATGTACAGAACTGATCCTTCATCTCACTGAAGAACATACATATATCTATTTTAGGTGCTGAGACACTTTGATTTCAAAAGGACAATGATCTGCTTATTTGTTATCGAGACTGGTTTTATATCAAATTATGGTGTGTGCGATTCCATTCATGAACCCAAACTGACCTCCCAAGGCTGTCAGCCACAATCCCCTTTGTGGAGGGCCAGGGAAGCGAAGGAGTGTACCTTTACAGATCCCAGCAAACAGACTTTGGAAATTCCCCACAGGAAGCTTTGGGAGTTGCCCCAATGGGAGAACCATCACCTTTCAGCCTGTTTGATCTCTGACTTTATCTCCCTCAGCCATCTACCCCCATGTTTCAGTGGCCATACCCCATCAGCATCATCCACCTCTGTATTGGACCTCTGAGAAGCCTACAGAAGTGAGTATTTCCCATAGTTTCGCCCATCTTCCACTTTTCCCGCTTTTCCTCCTTTTTGCTTCTTGGAGCATTGAGTGTGTGTTCGTGAATGCATGTTTCATTGCTGTATGTTTGTCTCCCTTTTTAATAAATATTAGACTTTAATTGAAGTAGCCTCTCTCTGCATTCTCACTTAAGGGATTCTTGGTCTTTCCAGTATACATGTAGGGACCCAGTCTCAAGGGGTATTGTTAGGGCCCCACTCTTGCAAATTTGAGCTAAATAAAATTCCCCTAATTAGATCCTTCCTAACATAGGTTTACAGTATTTGAAACAATTCTGTGTAACAGTTTTTGTGACCAAAATATTCGAACAATATACATTTTAGTGTAGGTGAATATCCCCCTCCTACACCAATAAATAAATAGATAATTAAAGTAGATAGAGGCCAATACCCAATGGAGTGTCTCTGATGGATTATGCTGAATCATGTGTCACAAATTAAAAACAATTCCTGCACTTTAAAGCAGCTTTTTAAGACACAGAGGGGGCTGCTAGAGGGAAGAAGATTTCCAATTCTGCAAGTAGAAGAATAGGAAGCCAGAAAAAAATATGGATCATAATCTACCATTGGAGTTTTTATAATGCTTATTCATAACACTCTTTCCACCATAAGGTGGAACATTTTGTTGGGATTAGCAGCCTTTGCTAGTTTGATTCAATGTCGTTTTAGGACTTCTTAAGCACAGCATGTCTATGGTCATTTCCTGTTTTTTTGTCCATACCGACTCACTTTCTGGGTCATGTAGGCATTCCCTTGTCTCCTTGGGGCTGCATGTGCTCCTTATCTTCCTTCCAGCCTATCATCCATGAAGCATGTATGGATAATAGCTCTCCCTTCATGTTTGATTAATAGCTCTCCAATGTCCCATAAATAAATAAATAAATGTAGAAACTTTTTCTTTACCTTCTTCAAGAAAATGAACCTATTATACACAAGTTATTTAATGAGTAAAACTACTTTTATGTATCTTATGAAGAAAAGTAAGCTTTAATTTCTTTCTCTGCTAGACAGTGTCTGGAGTACTGGTGAGCTGGGAGACTGTTCAAACACCTGCTGGCTTAGCACACGAGATATTCTGCTAGACAGATCCATCAAAATTCCTCATATTTTCCCAGTAAATCAAACATATACAGTCAAGGACAAAGACACTAAAACACAATGCTATAAATATACATAAAATCCTAAATTGCAAAGCAGCTGTTAACTATCTCAGCAACCTCAGGAAGAATTCAGCACCCCAGTCTAGCAAATCAGAGGAAAGTCTTCAACTCCTTATAGGAATGGGTGAGATTCTCTGGCTGGCGGTCGAAAGGAAGACTGCTTCACAGATGTGGAGTCAGATCTTGAAAGGCTTGCAGCCTTGACAGAACTGTCTGTGTTGATGAAACATACAATATCATCCCTTTGCCTGTTGATCTTAAATCCTTAGATGTATAAGTGTATTTGACTTTCATTAATGTAGGATTTTCCCCCTCCCTATATAAAGAGGAGGAGAAGGAGGAGGTAGAAGTAGTAGAAGAGGTGCACTAATGGATGGACAAAAGTAAGCCTCTATGGTACTACAGTCAGGTCTCCACATTTGCAGATTTGACTTTTATGGAATTGATTACATGTGGATTTAATTTATGTGTTCTCTCTAAGAATCTCTAGGTCATCCAGTATGACTCTTCTGGAAGTTTACAACAGAGTCACACTGGAGGACAGAGATTCCTACAGAAAACACTCCCTTAGGCATTTGTAGGTCTTTTAGAACCATTTTATGATCAGCTTCCAGCAGTTGTACTAGAGGACCTAGAGATTGACAGAAAGGTGTTCTCTCAGTTTTTTTTTTTAAATGTTGTTTTCTCACTTAAAACAAGTTCATATGGTGGAATTCAAAGATATAGCCATGTTAGTCTGTAGAATCAGTATGCAGAGAGATCTTGCAGCACCTTTGAGACTAACTGAAAGAAAGAAGTTGGCAGCATGATTTTTCATAGATTGAAGTCTACTTTCTCAGAATGTATGTGACGACATAAACTTTAGTCTACAAAAGCTCATGCTGCCAACTTGTTTCTTTCAATTAGGGGTGGAACAGGCCAGCAAGAAGCCATCCCTTCTGAAGAATCATAGAATCATAGAATCATAGAGTTGGAAGAGACCACAAGGGCCATCCAGTCCAACCCCCTGCCATGCAGGAACTCCCAGTCAAAGCATCCCCGACAGATGGCTATCCAGCCTCTGCTTAAAGACCTCCAAGGATGGAGACTCTACCACACTCCGAGGGAGTGTGTTCCACCGTCGAACAGCCCTTACTGTCAGGAAGTTCCTCCTAATGTTGAGGTGGAATCTCTTTTCCTGCAGCTTGCATCCATTGCTCCGCGTTCTGGTCTCTGGAGCAGCAGAAAACAAGCCTGCTCCCTCCTCAATATGACATCCCTTCAAATATTTGAACAGGGCTATCATATCACCTCTTAACCTTCTCTTCTCCAGGCTAAACATCCCCAGCTCTCTAAGTCGTTCCTCATAGGGCATGGTTTCCAGACCCTTCACCATCTTAGTTGCCCTCCTTTGGACCCGCTCCAGTTTCTCCACATCCTTTTTGAATTGTGGTGCCCAGAACTGGACACAGTATTCCAGGTGGGGCCTCACCAAAGCAGAATAGAGAGGCACTATTACTTCCTTTGATCTAGACACTATACTAGACAGACTGGGGTCATGGCAACCACAAATGCAGGCTCGATCCACCTTGAAGTTGGCCCAAAAAAGAACAGCAAAAATCAGCTCCTTTTTGGGACATGGAAAAGCCACCTTTAGTGGTTGTGCTGTGGCCCCATGGTGGCTTCTAAACACCACACTGCCTGAGCATTTTGAAGGTACCTGTGTGGCTTCAGGGCATCATCAGAGTAATTTCCATGTTCTGATGACACCCTGAAGGCATCTTTTAAGGACCGTCTGTTTTGGCCCTTAGTCTCCAAGGTGATGCAATAGCTGTCTATATACCCAATCAGTATGGAGGGCCCATTGTATATCTACACCATGCTCCTTGACTCTACTCTTCTCTATGCATGCTTCCATCTGGTCTTCCTGGTTTAAGCTAAAATGTTGGAGAATACTGGGAGAGTGGGAGCCTTCTCTGTCTATGAAGCCCTTGTCTAAACTCATGCATCCAGGATAGTTCCAGCTGCTTATATTATTTTTAATTATCTTTGTAATAAAACTATACTTCTATGTAAACTTGGTCTATATTTCTCTCACACACATTCTGATTTCATTAGTTTCTTAATCCATTTGGCTTTCTGCCTGTCACCTGTCTTTCTCTTCTCTGTCTCATGTATAAACACCTTATGTTGTAACAATATCAGATGGGTTGAGTTTTAATTAGATTTCATTTTAATCTGCTGTGGGATTTCAGTTTCTGGCTTTGCTCATCTTTGCACTTAATTCTTGTAGTTCTTCTGTCTTGGGGACACCAATTTGCTAGCCTCTGCCAGATGCAGAGCTAAGACCTTCTTCCACTCAGTGGCTTCAATGCAGATGGTCTACATGGGGAAAAAAGTTTTCTTATTCATATTTGTTTGTTGTATTTGTTAAGGATGGGTTCACATGGACAAACTGGACCATTCCCCAGCAAGTTATTCCTTCTTTTCCTCCTCCCTTGTTGCTGTAAAGGTGAAACTTCAGATTTTCTGAAACTTCAACTCCCCTTCTCTAAATCTAGTTTGCAGAAGAAAGAGAATTCAGTGCTGGTGGACTTAAAAAAAAAAAACAGTTCCAATCTAAGCAATTAGATCCTCTCCTTCATCTGCTCACTGTTACCATCCTGCTGGTCTTTCTGCTGATACTTTTAAACAGAGAGTATTCAGTCAGGCAGAAATGGTAAGGGACAACAACAAGCTTTTAAATTTAGAGGGATTGAGGAGGAGGAGGAGGAGGAGGAGGAGGAGGAGGAGGAGGAGGAGGAGGAGGAGGAGATTTAAATAGAAGTGGAAATCCTCTTCTCTTTCTTAACCTCCCATGTTTAGTCTACCAGAGAAAAGTCCAATAAGCTTCTATGTACAATTTCCAGATGTTTCTTGTTATAACAGATGTTACTTATTTTAGGACCAGAATGTTTGCCCCTTATAACACTGGCAGCTGTCCTTTATTATAAGAGATGTTCCCTATTTGAGGAACTGGGAGCTTTTTCTTTTAGATAGACTGATCAAGATTCCCAAAAGGTTTCTGTATTTGCTGTGCAGGCTCTTCATTAAGACAGAAATGTTTGTGTATGAATGTGGATAATATGTTAATTTTACAGAAAGATAAATGGCTTAGTTGACTGAAATCAGTAGTTTCGTTTTTCATTTAGGTAGAATTTGTTAACAGTTTATTCTTGACTGTCAATCCTGTTTATAGCAAATTTCAGCTATCCCTTATTCTTCTTTTGAAAACCTGGCAACACTGCTTCCAAAGGAGTCGTAAGATTGGGGGAGGGAGGCATTGTGAACAGGTAAGGGAAGAGAGAAGTCCTTGCACCAGAAAGCATTGGGTCCTAACATTGCAACCCTGCACAAGTTCTAGGAAACACATTCACTTGTACAACAGAAATTGGGCAAGTATAATGACATGATCAAATTCAAGTTTATGTGTACTATAAAACATTTAACTCATGCATAGACTTCTTTATGAAGAGTTTAACACCAACTAATCAAAAGGACTAATGATACCAAAATTGACATAACCCCACATGAATGCATATGATTTTACTTCCCCCAAGCAGATTTTGCCTAACATCAGTAAACACTGCTCACACTGATGCATCAGTTTTCAGATGTTGAAACTCCCACCATGATTTTTTCATGAAACTAAAACATAATATCAGAACAATTTCACGTGAGAAAGATAATTATGAGAATTAGAGTATCATTTACATGTTTTCTAGATAGACCCACATTTCATTTCAAATTCATATTTCATTAAAAGCTGGCAAATTTCAGAAATCAATCCCAGTTCCTTTAAGGTATGGGGGAAATAGTGGTCACTAGGACACAGAAACAGAGCGGTTAGGGTTGCTAGCAGGGACATCATCACTCTCACTATTTCTCTCTATTTGCTACTTAAAAAAAGAAAACATGAATAGCTTATAACAGTGCCAGGAGCAGGGCACTCATTGTCATATTTCCCAGAAAACTGTTTAAAATATTTTGGAAAACAGTCAAAAATAAGTTTATTTCATCCCTGATGAAAAGAATCCTGGAGTGGTGAGCATCTTCAAAGTTTGGGATTTATTATAAAAATAATTTGCACATGGCTGTTTTGCTTAGAAAACTGCATTGCACTGTCATTTCTGCGTTGCTAGAGAACAGGGAAGTAAATAGACATGTCCAGGACTCTTCCTGTAATTGGATGTATTGTGACTGACATTTGCTACATCCATCATGATTTCTGGGAGCTGAGCTTGCCTCCTACTCACAGTTCACAATCTCTTCATAATATGGGGGAAAGGGTTCAATAGGATGCCACTAGGAAGAAGGTATAAAGCTCCAGGTCCACTTCTTGAGTTCAGTCTAATAACCAGACCATCAGCCTACCTGCCTTAGCCCATTTGGTATCAACACAGGAAAGCTAACTTCTCATTGATGGTTTTAAGTAGGAACTTTGTTGTTATACACCATGCTGTCATTGGAACAATTTTGCCACCTGCTTTATGTTGCTTCAGACAATTGCGTTTTGACAATAAGCCTATTTGACATTCCACCTTTTCTCTTATAAATGAAGTGTAAATTGAGGGAGTGGGTTTCAAGTGCAGCCTGCTTTGTACAGGTTACACCATTCTTTTTTCTCACCAGAGAAAATACAAAGAAAAAAGCATGTAGCTGCTGATTTTTTTTTTTAAAAAAATAATGAACAGTGTGAGTTTTCTGTCTGAAAGTACATTGTATCTCTAGTCATCTATCCTTGTGTGTCCATATGGGAAGTACAAGTTTAACTAAGTGAACAAACTATACATGATTATAATTGTATGTCATTCTGCTAGATTGCATTGAAAGGTGTGCTCTTCCCTCTTATATGACAGTTAATAACACTTTTTTAAAAAAAATAAAAAGTATGGTGGGTAAAGTTAGGAAGTACTTAATTACAAATAACTTGGCACAGTTACCTCTAAAAAGTTCTGTTGGTAATTAGGATACAATGAAGTTACATTATGAAATATAACAGAAGATTATAACTAAGAAAACAACTAAGAATGTGTGTGTGCGTGTGTGTACACATACCTACATAGTCATTAGTTAAGTTTTCTAAATATTTTAATTCAGTTTCTTGACTTTTCAGTTTTCCCCCATTTGATACATTAGTAAGTCAGCACACAGCATTTTGATTAAACAAAACAGAGGAGAAAGAGAGAGAGAAAGAGAATCCTGTTACAATGTATAGTATGGACCTTAGTCAAACAGAACATATGTTCTTATAGGCCTGATACAGACACACATAAAGGGGTGTGTTCATGCCTGCATGAGAGTGTGGCCTTTAGATGACCCAAACTGAAAGTTTGGCATGAACTCGCTTCTTTTGTGTTTTAGTGGGGGGAAAGAGGCTTTAAAAAGGAGCTGTTTTTCCCCACTTCTTTTTAAAAAGTAACTGCGCAGCTGCGTCTAAATGCTGCAAAGCCACTGCACAGTTTTTTAAAGCTCCCAAACCCTAGCTCCAGCCCTAATCTGCACCCTAGACATGTGCAGTAGGGACTCTGGGATGCTGTAACTGTTATGCAACTGCACATAAAATGTCAATTCATTCATAAAATAAAGAAGTTTATTCATAAAATAAACGGGTTCATTCATGGTGCACCGGTGCAACTGCGAAGTTAAAAAAGGGAAGTGAAATTGCAATGGTAATTTGACAGATCTTCATAACTGCACAGTTCATGTGTGATGTACCTGCACAACTGCACAACTCGCAGCTGGCAAAATAAAATAAAAAAATTTAAAGGTTCAGTGCATTCAAAAGCCCCATTCATTGCCGCCCGTGCAGCTGTTCTGCCTGTGTTTCTAGCATCCTGACAGCTTCCAATGTAGTTGCTGAGCAAGAGACAAGACTTCAGATAAGTCGTCCCCACACCCCCTCAGTGTAGCTGCCCTATACCTTTTAAATACACCCCTGGGACCTGCATTGTAGCTGCTACGCATTTGGGAAAATGCACCTTCATGTCGCCCTCTCCTGGCAGTCTGGAAAGCCCCCTTGTGCTCAGGGGAAAGATATTTGGCTACATCCAGACCCAATATTGGATTGGTGGTTTCTGATATCTACTCTGAAATTATCCACATAAACTATCGTAATCCAACCTATGAGCTTGGTGCTAGAAATAGAAAGCCAATCACCTGAATGAAGAAACAGCTAGTATAAGCATGTTTAGGCAAGTGAGACTACTGTGGGCTAGATACTTTGGTAGACTTAACTTGAAAGCTTGCTCTGTAGTTTTCCTCATTTTCTTCTCCCAGTCTTAGCTGTGAATAGCTTTAAGCCATTGAATGTATAACTGTATTCTTAAGGGACAATTTACACTTCACTTGTGCACTGGATTCAATTGTTTCAATTCATATGTGAATTGCCCCCATGGGTTCTTAGTGAATAGGAGTATTTAATGTAACTGAATCTACCACCTGCTAGGAGTAAGTTAAACCCCTGGGGAGGAGAGGGGAGCGAACGAGCAAGCTGTAGCCGAAGAATGTTTTGCAAATCTTTTATAGCAAATATAGGATCTTGGTCCTCTGGGATTACCACTGGGAAATTTTTATAATGGTACATTACACAAAGCTTTGGAGCACCTTCAAATGTAACACACTTGCTGAGACATCTTTAGCATGAACATTTCTGTCTTACAGTCTAACACCAACCATTTCACAAGCTGTTTCACATGAATTTTCCTCCTCCTCTTAACATTCCAGTGAAATAGCTGCTAACATGTCCCTAAGGAAGTTGCTTTAAATAAACTGGCAACCAAACAAACAGTAGTGGTGTATTAGTTCTAATCTAGTCTGGATCAGAGCTAAGACGTCTTTAATTCATGATTCTATTCCCTGCGTATTTATACATTTATTATTTACTTATTTTTTATCCCCATCTTACAGTATATATTAAAAGAAAATCACCAAAACAACATATAATAAAAAGTTGAAAAATCATTAAATCAGCAATCCAGTTAAAACATTAATTTTATGACATTAGTTTAAAATAATGGAAAATGCATTAAAAACATATTACATGAGTAGCAGAACCATTTTCTGTTCTTTTACCCCAAAGCATGTTTAAATAGGAAGATCTTTGCTTGCTTGTGAAAAGAGAACAGAGAGGAGGACAGGTGATCCTAACTAAAGAGAGAGTGAGGCCTGGTACAGCCCCAAAGGGCCACCACCAGGGCATGAGTAGGGCTGGGGAGGGCATTTGCACCCTCCCCAGCCATAGCACATATGGATGGCACCATCTTTTCAGCACACCGTCCATATGTGCGTGCCATGATGATGTCATGGTGTGTGCCGCGTTTATACAGTGCAGCATGCTCCTGATGTTATCGCGCCGCAGGAAGGCACCTATGGTGTCTTTTCTGCAGCGCTAAAAGGAGCTCCAAAAGGGAGTTCCTTTTTGGTGTTTGTCCTTGTTGCAGCCTTCACACAGCCGCACCAAGGATCCTGAGCAGAAAGGGGCTGCAGTGGTGGCCCCTTTCTCCTCTCGAGAGCGCCGCGGATGGTGGGTGCAGTGGGTGCTCAAGGCGCCCGCTGCACCCCCCCTTCAGGCCACAGAGAAGAGGCCATTTGCCACTTCTCTGTGGCTTGGAGAAGCAGCAGATTGAGGCCTCTGGGGCTGCCAGTGAGGCAGCCCTGGCCCCATTCTGGCACTTCTCTGCACGCCTACAGACCACCACTTTTGGGAGGTCTGTAAAGCCCCTGAAATAGCCTTAAACAGCCGCTGAGAAGACTCTCTCCAGTGTTTTCATATGATAAGCATGAGAAGGTGATGAAACAGAGACAATGCCACCCCCCTAAAGATCATAAAACCTGGTTATGCTCATATGGAGAGATATGGGCTTTCAGACAGTATGGAGCTTTGTAGACCATACCTAGCAATTTAAATTATACGCCAAAATGTACCAGTAACCAGTGGTTTCAGCAGTCTGAACACAACATTTTGGCCCTTCAAAAGTTTTTGAACAATTTCCAAAGGGCATCCCAAATAGAAAGTGTTACAGTAATCCAAATGGGATGTAATCAAAGGCATTTGTTTCTATCGCCAGATCTGAGATCTCAAGGAATTTGACAAAGCAGCTAAAGAAAACACCTAATTCTCTAACATCTAATGTTAAACAAAGATAGAAATACTGTTAATGTCATTAGCACACTGTTGATATGAAACCCAAATCTTTGGACAACTTCTCATGTGTATCTGTTAAATGCAATGCAAGGCAAAACAGAATCCTAAGGAACTCCACAGAACAGTGGTCAGGGTGTCAAACAGGAATTTTCCAGCACTGCTTTCTGAGAAACGTCTAAGAAAGAATGATAGAGAGAGAGACTGGAATATCATACTATTAATCATACCAACAGTTTCTTTTTTGAAAAAATATTGATAAGCTAAATCATAGAAAGCTTAATAAAGAACCTGATGGGAGATCTATTTTAAGTGCAAAGTAATTGCTTCACTTGACTGCCATTGATTATTCTGTTGATTACTTGTAAACATTTTCTTATTGATAGAATGTTGTTGAATTATTCAGGAAAGGCAATGATAGTTCAAGGCAGGGCTAGTAGTGTTATATATAAATGATAGATACAGAGTGGGAAAGGCTTTCCTCCTTAAAACTGATAAAAAGAAAAGAAGTGGGGAGGGGAGAATGCAAAATATGGTTGGTGTTAGCTCTGCTCTCAAAGCAGATGTTTTCTGTTGTACAAGAGAATTCTTAGTGCTGGACCCTATCCCAACAGAGGTGTAACATTGGGAAAGATCTTGAACAACCTGGAATAGCTTGAGGGTGAATCATCAACAAAGCCAAGAAATGTATTTGCTGCTGTGATATGCCCTCGATCAAACTTTGACCTCTTTGTTTGCATAGCATGTGCTCATTTACCACTAAACCCGGGTGACATGGCAAAGAAATAGAACAGCTTGAGCACGTTCTTGTATTGCTCTGATGCTCTTCAGCTTAGCCTTCCTCACCCTTACAACATAGCATTACCCATACAGCCTCTGTATCCAGCAGAGCTAGAAAATAGCCTTCATTTGAACCTGAAATCAAATAGATTTACTACTCCTTTTACAGAAGAGGAGGAGCAGCAGTGGGTAAGGACCGACAAATCTGTTATTTCTATTTTTTTTCCCCAAACACAAGTTCAGTCTTTCCCATTTTCTGCTTCAGTTCATGAATTATTTTTTATTGTATTTTGGGGGCATTTGCACCAGAGTTCATAACTTTTGTGCATGTAAAAATTCATATGTGTTTCCATACAATATTTCCCTTAAAACATGTACTGTTATCAACTTGCCATTATTAGAGAATGGCATTGGAAAAATTGCCGAAGTTTAAAAACCAAAACGTAAAGAAATTCAAGATTACATATTAGTGCATGTAAAGGAAATGGAGTTGGTTCTTATTAAAATGTGAATCAAATTAATTTCATCTCCATCTGTAATATTGGTCAGCTCTCTTTCAGGGAAACAATGTCTAGTGCTTTTGTCCTTCTTTTTGAAGAGCCTCTACTAATTTTCCAAGAAACACCAGCATTCCCTAGAACTGTAATTCTCAATAAATGGATGTCGGACTTCAGTTTCTAGTAAAACCACATAAGCCATGCTAAGAGATTCTGAAAGTCCAGAAAATCAAACACAGAGACAAACCTAAGCCCTTGTCTGCATGCCCATTTCCCACCTGTACTGGATGATGTATAACCCCTATCTCAATTCTGGTGTGGGGCACCCAGAACATCCACCACCACCACCACATGCCACTCTCTCTGAGGCCAGAACAAAATGTCCAGCATGTGACCATTGCTGGGTACCTCATTCGGACTTCAGATTCGAGTGGTCTGCAATTGTGGCAGACACCACTGGGTAGCTCAATGGGACACCTGTGCAGTCAGACACCGAAACAATGGAAATGGAGTGCAAGGTAATAGGGGGCAGGCCAAGGCATCTGTGGGCCCAGAAGACTCCAGGCTGCCCCAGAAATATCCTGGCCAGTACAGACAAGGCCTCAGTACAACACATGGTTCCACATTATTTATATATTTCTCATTCTTGTAACTCTTCTTGCATTTGGATTCTCAGTAGAATTCTCAGTAGAATTTTCGATTTTACTCCTATGGCTATATAAGAAATGTAGCATCTGGCAGCTTTTCTACAGTGCATTCAATCCCAGGGAGTACATTTTATTATGTGTAGCATTTCCCATAAACTGAATAGCAGTAACTGTTTAGAATATAGAGGAATCAAATATGAGATAGATTCAATAAGCATGGAACTAGGCAAAGCAGGTCAAGACTGTTTGGAAGAAGCATGCAAAATTTCCTGCCCCCATCCCAAATAGAGGCTGCATTTGGGCTATGCTTCATGAAAATCATTTTCTCTTCTTCTAATATTGTAGTTTTATACCAGTCTCCCACATTAGATGTGCTTTCACTATTACAAAGGAGCATATATAATAATCTGATTTTTCTGTGTGTTGATCTCTCAGGAATCAATCATCTTATGATCTGTGTTAGCATATCAAGGATGAAGTTAACATGAGAGAGACAGCCATAGAACATTTTCTGAGATGCACCCTTGTTGTTATTTTGTTTTAAAACTTAGAATGAAATTACATGGGATATCTTTTTTGCTTTGTTTTGTACTTTTGTTTCACTGACTATGTGTTGCTATTTCTTTGTATATTTTCATCATTTTTACTTGTTTTATTCCTACAATTAATACCAGTCTTTCAATAGCCAAATTATGTACCTACTTCTTTGTTTTAAAAATAAAATAAAATAAAATAGATATATTGATTCAACTGTTTTAATTAATACTCAACAATTAAGTGGATATTGACCACACTATTTTTATTCTGCATAGTTGGTATATAAAATTACACATTGAGTGGACCACATTCCTTACTCCACCAAATTTTCTTATGTCATCACAGGGACCTACAGGTTCATAAAAGCCATGTAACATTGAGAGGCTGGGTGCTTTAAGGCCTAGTGCAAATGACTCCTAACTATATGTGGTAAGAAAGTGTAAGTGCTTATTTCTTATGACAGCCACAATCTAAAATGTAAGCATAAAAGAATATGCTTCCCCCCCTCCAGATCCCCTTTGTCTTCTCTTGCAGAAATTAAATTCACAAATCATCTATCTTTCATCTGTCTCTCATCATCTCAAAACAAGTATGAAGGTGTACAGAATGTATTGCAGGGTATAGATAAACCATCAAGTAGATA